>JAECXS010000135.1:0-2400000 GCA_018153105.1 Drosophila rufa
TTTAAACAGAGGAGAACATTTTAATTCAAATTTAATAAATGACTTTAATGGAAGCATTGGTGTAATTATTGGTTTCATATTTTAAATCATTTTAACAATAATGATGACCCCACATCATTATTGTTAAAATGATTTAAAATATCTAGCGTGATGTTCATTCTTGTATACTCTTATTTCTCTTAGCTCATCTGGGTACCACCTTGATAAGAGGGCCGAAAAAATGGTATTTGGCTCTTGCTCGCACTCATTTGGTTGCTACAGATCGACCTTCCATCGCCGTGCAGGCCGTAGATATGCACGAAGATGGCGGCGGAGTTTTTGCCGATATTGTGGATGTACGGGGGATTGACGAGTCCACCTTGTTCACGCCGACATCAACTGATTCTCACCCAGGGTGATGGCGAGAAGAGTGTGCTCCCGTCTGGGTCTGGGCGTTCTTGCAGATGCCAGCCTAGAAAATACAGGTACCGGCGGCCACGATCAACACAGCGCAGTCATCGGCGTGGGGAGGTGTCAGTAATCATGCTCTTTTTGATTAGATCTAATATTGGTAGAAGAACTGTCAATAATAAATTTAGAACTAATATTACCTGTTTCCTTTCCCGGCATTTCGACTTTGTTTGTTTACTTTTGCGTTGTGAGTAGCAACTTTTCCATTCTGAATGACAACTTTTTAGTGGTGGAACCAAAATGATCGTATATCGGCTGGATGAAACAGCCTCACATATTCACATCAAATATTGATGGAATACTGTTAATAAATCAGAGTATTTTCCACCAATCCGCAATGTTCTCAGCTCTCCAACGAAGTCAAGCAATCTTATTTTGTCTCCTTTAACCCACGATGTATTTATTTATGTATTTCCACCAGTAAAATAGTTTAATAATTCGTTTTAGCAAAAGACACTTTATTTCTTATAAGCTTGTATGTTCGAAGTTCAAAGGAAGTAGAGAATTTTGCGGAAATACCAAAAAGTTATCGATAAGTTCATATGTACATATATACTATTTTTGCTCTTTTAAGATGTTCCAACCAAACAACGTTTACTGTGTACTCAGTTCAAAATACGTTGTTCTAACTTCACCTTCTTTAGTTTTCCAACACACCTCCTCAAAAATAGTATATATATATATCTTTTAAATTTACTTAGAATTACAAATGTGTCTGTCTCTGCTATAGTGGGAGTTGTACAATTTCAGTCCAACATTTGTTGCGTGGATTGGGGAAAACCCACAAAAACCCAATCAGACTGATTAAATATTAATATTTACGTTAAACAATATTTCAATTCAAAATCAAAAGTAAAATTAAATAAAAATTAAATTTGGGACAGCCTCTTGAATCTCCATGAGATCCATTCTGTTTCAATTCAGGTCAGCAAATTCATTTTTGATCTCTCAGATCACAAAAACGTTGCGCCAGTAACGGTTTAGTTTAGTTAAGTAAATTCATTTGATCTCTCAGATCACAAAAACGTTGCGCTTGTAACGGTTCAGTCAGTATATCTGCGATTTATTTACCTGTAGGAATATAAATGATCTCAATTAGTTTCTGTTCAACTTGTTCTCTGGTAAAATGATATTTTATATCTATATGTTTTGAACGTTTGTGACATGAGGGGTTATTGGCAATACTAATACAACCTTGGTTGTCTTCATATAGTCTAATGGGATTAACTACTTTTATATTTAAACTTGTTAGTAGTGAATTTAGCCAAATAGCCTCTCTAACTGCCTCAAATAAGGCCATGTATTCTGCTTCTGTTGATGAAGCCGCTACCGAATTCTGCTTTCTTGTATTCCAACAAATTACATTTGAATCAAACATTTTGAATAAGTATCCAGTTGTACTTTTTCTATCTAATTCACTTCCACCCCAATCCGAATCCACATAGCCAACCAAGAACTCATTAAAATTTGAGTTTTTCTGAAAGGATAACTTTAAGTCAACTGTACCTTTTAGGTACCTTAGAACTTTCTTCAGGCATTGCCAAAGTTCTGTGTTATTCTTCTCGCAATAACGACTTAACAGATTTACAGCTGTACTTAAATCTGGCCTCGTACATAACATAATGTACATCAAACATCCTATTACATTTCGACATGGGGCATCACACTTATCATCTGAGCTTAGAGCAATATGATTAAGTTTTGTTGGAATGGGACAACGAACAGGATTACACTTTTCCATATTATATTTTTGAATTATTGATTTTTTGTAAGCAGATTGACTAAGACTTGTTTGACCATCACTTCTATCAACTTTTATACCTAAGAAGAACTTAATATCTTTTAAGTCGCTCATTCTAAATTTATTCATTAGATATAGTTTAAAATCCTTCATATCTTTTTCATTCTTTGTAGATATTACTAAGTCATCAACATATAACAGAACATATATATTAGAAAATACATTTCCCTTATCAAGTAAATATATACAACGATCTACTGGTGAATTAATAAAACCAATTTCTTTCAAAGCATTCTCAAACATTTCAAACCAACACCGTGCAGCTTGTTTTAGACCATAAATCGCTTTATGCAGTTTACAAACTTCATTTTCTCCACTTGCTACACCTTCAGGTATTTGCATATAAATTTCTTCCTTCAATATTCCATTCAAAAACGCTGTTTTTATTTCCATATGATGTACTAGAAGGTCATATTGATTTGCTATTGACATAATCAATCTAAAACTCGAAATTCTTGCTACAGGTGCAAATGTTTCACTATAATCTACTAGATATTCTTGGGTAAATCCTCTAGCAACAAGTCTGGCTTTATATTTTATTGGTTCACCAAATTCATTCTGTTTTATTGTAAAAACCCATTTACAATCAACTATATTTTTATTTTTAGGTTTTTGTACAATTGACCATGTTTTATTTAATAAATGTGAATCTATTTCTTCTTTAATAGCTTTCTCCCAATTTGTTCTTTCTCTACTATATTTAACCTCAACAAATTTATTTGGTATAGAATAGGCTAGAGATTGTGCATTCATTACACAATTATTTATTAATTCCTGATAAGATATTTTAGGTTTATTATTTATTCTATCACTTTTCCTTGTATTTATCTGCGATTCCAAGTCTTCTTCTTCATAAGACTTAACACCAGACGTTTCTGGATCGGCATTCTCTTCTACCAAACCACTAGGCTGTTTATCTGCTTGATCAGATTTCTCATTATCGTTAAGGACATCTTCATTTTCAAGATCTGTATTATCACTTTCACCATCTTCATTAAGATGCATGTCCTCAACCACAGCTCTAGATTTTACCATATTTGTCTCATCAACAACAACATCCCTTGCTGTTACAAATACTTCCTTTCCAACACTCCACACCTTATATCCATTTGGTTCATACCCCACAAGTATACCTTTCCATGACTTTTCGTCAAATTTCTTTTTCCTCATTTTAATATGAACATATACTGTGGAACCAAAAACTTTTAAGTATTTTAAACTTGGCTTTTTATTATGCCACATTTCATATGGTGTTTTCAGCAAGTCCTTAAGTGCACTACTTGGACTTCTATTTATCAAGTACGTAGCCGTCAAAACAGCTTCACCCCAGAAACTTTTCTGTAGGTCGGTTCCTATAACTAAAGCACGAGCTTTCTCCGTTATAGACCTTATCATCCTTTCGGATACACCATTTTGCTGAGGTGTGTGTGGAACCGTTAAATGGTAGATGATGCCTTTTTCAATACAAAATTCTCGCATTTCATTTGATAAATACTCCCTCCCATTGTCTATATATAGGTTAACTACTTTCAGATTGAACTGTGCTTCACTTTTCAAAATAAAATCCTTAAAGGCAGTAAAAACCTCTGATTTGTAAGTTAATAAGTATGTCACGCAGTAATGGGTATATTGGTCAATAAAAACGACATAATAGTTCTTTTTATCTATTGTTGGAGGTGATATCGGACCACAAACATCAGAATGTACTATTAACAATGGTCTATTTATGTGACCTTTATTCTTAGCCTTTTCGAAACGAAGTCTAGTTTGTTTTCCTTTTATGCACGCTTCACATAAGTCATTATTTGGAACAACTTTATTAAGCATTTTGGTATCCTCAAATAAGTCTTTATTTTTAATTTCAATAAACTTTCCCTGACTTATATGCCCTAACCTCTCATGCCATATATTATAGTTTGTTTTGTTTGCAAAATATGCCTTTTTAGGTATTGTAAATCTTACAGAGGGTACATTATCAAAAATTTGTGCATTCATTATATTTACTTTATCTTTACTTACTAGCACACCTCCTGGATGAAATACAATAGTAAAACCGGCATCCTGCATCTTTTTGACAGATATCAGATTTTGTGATACATCAGGACAAAATAAAACATCGTTTAGGGTAACATTGATCAGAGTATCAGTTTGTAATTCCATTGTTCCCTTTTTAGTTGCGATTATAAATTCATCAGACTTTGCAACAGCAATTTTTATTGGCGATTCAAGTTGGCTAACTTTCGAGAATAGACTTTCATTGTTTATCAGATGATCGGACGCACCCGAATCCAACAAGAAAGAAATATGGCCATCACTTCTATTATTGTGACGCTTGAGCATAAATGCAAATCCAGATCTCACAGTATCACTATTCCCTTGAGCCAACTGTACTTGTTTTTCTTGATTATTCTCATTTTCTTTCTCCTTTTTATATTTATAGCAATCCTTTTTCAAGTGCCCTAACTTGCCACAATAAAAACATTTCATTTTACTAAATTTGAATTTTGATTTATATTTAGTTTTATCTTGAAATCTGTTGTTTTTCTTTTGAAAATTATTAAACTTATTTTGAAAATTATTAACATTATTTGTCATATTCACTGCTTGCAATACTTTTAAACTTGTATCTTTAGATTTTTGCTTCAATTTAATTTCATGATCCAGCAGTCTGTTTTTAACAAATGCTAAAGTTAAATTATCCTCAGCTTGTTTTACAATGCCTGTAATGACGCCATCATACGAAACAGGTAAAGAAAGCAATAGATGACTAACTTTGTCCATCTCATCTAGTTTTGCACCAGATGCAGTTAGTTCTGTAATAAGATCATCAAATGTATTGAAATGATTTATCAAATCTACATCACTTTTCAATTTAAGTGAAAGTAATTGTTTTCGGACGGACAACTGGGTAGCTAAACTTTTGCGTTCATATATTGAGTCGAGATTACAAAAAATTTCTTTAGCACTGCTCTCATTTGTGACAAAACTCAAAAAAGAATCACTTAAATATTCAATAACTGTATTCTTTGCCAATTTTTCAAGCCTTTTCCATTCATCAGAATTTACATCACCATTTTCATCAACTACTTTAATGGAATCATTTTCACTTAAAAGTGCTCTCACGCGGAATTTCCAAATTCCATATTTCTCACCGTCAAACGGTTTTATGTTTCTTTTTCCTTTTTCCATTTTATTAAATTTAAATCAATGTATACTTAGCTTCGATGGGAACTGGGCCCATAACCTGTTAATAAATCAGAGTATTTTCCACCAATCCGCAATGTTCTCAGCTCTCCAACGAAGTCAAGCAATCTTATTTTGTCTCCTTTAACCCACGATGTATTTATTTATGTATTTCCACCAGTAAAATAGTTTAATAATTCGTTTTAGCAAAAGACACTTTATTTCTTATAAGCTTGTATGTTCGAAGTTCAAGGGAAGTAGAGAATTAAGCGGAAGTACCAAAAAGTTATCGATAAGTTCATATGTACATATATACTATTTTTGCTCTTTTAAGATGTTCCAACCAAACAACGTTTACTGTATACTCAGTTAAAAATACGTTGTTCCAACTTCACCTTCACGTTGTTCCAACTTCACCTTCTTTAGTTTTTCAACAAATACTTTGAGAAAATTTGGAACGGCAAATTCATACTCACCATCCTGGACGCTCGACGCTAGATGGTCTGTAGTGTGAATTGAGTTTAACGGTCGACGGTAGATGTCGTAATGTGAACATGAATTCCATTGTTCACTATATTCTCATCGTTTTCACTAAACAAGCACTGCAGGGTGAATTGAGCTGTAGTATATTTCTCCACTAAGCTACATTATTCGACTATCGAGCGAGAATCACAAAATGCACAAAAAGCGTTTCTACTAGGCAAATTTTTGCATTTCGAATTCCTTTTAGTGGAAACAGCCGTTATATGTTTTGGTGTTGATTTGGCCGAAATTTAAATTCAATTAAGATAAGACATAGATTCAAAATGAAAGAGCTAGATTGTATTATCTATTTTCGGCTAAGTAACAATATAGATATCACGTGGAGGAACCCCTGCAGCTCACTGGAATCTTTTTGCGTGGAACCGCAGATTCTACCAACTCGGAGGCAGACCCATCAACCCTTCTCTTTCTATGCAAGTCTCTTATGATCCCGAATTTAAATCACCTGGCCCTGCCCAAGGAAGAGTAAGTGAAGGAGGTGAGGCCCCCGGCGGAGAATGGAAAGTTTGAGTATCCTGTGCATGTTCGACCGCCGATTTCGTTAGAATTAAGGAGAAGAGGCGAATTTGGAGATGTGAGAGGATCCTTGCAAACCACAGCCGACGCCACTGCTACTTAACAACGCCCTTATGTCCACAGGGCTTGGCTAACTAAAGCTGTTTGTCTTTAAAGGGGGGCGTAGGTATAGAGGACGCCTGGCTCCATGACGCTTTGACGCTATTAACGAAGGAGGGGGCGGTGGCCGCCAGTGCAGCATTTCTGTTTCTAGGATCGTCCTGATGTGCAATAGTGTTTTATTTTCCAACTCTAGTGGTGGTGCCGAGTGGTGGCAAAAATGATAAAAAAAGTTGCATTTAATAATTTTTCACGATAGATCAAATATCGATACTATCGATTCTTATGTTTCGGTCCAACATCGATTCGATTTTCGCATAATCGATGTATCGTGAACCATTCATCTTTTGGATCATCAATGGCTTTTGAAAATTAAATCATTTCTTTTTGTTTATGGGTTGGAAACGTAATTTATATTCGCTTTTTATACCCGGTACCCATAGGGTACAAGGGTATTATAAGTTTGTGCCAACCGAGAATGTATGTAACAGGCAGAAGGAGGCATCTCCGACCCCATAAAGTATATATATTCTTGATCAGTATCACCAGCCGAGTCGATTTAGCCATGTCCGTCTGTCCGTCTGTCCGTCTGTCCGTCCGTGTGAAACAACAGATCTCAGAGACTATAAGAGCTAGAGTTACCAAATTTGGTGACAACATTGGAATCTGTTGCACGCAGATCAAGTTTGTTTTAAAATTTGGCCACGCCTACTTCCGCCCTCAAAAATCATAAAAAACGTTAAATAAGCTATACTCGTTTTTTTCGGGTAAAAGTTAATAAATACAAAAAATGAATAAAATAGAGCGGACGTTTCCTGAGAATTTCAGTAAAATCTGATGATAAACATGGGAGATATTAGCAATAAGGTTAGAATTTTAACACACCGCCCTAAGGCACTGCTGTTGCAAGCTGTAGCCGACAGGTGGCGCATTCGAGCCTTGGCCGTGCGATATAATGGCGCCAATGTACATATGTATGTACAATGTAGTGTATGTACATTTTTAAATTGCCTTTTAGTGTGAAGCGCAAACGTTTAGGTACCGGGTATCTCACAGTCGAGCACAGTCGACTGTAGCTTTCTTACTTGTTATGTTATAAAAACGAAGGGTATTATGTGTTAGTGCCAACCGAGAATGTATGTAACAGGCAGAAGGAGGCATCTCCGACCCCATAAAGTATATATATTCTTGATCAGCACCACCAGCCGAGTCGATTTAGCCATGTCCGTCTGTCCGTCCGTGTGAAACAACAGATCTCAGAGACTATAAGAGCTAGAGTTACCAAATTTGGTGACAACATTGGAATCTGTTGCACGCAGATCAAGTTTGTTTTAAAATTTGGCCACGCCTACTTCCGCCCTCAAAAATCATAAAAAACGTTAAATAAGCTATACTCGTTTTTTTCGGGTAAAAGTTAATAAATACAAAAAATGAATAAAATAGAGCGGACGTTTCCTGAGAATTTCAGTAAAATCTGATGATAAACATGGGAGATATTAGCAATAAGGTTAGAATTTTAACACACCGCCCTAAGGCACTGCTGTTGCAAGCTGTAGCCGACAGGTGGCGCATTCGAGCCTTGGCCGTGCGATATAATGGCGCCAATGTACATATGTATGTACAATGTAGTGTATGTACATTTTTAAATTGCCTTTTAGTGTGAAGCGCAAACGTTTAGGTACCGGGTATCTCACAGTCGAGCACAGTCGACTGTAGCTTTCTTACTTGTTATGTTATAAAAACGAAGGGTATTATGTGTTAGTGCCAACCGAGAATGTATGTAACAGGCAGAAGGAGGCATCTCCGACCCCATAAAGTATATATATTCTTGATCAGCACCACCAGCCGAGTCGATTTAGCCATGTCCGTCTGTCCGTCCGTGTGAAACAACAGATCTCAGAGACTATAAGAGCAAGAGTTACCAAATTTGGTGACAACATTGGAATCTGTTGCACGCAGATCAAGTTTGTTTTAAAATTTGGCCACTCCCACTTCCGCCCTCAAAAATCATAAAAAACGTAAAATAAGCTATACTCGTTATTTTCGGGTTAAAGTTAATAGATATAATAAATAAATAAAATAAAATGGACGTTTCCTGAAAATTTCAGTTAAATCAGATGATAAACATGCGAGATATTAGCAATAAGGTTAGAATTTTAACATATTCCCCCAAGGCACTGCTTTTGCTGTTGCAAGCTGTAGCCGACAGGTGGCGCATTCGAGACTTGGCCGCGCGATATAATGGCGCCAACTGCAGAAGAAATGACAAAAGAATAGAGCAAAAAATGACAAAAAAAAAACCTAATTCTTTTTTTGGCGTCCTTATAAAATGTATCATTCATATTTAAGTATGACATTAAATTGTTTAGGTGGGGAGCTAATTCGAGAGGCGATTTATTTTAAGAAGTATCAAAGTAGAGTATGATAATGTATGTATAATTTTAAATAGCCTTTTAGTGTAAGGCACAAGCGTTTTGGTACCGGGTATCTCACAGTCGAGCACTCTCGACTGTAGCTTTCTTACTTGTTTATTAGTAATTACGAGGTGAGCACAATTTAATTGATTTATTCGTGCTTCTTTAGCTTTAAACAGAGGAGAACATTTTAATTCAAATTTAATAAATGACTTTAATGGAAGCATTGATGTAATTATTGGTTTCATATTTTAAATCATTTTAACAATAATGATGACCCCACATCATTATTGTTAAAATGATTTAAAATATCTAGCGTGATGTTCATTCTAGTATACTCTTATTTCTCTTAGCTCATCTGGGTACCACCTTGATAAGAGGGCCGGAAAAATGGTATTTGGCTCTTGCTCACACTCATTTGGTTGCTACAGATCGACCTTCCATAGCCGTGCAGGCCGTAGATATGCACGAAGATGGCGGCGGAGTTTTTGCCGATATTGTGGATGTACGGGAGATTGACGAGTCCACCTTGTTCACGCCGACATCAACTGATTCTCACCCAGGGTGATGGCGAGAAGAGTGTGCTCCCGTCTGGGTCTGGGCGTTCTTGCAGATGCCAGCCTCGAAATTACAGGTACCGGCGGCCACGATCAACACAGCGCAGTCATCGGCGTGGGGAGGTGCCAGTAATCATGCTCTTTTTGATTAGATCTAATATTGGTAGAAGAACTGTCAATAATAAATTTATAACTAATATTACCTGTTTCCTTTCCCGGCATTTCGACTTTGTTTGTTTACTTTTGCGTTGTGAGTAGCAACTTTTCCATTCTGAATGACAACTTTTTAGTGGTGGAACCAAAATGATCGTATATCGGCTGGATGAAACAGCCTCACATATTCACATCAAATATTGATGGAATACTGTTAATAAATCAGAGTATTTTCCACCAATCCGCAATGTTCTCAGCTCTCCAACGAAGTCAAGCAATCTTATTTTGTCTCCTTTAACCCACGATGTATTTATTTATGTATTTCCACCAGTAAAATAGTTTAATAATTCGTTTTAGCAAAAGACACTTTATTTTTTATAAGCTTGTATGTTCGAAGTTCAAGGGAAGTAGAGAATTAAGCGGAAGTACCAAAAAGTTATCGATAAGTTTTATGTACATATATACTATTTTTGCTCTTTTAAGATGTTCCAACCAAACAACGTTTACTGTGTACTCAGTTCAAAATACGTTGTTCCAACTTCACCTTCACGTTGTTCCAACTTCACCTTCTTTAGTTTTTCAACACACCTCCTCAAAAATAGTATATATATATATCTTTTAAATTTACTTAGAATTACAAATGTGTCTGTCTCTGCTATAGTGGGAGTTGTACAATTTCAGTCCAACATTTGTTGCGTGGATTGGGGAAAACCCGCAAAAACCCAATCAGACTGATTAAATATTAATATTTACGTTAAACAATATTTCAATTCAAAATCAAAAGTAAAATTAAATAAAAATTAAATTTGGGACAGCCTCTTGAATTTCCATGAGATCCATTCTGTTTCAATTCAGGTCAGCAAATTCATTTTTGATCTCTCAGATCACAAAAACGTTGCGCCAGTAACGGTTTAGTTTAGTTAAGTAAATTCATTTGATCTCTCAGATCACAAAAACGTTGCGCTTGTAACGGTTTAGTCAATATATCTGCGATTTGTTTACCTGTAGGAATATAAATGATCTCAATTAGTTTCTGTTCAACTTATTCTCTGGTAAAATGATATTTTATATCTATATGTTTTGAACGTTTGTGACATGAGGGGTTATTGGCAATACTAATACAACCTTGGTTGTCTTCATATAGTCTAATGGGATTAACTACTTTTATATTTAAACTTGTTAGTAGTGAATTTAGTCAAATAGCCTTTCTAACTGCCTCAAATAAGGCCATGTATTCTGCTTCTGTTGATGAAGCCGCTACCGAATTCTGCTTTCTTGTATTCCAACAAATTACATTTGAATCAAACATTTTGAATAAGTATCCAGTTGTACTTTTTCTATCTAATTCACTTCCACCCCAATCCGAATCCACATAGCCAACCAAGAACTCATTAAAATTTGAGTTTTTCTGAAAGGATAACTTTAAGTCAGCTGTACCTTTTAGGTACCCTAGAACTTTCTTCAGGCATTGCCAAAGTTCTGTGTTATTCTTCTCGCAATAACGACTTAACAGATTTACAGCTGTACTTAAATCTGGCCTCGTACATAACATAATGTACATCAAACATCCTATTACATTTCGACATGGGGCATCACACTTATCATCTGAGCTTAGAAGGGGACAACGAACAGGATTACACTTTTCCATATTATATTTTTGAATTATTGATTTTATGTAAGCAGATTGACTAAGACTTGTTTGACCATCACTTCTATCAACTTTTATACCTAAGAAGAACTTAATATCTTTTAAGTCGCTCATTCTAAATTTATTCATTAGATAT
Source organism: Drosophila rufa (assembly GCA_018153105.1). Taxonomy (NCBI): domain Eukaryota; kingdom Metazoa; phylum Arthropoda; class Insecta; order Diptera; family Drosophilidae; genus Drosophila; species Drosophila rufa. The sequence continues at coordinate 11,501 of JAECXS010000135.1, forward strand.
AGTTTAAAAACCTTCATATCTTTTTCATTCTTTGTAGATATTAATAAGTCATCAACATATAACAGAACATATATATTAGAAAATACATTTCCCTTATCAAGTAAATATATACAACGATCTACTGGTGAATTAATAAAGCCAATTTCTTTCAAAGCATTCTCAAACATTTCAAACCAACACCGTGCAGCTTGCTTTAGACCATAAATCGCTTTATGCAGTTTACAAACTTCATTTTCTCCACTTGCTACACCTTCAGGTATTTGCATATAAATTTCTTCCTTCAATATTCCATTCAAAAACGCTGTTTTTACATCCATATGATGTAATACTAGAAGGTCATATTGATTTTCTATTGACATAATCAATCTAAAACTCGAAATTCTTGCTACAGGTGCAAATGTTTCACTATAATCTACTAGATATTCTTGGGTAAATCCTCTAGCAACAAGTCTGGCTTTATATTTTATTGGTTCACCAAATTCATTCTGTTTTATTGTAAAAACCCATTTACAATCAACTATATTTTTATTTTTAGGTTTTTGTACAATTGACCATGTTTTATTTAATAAATGTGAATCTATTTCTTCTTTAATAGCTTTCTCCCAATTTGTTCTTTCTCTACTATATTTAACCTCAACAAATTTATTTGGTATAGAATAGGCTAGAGATTGTGCATTCATTACACAATTATTTATTAATTCCTGATAAGATATTTTAGGTTTATTATTTATTCTATCACTTTTCCTTGTATTTATCTGCGATTCCAAGTCTTCTTCTTCATAAGACTTAACACCAGACGTTTCTGGATCGGCATTCTCTTCTACCAAACCACTAGGCTGTTTATCTGCTTGATCAGATTTCTCATTATCGTTAAGGACATCTTCATTTTCAAGATCTGTATTATCACTTTCACCATCTTCATTAAGATGCATGTCCTCAACCACAGCTCTAGATTTTACCATATTTGTCTCATCAACAACAACATCCCTTGCTGTTACAAATACTTCCTTTCCAACACTCCACACCTTATATCCATTTGGTTCATACCCCACAAGTATACCTTTCCATGACTTTTCGTCAAATTTCCTTTTCCTCATTTTAATATGAACATATACTGTGGAACCAAAAACTTTTAAGTATTTTAAACTTGGCTTTTTATTATGCCACATTTCATATGGTGTTTTCAGCAAGTCCTTAAGTGCATTACTTGGACTTCTATTTATCAAGTACGTAGCCGTCAAAACAGCTTCACCCCAGAAACTTTTCTGTAGGTCGGCTCCTATAACTAAAGCACGAGCTTTCTCCGTTATAGACCTTATCATCCTTTCGGATACACCATTTTGCTGAGGTGTGTGTGGAACCGTTAAATGGTAGCTGATGCCTTTTTCAATACAAAATTCTCGCATTTCATTTGATAAATACTCCCTCCCATTGTCTATATATAGGTTAACTACTTTCAGATTGAACTGTGCTTCACTTTTCAAAATAAAATCCTTAAAGGCAGTAAAAACCTCTGATTTGTAAGTTAATAAGTATGTCACGCAGTAATGGGTATATTGGTCAATAAAAACGACATAATAGTTCTTTTTATCTATTGTTGGAGGTGATATCGGACCACAAACATCAGAATGTACTATTAACAATGGTCTATTTATGTGACCTTTATTCTTAGCCTTTTCGAAACGAAGTCTAGTTTGTTTTCCTTTTATGCACGCTTCACATAAGTCATTATTTGGAACAACTTTATTAAGCATTTTGGTATCCTCAAATAAGTCTTTATTTTTAATTTCAATAAACTTTCCCTGGCTTATATGCCCTAACCTCTTATGCCATATATTATAGTTTGTTTTGTTTGCAAAATATGCCTTTTTAGGTATTGTAAATCTTACAGAGGGTACATTATCAAAAATTTGTGCATTCATTATATTTACTTTATCTTTACTTACTAGCACACCTCCTGGATGAAATACAATAGTAAAACCGGCATCCTGCATCTTTTTGACAGATATCAGATTTTGTGATACATCAGGACAAAATAAAACATCGTTTAGGGTAACATTGATCAGAGTATCAGTTTGTAATTCCATTGTTCCCTTTTTAGTTGCGATCATAAATTCATCAGACTTTGCAACAGCAATTTTTATTGGCGATTCAAGTTGGCTAACTTTCGAGAATAGACTTTCATTGTTTATCAGATGATCGGACGCACCCGAATCCAACAAGAAAGAAATATGGCCATCACTTATATTATTGTGACGCTTGAGCATAAATGCAAATCCAGATCTCACAGTATCACTATTCCCTTGAGCCAACTGTACTTGTTTTTCTTGATTATTCTCATTTTCTTTCTCCTTTTTATATTTATAGCAATCCTTTTTCAAGTGCCCTAACTTGCCACAATAAAAACATTTCATTTTACTAAATTTGAATTTTGATTTATATTTAGTTTTATCTTGAAATCTGTTGTTTTTCTTTTGAAAATTATTAAACTTATTTTGAAAATTATTAACATTATTTGTCATATTCACTGCTTGCAATACTTTTAAACTTGTATCTTTAGATTTTTGCTTCAATTTAATTTCATGATCCAGCAGTCTGTTTTTAACAAATGCTAAAGTTAAATTATCCTCAGCTTGTTTTACAATGCCTGTAATGACGCCATCATACGAAACAGGTAAAGAAAGCAATAGATGACTAACTTTGTCCATCTCATCTAGTTTTGCACCAGATGCAGTTAGTTCTGTAATAAGATCATCAAATGTATTGAAATGATTTATCAAATCTACATCACTTTTCAATTTAAGTGAAAGTAATTGTTTTCGGACGGACAACTGGGTAGCTAAACTTTTGCGTTCATATATTGAGTCGAGATTACAAAAAATTTCTTTAGCACTGCTCTCATTTGTGACAAAACTCAAAAAAGAATCACTTAAATATTCAATAACTGTATTCTTTGCCAATTTTTCAAGCCTTTTCCATTCATCAGAATTTACATCACCATTTTCATCAACTACTTTAATGGAATCATTTTCACTTAAAAGTGCTCTCACGCGGAATTTCCAAATTCCATATTTCTCACCGTCAAACGGTTTTATGTTTCTTTTTCCTTTTTCCATTTTATTAAATTTAAATCAATGTATACTTAGCTTCGATGGGAACCCATAACCTGTTAATAAATCAGAGTATTTTCCACCAATCCGCAATGTTCTCAGCTCTCCAACGAAGTCAAGCAATCTTATTTTGTCTCCTTTAACCCACGATGTATTTATTTATGTATTTCCACCAGTAAAATATTTTAATAATTCGTTTTAGCAAAAGACACTTTATTTCTTATAAGCTTGTATGTTCGAAGTTCAAGGGAAGTAGAGAATTAAGCGGAAGTACCAAAAAGTTATCGATAAGTTCATATGTACATATATACTATTTTTGCTCTTTTAAGATGTTCCAACCAAACAACGTTTATTGTGTACTCAGTTCAAAATACGTTGTTCCAACTTCACCTTCACGTTGTTCCAACTTCACCTTTAGTTTTTCAACAAATACTTTGAGAAAATTTGGAACGGCAAATTCATACTCACCATCCTGGACGCTCGACGGTAGATGGTCTGTAGTGTGAATTGAGTTTAACGGTCGACGGTAGATGTCGTAATGTGAACATGAATTCCATTGTTCACTATATTCTCATCGTTTTCACTAAACAAGCACTGCAGGGTGAATTGAGCTGTAGTATATTTCTCCACTAAGCTACATTATTCGACTATCGAGCGAGAATCACAAAATGCACAAAAAGCGTTTCTACTAGGCAAATTTTTGCATTTCGAATTCCTTTTAGTGGAAACAGCCGTTATATGTTTTGGTGTTGATTTGGCCGAAATTTAAATTCAATTAAGATAAGACATAGATTCAAAATGAAAGAGCTAGATTGTATTATCTATTTTCGGCTAAGTAACAATATAGATATCACGTGGAGGAACCCCTGCAGCTCACTGGAATCTTTTTGCGTGGAACCGCAGATTCTACCAACTCGGAGGCAGACCCATCAACCCTTCTCTTTCTATGCAAGTCTCTTATGATCCCGAATTTAAATCACCTGGCCCTGCCCAAGGAAGAGTAAGTGAAGGAGGTGAGGCCCCCGGCGGAGAATGGAAAGTTTGAGTATCCTGTGCATGTTCGACCGCCGATTTCGTTAGAATAAGGAGAAGAGGCGAATTTGGAGATGTGAGAGGATCCTTGCAAACCACAGCCGACGCCACTGCTACTTAACAACGCCCTTATGTCCACAGGGCTTGGCTAACTAAAGCTGTTTGTCTTTAAAGGGGGGCGTAGGTATAGAGGACGCCTGGCTCCATGACGCTTTGACGCTATTAACGAAGGAGGGGGCGGTGGCCGCCAGTGCAGCATTTCTGTTTCTAGGATCGTCCTGATGTGCAATAGTGTTTTATTTTCCAACTCCAGTGGTGGTGCCGAGTGGTGGCAAAAATGATAAAAACAGTTGCATTTAATAATTTTTCACGATAGATCGATTATTTTTCTTATTTTGCCAAACTACTACAACTAAAGCTGGGAAAAAATCGATTCTAATATCGATACTATCGATTCTTATGTTTCGGTCCAACATCGATTCGATTTTCGCATAATCGATGTATCGTGAACCATTCATCTTTTGGATCATCAATGGCTTTTGAAAATTAAATCATTTCTTTTTGTTTATGGGTTGGAAACGTAATTTATATTCGCTTTTTATACCCGGTACCCATAGGGTACAAGGGTATTATAAGTTTGTGCCAACCGAGAATGTATGTAACAGGCAGAAGGAGGCATCTCCGACCCCATAAAGTATATATATTCTTGATCAGTATCACCAGCCGAGTCGATTTAGCCATGTCCGTCTGTCCGTCTGTCCGTCTGTCCGTCCGTGTGAAACAACAGATCTCAGAGACTATAAGAGCTAGAGTTACCAAATTTGGTGACAACATTGGAATCTGTTGCACGCAGATCAAGTTTGTTTTAAAATTTGGCCACGCCTACTTCCGCCCTCAAAAATCATAAAAAACGTTAAATAAGCTATACTCGTTTTTTTCGGGTAAAAGTTAATAAATACAAAAAATGAATAAAATAGAGCGGACGTTTCCTGAGAATTTCAGTAAAATCTGATGATAAACATGGGAGATATTAGCAATAAGGTTAGAATTTTAACACACCGCCCTAAGGCACTGCTGTTGCAAGCTGTAGCCGACAGGTGGCGCATTCGAGCCTTGGCCGTGCGATATAATGGCGCCAATGTACATATGTATGTACAATGTAGTGTATGTACATTTTTAAATTGCCTTTTAGTGTGAAGCGCAAACGTTTAGGTACCGGGTATCTCACAGTCGAGCACAGTCGACTGTAGCTTTCTTACTTGTTATGTTATAAAAACGAAGGGTATTATGTGTTAGTGCCAACCGAGAATGTATGTAACAGGCAGAAGGAGGCATCTCCGACCCCATAAAGTATATATATTCTTGATCAGCACCACCAGCCGAGTCGATTTAGCCATGTCCGTCTGTCCGTCCGTGTGAAACAACAGATCTCAGAGACTATAAGAGCAAGAGTTACCAAATTTGGTGACAACATTGGAATCTGTTGCACGCAGATCAAGTTTATTTTAAAATTTGGCCACTCCCACTTCCGCCCTCAAAAATCATAAAAAACGTAAAATAAGCTATACTCGTTATTTTCGGGTTAAAGTTAATAGATATAATAAATAAATAAAATAAAATGGACGTTTCCTGAAAATTTCAGTTAAATCAGATGATAAACATGCGAGATATTAGCAATAAGGTTAGAATTTTAACATATTCCCCCAAGGCACTGCTTTTGCTGTTGCAAGCTGTAGCCGTCAGGTGGCGCATTCGAGACTTGGCCGCGCGATATAATGGCGCCAACTGCAGAAGAAATGACAAAAGAATAGAGCAAAAAAAATGAAAAAAAAACCTAATTCTTTTTTTGGCGTCCTTATAAAATGTATCATTCATATTTAAGTATGACATTAAATTGTTTAGGTGGGGAGCTAATTCGAGAGGCGATTTATTTTAAGAAGTATCAAAGTAGAGTATGATAATGTATGTATAATTTTAAATAGCCTTTTAGTGTAAGGCACAAGCGTTTTGGTACCGGGTATCTCACAGTCGAGCACTCTCGACTGTAGCTTTCTTACTTGTTTATTAGTAATTACGAGGTGAGCACAATTTTATTGATTTATTCGTGCTTCTTTAGCTTTAAACAGAGGAGAACATTTTAATTCAAATTTAATAAATGACTTTAATGGAAGCATTGATGTAATTATTGGTTTCATATTTTAAATCATTTTAACAATAATGATGACCCCACATCATTATTGTTAAAATGATTTAAAATATCTAGCGTGATGTTCATTCTAGTATACTCTTATTTCTCTTAGCTCATCTGGGTACCACCTTGATAAGAGGGCCGGAAAAATGGTATTTGGCTCTTGCTCACACTCATTTGGTTGCTACAGATCGACCTTCCATAGCCGTGCAGGCCGTAGATATGCACGAAGATGGCGGCGGAGTTTTTGCCGATATTGTGGATGTACGGGAGATTGACGAGTCCACCTTGTTCACGCCGACATCAACTGATTCTCACCCAGGGTGATGGCGAGAAGAGTGTGCTCCCGTCTGGGTCTGGGCGTTCTTGCAGATGCCAGCCTCGAAATTACAGGTACCGGCGGCCACGATCAACACAGCGCAGTCATCGGCGTGGGGAGGTGCCAGTAATCATGCTCTTTTTGATTAGATCTAATATTGGTAGAAGAACTGTCAATAATAAATTTATAACTAATATTACCTGTTTCCTTTCCCGGCATTTCGACTTTGTTTGTTTACTTTTGCGTTGTGAGTAGCAACTTTTCCATTCTGAATGACAACTTTTTAGTGGTGGAACCAAAATGATCGTATATCGGCTGGATGAAACAGCCTCACATATTCACATCAAATATTGATGGAATACTGTTAATAAATCAGAGTATTTTCCACCAATCCGCAATGTTCTCAGCTCTCCAACGAAGTCAAGCAATCTTATTTTGTCTCCTTTAACCCACGATGTATTTATTTATGTATTTCCACCAGTAAAATAGTTTAATAATTCGTTTTAGCAAAAGACACTTTATTTCTTATAAGCTTGTATGTTCGAAGTTCAAGGGAAGTAGAGAATTAAGCGGAAGTACCAAAAAGTTATCGATAAGTTTTATGTACATATATACTATTTTTGCTCTTTTAAGATGTTCCAACCAAACAACGTTTACTGTGTACTCAGTTCAAAATACGTTGTTCCAACTTCACCTTCTTTAGTTTTTCAACACACCTCCTCAAAAATAGTATATATATATATCTTTTAAATTTACTTAGAATTACAAATGTGTCTGTCTCTGCTATAGTGGGAGTTGTACAATTTCAGTCCAACATTTGTTGCGTGGATTGGGGAAAACCCGCAAAAACCCAATCAGACTGATTAAATATTAATATTTACGTTAAACAATATTTCAATTCAAAATCAAAAGTAAAATTAAATAAAAATTAAATTTGGGACAGCCTCTTGAATTTCCATGAGATCCATTCTGTTTCAATTCAGGTCAGCAAATTCATTTTTGATCTCTCAGATCACAAAAACGTTGCGCCAGTAACGGTTTAGTTTAGTTAAGTAAATTCATTTGATCTCTCAGATCACAAAAACGTTGCGCTTGTAACGGTTTAGTCAATATATCTGCGATTTGTTTACCTGTAGGAATATAAATGATCTCAATTAGTTTCTGTTCAACTTGTTCTCTGGTAAAATGATATTTTATATCTATATGTTTTGAACGTTTGTGACATGAGGGGTTATTGGCAATACTAATACAACCTTGGTTGTCTTCATATAGTCTAATGGGATTAACTACTTTTATATTTAAACTTGTTAGTAGTGAATTTAGTCAAATAGCCTTTCTAACTGCCTCAAATAAGGCCATGTATTCTGCTTCTGTTGATGAAGCCGCTACCGAATTCTGCTTTCTTGTATTCCAACAAATTACATTTGAATCAAACATTTTGAATAAGTATCCAGTTGTACTTTTTCTATCTAATTCACTTCCACCCCAATCCGAATCCACATAGCCAACCAAGAACTCATTAAAATTTGAGTTTTTCTGAAAGGATAACTTTAAGTCAACTGTACCTTTTAGGTACCCTAGAACTTTCTTCAGGCATTGCCAAAGTTCTGTGTTATTCTTCTCGCAATAACGACTTAACAGATTTACAGCTGTACTTAAATCTGGCCTCGTACATAACATAATGTACATCAAACATCCTATTACATTTCGACATGGGGCATCACACTTATCATCTGAGCTTAGAAGGGGACAACGAACAGGATTACACTTTTCCATATTATATTTTTGAATTATTGATTTTATGTAAGCAGATTGACTAAGACTTGTTTGACCATCACTTCTATCAACTTTTATACCTAAGAAGAACTTAATATCTTTTAAGTCGCTCATTCTAAATTTATTCATTAGATATAGTTTAAAAACCTTCATATCTTTTTCATTCTTTGTAGATATTAATAAGTCATCAACATATAACAGAACATATATATTAGAAAATACATTTCCCTTATCAAGTAAATATATACAACGATCTACTGGTGAATTAATAAAGCCAATTTCTTTCAAAGCATTCTCAAACATTTCAAACCAACACCGTGCAGCTTGCTTTAGACCATAAATCGCTTTATGCAGTTTACAAACTTCATTTTCTCCACTTGCTACACCTTCAGGTATTTGCATATAAATTTCTTCCTTCAATATTCCATTCAAAAACGCTGTTTTTACATCCATATGATGTAATACTAGAAGGTCATATTGATTTTCTATTGACATAATCAATCTAAAACTCGAAATTCTTGCTACAGGTGCAAATGTTTCACTATAATCTACTAGATATTCTTGGGTAAATCCTCTAGCAACAAGTCTGGCTTTATATTTTATTGGTTCACCAAATTCATTCTGTTTTATTGTAAAAACCCATTTACAATCAACTATATTTTTATTTTTAGGTTTTTGTACAATTGACCATGTTTTATTTAATAAATGTGAATCTATTTCTTCTTTAATAGCTTTCTCCCAATTTGTTCTTTCTCTACTATATTTAACCTCAACAAATTTATTTGGTATAGAATAGGCTAGAGATTGTGCATTCATTACACAATTATTTATTAATTCCTGATAAGATATTTTAGGTTTATTATTTATTCTATCACTTTTCCTTGTATTTATCTGCGATTCCAAGTCTTCTTCTTCATAAGACTTAACACCAGACGTTTCTGGATCGGCATTCTCTTCTACCAAACCACTAGGCTGTTTATCTGCTTGATCAGATTTCTCATTATCGTTAAGGACATCTTCATTTTCAAGATCTGTATTATCACTTTCACCATCTTCATTAAGATGCATGTCCTCAACCACAGCTCTAGATTTTACCATATTTGTCTCATCAACAACAACATCCCTTGCTGTTACAAATACTTCCTTTCCAACACTCCACACCTTATATCCATTTGGTTCATACCCCACAAGTATACCTTTCCATGACTTTTCGTCAAATTTCCTTTTCCTCATTTTAATATGAACATATACTGTGGAACCAAAAACTTTTAAGTATTTTAAACTTGGCTTTTTATTATGCCACATTTCATATGGTGTTTTCAGCAAGTCCTTAAGTGCATTACTTGGACTTCTATTTATCAAGTACGTAGCCGTCAAAACAGCTTCACCCCAGAAACTTTTCTGTAGGTCGGCTCCTATAACTAAAGCACGAGCTTTCTCCGTTATAGACCTTATCATCCTTTCGGATACACCATTTTGCTGAGGTGTGTGTGGAACCGTTAAATGGTAGCTGATGCCTTTTTCAATACAAAATTCTCGCATTTCATTTGATAAATACTCCCTCCCATTGTCTATATATAGGTTAACTACTTTCAGATTGAACTGTGCTTCACTTTTCAAAATAAAATCCTTAAAGGCAGTAAAAACCTCTGATTTGTAAGTTAATAAGTATGTCACGCAGTAATGGGTATATTGGTCAATAAAAACGACATAATAGTTCTTTTTATCTATTGTTGGAGGTGATATCGGACCACAAACATCAGAATGTACTATTAACAATGGTCTATTTATGTGACCTTTATTCTTAGCCTTTTCGAAACGAAGTCTAGTTTGTTTTCCTTTTATGCACGCTTCACATAAGTCATTATTTGGAACAACTTTATTAAGCATTTTGGTATCCTCAAATAAGTCTTTATTTTTAATTTCAATAAACTTTCCCTGGCTTATATGCCCTAACCTCTTATGCCATATATTATAGTTTGTTTTGTTTGCAAAATATGCCTTTTTAGGTATTGTAAATCTTACAGAGGGTACATTATCAAAAATTTGTGCATTCATTATATTTACTTTATCTTTACTTACTAGCACACCTCCTGGATGAAATACAATAGTAAAACCGGCATCCTGCATCTTTTTGACAGATATCAGATTTTGTGATACATCAGGACAAAATAAAACATCGTTTAGGGTAACATTGATCAGAGTATCAGTTTGTAATTCCATTGTTCCCTTTTTAGTTGCGATCATAAATTCATCAGACTTTGCAACAGCAATTTTTATTGGCGATTCAAGTTGGCTAACTTTCGAGAATAGACTTTCATTGTTTATCAGATGATCGGACGCACCCGAATCCAACAAGAAAGAAATATGGCCATCACTTATATTATTGTGACGCTTGAGCATAAATGCAAATCCAGATCTCACAGTATCACTATTCCCTTGAGCCAACTGTACTTGTTTTTCTTGATTATTCTCATTTTCTTTCTCCTTTTTATATTTATAGCAATCCTTTTTCAAGTGCCCTAACTTGCCACAATAAAAACATTTCATTTTACTAAATTTGAATTTTGATTTATATTTAGTTTTATCTTGAAATCTGTTGTTTTTCTTTTGAAAATTATTAAACTTATTTTGAAAATTATTAACATTATTTGTCATATTCACTGCTTGCAATACTTTTAAACTTGTATCTTTAGATTTTTGCTTCAATTTAATTTCATGATCCAGCAGTCTGTTTTTAACAAATGCTAAAGTTAAATTATCCTCAGCTTGTTTTACAATGCCTGTAATGACGCCATCATACGAAACAGGTAAAGAAAGCAATAGATGACTAACTTTGTCCATCTCATCTAGTTTTGCACCAGATGCAGTTAGTTCTGTAATAAGATCATCAAATGTATTGAAATGATTTATCAAATCTACATCACTTTTCAATTTAAGTGAAAGTAATTGTTTTCGAACGGACAACTGGGTAGCTAAACTTTTGCGTTCATATATTGAGTCGAGATTACAAAAAATTTCTTTAGCACTGCTCTCATTTGTGACAAAACTCAAAAAAGAATCACTTAAATATTCAATAACTGTATTCTTTGCCAATTTTTCAAGCCTTTTCCATTCATCAGAATTTACATCACCATTTTCATCAACTACTTTAATGGAATCATTTTCACTTAAAAGTGCTCTCACGCGGAATTTCCAAATTCCATATTTCTCACCGTCAAACGGTTTTATGTTTCTTTTTCCTTTTTCCATTTTATTAAATTTAAATCAATGTATACTTAGCTTCGATGGGAACTGGGCCCATAACCTGTTAATAAATCAGAGTATTTTCCACCAATCCGCAATGTTCTCAGCTCTCCAACGAAGTCAAGCAATCTTATTTTGTCTCCTTTAACCCACGATGTATTTATTTATGTATTTCCACCAGTAAAATAGTTTAATAATTCGTTTTAGCAAAAGACACTTTATTTCTTATAAGCTTGTATGTTCGAAGTTCAAGGGAAGTAGAGAATTAAGCGGAAGTACCAAAAAGTTATCGATAAGTTCATATGTACATATATACTATTTTTGCTCTCTTAAGATGTTCCAACCAAACAACGTTTATTGTGTACTCAGTTCAAAATACGTTGTTCCAACTTCACCTTCACGTTGTTCCAACTTCACCTTTAGTTTTTCAACAAATACTTTGAGAAAATTTGGAACGGCAAATTCATACTCACCATCCTGGACGCTCGACGGTAGATGGTCTGTAGTGTGAATTGAGTTTAACGGTCGACGGTAGATGTCGTAATGTGAACATGAATTCCATTGTTCACTATATTCTCATCGTTTTCACTAAACAAGCACTGCAGGGTGAATTGAGCTGTAGTATATTTCTCCACTAAGCTACATTATTCGACTATCGAGCGAGAATCACAAAATGCACAAAAAGCGTTTCTACTAGGCAAATTTTTGCATTTCGAATTCCTTTTAGTGGAAACAGCCGTTATATGTTTTGGTGTTGATTTGGCCGAAATTTAAATTCAATTAAGATAAGACATAGATTCAAAATGAAAGAGCTAGATTGTATTATCTATTTTCGGCTAAGTAACAATATAGATATCACGTGGAGGAACCCCTGCAGCTCACTGGAATCTTTTTGCGTGGAACCGCAGATTCTACCAACTCGGAGGCAGACCCATCAACCCTTCTCTTTCTATGCAAGTCTCTTATGATCCCGAATTTAAATCACCTGGCCCTGCCCAAGGAAGAGTAAGTGAAGGAGGTGAGGCCCCCGGCGGAGAATGGAAAGTTTGAGTATCCTGTGCATGTTCGACCGCCGATTTCGTTAGAATAAGGAGAAGAGGCGAATTTGGAGATGTGAGAGGATCCTTGCAAACCACAGCCGACGCCACTGCTACTTAACAACGCCCTTATGTCCACAGGGCTTGGCTAACTAAAGCTGTTTGTCTTTAAAGGGGGCGTAGGTATAGAGGACGCCTGGCTCCATGACGCTTTGACGCTATTAACGAAGGAGGGGGCGGTGGCCGCCAGTGCAGCATTTCTGTTTCTAGGATCGTCCTGATGTGCAATAGTGTTTTATTTTCCAACTCCAGTGGTGGTGCCGAGTGGTGGCAAAAATGATAAAAACAGTTGCATTTAATAATTTTTCACGATAGATCGATTATTTTTCTTATTTTGCCAAACTACTACAACTAAAGCTGGGAAAAAATCGATTCTAATATCGATACTATCGATTCTTATGTTTCGGTCCAACATCGATTCGATTTTCGCATAATCGATGTATCGTGAACCATTCATCTTTTGGATCATCAATGGCTTTTGAAAATTAAATCATTTCTTTTTGTTTATGGGTTGGAAACGTAATTTATATTCGCTTTTTATACCCGGTACCCATAGGGTACAAGGGTATTATAAGTTTGTGCCAACCGAGAATGTATGTAACAGGCAGAAGGAGGCATCTCCGACCCCATAAAGTATATATATTCTTGATCAGTATCACCAGCCGAGTCGATTTAGCCATGTCCGTCTGTCCGTCTGTCCGTCTGTCCGTCCGTGTGAAACAACAGATCTCAGAGACTATAAGAGCTAGAGTTACCAAATTTGGTGACAACATTGGAATCTGTTGCACGCAGATCAAGTTTGTTTTAAAATTTGGCCACGCCTACTTCCGCCCTCAAAAATCATAAAAAACGTTAAATAAGCTATACTCGTTTTTTTCGGGTAAAAGTTAATAAATACAAAAAATGAATAAAATAGAGCGGACGTTTCCTGAGAATTTCAGTAAAATCTGATGATAAACATGGGAGATATTAGCAATAAGGTTAGAATTTTAACACACCGCCCTAAGGCACTGCTGTTGCAAGCTGTAGCCGACAGGTGGCGCATTCGAGCCTTGGCCGTGCGATATAATGGCGCCAATGTACATATGTATGTACAATGTAGTGTATGTACATTTTTAAATTGCCTTTTAGTGTGAAGCGCAAACGTTTAGGTACCGGGTATCTCACAGTCGAGCACAGTCGACTGTAGCTTTCTTACTTGTTATGTTATAAAAACGAAGGGTATTATGTGTTAGTGCCAACCGAGAATGTATGTAACAGGCAGAAGGAGGCATCTCCGACCCCATAAAGTATATATATTCTTGATCAGCACCACCAGCCGAGTCGATTTAGCCATGTCCGTCTGTCCGTCCGTGTGAAACAACAGATCTCAGAGACTATAAGAGCAAGAGTTACCAAATTTGGTGACAACATTGGAATCTGTTGCACGCAGATCAAGTTTATTTTAAAATTTGGCCACTCCCACTTCCGCCCTCAAAAATCATAAAAAACGTAAAATAAGCTATACTCGTTATTTTCGGGTTAAAGTTAATAGATATAATAAATAAATAAAATAAAATGGACGTTTCCTGAAAATTTCAGTAAAATCGGATAATAAACATGCGAGATATTAGCAATAAGGTTAGAATTTTAACAAATTCCCCTAAGGCACTGCTTTTGCTGTTGCAAGCTGTAGCCGACAGGTGGCGCATTCGAGACTTGGCCGCGCGATATAATGGCGCCAACTGCAGAAGAAATGACAAAAGAATAGAGCAAAAAATGACAAAAAAAAACCTAATTCATTTTTTGGGGTCCTTATAAAATGTATCATTCATATTTAAGTATGATATAAATTGTTTAGGTGGGGAGCTAATTCGAGAGGCGACTTATTTTAAGAAGTATCAAAGTAGAGTATGATAATGTATGTATAATTTTAAATAGCCTTTTAGTGTAAAGCACAAGCGTTTTGGTACCGGGTATCTCACAGTCGAGCACTCTCGACTGTAGCTTTCTTACTTGTTTATTAGTAATTACGAGGTGAGCACAATTTTATTGATTTATTCGTGCTTCTTTAGCTTTAAACAGAGGAGAACATTTTAATTCAAATTTAATAAATGACTTTAATGGAAGCATTGATGTAATTATTGGTTTCATATTTTAAATCATTTTAACAATAATGATGACCCCACATCATTATTGTTAAAATGATTTAAAATATCTAGCGTGATGTTCATTCTAGTATACTCTTATTTCTCTTAGCTCATCTGGGTACCACCTTGATAAGAGGGCCGGAAAAATGGTATTTGGCTCTTGCTCACACTCATTTGGTTGCTACAGATCGACCTTCCATAGCCGTGCAGGCCGTAGATATGCACGAAGATGGCGGCGGAGTTTTTGCCGATATTGTGGATGTACGGGAGATTGACGAGTCCACCTTGTTCACGCCGACATCAACTGATTCTCACCCAGGGTGATGGCGAGAAGAGTGTGCTCCCGTCTGGGTCTGGGCGTTCTTGCAGATGCCAGCCTCGAAATTACAGGTACCGGCGGCCACGATCAACACAGCGCAGTCATCGGCGTGGGGAGGTGCCAGTAATCATGCTCTTTTTGATTAGATCTAATATTGGTAGAAGAACTGTCAATAATAAATTTATAACTAATATTACCTGTTTCCTTTCCCGGCATTTCGACTTTGTTTGTTTACTTTTGCGTTGTGAGTAGCAACTTTTCCATTCTGAATGACAACTTTTTAGTGGTGGAACCAAAATGATCGTATATCGGCTGGATGAAACAGCCTCACATATTCACATCAAATATTGATGGAATACTGTTAATAAATCAGAGTATTTTCCACCAATCCGCAATGTTCTCAGCTCTCCAACGAAGTCAAGCAATCTTATTTTGTCTCCTTTAACCCACGATGTATTTATTTATGTATTTCCACCAGTAAAATAGTTTAATAATTCGTTTTAGCAAAAGACACTTTATTTCTTATAAGCTTGTATGTTCGAAGTTCAAGGGAAGTAGAGAATTAAGCGGAAGTACCAAAAAGTTATCGATAAGTTTTATGTACATATATACTATTTTTGCTCTTTTAAGATGTTCCAACCAAACAACGTTTACTGTGTACTCAGTTCAAAATACGTTGTTCCAACTTCACCTTCTTTAGTTTTTCAACACACCTCCTCAAAAATAGTATATATATATATCTTTTAAATTTACTTAGAATTACAAATGTGTCTGTCTCTGCTATAGTGGGAGTTGTACAATTTCAGTCCAACATTTGTTGCGTGGATTGGGGAAAACCCGCAAAAACCCAATCAGACTGATTAAATATTAATATTTACGTTAAACAATATTTCAATTCAAAATCAAAAGTAAAATTAAATAAAAATTAAATTTGGGACAGCCTCTTGAATTTCCATGAGATCCATTCTGTTTCAATTCAGGTCAGCAAATTCATTTTTGATCTCTCAGATCACAAAAACGTTGCGCCAGTAACGGTTTAGTTTAGTTAAGTAAATTCATTTGATCTCTCAGATCACAAAAACGTTGCGCTTGTAACGGTTTAGTCAATATATCTGCGATTTGTTTACCTGTAGGAATATAAATGATCTCAATTAGTTTCTGTTCAACTTGTTCTCTGGTAAAATGATATTTTATATCTATATGTTTTGAACGTTTGTGACATGAGGGGTTATTGGCAATACTAATACAACCTTGGTTGTCTTCATATAGTCTAATGGGATTAACTACTTTTATATTTAAACTTGTTAGTAGTGAATTTAGTCAAATAGCCTTTCTAACTGCCTCAAATAAGGCCATGTATTCTGCTTCTGTTGATGAAGCCGCTACCGAATTCTGCTTTCTTGTATTCCAACAAATTACATTTGAATCAAACATTTTGAATAAGTATCCAGTTGTACTTTTTCTATCTAATTCACTTCCACCCCAATCCGAATCCACATAGCCAACCAAGAACTCATTAAAATTTGAGTTTTTCTGAAAGGATAACTTTAAGTCAACTGTACCTTTTAGGTACCCTAGAACTTTCTTCAGGCATTGCCAAAGTTCTGTGTTATTCTTCTCGCAATAACGACTTAACAGATTTACAGCTGTACTTAAATCTGGCCTCGTACATAACATAATGTACATCAAACATCCTATTACATTTCGACATGGGGCATCACACTTATCATCTGAGCTTAGAAGGGGACAACGAACAGGATTACACTTTTCCATATTATATTTTTGAATTATTGATTTTATGTAAGCAGATTGACTAAGACTTGTTTGACCATCACTTCTATCAACTTTTATACCTAAGAAGAACTTAATATCTTTTAAGTCGCTCATTCTAAATTTATTCATTAGATATAGTTTAAAAACCTTCATATCTTTTTCATTCTTTGTAGATATTAATAAGTCATCAACATATAACAGAACATATATATTAGAAAATACATTTCCCTTATCAAGTAAATATATACAACGATCTACTGGTGAATTAATAAAGCCAATTTCTTTCAAAGCATTCTCAAACATTTCAAACCAACACCGTGCAGCTTGCTTTAGACCATAAATCGCTTTATGCAGTTTACAAACTTCATTTTCTCCACTTGCTACACCTTCAGGTATTTGCATATAAATTTCTTCCTTCAATATTCCATTCAAAAACGCTGTTTTTACATCCATATGATGTAATACTAGAAGGTCATATTGATTTTCTATTGACATAATCAATCTAAAACTCGAAATTCTTGCTACAGGTGCAAATGTTTCACTATAATCTACTAGATATTCTTGGGTAAATCCTCTAGCAACAAGTCTGGCTTTATATTTTATTGGTTCACCAAATTCATTCTGTTTTATTGTAAAAACCCATTTACAATCAACTATATTTTTATTTTTAGGTTTTTGTACAATTGACCATGTTTTATTTAATAAATGTGAATCTATTTCTTCTTTAATAGCTTTCTCCCAATTTGTTCTTTCTCTACTATATTTAACCTCAACAAATTTATTTGGTATAGAATAGGCTAGAGATTGTGCATTCATTACACAATTATTTATTAATTCCTGATAAGATATTTTAGGTTTATTATTTATTCTATCACTTTTCCTTGTATTTATCTGCGATTCCAAGTCTTCTTCTTCATAAGACTTAACACCAGACGTTTCTGGATCGGCATTCTCTTCTACCAAACCACTAGGCTGTTTATCTGCTTGATCAGATTTCTCATTATCGTTAAGGACATCTTCATTTTCAAGATCTGTATTATCACTTTCACCATCTTCATTAAGATGCATGTCCTCAACCACAGCTCTAGATTTTACCATATTTGTCTCATCAACAACAACATCCCTTGCTGTTACAAATACTTCCTTTCCAACACTCCACACCTTATATCCATTTGGTTCATACCCCACAAGTATACCTTTCCATGACTTCCACATTTCATATGGTGTTTTCAGCAAGTCCTTAAGTGCATTACTTGGACTTCTATTTATCAAGTACGTAGCCGTCAAAACAGCTTCACCCCAGAAACTTTTCTGTAGGTCGGCTCCTATAACTAAAGCACGAGCTTTCTCCGTTATAGACCTTATCATCCTTTCGGATACACCATTTTGCTGAGGTGTGTGTGGAACCGTTAAATGGTAGCTGATGCCTTTTTCAATACAAAATTCTCGCATTTCATTTGATAAATACTCCCTCCCATTGTCTATATATAGGTTAACTACTTTCAGATTGAACTGTGCTTCACTTTTCAAAATAAAATCCTTAAAGGCAGTAAAAACCTCTGATTTGTAAGTTAATAAGTATGTCACGCAGTAATGGGTATATTGGTCAATAAAAACGACATAATAGTTCTTTTTATCTATTGTTGGAGGTGATATCGGACCACAAACATCAGAATGTACTATTAACAATGGTCTATTTATGTGACCTTTATTCTTAGCCTTTTCGAAACGAAGTCTAGTTTGTTTTCCTTTTATGCACGCTTCACATAAGTCATTATTTGGAACAACTTTATTAAGCATTTTGGTATCCTCAAATAAGTCTTTATTTTTAATTTCAATAAACTTTCCCTGACTTATATGCCCTAACCTCTTATGCCATATATTATAGTTTGTTTTGTTTGCAAAATATGCCTTTTTAGGTATTGTAAATCTTACAGAGGGTACATTATCAAAAATTTGTGCATTCATTATATTTACTTTATCTTTACTTACTAGCACACCTCCTGGATGAAATACAATAGTAAAACCGGCATCCTGCATCTTTTTGACAGATATCAGATTTTGTGATACATCAGGACAAAATAAAACATCGTTTAGGGTAACATTGATCAGAGTATCAGTTTGTAATTCCATTGTTCCCTTTTTAGTTGCGATCATAAATTCATCAGACTTTGCAACAGCAATTTTTATTGGCGATTCAAGTTGGCTAACTTTCGAGAATAGACTTTCATTGTTTATCAGATGATCGGACGCACCCGAATCCAACAAGAAAGAAATATGGCCATCACTTCTATTATTGTGACGCTTGAGCATAAATGCAAATCCAGATCTCACAGTATCACTATTCCCTTGAGCCAACTGTACTTGTTTTTCTTGATTATTCTCATTTTCTTTCTCCTTTTTATATTTATAGCAATCCTTTTTCAAGTGCCCTAACTTGCCACAATAAAAACATTTCATTTTACTAAATTTGAATTTTGATTTATATTTAGTTTTATCTTGAAATCTGTTGTTTTTCTTTTGAAAATTATTAAACTTATTTTGAAAATTATTAACATTATTTGTCATATTCACTGCTTGCAATACTTTTAAACTTGTATCTTTAGATTTTTGCTTCAATTTAATTTCATGATCCAGCAGTCTGTTTTTAACAAATGCTAAAGTTAAATTATCCTCAGCTTGTTTTACAATGCCTGTAATGACGCCATCATACGAAACAGGTAAAGAAAGCAATAGATGACTAACTTTGTCCATCTCATCTAGTTTTGCACCAGATGCAGTTAGTTCTGTAATAAGATCATCAAATGTATTGAAATGATTTATCAAATCTACATCACTTTTCAATTTAAGTGAAAGTAATTGTTTTCGGACGGACAACTGGGTAGCTAAACTTTTGCGTTCATATATTGAGTCGAGATTACAAAAAATTTCTTTAGCACTGCTCTCATTTGTGACAAAACTCAAAAAAGAATCACTTAAATATTCAATAACTGTATTCTTTGCCAATTTTTCAAGCCTTTTCCATTCATCAGAATTTACATCACCATTTTCATCAACTACTTTAATGGAATCATTTTCACTTAAAAGTGCTCTCACGCGGAATTTCCAAATTCCATATTTCTCACCGTCAAACGGTTTTATGTTTCTTTTTCCTTTTTCCATTTTATTAAATTTAAATCAATGTATACTTAGCTTCGATGGGAACTGGGCCCATAACCTGTTAATAAATTAGAGTATTTTCCACCAATCCGCAATGTTCTCAGCTCTCCAACGAAGTCAAGCAATCTTATTTTGTCTCCTTTAACCCACGATGTATTTATTTATGTATTTCCACCAGTAAAATAGTTTAATAATTCGTTTTAGCAAAAGACACTTTATTTCTTATAAGCTTGTATGTTCGAAGTTCAAGGGAAGTAGAGAATTAAGCGGAAGTACCAAAAAGTTATCGATAAGTTCATATGTACATATATACTATTTTTGCTCTTTTAAGATGTTCCAACCAAACAACGTTTATTGTGTACTCAGTTAAAAATACGTTGTTCCAACTTCACCTTCACGTTGTTCCAACTTCACCTTCTTTAGTTTTTCAACAAATACTTTGAGAAAATTTGGAACGGCAAATTCATACTCACCATCCTGGACGCTCGACGGTAGATGGTCTGTAGTGTGAATTGAGTTTAACGGTCGACGGTAGATGTCGTAATGTGAACATGAATTCCATTGTTCACTATATTCTCATCGTTTTCACTAAACAAGCACTGCAGGGTGAATTGAGCTGTAGTATATTTCTCCACTAAGCTACATTATTCGACTATCGAGCTAGAATCACAAAATGCACAAAAAGCGTTTCTACTAGGCAAATTTTTGCATTTCGAATTCCTTTTAGTGGAAACAGCCGTTATATGTTTTGGTGTTGATTTGGCCGAAATTTAAATTCAATTAAGATAAGACATAGATTCAAAATGAAAGAGCTAGATTGTATTATCTATTTTCGGCTAAGTAACAATATAGATATCACGTGGAGGAACCCCTGCAGCTCACTGGAATCTTTTTGCGTGGAACCGCAGATTCTACCAACTCGGAGGCAGACCCATCAACCCTTCTCTTTCTATGCAAGTCTCTTATGATCCCGAATTTAAATCACCTGGCCCTGCCCAAGGAAGAGTAAGTGAAGGAGGTGAGGCCCCCGGCGGAGAATGGAAAGTTTGAGTATCCTGTGCATGTTCGACCGCCGATTTCGTTAGAATAAGGAGAAGAGGCGAATTTGGAGATGTGAGAGGATCCTTGCAAACCACAGCCGACGCCACTGCTACTTAACAACGCCCTTATGTCCACAGGGCTTGGCTAACTAAAGCTGTTTGTCTTTAAAGGGGGGCGTAGGTATAGAGGACGCCTGGCTCCATGACGCTTTGACGCTATTAACGAAGGAGGGGGCGGTGGCCGCCAGTGCAGCATTTCTGTTTCTAGGATCGTCCTGATGTGCAATAGTGTTTTATTTTCCAACTCTAGTGGTGGTGCCGAGTGGTGGCAAAAATGATAAAAAAAGTTGCATTTAATAATTTTTCACGATAGATCTAATATCGATACTATCGATTCTTATGTTTCGGTGCAACATCGATTCGATTTTCGCATAATCGATGTATCGTGAACCATTCATCTTTTGGATCATCAATGGCTTTTGAAAATTAAATCATTTCTTTTTGTTTATGGGTTGGAAACGTAATTTATATTCGCTTTTTATACCCGGTACCCATAGGGTACAAGGGTATTATAAGTTTGTGCCAACCGAGAATGTATGTAACAGGCAGAAGGAGGCATCTCCGACCCCATAAAGTATATATATTCTTGATCAGTATCACCAGCCGAGTCGATTTAGCCATGTCCGTCTGTCCGTCTGTCCGTCTGTCCGTCCGTGTGAAACAACAGATCTCAGAGACTATAAGAGCTAGAGTTACCAAATTTGGTGACAACATTGGAATCTGTTGCACGCAGATCAAGTTTGTTTTAAAATTTGGCCACGCCTACTTCCGCCCTCAAAAATCATAAAAAACGTTAAATAAGCTATACTCGTTTTTTTCGGGTAAAAGTTAATAAATACAAAAAATGAATAAAATAGAGCGGACGTTTCCTGAGAATTTCAGTAAAATCTGATGATAAACATGGGAGATATTAGCAATAAGGTTAGAATTTTAACACACCGCCCTAAGGCACTGCTGTTGCAAGCTGTAGCCGACAGGTGGCGCATTCGAGCCTTGGCCGTGCGATATAATGGCGCCAATGTACATATGTATGTACAATGTAGTGTATGTACATTTTTAAATTGCCTTTTAGTGTGAAGCGCAAACGTTTAGGTACCGGGTATCTCACAGTCGAGCACAGTCGACTGTAGCTTTCTTACTTGTTATGTTATAAAAACGAAGGGTATTTGTGTTAGTGCCAACCGAGAATGTATGTAACAGGCAGAAGGAGGCATCTCCGACCCCATAAAGTATATATATTCTTGATCAGCACCACCAGCCGAGTCGATTTAGCCATGTCCGTCTGTCCGTCCGTGTGAAACAACAGATCTCAGAGACTATAAGAGCAAGAGTTACCAAATTTGGTGACAACATTGGAATCTGTTGCACGCAGATCAAGTTTATTTTAAAATTTGGCCACTCCCACTTCCGCCCTCAAAAATCATAAAAAACGTAAAATAAGCTATACTCGTTATTTTCGGGTTAAAGTTAATAGATATAATAAATAAATAAAATAAAATGGACGTTTCCTGAAAATTTCAGTTAAATCAGATGATAAACATGCGAGATATTAGCAATAAGGTTAGAATTTTAACATATTCCCCCAAGGCACTGCTTTTGCTGTTGCAAGCTGTAGCCGACAGGTGGCGCATTCGAGACTTGGCCGCGCGATATAATGGCGCCAACTGCAGAAGAAATGACAAAAGAATAGAGCAAAAAATGACAAAAAAAAAACCTAATTCTTTTTTTGGCGTCCTTATAAAATGTATCATTTATATTTAAGTATGACATTAAATTGTTTAGGTGGGGAGCTAATTCGAGAGGCGATTTATTTTAAGAAGTATCAAAGTAGAGTATGATAATGTATGTATAATTTTAAATAGCCTTTTAGTGTAAGGCACAAGCGTTTTGGTACCGGGTATCTCACAGTCGAGCACTCTCGACTGTAGCTTTCTTACTTGTTTATTAGTAATTACGAGGTGAGCACAATTTAATTGATTTATTCGTGCTTCTTTAGCTTTAAACAGAGGAGAACATTTTAATTCAAATTTAATAAATGACTTTAATGGAAGCATTGATGTAATTATTGGTTTCATATTTTAAATCATTTTAACAATAATGATGACCCCACATCATTATTGTTAAAATGATTTAAAATATCTAGCGTGATGTTCATTCTAGTATACTCTTATTTCTCTTAGCTCATCTGGGTACCACCTTGATAAGAGGGCCGGAAAAATGGTATTTGGCTCTTGCTCACACTCATTTGGTTGCTACAGATCGACCTTCCATAGCCGTGCAGGCCGTAGATATGCACGAAGATGGCGGCGGAGTTTTTGCCGATATTGTGGATGTACGGGAGATTGACGAGTCCACCTTGTTCACGCCGACATCAACTGATTCTCACCCAGGGTGATGGCGAGAAGAGTGTGCTCCCGTCTGGGTCTGGGCGTTCTTGCAGATGCCAGCCTCGAAATTACAGGTACCGGCGGCCACGATCAACACAGCGCAGTCATCGGCGTGGGGAGGTGCCAGTAATCATGCTCTTTTTGATTAGATCTAATATTGGTAGAAGAACTGTCAATAATAAATTTATAACTAATATTACCTGTTTCCTTTCCCGGCATTTCGACTTTGTTTGTTTACTTTTGCGTTGTGAGTAGCAACTTTTCCATTCTGAATGACAACTTTTTAGTGGTGGAACCAAAATGATCGTATATCGGCTGGATGAAACAGCCTCACATATTCACATCAAATATTGATGGAATACTGTTAATAAATCAGAGTATTTTCCACCAATCCGCAATGTTCTCAGCTCTCCAACGAAGTCAAGCAATCTTATTTTGTCTCCTTTAACCCACGATGTATTTATTTATGTATTTCCACCAGTAAAATAGTTTAATAATTCGTTTTAGCAAAAGACACTTTATTTCTTATAAGCTTGTATGTTCGAAGTTCAAGGGAAGTAGAGAATTAAGCGGAAGTACCAAAAAGTTATCGATAAGTTTTATGTACATATATACTATTTTTGCTCTTTTAAGATGTTCCAACCAAACAACGTTTACTGTGTACTCAGTTCAAAATACGTGTTTCCAACTTCACCTTCACGTTGTTCCAACTTCACCTTCTTTAGTTTTTCAACACACCTCCTCAAAAATAGTATATATATATATCTTTTAAATTTACTTAGAATTACAAATGTGTCTGTCTCTGCTATAGTGGGAGTTGTACAATTTCAGTCCAACATTTGTTGCGTGGATTGGGGAAAACCCGCAAAAACCCAATCAGACTGATTAAATATTAATATTTACGTTAAACAATATTTCAATTCAAAATCAAAAGTAAAATTAAATAAAAATTAAATTTGGGACAGCCTCTTGAGTTTCCATGAGATCCATTCTGTTTCAATTCAGGTCAGCAAATTCATTTTTGATCTCTCAGATCACAAAAACGTTGCGCCAGTAACGGTTTAGTTTAGTTAAGTAAATTCATTTGATCTCTCAGATCACAAAAACGTTGCGCTTGTAACGGTTTAGTCAATATATCTGCGATTTGTTTACCTGTAGGAATATAAATGATCTCAATTAGTTTCTGTTCAACTTGTTCTCTGGTAAAATGATATTTTATATCTATATGTTTTGAACGTTTGTGACATGAGGGGTTATTGGCAATACTAATACAACCTTGGTTGTCTTCATATAGTCTAATGGGATTAACTACTTTTATATTTAAACTTGTTAGTAGTGAATTTAGTCAAATAGCCTTTCTAACTGCCTCAAATAAGGCCATGTATTCTGCTTCTGTTGATGAAGCCGCTACCGAATTCTGCTTTCTTGTATTCCAACAAATTACATTTGAATCAAACATTTTGAATAAGTATCCAGTTGTACTTTTTCTATCTAATTCACTTCCACCCCAATCCGAATCCACATAGCCAACCAAGAACTCATTAAAATTTGAGTTTTTCTGAAAGGATAACTTTAAGTCAACTGTACCTTTTAGGTACCCTAGAACTTTCTTCAGGCATTGCCAAAGTTCTGTGTTATTCTTCTCGCAATAACGACTTAACAGATTTACAGCTGTACTTAAATCTGGCCTCGTACATAACATAATGTACATCAAACATCCTATTACATTTCGACATGGGGCATCACACTTATCATCTGAGCTTAGAAGGGGACAACGAACAGGATTACACTTTTCCATATTATATTTTTGAATTATTGATTTTATGTAAGCAGATTGACTAAGACTTGTTTGACCATCACTTCTATCAACTTTTATACCTAAGAAGAACTTAATATCTTTTAAGTCGCTCATTCTAAATTTATTCATTAGATATAGTTTAAAAACCTTCATATCTTTTTCATTCTTTGTAGATATTAATAAGTCATCAACATATAACAGAACATATATATTAGAAAATACATTTCCCTTATCAAGTAAATATATACAACGATCTACTGGTGAATTAATAAAGCCAATTTCTTTCAAAGCATTCTCAAACATTTCAAACCAACACCGTGCAGCTTGCTTTAGACCATAAATCGCTTTATGCAGTTTACAAACTTCATTTTCTCCACTTGCTACACCTTCAGGTATTTGCATATAAATTTCTTCCTTCAATATTCCATTCAAAAACGCTGTTTTTACATCCATATGATGTACTAGAAGGTCATATTGATTTTCTATTGACATAATCAATCTAAAACTCGAAATTCTTGCTACAGGTGCAAATGTTTCACTATAATCTACTAGATATTCTTGGGTAAGTCCTCTAGCAACAAGTCTGGCTTTATATTTTATTGGTTCACCAAATTCATTCTGTTTTATTGTAAAAACCCATTTACAATCAACTATATTTTTATTTTTAGGTTTTTGTACAATTGACCATGTTTTATTTAATAAATGTGAATCTATTTCTTCTTTAATAGCTTTCTCCCAATTTGTTCTTTCTCTACTATATTTAACCTCAACAAATTTATTTGGTATAGAATAGGCTAGAGATTGTGCATTCATTACACAATTATTTATTAATTCCTGATAAGATATTTTAGGTTTATTATTTATTCTATCACTTTTCCTTGTATTTATCTGCGATTCCAAGTCTTCTTCTTCATAAGACTTAACACCAGACGTTTCTGGATCGGCATTCTCTTCTACCAAACCACTAGGCTGTTTATCTGCTTGATCAGATTTCTCATTATCGTTAAGGACATCTTCATTTTCAAGATATGTATTATCACTTTCACCATCTTCATTAAGATGCATGTCCTCAACCACAGCTCTAGATTTTACCATATTTGTCTCATCAACAACAACATCCCTTGCTGTTACAAATACTTCCTTTCCAACACTCCACACCTTATATCCATTTGGTTCATACCCCACAAGTATACCTTTCCATGACTTTTCGTCAAATTTCCTTTTCCTCATTTTAATATGAACATATACTGTGGAACCAAAAACTTTTAAGTATTTTAAACTTGGCTTTTTATTATGCCACATTTCATATGGTGTTTTCAGCAAGTCCTTAAGTGCATTACTTGGACTTCTATTTATCAAGTACGTAGCCGTCAAAACAGCTTCACCCCAGAAACTTTTCTGTAGGTCGGCTCCTATAACTAAAGCACGAGCTTTCTCCGTTATAGACCTTATCATCCTTTCGGATACACCATTTTGCTGAGGTGTGTGTGGAACCGTTAAATGGTAGCTGATGCCTTTTTCAATACAAAATTCTCGCATTTCATTTGATAAATACTCCCTCCCATTGTCTATATATAGGTTAACTACTTTCAGATTGAACTGTGCTTCACTTTTCAAAATAAAATCCTTAAAGGCAGTAAAAACCTCTGATTTGTAAGTTAATAAGTATGTCACGCAGTAATGGGTATATTGGTCAATAAAAACGACATAATAGTTCTTTTTATCTATTGTTGGAGGTGATATCGGACCACAAACATCAGAATGTACTATTAACAATGGTCTATTTATGTGACCTTTATTCTTAGCCTTTTCGAAACGTAGTTTGTTTTCCTTTTATGCACGCTTCACATAAGTCATTATTTGGAACAACTTTATTAAGCATTTTGGTATCCTCAAATAAGTCTTTATTTTTAATTTCAATAAACTTTCCCTGACTTATATGCCCTAACCTCTTATGCCATATATTATAGTTTGTTTTGTTTGCAAAATATGCCTTTTTAGGTATTGTAAATCTTACAGAGGGTACATTATCAAAAATTTGTGCATTCATTATATTTACTTTATCTTTACTTACTAGCACACCTCCTGGATGAAATACAATAGTAAAACCGGCATCCTGCATCTTTTTGACAGATATCAGATTTTGTGATACATCAGGACAAAATAAAACATCGTTTAGGGTAACATTGATCAGAGTATCAGTTTGTAATTCCATTGTTCCCTTTTTAGTTGCGATCATAAATTCATCAGACTTTGCAACAGCAATTTTTATTGGCGATTCAAGTTGGCTAACTTTCGAGAATAGACTTTCATTGTTTATCAGATGATCGGACGCACCCGAATCCAACAAGAAAGAAATATGGCCATCACTTCTATTATTGTGACGCTTGAGCATAAATGCAAATCCAGATCTCACAGTATCACTATTCCCTTGAGCCAACTGTACTTGTTTTTCTTGATTATTCTCATTTTCTTTCTCCTTTTTATATTTATAGCAATCCTTTTTCAAGTGCCCTAACTTGCCACAATAAAAACATTTAATTTTACTAAATTTGAATTTTGATTTATATTTAGTTTTATCTTGAAATCTGTTGTTTTTCTTTTGAAAATTATTAAACTTATTTTGAAAATTATTAACATTATTTGTCATATTCACTGCTTGCAATACTTTTAAACTTGTATCTTTAGATTATTGCTTCAATTTAATTTCATGATCCAGCAGTCTGTTTTTAACAAATGCTAAAGTTAAATTATCCTCAGCTTGTTTTACAATGCCTGTAATGACGCCATCATACGAAACAGGTAAAGAAAGCAATAGATGACTAACTTTGTCCATCTCATATAGTTTTGCACCAGATGCAGTTAGTTCTGTAATAAGATCATCAAATGTATTGAAATGATTTATCAAATCTACATCACTTTTCAATTTAAGTGAAAGTAATTGTTTTCGGACGGACAACTGGGTAGCTAAACTTTTGCGTTCATATATTGAGTCGAGATTACAAAAAATTTCTTTAGCACTGCTCTCATTTGTGACAAAACTCAAAAAAGAATCACTTAAATATTCAATAACTGTATTCTTTGCCAATTTTTCAAGCCTTTTCCATTCATCAGAATTTACATCACCATTTTCATCAACTACTTTAATGGAATCATTTTCACTTAAAAGTGCTCTCACGCGGAATTTCCAAATTCCATATTTCTCACCGTCAAACGGTTTTATGTTTCTTTTTCCTTTTTCCATTTTATTAAATTTAAATCAATGTATACTTAGCTTCGATGGGAACTGGGCCCATAACCTGTTAATAAATCAGAGTATTTTCCACCAATCCGCAATGTTCTCAGCTCTCCAACGAAGTCAAGCAATCTTATTTTGTCTCCTTTAACCCACGATGTATTTATTTATGTATTTCCACCAGTAAAATAGTTTAATAATTCGTTTTAGCAAAAGACACTTTATTTCTTATAAGCTTGTATGTTCGAAGTTCAAGGGAAGTAGAGAATTAAGCGGAAGTACCAAAAAGTTATCGATAAGTTCATATGTACATATATACTATTTTTGCTCTCTTAAGATGTTCCAACCAAACAACGTTTATTGTGTACTCAGTTCAAAATACGTTGTTCCAACTTCACCTTCACGTTGTTCCAACTTCACCTTTAGTTTTTCAACAAATACTTTGAGAAAATTTGGAACGGCAAATTCATACTCACCATCCTGGACGCTCGACGGTAGATGGTCTGTAGTGTGAATTGAGTTTAACGGTCGACGGTAGATGTCGTAATGTGAACATGAATTCCATTGTTCACTATATTCTCATCGTTTTCACTAAACAAGCACTGCAGGGTGAATTGAGCTGTAGTATATTTCTCCACTAAGCTACATTATTCGACTATCGAGCGAGAATCACAAAATGCACAAAAAGCGTTTCTACTAGGCAAATTTTTGCATTTCGAATTCCTTTTAGTGGAAACAGCCGTTATATGTTTTGGTGTTGATTTGGCCGAAATTTAAATTCAATTAAGATAAGACATAGATTCAAAATGAAAGAGCTAGATTGTATTATCTATTTTCGGCTAAGTAACAATATAGATATCACGTGGAGGAACCCCTGCAGCTCACTGGAATCTTTTTGCGTGGAACCGCAGATTCTACCAACTCGGAGGCAGACCCATCAACCCTTCTCTTTCTATGCAAGTCTCTTATGATCCCGAATTTAAATCACCTGGCCCTGCCCAAGGAAGAGTAAGTGAAGGAGGTGAGGCCCCCGGCGGAGAATGGAAAGTTTGAGTATCCTGTGCATGTTCGACCGCCGATTTCGTTAGAATAAGGAGAAGAGGCGAATTTGGAGATGTGAGAGGATCCTTGCAAACCACAGCCGACGCCACTGCTACTTAACAACGCCCTTATGTCCACAGGGCTTGGCTAACTAAAGCTGTTTGTCTTTAAAGGGGGGCGTAGGTATAGAGGACGCCTGGCTCCATGACGCTTTGACGCTATTAACGAAGGAGGGGGCGGTGGCCGCCAGTGCAGCATTTCTGTTTCTAGGATCGTCCTGATGTGCAATAGTGTTTTATTTTCCAACTCTAGTGGTGGTGCCGAGTGGTGGCAAAAATGATAAAAAAAGTTGCATTTAATAATTTTTCACGATAGATCAAATATCGATACTATCGATTCTTATGTTTCGGTTAAACATCGATTCGATTTTTGCATAATCGATGTATCGTGAACCATTTCTTTTTGTTTATGGGTTGGAAACGTAATTTATATTCGCTTTTTATGTTATAAAAACGAAGGGTATTATGTGTTAGTGCCAACCGAGAATGTATGTAACAGGCAGAAGGAGGCATCTCCGACCCCATAAAGTATATATATTCTTGATCAGTATCACCAGCCGAGTCGATTTAGCCATGTCCGTCTGTCCGTCTGTCCGTCTGTCCGTCTGTCCGTCCGTGTGAAACAACAGATCTCAGAGACTATAAGAGCTAGAGTTACCAAATTTGGTGACAACATTGGAATCTGTTGCACGCAGATCAAGTTTGTTTTAAAATTTGGCCACGCCTACTTCCGCCCTCAAAAATCATAAAAAACGTTAAATAAGCTATACTCGTTTTTTTCGGGTAAAAGTTAATAAATACAAAAAATGAATAAAATAGAGCGGACGTTTCCTGAGAATTTCAGTAAAATCTGATGATAAACATGGGAGATATTAGCAATAAGGTTAGAATTTTAACACACCGCCCTAAGGCACTGCTTAGCCGACAGGTGGCGCATTCGAGCCTTGGCCGTGCGATATAATGGCGCCAATGTACATATGTATGTACAATGTAATGTATGTACATTTTTAAATTGCCTTTTAGTGTAAAGCGCAAACGTTTAGGTACCGGGTATCTCACAGTCGAGCACAGTCGACTGTAGCTTTCTTACTTGTTATGTTATAAAAACGAAGGGTATTATGTGTTAGTGCCAACCGAGAATGTATGTAACAGGCAGAAGGAGGCATCTCCGACCCCATAAAGTATATATATTCTTGATCAGCACCACCAGCCGAGTCGATTTAGCCATGTCCGTCTGTCCGTCCGTGTGAAACAACAGATCTCAGAGACTATAAGAGCAAGAGTTACCAAATTTGGTGACAACATTGGAATCTGTTGCACGCAGATCAAGTTCATTTTAAAATTTGGCCACTCCAACTTCCGCCCTCAAAAATCATAAAAAACGTAAAATAAGCTATACTCGTTATTTTCGGGTTAAAGTTAATAGATATAATAAATAAATAAAATAAAATGGACGTTTCCTGAAAATTTCAGTTAAATCAGATGATAAACATGCGAGATATTAGCAATAAGGTTAGAATTTTAACATATTCCCCTAAGGCACTGCTTTTGCTGTTGCAAGCTGTAGCCGACAGGTGGCGCATTCGAGACTTGGCCGCGCGATATAATGGCGCCAACTGCAGAAGAAATGACAAAAGAATAGAGCAAAAAATGACAAAAAAAAAACCTCATTCTTTTTTTGGCGTCCTTATAAAATGTATCATTCATATTTAAGTATGACATTAAATTGTTTAGGTGGGGAGCTAATTCGAGAGGCGATTTATTTTAAGAAGTATCAAAGTAGAGTATGATAATGTATGTATAATTTTAAATAGCCTTTTAGTGTAAGGCACAAGCGTTTTGGTACCGGGTATCTCACAGTCGAGCACTCTCGACTGTAGCTTTCTTACTTGTTTATTAGTAATTACGAGGTGAGCACAATTTAATTGATTTATTCGTGCTTCTTTAGCTTTAAACAGAGGAGAACATTTTAATTCAAATTTAATAAATGACTTTAATGGAAGCATTGATGTAATTATTGGTTTCATATTTTAAATCATTTTAACAATAATGATGACCCCACATCATTATTGTTAAAATGATTTAAAATATCTAGCGTGATGTTCATTCTAGTATACTCTTATTTCTCTTAGCTCATCTGGGTACCACCTTGATAAGAGGGCCGGAAAAATGGTATTTGGCTCTTGCTCACACTCATTTGGTTGCTACAGATCGACCTTCCATAGCCGTGCAGGCCGTAGATATGCACGAAGATGGCGGCGGAGTTTTTGCCGATATTGTGGATGTACGGGAGATTGACGAGTCCACCTTGTTCACGCCGATATCAACTGATTCTCACCCAGGGTGATGGCGAGAAGAGTGTGCTCCCGTCTGGGTCTGGGCGTTCTTGCAGATGCCAGCCTCGAAAATACAGGTACCGGCGGCCACGATCAACACAGCGCAGTCATCGGCGTGGGGAGGTGCCAGTAATCATGCTCTTTTTGATTAGATCTAATATTGGTAGAAGAACTGTCAATAATAAATTTATAACTAATATTACCTGTTTCCTTTCCCGGCATTTCGACTTTGTTTGTTTACTTTTGCGTTGTGAGTAGCAACTTTTCCATTGTGAATGACAACTTTTTAGTGGTGGAACCAAAATTATCGTATATCGGCTGGATGAAACAGCCTCACATATTCACATCAAATATTGATGGAATACTTTGAGAAAATTTTGAACGGCAAATTCATACTCACCATCCTGGACGCTCAACGGTCGACGGTAGATGGTCTGTAGTGTGAATTGAGTTTAACGGTCGACGGTAGATGTCGTAATGTAAACATGAATTCCATTGTTCACTATATTCTCATCGTTCTCACTAAACAAGCACTGCATGGTGAATTGAGATGTAGTATATTTCTCCACTAAGCTACATTATTCGACTATCGAGCGAGAATCACAAAATGCACAAAAAGCGTTTCTACTAGGCAAATTTTTGCATTTCGAATTCTTTTTAGTGGAAACAGCCGTTATATGTTTTGGTGTTGATTTGGCCGAACTTTAAATTCAATTAAGATAAGACATAGATTCAAAATGAAAGAGCTAGATTGTATTATCTATTTTCGGCTAAGTAACAATATAGATATCACGTGGAACCGCAGATTCTACCAACTCGGAGGCAGACCCATCAACCCTTCTCTTTCTATGCAAGTCTCTTATGATCCCGAATTTAAATCACCTGGCCCTGCCCAAGGAAGAGTAAGTGAAGGAGGTGAGGCCCCCGGCGGAGAATGGCAAGTTTGAGTATCCTGTGCATGTTCGACCGCCGATTTCGTTAGAATAAGGAGAAGAGGCGAATTTGGAGATGTGAGAGGATCCTTGCAAACCACAGCCGACGCCACTGCTACTTAACAACGCCCTTATGTCCACAGGGCTTGGCTAACTAAAGCTGTTTGTCTTTAAAGGGGGCGTAGGTATAGAGGACGCCTGGCTCCATGACGCTTTGACGCTATTAACGAAGGAGGGGGCGGTGGCCGCCAGTGCAGCATTTCTGTTTCTAGGATCGTCCTGATGTGCAATAGTGTTTTATTTTCCAACTCTAGTGGTGGTGCCGAGTGGTGGCAAAAATGATAAAAACAGTTGCATTTAATAATTTTTCACGATAGATCGATTATTTTTCTTATTTTGCCAAACTACTACAACTAAAGCTGGGAAAAAATCGATTCCAATATCGATACTATCGATTCTTATGTTTCGGTCCAACATCGATTCGATTTAGGCATAATCGATGTATCGTGAACCATTTCTTTTTCTTTATGGGTTGGAAACGTAATTTATATTCGCTTTTTATGTTATAAAAACGAAGGGTATTATGTGTTAGTGCCAACCGAGAATGTATGTAACAGGCAGAAGGAGGCATCTCCGACCCCATAAAGTATATATATTCTTGATTAGCACCACCAGCCGAGTCGATTTAGCCATGTCCGTCTGTCCGTCCGTGTGAAACAACAGATCTCAGAGACTATAAGAGCTAGAGTTACCAAATTTGGTGACAACATTGGAATCTGTTGCACGCAGATCAAGTTTATTTTAAAATTTGGCCACTCCCACTTCCGCCCTCAAAAATCATAAAAAACGTAAAATAAGCTATACTCGTTATTTTCGGGTTAAAGTTAATAGATATAATAAATAAATAAAATAAAATGGACGTTTCCTGAAAATTTCAGTAAAATCAGATGATAAACATGCGAGATATTAGCAATAAGGTTAGAATTTTAACATATTCCCCTAAGGCACTGCTTTTGCTGTTGCAAGCTGTAGCCGACAGGTGGCGCATTCGAGACTTGGCCGCGCCATATAATGGCGCCAACTGCAGAAGAAATGACAAAAGAATAGAGCAAAAAATGACAAAAAAAAACCTAATTCTTTTTTTGGCGTCCTTATAAAATGTATCATTCATATTTAAGTATGACATTAAATTGTTTAGGTGGGGAGCTAATTCGAGAGGCGATTTATTTTAAGAAGTATCAAAGTAGAGTATGATAATGTATGTATAATTTTAAATAGCCTTTTAGTGTAAGGCACAAGCGTTTTGGTACCGGGTATCTCACAGTCGAGCACTCTCGACTGTAGCTTTCTTACTTGTTTATTAGTAATTACGAGGTGAGCACAATTTAATTGATTTATTCGTGCTTCTTTAGCTTTAAACAGAGGAGAACATTTTAATTCAAATTTAATAAATGACTTTAATGGAAGCATTGATGTAATTATTGGTTTCATATTTTAAATCATTTTAACAATAATGATGACCCCACATCATTATTGTTAAAATGATTTAAAATATCTAGCGTGATGTTCATTCTAGTATACTCTTATTTCTCTTAGCTCATCTGGGTACCACCTTGATAAGAGGGCCGAAAAAATGGTATTTGGCTCTTGCTCGCACTCATTTGGTTGCTACAGATCGACCTTCCATAGCCGTGCAGGCCGTAGATATGCACGAAGATGGCGGCGGAGTTTTTGCCGATATTGTGGATGTACGGGGGATTGACGAGTCCACCTTGTTCACGCCGACATCAACTGATTCTCACCCAGGGTGATGGCGAGAAGAGTGTGCTCCCGTCTGGGTCTGGGCGTTCTTGCAGATGCCAGCCTCGAAAATACAGGTACCGGCGGCCACGATCAACACAGCGCAGTCATCGGCGTGGGGAGGTGCCAGTAATCATGCTCTTTTTGATTAGATCTAATATTGGTAGAAGAACTGTCAATAATAAATTTATAACTAATATTACCTGTTTCCTTTCCCGGCATTTCGACTTTGTTTGTTTACTTTTGCGTTGTGAGTAGCAACTTTTCCATTGTGAATGACAACTTTTTAGTGGTGGAACCAAAATGATCGTATATCGGCTGGATAAAACAGCCTCACATATTCACATCAAATATTGATGGAATACTTTGAGAAAATTTGGAACGGCAAATTCATACTCACCATCCTGGACGCTCGACGGTCGACGGTAGATGGTCTGTAGTGTGAATTGAGTTTAACGGTCGACGGTAGATGTCGTAATGTGAACATGAATTCCATTGTTCACTATATTCTCATCGTTTTCACTAAACAAGCACTGCAGGGTAAATTGAGCTGTAGTATATTTCTCCACTAAGCTACATTATTCGACTACCGAGCGAGAATCACAAAATGCACAAAAAGGGTTTCTACTAGGCAAATTTTTGCATTTCGAATTCCTTTTAGTGGAAACAGCCGTTATATGTTTTGGTGTTGATTTGGCCGAACTTTAAATTCAATTAAGATAAGACATAGATTCAAAATGAAAGAGAAAGATTTAAATCACCTGGCCCTGCCCAAGGAAGAGTAAGTGAAGGAGGTGAGGCCCCCGGCGGAGAATGGCAAGTTTGAGTATCCTGTGCATGTTCGACCGCCGATTTCGTTAGAATAAGGAGAAGAGGCGAATTTGGAGATGTGAGAGGATCCTTGCAAACCACAGCCGACGCCACTGCTACTTAACAACGCCCTTATGTCCACAGGGCTTGGCTAACTAAAGCTGTTTGTCTTTAAAGGGGGCGTAGGTATAGAGGACGCCTGGCTCCATGACGCTTTGACGCTATTAACGAAGGAGGGGGCGGTGGCCGCCAGTGCAGCATTTCTGTTTCTAGGATCGTCCTGATGTGCAATAGTGTTTTATTTTCCAACTCTAGTGGTGGTGCCGAGTGGTGGCAAAAATGATAAAAACAGTTGCATTTAATAATTTTTCACGATAGATCGATTATTTTTCTTATTTTGCCAAACTACTACAACTAAATCTGGGAAAAAATCGATTCCAATATCGATACTATCGATTCTTATGTTTCGGTCCAACATCGATTCGATTTTGGCATAATCGATGTATCGTGAACCATTCATCTTTTGGATCATCAATGGCTTTTGAAAATTAAATCATTTCTTTTTGTTTATGGGTTGGAAACGTAATTTATATTCGCTTTTTATACCCGGTACCCATAGGGTACAAGGGTATTATAAGTTTGTGCCAACCGAGAATGTATGTAACAGGCAGAAGGAGGCATCTCCGACCCCATAAAGTATATATATTCTTGATCAGTATCACCAGCCGAGTCGATTTAGCCATGTCCGTCTGTCCGTCTGTCCGTCTGTCCGTCCGTGTGAAACAACAGATCTCAGAGACTATAAGAGCTAGAGTTACCAAATTTGGTGACAACATTGGAATCTGTTGCACGCAGATCAAGTTTGTTTTAAAATTTGGCCACGCCTACTTCCGCCCTCAAAAATCATAAAAAACGTTAAATAAGCTATACTCGTTTTTTTCGGGTAAAAGTTAATAAATACAAAAAATGAATAAAATAGAGCGGACGTTTCCTGAGAATTTCAGTAAAATCTGATGATAAACATGCGAGATATTAGCAATAAGGTTAGAATTTTAACACACCGCCCTAAGGCACTGCTGTTGCAAGCTGTAGCCGACAGGTGGCGCCAATGTACATATGTATGTACAATGTAGTGTATGTATATTTTTAAATTGCCTTTTAGTGTGAAGCGCAAACGTTTAGGTACCGGGTATCTCACAGTCTAGCACAGTCGACTGTAGCTTTCTTACTTGTTATGTTATAAAAACGAAGGGTATTATGTGTTAGTGCCAACCGAGAATGTATGTAACAGGCAGAAGGAGGCATCTCCGACCCCATAAAGTATATATATTCTTGATCAGCACCACCAGCCGAGTCGATTTAGCCATGTCCGTCTGTCCGTCCGTGTGAAACAACAGATCTCAGAGACTATAAGAGCAAGAGTTACCAAATTTGGTGACAACATTGGAATCTGTTGCACGCAGATCAAGTTTATTTTAAAATTTGGCCACTCCCACTTCCGCCCTCAAAAATCATAAAAAACGTAAAATAAGCTATACTCGTTATTTTCGGGTTAAAGTTAATAGATATAATAAATAAATAAAATAAAATGGACGTTTCCTGAAAATTTCAGTTAAATCAGATGATAAACATGCGAGATATTAGCAATAAGGTTAGAATTTTAACACATTCCCCTAAGGCACTGCTTTTGCTGTTGCAAGCTGTATCCGACAGGTGGCGCATTCGAGACTTGGCCGCGCGATATAATGGCGCCAACTGTTGAAGAAATGACAAAAGAATAGAGCAAAAAATGACAAAAAAAACCTAATTCTTTTTTTGGCGTCCTTATAAAATGTATCATTCATATTTAAGTATGACATTAAATTGTTTAGGTGGGGAGCTAATTCGAGAGGCGACTTATTTTAAGAAGTATCAAAGTAAAGTATGATAATGTATGTATAATTTTAAATAGCCTTTTAGTGTAAGGCACAAGCGTTTTGGTACCGGGTATCTCACAGTCGAGCACTCTCGACTGTAGCTTTCTTACTTGTTTATTAGTAATTACGAGGTGAGCACAATTTTATTGATTTATTCGTGCTTCTTTAGCTTTAAACAGAGGAGAACATTTTAATTCAAATTTAATAAATGACTTTAATGGAAGCATTGATGTAATTATTGGTTTCATATTTTAAATAAATTTAACAATAATGATGACCCCACATCATTATTGTTAAAATGATTTAAAATATCTAGCGTGATGTTCATTCTAGTATACTCTTATTTCTCTTAGCTCATCTGGGTACCATCTTGATAAGAGGGCCGAAAAAATGGTATTTGGCTCTTGCTCACACTCATTTGGTTGCTACAGATCGACCTTCCATTGCCGTGCAGGCCGTAGATATGCACGAAGATGGCGGCGGAGGTTTTGCCGATATTGTGGATGTACGGGAGATTGACGAGTCCACCTTGTTCACGCCGACATCAACTGATTCTCAGCCAGGGTGTGCTCCCGTCTGGGTCTGGGCGTTCTTGCAGATGCCAGCCTCGAAAATACAGGTACCGGCGGCCACGATCAACACAGCGCAGTCATCGGCGTGGGGAGGTGCCAGTAATCATGCTCTTTTTGATTAGATCTAATATTGGTAGAAGAACTGTCAATAATAAATTTAGAACTAATATTACCTGTTTCCTTTCCCGGCATTTCGACTTACTTTGTTTACTTTTGCGTTGTGAGTAGCAACTTTTCCATTGTGAATGACAACTTTTTAGTGGTGGAACCAAAATTATCGTATATCGGCTGGATGAAACAGCCTCACAAATTCACATCAAATATTGATGGAATACTTTGAGAAAATTTGGAACGGCAAATTCATACTCACCATCCTGGACGCTCGACGGTCGACGGTAGATGGTCTGTAGTGTGAATTGAGTTTAACGGTCGACGGTAGATGTCGTAATGTGAACATGAATTCCATTGTTCACTATATTCTCATCGTTTTCACTAAACAAGCACTGCAGGGTGAATTGAGCTGTAGTATATTTCTCCACTAAGCTACATTATTCGACTATCGAGCGAGAATCACAAAATGCACAAAAAGCGTTTCTACTAGGCAAATTTTTGCATTTCGAATTCCTTTTAGTGGAAACAGCCGTTATATGTTTTGGTGTTGATTTGGCCGAACTTTAAATTCAATTAAGATAAGACATAGATTCAAAATGAAAGAGCTAGATTGTATTATCTATTTTCGGCTAAGGAACAATATAGATATCACGTGGAGCAACCCCTGCAGCTCACTGGAATCTTTTTGCGTGGAACCACAGATTCTACCAACTCGGAGGCAGACCCATCAACCCTTCTCTTTCTATGCAAGTCTCTTATGATCCCGAATTTAAATCACCTGGCCCTGCCCAAGGAAGAGTAAGTGAAGGAGGTGAGGCCCCCGGCGGAGAATGGCAAGTTTGAGTATCCTGTGCATGTTCGACCGCCGATTTCGTTAGAATAAGAAGAAGAGGCGAATTTGGAGATGTGAGAGGATCCTTGCAAGCCACAGCCGACGCCACTGCTACTTAACAACGCCCTTATGTCCACAGGGCTTGGCTAACTAAAGCTGTTTGTCTTTAAAGGGGGGTGTAGGTATAGAGGACGCCTGGCTCCATGACGCTTTGACGCTATTAACGAAGGAGGGGGCGGTGGCCGCCAGTGCAGCATTTCTGTTTCTAGGATCGTCCTGATGTGCAATAGTTTTATTTTCCAACTCTAGTGGTGGTGCCGAGTGGTGGCATGATATAAACAGTTGCATTTAATAATTGTTCACAATAGATCATTTTTTTTTTTTTTTTTTTGCCAAACTACTACAACTAAAGCTGGGAAAAAATCGATTCCAATATCGATACTAACGATTCTTATGTTTCGGTTAAACATCGATTCGATTTTTGCATAATCGATGTATCGTGAACCATTCATCTTTTGGATCATCAATGGCTTTTGAAAATTAAATCATTTCTTTTTGTTTATGGGTTGGAAACGTAATTTATATTCGCTTTTTATGTTATAAGAACGAAGGGTATTATGCGTTAGTGCCAACCGAGAATGTATGTAACAGGCAGAAGGAGGCATCTCCGACCCCATAAAGTATATATATTCTTGATCAGCACCACCAGCCGAGTCGATTTAGCCATGTCCGTCTGTCCGTCCGTCCGTGTGAAACAACAGATCTCAGAGACTATAAGAGCTAGAGTTACCAAATTTGGTGACAATATTGGAATCTGTTGCACGCAGATCAAGTTTATTTTAAAATTTGGCCACTCCCACTTCCGCCCTCAAAAATCATAAAAAACGTAAAATAAGCTATACTCGTTATTTTCGGGTTAAAGTTAATAGATATAATAAACAAACAAAATAAAATGGACGTTTCCTGAAAATTTCAGTAAAATCGGATAATAAACATGCGAGATATTAGCAATAAGGTTAGAATTTTAACACATTCCCCTAAGGCACTGCTTTTGCTGTTGCAAGCTGTAGCCGACAGGTGGCGCATTCGAGACTTGGCCGCGCGATATAATGGCGCCAACTGCAGAAGAAATGACAAAATAATAGAGCAAAAAATGACAAAAAAAATAACCTAATTCATTTTTTGGCGTCCTTATAAAATGTATCATTCATATTTAAGTATGACATTAAATTGTTTAGGTGGGGAGCTAATTCGAGAGGCGATTTATTTTAAGAATTATCAAAGTAGAGTATGATAATGTATGTATAATTTTAAATAGCCTTTTAGTGTAAAGCACAAGCGTTTTGGTACCGGGTATCTCACAGTCGAGCACTCTCGACTGTAGCTTTCTTACTTGTTTATTAGTAATTACGAGGTGAGCACAATTTTATTGATTTATTCGTGCTTCTTTAGCTTTAAACAGAGGAGAACATTTTAATTCAAATTTAATAAATGACTTTAATGGAAGCATTGATGTAATTATTGGTTTCATATTTTAAATCATTTTAACAATAATGATGACCCCACATCATTATTGTTAAAATGATTTAAAATATCTAGCGTGATGTTCATTCTAGTATACTCTTATTTCTCTTAGCTCATCTGGGTACCACCTTGATAAGAGGGCCGAAAAAATGGTATTTGGCTCTTGCTCGCACTCATTTGGTTGCTACAGATCGACCTTCCATCGCCGTGCAGGCCGTAAATATGCACGAAGATGGCGGCGGAGTTTTTGCCGATATTGTGGATGTACGGGAGATTGACGAGTCCACCTTGTTCACGCCGACATCAACTGATTCTCACCCAGGGTGATGGCGAGAAGAGTGTGCTCCCGTCTGGGTCTGGGCGTTCTTGCAGATGCCAGCCTCGAAAATACAGGTACCGGCGGCCACGATCAACACAGCGCAGTCATCGGCGTGGGGAGGTGCCAGTAATCATGCTCTTTTTGATTAGATCTAATATTGGTAGAAGAACTGTCAATAATAAATTTAGAACTAATATTACCTGTTTCCTTTCCCGGCATTTCGACTTACTTTGTTTACTTTTGCGTTGTGAGTAGCAACTTTTCCATTGTGAATGACAACTTTTTAGTGGTGGAACCAAAATGATCGTATATCGGCTGGATGAAACAGCCTCACATATTCACATCAAATATTGATGGAATACTTTGAGAAAATTTGGAACGGCAAATTCATACTCACCATCCTGGACGCTCGACGGTCGACGGTAGATGGTCTGTAGTGTGAATTGAGTTTAACGGTCGACGGTAGATGTCGTAATGTGAACATGAATTCCATTGTTCACTATATTCTCATCGTTTTCACTAAACAAGCACTGCAGGGTGAATTGAGCTGTAGTATATTTCTCCACTAAGCTACATTATTCGACTATCGAGCGAGAATCACAAAATGCACAAAAAGCGTTTCTACTAGGCAAATTTTTGCATTTCGAATTCCTTTTAGTGGAAACAGCCGTTATATGTTTTGGTGTTGATTTGGCCGAACTTTAAATTCAATTAAGATAAGACATAGATTCAAAATGAAAGAGCTAGATTGTATTATCTATTTTCGGCTAAGGAACAATATAGATATCACGTGGAGCAACCCCTGCAGCTCACTGGAATCTTTTTGCGTGGAACCACAGATTCTACCAACTCGGAGGCAGACCCATCAACCCTTCTCTTTCTATGCAAGTCTCTTATGATCCCGAATTTAAATCACCTGGCCCTGCCCAAGGAAGAGTAAGTGAAGGAGGTGAGGCCCCCGGCGGAGAATGGCAAGTTTGAGTATCCTGTGCATGTTCGACCGCCGATTTCGTTAGAATAAGGAGAAGAGGCGAATTTGGAGATGTGAGAGGATCCTTGCAAACCACAGCCGACGCCACTGCTACTTAACAACGCCCTTATGTCCACAGGGCTTGGCTAACTAAAGCTGTTTGTCTTTAAAGGGGGGCGTAGGTATATAGAGGACGCCTGGCTCCATGACGCTTTGACGCTATTAACGAAG
Organism: Drosophila rufa; assembly: GCA_018153105.1. Classification (NCBI taxonomy): domain Eukaryota; kingdom Metazoa; phylum Arthropoda; class Insecta; order Diptera; family Drosophilidae; genus Drosophila; species Drosophila rufa. The sequence continues at coordinate 53,622 of JAECXS010000135.1, forward strand.
GAGGGGGCGGTGGCCGATCTAGGATCGTCCTGATGTGCAATAGTGTTTTATTTTCCAACTCTAGTGGTGTTGCCGAGTGCTGGCAAAAATGATAAAAACAGTTGCAATTAATAATTTTTCACGATAGATCGATTATTTTTCTTATTTTGCCAAACTACTACAACTAAAGCTGGGAAAAAATCGATTCCAATATCGATACTATCGATTCTTATGTTTCGGTCCAACATCGATTCGATTTTGGCATAATCGATGTATCGTGAACCATTCATCTTTTGGTCATCAATGGCTTTTGAAAATTAAATCATTTCTTTTTGTTTATGGGTTGGAAACGTAATTTATATTCGCTTTTTATACCCGGTACCCATAGGGTACAAGGGTATTATAAGTTTGTGCCAACCGAGAATGTATGTAACAGGCAGAAGGAGGCATCTCCGACCCCATAAAGTATATATATTCTTGATCAGTATCACCAGCCGAGTCGATTTAGCCATGTCCGTCTGTCCGTCTGTCCGTCCGTGTGAAACAACAGATCTTAGAGACTATAAGAGCTAGAGTTACCAAATTTGGTGACAACATTGGAATCTGTTGCACGCAGATCAAGTTTGTTTTCAAATTTGGCCACGCCTACTTCCGCCCTCAAAAATCATAAAAAACAATAAATAAGCTATACTCGTTTTTTTCGGGTAAAAGTTAATAAATACAAAAAATGAATAAAATAGAGCGGACGTTTCCTGAGAATTTTAGTAAAATCTGATGATAAACATGGGATATATTAGCAATAAGGTTAGAATTTTAACACACCGCCCTAAGGCACTGCTGTTGCAAGCTGTAGCCGACAGGTGGCGCATTCGAGCCTTGGCCGTGCGATATAATGGCGCCAATGTACATATGTATGTACAATGTAGTGTATGTACATTTTTAAATTGCCTTTTAGTGTGAAGCGCAAACGTTTAGATACCGGGTATCTCACAGTCGAGCACAGTCGACTGTAGCTTTCTTACTTGTTTATTAGTAATTACGAGGTGAGCACAATTTTATTGATTTATTCGTGCTTCTTTAGCTTTAACCAGAGGAGAACATTTTAATTCAAATTTAATAAATGACTTTAATGGAAGCATTGATGTAATTATTGGTTTCATATTTTAAATCATTTTAACAATAATGATGCCCCTACATCATTATTGTTAAAATGATTTAAAATATCTAGCGTGATGTTCATTCTAGTATACTCTATTTCTCTTAGCTCATCTGGGCACCACCTTGATAAGAGGGCCGAAAAAATGGTATTTGGCTCTTGCTCACACTCATTTGGTTGCTACAGATCGACCTTCCATCGCCGTGCAGGCCGTAGATATGCACGAAGATGGCGGCGGAGTTTTTGCCGATATTGTGGATGTACGGGGGATTGACGAGTCCACCTTGTTCACGCCGACATCAACTGATTCTCACCCAGGGTGATGGCGAGAAGAGTGTGCTCCCGTCTGGGTCTGGGCGTTCTTGCAGATGCCAGCCTCGAAAATACAGGTACCGGCGGCCACGATCAACACAGCACAGTCATCGGCGTGGGGAGGTGCCAGTAATCATGCTCTTTTTGATTAGATCTAATATTGGTAGAAGAACTGTCAATAATAAATTTAGAACTAATATTACCTGTTTCCTTTCCCGGCATTTCGACTTTGTTTGTTTACTTTTGCGTTGTGAGTAGCAACTTTTCCATTGTGAATGACAACTTTTTAGTGGTGGAACCAAAATGATCGTATATCGGCTGGATAAAACAGCCTCACATATTCACATCAAATATTGATGGAATACTTTGAGAAAATTTGGAACGGCAAATTCATACTCACCATCCTGGACGCTCGACGGTCGACGGTAGATGGTCTGTAGTGTGAATTGAGTTTAACGGTCGACGGTAGATGTCGTAATGTGAACATGAATTCCATTGTTCACTATATTCTCATCGTTTTCACTAAACAAGCACTGCAGGGTAAATTGAGCTGTAGTATATTTCTCCACTAAGCTACATTATTCGACTACCGAGCGAGAATCACAAAATGCACAAAAAGGGTTTCTACTAGGCAAATTTTTGCATTTCGAATTCCTTTTAGTGGAAACAGCCGTTATATGTTTTGGTGTTGATTTGGCCGAACTTTAAATTCAATTAAGATAAGACATAGATTCAAAATGAAAGAGCTAGATTGTATTATCTATTTTCGGCTAAGTAACAATATAGATATCACGTGGTACCGCAGATTCTACCAACTCGGAGGCAGACCCATCAACCCTTCTCTTTCTATGCAAGTCTCTTATGATCCCGAATTTAAATCACCTGGCCCTGCCCAAGGAAGAGTAAGTGAAGGAGGTGAGGCCCCCGGCGGAGAATGGCAAGTTTGAGTATCCTGTGCATGTTCGACCGCCGATTTCGTTAGAATAAGGAGAAGAGGCGAATTTGGAGATGTGAGAGGATCCTTGCAAACCACAGCCGACGCCACTGCTACTTAACAACGCCCTTATGTCCACAGGGCTTGGCTAACTAAAGCTGTTTGTCTTTAAAGGGGGGCGTAGGTATAGAGGACGCCTGGCTCCATGACGCTTTGACGCTATTAACGAAGGAGGGGGCGGTGGCCGCCAGTGCAGCATTTCTGTTTCTAGGATCGTCCTGATGTGCAATAGTGTTTTATTTTCCAACTCTAGTGGTGGTGCCGAGTGGTGGCAAAAATAATAAAAACAGTTGCATTTAATAATTTTTCACGATAGATCGATTATTTTTCTTATTTTGCCAAACTACTACAACTAAATCTGGGAAAAATCGATTCCAATATCGATACTATCGATTCTTATGTTTCGGTCCAACATCGATTCGATTTTGGCATAATCGATGTATCGTGAACCATTCATCTTTTGGATCATCAATGGCTTTTGAAAATTAAATCATTTCTTTTTGTTTATGGGTTGGAAACGTAATTTATATTCGCTTTTTATACCCGGTACCCATAGGGTACAAGGGTATTATAAGTTTGTGCCAACCGAGAATGTATGTAACAGGCAGAAGGAGGCATCTCCGACCCCATAAAGTATATATATTCTTGATCAGTATCACCAGGCGAGGCATTTTTAGCCATGTCCGTCTGTCCGTCTGTCCGTCTGTCCGTCCGTGTGAAACAACAGATCTCAGAGACTATAAGAGCTAGAGTTACCAAATTTGGTGACAACATTGGAATCTGTTGCACGCAGATCAAGTTTGTTTTAAAATTTGGCCACGCCTACTTCCGCCCTCAAAAATCATAAAAAACGTTAAATAAGCTATACTCGTTTTTTTCGGGTAAAAGTTAATAAATACAAAAAATGAATAAAATAGAGCGGACGTTTCCTGAGAATTTCAGTAAAATCTGATGATAAACATGGGAGATATTAGCAATAAGGTTAGAATTTTAACACACAGCCCTAAGGCACTGCTGTTGCAAGCTGTAGCCGACAGGTGGCGCATTCGAGCCTTGGCCGTGCGATATAATTGCGCCAATGTACATATGTATGTACAATGTAGTGTATGTACATTTTTAAATTGCCTTTTAGTGTGAAGCGCAACCGTTTAGGTACCGGGTATCTCACAGTCAAGCACAGTCGACTGTAGCTTTCTTACTTGTTATGTTATAAAAACGAAGGGTATTATGTGTTAGTGCCAACCGAGAATGTATGTAACAGGCAGAAGGAGGCAGCTCCGACCCCATAAAGTATATATATTCTTGATCAGCACCACCAGCCGAGTCGATTTAGCCAGGTCCGTCTGTCCGTCCGTGTGAAACAACAGATCTCAGAGACTATAAGAGCAAGAGTTACCAAATTTGGTGACAACATTGGAATCTGTTGCACGCAGATCAAGTTTATTTTAAAATTTTGCCACTCCCACTTCCGCCCTCAAAAATCATAAAAAACGTAAAATAAGCTATACTCGTTATTTTCGGGTTAAAGTTAATAGATATAATAAATAAATAAAATAAAATGGACGTTTCCTGAAAATTTCAGTTAAATCAGATGATAAACATGCGAGATATTAGCAATAAGGTTAGAATTTTAACACATTCCCCTAAGGCACTGCTTTTGCTGTTGCAAGCTGTAGCCGACAGGTGGCGCACTCGAGACTTGGCCGCGCGATATAATGGCGCCAACTGTTGAACAAATGACAAAAGAATAGAGCAAAAAATGACAAAAAAAAAGCCTAATTCTTTTTTTGGCGTCCTTATAAAATGTATCATTCATATTTAAGTATGACATTAAATTGTTTAGGTGGGGAGCTAATTCGAGAGGCGACTTATTTTAAGAAGTATCAAAGTAAAGTATGATAATGTATGTATAATTTTAAATAGCCTTTTAGTGTAAGGCACAAGCGTTTTGGTACCGGGTATCTCACAGTCGAGCACTCTCGACTGTAGCTTTCTTACTTGTTTATTAGTAATTACGAGGTGAGCACAATTTTATTGATTTTTTCGTGCTTCTTTAGCTTTAAACAGAGGAGAACATTTTAATTCAAATTTAATAAATGACTTTAATGGAAGCATTGATGTAATTATTGGTTTCATATTTTAAATAAATTTAACAATAATGATGACCCCACATCATTATTGTTAAAATGATTTAAAATATCTAGCGTGATGTTCATTCTAGTATACTCTTATTTCTCTTAGCTCATCTGGGTACCACCTTGATAAGAGGGCCGAAAAAATGGTATTTGGCTCTTGCTCACACTCATTTGGTTGCTACAGATCGACCTTCCATCGCCGTGCAGGCCGTAGATATGCACGAAGATGGCGGCGGAGTTTTTGCCGATATTGTGGATGTACGGGAGATTGACGAGTCCACCTTGTTCACGCCGACATCAACTGATTCTCACCCAGGGTGATGGCGAGAAGAGTGTGCTCCCGTCTGCGTCTGGGCGTTCTTGCAGATGCCAGCCTCGAAAATACAGGTACCGGCGGCCACGATCAACACAGCGCAGTCATCGGCGTGGGGAGGTGCCAGTAATCATGCTCTTTTTGATTAGATCTAATATTGGTAGAACTGTCAATAATAAATTTAGAACTAATATTACCTGTTTCCTTTCCCGGCATTTCGACTTTGTTTTATTACTTTTGCGTTGTGAGTAGCAACTTTTCCATTGTGAATGACAACTTTTTAGTGGTGGAACCAAAATTATCGTATATCGGCTGGATGAAACAGCCTCACATATTCACATCAAATATTGATGGAATACTTTGAGAAAATTTGGAACGGCAAATTCATACTCACCATCCTGGACGCTCGACGGTCGACGGTAGATGGTCTGTAGTGTGAATTGAGTTTAACGGTCGACGGTAGATGTCGTAATGTGAACATGAATTCCATTGTTCACTATATTCTCATCGTTTTCACTAAACAAGCACTGCAGGGTGAATTGAGCTGTAGTATATTTCTCCACTAAGCTACATTATTCGACTATCGAGCGAGAATCACAAAATGCACAAAAAGCGTTTCTACTAGGCAAATTTTTGCATTTCGAATTCCTTTTAGTGGAAACAGCCGTTATATGTTTTGGTGTTGATTTGGCCGAACTTTAAATTCAATTAAGATAAGACATAGATTCAAAATGAAAGAGCTAGATTGTATTATCTATTTTCGGCTAAGGAACAATATAGATATCACGTGGAGCAACCCCTGCAGCTCACTGGAATCTTTTTGCGTGGAACCACAGATTCTACCAACTCGGAGGCAGACCCATCAACCCTTCTCTTTCTATGCAAGTCTCTTATGATCCCGAATTTAAATCACCTGGCCCTGCCCAAGGAAGAGTAAGTGAAGGAGGTGAGGCCCCCGGCGGAGAATGGCAAGTTTGAGTATCCTGTGCATGTTCGACCGCCGATTTCGTTAGAATAAGAAGAAGAGGCGAATTTGGAGATGTGAGAGGATCCTTGCAAGCCACAGCCGACGCCACTGCTACTTAACAACGCCCTTATGTCCACAGGGCTTGGCTAACTAAAGCTGTTTGTCTTTAAAGGGGGGCGTAGGTATAGAGGACGCCTGGCTCCATGACGCTTTGACGCTATTAACGAAGGAGGGGGCGGTGGCCGCCAGTGCAGCATTTCTGTTTCTAGGATCGTCCTGATGTGCAATAGTGATTTATTTTCCAACTCTAGTGGTGGTGCCGAGTGGTAGCAAAAATGATAAAAACAGTTGCATTTAATAATTTTTCACGATAGATCGATTTTTTTTTTATTTTGCCAAACTACAACTAAAGCTGGGAAAAAATCGATTCCAATATCGATACTATCGATTCTTATGTTTCGGTCCAGCATCGATTCGATTTTGGCATAATCGATGTATCGTGAACCATTCATCTTTTGGATCATCAATGGCTTTTGAAAATTAAATCATTTCTTTTTGTTTATGGGTTGCAAACGTAATTTATATTCGCTTTTTATGTTATAAAAACGAAGGGTATTATGCGTTAGTGCCAACCGAGAATATATGTAACAGGCAGAAGGAGGCATCTCCGACCCCATAAAGTATATATATTCTTGATCAGTATCACCAGCCGAGTCGATTTAGCCATGTCCGTCTGTCCGTCTGTCCGTCCGTGTGAAACAACAGATCTCAGAGACTATAAGAGCTAGAGTTACCAAATTTGGTGACAACATTGGAATCTGTTGCACGCAGATCAAGTTTGTTTTAAAATTTGGCCACGCCTACTTCCGCCCTCAAAAATCATAAAAAACGTTAAATAAGCTATACTCGTTTTTTTCGGGTAAAAGTTAATAAATACAAAAAATGAATAAAATAGAGCGGACGTTTCCTGAGAATTTCAGTAAAATCTGATGATAAACATGGGAGATATTAGCAATAAGGTTAGAATTTTAACACACAGCCCTAAGGCACTGCTGTTGCAAGCTGTAGCCGACAGGTGGCGCATTCGAGCCTTGGCCGTGCGATATAATGGCGCCAATGTACATATGTATGTACAATGTAGTGTATGTACATTTTTAAATTGCCTTTTAGTGTGAAGCGCAACCGTTTAGGTACCGGGTATCTCACAGTCAAGCACAGTCGACTGTAGCTTTCTTACTTGTTATGTTATAAAAACGAAGGGTATTATGTGTTAGTGCCAACCGAGAATGTATGTAACAGGCAGAAGGAGGCAGCTCCGACCCCATAAAGTATATATATTCTTGATCAGCACCACCAGCCGAGTCGATTTAGCCATGTCCGTCTGTCCGTCCGTGTGAAACAACAGATCTCAGAGACTATAAGAGCAAGAGTTACCAAATTTGGTGACAACATTGGAATCTGTTGCACGCAGATCAAGTTTATTTTAAAATTTTGCCACTCCCACTTCCGCCCTCAAAAATCATAAAAAACGTAAAATAAGCTATACTCGTTATTTTCGGGTTAAAGTTAATAGATAAATAAATAAAATAAAATGGACGTTTCCTGAAAATTTCAGTTAAATCAGATGATAAACATGCGAGATATTAGCAATAAGGTTAGAATTTTAACACATTCCCCTAAGGCACTGCTTTTGCTGTTGCAAGCTGTAGCCGACAGGTGGCGCATTCGAGACTTGGTCGCGCGATATAATGGCGCCAACTGCAGAAGAAATGACAAAAGAATAGAGCAAAAAATGACAAAAAAAAAAGCCTAATTCTTTTTTTGGCGTATTTATAAAATGTATCATTCATATTTAAGTATGACATTAAATTGTTTAGGTGGGGAGCTAATTCGAGAGGCGATTTATTTTAAGAAGTATCAAAGTAGAGTATGATAATGTATGTATAATTTTAAATAGCCTTTTAGTGTAAAGCACAAGCGTTTTGGTACCGGGTATCTCACAGTCGAGCACTCTCGACTGTAGCTTTCTTACTTGTTTATTAGTAATTACGAGGTGAGCACAATTTTATTGATTTATTCGTGCTTCTTTAGCTTTAAACAGAGGATAACATTTTAATTCAAATTTAATAAATGACTTTAATGGAAGCAGTGATGTAATTATTGGTTTTATATTTTAAATCATTTTAACAATAATGATGACCCCACATCATTATTGTTAAAATGATTTAAAATATCTAGCGTGATGTTCATTCTAGTATACTCTTATTTCTCTTAGCTCATCTGGGTACCACCTTGATAAGAGGGCCGAAAAAATGGTATTTGGCTCTTGCTCACACTCATTTGGTTGCTACAGATCGACCTTCCATCGCCGTGCAGGCCGTAGATATGCACGAAGATGGCGGCGGAGTTTTTGCCGATATTGTGGATGTACGGGAGATTGACGAGTCCACCTTGTTCACGCCGACATCAACTGATTCTCACCCAGGGTGATGGCGAGAAGAGTGTGCTCCCGTCTGGGTCTGGGCGTTCTTGCAGATGCCAGCCTCGAAAATACAGGTACCGGCGGCCACGATCAACACAGCGCAGTCATCGGCGTGGGGAGGTGCCAGTAATCATGCTCTTTTTGATTAGATCTAATATTGGTAGAACTGTCAATAATAAATTTAGAACTAATATTACCTGTTTCCTTTCCCGGCATTTCGACTTTGTTTGTTTACTTTTGCGTTGTGAGTAGCAACTTTTCCATTGTGAATGATAACTTTTTAGTGGTGGAACCAAAATTATCGTATATGGGCTGGATGAAACAGCCTCACATATTCACATCAAATATTGATGGAATACTTTGAGAAAATTTGGAACGGCAAATTCATACTCACCATCCTGGACGCTCGACGGTCGACGGTAGATGGTCTGTAGTGTGAATTGAGTTTAACGGTCGACGGTAGATGTCGTAATGTGAACATGAATTCCATTGTTCACTATATTCTCATCGTTTTCACTAAACAAGCACTGCAGGGTGAATTGAGCTGTAGTATATTTCTCCACTAAGCTACATTATTCGACTATCGAGCGAGAATCACAAAATGCACAAAAAGCGTTTCTACTAGGCAAATTTTTTCATTTCGAATTCCTTTTAGTGGAAACAGCCGTTATATGTTTTGGTGTTGATTTGGCCGAACTTTAAATTCAATTAAGATAAGACATAGATTCAAAATGAAAGAGCTAGATTGTATTATCTATTTTCGGCTAAGGAACAATATAGATATCACGGGGACAACCCCTGCAGCTCACTGGAATCTTTTTGCGTGGAACCACAGATTCTACCAACTCGGAGGCAGACCCATCAACCCTTCTCTTTCTATGCAAGTCTCTTATGATCCCGAATTTAAATCACCTGGCCCTGCCCAAGGAAGAGTAAGTGAAGGAGGTGAGGCCCCCGGCGGAGAATGGCAAGTTTGAGTATCCTGTGCATGTTCGACCGCCGATTTCGTTAGAATAAGGAGAAGAGGCGAATTTGGAGATGTGAAAGGATCCTTGCAAACCACAGCCGACGCCACTGCTACTTAACAACGCCCTTATGTCCACAGGGCTTGGCTAACTAAAGCTGTTTGTCTTTAAAGGGGGACGTAGGTATAGAGGACGCCTGGCTCCATGACGCTTTGACGCTATTAACGAAGGAGGGGGCGGTGGCCGCCAGTGCAGCATTTCTGTTTCTAGGATCGTCCTGATGTGCAATAGTGATTTATTTTCCAACTCTAGTGGTGGTGCTGAGTGGTGGCAAAAATGATAAAAACAGTTGCATTTAATAATTTTTCACGATAGATCGATTTTTTTTTTATTTTGCCAAACTACAACTAAAGCTGGGAAAAAATCGATTCCAATATCGATACTATCGATTCTTATGTTTCGGTCCAACATCGATTCGATTTTGGCATAATCGATGTATCGTGAACCATTCATCTTTTGGATCATCAATGGCTTTTGAAAATTAAATCATTTCTTTTTGTTTATGGGTTGGAAACGTAATTTATATTCGCTTTATATACCCGGTACCCATAGGGTACAAGGGTATTATAAGTTTGTGCCAACCGAGAATGTATGTAACAGGCAGAAGGAGGCATCTCCGACCCCATAAAGTATATATATTCTTGATCAGCATCACCAGCCGAGTCGATTTAGCCATGTCCGTCTGTCCGTCTGTCCGTCTGTCCGTCCGTGTGAAACAACAGATCTCAGAGACTATAAGAGCAAGAGTTACCAAATTTGGTGACATTGGAATCTGTTGCACGCAGATCAAGTTTGTTTTAAAATTTGGCCACGCCTACTTCCGCCCTCAAAACTCATAAAAAACGATAAATAAGCTATACTCGTTTTTTTCGGGTAAAAGTTAATAAATACAAAAAATGAATAAAATAGAGCGGACGTTTCCTGAGAATTTCAGTAAAATCTGATGATAAACATGCGAGATATTAGCAATAAGGTTAGAATTTTAACACACCGCCCTAAGGCACTGCTGTTGCAAGCTGTAGCCGACAGGTGGCGGATTCGAGCTTGGCCGTGCGATATAATGGCGCCAATGTACATATGTATGTACAATGTAGTGTATGTACATTTTTAAATTGCCTTTTAGTGTGAAGCGCAAACGTTTAGGTACCGGGAATCTCACAGTCGAGCACAGTCGACTGTAGCTTTCTTACTTGTTATGTTATAAAAACGAAGGGTATTATGTGTTAGTGCCAACCGAGAATGTATGTAACAGGCAGAAGGAGGCATCTCCGACCCCATAAAGTATATATATTCTTGATCAGCACCACCAGCCGAGTCGATTTAGCCATGTCCGTCTGTCCGTCTGTCCGTCCGTGTGAAACAACAGATCTCAGAGACTATAAGAGCAAGAGTTACCAAATTTGGTGACAACATTGGAATCTGTTGCACGCAGATCAAGTTTATTTTAAAATTTGGCCACTCCCACTTCCGCCCTCAAAAATCATAAAAAACGTAAAATAAGCTATACTCGTTATTTTCGGGTTAAAGTTAATAGATATAATAAATAAATAAAATAAAATGGACGTTTCCTGAAAATTTCAGTAAAATCGGATGATAAACATGCGAGATATTAGCAATAAGGTTAGAATTTTAACACATTCCCCTAAGGCACTGCTTTTGCTGTTGCAAGCTGTAGCCGACAGGTGGCGCATTCGAGACTTGGCCGCGCGATATAATGGCGCCAACTGTTGAAGAAATGACAAAAGAATAGAGCAAAAAATGACAAAAAAAATAACCTAATTCATTTTTTGGCGTCCTTATAAAATGTATCATTCATATTTAAGTATGACATTAAATTGTTTAGGTGGGGAGCTAATTCGAGAGGCGATTTATTTTAAGAAGTATCAAAGTAGAGTATGATAATGTATGTATAATTTTAAATAGCCTTTTAGTGTAAAGCACAAGCGTTTTGGTACCGGGTATCTCACAGTCGAGCACTCTCGACTGTAGCTTTCTTACTTGTTTATTAGTAATTACGAGGTGAGCACAATTTTATTGATTTATTCGTGCTTCTTTAGCTTTAAACAGAGGATAACATTTTAATTCAAATTTAATAAATGACTTTAATGGAAGCAGTGATGTAATTATTGGTTTTATATTTTAAATCATTTTAACAATAATGATGACCCCACATCATTATTGTTAAAATGATTTAAAATATCTAGCGTGATGTTCATTCTAGTATACTCTTATTTCTCTTAGCTCATCTGGGTACCACCTTGATAAGAGGGCCGAAAAAATGGTATTTGGCTCTTGCTCACACTCATTTGGTTGCTACAGATCGACCTTCCATCGCCGTGCAGGCCGTAGATATGCACGAAGATGGCGGCGGAGTTTTTGCCGATATTGTGGATGTACGGGAGATTGACGAGTCCACCTTGTTCACGCCGACATCAACTGATTCTCACCCAGGGTGATGGCGAGAAGAGTGTGCTCCCGTCTGCGTCTGGGCGTTCTGCAGATGCCAGCCTCGAAAATACAGGTACCGGCGGCCACGATCAACACAGCGCAGTCATCGGCGTGGGGAGGTGCCAGTAATCATGCTCTTTTTGATTAGATCTAATATTGGTAGAAGAACTGTCAATAATAAATTTTGAATCTGTTACCTGTTTCCTTTCCCAGCATTTCGACTTTGTTTGTTTACGTCGACGGTAGATGGTCTGTAGTGTGAATTGAGTTTAACGGTCGACGGTAGATGTCGTAATGTGAACATGAATTCCATTGTTCACTATATTCTCATCAATTTCACTAAACAAGCACTGCAGGGTGAATTGAGCTGTAGTATATTTCTCCACTAAGCTACATTATTCGACTATCGAGCGAGAATCACAAAATGCACAAAAAGCGTTTCTACTAGGCAAATTTTTGCATTTCGAATTCCTTTTAGTGGAAACAGCCGTTATATGTTTTGGTGTTGATTTGGCCGAACTTTAAATTCAATTAAGATAAGACATAGATTCAAAATGAAAGAGCTAGATTGTATTATCTATTTTCGGCTAAGGAACAATATAGATATTACGTGGAGCAACCCCTGCAGCTCACTGGAATCTTTTTGCGTGGAACCACAGATTCTACCAACTCGGAGGCAGACCCATCAACCCTTCTCTTTCTATGCAAGTCTCTTATGATCCCGAATTTAAATCACCTGGCCCTGCCCAAGGAAGAGTAAGTGAAGGAGGTGAGGCCCCCCGGCGGAGAATGGCAAGTTTGAGTATCCTGTGCATGTTCGACCGCCGATTTCGTTAGAATAAGGAGAAGAGGCGAATTTGGAGATGTGAGAGGATCCTTGCAAACCACAGCCGACGCCACTGCTACTTAACAACGCCCTTATGTCCACAGGGCTTGGCTAACTAAAGCTGTTTGTCTTTAAAGGGGGACGTAGGTATAGAGGACGCCTGGCTCCATGACGCTTTGACGCTATTAACGAAGGAGGGGGCGGTGGCCGCCAGTGCAGCATTTCTGTTTCTAGGATCGTCCTGATGTGCAATAGTGTTTTATTTTCCAACTCTAGTGGTGGTGCCGAGTGGTGGCAAAAATGATAAAAACAGTTGCATTTAATAATTTTTCACGATAGATCGATTATTTTTTTTATTTTGCCAAACTACTACAACTAAAGCTGGGAAAAAATCGATTCCAATATCGATACTATCGATTCTTATGTTTGATTCCAACATCGATTCGATTTTGGCATAATCAATGTATCGTGAACCATTCATCTGTTGGATCATCAATGGCTTTTGAAAATTAAATCATTTCTTTTTGTTTATGGGTTGGAAACGTAATTTATATTCGCTTTTTATGTTATAAAAACGAAGGGTATTATGCGTTAGTGCCAACCGAGAATGTATGTAACAGGCAGAAGGAGGCATCTCCGACCCCATAAAGTATATATATTCTTGATCAGCACCACCAGCCGAGTCGATTTAGCCATGTCCGTCTGTCCGTCCGTGTGAAACAACAGATCTCAGAGACTATAAGAGCTAGAGTTACCAAATTTGGTGACAATATTGGAATCTGTTGCACGCAGATCAAGTTTATTTTAAAATTTGGCCACTCCCACTTCCGCCCTCAAAAATCATATAAAACGTAAAATAAGCTATACTCGTTATTTTCGGGTTAAAGTTAATAGATATAATAAACAAACAAAATAAAATGGACGTTTCCTGAAAATTTCAGTATAATCAGGTGACAGGTGGCGCATTCGAGACTTGGCCGCGCGATATAATGGCGCCAACTGCAGAAGAAATGACAAAATAATAGAGCAAAAAATGACAAAAAAAATAACCTAATTCATTTTTTGGCGTCCTTATAAAATGTATCATTCATATTTAAGTATGACATTAAATTGTTTAGGTGGGGAGCTAATTCGAGAGGCGATTTATTTTAAGAAGTATCAAAGTAGAGTATGATAATGTATGTATAATTTTAAATAGCCTTTTAGTGTAAAGCACAAGCGTTTTGGTACCGGGTATCTCACAGTCGAGCACTCCCGACTGTAGCTTTCTTACTTGTTTATTAGTAATTACGAGGTGAGCACAATTTTATTGATTTATTCGTGCTTCTTTAGCTTTAAACAGAGGAGAACATTTTAATTCAAATTTAATAAATGACTTTAATGGAAGCATTGATGACCCCACATCATTATTGTTAAAATGATTTAAAATATCTAGCGTGATGTTCATTCTAGTATACTCTTATTTCTCTTAGCTCATCTGGGTACCACCTTGATAAGAGGGCCGAAAAAATGGTATTTGGCTCTTGCTCGCACTCATTTGGTTGCTACAGATCGACCTTCCATCGCCGTGCAGGCCGTAAATATGCACGAAGATGGCGGCGGAGTTTTTGCCGATATTGTGGATTGACGAGTTCACCTTGTTCACGCCGACATCAACTGATTCTCACCCAGGGTGATGGCGAGAAGATTGTGCTCCCGTCTGCGTCTGGGCGTTCTTGCAGATGCCAGCCTCGAAAATACAGGTACCGGCGGCCACGATCAACACAGCGCAGTCATCGGCGTGGGGAGGTGCCAGTAATCATGCTCTTTTTGATTAGATCTAATATTGGTAGAACTGTCAATAATAAATTTAGAACTAATATTACCTGTTTCCTTTCCCGGCATTTCGACTTTGTTTTATTACTTTTGCGTTGTGAGTAGCAACTTTTCCATTGTGAATGACAACTTTTTAGTGGTGGAACCAAAATTATCGTATATCGGCTGGATGAAACAGCCTCACATATTCACATCAAATATTGATGGAATACTTTGAGAAAATTTGGAACGGCAAATTCATACTCACCATCCTGGACGCTCGACGGTCGACGGTAGATGGTCTGTAGTGTGAATTGAGTTTAACGGTCGACGGTAGATGTCGTAATGTGAACATGAATTCCATTGTTCACTATATTCTCATCGTTTTCACTAAACAAGCACTGCAGGGTGAATTGAGCTGTAGTATATTTCTCCACTAAGCTACATTATTCGACTATCGAGCGAGAATCACAAAATGCACAAAAAGCGTTTCTACTAGGTAAATTTTTTCATTTCGAATTCCTTTTAGTGGAAACAGCCGTTATATGTTTTGGTGTTGATTTGGCCGAACTTTAAATTCAATTAAGATAAGACAGGGCTTGGCTAACTAAAGCTGTTTGTCTTTAAAGGGGGGCGTAGGTATAGAGGACGCCTGGCTCCATGACGCTTTGACGCTATTAACGAAGGAGGGGGCGGTGGCCGCCAGTGCAGCATTTCTGTTTCTAGGATCGTCCTGATGTGCAATAGTGATTTATTTTCCAACTCTAGTGGTGGTGCCGAGTGGTAGCAAAAATGATAAAAACAGTTGCATTTAATAATTTTTCACGATAGATCGCGTTTTTTTTATTTTGCCAAACTACAACTAAAGCTGGGAAAAAATCGATTCCAATATCGATACTATCGATTCTTATGTTTCGGTCCAGCATCGATTCGATTTTTGCATAATCGATGTATCGTGAACCATTTCTTTTTGTTTATGGGTTGGAAACGTAATTTATATTCGCTTTTTATGTTATAAAAACGAAGGGTATTATGCGTTAGTGCCAACCGAGAATGTATGTAACAGGCAGAAGGAGGCATCTCCGACCCCATAAAGTATATATATTCTTGATCAGTATCACCAGCCGAGTCGATTTAGCCATGTCCGTCTGTCCGTCTGTCCGTCCGTGTGAAACAACAGGTCTCAGAGACTATAAGAGCTAGAGTTACCAAATTTGGTGACAACATTGGAATCTGTTGCACGCAGATCAAGTTTGTTTTAAAATTTGGCCACGCCTACTTCCGCCCTCAAAACTCATAAAAAACGTTAAATAAGCTATACTCGTTTTTTTCGGGTAAAAGTTAATAAATACAAAAAATGAATAAAATAGAGCGGACGTTTCCTGAGAATTTCAGTAAAATCTGATGATAAACATGGGAGATATTAGCAATAAGGTTAGAATTTTAACACACAGCCCTAAGGTACTGCTGTTGCAAGCTGTAGCCGACAGGTGGCGCATTCGAGCCTTGGCCGTGCGATATAATGGCGCCAATGTACATATGTATGTACAATGTAGTGTATGTACATTTTTAAATTGCCTTTTAGTGTGAAGCGCAACCGTTTAGGTACCGGGTATCTCACAGTCAAGCACAGTCGACTGTAGCTTTCTTACTTGTTATGTTATAAAAACGAAGGGTATTATGTGTTAGTGCCAACCGAGAATGTATGTAACAGGCAGAAGGAGGCAGCTCCGACCCCATAAAGTATATATATTCTTGATCAGCACCACCAGCCGAGTCGATTTAGCCATGTCCGTCTGTCCGTCCGTGTGAAACAACAGATCTCAGAGACTATAAGAGCAAGAGTTACCAAATTTGGTGACAACATTGGAATCTGTTGCACGCAGATCAAGTTTATTTTAAAATTTTGCCACTCCAACTTCCGCCCTCAAAAATCATAAAAAACGTAAAATAAGCTATACTCGTTATTTTCGGGTTAAAGTTAATAGATAAATAAATAAAATAAAATGGACGTTTCCTGAAAATTTCAGTTAAATCAGATGATAAACATGCGAGATATAAGCAATAAGGTTAGAATTTTAACACATTCCCCTAAGGCACTGCTTTTGCTGTTGCAAGCTGTAGCCGACAGGTGGCGCATTCGAGACTTGGTCGCGCGATATAATGGCGCCAACTGCAGAAGAAATAACAAAAGAATAGAGCAAAAAATGACAAAAAAAAAGCCTAATTCTTTTTTTGGCGTATTTATAAAATGTATCATTCATATTTAAGTATGACATTAAATTGTTTAGGTGGGGAGCTAATTCGAGAGGCGATTTATTTTAAGAAGTATCAAAGTAGAGTATGATAATGTATGTATAATTTTAAATAGCCTTTTAGTGTAAAGCACAAGCGTTTTGGTACCGGGTATCTCACAGTCGAGCACTCTCGAATGTAGCTTTCTTACTTGTTTATTAGTAATTACGAGGTGAGCACAATTTTATTGATTTATTCGTGCTTCTTTAGCTTTAAACAGAGGAGAACATTTTAATTCAAATTTAATAAATGACTTTAATGGAAGCATTGATGTAATTATTGGTTTCATATTTTAAATCATTTTAACAATAATGATGACCCCACATCATTATTGTTAAAATGATTTAAAATATCTAGCGTGATGTTCATTCTAGTATACTCTTATTTCTCTTAGCTCATCTGGGTACCACCTTGATAAGAGGGCCGAAAAAATAGTATTTGGCTCTTGCTCACACTCATTTGGTTGCTACAGATCGACCTTCCATCGCCGTGCAGGCCGTAGATATGCACGAAGATGGCGGCGGAGTTTTTGCCGATATTGTGGATGTACGGGAGATTGACGAGTCCACCTTGTTCACGCCGACATCAACTGATTCTCACCCAGGGTGATGGCGAGAAGAGTGTGCTCCCGTCTGGGTCTGGGCGTTCTTGCAGATGCCAGCCTCGAAAATACAGGTACCGGCGGCCACGATCAACACAGCGCAGTCATCGGCGTGGGGAGGTGCCAGTAATCATGCTCTTTTTGATTAGATCTAATATTGGTAGAAGAACTGTCAATAATAAATTTATAACTAATATTACCTGTTTCCTTTCCCGGCATTTCGACTTTGTTTGTTTACTTTTGCGTTGTGAGTAGCAACTTTTCCATTGTGAATGATAACTTTTTAGTGGTGGAACCAAAATTATCGTATATGGGCTGGATGAAACAGCCTCACATATTCACATCAAATATTGATGGAATACTTTGAGAAAATTTGGAACGGCAAATTCATACTCACCATCCTGGACGCTCGACGGTCGACGGTAGATGGTCTGTAGTGTGAATTGAGTTTAACGGTCGACGGTAGATGTCGTAATGTGAACATGAATTCCATTGTTCACTATATTCTCATCGTTTTCACTAAACAAGCACTGCAGGGTGAATTGAGCTGTAGTATATTTCTTCACTAAGCTACATTATTCGACTATCGAGCGAGAATCACAAAATGCACAAAAAGCGTTTCTACTAGGCAAATTTTTTCATTTCGAATTCCTTTTAGTGGAAACAGCCGTTATATGTTTTGGTGTTGATTTGGCCGAACTTTAAATTTAATTAAGATAAGACATAGATTCAAAATGAAAGAGCTAGATTGTATTATCTATTTTCGGCTAAGGAACAATATAGATATCACGGGGACAACCCCTGCAGCTCACTGGAATCTTTTTGCGTGGAACCACAGATTCTACCAACTCGGAGGCAGACCCATCAACCCTTCTCTTTCTATGCAAGTCTCTTATGATCCCGAATTTAAATCACCTGGCCCTGCCCAAGGAAGAGTAAGTGAAGGAGGTGAGGCCCCCGGCGGAGAATGGCAAGTTTGAGTATCCTGTGCATGTTCGACCGCCGATTTCGTTAGAATAAGGAGAAGAGGCGAATTTGGAGATGTGAAAGGATCCTTGCAAACCACAGCCGACGCCACTGCTACTTAACAACGCCCTTATGTCCACAGGGCTTGGCTAACTAAAGCTGTTTGTCTTTAAAGGGGGACGTAGGTATAGAGGACGCCTGGCTCCATGACGCTTTGACGCTATTAACGAAGGAGGGGGCGGTGGCCGCCAGTGCAGCATTTCTGTTTCTAGGATCGTCCTGATGTGCAATAGTGATTTATTTTCCAACTTTAGTGGTGGTGCTGAGTGGTGGCAAAAATGATAAAAACAGTTGCATTTAATAATTTTTCACGATAGATCGATTTTTTTTTTATTTTGCCAAACTACAACTAAAGCTGGGAAAAAATCGATTCCAATATCGATACTATCGATTCTTATGTTTCGGTCCAACATCGATTCGATTTTGGCATAATCGATGTATCGTGAACCATTCATCTTTTGGATCATCAATGGCTTTTGAAAATTAAATCATTTCTTTTTGTTTATGGGTTGGAAACGTAATTTATATTCGCTTTATATACCCGGTACCCATAGGGTACAAGGGTATTATAAGTTTGTGCCAACCGAGAATGTATGTAACAGGCAGAAGGAGGCATCTCCGACCCCATAAAGTATATATATTCTTGATCAGCACCACCAGCCGAGTCGATTTAGCCATGTCCGTCTGTCCGTCTGTCCGTCTGTCCGTCCGTGTGAAACAACAGATCTCAGAGACTATAAGAGCTAGAGTTACCAAATTTGGTGACATTGGAATCTGTTGCACGCAGATCAAGTTTGTTTTAAAATTTGGCCACGCCTACTTCCGCCCTCAAAACTCATAAAAAACGATAAATAAGCTATACTCGTTTTTTTCGGGTAAAAGTTAATAAATACAAAAAATGAATAAAATAGAGCGGACGTTTCCTGAGAATTTTAAGTAAAATCTGATGATAAACATGCGAGATATTAGCAATAAGGTTAGAATTTTAACACACCGCCCTAAGGCACTGCTGTTGCAAGCTGTAGCCGACAGGTGGCGGATTCGAGCCTTGGCCGTGCGATATAATGGCGCCAATGTACATATGTATGTACAATGTAGTGTATGTACATTTTTAAATTGCCTTTTAGTGTGAAGCGCAAACGTTTAGGTACCGGGAATCTCACAGTCGAGCACAGTCGACTGTAGCTTTCTTACTTGTTATGTTATAAAAACGAAGGGTATTATGTGTTAGTGCCAACCGAGAATGTATGTAACAGGCAGAAGGAGGCATCTCCGACCCCATAAAGTATATATATTCTTGATCAGCACCACCAGCCGAGTCGATTTAGCCATGTCCGTCTGTCCGTCTGTCCGTCCGTGTGAAACAACAGATCTCAGAGACTATAAGAGCAAGAGTTACCAAATTTGGTGACAACATTGGAATCTGTTGCACGCAGATCAAGTTTATTTTAAAATTTGGCCACTCCCACTTCCGCCCTCAAAAATCATAGAAAACGTAAAATAAGCTATACTCGTTATTTTCGGGTTAAAGTTAATAGATATAATAAATAAATAAAATAAAATGGACGTTTCCTGAAAATTTCAGTAAAATCGGATGATAAACATGCGAGATATTAGCAATAAGGTTAGAATTTTAACACATTCCCCTAAGGCACTGCTTTTGCTGTTGCAAGCTGTAGCCGACAGGTGGCGCATTCGAGACTTGGCCGCGCGATATAATGGCGCCAACTGTTGAAGAAATGACAAAAGAATAGAGCAAAAAATGACAAAAAAAAACCTAATTATTTTTTTGGCGTCCTTATAAAATGTATCATTCATATTTAAGTATGACATTAAATTGTTTAGGTGGGGAGCTAATTCGAGAGGCGATTTATTTTAAGAAGTATCAAAGTAGAGTATGATAATGTATGTATAATTTTAAATAGCCTTTTAGTGTAAAGCACAAGCGTTTTGGTACCGGGTATCTCACAGTCGAGCACTCTCGACTGTAGCTTTCTTACTTGTTTATTAGTAATTACGAGGTGAGCACAATTTTATTGATTTATTCGTGCTTCTTTAGCTTTAAACAGAGGAGAACATTTTAATTCAAATTTAATAAATGACTTTAATGGAAGCAGTGATGTAATTATTGGTTTTATATTTTAAATCATTTTAACAATAATGATGACCCCACATCATTATTGTTAAAATGATTTAAAATATCTAGCGTGATGTTCATTCTAGTATACTCTTATTTCTCTTAGCTCATCTGGGTACCACCTTGATAAGAGGGCCGAAAAAATGGTATTTGGCTCTTGCTCACACTCATTTGGTTGCTACAGATCGACCTTCCATCGCCGTGCAGGCCGTAGATATGCACGAAGATGGCGGCGGAGTTTTTGCCGATATTGTGGATGTACGGGAGATTGACGAGTCCACCTTGTTCACGCCGACATCAACTGATTCTCACCCAGGGTGATGGCGAGAAGAGTGTGCTCCCGTCTGGGTCTGGGCGTTCTTGCAGATGCCAGCCTCGAAAATACAGGTACCGGCGGCCACGATCAACACAGCGCAGTCATCGGCGTGGGGAGGTGCCAGTAATCATGCTCTTTTTGATTAGATCTAATATTGGTAGAAGAACTGTCAATAATAAATTTTGAATCTGTTACCTGTTTCCTTTCCCAGCATTTCGACTTTGTTTGTTTACGTCGACGGTAGATGGTCTGTAGTGTGAATTGAGTTTAACGGTCGACGGTAGATGTCGTAATGTGAACATGAATTCCATTGTTCACTATATTCTCATCAATTTCACTAAACAAGCACTGCAGGGTGAATTGAGCTGTAGTATATTTCTCCACTAAGCTACATTATTCGACTATCGAGCGAGAATCACAAAATGCACAAAAAGCGTTTCTACTAGGAAAATTTTTGCATTTCGAATTCCTTTTAGTGGAAACAGCCGTTATATGTTTTGGTGTTGATTTGGCCGAACTTTAAATTCAATTAAGATAAGACATAGATTCAAAATGAAAGAGCTAGATTGTATTATCTATTTTCGGCTAAGTAACAATATAGATATCACGTGGAGGAACCCCTGCAGCTCACTGGAATCTTTTTGCGTGGAACCGCAGATTCTACCAACTCGGAGGCAGACCCATCAACCCTTCTCTTTCTATGCAAGTCTCTTATGATCCCGAATTTAAATCACCTGGCCCTGCCCAAGGAAGAGTAAGTGAAGGAGGTGAGGCCCCCGGCGGAGAATGGCAAGTTTGAGTATCCTGTGCATGTTCGACCGCCGATTTCGTTAGAACAAGGAGAAGAGGCGAATTTGGAGATGTGAGAGGATCCTTGCAAACCACAGCCGACGCCACTGCTACTTAACAACGCCCTTATGTCCACAGGGCTTGGCTAACTAAAGCTGTTTGTCTTTAAAGGGGGACGTAATTATAGAGGACGCCTGGCTCCATGACGCTTTGACGCTATTAACGAAGGAGGGGGCGGTGGCCGCCAGTGCAGCATTTCTGTTTCTAGGATCGTCCTGATGTGCAATAGAGTTTTATTTTCCAACTCTAGTGGTGGTGCCGAGTGGTGGCAAAAATTATAAAAACAGTTGCATTTAATAATTTTTCACGATAGATCGATTATTTTTTTTTATTTTGCCAAACTACTACAACTAAAGCTGGGAAAAAATCGATTCCAATATCGATACTATCGATTCTTATGTTTCTGTTAAACATCGATTCGATTTTGGCATAATCAATGTATCGTGAACCATTCATATTTTGGATCATCAATGGCTTTTGAAAATTAAATTATTTCTTTTTGTTTATGGGTTGTAAACGTAATTTATATTCGCTTTTTATGTTATAAAAACGAAGGGTATTATGTGTTAGTGCCAACCGAGAATGTATGTAACAGGCAGAAGGAGGCATCTCCGACCCCATAAAGTATATATATTCTTGATCAGCACCACCAGCCGAGTCTATTTAGCCATGTCCGTCTGTCCGTCCGTGTGAAACAACAGATCTCAGAGACTATAAGAGCAAGAGTTAACAAATTTGGTGACAACATTGGAATCTGTTGCACGCAGATCAAGTTTATTTTAAAATTTTGCCACTCCCACTTCCGCCCTCAAAAATCATAAAAAACGTAAAATAAGCTATACTCGTTATTTTCGGGTTAAAGTTAATAGATATAATAAATAAATAAAATAAAATGGACGTTTCCTGAAAATTTCAGTAAAATCAGATGATAAACATGCGAGATATTAGCAATAAGGTTAGAATTTTAACACATTCCCCTAAGGCACTGCTTTTGCAGTGGTGGCGCATTCGAGACTTGGCCGCGCGATATAATGGCGCCAACTGCAGAAGAAATGACAAAAGAATAGAGCAAAAAATGACAAAAAAAAATAAACCTAATTCATTTTTTGGCGTCCTTATAAAATGTATCATTCATATTTAAGTATGACATTAAATTGTTTAGGTCGGAAGCTAATTCGAGAGGCGATTTATTTTAAGAAGTATCGAAGTAGAGTATGATAATGTATGTACAATTTTAAATAGCCTTTTAGTGTAAAGCACAAGCGTTTTGGTACCGGGTATCTCACAGTCGAGCACTCCCGACTGTAGCTTTCTTACTTGTTTATTAGTAATTACGAGGTGAGCACAATTTTATTGATTTATTCGTGCTTCTTTAAGCCTAGTACTAAGATCAACGAAACCCGCTTACGGAATTTCGTGAGCGAAATTGCTATATATTTCGTTCGGGAACCAGTGTGACCAAGAAAAATAAAGAAAATGGCCGGAATCGGTAAAAATTGGTCCAAATCGGTCACACTGCCTTGTATTTCCAGCTGTTTTATGTAAACAAACAAATGAAAAGCACACAAAAAACTTTATAAAGTGAAAAAAAAATTTAAAAAAAAAATAAAATGAAATTAATTCAAACGCATTTTGATGAGGCGTATTTATATATTATATATATATTACGTGGCCAATAATAGTGGCTCCAACGCCAAATTGTCTAAGAACACAATTAAAATGTCTTTTTCGTTAAATCGCATATATTGGGCCTCGCCTTTACGTTTTTTATCAATTCCACATTATCCTAAAGGCTGTCGATGCGCTCCAACCGAGCAGCGACTTCCCCCTTCACGCTTCCCCTACATGTCGCTCACGGAATATATGCAATTCATTTATTTCGCTTACGAAATATTGGTGTCATCTGGCAACCTTGTTTCCCGGTTCGCTCACGGAATTCCGTTCATCTTAGTACCCGACCAAACGAAATACCACAAAATTCTTCTTCTTGCTCTTTTCGTTCTTTTTTTTTTATATGAAGTTTTTCGTTTATGGATTTTTTTCGTTCATCTTAGTACTAGGCTTTAGCTTTAAACAGAGGAGAACATTTTAATTCAAATTTAATAAATGACTTTAATGGAAGCATTGATGTAATTATTGGTTTCATATTTTAAATCATTTTAACAATAATGATGACTCCACATAATGGTGACTCCACATCATTATTGTTAAAATTATTGTTGAGCTAGTGAGCTTTTTCACTAACTTAAATAAAACCAATGCGATTGTTCATTAATTTCAATATGTTTATTCGGTCGCGCAGGGCAATAGGTAAATTTATGTATGTTTAGCGAACAGCAATACTGGCTGCGCTCGAAATAATAAGTAAGCGAACAACTATGCTGCGCCCGATAAGTAAGATAGCGAATTGACTGCGCTCGAATTGATCTCTCGCATTAAACGATCGAATGACAACTGACTGATAGCTTCGGCACAGTAGGCGGCCGAAGCTGTGCTTAGGGCAAAGGCCGAGGTTGTGCATAGATAAATGCAGATAACTATGCGTGCATTATTCGGCTGCTGCTGCTGCTGGGCGATCACTTAGAGAGGGCATGACCAAACATCCTGCCCCCGTTGCAAGACTGCGACTTGCAACAACATCTTGGTCAGGCACGGCGACTTCATCTTGGGCGGGCAGGATACACAGCTTCCGAACGGCTCTCTTCGTTGTTCCATTAGCCGTTTTTAACACAGCTACGCGCGCCACGCCATCAGCTCCACAAACCAACTCCAATACTCGAGCCAACGGCCACTTCACCAGCACGACATCATTGACCTTAATGCTAGGTTCAGGAGTGCGCCACTTGGCCCGCTGCTGCATCATTGTAAAACATTCCTCACGCCAACGGGACCAGAAGATTTGTTGAAAGTAGCTTATCTTCTGGCAGCGATCCAGACGATTGAAATTGAGCCCTGTGACGTCAGGCTCAGGGAATAGTGCTAATGGAGCCGTGCCCAAAAAATGTGCCGGAGTTAAAACTTCGAGGTCTTCAATGCTTTCTGAAAGTGAGACTAATGGGCGTGAATTAATTATTGCTGCGATATGACAGATTAAGGTACGAAGATCGTCCAAGGGCAAAAGTGAAGACCCAGCAGCTCGATAAAGGTGGAACTTCGCAGTCTTAACCGCTGCTTCCCAAAGCCCTCCAAAGTGCGGAGAGCGTGGCGGAATGAATTTCCATTCTATGTCGTCGATTATGCAAAAATCTCGTACCGCCTCCTGATGACAACTACTCCAGAAAAGTTTTTTCAGCTCAGCCAATTCGTTTTTTGCGCCCACGAAGTTGGTGGCGTTGTCTGACCATATGCGAGCCGGCTTTCCTCTAGTTAAAATGAATCTCTTGAGGGCGCTGAGAAATGATGGCGTTGTTAGGTCTGCCACCAGCTCAAGGTGCACTGCCTTTGTAGCAAAGCAAATAAAAACGCATATGTAGCATTTAATAGGAGCCTTGCTACGTATGCCGCTTTTGTAAAAGAAAGGCCTGCAGAAATCCATTCCTGTAACATTAAATGTGCTCGATCCTGTCACTCGATCCTTGGGAAGATCCGCCATAATGTGCTCCGCTAGCCGTGGCCTTGCCCGAAAGCAAATAGTGCATTTGCTGACCACACTTGTTACCGTCTTCCGTCCTCCAATTGGCCAGTATTCCTGCCGAATTTGTGCCAACAACGCACGGGGTCCTGAATGTAGATTGCGGAGATGAAAATGCATAATGATAGCTCGTGTCACTGAATGCTGGCGTGGTAAAATAATTGGGTGTTGAGCCTCGAATGCTAGCGTTGAATTCTTCAAGCGTCCGCCTACACGCATCAGTCCTTCCTTGTCAACAAAAGGAGCCAGTGAAACTATAGTACTTGAAGCCTTAACTGGACGATTCTTTAGCAGGCTTTTGTATTCCTCCTCCATGTGTGTCATCTGAATAGAGCGTAGAAGCATTTTGGTTCCGCCAAGAATATGTTCTACAGCCAGAGGTACGTTAGATAGTCGATGCCGAAACTTGTACACGTAGCCAAAAGCACGCCTTAATTTTTGCCACGAGTTGGCAAACTTGCACCCAAGCGAAACATCAGCGCTAGTGGAGCTTCCCAACAAAACCTTCATCCTCAACTCAGGCAGTGGCTCTACTGTTAGGCACGACTCTGGCCATTCTCCTTTTCCTTCCCTAAGATAATCGGGGCCATGAGCCCACAAATCAGACTCTGCAAGTTCGCTGGGAAAGGCTCCCCTTGACAGTATATCAGCAGGATTCAATTTTGTAGGAACGTAATGCCACTCAATTCCAGCAGTTGCAGCTTGAATCAAAGAAACTCGGTTAGATATAAAAACTTGAAACTTGCAGGGCTCATCCTTTATCCAAGATAATGCAACCGCAGAGTCAGACCAACAATAATGGGGGCAGGAAAATAAGTCCATAGATTTGACTTCTCGCATTAATTGAGCCAACAGTAATGCACCACACAATTCGAGCTTGGGAACTGTAAGTGTCTTTAATGGAGCGACGCGCGACTTTGCACACAGCAAATGAGCTGCTCGCTTTCCTTGATTCATGGACACGACATATATGCAACCGCCATAGGCATCTAGACTTGCATCACTAAAACCATGCACCTCTACTACGCAACCTGGTCTTATTGCTAAGCGAGGATATTTCAGATTTTCAGTGCGACCAATTTCAGTAGATAACTTCGCCCACATAGAATGCAGAGAGGCAGGCAAACTCTCATCCCAATCTAGTTTTTCTCTCCAGAGCATTTGTAGAAAGATTTTTGCCTTCGTAATGACGGGGCAAATCAGCCCGAGTGGGTCGTAAAAATGAGCAATTGCCGAGAGAACGGCTCGTTTACTAGGTTTAAGCATACTCGTAGTCTGCATGGGGCGAAATGAGAATAGCAGATTGTCCGAGCTTGGATCCCAAACAAGTCCCAAAGTTTTAGTTATGTCGCTCCCATCATCAAATTTTAAAAAGGTATCTCTTTCTGAATCAGGTATTTGACTCAAGACTCCGGCATCATTAGAACACCATTTTCTGATTTTGAAGTGTCCTCGCTCTAACAACTTTGTAACTTGGTTCATAATCTCTTCAACTTCCTGAGTTGAGTTTCCACCAGTAATTAGGTCATCCACGTAAAAGTCTCTAAGCACTATACTTGATCCCAGCGGAAATGTATCCTTTTCGTCTGTTGCTAATTGCTGCATTGATCGAATCGCTAAAAAGGCGGTACCATATGTGACTGTATCGAGCTTGTAAATCTGTATGTCCTCATCTGGAGAATTTCGCCACAAGATGCATTGAAAATAACTATCGGATTCAGCCATCCTCACACAGCGATACATTTTGCAAATATCGCCAGTCAACGCTACAGGGAACGTCCTAAACTGAAGAATAGTATTGAAAAGCTTTGGTTGTATGGTCGGACCAGCCAGAAGTAAGTCATTCAAAGAATATCCTGACGATGAGCTCGCAGATCCATCAAAAACAACCCTTAATTTAGTCGAGGTACTTTCAGCTTTCAACACGCAGTGATGGGGCAAAAAATATCTGCATGATTTTTTAGAGCTTTCATCAACGAGCGACATATGCTTAAGTGCCAGATACTCTTGAAGAAACTCAGAATATTGCCGTTTGAGCTGTGGACGCCTTTCCAGCTTGTGTTCCAAATTTAAGAACCTACGCCTTGCCTGCGAGTAGGAGTCGCCTAGCATGTCCAAGCTATGCCTAGCTGGAAGTCGAACTGAATATTCGCCAGTAGCCAACCGTGTATAATTTTCTTTAAAGTGATCTACACAATCAATTTCGTCCTTACTGATTCGATGGTCGGAATCTCCCAAGCTTTCGATTTCCCAAAATTTGCGCACTATTTCATCCATGCGCAGATCAATCTCATCGGATGTCCTCCCTGATGAAATGGGGCCTAGAGTAACTGCCTGGGTTTGCGCTGAACCGCCTCCAGACACCACCCATCCAAGGCGAGTTTTTTGAAGCAGCGGAAGACCATCCTCCAGCTTAATCTGGCCAACACAAAGAAGCTCGAAGAAAAGGCTGGCTCCTATTAGTAGATCGACTCTTTGCGGTGTGTGAAACTCTGGGTCGGCTAATCGAATATTTGACGGAATTTTCCAACCTGCAGGACTTAATGACTGACTTGGCTGCTTTCCAGTGATGTTTGGTGCAATCAACGCCGTGATGCTAGTGGAAAAATCGGAATTGATTGATTTCATAGTCAGACATACAGAATACCCCTCAGATGCAAATTGCACGTCACCCAAACCATATACAGAGGAAGTAGCCTTTCTTCGGCGCAGTTGTAATTGATGAGCAAGAACGGAAGTTATGATATGAATTTGAGAACCGGAATCCAATAATGTTCGGCAGGGTATCCATGAGCCATTTCGACTTTTAATTTTGACGACTGCAGTTGCGAGAAGCACAACACCTGGATTTAAATTTTGGGCCAAAAGAGAGGTAGAGTTTGGCAAGTTGTTAATCATCGGCGATGGCTGTGACATTGATGGTTGTGCTATCTCATACCCTACTGCAGATGACGAAGGGGCCAGTGCTTCAACATTTTGAGAATTTACATGAAGAAGAGTATGGTGCCTCGCACCACAGGATCGGCAAGACATCGAGTCACAATTTCTTACTAAATGGCCCCTTTTAAGACAATTTATGCAAAGGCCTAATCCCTTGGCTTCTCGAAACCGAAGTTGAGGCGATAGATTGGCAAATTGAGGGCAGAGCTAAATGGTATGATTTTCGCTAAGGCAAACCACGCAGCTGTGGAAATTGTTACACGATGGTTGCCCACCTGACAGCCGACTGCGTATGCAGCAGTGGCGTGCTCCATGTTCTCCAACTTGAGACATCGCTTGTCCAAAAATTCCAAAAACTGATCAGATGTAGGGATTTCATTTGCAGATCTTCCTTCTTCCCATTGAGACTGGGTAACTGCGTCCACCTTCTGCAGCAGAAGGTGCATAATCATGCATTCACCAATTTGCGCTGGTGTTCCCATTGTACGAAGAGCCCGCAGATTAGCGTTGATTTTGTCAGACAATCCTCTTAAGTTTGCAGCAGAAGCCAGCTCTACCCTCTTGACGCCCAAAATCTCGGTGATATGTGCCTGAAATATAAGACGCTTGTTATTATACCGCCTGTTTAATAACTCTAAAGCAATAGAATAATTCTTATCAGTGATCTCAAGCGATCGAATTGTGTCCAACGCTGCGCCCTTCACTGAAGATTTTAGATGCTGCAGCTTTACAACGTTGGGGAGGTCGGTTTCCTGATCGATTATCGTTGAGAACATCGACATAAAACTGGCGAATTCCGTGTAGCCACCACTGAATTCGGGTAGTCTTAACTCCGGTAAAAACGATTTTTTAAGCAAACTAGTGGTGGCGTTTTCCAGAGTGGATTCATTCCGCATAGTCGAACACGCCACATTTGATGTTTGTTGTTGTCGCTTTCCAAGTTCCCCGCTCAGGTCGCATCGCAGGTCAACTTCCAAATCATCAAATTCGTCCTTATCATGCGCCGAGGTAAATGAGGCTTTCAATTCCGCAACCATTTCCAGACGCACCTTTAACTCCTCATCAGACATATCACAAATTTTATTTCTGGTGAGCAGCGTGCGGATGCTCTTTGCACGATTAAGTAATGACGCTGCCTTCTGCTTATAAAAAATCGCACCCGTATTAGGCCTTAGAATCGTCGAATCCAGCGACATTTTAAATATCAAATTTTTGCAGGTTATATATAAGCCAAAAGGGAATCCGTAATTAAAAACCGCTTCTCTGTGATAGTTTGATATCCACTGTGCTAAACCAGCGGCGGTCGATGATCGCGAATAGAGTTATCTATGTAATGGGCGCACGTATATATGTATGTACCGAATCGCGAGGCAATGCAAGGGGACCAGCATTAACGATTTAAGACGAATTATTTGTTTAACGATAATGTTGATCACGTCGGGGTCACCAAAATGTTGAGCTAGTGAGCTTTTTCACTAACTTAAATAAAACCAATGCGATTGTTCATTAATTTCAATATGTTTATTCGGCCGCGCAGGGCAATAGGTAAATTTATGTATGTTTAGCGAACAGCAATACTGGCTGCGCTCGAAATAATAAGTAAGCGAACAACAACTATGCTGCGCCCGATAAGTAAGATAGCGAATTGACTGCGCTCGAATTGATCTCTCGCATTAAACGATCGAATGACAACTGACTGATAGCTTCGGCACAGTAGGCGGCCGAAGCTGTGCTTAGGGCAAAGGCCGAGGTTGTGCATAGATAAATGCAGATAACTATGCGTGCATTATTCGGCTGCTGCTGCTGCTGCTGCTGGGCGATCACTTAGAGAGGGCATGACCAAACAATGATTTAAAATATCTAGCGTGATGTTCATTCGTATACTCTTATTTCTCTTAGCTCATCTGGGTACCACCTTGATAAGAGGGGCCGAAAAAATGGTATTTGTCTCTTGCTCGCACTCATTTGGTTGCTACATTTTAGCGCTGGGGAGTACGTTTCTTTAACGATTACACTACCGACTACTGGAATCCGGGCTAAAGCCTAGCACTAATATCGACGAAAATAACTGACGGAATTCCGTGAGCGAAATTGAAATATATTTCGTTTGGTATCCAGTGTGACTATAGACCAGGTGTTGAGGCAGTTGAGGCAGTCGAATGACCGAATTTAGGCCATCAAATCTGTGTCGTCGTCGTAATTTTGTTTCTTTTGTCGTCAGTTCAATAAATCACCAATTATGTCAGTTTTAAGAGTTTATTAATATATGTATATAACTTATAAAAAACGGGAGCTTGTCAACTGTACTCAAAGTCGCTTGGTGAAAAAAGATGTTGTTCTGTTGAAAAGAGTGGCAACCTCTTCGATATGTTGCTATAATTTTAAGGGGGTTACACTTGTCGATACATTTTAAATTGTAGAAAATACGCTATCTTTTAAATTAAATAAACGTTTATCAACATTTTCCTACCAAGTATTGTAGTCGTTAACTATTTCAATATAGACGACAATTTGCAATATCTTGGGCTTAACATCTAGTTTAATTAATTTAACAGAGGGTTTTATAATCTTTGCGATCGACCTTCCATCGCCGTGCAGGCCGTAGATATGCACGAAGATGGCGGCGGAGTTTTTGCCGATATTGTTGATGTAAGGGGGATTGACGAGTCCACCTTGTTCACGCCGACATCAACTGATTCTCACCCAGGGTGATGGCGAGCAGAGTTGCTCCCGTCTGGGCGTTCTTGCAGATGCCAGCCTCGAAAATACAGGTACCGGCGGCCACGATCAACACAGCGCAGTCTTCGGCGTGGGGAGGTGCCAGTAATCATGATCTCATTGATTAGATCTAATATTGGTAGAAGAACTGTCAATAATAAATTTTGAACCTGTTACCTGTTTCCTTTCCCGGCATTTCGACTTTGTTTGTTTACTTTTGCGTTGTGAGTAGCAACTTTTCCATTGTGAATGATAACTTTTTAGTGGTGGAACCAAAATTATCGTATATCGGCTGGATGAAACAGCCTCACATATTCACATCAAATATTGATGGTGGAATACTTTGAGAAAATTTGGAACGGCAAATTCATACTCACCATCATGGACGCTCGACGGCCGACGGTAGATGGTCTGTAGTGTGAATTGGGTTTAACCGTCGACGGTAGATATAGTAATGTGAACACGAATTCCATGGTTCACTATATTCTCATCGTTTTCACTAAAAGAGCACTGCAGGGTGAATTGAGCTGTAGTATAATTCTCCACTAAACTACATTATTCGACTATCGCACGAGAATCACAAAATGCACAAAAAGCGTTTCTACTAGGGAAAAAAAAAAAAAAAATTAATTTTAAAAGACGCGAACAATCATAGCAAAACAGCTCAAATAAACATCTTCTTTAAAAAAAATCCCAATAAACTAAAGTTTTCCGACCGCCTGACTGTGTATAACCCCTTAACATTATCATTGCAAAATTCTTATTTTTTAATTATTTATTAATACAACATAATGGCTGGCCTAAATCCTCCAACTGAACCCTCCACGAGGGTGGGTACTGCTCAATGGGCACGGGTAATGCATTGCCGCTTGCTCTGTCTGGGGTAAAGCCAGGCACCAGCTCCCTGCGCAGGGACGGGCCGAAGCGCTCAATGCTCTAATGCATAGGATTTACATATCGGTGGTGCGTCCGTTTCTGCTGTATGGTGTCTTAGAGTGGTGACAAGCCACGGAAATGAGGACGTATAAAGCCAATGCAGCTTATTCCAGGCGGAAGTCTTCACTATCAGGAAAGCGGCGGAGGCCTCGCAGAGTATAATCCGCCAATATGAGGCGGTCAACCTATTCATAGACAGTCAAGCGGCAATAAGATCCATGCAGTCGTATGCGGTCTGTTCCAAAAATATAATGGCAAGCAGGAGGCACTAGGCATCCTCAGCACGAGTCAGTCAGGTTCCCACCAGGGCATCGATGGTAACGAGGCGGAGGACGATATTGCAAAGGAAGGCATCGGGCTGTCGAAAGACAGAATGGAGAACGTCCCTGTCCCCTTAAGCACGCTTCAAAGCGAGCTAGAGAGACGGGCCGACATGCAAATCAAAATAAGGTGGAGGAACTCCACAGCCTGCAAAATCTCGAAGATCATGTGTAAGGAACGCAATGACAAACTCAGCCACTACGTACTGCATCTACCACGGAAAGATTACACACTGCATCTAGGAGATCGCCAGGCAACCTTTTTGCCTTCGCGAAAAACACCTCGATCCTTAAGGACTTCGAAGCAGCCTAAACTATCGCCAGGTTCATTCTCACCCATCCGGAAAACTAAGGGCGATATTGGCCTATGGTGGGCCCTGCGAGGGCCGTCCGGGTTAACCTAACCTAACCTATCCAACCCAAGATCCCAGGCTCCTTAATCAATTTGGAAACAACTTCTAGCTGGGAACTTATTACTCAGCGTTCTCACTAAATCCAGTGTTCTTAATTATCTTCCCCGCTTCAATAAGTATTCATTATTAAGTTCCAATTGCGCCGCGGTCCTTCTACTGTAAACTAAGCCGGGTCTCCCAAATATAAACATTAGCATCCGGACGGCCCCCAGCGAGACCCAAAATAGCAGAGTAATCTGTTTAATTGAATTTCACAATCAAGCCGATAATTTCATCATTCAATTTTTTCAACTCTCTTAAGTCCAACTCTTGTCCAACTCTTAACGAGTCCCTAGATTCTTTTAAACCGAGGTTTGCTTATCAGGAAATCGGCCGATCCGTTTTGAGATCTGAAAGGTCAGTTGATTGACAGAGTACTGTGAGCAGTGATAAATAAGTAGTTCGATACTAAGCAAGTAGTGTAAATAAATACTAAAAGATAAAAAAAAATATTTTTGATCAAATTCGCTAAGCGGTGTATTAATTGGCACCCAACGTGGGCGGTGCTATTTAAAAAATTCCTGAAATGAGTTTTAAAACAAAACAGTTTTTGAAAACATAAAGGGAATTTGCGCCTTTCAAAAACCTAACCGATCACATAATAAAAAGTTTTGCATCGGAAAAAAAGCTAAAGGTGGAAATTAATAAATGTAATAATCCCCCTTTGTTTGCAACAACCGTTAATTAGTGATCGTAACAAAAAAACTCACTGCTCCAAAAACTAATACTTTCAAAAACAATCATCAACCAAAAATTATAAATCAAACGGACAAATAAAAGCTAAACAATATAAATGGTAGCTAGGTATAAGTGGTGAGGCTCTTGGTAGAGTTTCAAAGTAGAGCCATGCTCCTTTTTGTTTCACACCCTTTGTTTGTTCACGTGAGCTGCGTCGTCATCAGTACCTCCCAATCGTTGAGAAATCCTAGGATTGCTGTAATCTTCAGCTTTCTTACCTTTTTTAACGATTCTAGTCCTGTTTAGTGCTGTACACTTGCAGAGCAGATGCTCTGGTGCCTCGTGTTCCGTGTTGTCATTGCAGCTTCTGCAGCTTGCCTTGTATGGCAGTCCCATCTTCATTGCGTGCGTTCCAATCGCCCAATGACCAGAGGACACCGCTGTAATCCTGCTGATATCCTATTGAAAGCCGGCCAACATAGCTTCGATCTTCTGTACTCACTCTTTCTTGACCATTCCTTGTTCTGAAATGGTCATGAATTCCGGTCTGGACTGAGTTGAAAGGGATCGGTATCCTTCTATTTTCTGCACTGCCAGCCGAGCCTGCTCGGGCTATCTCGTCTGTATTTTCATTGCCTGGGATGTCGTTTTGTCCCTGCACACAGGTAATTTGTACGTTATTGTTTTCGGCAAGATTATTTAGGGCTCACTTGCATTCTGGCACTAACCGCGAGTTTGTTTTCATGGCTGTAAGAGATTTTATAGCCGATTGGCTGTCCGAGTAAATCCGAACTTTGGTATCCCTTAGATCTTGCTGTATTAAGAGGCTGGCTGCCTCCAATATAGCGAGCACCTCAGCCTGAAAAACCGTTGCTGAGTCTGGGAGAGTGAAGGCCGCTGCAATCCTCCAGCTTTCAGCATAGATTCCAGCCCATCTTAGAGCCGTCGGTGTAGAGTGATATCGCATCCTGTTCGGTTACCCTATCGTCGGTCCAATCTTCCCTCGTCGGAAATAAGGTCGTGGAACCGTTACCGAACCTTAATTCCGTGGTTATGTAGTTCGTCTGTTCCTCTGCTCAATTTAAAATGCCATCACGTATCTTGCCGTGCCCTATGCGATGTTCCTTCCAGCAATTGCTTGCCTTCAGTCTTGCCGCACTCTGCGCGGCAATGTCTTTGATGAACAGATCAATCGGCATTGTATCTAGGATGACATTTAGAGCAGCTGCTAGGCTCGGACGCATCGCCCCCGAGGCTTCTACGCATGCTGATCCTTGTTACCTTTATAATATTGTACTTCCTTGTCAGTGCTGGCCACTATACTAGGGCTCCGAAAGTTAGAATTGGTCGTACTACCAAATTATTGTATTTGGGTGTCGTCCCCAGTTGTTTCCAAACATTTTCCTGCACGAGTAGATAGCGTTTCTTACTTTTCTAGCTCTTTCAGCCACATTTAGCTTCTATGAGAGCTTCGGGTCCAGTATCACTTCTAGATACCTCTCCTGCTCTGATAGTTGCAGTTTGACGCCCTCTCTCTTGGGCATGTTGTTTGCTGGGATCTTCGACCTCTTCGTGAAGAGCAGTAGTTTCGTTTAACTGGTGTTAAAACCTTGTCCGCAGGTCTTTGCCCTCTTATTTAATCGATCCAATGCGACCGCCATTATTTCGCTAATAACTTCGGGATAAGGTCCTGATACTAGTAGAACTACGTCATCTGCGTATGCTGCTACTTTTACTCCTCCCATATTGAATTCTTTCAATATGCTGTTCATAGCATAGCACCAATCCACTCTTTGATACCTCTCTCAATACCAACCGAGTTAACGGAGCCCAGGATGGAATCGGCGTTCACGTTGTTAACGCACCTTCAATATACAAAAAGGTGGCCATCGTGTACTGCTTGTACTATATACTTCGTGTAGTGCAGTCTCGGTTGAACGTCCTTTTCGGAATGTATGTTGCGCATCCGACAAGTGCGACTCTGACTTATCCCGGATGTGAACATCCAGCAGTCTTTCCATTGTCTTCAGGAGGAAGGAGGTCAGGCTGATCGGCCTGTAGTCCTTTGCTAGGATATGCCCCCTCCTGCCTGGTTTTAATATAAATATTACTTTAGCTTCCCTCCACGGGAGCGGTATGTGAGTCAGCCTTATACAAGCCTCGTAGATGGCTTTGTAACATTGCCGGTATTATACCGTTCGGGTCCGGGCTTTTGTACTTATCAAACGAGTCAATCGCCCATTGAATTCTTTCAATCGCAATGATGTCTCGCGTTTGTGTATGTATGGTTTCCATTGTACTTTCCCTGGGTCTCGAGGGTCTCCCAGGGACTTGCGCGCTCTCTTCCTGAGATCGCTGAGTTCCTTAGTCCACCATGGTGGGTATTTCTTCTTCGAGTATGATACCTTGCATGTCTCGTTGAAGGCGTTATTCAGTATGTTAGTCAGGTCTTCGACTTCCTTGTCGAGTGCCGTCGGAGAGGACTGTAGCTTGATCCTTCTATTACTAACTTTAGAGTGGACAATTTCGGTGAATTTGTCCCAGTTTGTTTTACGGAGGTTGCGCCTCGCTTTACTTACAGGCACCGAGAGCTCAAAGAAGATATACCTATGATCTGAAAAATAATGCTGTAACGACACCATCCATTTTTCCACCCTATAATGGCTGTGTTCTATCATTAAAGTGAGATCTAATACCACCTCCCAACCTCGAAAATCCGCTGTACTCGGAAATAAGAAGGTCGGTGTGTTACCTCTGTTACATATTGTAACGTTGCGACAGATAATATAATCAAAGAGAGACTCACCTCGATCATTTGTTTCGATACTTCCCCAGAGGGTGTACCTCGCGTTCGCGTCGCATCCGAGCACTAGGGTCGTCTTGGTGTCTTCCACCCACTGCATCAGCTTGATGACCGGTTCAGGCGGAACCGGCTCATCGTGGGCCATATATCACCTTAAACCCTCCGTCCGGCCTGTTAAGACCTTGGGATACGATTGGCTTTCGCCGGTTGTAGTGGTAGGTTTTTGACTCGGTTAAATTCACATAATTGTCCCCGACAGCGGCCCACGCCGCAAAGTTGCCATTACGGCCCAACGTTGCTTTTGCTTTGCTTTCATTTCTTCGGCTTTGCTCCAACTTAGATTCTGTCTCAGATAAACCTTTCCTTTGATAAGCGTTTTCTTCAGACCAGAGATTTTTCTCAACTTCTTTTGCTCACATGATGATGTGAATATTTTGACGCATAAACATATGCAAATCGACTTAAACTTTTGTTCAAAATATATATACTGAGGCGATAATCATCCCAATCCCGTCTGCTGTCTCGAATCTAGCAACTGCCAGATCCGATGTGCTGAGATTGGAGCAAAGAAAAGCATTAAAATCTTTCTTTATTACTACACCTGATCTCGTCCTACCCGTTGAGCTCGAGTATAGTGTTGTATATCCTGGGAGCTTCAGGCCAGAGACTTGCTCGTACCTAGTCCAAGGCTCCTGTATAAGGGCGATGTCGATATCCTTCTCCTTGATAAGGATCGTGAGATTCGCTGAAGCGTGCGAGCTGCGCTTCAGATTAATCTGCACGACTTTCGGCATCGATATTTACGGGGGTGGAATTGGGGGATTTGTCGTCGATGACCATGTCGTTCAACAGCTTGTTGGTGTCATCGACCTCTTCCAGTATCTCGTCCGGTTCGGCAAGGAAGACCCTAATCTTTGACTTCCTAATGCGGTACCGGACCTTGTTGTTGACGGCTTGTTGATTAGTCAAGAGAAGGAACGGCTGGCTCGACTTCATCTCTTTCTCCGCTTTGAGGATGGCCCAGTCCTCCGTATGGATATCCGGGTTCTGACACTGGATCACCCTTTCATGGTCAGATTGTCCCTTTGGCAACCAGATGCGTACTCTGGATCTCCTCGGTATCTCCCTGGTGTGGACTAGCCTTATTTTAAGTCCAGCCCATGTGTTGCTCATCTCAGCAACACATTCCGCCAGGAAGCTCCTAGAGAACCCGTCGTTGCATCTAATCACACGGTGCCCTTTGACCATGTCCGAAGAGTCGAAGAACGGGACAGGGCCGATCGGCATGGCGACCAACCTGTCAGTCACCATGTCGGCCATTTTGGCCTCTATCTTCTCTGCTCTGTTGGCCCTCTCGCGTCTTGACTTGTGTGTTAGTGGGTCGTCCTTGTAGTAGTACAAGGACGAGGGCCCAGGGACGGAATGCTGCTAGCTCTTCCATCAGATCTGCTGTCTTGTATTATAAGGGCGGTGGACAACTTCTGGTCCTCCGTGTGAATAGCCGGTTGGCCGGTTAGCTCCTCGCTAACTGATGAGTTACGAAGATTATGTTGGGAAGATGACTGTCTTCCTTTCACTACTGGCCTAGAGGCTCAGTTAGTGTTCCAAGAGATAAGTAAGTTAACGACGGTGGCCGGAGTTATATTCAAGCATGTCTGCTCTTTATTGAAATCAGAATGAAACTGAACTTAAAGCTAACAAAAATTGGAATCATAGCGGCCACGCAAATATGCTGTGTTTGCCGGATATGCATGGGCATCCGGCCAGACGCTGTCGAACTGTCGAACGAACATTCATTGCCGTCGCTCGGTTAACTTAGTTAACTACTCCCCCCTCGGGAATGAGGCCGCCCTCGGCCGACCCTAGTCTGGCAATCATCTCTTTTAGCAGCATATTGCTCCTGCAATTAGCATTATCTGATATAAGCGATAGTCGTTGACCTCTTCTCCGAATTTTTTGATATGTTCCAAATTACGTTCACTTAATCGATGAAGGTATGGAAGACTAAGGATGTTTCGTTCCATAGTGACGTTCAGAGAAGGCGAGCTGGCTACTTCCGGAGCCCTTTTCTGGGCTGTGTCATGGTTGACAAATCGGGTTTCGTTGACTGTGGTACTCTCAATGAAGGTGATGAGGTAGGTACCCTGTACGTGGACGTAAGTGCCATTGTCCACACTCACACGAGCCGGGCGATCATTTACAATGACAATTCCATCGTCAACGTAAGTGACAGGATGCAAGTCACTTTGCTGAATTTCGCAGTGCGCAGTGCCTCCAGCGTGGAACTCCTGGGCGCACGAACTTCTTAGCGCCAGTTGGCAAAATGTGGCCCCTGGTGTTACGGAGCAGTTTTTTACCGTGCGGATCTCCCCATTGCATTCCGCTATTATATTATCTTCCAGCCTGAGAATGGTGCCATGATGTGACACAGGAAAAACGGTAATTTTGTTGCAGGCTGACTTAATTTTAGGAAATTTTATAACAAAATATAAGATGTTAATGGATTGTAAAACTTTCACGGACGCTACGGACAAAACATCTTTGATGGCGGTCTCCATGGGCTCTTCCATCCACACACTTTCTAGGTCTGCGTGATCTAGTATGCTAGGGCTAACGACATTAATTTTCGCAAGGGTGACTCCAAGCATCAAATTCTGCAGCTCCATTACCATCATCCTATTACGAGTTAGTAACATTTCGTATAGGTGTCCCGTATCAATTTGGGATTCCTTAGCCGACCTCAGAAGTTGATTGACAGTAGTGGATATTCTATTGATTTGGTCTTGGACTTTGGTATTAATATTTAATTGCCTATTGTTTGCAACAATGAGTAGAAATTCGTTGAATTAAATTTTTTCAAAATCCTCGGCGTCCGGCGTTCCCGCCACTACCTTTAAGGATTTACCTAGGAAGTCTAAACTCCTGGCTACTCTATGGTGAATGCTTAATGACTCGAGCAGGTAGCGCAAGTGAGCGGTATCAACGCTCAAAAGTTTTTGCATATGCGATTGTGGGAACCTGTTGGTCATTCCGTCTGTCTCTTCCACCACGCGCCTATACTCCGAGAGATTCGCTGAGTGTCTTACAAATGCGAACTCTTC
The DNA here is from genome assembly GCA_018153105.1 of Drosophila rufa. Lineage (NCBI taxonomy): Eukaryota > Metazoa > Arthropoda > Insecta > Diptera > Drosophilidae > Drosophila > Drosophila rufa. Next base: position 92,856 of record JAECXS010000135.1, read on the forward strand.
CCATACCAAAATTCGACCATCAACGATGGGAATGTATTTGGCTTTTGAGTAGTCTGTTATGTGCGCCGAAGCTACGGTCAAGAAGAATAGCAGGGGTATGATTGTAAAGCTGTAATTCGGATATTCTGTATTGTTTGTTAAAGACGGGTTAACCCACCACCAAAGCACAGAGAAAGCAGTATGATTAAAAATAATAGTAATGAAAAGCTTACGCCAAGTGGCTAGGGATAAAAGTAATAAAATGTGAAAAATTATCAGGCGAGCGATAACATGGTTATGCTTGGCCTACCTAAGGTTGTCTTTGTGGACCACTCTCCCCTTAATGAGGACTGTGGTCCCCATGTCCACTTCCACCGTTTTTTCTTCGCATAACGGCGAAAGCTTGTTTCCTAGTCTCTTGTTGGATTTTACTAGGACTTTGTCGCCGACCTTGAACACTCTGTTCTGCCGGGAGCCATTTTCCCTGCTTCTTAGCTTGTCCTGGGCATGCCTTATTCTATCCTTTATATCGCACTGTGGGTCATTCGATTGAGTGACTACCACATCGGCGGGCCTCTTACCGATGACCGAATGGATAGATTTGTTGTATTTTGTCGTGGCCAGTAAAATCAACTCTACAGTGTCGCTGATGCCTTTGTCGATTTTGAGGCATCTGGCAAGTTCCACCAGAGTGCTGTGGAAGCGTTCCACTTGTCCGTTCGAGATGCTGTGGAGGGGCGGCGCATTCGAGACGCAAACGCCGAAGTGGTTTTCCAGCATGGTCAAAATAGTGTGCGAATTCAATGACGGTTCATTGTCGCAATAGATGACTTGAAAACTTGTTAATGCATGTGAGGAAGTATTTCCTGTCTGTTGAGAAAATGTCTATGTGCAGCATTTCCCCCACATGCGATGGGACTGGCGTTTTGCCGAGTTCCTGTTTTTTTGGGTGCCTGTCGTATTTCGCTTTAGCGCAGGTCTTACAGTTAGTGACGATTTCGTTAGCTAACTTGGCCATTTTCGGGAAGTAGTACTCTGAGAGTACCTGCTTCACGTTTTCTTGGGCCGATCTGTGAGCTCTGTTGTGCTCAACAGTGAGGACTTCTCGTCTTTCGGCGACTGCAAAAATATCCATTACTCGGTTTTTGCAATGCCAAAATTTGGTGGCTGGGAATTGCCGAACCAATGTGTCCAGTATCATTGCTAGCGTGTGCAAATCCCAATGAATGGCGTTGACGCCTTTAGGAACGATAGTGTCCGCGAGCTCCTCCAGCAATGACTCCTTGCATGTGAAGTCAATGTTGTGCCGTCTCTTGTTTCCAAAGAGTACGAAGCTGCGTTTAGATGGAAAGCGTGCTTCCTCCAGAGTTATCTGGTTTTGAAAGCAATTCAATGGCTTTTCCGTGGTTTCAATTGGATGGGTTAGCGACAGCTCACTGTGAATTGTGGCCGCGCTAGAAAAAGCTTCTTCCTCTTCCACAACGTTAAGTTGCTGTCTTGAGAGGGCATCCGCAACGAGATTATCTTTGCCGGGTTTGTAAAACATTTTAGCGCCGGACTCGTCGATGCGGGCTTTCCACCTTTTGATTTTCGCATTCGGATTGGATTCCGACACTGCGAAGGTCAACGGTTGGTGGTCAGTAAAGATATCTATATCTTTGACTGCATATAAATAGTGGCGCAATTTGGCCAGTGCCCAAACTATAGCTAACAGCTCCCTTTTATTGGTAGCTTAGTTAACTTCTCTGGGTGCTCTAGCAGCCCCAAATCGATTGAAATCGAACCTATCCGGGAGCCCGAAGATGCTATGGACGTTTGTTCACAAAGCTCTGGCACCGACAGCATCACAAAGGAAGAGGAAGAAACCCTTCTCGCCTCCCGCAAGGAAGAGGCTGCGCAGACACCTTGCGAACGGCATACTCATGGAGGAGGCCAAAAGGCTCGCACAGAAGCCTATGGACCCTCCAAGGGCTGTGCCCAGCAGGAGTGGAGCTACAGCCAATAAACGAGGTAGATCGGCCAACACGACCCCAGAAGAGGCGTCGATTAAGAGGGCCATGTTTAAAACCGCGGCACCTAGTGCCCTGACGGAGGGTGATCCTGCAATTGTATTGCCGGCCACGGAGGCTCCAGTAGCATCCACAACCGCAGCAGCGGTTGGGCAGGCAGCACAAGAGCAGTCATCCAAAGTCGGTGTCATGACCTCTTACAGGGATGTTACCAGCTCCATGAAGATGGCAATACTCCCGGCCAACTACCCTGATTGCCTCCTCACCACGGAACAGCTCCACCGCGTTCAGTCCGCGATCCTATCGAGGGTGATGGAGCTGAGGCACGGCTCTGTGAAGCCGCTGTTCTCTGGCTGCACATTCCGCCCTGAATGGATGGCGGTCACATGTGGCAATGCGGAGACAGCTGCGTGGCTAAGTACAGAGGTACCAAAGCTCCGGCTGTGTAAGGACGCCCACATCAAGGTGGTCCCTGAAGCGTGGGAGACTGGCGAGTCTTCCACCGAGAGATGCGGCAGAACATGGCCGTCATCACAATTGCGCTGGACCCAGTATCTGCCGACAAGATGAAGTCGCTGGCGTACCAGCTGCACTTTGCGTGGGGCATGGCTACCCTTAAGCCAAAGGCCAGCGCGCAGCCGAAGGCTCAGGCGGTGGCTCCTGCTCTCGCAGCGGAGAAGCCCACCTGCTCCAAGGCCGTCTTGTCGGACAAGGCTGATCCGGCGCCAAAGAATGCCACTGATGGCAAAACAAAGGGATCCGGCGGCAACGAGGCTGGTGGCACCACTATTGCCCAAGAGCCCGCATCGACGCGGAAGATCCTGCGCCCTCCCCTATATGGGCGTGTGACGCGCGGAACAGGACGCGTCAACAAGGGTGTGAGGCGCACACCTGAGGAGGAGGCCCTTCTGCGCACGAACCGAGGCCGGAAGATGGCGGCTAGAGGCCGCAAGAGGGCGGACTAATGTCCTGTCCCCCTCTCCCCAACACCCGGAGGCACCTAAGATGTCTCCAAGCAAACCTCCACCATGCAAAGGCCGCATCAGACGTCCTTTGTGAGAGGTTTGCTACGATGGACATAGCATTTATCCTGGAGCCATGGGTAAATGCCGGACGTGTCCTGGGGCTAAACACCCCATCCGGTAAGCTGCTATATGCAAATGACCAACCTCGCCCTAGAGCGGCGTTGTTAATTAACAAAAATCTAACATTTGTTCCCCTATCACAGTTCATCACTGAGGACCTGGTGGCAGTTTGGGTCAAAATACCCACGGTCCACGGCGAACAGGAGGCAGTCCTTGCCTCCGCCTACCTACCCGGTGACACTGACGAGGTGCCTCCGGCGGCTACTTGTGCCCTGGTTGAGCACTGCCAGCGAAACCGGCTCCGGTGGATCATCGCCTGCGATGCCAATGCGCATCACACGGTCTGGGGGAGCAGTGACATCAACAAAAGAGGTGAGTACCTTCTTGAGTACATTATTAGTAATAACGTAGGTTTACTAAATCAGGGCAGCGAGCTTAAATTTATTAACGCGATCAGAGAGGAAGTCCTTGACCTAACTCTCTGTAGTCTAAATATGTTGTCCGCTGTCTCAAACTGGCACGTTGCGAGTGAGATCACCATGTCTGATCACCAGCACATCCGATTTGATATAGGATGTGCCGTGCAATGTAGCCTTTTTACTAGAAATCCCAAAAACACAAACTGGGATCTTTTTTGTTTTGAACTTGAGCAACCCATAGACTGCTCCACCCGTCCGATACTATCAATAGGCGAGCTAGAGCGTGAAGCTACTGTGCTTCACACAAACATTGAATCGGCATATCACGCTAGCTGCGAACAAAAAATTCGTAAGATCAGAAGGGCTGTTCCCTGGTGGAACAAGAGCCTTGACGATCTTAAAAAGTCTGCGCGAAGGCTCTTCAATAAAGCAAAGAATGGGTAGGCCACATGGGATTCCTATAAGTGTGCTTTAACGCTCTACAACAAAGAGCTGAGAAGGCTACGTGGCGTCAACACTGCGGGCAGATTTCAACTCTCCCGGAAGCTGTCAGCCTACAAAAAGCCCTCTCAAAAGACCACTCAAACGGCATCTGTACACTGAAAAAGCCAGATGGAACACACACGAACAACCCTACGGAAACGAGTAGTCTACTCCTGACTACTCATTTTCCGGGGTGCGTGGCCGTGGAGCAACCCAACTCAGAGAGTGAGGCACCAACCTACCTCTCCGGGACTGGAGAGTGCCCACACCTGCGCGTGGCTATGGTGGCAGACTCCAACAGGACTGAGGGAAGGGAACCCCCCTATCAATCAGACCGTGTTGGAAGCATGCCCTATAGTTTGTTTCATCAAAATAGTGTACAATGGGCTATACAAAGTTTTAGTCCATACAAATCTCCAGGACCAGATGGAATTTTTCCATGCCTGTTGCAGCGGGGACTGCACCAACTTGCACTCCCCCTGGTCCGTCTATTCCGAGCTAGTCTCGTGCTTGGATACATACCAAGCAAATGGGCTAAGGTAAAAGTTGTGTTTATTCCAAAAGTAGGGAAGAAAGATTCCCAACTGCCTAAGTCCTACAGACCGATTAGCCTTAGCTCCTTCTTACTTAAAACTATGGAGAAGAATTGACCAGCACATCAGGGAGGTGAATCTCAAGCACCTTCCCCTACATAAGTACCAATACGCGTACCAAGCTGGTAAGTCAACTGAGACTGCCATTCACTGCCTTACAACGACCATTGAAAAGGCCATTGGCGCTCAACAAATAGCACTAGGTGCCTTTCTAGACATCTCAGGGGCTTTCGACAACACGTCATATGAGGTTATCCGTGCCTCTCTTGTACGTAAAAATGTCTCCACACCCATCATTAGGTGGATTCTGGAAATGCTCAAATCCAGAATCATAACTGTAGACCTAGGGGAAACCATGACCTCAATCACAGCCACAAGGGGATGCCCCCAAGGGGGAGTACTCTCTCCTCTCCTGTGGACTCTGGTCAGTGACGAGCTACTGTATGAGCTCAACAACTTAGGATTTCCCACTCAAGGCTACGCTGATGACCTAGTCATCGGTATAGTGGGCTGGCATGAGCAAACCATCTCGGATCGCATGCAGCAAGCCCTAAATATAGCCAGCAGATGGTGTCAGGACAAAGGATTGTCCATAAACCCATCTGAAACTGTTCTAGTTCCATTTACCAGGAAAAGGTCCCATTCTTTAACTAGACCATCCTTAAATGGATCCACCATTGATTTTTCGGTTGAAGCCAACTACCTAGGAGTCATACTTGACTCCAAGCTCAACTGGAATTCACACCTCGAAAAGACAATAAATAAAGCCACTCGAGCATATTTCGCTTGCAATAGGCTTTTCGGTAGAACATGGGGCCTAAGTCCCAAAATGATCTACTGGTCTTTTAACACTGTGGTAAAACCGATCCTAACCTATCCAGCTCTTGCTTGGTGGACGAAAGCTACCCAGAAGACAGCAGCAGCAGCACTTACCAAAATACAAAGACTGGTCTGCATAGGCATTACTGGAGCCATCCGAACATGCCCCACTGCAGCACTTGGAGTCATAACTGGCATACCCCCTTTAACGATAACCCTGAAAAAGGAGGCCTGTCTGGGGGCACTTCGCCTTCAAAATATCACCGACATAAAAAGTGGTGATCTTACGGGGCATTTACGGGTTCTCGAACCCTTAATAAACGAGCCCATTCTGCGCGTAACTGACGAACAGAAACCCAAACTTGTCTTCCACAGAAACTTCTCTGTAGTCTTGTACACCAGACACGACTGGAACACAAAATCAATATCTCTACCCAGAGGATCACAAACGTGGTACACTGATGGGTCTAATTGGAAAACGGAGACACCGGGGCTGGTATTTTTGGACCAAGGTTCAACAAATCCATAGTCATGGGAAAGTCTCCGACCATTTTCCAAGCAGAGATACACGCCATAGAAATCTGTGCTCGTGAATGCCTTCGCAGGAAAATGCAAGGCGCACGGATTTACATCTTCTCTGACAGTCAGGCAGCGCTCATAGCGCTGAGGTCCTTCACGATCTCCTCCAGACTTGTAGAGAACTGTTTCCAGCAGCTGAACGCCCTCGCTTCCAAGAACATCTTAACGGTGGGTTGGGTGCCAGGGCATGAAGGCCATATAGGAAACGAGGTGGCAGACTCCCTGGCTAAACGCGGGGCGATGACACCACTAATCGGCCCTGAACCGTTCTGTGGGCTTTCGAAAGGACACAAAAGAGAACTGCTCAGGAATTGGGAGGAAAAGGAGATAAGACACCACTGGACCGACAGTGCAGGGCTGAGACAAGCCAAACAATTCCTCGTCCCCCAGATGTCGCGATCTAAGCGCATCATCAACCTAAAAAAGAGTGAAATTCGTACTCTAACAGGCTACCTAACGGGTCACTGCAACCTAAGGTATCACCTTAAGGTTCTAGAGATCATTGTTATGGGTCTCCCTTCTTGGGATAGGACTGCGCCAATGCCGTACGCAGAGGCATCTGTCGTTAGATCAAATGCCTTTTGGTAGTCGGGGTATCTGAGAATGACATCCTCAGAAGCCAGAATGTTACGCAGTTTTTGGAAAGCCAGCCGTTGGGGCTCGCTGAACTGCACCTGGATGTTCCTGGATCTGTGCCTACTGACACTTCCAAGTTCCCCTTTCAGAATATCAGTGATGGGCCTAGCTATGGATGCATCTTTTATGAAGCATCTACGTGGGCTGCTACATATATTTCTGGCCTAATAATGAAAATACGAATATTTATTAAGGAAAATAGTTTTATTGTTTTTCAAAATATTCTCCATCAAGATTTACACACTTTTGCATGCGCTCAAACCAATTTTCGAAGCACTTTTTCCACTCTGATTGACACACCTCAAAAACATGGTTTTTGAATGCTTCAACAGCATCTTCTGGCGACGAAAATCGTTGACCACGCATTTTCTTCTTGATGTGAGGGAATAAAAAGAAGTCATTTGGTGCCAAGTCAGGACTGTACGGCGGATGACCCATCAATTCGACGTTTTGGCCAGTCAAAAAGGCGCTGGTTTGAGCCGATGTGTGAGAGCTCGCATTGTCATGGTGCACAATGATTCGTCTTCCCTTGTTCGTTTTTCGAATTTCACCGAAGACTTCAGGCAAACAAATGGTGGTGTACCAATCAGAATTGACCGTCCTACGTTGCTCAAGAGGAACAGTAGCCACATGACCAGTTTTTGCGAAGAAACAGGCGACCATTTGCTTCGAAGTGCTTCTTCCACGAACAACTTTCGTTGGATTTGGCTCGTCTTGGAAGACCCACACGGTCGATTGCTGTTTTGTTTCGGGCTCATACGCATAGATCCATGATTCGTCACCTGTGACGATCTTATAAACGTCTTTTGAAGCACCGCGATCGTATTTTTTCAGCATTTCTTTACACCAATCCACACGAGCCTTCTTTTGAGCGATTGTCAAATTGTGCGGGATCCAACGAGAACAAACCTTTTTTACAGCCAGGTGCTCATGCAATATCGAATGTATGCTGGTGGAAGAAATGCCTAGGGATGCCTCTATCTCACGGTATGTCACATGACGGTCTTGCATTATTAGTTCACGTACGCCATCGATGTTTTCTGGCACAACGGCTGTTTTTGGACGACCTTCGCGGAATTCGTCTTTGAGGGAGCGTCGGCCACGATTGAATTCGTTGTACCAGTTTTTCACAGTGCTATAGGATGGTGCTTCATAGTCATACAAAGATTTAAGTTCATCGCTGCACTCTTGTCGTGATAATCCACGCCGAAAGTTGTGAAAAATGATCGCACGAAAATGTTCACGAGTTAATTCCATTTTTTTGCGAAATTGATTTTTTTAAGTAACTGTAAACAACACAAATGATAGTCGTACGTCAAACCGTTCTGAGTACGTTTATGCTTAAAAATGTCGAACTTTTCAATGGAAATGTCAGATTCCACCTAACAACACTTAGTGTTGCCTAGGCCAGAAATATATATAGCAGCCCACGTATAATAGCTGGCCAAGCCAAGGAATGATCTGACCTCGAATATGTTTCTAAGTTCAGGGAATTCCTAAATGGCTTTTATTTTTTCTGGGTCTGTGGGAGCCCCGTTATTGGTGACTATGAACCCTAAAAAGCTAACGCTTTTTTTGAAAAATCGTGATTTTTCTGTGGATACTCTCATGTTTGCATCGTGTAGGCTCTTGAGAACCCAATCCACGTGCCGGATGTGGGAGTTTTCGTCCTCCGAGAAGACGATAACATCATCCACATAGACATAGCAAAATTTGCCGATCTGCTCTCGCAGTATGTCATCAATGGTTCTTTGGAAAATGCTGGCCGCATTTTTTAATCCAAATGGCAATCTGCGAAACTCGTACTTTCCTCCGTTAACGGAAAAGGAAGTTTTTTCACGGTCGCATTCTGCCAGCGTGATTTGATGATAGCCGGACTTCAAGTCCAGGGTCGTGAAATACTTGGCCTTGCCTAAGTTTCCTAATATCATCGAGATGTTCGGCATGGGGTATCGATCGGGTATTGTTTTCTCGTTTAGATTTCGAAAATCCAATACCAAACGCATTTTCCGCTTGCCAGTTTCATCGGTGCCTTTTTTATCTACTACCCATATTGGGTTATTGTAGGGGGATTTCGACTTTTGGATGATGCCACTTTTTAGCAGATCTTGGATTTCGCCATTGACAAAATGAGCTGCCCCCATTGGATATGGGTAAAGTTTGGCATAAATGGGCGTCTCATCAATAGTTCTGATGGTGGCTACCACCGACGTATTGTAAGACAGGGCCTCATTGGGGTCTGCGAAGGTTTTTTTCCTGTCGCTGAGCATTTTCAAAAATGCTTTTTTGACCAAAGGTGGTGCGTCTGAGCAGTCCACCTCAGTAAAATTTACATCGGGGCATGTATGAAAATCGAGTTTGTCTACTTCCGTGCCCCATTTGAGCTGGCCGTAGGCCAGACATAGTGACGCCCCTGCCTGTTTGAAAAGGTCAAGGCCGACGATTCCATCAAAGGAGTTGAAAATTGACACGAAGCATTTCTTTGTGATAGTGGTGACTCCATGGATCGAATGAACCTTGAATGGAGATTCAACCGGACGGACGCCTTTCAATCCTTCGTATGGTCGGATGAAATTTTTGGCCGCGCCCGTATCGACTAGAAGTCTCATGTCAACCCCCGCTGCTCTTCGTCTGATGACGGGTAGCAGGGATTTTCCCCTAAAAAATTGATGACATCCGAGTCGTACTCGTTGATGGCGTCGTCATCAATTTCTTGAGCCGCGCTAGAGGCCGCTGTGGTGTACGTATCACCAGTTTTGTCAGCGCTGTGGGTGCGTTTTGTCAGACGCCGCCGGCTTCCTATTCTGGTATGCCGGGGCCTGTGATGGTTTCAACATTCTAGACAGTGATGGATCCACTTCCATGGGTTCTGGAGTGCCTCCACGGTGCCCATCGCCGCGTGGAGCAGGGTGCACCTGTACCTTATGCTGTTTAGTAAAGTGTGGATTTTTTCCAGCACTTACTTGCGTGTATGCCTGTTGGGATGTTTGCTGGCGTTCTTGCGCCTTTGGATTTGTTTTCCTGTCCCTATCCTCCTGGCTCTTTGCAAACGACGATGCAAACGTGTACCTCTCGTGGTTTGATTCCACCTCTTGAGCTAGAGCCAGAGACGTTGGCATGTCATTCGGCTTTGCCGAGAAGAGGACATCTGTGAGGTTGCGCCTAAGTCCCGAAATAAATACACGGAGTGCATCATCCCGGAATTTGTCGCATAAAACTTTTGCCGCCGACAATTCGTACGACATTGTGACTTTGTTGGTGAGCAAGGTCAGTTTTTTCTCGACCTCGTTATAGTACTGCAAGAGTGTTAGGCTTCCCTGTCTGAGGGTGCCCATCTCCTGCTCGATTACATGGATCTGGCGTTTGTCACTGTATGTGAAATCGAGCCGATTTATGATCGCATCGAAATTCAACACAGTGCCGAACGAAGACAGCACTGCATCGGCAGGGCCTCTTATTTTACTCCTAATAATAATAACTGCCTGATAAGGCGGGAGCTATCCACATAATTTCTAAAAATATAATATGCGGCTACTGCCGCTTGCCGCCAAGAGACGTATGCGTCTTGTGCTCCCGTAAATTCGGGCAGGCACTTAACGGCGTCCAGGGGCTCGTCACATTTAATATTATTTTTAATTTGTATGGGCTCGTAGGCCTTAATCTGAGGGGCTTCCGCTTGGGCGGGAGCGATTTGTACCGCATTAACCTGGGCGGTCAGCTGCTGTATGGCTTGGCGTAGTTCGTTTTCCCTACGCTGGCTCTCCAGGGTTGCCTCTTGAACGGCATGGGCAACTGCCGCCTGTATGGTGGTTGTCATTTGTTCCATATTAAAAGCCATGTTTACAGCTGAGGGAATATTAACGCGTACACGTTTCGGTGTAGAAGTTCTGGCTGGGCCTTCGGTCTCAGAATCAGAGCCGCTGGAAATTTGTTTATTATTCCTATACTGCTGAAACGGATTATTAATGAGGGTCTGCAATTACAAAATCGCCCTGAAGAGTTAAAGCATGGTCAAGCTGTATGCTTGTGCAGGCAGCTGGCCTGTCGAGGTGGACGCGGGGGCTGAGTCGCCGCTTTGCCCACGATGGATGGGGGCTGTTCAGACTGAGTTGTTGCCTTGCCAGGCAGTGACAAGGTGAGGGGTGCGCGGGTACTGAGCCTCCGCTATGGCAAACCGAGAAAATGAAAAACAACAATTGCCACACAAATGCATGCGCGTCCGTATCGGGTTCGCGGATGTGGAGTGGGGAGACAATAAAACCAACAAGACTGCGAAGTTAACGCTGAGAATACGAGATATTCGGTCGGGATATTTAAAGTTTGTAATTTTTTCTTTATGACTGCACTAAAATATTGGTTTATCTATTTGCAAAAAAAAGAAAATAGTATGCAAACAATACGCAATAATATTTGGTAATATTGTCACCATGTCACCATTAATAATATATTTAGTTAAAATATATTTATTATATAAGATTTAAACAATTTTATTTTCTTCTTTTGTTAAATTTATTATAAAAGAATTGTAAATGTCAATCAATTAATGAGAGTAAATTTACGAAATTAATGTGAGATGTCAATAATGGAACTGCACAAATTTTTCTGGCAGTGTATTTAATTTTTTTTTTTTATAAAATGAATGCAGATAGAGGGCATGTGTAAATGAAAATGCTCACTTACATGATTCCCTAAATTTATTGCAATCCGTATTTCACGTTGAGCGCCAATTATTAAGTTGTGTGGATCGGCTGCTGGTTCCCCGCTGCTGTCCCGTAGTAATTGCGAATTACGCACGTCGGCTGCTGGTCCCACGCTGCTGTCTTGTATTATAAGGGCGGTGGACAACTTCTGGTCCTCCGTGTGAATAGCCGGTTGGCCGGTGTTTAGCTCCCCGCTAACTGATGAGTTACGAAGATTATGTTGGGAAGATGACTGTCTTCCTTTCACTACTGGCCTAGAGGCTCAGTTAGTGTTCCAAGAGATAAGTAAGTTAACGACGGTGGCCGGAGTTATATTCAAGCACGTCTGCTCTTTATTGAAATCAGAATGAAACTGAACTTAAAGCTAACAAAAATTGGAATCATAACGTCCACGCAAATATGCTGTGTTTGCCGGCTATGCATGGGCATCCGGCCAGACGCTGTGTCAGCAGTTTTGGCCGGAGCGAGCTGTCGAACGAACGGTCATTGCCGTCGCTCGGTTAACTTAGTTAACTTGTATATGTTAACTTTGTCCTCGTATTTCCGTGCACCAGAGCCCTGTTTTCGCGCAACCCAGTCCTGAAAATATAGAGATTTGTTAGGTAGAAGTTTAGAGATATAAATATTCTGTTTTACCCACCCTAGTTGTCCTTTTTGGAGCTCCAGTAGGGACCATAGGTGACCAAAATGGGTCTACGGTCGGCCCAACTTGTAGCTGTAGAATTATTTATTCTTTATTCAAAAGTTAACAAAAATTTACTGTTAACATTAAAAATATAATAATAATAATAATCTTACCCCCAACCATGTATGAGAACTTTTTAACGATATGCTCCGTCTCATATCGGATGGGTGGGGGTTTAGAAACTAGACACTAAGTACGACAGAATATTAGATACATTTAATAACAAGGACGTTTCACAGGATAACACATGATAATTTTCGTTATACACCTGGCACAGAATACGAAATGGGTCATGGGAGTCAACATTTGATCGGCGTATCTCCAGAAAAATAGGGCGAAACTGTCGAGAAATAAATAAAACTCTCCCTCGCTGCAATTTCGCGGAGCTTGACGCAAGTGCATTCCTGGCCCAGGTAGAGACCTTACCTCGGCTGAGTGACCATTACGTTGAAAAGAAAATGAAATGTTAATTATTTATATATATTTAAGTACCTGAAATTATAAATGATATCGAAAAATTATTGCCGCTGAGTAGGAGTATTTACCTGGGAGAGGAGCCGGTAGCCAAACCGCCCGGAATAGACCCCGGTCCGCCGGAGATGATTATGCCACTCCAAATCCCAGGAGGCATCCATGGTTGGGTGGGCGCGTAGTGGCGAGTCCATCGATGCCACCAATTCTATCCGTTCATTGTCGTTCAATTTGATTTATTTCGTTGTTTACGTTTTGTTGCTAGTGATGGTAAAATTTATGTGAGTGAGACCTCCGATGTATCGATATATCGATTGTGCGGACTGCGGGAAGAGGGGGAACTCTTCCTTGAGATTTCGAAGCTTGCCGGCACTGCCCTCCGGAAAACATTATGTCGATTTAACTAAAATAATTGATATATTATTTAGAGCAAATAAGAAAATATCAACGTTTTTTAAACGCGAAACTAGTTTTCTTGGATACATTGTATCCTATAACGTCATCAAAACGGATCCGGAAAAATTTACGTCATTAAAAAATATCCGCCTCCTAAAAATATTTGGGAACTAAGAAGTTTACTCGGCCTTACCGGCTATTATAGAAAATTTGTTGCGAATTATGCCTTTAAAGCTAAACCACTAACGAAATATTTAGGAGGACATCATGGCAAAATCTCAAAAAGAATGTCAACTAAAACGTTAATTCATCTGGATGACCCAGCTATTAAAGCTTTTAACGAGCTAAAAGAAAGTCTTGTTGCTAAAGTAGAACTGGTTCAAACAGACTATAAAAAAAATTTGCATTAACCACAGATGCTTCAGACGTCTCTACTGGTGCGGTATTATCTCAAGAAGGTAACATTTATTTATTTCAAAAACCCTGTCTAAAACTGATCAAGTCTATGCAACTAACAAAAACGAACTTTTAGTAATAGTGTGGGCTCTGAAAAATTTGATTGGAATTGAAATTTAAACTGATCATCAACCATTATCTTTTGCAATCTCGGATAAAAATCCAAATATAGAAATGAAACGATGGTATTCATTTATAGAAAGTTTCACTCCAAAGGTCATATATAAACCAGGTGCAACTAACGTAGTTGCCGACGCATTATAACGAATACAGATTAACAAATAAAGAAATGAAACGCTGCAATTCATTTATAGAAAGTTTCACTCCAAAGGTCATACTACTGTGGGCAAGAAGTAAGGTGAATTTGTTTGTAAAGTGAAAATTCTTTATTTATTCTCCTGAATCAATTTTATTCCCTTCAAAGTAATCCCCTCCCGATAAAATACACTTATGCCAACGTTTCTTCAAATCCTCGAAACAGGCCAAATAGTCCCTTTCCGCTATAGCCATGAGCGCCCTTGTCGATTCCGCTTTTATCTCTTCAATCGACTCGAAACACGTTCCCCGGAGTGGTCTCTTGAGTTTTGGGAATAGCCAGAAGTCACACGCAGCCAAATCAGGAGAATACGGTAGTTGCGGAACGATATGCGTCGAATTCTTGGGGAAATGGTCACGAAGAACGAGTGCAGTGTGCGACAGTGCTTTTACGTGATGCAAAAACCAAGAGTTGTTGGCCAATAATTCTGGTCTTTTTCGACGAATTGCTTCACGCAAACGACGCATAACGCTCAAATAATATTCCTTATTAACAGTTTGGCCAGGTGGACGGAATTCATAGTGCACCACACCACGAAAATCGAAAAAAACTGCCATCATAACCTTGATTTTTAAACGACTTTGACGTTCTCTTTTCGGTCTGGCCTCGCCTTTAGCACCACTTATAAACATTTTTCTGGGACATGGTAGAATCACCAAAGGCCTTTCGCAACATCCTCAACGTTTCCGCAGCCGAAATTTCATTCCGCAAACAAAATTTGATGGCACTTCTCTGCTCAATTAAATCAGACATTGTAAAAATCGACAAATGCACTCTTGATCGTTTGGTAAACACAAGCGTAAATATAGTACTGATACTGACATTGACATGAAATTACCGTCAGATGTCATCAACAGTCCTGCCAACTCAAAAAAAAAGAAAACTAGTCCGCCATATTAAGCCCGCGAATTTTAAATTGAAAATTCACTTTACTTTTTGCCCTCAGTAGTATATAAACCAGGTGCAACTAACGTAGTTGCTGACGCTTTATCACGAAAACATATTAACAATTTTTCAGAAAAATAAAAAGCTCTAACTAAGCAGAGCTTTTTTGGTCTCCGCTTATTATTGTTTTCCAATCGCGCATTAAAGCATAAAAACACTTAATCGCATAATCATAAACAATGACCGACTGCTGCATCGCTCCATGCCAACTTAATGGCAAAATAACACCTAAGCAGCCGGGAGTTGGTTGCTGGCTGTGCGACAACATCGCTCACGCGAAGTGCGCAGGCTTTGGGCATAATGCTGCCCTAGTTTCTGATCGTATAAGAAACTATAAAAGCCTGGATTGGACTTGCCCTAGCTGCCTAGACATCAAAGTCGACATAATGGGTTTCATAAGACAGACTGATCTTGAGTATCAGTCCCTACGCGCTGGATTTAACGACCTTTTAGGTCGCTTTCAAAAGTCGGAATTGATTTTCAAGGACCGAAAACTGTTAAGTGACTCAATAAAAATATCACCTAAGCCCACATCGTCTAATGCGTTCTTACAAGTTCCAGGCCTTTCTTCTTCTCCTATGCTGCTCAGCCCTGCCGCTGATTATGCCTCTTGTGATGAAGATGATACCCAAGTTGCTGATGCTACCCCTGGATCTACTGTATCCAGGTCACCACAGTTCCCAGAATCCATATCGCAGGCGGCTACTACAAATAGTATGGACTCAGTATCTGCTACTCCTGGCTATCAACCAAGCACAACACCTGTGGCTACCTCTGGATCTACTATTTCCAGGTCACCACTGATCCATGAATCTATATCGCAGGAGGATACTTTTAATAATATGGACACTGGATCCGCTGTTTCTGGTTGTGAACCCAGATCAACTCCGGTGGCACAACCCAATGTACATCTGTCACGCCCAGCTAATGTTCTAAGCCAGGCCCCCGCTAAGCCCATATCAGGCATCGAGCGGCAGAAACCGAACAAAATTTTTGGAATTGCCCCTCCTAAAACAATCTTTATCTCGAGATTAAATCCGGATGCGACACCTAACGATTTAAAAACGCACTTGAGCAACAGTTTAAATGCATCTGTCACCGATTTCGTTGTCACTAAGTTCAACTTCAAACAGATGAGAAATTTCTCATCCTTTAAGATCTCCCTCAAGGATAATCTTTTTGATAGAGCTCTTGATACTTATATTTGGCCTGATCACGTAATTCTTCATGAATTTGTTAGTAAACCTAAAAATGGTAATAGAATTAGCGATAACTCCGCCGCCACACGTTCAAAAAACTAACTTCGGCCTTTAACATACACTATCAAAATGTTCGCAGCTTATTGGGGAAACTCAATAAGTTGTATACAAATAGTGTTTCTTTTGATGCAAACGTACTTGTTTTTACGGAAACCTGGCTAAATTCATCTGTGTCTGATTACGAAATTGTCTCATCCAATTATAATATTTATCGTTGTGATCGCTCTAACCAGACAGGACGCGGTGTAATTGCTGTTAAATCGACCCTTCCGTCTGATCTTATTACACTTAATGTGGATGATAATATCGAATTTGTTTCCGTTCGTATTTCTCTACATAATGTTTTTGTATATATTTCTTGCTCGTATATACCACCACGATCGGATACAAGCGTCTACTTGCAATACTTATCTTTAATTCAAATCATTCAGTCTAGGCTTAAAGATAATGATCACCTCGTTGTCTTGGGTGATTTTAACATCCCAGGCCTAGTTTGGATGCCCTCAGTCGATTCAAACACGTTACTTCCCACAACTGCACACGACTTCGTCCAAGGTATTGGTGATCTTTCTTTAAATCAAGTTAACTCAGTTGTTAATTCAAGTGGAAAACTCCTTGATCTCGGCTTCGCTTCAGATTTTTCCAACTCATGTGTATCTAGAATTGAACCACTTTCAACACCCGAGGATCGTTACCATCCTACTCTCGAAATTGTTTTCGAAATATCTCTATCATCATTACCTCCAGCTGATAACGGACCTAGATCCACTCGCTTATTCAGGAAAACCAACTTCGCTGAATTAAATCACTACCTCAAAAATTCTGATTGGTCCTTTCTCGATTCCGTTTCCGAACCCTCAATTTTGATAACTAGTTTCTACAGTCTGCCTAATTCAGCTCTAGACTTGTTTGTCCCTTCTTCGAATTCTGTGGTGACTTCATGCAAGCCCCCTTGGTTTACTCGTCAACTCTCATATTTGAAGAACATAAAAAATAGACGCTTTAAAAAATTTAAGAGTTCTGGATCAGACATTGACTATTCAAAATATTTACTTGCAAAGTCAAACTTTATTCAACATAATTCTGACTGCTATCAAAACTATCTATCCCGTTGTAAAATTGAATTTAAAGATAATCCCAAACAATTCTATTCTTTTGTTAACTCTAAAAAAAATCCTCAGCTTTTCCTCCATCTCTTTATTACAATAACTCTGTCGCTAGCAGTGATGCTAATATCGTTAATTTATTTTCAATTTCAATTCAGTTAAATTTTTTCAAACCACATACTCTTCAAATTCGTTTAATATTTCCACATCTTACCCATACTCTCTGCCAAGCTCCAATAGTATATTTATGCCAATTATAGATGAAGAAATTGTTTTGGAAAATCTTAAGTTGGTGAAATCGTCATATTCCGCGGGCCCTGATCCTTGCTGTATTCTAAAACATTGCGCCACTACCTTGTCAAAACCTCTTGCTAGAATTTTCCAAGTGTCTCTACATCATAGCTATCTACCTGAAATCTGGAAAGAA
Organism: Drosophila rufa; assembly: GCA_018153105.1. Lineage (NCBI taxonomy): Eukaryota > Metazoa > Arthropoda > Insecta > Diptera > Drosophilidae > Drosophila > Drosophila rufa. Next base: position 110,219 of record JAECXS010000135.1, read on the forward strand.
TCTTTTATTATACCACTTCATAAAAAAGGTAGTCGGTCGGACATCAATAATTATCGAGGTATCGCAAAGCTCTTTGCTATACCCAAACTGCTCGAATTCGTTATCACCTCGCAGCTTCAACATCAATGTCTGTCGTTAATGTCACCATCTCAGCATGGTTTCATGAAACGCCGGTCCACAACAACCAACCTCTTAGAATTTACATCGTTCAAGTCGACGTTGTATTCACTGACTTTAGCAAGGCGTTTGATTCAGTAAATCACGATCTACTGCTAACTCTGCTTGGTTTTCCTAATAATCTAGTAAACTGGATCGAAAGTTACTAATCGCACGAAAAAATCATATTTAACAGGTCTCTTTCTAAAAATGTTTTCGTCACTTCGGGAGTTCCGCAAGGTAGTCACTTGGGACCACTGCTATTTGGATTATTTATCAATGACTTACCCTCGCTAATTGAGAAATCATTAACTTTAATGTATGCTGACGACGTTAAAATTTGTATGCACATTAAAAACAAAGATTCTCATGTTTTATTGCAAAACGACCTAATCCGTCTTCAATCCTGGTGCTTTAATAACGGGCTTAATTTAAACCACTCCAAGTGTAGTATTATGTCCTTCTATCGGACTAATCTACATGTGTCGAGTTACTTTCTAGGGCCAAACCTTCTTGGTGTTCTATTTAACCGTAAGTTAAATTTTTCTGATCACATAGGAATCTTAGTAGGAAAGGCTAGAGGCGTTTTAGCGTTTGTAAAACGTTGGGCTAAAGAGTTTGATGATCCCTATACCACTAAACTTCTCTATCTCGCTAGTTCGTCCTTTGCTCGAATACTGCTCATGCGTATGGTCACCCCAGTATGCAAAGTATCAAGAGCTCATCGAATCGGTGCAGAAGCAATTTCTTCTGTTTGCTTTGAGGGGTTTAAATTGGGAACAACATCTTCGTCTTCCCTCGTACACGAGCAGATTGCGGCTTTTGGACTTGCCGACACTGCAAGACCGTCGAACATGTAACAGCGTTATATTCCTTTATAAATTAATTAATGGCGAAGTCGACTCTGCTTCGTTGCTACACACCATCAAGTTTGCAGTTCCTGCCAGAAGCACTCGACAGTTTCGCCCTATTTTTCTGGAGATATGCCGATCAAATTTTGACTCCCATGACCCATTTCATATTCTGTGCCAGTTGTATAACGAAAATTATCATGTGTTATCCTGTGAAACATCCTTGTCATTAAATGTATCTAATATTCTGTCGTACTTATTGTCTAGTTTGTAAATCTTCACCCCAACCCATCCGATATGAGACGGAGCATATCGTTAAAAAGTTCTCCTACCCGGTTGGGGGTAAGATTAAGATTATTATTATTATTATTATATTTTTAATTTTAACAGTAAATTTTTGTTAACTTTTGAATAAAGAATGAAAGAATGAATGTTAGACCACCAATTACTTTTTTTTACCACGTCTGGTTTCAAAAATATTCGATTTCGAACATTTTCGAAATTCAAAAAGTTGACTTTTATCAAATTTTTGTTTTTTTAATAGCTTTAGAATCGCTTGCCCACGATTGCCCAACATTTGGAATTTCGAATTCTTATATTTCTTAAACTAGATGTGGTAAAAAAAGTAATTGGTGGTCAAACATGGTCAAATGATGGGCAAAAATTGTCAGCTTTTAAATTTAAAAACAAAGTCAACTTTCAGTTTTCGAAAAATTTCGAATTCAAATATTTCGTAAACTAGATGTGGTAAAAAAAAAAGTAATTGGTGGTCAAACATGGTCAAACGACCGGCTAAAATGGTCACCTTTCAGATAAAAAAAAATAAAAAATCTCACAACATGTTTCAAAAATTTTCTGAATTCGAAATTTTTTCAAAATACTAAAGGGTGGTCATTTGTAAGCAAACAATTCTAATGCAATAAAATTTTTTTTTTGAAAAATGTTAACTTTTTAAATTTTGAAAATTTTTAAAATCTTTCGAAGTCGAATTTTTTTGAAACCAGACATGGTAAAAAAATGTAATTGGTCGTCAAACATGGTCAAACGACGGGCTAAAATGGTCACCTTTTAGATTTCGAAAAAAAAAATTCCCGTCCCGTCTTCTTTGAGCTGTGTTTTTCACATGGCCAATTTAATGTTGCGTGTTTTATTTTGTTTATTGTTTTATATCCTAGCGTCACAAGTATAATACTTATTTTTACTGCGCTAGTGACTTTTGACATTAAATCTTATTACATTAATGACATTAACTCTTACAATTACATTACAAATACTATTACAATTTCAATTACATATTACATTTCAATTAATTCTTACTGCTGAAGGCTTTAAATATTTACTTAAATTTATATTCTTTTTGATTTTAATTTTAGGTGTGTGTGTTAAGGTGTTGTTTAAGTTTATCACTAAATTGTGATGTGCCAGTAATGGTTTTTAGAATATGTGGCAAAGAGTTCCACGCTCGTATAGCATAAACAAAAAATTGTTTCTCCGAACTTGCAAGTTTTGGTCTAATGCTTATTATGTTTTTTGTTCTATGTGAGGATGTAAAACGAATCATGTTGTAAAGGTAGTCAGGCTGTCTAGAATTTATAATTTTGTGAAGGAATACTAATATTTTTAAGTCAATCCATTTGTCCACATTCATGTTAAATATTTTGTTTGCGCTTTCAGTTACATGGTCAGTCCTATCCAATTGAAATATATATCTAGCTATGTTATTAAATGTCACTTTTATTTTTTGTCGACTAGCTGCATCACAGGTACCAAAAATTTCAACTCCATAAAAAAGAGTTGGAACGACTAATGTTTTAGCGAGTAGTAACCGGATGGAAATTGGCAAGAAAGTTTGTGTAGCATGTAATTGTCGCAATATTCCATACGTTTTTCCTGTGGCTGCACTAACATGATCATTCCATGACAGAGTTTTATTAATCCATATGCCCAGGTTATTAGTTTTCTCAACATATTCCAACTCTACATCTCCTATTCTAAGCTTTTGAAGATCATTTGTATTTATATTTTTTTTATAGATTACCAAGCACTTTGATTTAACTGGATTTAAGCTCAAGCCATTCCTTGTAGCCCAGTTATCCACATTCAACAAACAAGTATTGGACAAATTGATACATTCATTCACTAGACTTAACGAACGACTAACATATAACTGAACATCATCCGCATACATATGTACGTTACACATAGACAATTCATTAGACAGATCATTTATATACATTGAAAACAATAATGGCCCTAATACCGATCCCTGCGGAACCCCACGATGGGTTTCTTCCAAATTTGATGTTTGTTCTTTAATAACAACAGCTTGCTTTCTATTGGTGATATAGGACGACATTAATTTTACAGACGTGTCAGAAAACTTAAATAATTTCGTCAGCTTCATTATTAATATTTTGTGGTCAACTGTGTCGAATGCCTTACTAAAGTCCAGCAATGTTAGAAAGGTAATTTTACTTTTATCAGTTTCCCTACGTATGTCCTCTACAATCTTTGTAATAGCTGTCGTGCAACTTCTCTGTTTTCGGAAACCAGACTGATCATTATTTAACAAATTATTTGTAGCTAAGAATGTATTAATTTGTCCGGCAATTAGCTTCTCAAAAATCTTTGAGCAGTATGAAAGTATTGAGATAGGCCTGTAATCATTTTTGCCCTTGGGTATAGGCATAATTTTAGCTAATTTCCAGGTCTCTGGAAAGGTTGATGTTGTTATGGCCGTATTAAATATATGAGTCAAGTGATTAATTATTTTGGGTAATATTATTTTCATAAATTTTGGATTTACATCATCAAGTCCTGTAGCTTTTGATTTGATTTGTAGAATAGCTTTTAAGACATCACATTGATTTACACGAATAAAATTGAAACAATTAAACATACTATCTACGGTCTCAGTTGTCAGATGGGCGCTATAGTCAGGATCAGGTACATTTATGTTTAAAAATTTTTTATTAAGGTCATCTACATTTACATCTTCTTTTATCACAGATTGTATATTGCCTATTCCCAGATTTTTCAATTCTCTCCAAACTTTTCCGTTTTCCATTGCACCAGTAAGTTTGAAGCTTATGTGTTCCCGTTTAGCCTTATTAATAAGCCTATTCACGGTTGTCCTTTCGCTTTTAAATAGTGTATAAAAATGTTCAGTCTTATATCGTTTCCATTTTTGGTATGCCTTGTCTCTCTTTAAAATAGCTTTTTTAATATTATTATTAAACCATGATTTTAAGGAATTTCTTACAGTCTTTTCTTTGATAGGTACATGAGTATTATATAAGAAGCCAATGTTCGAATTAAATAGTTCCAGTTGTTCATCTACCGTTGTTAAGTAAAACATATTGTCCCAATAACATAGGTTACAATCTTCATTAAGTCTAGAATAGTCAATATTTTTATAGTCTCTATATATGTAAGTTTGCTCAGTGCGGTCAAGTTCAACGTTGTATGTCAAAAATATAAGGTCATGTTTAGAAAAAGTCGGTACGGAGATCTGGTTATATAGCAATACTTTTTTTATATCATTGACAAAAAATACGTCAAGCAAACTATTATAGTTTTTAGTGTAGTGAGTAGGTATCTCTGAATTAACAAGGCTAACCCCCAATGACTCCATATGCCCACGAAGACTAACATCATTCCAGAGTCGGTTTGTTGATTTATACTCAAAATGGAAAAACAAAAAATATTGTTTATCCAAATGTTTTGGATTAAATTTTAAAATAGCTAGCAATTAATAAACTTTTTGTTGTTTAAATAAGTGAATTTATATTTTATTGTATACGTAGCGAAGCACGTGCAGCGCCGCTAGTATGTATAAAATAATTAAAAGTGACAAAATTGTATTATTTTTTTCCGTTTTCAGTTCGATTTTTACATAAAAACTCTGAGATATGCTATGTATCATTGTATTATGAAAATTTGTATACTAGATTAGATTTATTTTATTTAGTGTTCTGACGCTACAAGTACTTTTAAATTATTTCAAGGTTTCTATATATGAACTTAAAGCTAACAAAAATTGGAATCATAACGTCCACGCAAATATGCTGTGTTTGCCGGCTATGCATGGGCATCCGGCCAGACGCTGTGTCAGCAGTTTTGGCCGGAGCGAGCTGTCGAACGAACGGTCATTGCCGTCGCTCGGTTAACTTAGTTAACTTGTATATGTTAACTTTGTCCTCGTATTTCCGTGCACCAGAGCCCTGTTTTCGCGCAACCCAGTCCTGAAAATATAGAGATTTGTTAGGTAGAAGTTTAGAGATATAAATATTCTGTTTTACCCACCCTAGTTGTCCTTTTTGGAGCTCCAGTAGGGACCATAGGTGACCAAAGAGGGTCTACGGTCGGCCCAACTTGTAGCTGTAGAATTATTTATTCTTTATTCAAAAGTTAACAAAAATTTACTGTTAACATTAAAAATATAATAATAATAATAATCTTACCCCCAACCATGTATGAGAACTTTTTAACGATATGCTCCGTCTCATATCGGATGGGTGGGGGTTTAGAAACTAGACACTAAGTACGACAGAATATTAGATACATTTAATAACAAGGACGTTTCACAGGATAACACATGATAATTTTCGTTATACACCTGGCACAGAATACGAAATGGGTCATGGGAGTCAACATTTGATCGGCATATCTCCAGAAAAATAGGGCGAAACTGTCGAGAAATAAATAAAACTCTCCCTCGCTGCAATTTCGCGGAGCTTGACGCAAGTGCATTCCTGGCCCAGGTAGAGACCTTACCTCGGCTGAGTGACCATTACGTTGAAAAGAAAATGAAATGTTAATTATTTATATATATTTAAGTACCTGAAATTATAAATGATATCGAAAAATTATTGCCGCTGAGTAGGAGTATTTACCTGGGAGAGGAGCCGGTAGCCAAACCGCCCGGAATAGACCCCGGTCCGCCGGAGATGATTATGCCACTCCAAATCCCAGGAGGCATCCATGGTTGGGTGGGCGCGTAGTGGCGAGTCCATCGATGCCACCAATTCTATCCGTTCATTGTCGTTCAATTTGATTTATTTCGTTGTTTACGTTTTGTTGCTAGTGATGGTAAAATTTATGTGAGTGAGACCTCCGATGTATCGATATATCGATTGTGCGGACTGCGGGAAGAGGGGGAACTCTTCCCTGAGATTTCGAAGCTTGCCGGCACTGCCCTCCGGAAAACATTATGTCGATTTAACTAAAATAATTGATATATTATTTAGAGCAAATAAGAAAATATCAACGTTTTTTAAACGCGAAACTAGTTTTCTTGGATACATTGTATCCTATAACGTCATCAAAACGGATCCGGAAAAATTTACGTCATTAATAAATATCCGCCTCCTAAAAATATTTGGGAACTAAGAAGTTTCCTCGGCCTTACCGGCTATTATAGAAAATTTGTTGCGAATTATGCCTTTAAAGCTAAACCACTAACGAAATATTTAGGAGGACATCATGGCAAAATCTCAAAAAGAATGTCAACTAAAACGTTAATTCATCTGGATGACCCAGCTATTAAAGCTTTTAACGAGCTAAAAGAAAGTCTTGTTGCTAAAGTAGAACTGGTTCAAACAGACTATAAAAAAAATTTGAATTAACCACAGATGCTTCAGACGTCTCTACTGGTGCGGTATTATCTCGAGAAGGTAACATTTATTTATTTCAAAAACCCTGTCTAAAACTGAACAAGTCTATACAACTAACAAAATGGAACTTTTGGCAATAGTGTGGGCTCTGAAAAATTTGAGAAATTACCTATACGGAGTGATTGGAATTGAAATTCAAACCGATCATCAACCATTATCTTTTGCAATCTCGGATAAAAATCCAAATATAGAAATGAAACGCTGTTATTCATATATAGAAAGTTTCACTCCAAAGGTCATATATAAACCAGGTGCAACTAACGTAGTTGCCGACGCATTATAACGAATACAGATTAACAAATAAAGAAATGAAACGCTGCAATTCATTTATAGAAAGTTTCACTCCAAAGGTCATACTACTGTGGGCAAGAAGTAAGGTGAATTTGTTTGTAAAGTGAAAATTCTTTATTTATTCTCCTGAATCAATTTTATTCCCTTCAAAGTAATCCCCTCCCGATAAAATACACTTATGCCAACGTTTCTTCAAATCCTCGAAACAGGCCAAATAGTCCCTTTCCGCTATAGCCATGAGCGCCCTTGTCGATTCCGCTTTTATCTCTTCAATCGACTCGAAACACGTTCCCCGGAGTGGTCTCTTGAGTTTTGGGAATAGCCAGAAGTCACACGCAGCCAAATCAGGAGAATACGGTAGTTGCGGAACGATATGCGTCGAATTCTTGGCGAAATGGTCACGAAGAACGAGTGCAGTGTGCGACGGTGCATTATCGTGAGGCAAAAACCAAGAGTTGTTGGCCCATAATTCTGATCTTTTTCGACGAACTGCTTCACGCAAACGACGCATAACGCTCAAATAATATTCCTTATTAACAGTTTGGCCAGTTGGAAGGAATTCATGGTGCACCACACCACGAAAATCGAAAAAAACTGTCATCATAACCTTGATTTTTGAACGATTTTGACGTGAACGTCATCAACACGTTCCCGACCCTCTTTGAAGTCTTTGTACCACTTATAAACATTTTTCAATATCGTCAACGTTTCCGCAGCCGAAATTTCATTCCGCAAACAAAATTTAATGGCACTTCTCTGCTCAATTAAATCAGACATTGTAAAAATCGACAAATACACTCTTGATCGTTTGGTAAACACAAGCGTAAATATAGTACTGATACTGACATTGACATGAAATTACCGCCAGATGTTATCAACAGTCCTGCCAACTCAAAAAAAAAAACTAGTCCGCCATCTTAAGACCGCGAATTTAAATTAAAAATTCACCTTACTTTTTGCCCACAGTAGTATCCTAGCGTCACAAGTAAAATACTTATAATTTACTGCTATAGTCACTTTTTACATTAAATCTTATTACATTAATTACATTAATTCTTACAATTTCATTACAGATACTATTACAATTTCTATTATATAAGTCTTAACTTTCAATTTCAATTAATTCTTATTACTGAAGGCTTTTAATATTTACTTAAATTTATATTATTTTTGATTTTAGGTGTGTGTGTTTAGGTGTTGTATTAGTATTTCGCTAAATTGTAATGTGCCAGTAATGTTTTCTAGAAAATGTGGCAAAGAGTACCACGCTCGTATAGCGTATGGGCAATTCTCCAGAAAGGTCAACTTTTGTCAAAAGGTAAAAACGGAATTATTTTTTTTCAGTTTTATTTGTTTATATAAAATTAAAATATAATTTTTTTCTAATGTAGATGAGTGCAAGCAACGGAAAGAAAAATAATTTTTCATTTAAAATTAATACAACTTTTATGTATTACTTTTTTAAGGATTTTTTTTAGTTTGTGACTAAAGTTTAAACTGTACAAATATTATAAATATTCTAAAAATCATTTAAGTACATCTTTTGCACGTCTAATTACAATCAACTTTTAAAACTACAAAAAGAAAAAAGTGCCGCATGCGACATTGATTCAAAATAAATTAAAAAAAAATCTACTTCATATTTTTGAGTCGTACTAAGTAAATTATAAAGAAATATTAATAGGTAACATTTTAAAATTAACTTCATTAACATTCGAGACTGTGACTTCTGTCTGAGTCGCGTGTGAATGACTTAGTTTTTTGCGATTATCTTGAAAACGATTATCTTTTGCCTGAAATCAATCTTTGTTCAAAAACTTGTCCTTACCGAGAGTATAGAAAACAGTTTCGCTTTTTGTAAAAAAAAAAAAAAATCTTGGCACGTGTTTTTTTTTCACTTTGAATGCGTACGAATGTCACATTCGACATCAGAGAATTATCCATATACAAAAAAATGTTTCTACGAACTTGCAAGTTTTGGTCTGATGCTTATTATATTTTTTGTTCTATGTGAGGACGTAAAACGAATCATGTAGTAAAGGTAGTCAGGTTGTCTAGAATTTATAATTTTGTGAAGGAATACTAATATTTTAAAGTCAATCCATTTGTCAACATTCATGTTCAAGATTTTGTTTGCACTTTCAGTTACATGGTCAGTCCTATCCAATCGAAATATATATATAGCTATATAATTAAATGTCACTTTTAATTTTTATCGACTGGCTGCATCATAGCACTAACCATACAACATATAGACTACTCATTTCATACAACGAAAATGGACACAAAAATTTCTTAGCGACAGGCCCCAGGCCTGTTAGCGGCGGGCCCCGTCGCTCTCTCGCGGCTCTCTCTCTCTCTTCGCTCTCTCATTCTTATGACGCACACTGATTGCGAGAGTTCGCTCGGTCAGTCGGAGAGTCGCGCTCCTTTAGGAAGGCTGATTCTGCGCTTGAATTCATCTTTATATGTATGCGTGCTCATGCATTCACGTACTCGGGTGCATGTGTGCGATCATTTCATTTCGGCCCAGCAAGAATATTTGGTCTTTTGCTACCCTAACAATATGGGCATATTCACTATTGGGTTAATTGTAAAAATAAGAATGTTATATGTTATAATATAATATAATATAATATTATAATATAATATAATTATAATATAATATTATAATATTATAATATAATATAATATTATAATATAATATAATATAATATTATAATATAATATAATTATAATATAATATTATAATATAATATAATATAATATATATTATTTAAATAAAAAATGAAGTTTTGTATATTGTTCCATTTACCTTTACAAAAATATAAAAAGTATTTTAGAAATTTAATCTAAATTAATTTTTTTTAAGTTTTGAAAAAGTCTAACATCTACTGTTTAACACAGGAGTATATATGTATATGTGTGTATATTTAGCGGTAACTAATTCGAGCGGCGACTTTTAAATAAAGAAAATATTTAAAAAAACATGCATAGAAATATATACAACTAGATCATTAAATAACAACAATAAACCAAATTCATAACAAGTGTCCGGAAAAAATATCAATAAAAAATGTAAACAAAACAAAGCCAATCGGCTGTTTTTGTTTCTGCCCGCTCCCCTAAAAAGCAATCGTCGGTAGGGTATGCAGGCACCATCCGCTCGCATAACAACAATAACAGCTGATTTGATTTCTCAACCACATAAGAGCAGTCGGTGTTTTAAGTGACACCGACTGCAATATGCCCTGTTCTTATCTCAGTAGAAAAAAAAATTAATTTTATTTAATTAATTTATTTTTGTAAAGGTAAATGGAACAATATACAAAACTTCATTTTTTATTTAAATAATATATATTATATTATATTATATTATAATATAATATAATATTATAATATAATATAATATAATATTATAATATAATATAATTATAATATAATATTATAATATTATATTATATTATAATATTATAATATTATATTATAATTATATTATATTATAATATTATATTATATTATATTATAACATATAACATTCTTATTTTTACAATTAACCCAATAGTGAATATGCCCATATTGTTAGGGTACCTAGTATGAAAAGTAGCAAAAGACCAAATATTCTTGCTGGGCCGAAATGAAATGATCGCACACATGCACCCGAGTACGTGAATGCATGAGCACGCATACATATAAAGATGAATTCAAGCGCAGAATCAGCCTTCCTAAAGGAGCGCGACTCTCCGACTGACCGAGCGAACTCTCGCAATCAGTGTGCGTCATAAGAATGAGAGAGCGAAGAGAGAGAGAGAGCCGCGAGAGAGCGACGGGGCCCGCCGCTAACAGGCCTGGGGCCTGTCGCTAAGAAATTTTTGTGTCCATTTTCGTTGTATGAAATGAGTAGTCTATATGTTGTATGGTTAGTGATCATAGGTACCAAAAACTTCAATTCCATAAAAAAGAGTTGGAATGATTAAGGTTTTAGCGAGTAATAACCGGATATAAATTGGCAATAAAGTTTGTGTAGCATGTAATTGTCGCAATAATCCATACGCTTTTCTTGTGACTGCACAAACATGATCATTCCATGGCAGAGTTTTATTGACCCATATGCTGAGGTTATTAGCTTTCTCAACATAGTCCAGCTCTACTTCTCCTATTCTAAGCTTTCGGAGATCATTTGTATTTATATTTTTTTGTATAGATTACCAAGCACTTTGATTTTACTGGATTTAAGCTCAAGCCATTTCTTGTAGCCCAGTTATCTACATTTAACAAAGAAGTATTGGACAAATTGATACATTCATTTACTTGACTCAACGGGCGACTAACATACAAGTATAACTGAACATCATCCGCATACATATGTACGTTACACATAGACTATGTTTATCATCCGATTTTACTGAAATTTTCAGAAAATGTCCGTTATTTAACGTTAATTTATTTTATCTATTAACTTTAACCCGAAAATAACTAGTATAGCTTATTTTACGATTTTTGAGGGCGGAAGTGGGCGTGGCCAAATTTTAAAACAAACTTGATCTGCCTGCAACAGATTCCAATGTTGTCACCAAATTTGGTAACTCTAGCTCTTATAGTCTCTGAGATCTGTTGTTTCACACGGACGGACAGACGGACATGGCTAAATCGACTCGGCTGGTGATGCTGATCAAGAATATTTATACTTTATGGGATCGGATCGATGCCTCCTTCTGCCTGTTACATACATTCTCGGTTGACACTAACCCATAATACCCTTGTACCCTATGGGTACCGGGTATAATTACTTGTACTTGTTATAATCTGACTTCAGTTGGTCTCGAAGGCGAGGCGAACACATTAAAGCTCATTGCCAAAGTCGGAATTCGTGTTGATAAATTTAGAAAATCTTTTGATCTTTTTGAACTTCAGTTCGGAATAATTCAAAACCAACATTTTATAATTTATAAAAAAAAAATTCGCAAAATTTTTATATATTGGACGTTGATGCACTACGGTCAGTACACTCAAGTGGCCCTTCGAAACCAAGCACGTGCTTGTTAGGGTTAGGTGTTAATAGGCGCGAAAGAAAAGTATAGGTAAAAGAATGCGAGGAAACTACCCTCCACCATATAGACTAATGGCGCGCAGCTTGATTGCTATCTTGCATGTGTACTAAGTGGGTTAAGATTAATGTTTTTAGTTTAGGAAGGCTATCTACTGATGAGGTTATTTTGTACAAATCATTATAATTTGCACATAATACTCTAAAGGGTTCATGCATTTCATACGAGGTTCTACAATGGTGTAAAACTAAAGGCAAGTAGGATCTGGTGTTTCTACATGGTACGTGGAAATTCAACTGCCCCAAAAGATCGGTGCTTTCCACGTCACCACGGATCAGGTTATACATAAAAATAATGCCTAGCATCGTCCTACGGTTTGCTAAGGAAGGTAGGTTAATTAGGAGAAGTCTACTAGAATAAGATGGCAACCTAAGGTTTGCATCCCAGTTTAAGCCACGAAGTGCAAAAAGTAAAAAATTCTTTTGAACTGACTCAATGCGTTTGCTGTGGACGTCCCACTGGGGACTCCAAACGCAAGATCCATATTCTAAAATAGGACGAACTAACGAAATGTATAAATTCTTCGTGACATAGGGGTCATCGAATTCTTTCGACCACCGTTTAATAAATCCAAGCACACCCCTGGCTTTATTTACAATGGACGAAATATGATCTATAAACTCCAGTTTAGAATCTAGGCGGATACCCAAATCGTCAACTAGAGTGATCCTTTCCAGAGAGCAGCAGTTCAGCGAATAAGTTGCAAGCATGGGAGAGGCGCGTGAGAATGACATGAGCTTGCATTTGGAGCCATTTAGGTTTAATTTGTTTGCAGTGCACCATTCTTGAAAGTTATTAAGATCTGTTTGTAAATCTGACTGGCTAGCGCCGTCCTTATATTGCACGCAAAGCTTAACGTCGTCAGCGTACATGAGTACTCTTGAGTTAGTCAAAACTTTGTGGAAGTCGTTAATAAATAATGTAAAAAGTAAGGGACCAAGGTGGCTCCCTTGCGGGACACCAGAGGTCACCCGGAGAACATTCGACAAGTTGTTTTTAAAGAGGACCTTTTGCGTCCTGCCATTCAGATAACTTTAGATCCATCTAAGAAGATCGACAGGAAAACCCATTAAGTCGAGTTTCCTAATAAGAAGGGAATGATTAACTGAGTCAAATGCCTTACTGAAATCAGTATAGATGACATCTGTCTGTAAATTTTGAGGAAAACCCCTTATAATAAAAGAAGTGAGCTCCAGAAGGTTAGTTGTCGTTGATCTTCGTTTAACAAATCCATGTTGGCATGGAGAAATTACTGATCTACACAGGTGCTGCAAATGGGGAGTAATTACGTTTTCGAAAAGTTTTGGGATGGCTGACAACTTAGAGATTCCTCCATAGTTGTTAGCATCCACTTTGCTACCTTTTTTTGTGGAGAGGAATGACGAGTGATTCCTTCCAAATAAGGGGAAATTGGGATGTTTCTAAGGATAAGGTAAACAATTTTAGAAGGGGACTGCACAGGACCTCGGCACAATACCTAAGCACACAGCCTGGTATTCCATCGGGGCCTGGCGAGTAAACTGGCCTGACACGTTGAAGATCCACAAGAAGGGAGCTTTCGGTTAAGCTAGGACTGAAGATTAGGTTTGATTTGGGCATGTTATAAGAATAGGTCCTGTTTTGAATCGGATGACGGAGAATAAGTAGATTGAAAAAACTGAGCAAAAAGATCGGCGATTTCTGATCATTGTTTGCTGTCGTATTTTCAAATGAAAGCGAGGAAGGATGTGTAATAGGCTTACGTTTAGTGTTGACAAAATTATAAAACTGTTTTGGGTCCACCGCAAACTGAACCCTACAACGAGTCAGATAGTTTTTATAACACTGCGCGTTAAGCACGGTGAACTTAGACCGAGCCGCTAAATAACGAGAATGGACAGCTTGAGAACCGTTACGTTTAATTTTAGAATAGAGATTGGACTTAATATTTTTTGAGGCGAGTCAACTCTTTACTAAACCAAGGAGGCTTATTTGAGATTGACGGATAGTATAGCGGAACACGAGCGCTCAGCGTATCCAACGCTTTCCCGAGTTACCTGTTCCTGAGGTTCTTGCTGCGTATCCTCGCAAGGGGGGGGGAGGAGAATGTTTGCGCCAAGAGGGCGCTTATTTTCGCGAGCCAGTGTGAAGCGCTAGCGTCTTCGAAATGTCCCGCTTAATGGAACCCAGCGCTCTCGCACACTCTCTCTCCCTCTCTCTTCCTCCGGACTTCCAGTGCGCAAGAGCTTTCCATTCCGCTCTCCCCAACTTCTATTTTATAACATGTAATTAGTTCTAGTTCTCGACCAGCTGATGAAGGCTAATAAAGTTCAATTATACCACAAATTAATTCTGCCCAACCCATCTACTTTTTTTCTACGTTGGATTTTGGGACTTCAACCTCGACCATTCTTATTTTGGCTAATAATCCGCCCACTCCTTTTCAATATTTTAAGTATTTTCTGCAAGGGTATATAAACTTTCGGCTTGCAAAAGTTAGCTTCCTTTCTTGTCAAACTTTTTTTTTCGATAATTTTTTTTTTTAAAGGTGTTTTAGAACATTTTGAATAAGCCGCCAGGTGAGAAAAGAAAAATTGGGTATTTGGCACAAACGTTTGATTTTTAGAGTTAGTTGCCTATTGACAAATCGGACTTGCTGGACTTGAATCATTACTCGAAAAACTATTGTTATTGGGACTTTCGCTTATATTGTAAATAAAATTATTTATTTTTCATAACAGAAATGTTTTATTTGTATTATATCCTCATGTGTGAGCTCAAATAAGCTGGGTAGCGATTTTTTTTTTTCGAAATCATTTTAGCCCATCGTTTGACCATGATCTCTATAAATCTGAAAAGTTTTGATAGATATAAAAGACAGTGACTTTATTATTCGCAAAACATAATTACCAGCAAAACAATTTTACATTCGTCTTGCTGCTCATTCGTTTAGCTCTCGTTTACCGCAATCACTTACATTGCGTTGTTGTTGTTGCACTTGTTCTCTTTTTGTGTCGCGAACATTCATACGCACCAAAAGAAGAAAAAGCTCTAACTAAGCAGAGCTTTTTTGGTCTCCGCTTATTATTGTTTTCCAGTCGCGCATTAAAACATAAAAACACTTAATCGCATAATCATAAACAATGACCGACTACTGCATCGCTCCATGCCAACTTAATGGCAAAATAACACCTAAGCAGCCGGGAGTTGGTTGCTGGCTGTGCAACAACATCGCGCACGCGAAGTGCGCAGGCTTTGGGCATAATGCTAATGCCTAGTTTCAGATCGTATAAGAAACAATAAAAGCCTGGATTGGACTTGCCCTAGCTGCCTAGACATCAAAGTCGACATAATGGGTCTCATAAGACAGACTGAGTATTAGTATTGAGTATTAGTCCCTACGCGCTGGATTTAACGACCTTTTAAGTCGCTTTCGAAAGTCGGAATTGATTTTCAAGGACCGAAAACTGTTAAGTGACTCAATAAAAATATCACCTAAGCCCACATCGTCTAATGCGTTCTTACAAGTTCCAGGCCTTTCTTCTTCTCCTATGCTGCTCAGCCCTGCCGCTGATTATGCCTCTTGTGATGAAGATGATACCCAAGTTGCTGATGCTACCCCTGGATCTACTGTATCCAGGTCACCACAGTTCCCAGAATCCATATCGCAGGCGGCTACTACAAATAGTATGGACTCAGTATCTGCTACTCCTGGCTATCAACCAAGCACAACACCTGTGGCTACCTCTGGATCTACTATTTCCAGGTCACCACTGATCCATGAATCTATATCGCAGGAGGATACTTTTAATAATATGGACACTGGATCCGCTGTTTCTGGTTGTGAACCCAGATCAACTCCGGTGGCACAACCCAATGTACATCTGTCACGCCCAGCTAATGTTCTAAGCCAGGCCCCCGCTAAGCCCATATCAGGCATCGAGCGGCAGAAACCGAACAAAATTTTTGGAATTGCCCCTCCTAAAACAATCTTTATCTCGAGATTAAATCCGGATGCGACACCTAACGATTTAAAAACGCACTTGAGCAACAGTTTAAATGCATCTGTCACCGATTTCGTTGTCACTAAGTTCAACTTCAAACAGATGAGAAATTTCTCATCCTTTAAGATCTCCCTCAAGGATAATCTTTTTGATAGAGCTCTTGATACTTATATTTGGCCTGATCACGTAATTGTTCATGAATTTGTTAGTAAACCTAAAAATGGTAATAGAATTAGCGATAACTCCGCCGCCACACGTTCAAAAAACTAACTTCGGCCTTTAACATACACTATCAAAATGTTCGCAGCTTATTGGGGAAACTCAATAAGTTGTATACAAATAGTGTTTCTTTTGATGCAAACGTACTTGTTTTTACGGAAACCTGGCTAAATTCATCTGTGTCTGATTACGAAATTGTCTCATCCAATTATAATATTTATCGTTGTGATCGCTCTAACCAGACAGGACGCGGTGTAATTGCTGTTAAATCGACCCTTCCGTCTGATCTTATTACACTTAATGTGGATGATAATATCGAATTTGTTTCCGTTCGTATTTCTCTACATAATGTTTTTGTATATATTTCTTGCTCGTATATACCACCACGATCGGATACAAGCGTCTACTTGCAATACTTATCTTTAATTCAAATCATTCAGTCTAGGCTTAAAGATAATGATCACCTCGTTGTCTTGGGTGATTTTAACATCCCAGGCCTAGTTTGGATGCCCTCAGTCGATTCAAACACGTTACTTCCCACAACTGCACATGACTTCGTCCAAGGTATTGGTGATCTTTCTTTAAATCAAGTTAACTCAGTTATTAATTCTAGTGGAAAACTTCTTGATCTCGTCTTCGCGTCAGATTTTTCCAACTCATGTGTATCTAGGATTGAACCACTTTCAACACCCGAGGACCGTTACCATCCTACTCTCGAAATTGTTTTCGAAATATCTCTATCATCATTACCTCCAGCTGATAACGGACCTAGATCCACTCGCTTATTCAGGAAAACCAACTTCGCTGAATTAAATCACTACCTCCAAAATTCTGATTGGTCCTTTCTCGATTCCGTTTCCGAACCCTCAATTTTGATAACTAGTTTCTACAGTCTGCCTAATTCAGCTCTAGACTTGTTTGTCCCTTCTTCGAATTCTGTGGTGACTTCATGCAAGCCCCCTTGGTTTACTCGTCAACTCTCATATTTGAAGAACATAAAAAATAGACGCTTTAAAAAATTTAAGAGTTCTGGATCAGACATTGACTATTCAAAATATTTACTTGCAAAGTCAAACTTTATTCAACATAATTCTGACTGCTATCAAAACTATCTATCCCGTTGTAAAATTGAATTTAAAGATAATCCCAAACAATTCTATTCTTTTGTTAACTCTAAAAAAAATCCTCAGCTTTTCCTCCATCTCTTTATTACAATAACTCTGTCGCTAGCAGTGATGCTAATATCGTTAATTTATTTTCAATTTCAATTCAGTTAAATAAATTTTTCAAACCACATACTCTTCAAATTCGTTTAATATTTCCACATCTTACCCATACTCTCTGCCAAGCTCCAATAGTATATTTATGCCAATTATAGATGAAGAAATTGTTTTGGAAAATCTTAAGTTGGTGAAATCGTCATATTCCGCGGGCCCTGACCAAATTCCTTGCTGTATTCTAAAACATTGCGCCACTACCTTGTCAAAACCTCTTGCTAGAATTTTCCAAGTATCTCTACATCATAGCTATCTACCTGAAATCTGGAAAGAATCTTTTATTATACCACTTCATAAAAAAGGTAGTCGGTCGGACATCAATAATTATCGAGGTATCGCAAAGCTCAGTGCTATACCCAAACTGCTCGAATTCGTTATCACCTCGCAGCTTCAACATCAATGTCTGTCGTTAATGTCACCATCTCAGCATGGTTTCATGAAACGCCGGTCCACAACAACCAACATCTTTGAATTTACATCTTTCATTAGAAATGGCTTTAAACGAAAGTTTCAAGTCGACGTTGTATTCACTGACTTTAGCAAGGCGTTTGATTCAGTAAATCACGATCTACTGCTAAAAAAGCTAACTCTGCTTGGTTTTCCTAATAATCTAGTAAGCTGGATCGAAAGTTACTTATCTAATCGCACGCAAAAAGACATATTTAACAGGTCTCTTTCTAAAAATGTTTTCGTCACTTCGGGAGTTCCGCAAGGTAGTCACTTGGGACCACTGCTCTTTGGATTATTTATCAATGACTTACCCTCGGTAATTGAGGAATCATTAACTTTAATGCATGCTGACGACGTAAAATTACTTAAATTATGATTTCCAGCTGTTCCTGGCCCTGCAGCTTCTGCTACTGCCACTATTCGAGCGCTGCTTCAGATCCAGCTGCAGAGTGTTAACCCGAGGGCATCTTTGTGTGTCTGCTGCTCCAGATTAGCATCTATATCTGTTAGCATTGTAGTTAAATTCTAAACAATTGGTTTTAAACAGTTAACATAAACCATTTTACAATACAGACGATTCTAGGAATAAGTAAATATTATTTGTAATATCCTCGAGGGATTGATCACACAAGATATGGCTTGTGGACGAAGATCACCCCACTACAAACTCGACGACGATGTAGGGACAGAAGGTCAATTAATTTAAGCCTATATCGGTATCTCGGCAAGAATCTATCATTCGAAGGATAAAGGTAAGAAATTGCTTCTGAACAGATTCAATTAGATCTCTGTTCCTCTGCGGCCTTAACCCACAGGAAGAATACTCAAAGATTGGTCGAACTAAGGATACATAGAGGATCTTTGTAGTATAAAAAATAAAAATGTAGTATAAAATTCGTGTTCACATTACACCATCTACCGTCGACCGTCAGCCTCTTCTTCTTTCTCAAGTAAAAAGTAAACAAACATTATCCAATTAAATATATTTAATAAAAAGGTCAATTTAAACTAAAATACATGCTACAAAATATGTTTTATTATGAAATATAGTTAACTAAAGATCAATGGTGGAGTAAGAGGGTGTGGCGTTGCTCAGTGTCCACCTATCCACCTGCCCATTAGGCGTCCTCGACTGGATTTAAAGAATCCAGAATCCGAAGAAACTTCATTGGTTGGAAAAATTTTAATTTTTGCAATTGCTGAAACATCATCTTATTGATCATCTTCCGCAAGACAGGTGCTGCCTGCAGTCCCTGCAACTTTCGTGGTGGCTGCATAGGGATGTAGGTTAGTTTCTTGCTGCTGTTGCTGCTCTGTGTTGTGGCCATGTCGGTGTGACGGCCAGTGGGCAGGATTGCGAAAAGGGCAACTATCAGGTTCTTGATGTTAACCTCTGCGCTCCACTTTCAATCGCCGTGAAGGCCGGAGATGTGCACGAAGATCACGGCGGAGTTGTTGCCGATATTCTTTATGTACGGCGGATCAGACGAGTCAACCTTGTTCATGCCTACATCATTCCCACCCAGGGTGATGGCAAGCAGAGTGTGCTCCCAGGTCTGGGCGTTCTTGGAGATGCCAGCCTCGAGAACACCGGTACCGGCGGGCACAATCAGCACAGCGCAATCGGCCTGGGGAAGTGTCATTGATCATGTTCTTTTTGATAAAATCGAATATTGATAGAAATGTCAATTATAAATTTAAAACAGAAATTACCTGTTTCCTTTCCCGGCATTTCGACTTTGTTTGTTTACTTTGTGATTAGCAACTTTTCCACTGTGAATGGCAACATTTTAGTGGTGGAACCAAATCTATCGTATATCTGCTGGGTGAAACAACCTCTTATCGGAACATCAAAAATTTTTAGTGGAATATTTTAAGAAAATTTGGGTGGGCAAATCATACGCACCATCATGGACGGTCGACGGTAGATGGTAGATGGTCTGTAGTATAATCGTTGTAGTATATCGTTAAGATCCCTTAAAAAAGCGCTAAGAGAACGCAGGATCGACAGAAGAGAAAGCAGTGTAAGAGATTGAGTGATAGCGGAGAAATTGAGAGAAAGTTTTCGGCAGAGCGGGTATTCTGCGCATAACGGGACACGAATGCGCTGAACAAGGAGTTTCGGCGGTTGAGAGGGCTGCTGAATGGCAGCTGCAGGGGCGTATAAAAGAGCTAGGCAGGTCTTGAGGCGAGGCAGTCAGTTGGGGACTTTTGAAGCAGTGGCCGCAGAGGCTGCAGCGGCAGTCAAGAAGGCAGCAGAGAAGGCAGCGGAGGAGGCAGCAGAAGCGGCAGCGGATGTGAAACAGGTCGAGGGCAGTTAGTGGTGAAGTTTATGTCCTTATACTTTGTAAGTGCCCAGGCGGACGGTGAGTTTGCCAGCCCGTCAGCTTAGCGGGAGCATCTGGAGCGTGCAGCACCAGAGTATCTAGCGGAGCGTAGCTTAGCGAGAGTATCCAAGTGCGGGTAGCAACGGAGTATCAAGCGGAGCGTAAGCGCGGAGTGATCACCCAGACGGCGTTGGCCGGCGAGTAGGGCGTGCACTAAGTGTTAGTGATAGGGCGTCTTGTGCCCAGCTTAAGGCAGGTGTGGTGAAAAAGATGTGAAAGTCCCATTTAAAATATATATTTATATTACTAAAATCTAAACCCCGGTGTTCTTATTTTGGCACAGCGCCAACAAATATAAATTTGTTGCAGCGAATCCTGGACTAGGCTGAGCTGTCTCGCCCCAGATCGTTACATTAGATCAGTGATGTCCACACAAATACAATGACATGTTACTTGTATTTGTGTGCGTAAGAGAAAAACGAAGTTGACTTCGCGCGAGGCGATGTAATGCTTTGCACTGCGCAAAAAAAAACGGAAACATCAAACTTAACAAAATTATTTGCTTCTTGCTAAGATGCCTTTTTTAAAGACACGTGGTCAACGACAGGTGCAAGTTGATAGGGATATTGAATTAGAAGGTTTTTTGCCTTAAGTTCTAATAATTTTTCTAATCTATCCTTATTTAATCTACTATATTAAAATAAGTCGGGTTTCTTCCTGACGCTAAAACTCCGATTTCCACGGTTTTGCATTCGTTGGAAAGGTCTGGAGCTCCATGAGGTTTATAGCAAAGAAAATTCAGGAAACATTTTAACAGAAAAGCGGGAAAATCTTTTTTTACATACAGCGCCATCTCTGATACATAGAATGCGTGATACAGTGTTTGACAGCTACTCATTGTTCTCTGCTCAGTTAATTTCATGTGACAAACCGGTATTGTGTTCACTGTGAAATTGTAAAAAAAAATGTGTTTAAATAAGTTATTCGTTTCCTAACATTTCAATTGGCGACCATCAAATCAATCACGTGTATTGTGCAAATTTTTATTCAATTTCAACAGTAGGCATTTGTCTTTAAGGTGATAAGTTGAACTGTGTAAATATGTGGATCGTGCAAGTTAACCAGCTCAAGATCACAGCAGCCTTACCCAAGCTGTAAACAAATTTCTTTTTAAACAATTCTTAGTTGGGAACCACTTATCCAGCCTTCCCAAACAAATCCTAAATAGCTTCCCCACTTAAGTAGAAGTTCATTATTAAGTTCCCCACTTCAGTAGAAGTTCATTATTGAGTTTCATTTGCGACGCAGTCCTTCTATTGTTAACTAAGCCGGGTCTCCCAAATATAAACATTAGCATCCGGTCGCCACCCAGCGAGGCCCAAAAATTGCAGAGTAATCTGTTAATTGAATTTCACAATCAAGCCAAAGATTTCGTCATTCAATATTTTCCGACTCTCTTGAGTCCGCTTCATGTTTATCTCTTAAAGAGTTCCTAGATGAGATCCTAGATTCTCTTAAGCCGAGGTTTGCTTATCAGATAATCGGCCCTTGGCCAGTCAGTCAATTTTGGAGATCCAATCGGAGAAGTTGCAAAATTAAAAGAGCAGTGAATAAAAATAAGTTCGACCTTTTTGTAATAGTGAATAAGTGTTTAATAAAAAATAAAATAATTTTTTTTTAACCAATCACATGTGAGATACTTAATTGGCGCCCAACGTGGGGCCGTGCGATTAAAAAAATTAGAAAACAAAGCTTTAAAATAAATACTAAAAAGTTTTAAAGTAAAAAGGAATTTAGCGCGGCCAAAAACCTGATACAACCGACGAATAACTAAAAAGTTCGTGTTTATCAAAAACTAAGGTGGAAATTAATTAATGAAATAATCCCCTTAAATCTCAAATTACAAAATAGTGATCGTAACATAAATTCACTGCTCGGACATTATAAAATTAAAAAGTGACAAACAAATTCATAAAAAAAAAAAAAACATCAACAAATAAACATTCAAAGAAAACAGGCTGAAGGGAAATCCCTCGCCACACATAAACATTGAAAAAGAAGGACGACCCCAATCAGGATCATCAACCAGAAGGAGGACGACCCCAACAGGATCAGAAAACTACGAGAAGATTTTTCGTATCGTGAGCGATACTATTTTTTTATAATTATTTTATAAGAAATTTGTAAAAGATCAAATATAAAAACAAAGTGGAAGACTTAATTGCTGATTTCGAGAAAATTCTCAAGATGACAGAGCCTACAACCAGTCAGGCTGGAGCCAATAAAAGACTCCTCGTAAATCCACCCCAAGTTCATACAAACCATCAACCACCTAACAATACAGTGTTTAATGTAGGAGATTTAATTAAACAAATTGTAAATTTTGAATTAAATCCATTGAAGGAGGAGATCGTAACTTAAAGATCGCAGCTTTCTAACAAAATTAAATCGGTTGAGGATTATCAGATAGAGATCGTAAATCCAAATATCAAGTGCGAGACATCTTATGAAATCATCAAATCTGTCCGGGAATACAAAGGTGAAGAAGATAAATAGGTTAGTTGGAGAGAGTCCGCTGAAATTGCCATGGGGCAATATGCCAGAGTTAGTGAACGATTTTATTCTGCCCTATCTATATTGAGAAACAAAATAACAGGAATGGCAAACGATGCCCTAACCCATAACGGAACGGTATTCAATTTCGATGCCATAATGGCCAGACTTGATTTCGTCTTTAGCGACAAACGTCCTATTCATTTTATTGAACAGGAATTAGGTGTATTGAGTCAGGGTAAATTATCCATAATGGATTATTATGGTGCAGTTAATAGAAAACTAACTCTATTAATCAATAAAACCATTATGACCTATGGAAGAAACAAACCAATAACAGCGGAATTAAATGAGAAACATAGGAAAACAGCCCTAAGAGTTTTCATTACCGGCCTCAATGGCCAAATATCAGATACTATTTTCTTAATGAATCCACCTGACCTACCAAATGCAATGGTCATAGTTAAGAAATTAGAAAGCAACAACATGAGGGCAAATTTCGCAAATAGTTTCTCAACAAATCAGTGAAAACATAGTGAGCCAAACTCTGGTGGAAATGGTCAAACACATTTCAATCAGAAGCCAAAACAACAAAACAATAATTACAATAACCAGCAAAACCCTAATAATTTAAGGTTTTATCATGACCACAACCAAAACAAAAATTCTCAAGGTTATTATAATCAGAACAAAAATATTTCTTGGAACCAGGGTAGTATGATAATAACCAACAAAATCAGTGGAACACTTATAGGCAGCGACAAAATAAACCAGAACCAATGGAGGTAGACGAGTCTATCCAGATACAGAACAGGCCTAACAATGGTTATAATAAAAGCTATAATAAATATCAAAATAATAATTATAGCCAGAACAAGTGGGGTTAAACTAAAAAAATTGATACCCAGAACACTCAGCAGGGCCAAGTTCAAAATAAACGGGAACCTACTGGAACCGTTAACCAACCGGCTAACAAGACGATGAGACTAAATAACATTGAAGAGAGCCATTTTTTAGACAAAAGTCAGGAGGAGGCTTACCCTACTTAATTAGGTATGACCCGAAAATAAATAAAAAATTAAAGATATTAATTGACACTGGGGCAACCTATATTAGAACAATATTAGAACAGGCAAATATGAATACAAGAATGAGCTTCCGATATACAAAAGAGTATCTACAGTGAATGGATATTCTATAATTAAATATTATCATAAAATAACTATTTTTGTAATCAAAGCGAATTTAGTTTGGGATATACAAATCCTGAACACGCCGTCGTTGAAATATCCGACCTAAATAAAAGTTTGGAATTTAAAAATTCTGAACACGCCGTCGTGGAAAAATCCGACATAAATAAAAGTTTGGAATTTAAAAATTCTGAACACGACGTCGTTGAAATGTCCGACAATAATAAAATAAACAACATAAAAATATCATCTGCAGACCAAAGAAAGGATCTGGAGAATGATATATTGAATATTATCAATGAAGAGCATTCGAAAATAAATATGCAGATTCCATTTAGGACCGATATACGCGGTGAGATAAACACCGTAAATGATAGGGCCATTTACAGCAAACAATACCCTTACGCTCTATCAGCTTCAGATTTTGTAAATTCTGAAATAAGTAGAATGCTAAAAGAAGAAATTATAAGGCCAAGTAGAAGTCCTAATAATTCACCCGTACTGGTAGTACCAAAAAAGGGTTTCAATGAAGATGGAAGTCCAAAACTCAGACTCGTAATAGATTATAAAAAACTCAATGAAAACACTATACATGATAGATATCCAATGCAGGACATGTTTATATGGATGACATAATTATATTTTCAGATACAATTGAACAACATTACAAGGATTTAATTGTCATCATTAACATTTTGCTGAACGCAAACATGAAGATTTCGATTGAAAAATCAAAGTTCTTTAAATTAGAAACAAACTTTCTCGGTTACGTTGTATCTCACAATGTGATAAAAACCGATCCCGAAAAAATGTCTACAATTGTTAAATATCCGATACCTAAAAATATTCGAGAGCTTAGAAGCTTCCTAGGCCTTACCGGATATTACAGAAAATTTGTGCAAAATTACGCAAAGATAGCTAAACCCTTAACAAAATATTTAGAAGGCCAAAACGGCAAGGTATCTAAAAAAGCATCGCGTAAAACTTTGATACAGTTTGATGATTCAGCTGTAAGAGCTTTTAACGAGCTCAAACAAAATTTAATTGCGCAAGTAGAATTAGTTCAACCAGACCACAATAAAAAATTTACCCTAACAACTGATGCGTCTGACCTAGCAATTTGTGCTGTTCTTTCTCAGGAAGGAAAATCAATTATATTTATCTCTAAAACTCTAACCAAAACTGAACAATTATATGCAACAAATAAAAAGGAACTTTTAGCCATAGTATGGGCTTTTAAGAACCTTCGAAATTACTTATACGGGGTTAACAACATCGAGATCTATACTGATCACCAACCTCTTTCATTCTCAATTTCACAAAAAAACCCCAATATTGAAATGAAAAGATGGTATTTCATTTATTGAAAATTATTTATAAGCCAGGAGCAACAAATGTTGTTGCGGACGCTTTATCAAGGATCCAAATCAATAACTTAACGGAAAGTAATGAATCGGTCTCTGATCAAAGTACTCAGCATTCAGCAGAGAGTAGTTTTGAGAACGTAATTAAAGAAACCCGAAAACCCTTAAATCAATTTAAGCAACAATTGCTAATTGCAACGGGGAGGTATACGGTACACGAGTCGATTAATGTGTTCGGTAACACAAGGCATATAATTGAATTTGGCACTCCGGAGAATTTAATATCACTCTTAAGAGAATATATTCCACCCAATATAACAATAGGTGTTCACTGTACTTTGGAAGATTTTTATAGAATTCAAATACCACTTAAAGAGAATTTTATAAATAAATTTTTATATACAAAGACATTTGTCCAGGATGTCGAAAACGCCGAAGACAGATCTTTGATAATCACAGAAACTCATTGTAGAGCTCATAGAGGGCTTGAAGAGAATTATAGGCAGATAACTAGACTTTATTATTGGCCTAATTTATACAAAAAGCTTAAGGAATTTGTAAAGAATTGCACGATCTGCAATCAGAACAAATACAATAGACATCCGGTACAGATTCCTATCGGTCAAGCACCTATTCCAGAATAAGAAGGTGAAAGTTTGCATCTAGACATCTATTACGCCCAGAATCTTATATTCATTACTTGTATAGATTCTTATTCAAAATACTTAGTTGTAAAAGAAATTTCTAATAAACTAAATATAGAAAATAAAGTTTCAGAAATTTTACAACAATTCCCATTAGCCAAATCTTTGATGATAGATAACGAACCAAGTTTTTCTTCATCACAATTTAAATCCTTTGCACAGAGAAATGGTTTATCTCTATTCTTTGCAGATCCTCGTCATAGCACGTCCAACGGACAAATAGAAAGGGCACACACTCTACCTTAACAGAAATAGCTCGCTGTATTAAAGATGAGCTTAATTTAGTTGATTATTCCGAAATTATAATTAAAGCAGCACAACAATATAATTTAACAATTCACTCAATAACCAACCAACGACCTTTTTATATATTATTTAACAAAATCGAGCACGATGATATTCCTAAATTATTGCAACAAGCTCAAGAGAAAATGTTGCAATTTCATAATAAAGATAGACAAATTAAGAATTATCACGTAGGAGAGGTCATTTACGAAAAGAAACACGGGGAAAGAAACAAGCTTGATTCCAGATACAAAAACAAGTAGTTAAGGAAAACCACCCTAATAAAGTTAATATAAATAACAGAAACCGAACAATTCATAAAGATAATATTAAATAAACTGTTTCAAATTACAGATAATGATTTCAATTATGTACTTATTACTGTTTGTATCAACAACCAAATGCGAAATTATGGATTACACGAACCATGATTTCCTTCTTTTCAAGGATACCAAGGATGTTCTGATTTATAAATCATACGCAGATTTATTTCATGTAACTAATATAAGTTTTTATAGAGATATAATTAATCTTGAAACTGAATTTCTAAACAGTCACGACAACAAGAATTTTCTTTGGGAAATATCCCACGATTTAAAAATTATCAATATACTTATCTCTTAATTAATACCCAGTAGATCAAAAAGAGGCATTAATGAAATAGGCACTATCTGGAAATGGATAGCGGGAACTCCAGATCATGATGATTTTATAACAGTCAAAAGTAAAATCGACGATTTAATACAAAATAATAATGATCAGTTCGTTATTAATTCTAAAATATTTAAAGAGATAAAATCTTTGTCTGAACAATTCAAAACAGCTGTTCAAACATGAACACGTTTTTACATATACGTATATATATATATATATATATATATACATGTATGTATTTATCTTATACAAATCAATGCAGCTGTACACTGCTTAGCGCATGTGCGCATGACTCTAAATATAGCGGCCAAATGGGCCTAACACAAAACACTTGAGCCTAGCACAGACAAAAATGTAATCTTGACAAATATGTAATCTGAGCTCCTGCGTGGGTCACAAAATATATGATAGGTGCGGGATAGCTGTGTCTTTCCCATCGCACTCAAGAATTTTTCCCATGTTAGGGTTAAACAACCACTGCGTTGGTCTAGCGATAAGACTAGTTTTTAAGAATCTCATGACCGCTACGTAAGCGCGGACTTTGAAATAAAGAATCAGTTTGAAATATTAACTCAGCAAATGAAGACGTCTTTTTATTTAGTCGTTCTTTTCATTTTGGACCTTCGAGCGCCTCTGCAGGTTTCCCCCTAGTGGTAAGAGCCTCAGAGGATGGACCACTCTACTATGGTTGGTCTTTTTTAGCAACTCTGCAGTTTTCCCCCCAGTGGTAAGAGACTCAGAGGAAGGATAGCACCTTAAAAAATGTATGTAGTGTATGTATGTAGTGCAAAGGCGCCCGCAGCTAAGGTTGCTAAAAATAATAGACTAATGTTTCCCCAGGTAAGGAACAGAGTCTAGTTTATGCAAAAGGATACAAAAAAGTCCTTTTTGCATAAACAGTTTGCAATTTATCTAAAAAAAATGTGTTCGAAAATTAAAAATTCGATCTTTGGAAAAAGTTTTGCAATTTTTATCTTAATAAAAAAAATGTGTGTCGAAAGAATCGACATTTATAAAAGGCTACTGAAAGTTCCCCCCATGAGGTAAGGAACGTAGTCTCATTTATACAAATGGCCACAATTTGTATACATCTTTGCAAATATGCCTGCATTTAAGTGCAGGTATTTAAGGCTGTTGGACTAAAGTGCCATCGAAGCCACCATAAAAGATGACGACAACACTGGAAGAAATCATCGGAAATATTTGGATCGACTTAGAATCCAAAGCTGGAGAAAGAAAGTTCCAGCACTTATATAATCTGGTCGGCCATAAGACTACAATCATCGGCTGGCTACCATCAACGTCATCTTCATCGTCTGCACACCAGAGGCAGATAAATCAACACCAGAGGTCTTCAACTTCAACTATACGTCTTCAACGTCAGCGGAATCTACAGATTCACAAGTTGGACTACGGAGTAAAGTAAATATAAAATTAAAAACAAAATAGAAGATCCTCATAAAACAAAAAATTGTTAGAAAAATATTACAGTCCACTAAATTGAAGTAAAAATTTAAATTGATCAATAATAATTTTTATGTATTCAAATTTTGTCAAATTTAAAAAACTACACCAATTTTTGCTGGCCCTTGGCAGAATGTTCAAACATGAACACGTTTTTACATATACGTATATATATATATATATATATATACATGTATGTATTTATCTTATACAAATCAATGCAGCTGTACACTGCTTAGCGCATGAGCGCATGACTCTAAATATAGCGGCCAAATGGGCCTAACACAAAACACTTGAGCCTAGCACAGACAAAAATGTAATCTTGACAAATATGTAATCTGAGCTCCTGCGTGGGTCACAAAATATATGATAGGTGCGGGATTGCTGTGTCTTTCCCATCGCACTCAAGAATTTTTCCCATGTTAGGGTTAAACAACCACTGCGTTGGTCTAGCGATAAGACTAGTTTTTAAGAATCTCATGACCGCTACGTAAGCGCGGACTTTGAAATAAAGAATCAGTTTGAAATATTAACTCAGCAAATGAAGACGTCTTTTTATTTAGTCGTTCTTTTCAACAGCCTTTAAGAATCAAGAAATTCCACTTAGAAAATATCGTCTGCGCTTGCTTACTTACGATCTTATAAATTTAATGGACAAAATTACACTCGCAAAAATTTATGTATTTAATACCAAAATTCTAAACAATGATGATGTACAAGAAATTTATAAACACGAAAATAGACCGGTAATTTTAACAGACCTTTTAGATATATCTGAATTTAAAATCGCTCTGCATAAAGATCTTTTTATAATTTACATAAAATTCCCTATTATTACCGATCGTTGTGACGTTTACTATTCAAGATCCATTTCACATAATGATGGAAAATTATTAATTGATAATCACATCGCAAAATGTAGAAATAAGTACTATCACTAACCATACAACATATAGACTACTCATTTCATACAACGAAAATGGACACAAAAATTTCTTATCGACAGGCCCCAGGCCTGTTAGCGGCGGGCCCCGTCGCTCTCTCGCGGCTCTCTCTCTCTCTTCGCTCTCTCATTCTTATGCCGCACACTGATTGCGAGAGTTCGCTCAGTCGCAGAGTCGCGCAACTTGAAGGAGGTTTCGTCTGCGTTTGAATTCTTCTTTATATGTATGCGTGCTCATGCATTCACGTACACGGGTTCATGTGTGCGATCATTTCATTTCGGCCCAGCAAGAATATTTGTTCTTTTGCTACTTTTCATTCTAGGTACCCTAACAATATGGGCATATTCACTATTGGGTTAATGGTAAAAATAAGAATGTTATATGTTATAATATAATATATAATATAATATAATATTATAATATGATATAATTATAATATAATATAATATTATAATATAATATAATATAATATATATTATTTAAATAAAAAATGAAGTTTTGTATATTGTTCCATTTACCTTTACAAAAATAAATAAATTAAATAAAATACATTTTTTTTTTCTACTGAGATAAGAACAGGGCATATTGCAGTCGGTGTCACTTAAAACACCGACTGCTCTTATGTGGTTGAGAAATCAAATTAGCTGTTATTGTTGTTATGCGAGCGGATGGTGCCTGCATACCCTACCGACGATTGCTTTTTAGGGGAGCGGGCAGAAACAAAAACAGCCGATTGGCTTTGTTTTGTTTACATTTTTTATTGATATTTTTTTCGGACACTTGTTATGAATTTGGTTTATTGTTGTTATTTAATGATCTAGTTGTATATATTTCTATGCATGTTTTTTTAAATATTTTCTTTATTTAAAAGTCGCCGCTCGAATTAGTTGCCGATAAATATACACACATATACATATATACACCTGTGTTAAACAGTAGTTGTCAGACTTTTTCAAAACTTAAAAAAAATTAATTTAGATTAAATTTCTAAAATACTTTTTATATTTTTGTAAAGGTAAATGGAACAATATACTAAACTTCATTTTTTATTTAAATAATATATATTATATTATATTATGTTATAATATTATATTATATTATAATTATATCATATTATAATATTATATTATATTATATATTATATTATAACATATAACATTCTTATTTTTACCATTAACCCAATAGTGAATATGCCCATATTGTTAGAGTACCTAGAATGAAAAGTAGCAAAAGACCAAATATTCTTGCTGGGCCGAAATGAAATGATCGCACACATGAACCCGTGTACGTGAATGCATGAGCACGCATACATATAAAGAAGAATTCAAGCGCAGACGAAACCTCCTTCAAGTTGCGCTACTCTGCGACTGAGCGAACTCTCGCAATCAGTGTGCGGCATAAGAATGAGAGAGCGAAGAGAGAGAGAGAGCCGTGAGAGAGCGAGGAGAGAGAGAGAGCCGCGAGAGAGCGACGGGGCCCGCCGCTAACAGGCCTGGGGCCTGTCGCTAAGAAATTTTTGTGTCCATTTTCGTTGTATGAAATGAGTAGTCTATATGTTGTATGGTTAGTGGTACTATGTAATGTCTAATTTTAAGACAGAAATATTCAATAATTATGGCACACTTAAATCAGAAGATTCATGTTTCACAAGATTACTAAATGGAGAAAAATCTTTTTGTAATAAAATCCGAGAAAAAAATAAAAATGTGATGTTATCCAAGATGGAGCCATTTTTGTAAATGGAGATAATACAGTTAATGACACACATTTAATTGGTTCATATTTAATAACTTTTAATGGCACCACTAAAATTAATAATATATCCTACACCAATGTAGACAATAAGATATTGGAATACATCACTGCTCGAAAATATACAGATTTTTTAATATCCGAATATATTATATCTAATGATTCGGAACTCTCGTTCGATAATATTAACATACTAAATCCATTTATTCAAATTAAACAAACTCAAATACCAGTAACGTTAATATTAATCATATTCACTCTAATATATTTAATCATTATGGTTATAATCAAATTCAGAAAATATCTAATATTCAAACCAAGGCAAATTCATATAGAAATTGAAAGCAATATGTCCGATAATGAAATAAATAATATTCCCGACAATGGAAATACCCTAGCAGAAAATATCATTGTCGAATTGACAAATCACATAAATTCAATTTATCCATCAGTTCCAATGAATCGGGACGATTCAATTTAGAATGGGGAGAGTTAACCAGCTCAAGATCACAGCAGCCTTACCCAAGCTGTAAACAAATTTATTTTTAAACAATTCTTAGTTGGGAACCACTTATCCAGCCTTCCCAAACAAATCCCAAATAGCTTCCCCACTTAAGTAGAAGCTCATTATTAAGTTCCCCACTTCAGTAGAAGTTCATTATTGAGTTTCATTTGCGACGCAGTCCTTCTACTGTAAACTAAGCCGGGTCTCCCAAATATAAACATTAGCATCCGGTCGCAACCCAGCGAGGCCCAAAAATTGCAGAGTAATCTGTTAATTGAATTTCACAATCAAGCCAAAGATTTCGTCATCCAATATTTTCCGACTCTCTTGAGTCCGCTTCATGTTTATCTCTTAAAGAGTTTGTTACGTACGCCGGTTAGGGCCGACGTGAGTCATTTGGTTAACGCGGACGAAAGTCAAGAAATGCCAATGAACTGATTGTCCAGAAAAATCAACACGGGCAAGATTGCACAAAAATTTGGCTCTGGCAGATGACACCGCCTAAACTCACCCAAATTGGGCCATGCAATCACCTGCAACCCAGCACCGCCGATTTTGCTGAACTATTCAACATTAGAACAAAGACGACCCACATATAACTCCAGCCAATAGGCGAAAAGAGGGGAATAGATGACACTAGGTGAGAACACTTTTGTGTTCCATTCCGGTGATTCCTAGGCGAAATTTGGCACAGTATTTGGTATAAAAGTCACCGGTTTGTCAGTACCGGGGAGAGTCAAAAACCCAGAAGCCCTCGGGAAGATTATTCCAACCGCGTCGCGTCTCAGAGCTAAATTCGGAGTTCAAGTGGTGATTCCGAGTTCAAGTGTTGATCCTGTAGCCGACAATACCCAGGTCCTGAAAGGAAGACACATACAAGGACAATGGGCTCCAAAACGTCCAAAGTTGATGACAGCACCGCTAACGTAATAAACACGATCGAAGTGGTCGACCACAAGGACGAAATCGACTCATCGCAGGATTGCTGATCGTCCTCCTGGTATTCAAAGGACTTAGCACCTACAAGAAGGTGATCCAGGGACGCCGCAACCAACGACACGAGCTGGAGAAAGTAGTGTCCCTCGCCAACACCTGGTCCTGTGACCACAAGTAACCGCCCGAAGGATGTCCCGACTCAACAAATACAATATGATAAACTATCAGCATTGAAAACAAACAATAAAAATTATTAATGAAAATCTAAATGTGTCAACTTGCCTTATGTTACCTGTGCTTCAATCCATATTTGAGCAGTAGATACTGACTCCATTTCACCAAAAATATATATATACACAAGTGCGCTTACAAGTACACCCTCGTCTCTCTACCCGCCGGAAAGTGAAACGAAGTGAAGACGACACCATCGTCAAATGACCAGCGGTCATTCCGATCACTGAGCTGCTTAGCTTTTGAACTTATTTTTCTTTAAGTTTTTTTTTTTGTGTTTAATTTAAAACCCCTAAACACCAACACACTTCGTACATTTTTTTTTAATGTGCTGTTTTTTTAAAGCCATACGAATAATTTTGTACAATTAGTGAATTGCTAACACCAAAACACCGCACGATCTATTTATATATATATTATTAATTCTGCCTAATCTTCCAACAAATAAAAACCTCAACTCCGGAACGAGAGCTCTCAGCGATGGAATAACAGAGGGTAAGTCAACGGGACATTTTTCCCAATATTGTCAGACATATTTATATATATATATGTACTCGTGCCCACCATATACACTACATACCATATGACAAAAATATTATCTTCCAAAGAAACACTATATTCTAAATACACCTAAATGCTAAGTACACCCAAAATATTAATCAATTCAGAATAACTATAACAACACCTATTGACACACCTTCATGTCCAATACATGTTTGAACTACCTTTATAATAAATTTGTAATGTGAACTTAAAACCACAAAAATGCATTTGTAGAAACCCATTAAAAAGGGGGGCATTGGTACAACTGGAAGACTGGGTCAAGAAAATGACATAACTTTTGACGAACGACAAGAACAAAAGGGGATCGTATTGCACGGCCCGCGACGATCCAAAGGCGCACGAAGTTTGCGTTTGGGGAGGGAAAACGGCCAAAACATAGCCCGATCATTTTCACGATCAAGCATAAATATGCTTGCGGGGCAATGTGGACAGAAAGACAGACTGACGAACGATTTCTTCTATTTTTCAGGCACGTAAATAATTGTTCTGATTACGTTTGGAGAGGATAGTGGCGCCCAAAGAACCCACCCCAAATCCGGCGAGCTCAGCTGCACAAATCGTGTCTGCTATCCGGGGGGCCACTTCCTCAGCCCTATGTCCTCCAAGGACTGAGGCACCACGACAACACCGACGTAACAGAAATGGCGCCCAACCCAGGCAATATCCTTTCATCCTTATTGCCAAAAACTTATTTTCATTGACGAGAAAAACCTTAGTATTTAGATAAACATTTTGTTTTTAATGCTTTTTGAAGAATTTAAAGTCATCAGAGCTGATCACTGTGGTGTCACAATTAGCTAATTTTTTGGGAATTTAATTTACACATCAAATAGAACTTTTCTGTATGTGCTTTTAAAGTCACCAACTTCACAGACTAGTATCAGAAGATGAAGGCCTTCCGATCTGACACTTGTAGTTTTTGAATTGGCATTTGACTTTGAAGACCCTTTTTAAATTTTAAATATTAAATTCAATACTTGAACCATAGTTACTCGTTAAAAGAAATAATACCATAATAACTCTTTATAAAAGTGCAGACCATTTTTGAAATATTTAACGTAACCAAACTTAGCTGCGCTTCCTGGCCGACGCTATCCATTGTACTAGGCTAAGCCAGGTCTCTCGCGAGGTTCGAGTCCAGGAAGAGCAGGGTCGCAAGTGAATAACGGCGCACCACCAACCGGTCTTAATAGTATCCAGTCATCGCCATAATATAGCAGCCATCATCGGTTGGGGTAGCGGTTTGTCGATCCAGTACTGAAGGGGGTGGGGGAATGACCGTATCCGTACAGCCGACGCTATCCATTGTACTAGGCTATGCCAGGTCTCTTGCGAGGTTCGAGTCTGTACGGTTACCACGACTAACGGGCGGGATGACAGTATTTATCTCTCTGGCCGACGCTATCCATTGTACTAGGCACAGAACCAGGTCTCTCGCGAGGTTCGAGTCCAGAGAGAGAGGAGCAGGGAGGCAATTCCTTTCGCCTGTCTGGAATAAAGCTCCATCCGTCTGCATGTGAGTGAGTCTACCTGTTTCCGACGACAGGGGGGAGGGGGTTCCGGACAGAGCCTTCCTGTGGGTGCGCAGCAGTCCAATGTACTGTGTTTTCCTAGGAAGAGGTCAAGTTTGCGCAGAAGGAACTGATCACTCCGGTAGAGGGCAGTTGAATCCATTCAGCGAGTTCATTTGAATAGGGCTTATTGAAATTTTATTTGGGGCTTAATTTCGGACGATTCTTGACCTATACCAATACCCAGGAGTACCAGCGCA
Source organism: Drosophila rufa (assembly GCA_018153105.1). Classification (NCBI taxonomy): domain Eukaryota; kingdom Metazoa; phylum Arthropoda; class Insecta; order Diptera; family Drosophilidae; genus Drosophila; species Drosophila rufa. Next base: position 145,473 of record JAECXS010000135.1, read on the forward strand.
CCCCGTTTTGAATTACACAATTTTTATTTGTCATAAAAACTTTTGTTGCCAAGCAAAAATATTGAAGAACACAAAAACAAAAAAATAACTTAACAAAGCCAACAACGCACAAACACGTATAATTATATCTTATTACAAACAAAAATTAAATAACAAACGCAAATAAAGAAGTACCGCGATTACACGGCAGGGTGGTCGATCGGGTATATATACAATATTTTAACATATGGCAGGAGATAAGAAGAAGAAGAGGGTTACAATTAAACTACCTCCGGTGAGAACATTCCGAGCATCAACACTGGCGGCGAGAGAAGCCAGACAAACCAGAACCGAAACACCAGCAAGAGCTAGCGTATCGCCAGTTGACGAACCCAACCAATCGATAAGCTTTAATTGCAAACTAAACAACTTGGGAAGTTTAGCAGATTGCAGCAGCGTCATCATGGACGATTCCGAAGGAGCTGTCGGAGGAGAACACCTCGATTTAGGACTACCGCAAGGGCGGTCCAGTATTCTTTCATTCATTCTTTATTCAAAAGTTAACAAAAATTTACTGCTAACGTATAATAATAATCTTAAACTTAATCTTAATCTTACCCCCAACCGGGTAGGAGAACTTTTTAACGATATGCTCCGTCTCATATCGGATGGGTTGGGGTGAAGATTTACAAACTAGACAATAAGTACGACAGAATATTAGATACATTTAATGACAAGGATGTTTCACAGGATAACACATAATAATTATCGTTATACAACTGGCAAAGAATACGAAATGGGTCATGGGAGTCAAAATTTGATCGGCATATCTCCAGAAAAATAGGGCGAAACTGTCTAGTGCTTCTGGCAGGAACTGCAAACTTGATGTTGTGTAGCAACGAAGCAGAGTCGACTTCGCCATTAATTAATTTATAAATGAATATAACGCTGCTACATGTTCGACGGTCTTGCAGTGTCGGCAAGTCCAAAAGCCGCAATCTGCTCGTGTACGAGGGAAGACGAAGATGTTGTTCCCAATTTAAACCCCTCAAAGCAAACAGAAGAAATTGCTTCTGCACCGATTCGATGAGCTCTTGATACTTTGCATACTGGGGTGACCATACGCATGAGCAGTATTCGAGCAAAGGACGAACTAGCGAGATATAGAGAAGTTTAGTGGTATAAGGATCATCAAACTCTTTAGCCCAACGTTTTACAAACGCTAAAACGCCTCTAGCCTTTCCTCCTAAAATTCCTATGTGATCGGAAAAATTTAACTTATGGTTAAAAAGAACACCAAGGTCTGATATAATAGAAATACGCTCAAGAAGGTTTGGCCCTAGAAAGTAACTCGACACGTGTAGATTAGTCCGATAGAAGGACATAATACTACACTTGGAATGGTTTAAATTAAGCCCGTTATTAACGCACCAGGATTGAAGACGGATTAGGTCGTTTTGCAATAAAACGTGAGAATCTTTGTTTTTAATGTGCATACAAATTTTAACGTCGTCAGCATACATTAAAGTTAATGATTCCTCAATTACCGAGGGTAAGTCATTGATAAATAATCCAAAGAGCAGTGGTCCCAAGTGACTACCTTGCGGAACTCCCGAAGTGACGAAAACATTTTTAGAAAGAGACCTGTTAAATATGACTTTTTGCGTGCGATTAGGTAAGTAACTTTCGATCCAGCTTACTAGATTATTAGGAAAACCAAGCAGAGTTAGCTTATTTAGCAGTAGATCGTGATTTACTGAATCAAACGCCTTGCTAAAGTCAGTGAATACAACGTCGACTTGAAACTTTCGTTTAAAGCCGTTTCTAATGAAAGATGTAAATTCTAAGAGGTTGGTTGTTGTGGACCGGCGTTTCATGAAACCATGCTGAGATGGTGACATTAACGACAGACATTGATGTTGAAGCTGCGAGGTGATAATGAATTCGAGCAGTTTGGGTATAGCACAGAGCTTTGCGATACCTCGATAATTATTGATGTCAGACCGACTACCTTTTTTATGAAGTGGTATAATAAAAGATTCTTTCCAGATTTCAGGTAGATAGCTATGATGTAGAGACACTTGGAAAATTCTAGCAAGAGGTTTTGACAAGGTAGTGGCGCAATGTTTCAGAATACAGCAAGGAATTTGGTCAGGGCCCGCGGAATATGACGATTTTACCTACTTTAGATTTTCGAAAACAATTTCTTCATCTATAATTGGCATAAATATACTATTGGAGTTAGGCAGAGAGTATGGGTAAGATGTGGAATTATTAAACGAATTTGAAGAGTATGTGGTTTGAAAAAATTCTGAAAATAAATTAGCGATATTAGCATCACTGCTAGCGACAGAGTTATTGTAATAAAGAGAAGGAGGAAAAGCTGAGGATTTTCTTTTAGAGTTAACAAAAGAATAGAATTGTTTGGGATTAACCTTAAATTCAATTTTACAACGGGATAGATAGTTTTGATAGCAGTCCGAATTATGTTGAATAAAGTTTGACTTTGCAAGTAAATAGTTTGAATAGTCAACGTCTGATCCAGAACTCTTTAATTTTTTAAAACGTCTATTTTTTATGTTCTTCAAATATGAGAGTTGACGAGTAAACCAAGGGGGCTTGCATAAGGTCACCACAGAATTCGAAGAAGGAACAAACAAGTCTAGAGCTGAATTAAGCATACTGTAGAAACTAGTTCTCAAAATTGAGGGTTCGGAAACGGAATCGAGAAAGGACCAATCAGATTTTTGGAGGTAGAGATTTAATTCAGCGAAGTTGGTTTTCCTGAATAAGCGAGTGGATCTAGGTCCGTTATCAGCTGGAGGTAATGATGATAAAGATATTTCGAAAACAATTTCGAGAGTAGGATGGTAACGGTCCTCGGGTGTTGAAAGTGGTTCAATCCTAGATACACATGAGTTGGAAAAATCTGACGCGAAGACGAGATCAAGAAGTTTTCCACTAGAATTAATAACTGAGTTAACTTGATTTAAAGAAAGATCACCAATACCTTGGACGAAGTCATGTGCAGTTGTGGGAAGTAACGTGTTTGAATCAACTGAGGGCATCCAAACTAGACCTGGGATGTTAAAATCACCCAAGACAACGAGGTGATCATTATCTTTAAGCAAAGACTGAATGATTTGAATTAAAGATAAGTGTTGCAAGTAGACGCTTGCATCCGATCGTGGTGGTATATACGAGCAAGAAATATATACATAAACATTATATAGAGAAATACGAACGGAAACAAATTCGATATTATCATCCACATTAAGTGTAATAAGATCAGACGGAAGGGTCGATTTAACAGCAATTAGGACACCGCCTCCTGTTCGGTTAGAGCGATCACAACGATAAATATTATAATTGGATGAGACTATTTCGTAATCAGACACAGATGAATTCAACCACGTTTCCGTAAAAACAAGTACGTTAGCATCAAATGAAACACTATTTGTATACAGCTTATTAAGTTTCCCCAATAAGCTGCGAACATTTTGATAGTGTATGTTAAAGGCCGAAGTTAGTTTTTTGAACGTGTGGCGGCGGAGTTATCACTAATTCTATTACCATTTTTAGGTTTACGAACAAATTAATTAACAATTACGTGATCAGGCCAAATAGAAGTATCAAGAGCTCTATCAAAAAGATTATCCTGGAGAGAGATCTTAAAGGATGAGAAATTTCTCATCTGTTTGAAGTTGAACTTAGTGACAACGAAATCGGTGACAGATGCATTTAAACTGTTGCTCAAGTGCGTTTTTAAATCGTTAGGTGTCGCATCCGGATTTAATCTCGAGATAAAGATTGTTTTAGGAGGAGCAATTCCAAAAATTTTGTTTGGTTTCTGCCGCTCGATGCCTGATATGGGCTTAGCGGGGGCCTGGCTTAGAACATTTGCTGGGCGTGACTGATGTACGTTGGGTTGTGCCACCGGAGTTGATCTGGGTTCACAACCAGAAACAGCGGATCCAGAGTCCATATTACTAGAAGTACCCTCCTGCGATATAGAATCATAGATAGACCTGGACACAGTAGATCCAGAGGTAGCCACAGGTGTTGTGCTTGGTTGACAGCCAGGAGTAGCAGATACTGAGTCCATACTATTTGTAGTAGCCGCCTGCGATATGGATTCTGGGAACAGTGGTGACCTGGATACAGTAGATCCAGGGGTAGCATTGGCAACTTGGGTATCATCTTCATCACAAGAGGCATAATCAGCGGCAGGGCTGAGCAGCATAGGAGAAGAAGAAAGGCCTGGAACTTGTAAGAACGCATTAGACGATGTGGGCTTAGGTGATATTTTTATTGAGTCACTTAACACTTTTCGGTCCTTGAAAATCAATTCCGACTTTAGAAAGCGACTTAAAAGGTCGTTAAATCCAGCGCGTAGGGACTGATACTCAAGATCAGTCTGTCTTATGAAACCCATTATGTCGACTTTGATGTCTAGGCAGCTAGGGCAAGTCCAATCCAGGCTTTTATTGTTTCTTATACGATCAGAAACTAGGGCAGCATTATGCCAAAAGCCTGCGCACTTCGCATGCGCGATGTTGTCGCACAGCCAGCAACCAACTCCCGGCTGCTTAGGTGTTATTTTGCCATTAAGTTGGCATGGAGCGATGCAGCAGTCGGTCATTGTTTATGATTATGCGATTAAGCGATTTTATGTTTTAATGCGCGATTGGAAAACAATAATAGTGGAGACCAAAAAAGCTCTGCTTAGTTAAAGCTTTTTCTTCTTTTGGTGCGTATGAATGTTCGCGACACAAAAAGAGAACAAGTGCAACAACAACAACGCAATGTAAGTGATTGCGGTAAACGAGAGCTAAACGAATGAGCAGCAAAACGAATGTAAAATTGTTTTGCTGGTAATTATGTTTTGCGAATAATAAAGTCACTGTCTTTTATATGTATCAAAACTTTTCAGATTTTTAGAGATCACTGAAAAACTGATAATATATACACAAATCTGACTTTAATCGGTGAAGTTTACGTAGAGAAAACTTGATCAGAAGGTAGAGCGAAAGAATACACGTCCGACAACGACAACGTCTCTCTGGGCCTAGCTCCCTGACTATTCTTCCAAATAGTCAGGGAGCTAGGCCTAGACATAGCGATGACAACAACCGACTAGAGCGAATGCTTTCCGCATTGATTGTGTCAAATAATGAGATGAAGGCAACCATGACAACGAGAATGGCCGAAATGCAGGAGAAGGTCATCAGCCTGCGGCGCCAAGTAACCGAACTGTCCGCAGTACAGCCAAGGGAGAGCCAAATACCCAGAGGAAACCCCGAGGTCAGTTCGACGCCTCAGAGACACGGAGCCGCGCGGCAGAGCCAACCAAGACAGACATCAGCAGCAGCAAACCGACCCATACCGAGTACTAGAGAGGTAGCCGCTGAAAACCAACACGATCCCAGCGCTGGAGGCAACGAAACACAGATCAGCAGCTATACAGGAACTCGACCAACACGCCTGGACAAATGGAACCTTAAGTTTGATGGGTCCAGTAGGGGAATGTCGGTGGAGAGTTTTCTGTTCCGAGTGAGCCGCTTAACGGAAATGAACGGGTACACTGTTGATCAGATATTTAAAGAATTTCACTGTTTATTGAGTGGTACCGCAGCCAAATGGTACTGGCAGTTGATGGAGGACCGAGCCGATGATTTTGAGTTCGGATATTATGACTTAACTAGCGAAATGACCAAGGCGTTCTCAACGTCCGAAAACGACTACGTGACCATTAAAGAACTTATGGAACGGCGTCAGGGATATAATGAGAGTTTTGATGATTTTATTGCAGCCATGCATAGCCTGCAATTCAAGTTGAAGAACAAGATTCCGGAAGATAACTTCGTCGGATTACTAAAAGAAACTCTTAATGCGCAAATGGGAGCATTCCTACTGGCCTCACCAATAAATACATTGGCGGCATTTAAGAAAGAGGGAATCCGCGTCGAGAAATGGATCCGAGAGAAACGAGCTCGACCTAGACATGTAAACGAGATCGCCGAAGAGCAAATAGACGACACAGAAGCTGAAGAATATCCTGTCGAGGCATTCCAAAGGAGCCGTCCACCTCAAAACAACGTAGGATCATCGTTTGGACGAAGAAACGCATTTGACAGGAAGCCAGGTGGTAACGCATCGTCAGATAGGAGGGAACAAGATTCCGGGAAAGAATGTACGTCTCCTTTCCATACCTACCTATGTTACACTTGTAACAAGCCACCGGATTTCTATCGGAAACGCGGAGGATCAGAAGGAGCCAGGTGCCAAGCGCGATTCCATGACACCGTCTGCAACTATTGCGGCAAAAACGACTCGTATCATTCCACCGAGTCAGCGTTTTTACAGCAGAGTCTGACAGGAGGGTCGGGGAAGCCTGCTCAGACCAGACCTACCCCAACACAATAAGTCATAGTAACGCGCGCCCGACACAAATTTCGCCATACAAGTCGTATCATCAGCGAAAACAAGAATACGAGGCGGCGCGTGAACGAATATTCAATGACGTAGAGCCAACTGAAACCAGGAAAGACAAAAAACTTCAATATTTACACCAATATCAGGAAGCTGAAAGGAAAACCAAGAAAAAGATTATAGCTTCAGTAATCAGCCTAAAAGAGGACAATCGCCTGTTCGCCAAGACTAAAGTAGACGGGGAAGAAATAATAGCACTACTTGACACTGGCGCTAGTGCGAATTGCATTGGAAGAGGGGCGGAAAGATTTTTACAGGGGCGACAACATAAGGTGCGCAGATTGAAGAGACAAGACGTACAAACAGCTAACGGGGGAAAGACTCAAGTTACCGGCATGATTCACTTGCCTGTAGAATGGGAAGGGGAAACAAAAGAGCTAGAGTTTTTAATAGTGCCAGCCTTACAGCAGCAATTTTATTTTGGAATTGAATTCTGGGATGAATTTCAGTTGCCGTTGCCTGGGCAACGCTTAGCGAAAGTTGCAGAACTGGAGGTAGGGGCAACGGGAGACGAGGAAGCTTCGACACGAACGGAGACAGCGTATACTCCGCATGAACTGACAACGGAGCAAAAGGCAATATTACAGAATTTAGTTAGTGCATTTCCATCTTGTGTAGACATGGGCTTGGGGAAAACCGATTTAGAAGAGCATGTCATCGAAGTAACACAAGAAAATCTACCCATTAAACAGCGTCACTATCCGATCTCGCCAGCCAAGCAACAACTGGTGTTTGCAGAACTAGACCGAATGATTGGATTAGGGATGATTGAAGAAAGTAACAGTAGCTGGAGTTATCCAGTGACCTTGGTGCAGAAGGGCACAAAGAAACGCCTTTGTTTAGATGCGCGCAAGGTAAACTCACGGACGATTAAAGACGCATTTCCCTTGCCACATATTGAGGGACTATTAAGTCGACTGCAGGAAACTTATTATATTTCGGCAATTGATTTAAAAGACGCTTTCTGGCAGATCCCACTGGAAGCCAAAAGTAGAGAAAAAACCGCATTTACTGTGCCCGGCAGACTCTTATATCAATTTACAGTCATGCCATTCGGCTTATGCAACGCCGCGCAAAGAATGTGCCGACTGATGGACAAAGTAATTCCAGCCGCGCTACGTGACAATGTATTTGTATATTTGGATGATCTGTTGGTATGTTCTCCGTCGTTTGAAGAACATTTGGAAATGTTGCGACAGGTCAGTGATTGTCTAAAACGGGTAAAACTGACCATCAACGTAGAGAAAAGTAAATTTTGCAACAAACAGGCTAAATACTTGGGATATGTCGTAGGTGGGGGATGCATAAAAACAGACCAGTCAAAGATCAAAGCTATCCAGGATTTTCCAATACCTATCTCCGCCAAACAACTGCGAAGATTTTTGGGAATGACGGGGTGGTATCGGCGCTTTATCCAAAATTATGCACAAATTGCAGCTCCTCTACACGAGTGTTTAACAAAAGACCGACTCAAGAAGTTTGAGTTGAGTGAGGAGGGGATACAAGCGTGCGAGGCATTGAAAGTGAACATGGTGTCAGCGCCCGTGCTCTTCACCTCAAGTCGGCCGCGTTTCAATCTCCGGAGTACAAAAAGTTGATAAAACGGATCGAGGAAAATGCGGGGAAAGTATCAGACACTCAGATATCTGAGGGCATGGTGTACAAACGCTTGGGATTTAGCACCCATGATGTGATAAACAATGACAGGGCAAGGAAACTTTGGGTTCCGGCGGAACTTCGCGCAGACCTAGTTTGGAGATCACATCATGCCATCACCGCTGGACACGGAGGGTTTCACAAGACACTCGCAAGGCTGCGGCAATGTTACTATTGGCCATCTATGACGACCGAGGTACAACAAGTAGTTAGGGACTGTGAAATTTGCAAAGTCAGCAAAACCTCCAACAAAACAACCAGACCTCCAATGGGCCAACAACGTATTACTGAACAACCATTGCATTGACCCCAGGTCAAAGTCCGGTAACACAGTAATATTTGTGTGCATAGATCATTTCACCAAATTCGTTTGGTTGCAACCTATGCGAAAGGCTACCGCCGCGGGGGTCGTTGACTTCCTTGAAAAGAACATTTTTCATCAGTTCGGAGTACCGGAGTACATACACTCTGACAATGGAAAACAGTTCGTGGTACATATCTTCGCCGAATTACTCACCCGATATGGCGTTCAACCCGTAAGAACGGCATTCTACTCACCTCAGGCCAATTCAGCCGAAAGGGTAAACCGATCCGTTTTGCAAATGCTTAGGGCAGCAACTGACCAAAGCCAGCGAAACTGGGATTCGCAGCTAAGCCGAATAGCGTGTGCTCTAAGGAGCGGGCACCATGAAGCATTGGGGTTAGAACCATATTATGCTATGTTTGGGGCACGCATGGTTACGCATGGTAGTGTGTATCCAATACGCAGGCGTCTCGGGGGTCTAGGAATGGAAGAAAAACAAATCGACCTACCCGATAAAATGGAGCTAATTCGAGAGAAAGTGAAACAAGGACTAACCCGAGCTCACGAAAAGGCGGAAAGGACATACAGCCTACTGCAGTTAAGCCTATCCGCCACCGACAGGCTAATCAACCAGGTGGCCATGGCTAACAGCTTCGATCAGAGGAGACCGGCGAGGAGGCGCAGCCTGTCGTCGGGTAATCGTGTTCCAGGGGAGAGCTTCGTCTGGCGAGGACGCTCCTACCTGGAGCATAAAGACCCAGAAGAAGAGTACGCCGAGGAGCCGAGAGAAAGGAGCAAGTCCTTCTGAAATTCTTGTTCACCCACCTACGTCGCACTGTAAACGACATAATAATAAAAAAAAAAAAAAAAACATTCTTTTGTATTTGCGGGAGGGAATGGGGTCGATTTTTACCTTACAGGAAATTTTCTTTTCTTCGATATACCCTTGAGGAGCGTTAGACGTCAGTAGATATAAAATGAGAGTTCTGGCTCACTTGGGGTGGGGGGAGGAGGTGGGGGAGGCAATTAAGAGGGGTAATAAATTATGCTAAGTTGACAGGTGGCGTGAAAAAGGGTGTAATTAATTAGGATAAGTTGACAGGTGATCGTGGGATTATGTAAATGAGATCCAGAAATTTGGGGTGACGCGAGGGTGTTTGTCAGGTGTTGTTAGATGTTGCGTGACGAGCGATCAAAATAGGGGGTGGCTGAGACTTGGGATGGTTGAGAAAAGTCGCCCTCAAAATTCCACCGGTGACTTTCTCAAAAGGAATCCACCCTCAGTAAGTGATCGCTAATGCCATCTGCTTGAGCTGGGAATTAGGGTCTCGTTTAACGTGGTGTGACGAGCGATCAAGATTGGGGGTGGCTGAGACGTGTGATGGTTGAGAAAAGTCGCCCTCAAATTCCACCGGTGACTTTCTCAAAAGGAATTCACCCTCAGTAAGTGATCGCTAATGCCAGCTGCTTCAGCTGGGGAATTAGGTTGTCAATTAACTTGGCGTGTGACATAAGTAAGCTAAAAGTGTCATTGAGAAAACAGGGAAAACGCACCCTTCGTTGAAAAGTGATCTATAATTTTCACACCTGCTATTGGTTGAGTGGTTCGGGGGGATGATTATAGCGTGATCAAGGTTCAAAATAAAACGGTGAAGAGTGTGATAGAGGAATCGGATGGATGAGGGATCGAGTGCGGATTCATTAACGCCCCGTTTTGTTTGTCTCAGAAAATAAACACCCTCAACCTAAGGATTCGGTTTGTGATGATCTTCTTTTCAACCAATGGGTGTTGATCATGAATTTTTGAGGGTTTGACTTGTGAGCGAAAACGGTGAAAACTGTGAGAATGAAATTTGGCGAAGGTCGAGTGAGGATCAGAATCCTTTGTTTGAGTTGTTTGACTGGAAACAAAATCTTGAAAAAGAAAACACACCCCAGAATAAGAAAACACTTGGAATTTGAATAGAAATATGTTTATTTAGATTTATTGACCGGCTTTCTTATACACTAAGTACTAAGCCTCCATATCGATGATTTTTTACTGAAAAAAGGAGGCTCCAAATACAACCGAGTTATTATGCAATTTACAAAACGTAAAATTATCACCATAAATCGTTTTATAAAACATAAACATGTTTCTTGTATCAGATATAATTTAAATGGTCCTTAAAAATTTCATCACCAAAATTGTGAAGGTGTTCGTTAAACATAAATTCTCCAAATTCTTCCAGGGGTTGAGTGAGGGAGTCTGAATGTGTGGGTTATCCGAACCCCTAATTTTCACCTGGGAAATAAGGGTCCCTTGATTTACCACGCTTCCTTTTGGTTTGTCTCTGAAAAGGGAAAACGCATCCGGGGTCGATGCGAAACAAAATAGGTGAAGAGTAAGAAGTCGGAATGTGTGGGATTCCCGAATACATAATTTGCGCCCTCTAACTTCCTTACATATAACCTATTTTTCTAAAGTTATTTGTTGAATATATTTTCTAGTTAGCTTAAAGTTGTTTAATCCATCGATCCAAAAAATTTTAAATTTGACAGAGCTGGTATTGTTGCTGTTGTTGTTATTGTTTATTGTTGTTGTTGTTTATAGTTGTTGCTGTATATAGTTCTTATTGTTTATAGTGGCTGTTGTTTATTCTTGTTTTTAGTTGTTGTATTGTTTTGTTGTTTATTGTTTATTATTGTTTATTGGTGTTGTATTGATGGTCTCTGAATGCTGCTGATACACGTAGTGAAAAAATCTTGGATTCGTCAAAAACAGACGAGCCACGAGTATTAAGGCTGGTAAGTCTTCAGAAACACGGCGCCAATTAACCGTTCATTAGAATCATTTGAACTAGTAAATGATCTTCCTAATTGTTTGTCTGACTGTGATGTACACTTTTATGCAGATGCTGCCCAACTATATGTAAATCGTCCCCTAAGCCATATCGATGAATGTGTAAATGTTAGCAACCATGAAATCCAAAATTTAACAACTGGGCGAAGGCGAACGGGCTGCATTTAAATCCTACTAAAACAAAAACCATAATAGTTTACAAAAAATCGCAAAGCCCCAGGTTGCTTCCACAAGTCGTCGTAAATAATGTAGTTATTCCCTTATGTTGAACAGGCCACAAACATGGGCATAGAATTTAACTCCACTTTGACATGGGATGATCATATTACCAAGGCCTGTGGGAAAATGTACGGTATGCTTAGGCAGCTATCTCTGACTCAAAAGCTTATTCCACAGAATATCAATATGCTAGTGGCCAAAACGTGCATAATACCAACCCTCTTCTACGGCATTGAAATTTTCGCATCCACCGACGCAGCAAGCATGCATAAGCTGAAAGTTGCATTTAACTCAGTAGCGCGTTACATTTTTAACTTAGATCACAGTGCACACGTTACAGGCTATGCATTTAAGATCTTAGATCTAAGAACTCTCTTCTTTCTACAGAAATGAGCCACAATACCCAATAGATCTTTTGCAAATGTCTTCATCCGCTAGAACAAATAATATTATCTGCTAAAGGCTAAAACTTGCAGCGGCTGAGAAGCATTTCTTTATACAGACTGTTCCCTATTGGAATGAAGTTCCCAACAATCTAAAAAATATTAGGAACCATACACACTTTAAATCTAAACTATTAATGTATCTTAAAGGCACACTTTAACTTTAATCTAATCTTAATTTTAAGTCAGATGACTTCCATTATCTCAATTCATATATATTTATTATTCTTTTTCATATTTTGTATTTTGTTTTTTCAAATGATCCCCCGTTTTGTTTCCCAACTGTTTAAATATACTAAACATTTCTATGTATGTTTAGTGTGAAAGATTTTATAATGTTAGTATCTAAGACAAAATGATTAATGTAAAATGTAATAACACAGAGTGACTGGTGCCATAACTTAAAAGCTTGAATTAGCTTGTAGGACCAGGATAAAACGAAAATAAAATAAAATTAAATTTAAAAATTGGAATACGTACTAAATAAAATAAATAAATAAAAAAGACTGTTATGTTTGTGTATGGTATAAAAAAAAAAAAAAAAAAAAAAAAAAAAAAAGTGAGAGTCTCAAAATATGAACCCTTAAAAAAACTATTTTTTAAAAACTATTTTTTTTTTTTTTTTTTTACTTAAACTACATTAAATATTTTAAAATTAACAAGAAAGGAAGCTAACTTCGGAAAGTTGAAGGTTGTGTAACCTTGCAGTCTGCAATTGGATAATTGAAAATCTATACACTTTGGAAAAATTTAAAAAATTTCGAAGTTTGTAAATTTGTGTAACACACTTTACATGTTTACAAGTTAGTGTACCATATATATATATATATATATATATAACTTTAGGTAACATAAAAATATCCTTGTAATTTGATATTTTCATAAATGGATTATTTTATCTTAATTTTGTGTTACATCAATAATAATTTCATTATCAGGAATTTCTTTTGTTGTAAAATGACCATCACTTTCAGCACCAGTATTAGTATCAACCGTTTTAGACAACTCAATTGTTTTCAATATAACTAACATTTTATTAATGCCAGGATAAAAATCATGATTTTCTACTAATTACTCCAAAATTATTATTTAATAACTAAATATGAATATAAATAGTATGTAAAAATACTATTTCTTTCAAGATAATTTATATTTTTAAAACGTATTTACAATACTTTATTTCTAATTAATTTAAATTCTTATCAACAGAATTTTTAATTTCATAAGTAGTATTAATATTTTGTTCCATTGATGTGTATGATTATCTTTTAATTTTACATACAATCTCTCACAAACTAATATATTTTAATTATAATAAATTTAAATTCTTAATTACTAAAAAAATACTGACTATATATATATTATATGCTTAACAATATTTGCAACTAAATTACTAATTAATACTCAAGTTTTTATCTTTTCATAATTTTGTTTTAAAACATTTGGTTTTCCTTATTAATAATTTGCGTCAACTCAAGGTCTATAGTCATCCTGATATTCATATACAGAAATCAGATTTGCTGACTACTGATTGCCAGATACACAGATCGTTTTTTGTCAGAAGACAAATGCAACAGGTTTGTTCATACAACCTGTTTCACTCCCTGTTTCACTCTTATCAAGGAGATCCTCAGTGAACTTTGACACCGATCGAACTTCAACATTAAATGCGTCATTATATACTAGTGCCTTGCTGAACCCGGACTTGGGAATCTGTAAGACCCTCTCCATTAACGTCGGCCGCGCCTAATGTTAGAGGCCAGAGGGGGGTGCTTTATTTCCCCTACCTCTGTGTGCTTTTCTGGACTTGTTCCGTTAGAACTCCCATCGGGAATTACTCAGCAACGGTTTGTTGGTTTTTAGCATATATCTTATGGATTGCATATTTTTGAGATTGGTTGATTTTTCATTATTCTAATTCTTTTTCATTAAATTGCTTCTTTTTTTAGTAATGGCAATTCATTGATTGTAAATTACTTATATGAGAAATACCACCATGAAATAAAGGCTGTTTTTGTATAATAGTTCAATTATAATTTGTAGGAACATCATTAAGCTATACATAAAGCACCTGCATAGTATTTTCGTAGATTATAATTATCAACATTATCTCATTTATTGAATACTTCTTCAATTTGTTGTCGCGTTCAAACTACTATACTATTATACTAACTAGTAACAAAAATATTATTGGTATTAGTTTAAACAGGACTTAAATTACTAGTTGATTGTGAATTGTGAAAATGCATCTCCACCAGTATAATTAATAACAATATTAATACCACATGTTGATTATCAGGCTTATTAAAAAAATGATGGGTCAAATTCCTTGTTCACCAAAGAAGAATTGTGTTCACCACTTGCAGGTATTTCTGTTGCTGATAAATCTTTTTTAAATCAAAAAAGTACTACAAAAAATAATACAAAACTTTTTTCAATAACATAGGTTAAACAAATTTTAAAACCATTTATTATTTATTCTTTTCTTTTTTAATTTAAAAACCTCGTCGAAATTTAAATTTTTAAAATTTTATAAATATCATAGTTTGGGTGATAGCCACAGATCTGCAGATTAGCATGATATTCATTCAGCCAATCACTCGCCATCGTGGTAGCCGATGGACCTATTAGTTGTATCACAGACCCAACGTTACAGTAATTTAAGTCGTAAATAAATTAATATTTTTATTTGTATACAAAATGTCACCCAATATATAGGCAAAATTCTTCTAACTTATCAAGGTAAAAAATTAAAAATTCAAAAAGTGGTCAAAATTGAGCCGTCACACGTGGTGACCATTAGAAGCATTTATACCATTGTTTATTTTGATTGTACAACAATATAAATGCATTATTACCAAATCTGTAGGTTTCTGAATTAGTGGAAATAAAAGTGTTAAGTTGTAGTAAATTTAACAAAATAAAAATAAAAACCAAGATAGAACAGGAATGTCAAATGTAAATCAATCAGTTTATCCTAAAACCCTACATCAATTATGTACAGTTCATCTAAAAATAGCAAATAATACTCTGACCATGTTTCATAAAACATTAAAAAAGTGTTTTTACAGATTTAAAACCAATTTAAACTGTATATAGTGAAGATCAAGCCAATCAAGGTAATAATAAGTTTAATGATTTATAGAATAAATGCTATTGAATCTTTTAATAGTCAAAATATATTAGAATTGAAAATTGTTTTCAAATGATTGAAAATATAACAAAACAAGACAGGAAGCTAACTTCGGTAAGCGAAACTTGGGTCAAACCAAAAAAAAACTAACGAAGCTATTTACATTTTCATAACATTTACTTATACATTTTACATATGACTTCTACATCTTTCCATTTTCATATAAATATATCTTGTTCTTCTATGGTAGCTATTTGAAAGTGTTCAATTTAGTGAAACATCTATATTTATGGAAATAGAAAGTCTTATTTTTTGCAAAGTTTTATTTAGGTTGCTTTAAAACTGAGGGACTAGCTTGCGGAGCTAGATCGACTCGTCTACTGATGCTGATCAAGAATACATATGTATACTTTATAGGGTCGGCGTTGCAAACTTCTGGCTAACATTATAATACTCTGAAAGGTTATACAAATTAAAATTTCAAATACAGCAACTAGTTTTTTAATGATCAAATTTTGAGATATAATTAATCCAAGCTTGTCAAACAAAGATGCACAGAAAGCCTCGTAACTGAATTTGATATTGAAAGATTTTGAAGTTCAAGACCAGATGTTGCATGAGTAGTGAATAAGTTTCGAGTATGACTGATAATTTTCATTATTGTACTGCAATTACATCTTTTGCAGTTTCTTGTTTTAAACTAAATAAATTATTATGTAACACTAATATATAAATTAATTTAGTTTAAAACAAGACACTGCAAAATATTAATTTATAAAATAAAGTAGCAATCCCATAGCAGCTTCGCCCGCTCAAAAAAAAAAAAAAAAATACCCTGAGGAAAGTATTATAAAGTATTTGGTCAGATGTTTATATTCCCTTTGATTGACTTAAATCAAATAATCATATTCTATAGCTGGCATATACTTGCACACTGTGCTGCCAAATTTATTAAAACATCAAAATAATCATTTCCGATGCCTGCAATGCATTTTGTGTAGATTGTGTGTCCTTAGTTCACTTTTCTGCTGCGCCTTTTCTTTTGGCTGTGTTAGCTGTGTTTGTCAATTCGTGGATAAACCATATTAAATTTAAACGTTTGATTGTAGAATTTGTTTGTTTCGTTCCCTAAAACTGTATAGCACTGATTAATTATACTAATTCTCTGAGGATCTTAACTGCTTTCTTTATGTACAATGGCTGGTTAAAGGGAATTTGAAAAAAAATTATTTCTAGGCATACGTCTCAGAACAAAGTGTAGTAGGAAAACAAAATAGAATAAAAAGGGTTTGACCCGTGGTCGAACCCAGTTTCTCCCCTTTTGGTTAGAAACGGCTGGCCAAAACTACATTGGGGAGTACTTTGAAATGCAAATTTTGGGGAAATGCGAATGTTCCAGACTTTCTAGTAGGCCGATTAAAAATCCTTTCTTAGTGTGCATCTTTAACCAACAACACAGGATAAAAAAAAAAAAGGAGAGCAATACTTAAGAAAAGCGTTACAGATATATATATATATATATATATTTACATTACTTAACATATTTACAGATACCATAATTGATGGTAATAAATCCAATATTTCTTCTTTGAGAAAAAGTGAGAAGAAATCTTCTTGGAAAAATCTTTCTCAATTTTTCTGGGCGTACGACTTATGTATATTATTCACAAATTGTAGCTAGATTCTGTAATAGATTCTATAGTTTCTGATTTGAATGTCTGTGATTTGAGAATAATACGATAATAAAACGATACGATGGAGTGTAATTAACAGGGACTGTAATCGTTATAAGTTTGATTGTGAAAATAATTATTATTTCATAAGTTTTATTTTTGATCAAATTTTATGATTATTTTATGATTACTATCATTATTATTGTCATTATTATTATTATCATTATATGCAATTTATTTCTCCATTATCACTCACAGATTTATAACTTACATTATCTGTATCCTTATTTGCAAGAATAAGGAGAATATAATAACCGTACTATTATTTTTGAACATTAAATGCAAATCTGAAAATAATCATTATTTCATGAGTTTTATTATTTATTTCTTATTAGTCCCTTTAAAAATAATCATTATTTTACATGTTTCATTATACCCTTGCAGACGGTATTATAATTTTGCCATGATATTTGCAACGCAGTGAAGGAGGCATCTCCGAGCCCATAAAGTATATATATTATTGAACAGCATCACCAGCCGAGTCGATCTAGCCATGTCCGTCTGTCTGTTCGTCTGTCGGTTTCTACGCGAACTAGTCTCTCAGTTTTTGAGTTATCGAGCTGAAATTTTCAGCATAGTCTTATTTCTTAACCACGCAGTATATATGTCGGAACGGCCGAAATCGGACTACTATATCCTATAGCTGCCATAGGAATGATGCCGAAATTAATGTAAAAAAAATTTTACTTCTCTGTTTTTAAACTTATTTCTATAAATTTTGAGATATAGCAGTTTTTATAGTTCTAAAATTTGGGTTTTCATTTTTTTAAGATTGAACAACTATATCATATAGCTGCCATAGAAGCGATCAGTCAATTTATATGAACATGTAAAATTCTACATGTAAAATGTACAATTTACAAAATTCGAAATTTTTCAACATTACTAAAATGGTTCGATTTTTAATGATCCAATTGCAGACTGCGAGGGTATACCAACTTCGGTTTACCGAAGTTAGCTTTCTTTCTCGTCTTATAACTCATTAGGATATCATAATATATTGAAAAAAAAAATACATATTATAGATGTTGAAGACTATGGTGTCAATGCATAAATTACCCTTAAGGAAGATGGAGAATGGTAAAATTCTTGCCCTCGTAAAATGTAACAAATGTTTCTATTTATCTTTGTAATTAGTTTTTTTCGAATAAAACAAAAATACAAATAGTCCGTGGTAATCAATCATTTGGTATTCTTAATGAAATTACTTTTTTAATCAGAATTTATATTTTGATTTTATATCATCTTTAGACAGATAAACACTACGCATCAGTAACCGACGTTGGAAGGGAATTAGAAAGCAGCTTAAAAAATAAGTACTGAAATTAGAATGAGAATTGCGAATGAAGATCAGGCTTTGTATCTCTATTTTGTATGTAGGCAAAAGTATCTTTCACATCTAGGTTTAAAAAAACCAACAAAAAAAGATCCTAGTTGAACAAAACTTTGATTGTTGCAATTTATGAGAAAAACAGTAACCTAGAAGTACAAATTCTTTTCAGATTTTTTCTTTTACCTTCTTTATAGATAACAAGTAAGAAAGCTATAGTCGGGTGTGCTCGACTGTGAGATACCCGGTACCCAAACTTCACTCCCCGGACAAACACTGTCGAATTAGAACAATCGTTAATTAAAAACAAGTTGACAGTGACAGTCGAGTGTGACAGAGTGTGAGATACCCGATACCCAAAAATGAAAATTTTGACAAATGAAGACAAATGTTGCTGAAGACGTTTTGAGCAACTCCAAAAACGACAAATGTTGCTAGGGACATGTTAAGCAACATGCATGGGCTGTGTCAAAACAAAAGAAGAAGAATGCACAGAAACTTTATTTTTCAATAACTTCCTTGTTAATCGTCTGATTTCACTTAAATTGGTAGAGGATGTCCGCACAAATGTATTTATTTCATATGTATTTACTTTAAATCGAAAATCATGACAATAGCTTAGTTACACGTTTCTCATGATTTTCGGTGGCGAAAGTGGACGTGGTCAAATTTTAAAACTATCTTGATCTGCGTGCAACAGATACCAATCCACTATGAGGAATTTGACCAATATTTTTTTGGAAAAAATTAATAGCTCGCTTAGTTTTTTAGATATCAAAATTAAACTTTACCAATCATAATTATATATATGGGAAAATACTGAATGAAAATGATCCGTATCTGACAACTACACGTATATCCTATAGCTTTCAATGGAAAAATCGGGTAAAAATAATATATCTGCATAAAACTTTGTAAACTTAACAGAATTATTTTGAATTTTGTCGAGATCAGATCAAATTTCCCATAATTTTCATAGAAACAATCTAACCAAAAACTGCTCCCCATCTGGTAAGCGATACTGCGATGCCATATAGCTGCATGCTGCCTGCCACCTAAGCGCGGAGAGGAATGGGCTCTTACGAGAGTCAGAATCTCGAGCACATTTAGTTTGAACAAATCAGACAAACAGAGCAGACGGTCCATATTCACCAGCAACAGCAACAACAGCAACAGTTACAGCAGCAACAGCAACATCAACAGCAGCAACATCAACATCAACATCAGCAACAGCAACAGCAACATCAACATCAACATCAACATCAGCAACATCAACATCAACATCAACATCAGCAACATCAACATCAACATCAACATCAACATCAACATCATCATGAACAACAGCAGCAGCAACAGCATGAAAATCGGCAACAGCAGCAGCAGCAGCAGCAACAGCAGCAATAGCACCACTCTCGTCTCCCCACCAAAATCCATAAATCTAATGGGGATATATGCCCCATTTTTTGATAAAGTGGGGAGATATTTGGACGCAATATCATTCGAGGACGTGCCGAGTGGGAACCCTCAGGTAGGGAGTCTCCTAAAACTAAGCCACGATGCTGCTCAGGTGTTTAGAAACACCGAAGAAAAATATATTCGTGGAATAGAACTTCGGAGGAATTTTGAAAAGAGGCGCCCAGCTAGTCGGCGTAGCACCTCTCCAAACAACCGAATCCCCGGCGAGGGTTTCTATTGGAGGGGTGTAAGATACTTGGATCACGAGGAGCCGGATGACGACGACGACGACGACGACGACGATGCGGTGCCTCGCAAGAAGCGTCGAAATTCGATTAAGTAGTTATAAGTTGTCAAGTTAAATAAAAATAAATAAATAAATAAATAAATAAAAAAAAAAAAAAAAAATATATATATATATATATAAAAATATTTATATATATAAGAATTAGAATTAAGAATTAAAATTAATATAAAAATATATAAAATAAATAAATAAATAAATAAATAAATAAATAAATAAATAAATAAATAAATAAAAAAATAAAATTTGCCTATGTAATTTGAATTAAGAATTAAAATGAGTATAAAAATAAAATAAAATCAAAATACAAATAAAAACATATTTCTTTTTGGGTGTTGTGAGGGATGAACTAGGAAACTGAGAGGGGGTGGGTTTTCATGCTTAGTGAGGGCTCGACTCGGCTCAGCCTTTTGCTTTAGCTGCCTGCTGCCTGCTGGCTGCTACATGCTGCTTGCTGCTGCCTGCTGCCTGCTGGCTGCTACATGCGGCTTGCTGCCTGCTGCTTGCTGCCTGCTATAAAAACATGCACACAGAAATTTGTAGTAAAAAAATTATGTATATTTAGATGAAAATAAAGCAGCAGTAACAATAGCAACAACAACAATATCAACAACAACAACAATAGCAATAGCAACAACAACAACAACAACAACAACAGCAAACAATAATAGTATGCTAACATACATATATGAGAAAGTAGAGACGAAAGTCTTCACCTAGAAATAGGAAAACCCCCCACCCCAAGAAAAACGTGCACACAGGAATTTTTAGTAAAAATATGTATATTTAGATTTTTTATTTATTTTTTTTATTTTTTGTTAACAATTTTTTTTTTTTTTTTTTTATAAGCTAAGTATGATGTCATTAGTTTTAAGGCACCATCTTGATGATTTTTATAGAAAAAGCAAGCACATGTATCTTCTCCAAATCCAATGGGATTATTGTGCAATTTACAAAATGTAAAATGGTGTCCATATATTGTTTTACTAAGTCCGTAGTCACATTTATCTAAAAACATGTTCCTTGTCTCAATCAGATATTTTAAGTGCTCACTGCTAATTTCACTACCAAATTGTGAAGTGAAACTATTGATTTGGTAAATAATTCCGCTTTGCTTGCAGTCCATTGTAATTCTCTTTGAAATATGTATGCATGTTTATGAGTCAGCTCATAGTTGCATTAAAAAAATTTAAAATATTGTGAGCATTATTTAGGGCACAAACACCGGTTATAAGATGTATCGAGCAAAAGGGGGAGAGGTTTACATCAAAGGTATTTAGCGGCGGACACCCCATCCCCTCGACGTCTCTTATGTGTGGAGATCTTAGAAAAGTTTCAAGAAATCTTTTTTTTTCACCCCCCTTACATATAATATATTTGCCCGATGTTATTTGCTGAATATATTTTCTAGTTTGGTGAAAGTTGTTCAATCCGTCGTTCCAAAAAATTTTATGATGATTTTTTGTGACCCATATTGCAGTTTTTCGCGACTTATTTGTTAAGCGTGTAAAGTCGAATGGGGGTTGAAGCACAAAATTATTATTAAGTTTATTTTCTTTGTTAAATACAAGTCCAATTTCTTTTAGAATAAATTTGTTGGAATTATCAAAAAATCCTTGTACGTCAATGGAAACAAAATCCTTGTTAATCATGATTTAGGAAATTGTGTTGCTTGATTGTGTGTGCCTAGATAATTCGCTGTAACAGCCCTGATAGAGGGGAGTACTCAACTAAACGATCATGAATAAGGAGGCAATAGGCCTGAGTGTTTTCGCTACTTGACGATATTAAATCGGTTGAAATTTTTACATCGATAGGACCTGATTTAACTGTCTCATTTTGATATGAAAGATCGATAACTATCATCGGCATAGATTTAAATTCTGTTGGAGATAATAATGGTTGTTCGGGGTGATTGTAATAACATTTTTGAAACCGTGCATACATCTCGTAAAGGTGGGCATATTTATCCTTATCAAAGTTTACATTTAAATCATCATATGGGTATGTTTCCGAGTTCAGGTGGACTTTCAAGTTAGATAAATTATTTGCAATTAATTTTCCTTTCAACATAAAAGCTACTATCGCAAATCTTGGCCTCTCACGATTGGCAGATAACTTAACATTCCAAACATGTTGGGTACCCTGAACTAGTTTTGGGTTAATATGTTTCTAACCAAAAGGGGAGAAACTGGGTTCGACCACGGGTCAAACCCTTTTTATTCTATTTTGTTTTCCTACTACACTTTGTTCTGAGACGTATGCCTAGAAAAATTTTTTTTTCAAATTCCCTTTAACCAGCCATTGTACATAAAGAAAGCAGTTAAGATCCTCAGAGAATTAGTATACTTAATCAGTGCTATACAGTTTTGGGGAACGAAACAAACAAATTCTACAATCAAACGTTTAAATTTAATATGGTTTATCCACGAATTGACAAACACAGCTAACACAGCCAAAAGAAAAGGCGCAGCAGAAAAGTGAACTAAGGACACACAATCTACACAAAATGCATTGCAGGCATCGGAAATGATTATTTTGATGTTTTAATAAATTTGGCAGCACAGTGTGCAAGTATATGCCAGCTATAGAATATGATTATTTGATTTAAGTCAATCAAAGGGAATATAAACATCTGACCAAATACTTTATAATACTTTCCTCAGGGTATTTTTTTTTTTTTTTTTGAGCGGGCGAAGCTGCTATGGGATTGCTACTTTATTTTATAAATTAATATTTTGCAGTGTCTTGTTTTAAACTAAATTAATTTATATATTAGTGTTACATAATAATTTATTTAGTTTAAAACAAGAAACTGCAAAAGATGTAATTGCAGTACAATAATGAAAATTATCAGTCATACTCGAAACTTATTCACTACTCATGCAACATCTGGTCTTGAACTTCAAAATCTTTCAATATCAAATTCAGTTACGAGGCTTTCTGTGCATCTTTGTTTGACAAGCTTGGATTAATTATATCTCAAAATTTGATCATTAAAAAACTAGTTGCTGTATTTGAAATTTTAATTTGTATAACCTTTCAGAGTATTATAATGTTAGCCAGAAGTTTGCAACGCCGACCCTATAAAGTATACATATGTATTCTTGATCAGCATCAGTAGACGAGTCGATCTAGCTCCGCAAGCTAGTCCCTCAGTTTTAAAGCAACCTGAATAAAACTTTGCAAAAAATAAGACTTTCTATTTCCATAAATATAGATGTTTCACTAAATTGAATACTTTCAAATAGCTACCATAGAAGAACAAGATATATTTATATGAAAATGGAAAGATGTAGAAGTCATATGTAAAATGTATAAGTAAATGTTATGAAAATGTAAATAGCTTCGTTAGTTTTTTTTTGGTTTGACCCAAGTTTCGCTTACCGAAGTTAGCTTCCTGTCTTGTTTTGTTATATTTTCAATCATTTGAAAACAATTTTCAATTCTAATATATTTTGACTATTAAAAGATTCAATAGCATTTATTCTATAAATCATTAAACTTATTATTACCTTGATTGGCTTGATCTTCACTATATACAGTTTAAATTGGTTTTAAATCTGTAAAAACACTTTTTTAATGTTTTATGAAACATGGTCAGAGTATTATTTGCTATTTTTAGATGAACTGTACATAATTGATGTAGGGTTTTAGGATAAACTGATTGATTTACATTTGACATTCCTGTTCTATCTTGGTTTTTTATTTTTGTTAAATTTACTACAACTTAACACTTTTATTTCCACTAATTCAGAAACCTACAGATTTGGTAATAATGCATTTATATTGTTGTACAATCAAAATAAACAATGGTATAAATGCTTCTAATGGTCACCACGTGTGACGGCTCAATTTTGACCACTTTTTGAATTTTTAATTTTTTACCTTGATAAGTTAGAAGAATTTTGCCTATATATTGGGTGACATTTTGTATACAAATAAAAATATTAATTTATTTACGACTTAAATTACTGTAACGTTGCGTCTGTGATACAAATAATAGGTCCATCGGCTACCACGATGGCGACTGATTGGCTGAATGAATATCATGCTAATCTGCAGATCTGTGGCTATCACCCAAACTATGATATTTATAAAATTTTAAAAATTTAAATTTCGACGAGGTTTTTAAATTAAAAAAGAAAAGAATAAATAATAAATGGTTTTAAAATTTGTTTAACCTATGTTATTGAAAAAAGTTTTGTATTATTTTTTGTAGTACTTTTTTGATTTAAAAAAGATTTATCAGCAACAGAAATACCTGCAAGTGGTGAACACAATTCTTCTTTGGTGAACAAGGAATTTGACCCATCATTTTTTTAATAAGCCTGATAATCAACATGTGGTATTAATATTGTTATTAATTATACTGGTGGAGATGCATTTTCCCAATTCACAATCAACTAGTAATTTAAGTCCTGTTTAAACTAATACCAATAATATTTTTGTTACTAGTTAGTATAATAGTATAGTAGTTTGAACGCGACAACAAATTGAAGAAGTATTCAATAAATGAGATAATGTTGATAATTATAATCTACGAAAATACTATGCAGGTGCTTTATGTATAGCTTAATGATGTTCCTACAAATTATAATTGAACTATTATACAAAAACAGTCTTTATTTCATGGTGGTATTTCTCTTATATGTAATTTACAATCAATGAATTGCCATTACTAAAAAAAGAAGCAATTTAATGGAAAAGAATTAGAATAATGAAAAATCAACCAATCTCAAAAATATGCAATCCATAAGATATATGCTAAAAAACAACAAACCGTTGCTGAGTAATTCCCGATGGGAGTTCTAACGGAACAAGTCCAGAAAAGCACACAGAGGTAGGGGAAATAAAGCACCCCCCTCTGGCCTCTAACATTAGGCGCGGCCGACGTTAATGGAGAGGGTCTTACAGATTCCCAAGTCCGGGTTCAGCAAGGCACTAGTATATAATGACGCATTTAATGTTGAAGTTCGATCGGTGTCAAAGTTCACTGAGGATCTCCTTGATAAGAGTGAAACAGGTTGTATGAACAAACCTGTTGCATTTGTCTTCTGACAAAAAACGATCTGTGTATCTGGCAATCAGTCGTCAGCAAATCTGATTTCTGTATATGAATATCAGGATGACTATAGACCTTGAGTTGACGCAAATTATTAATAAGGAAAACCAAATGTTTTAAAACCAAATCATGAAAAGATAAAAACTTGAGTATTAATTAGTAATTTAGTTGCAAATATTGTTAAGCATATAATATATATATAGTCAGTAAATTAAGAATTTAAATTTATTATAATTAAAATATATTAGTTTGTGAGAGATTGTATGTAAAATTAAAAGATAATCATACACATCAATGGAACAAAATATTAATACTACTTATGAAATTAAAAATTCTGTTGATAAGAATTTAAATTAATTAGAAATAAAGTATTGTAAATACGTTTTAAAAATATAATTATCTTGAAAGAAATAGTATTTTTACATACTATTTATATTCATATTTAGTTATTAAATAATAATTGTGGAGTAATTAGTAGAAAATCATGATTTTTATCCTGGCATTAATAAAATGTTAGTTATATTGAAAACAATTGAGTTGTCTAAAACGGTTGATACTAATACTGGTGCTGAAAGTGATGGTCATTTTACAACAAAAGAAATTCCTGATAATGAAATTATTATTGATATAACACAAAATAAAGATAAAATAATCCATTTATGAAAATATCAAATTACAAGGATATTTTTATGTTACCTAAAGTTATATATATATATACATATGGTACACTAACTTGTAAACATGTAAAGTGTGTTACACAAATTTACAAACTTCGAAATTTTTTTAATTTTACCAAAGTGTATAGATTTTCAATTATCCAATTGCAGACTGCAAGGTTACACAAACTTCAACTTTCCGAAGTTAGCTTCCTTTCTTGTTAATTTTAAAATATTTAATGTAGTTTAACTAAAAAAAAAAAAAAAATTAATAGTTTTTAAAAAATAGTTTTTTTAGGGGTTCATATTTTGAGACTCTCACTTTTTTTTTTGATTTTATACCATACACAAACATAACAGTCTTTTTTATTTTTAAATTTAATTTTATTTTATTTTCGTTTTATCCTGGTCCTACAAGCTAATTCAAGCTTTTAAGTTATGGCACCAGTCACTCTGTGTTATTACATTTTACATTAATCATTTTGTCTTAGATACTAACATTATAAAATCTTTCACACTAAACATACATAGAAATGTTTAGTATATTTAAACAGTTGGGAAACAAAACGGGGGATCATTTGAAAAAACAAAATACAAAATATGAAAAAGAATAATAAATATATATGAATTGAGATAATGGAAGTCATCTGACTTAAAATTAAGATTAGATTAAAGTTAAAGTGTGCCTTTAAGATACATTAATAGTTTAGATTTAAAGTGTGTATGGTTCCTAATATTTTTTAGATTGTTGGGAACTTCATTCCAATAGGGAACAGTCTGTATAAAGAAATGCTTCTCAGCCTCTGCAAGTTTTAGCCTTTAGCAGATAATATTATTTGTTCTAGCGGATGAAGACATTTGCAAAAGATCTATTGGGTATTGTGGCTCATTTCTGTAGAAAGAAGAGAGTTCTTAGATCTAAGATCTTAAATGCATAGCCTGTAACGTGTGCACTGTGATCTAAGTTAAAAATGTAACGCGCTACTGAGTTAAATGCAAATTTCAATGCCGTAGAAGAGGGTTGGTATTATGCACGTTTTGGCCACTAGCATATTGATATTCTGTGGAATAAGCTTTTGAGATAGAGATAGCTGCCTAAGCATACCGTACATTTTCCCACAGGCCTTGGTAATATGATCATCCCATGTCAAAGTGGAGTTAAATTCTATACCCAGGTTTGTGGCCTGTTCAACATAAGGGAATAACTACATTATTTACGACGACTTGTGGAAGCAACCTGGGGCTTTGCGATTTTTTGTAAACTATTATGGTTTTTGTTTTAGTAGGATTTAAATGCAGGCCGTTCGCCTTCGCCCAGTTGTTAAATTTTGGATTTCATGGTTGCTAACATTTACACATTCATCGATATGGTTTAGGGGACGATTTACATATAGTTGGGCAGCATCTGCATAAAGGTGTACATCACAGTCAGACAAACAATTAGGAAGATCATTTACTAGTTCAAATGATTCTAATGAACGGTTAATTGGCGCCGTGTTTCTGAAGACTTACCAGCCTTAATACTCGTGGCTCGTCTGTTTTTGACGAATCCAAGTTTTTTTCACTACGTGTATCAGCAGCAGTCAGAGACCTTCAATACAACACCAATAAACAATAATAAACAATAAACAACAAAACAATACAACAACTAAAAACAAGAATAAACAACAGCCACTATAAACAATAAGAACTATATACAGCAACAACTATAAACAACAACAACAATAAATAACAACAACAATAAACAATAACAACAACAGCAACAATACCAGCTCTGTCAAATGTACAATTTTTTGGATCGATGGATTAAACAACTTTAAGCTAACTAGAAAATATATTCAACAAATAACTTTAGAAAAATAGGTTATATGTAAGGAAGTTAGAGGGCGAAAATTAGGTATTCGGGAATCCCACACATTCCGACTTCTTACTCTTCACCTATTTTGTTTCGCATCGACCCCGGATGCGTTTTCCCTTTTCAGAGACAAACCAAAAGGAAGCGTGGTAAATCAAGGGACCCTTATTTCCCAGGTGAAAATTAGGGGTTCGGATAACCCACACATTCAGACTCCCTCACTCAACCCCTGGAAGAATTTGGAGAATTTATGTTTGACGAACACCTTCACAATTTTGGTGATGAAATTTTTAAGGACCATTTAAATTATATCTGATACAAGAAACATGTTTATGTTTTATAAAACGCTTTATGGTGATAATTTTACGTTTTGTAAATTGCATAATAACTCGGTTGTATTTGGAGCCTCCTTTTTTCAGTAAAAAATCATCGATATGGAGGCTTAGTACTTAGTGTATAAGAAAGCCGGTCAATAAATCTAAATAAACATATTTCTATTCAAATTCCAAGTGTTTTCTTATTCTGGGGTGTGTTTTCTTTTTCAAGATTTTGTTTCCAGTCAAACAACTCAAACAAAGGATTCTGATCCTCACTCGACCTTCGCCAAATTTCATTCTCACAGTTTTCACCGTTTTCGCTCACAAGTCAAACCCTCAAAAATTCATGATCAACACCCATTGGTTGAAAAGAAGATCATCACAAACCGAATCCTTAGGTTGAGGGTGTTTATTTTCTGAGACAAACAAAACGGGGGCCGCACTCGATCCCTCATCCATCCTATTCCTCTATCACACTCTTCACCGTTTTATTTTGAACCTTGATCACGCTATAATCATCCCCCGAACCACTCAACCAATAGCAGGTGTGAAAATTATAGATCACTGTTCAACTGTTCAAGCCAACGTGCAAGCCGTAGAGAGCGGACGTGTTTCGCGCGAGCTCCGGGAAAAATTATAGAAAGTGGATGACTTTAAGACAAAAAAAAAAAAAAAAAAAAAATAATAATAATAATAAATATAATACTGGAGTACTCCAAGATAAGCGAAAAGACGCTAAATCAGAAAAATATATAGTTTTCGACTCAAAACTAGTGATATGATTGAAACAAGTGCATAATTATTTTATAAAAAAATAAGTGCCACGCGAAATAGCTCAATGAGCGACGAACAAAAGAAAGAGCGTAGAAGCTCCGTGAGCCCAAGTAACGGTTATTTCTCGTATTTCTCAACGCGCGACAGCAACGAAACGGCGACAAAGAGCAACCGTCTGGCGGTCGATAGCCAAAGAGCACGGTCTTGCTCTCCCGCTCTACCCACTCCGACCCCTACATCATGGAGTTCTCAGTGTAAAACCCCAACAACAAGCAGTGACAAAATTTCTGCAACTGCAGCAAAAGCAACAGCAACAACTACAGTAACGGCGGGAAAAGCAACAGCAACAACTACAGCAACGACCTATATCGCGGAAACGACTGCGATGTCATCGACTGCAGCGCCAAATACAATAACAACAACAACTGCAAGCTCCAAAACCAAAATCGGCAATATTCAACAGGCGGCCCCGGCCATACAGACCGGCATGGATCGCTACATCCAAATCAAGCGTAAGCTTAGCCCGCAGAACAGCGCGGTCGGAAACAAGCCAAAGATAAACCGTGTCCAAGGAGACAATGATCAACCCAGGAGATCAAACAGCAACAGATTTGCCCTTTTAGCGGATGATCTACCGGAAATGGGTCAAGAGACCCAAAAGAAACCAAAGCCCCCACCAATCTACATAAGGGAGAAAAACTCGAACGCCCTGGTCAACAAAATTGTTGCGCTGGTCGGGGACGGAAATTTTCATGTAGTTCCGCTTACTAAAGGGAACATTCACGAAACCAAAGTGCAAACGAAATCTGAAGAGCACTTCCGAGCTTTGTCCAAATACCTGGGCGAATCAAACAAAAATTATTACACGTACCAACTGAAAAGCAGCAAGGGCCTGCAAGTGGTACTTAAAGGAATCGAGCCCGATGTAACCAAAAACGAAATTATAGATGCCCTTAAAGAAAAAGGTTTCTCTGCAAAGAACGTCAGCAACATCCTAAACAAAAACAGACAACCGCAACCACTATTTAAGGTCGAGCTGGAGCCTGACAGCAGAGCCTTGAAGAAAAACGAAGTGCACCCGATTTACAACCTGCAATTCCTCTTGCACCGAAGAATTACAGTGGAAGAGCCACATAAAAGAAACGGCCCAGTGCAATGCACAAACTGCCAGGAGTATGGTCACACCAGGACATACTGCACACTTCGATCAGTCTGTGTAGTTTGCGGAGACTTCCACAATTCCGCTAACTGCCCTGCTAATAAGGAAGACCCCCACAAGAAGAAATGTGGGAACTGCGGAGGAAACCATACCGCAAACTACAGGGGCTGTGTGGTCTACAAGGAGTTGAAGAGCCGCATGAAAAGAGTGACAGCAACGCGCCATCAGAATACACGAAACGTGTACACTGGCTCACAAACGACGCCGGAAGTATTCTTTGCCAAGGCCGCAAGATCCTCGTTTGGTCCGCTAAATACCCAGAAGGGTTTCTCCTACGCCGATGCCCTCCGAGCAGGTATGGAAAACCCATCCCAGCCTAATCTAGAAAACGCTCAGAAAGCCCCTGGACAGCCACAAAGCACAATGGAAGCTATGATGTTTACCATGCAACAAAGTCTAACAGAATTAATGTCCTTCATGAAAACGACCATGCAAACACTTGTTCAAAACCAGAACATGGTGATACAGTTGCTTGTAGCTCAGCAGTCCAAATAACTGATGTCTAGTCTACGAATAATTATGTGGAACGCCAATGGCGTTTCACGGCATAAACTTGAAATAACACAGTTCCTGAATGAAAATCATATCGACGTTATGCTGCTTGGAGAGACGCACCTCACAAGCAAATACAACTTCCAAATAAGAGGTTACGCCTTCTACCGCACAGATCATCCAGATGGTAAAGCCCACGGCGGAACCGGCGTCCTAGTCAGAGAACGCATAAAGCACCACTTTCACCAAAGGTATTCAACTAATTACTTGCAGGCTACGTCTATTAAAGTGCAGTCAGGTAAAGGCAACCTTTCCATAGCCGCTGTCTACTGTCCGCCTCGCTTTACAATCTCGGAAGGACAATTCATGGATTTTTACAACTCACTTGGAGATCGCTTCATAGCTGCAGGAGACTATAATGCCAAGCATACGCACTGGGGATCGCGTCTCGTGACTCCCAAAGGAAGGCAATTATATAATGCAATCATAAACTTGAGCAACAAATTGGACTATGTTTCCCCTGGTAGCCCCACATATTGGCCAGCAGACCCCAGAAAGATACCAGACTTAATAGACTTTGCGGTGACAAAAAATATCTCCCGCAACATTATATGCGCCAAAGCGCTTTCGGATCTTTCATCAGACCATTCGCCAGTTCTAATAACTCTTCTTCAAAGCCCAGAAACTACAGATCAACCCCAAAGGCTGACGTCGCACAGAACTAACTGGCTTAAATATAAGAAATATGTAAGTTCCCACATTGAACTAACCCCGCAGCTCAACATCGAAGCGGATATCGATTGCTCTACTGATGCTCTCGAGGACGTACTTACTGCAGCAGCCACTATTTCAACACCACAAGGGAAGGACGTACAACCCAACAAATTCAAAACTAATCAACAAATTGAACAGCTTGTCCAGGAAAAGAGGCGTCTGCGACGAGCTTGGCAAACCAACAGATCGCCATCTTCAAAACAACGTCTTAAGCAAGTCACTCGCTTACTAAACCGAGCTCTGAAACAAGACGCTGAAAAGGCACAACTACAGTACATCGAAAAACTTACGCCAACCAGTACAAAGCATCCTTTGTGGAAGGCTCATCCAAATCTAAGCTCTCCAATCGAAACCGTCACCCCGATAAGAAACTCTGCAGGCTGCTGGGCCCGCAGTGACGAAGATAGAGCCGAAACATTTGCTTCACATCTCCGAAGCGTCTTCCAGCCCAACCAGGCCTCTAGTCCATTTGTCCTACCACAAACCGAAACTAATACTATGTCTGTACCAACATTGTTTCAGCCGAATGAGATCGCAAAAGTCATTGGGGAACTGAAACCAAAAAAGGCTCCAGGCGGTGACTTAATAACTCCAAAGATGATAATTGAGCTTCCAAACTCTGCTATTGAGGTCATCTGTAAAATCTTCAATGGGATTATATGCCTCGGCTACTTCCCAAGGAAATGGAAAAAATCTATCATCATAATGATACCGAAACCCGGAAAAGACCACACAATCCCGTCATCCTACAGACCAATAAGTTTATTATCGTGTCTGTCCAAACTGTTCGAGAAATGCCTTTTAACACACATAATACCATACCTGGAAGTACACAATGTTATTCCGGCTCATCAATTTGGCTTTCGTCGAAACCATGGCACAATCGAACAAGTCAACAGAATAACATCAGAGATACGCACAGCCTTCGAGCATCGGGAATACTGCAGCGCAGTATTTCTTGATGTATCTCAAGCTTTCGATAGAGTCTGGTTAAATGGCCTCATGCATAAAATCAAAACACACTTGCCTACATACACTCATAAGCTACTTGAGTCGTATCTTTACAACAGAGTCTTTGCAGTAAGGTGCAACACAACAACATCTGACGAGTACACTATCGAAGCCGGAGTTCCACAAGGCAGCGCACTGGGGCCCACCTTGTTCGTCCTGTATACAGCGGATATACCTACGAACGAGCGGCTAACAACATCCACGTTCGCTGATGACACTGCGATCCTAAGTCGCTCGAAGTGCCCAAACCGAGCAACAACCCAACTAGCAAGTCACCTCATGGTAGTTGAGAAGTGGCTATCCGACTGGCGTATTAAAATAAACGAACAAAAATGTAAACATATAACTTTTACTCTTAACAGGCAAACATGCTCCCCAGTATCCTTGAATAGCACGCAGATTCCCCAATTCAACGAAGTAACGTATCTCGGCGTCCACCTCGACAGACGACTAACCTGGCGAAGACACATCGAATGCAAGAAACTACATCTAAAACTAAAAGCTAGCAGCCTCCACTGGATTTTAAACGCCCGATCGCCACTGCGTCTGGACTACAAGGTCCTGCTCTACAACTCCACGCTAAAGCCAATCTGGACATACGGCTCCCAGCTGTGGGGGAACGCGAGCAGCAGCAATATAGACATCATACAGCGCGCGCAATCAAAAATCCTGCGAACTATCACTGGGGCACCATGGTATATTCGCAACCAAAACATCCATAGGGATCTCGGCATTCTTGCAGTAAAAGATGAAATAGACAAGCAAAAGACGACCTATAATAAAAAACTTATTGTGCACCCTAATCATCTGGCAAGAGGCTTGACTCGGGTTTCCAGCAGAACCCGCCTACAACGAAACGACCTTCCAACCCAGCAATAATTTTCAGGGCCATATAACTCTGTGCCAGTCATAT
Organism: Drosophila rufa; assembly: GCA_018153105.1. Classification (NCBI taxonomy): domain Eukaryota; kingdom Metazoa; phylum Arthropoda; class Insecta; order Diptera; family Drosophilidae; genus Drosophila; species Drosophila rufa. The sequence continues at coordinate 178,439 of JAECXS010000135.1, forward strand.
GACTGTTAGTTAGGTTATTAATATAAGATTTGACACACTTATTGTTAGTCTCTAAATGGAGAAGATTCAATAAACAACAGCAAAGTAAAAAAAAAAAAAAAAAAAAAAAAAACTGTTCAACGAAGGGTGCGTTTTCCCTGTTTTCTCAATGACACTTTTAGCTTACTTATGTCACACGCCAAGTTAATTGACAACCTAATTCCCCAGCTGAAGCAGCTGGCATTAGCGATCACTTACTGAGGGTGAATTCCTTTTGAGAAAGTCACCGGTGGAATTTGAGGGCGACTTTTCTCAACCATCACACGTCTCAGCCACCCCAATCTTGATCGCTCGTCACACCACGTTAAACGAGACCCTAATTCCCAGCTCAAGCAGATGGCATTAGCGATCACTTACTGAGGGTGGATTCCTTTTGAGAAAGTCACCGGTGGAATTTTGAGGGCGACTTTTCTCAACCATCCCAAGTCTCAGCCACCCCCCATTTTGATCGCTCGTCACGCAACATCTAACAACACCTGACAAACACCCTCGCGTCACCCCAAATTTCTGGATCTCATTTACATAATCCCACGATCACCTGTCAACTTATCCTAATTAATTACACCCTTTTTCACGCCACCTGTCAACTTAGCATAATTTATTACCCGTCTTAATTGCCTCCCCCAATTGGGGGAGGCCCCCACCCCAAGTGAGCCAGAACTCTCATTTTATATCTACTGACGTCGTGTTGCCGAAGAAGGCCCTTTTTCCAGCCCACCTAAAGCAGGCGGTAGAGCAAGAGACTCTTAGCCTCAGGGAATGGGTCGAGGCCCACGTTGGGCGCGTAAAACAGCATAACCGTCCGCACGTCGATTTTTTTTACGGGATCATTCCATGCTGATCAGCATCGACGACCCCGAGCCTGTTACGTACGCCGGTTAGGGTCGACGTGAGTCATTTGGTTAACGCGGAAGAAAATCAAGAAAAGCCAATGCACTGATTGTCCAGAAAAATCAACACGGGCAAGATTGCACAAAAATTTGGCTCTGGCAGATGACACCGCCTAAACTCACCCAAATTGGGCCATGCAATCACCTGCAACCCAGCGCCGCCGATTTTGCTGAACTATTCAACATTAGAACAAAGACGACCCACATATAACTCCAGCCAATAGGCGAAAAGAGGGGAATAGATGACACTAGGTGAGAACACTTTTGTGTTCCATTCCGGTGATTCCTAGGCGAAATTTGGTACAGTATTTGGTATAAAAGTCACCGGTTTGTCAGTACCGGGGAGAGTCAAAAACCCAGAAGCCCTCGGGAAGATTATTGCAACCGCGTCGCGTCTCAGAGCCAAATTCGGAGTTCAAGTGGTGATTCCGAGTTCAAGTGTTGATCCTGTAGCCGACAATACCCAGGTCCTGAAAGGAAGACACATACAAGGACAATGGGCTCCAAAACGTCCAAAGTTGATGACAGCACCGCTAACGTAATAAACACGATCGAAGTGGTCGACCACAAGAACGAAATCGCTCAGGTCTACCAAGTCCTTCGACTCATCGCAGGATTGCTGATCGTCCTCCTGGTATTCAAAGGACTTAGCACCTACAAGAAGGTGATCCAGGGACGCCGCAACCAACGACACGAGCTGGAGAAAGTAGTGTCCCTCGCCAACACCTGGTCCTGTGACCACAAGTAACCGGCCGAAGGATGTCCCGACTCAACAAATACAATATGATAAACTATCAGCATTGAAAACAAACAATAAAAATTATTAATGAAAATCTAAATGTGTCAACTTGCCTTATGTTACCTGTGCTTCAATCCATATTTGAGCAGTAGATACTGACTCCATTTCACCAAATATATATATATACACAAGTGCGCTTACAAGTACACCCTCGTCTCTCTACCCGCCGGAAAGTGAAACGAAGTGAAGACGACACCATCGTCAAATGACCAGCGGTCATTCCGATCACTGAGCTGCTTAGCTTTTGAACTTATTTTTCTTTAAGTTTTTTTTTTTGTGTTTAATTTAAAACCCCTAAACACCAACACACTTTGTCGAATATCCCTATTCTGTTATCAAAAATAACATTACGTAATACTGGAAAAGTATTTTTTATAGATCATGGATCTGGTCACATTTAAGTTACCTCTTTCCTTTTCCTTTTGACTTTTGACTGTGGCGTGCGTGTGCGACGAAAAGAGCTATAAATTAAAAAGACAAAATGTCAACTGAAATCTCAAACACAAGTGTTCTGTTTTAGTGTCTGCTGGGAGTTGCTGAGTCCTGATTTGTTTAGTCAATCTGCAATAGGTTATGGGCCCAGATCTACGCATAGGAAACAGATAAGTAAACTTGTGAAATAGTGACTGAAAAAAAGGTGCTGTGCTGCCACTAGCCGCGTCCCTCGCATACATTGAAACAATTTGTGTGTGTGTGCGCTAGAATTCAATGGACAAGGCAAAGCGCAATATAAAGCCGTTTGACGGCGAAAAGTATACCGTGTGGAAATTCAGAATTAGGGCTTTGTTTTCAGAATTAGATGTGATAAAAGTTATTGATCAAGATGTGCCTAAAAAAGTGGATGAAAATTGGAAAAAAGCAGAGAGGTGTGCAAAAAGCACGTTAATAGAATACTTGAGTGATTCGTTTCTCAATTTCGCATCCAGCGACATCTCGGCGCGCCAGATTCTCGAGAATTTGGACGCCATCTACGAGCGGAAAGGTTTGGCCTCGCAGTTGGCAGCTCGCAAACGGCTTCTTTCACTCAAATTGAAGAGCGAGATGCCACTATTGAGTCATTTTACTGCATTCGACGAGTTAGTGAGTGAGCTACTAGCTGCTGGTGCAAGAATCGACGAGATGGACAAGGTTTCGCATTTGTTGCTGACTTTGCCCTCTTCGTACAATGGAGTTATAACAGCCATAGAAACGTTGTCCGAAGATAATTTAACGCTAGCGTTCGTGAAGAATAGATTGTTAGATCATGAAATAAAACTAAGAAGTGACAGTTATGATACAAGTCGAAAAGTGGTGAAGGCATTTGTTCCAAATAACAATAGCAACAACAACAACAAAAACTCTTTCCGAAATTATAATAATAACAACAACAACAATAGCTCCTTCCGAAATAGGGTTGCCAGACCATCAAAAGTATTTAAGGGAAAACAGAAACTGAACTTTAGATGTCATCACTGTGGTAGGGAGGGACACTTAAAAAAGGATTGATTTTATTATAAAAAGATAATAAATGAAAAAAATAAAGAAAATAAGCAAGCTCAAGTCGCAACGTCGCTACACGGTGGTTTCGCGTTCATGCTAAAAGCAAATAACTTTGTGCAGGATAAGTGCGGATTTATCCTTGATTCTGGAGCCACAGACCACATAATCAACGATGAATCGCTATTTGCTGATAGTGTGGAGCTAGAGTACCCGATTAAAATATCTGTGGCCAAGCAAGGATCATATATCTACGCTACTAAACGTGGCATTGTGCGACTCCACAATGGCCATGAAATAACGTTGGAGGATGTACTCTTCTGCAAAGAGGCTTCTGGTAACCTGATCTCTGTGAAGCGATTTCAAGAGGCCGAAATGTCAATCGAGTTTGACAAGAACGGAGTAACTATATCCAAAAATGGAGTTATAGTTTTCAAAAATTCTGGTATGTTAAATAATGTCCCCATTATTGAATTTCAAGCCCTTACAGTTAAAAATAAAAATAAAAATACTTACAAATTATGGCATGAGAGATTTGGTCACATAAGCAGTGGCAAATTATTAGAAATAAAAAGAAAAAATTTATTTAGCGACAACAGGTTTCTTAATAATTTAGAATTGTCCGATGAAATATGTGAAGCTTGTTTGAATTGTAAACAAGCCAGATTGCCATTTAATCAATATAAAGATAAAAGCTATATAAAGAGGCCTTTGTTTGTAGTTCATTCAGATGTTTGTGGACCAATTACACCGGTAACAATAGATGACAAAAATTATTTTGTCATTTTTGTAGACCAATTTACACATTACTGTGTAACATATTTAATAAAACATAAATCAGATATGTTTAAAGATTTTGTAGCAAAAAGCGAAGCACATTTTAATCTCAAGATTGTGAATCTTTACATAGACAATGGAAGGGAATATTTGTCCAATGAGATGCGTGGTTTTTGTGTCCAAAAAGGGATTTCTTACCATCTAACAGTACCACATACACCTCAATTAAATGGGGTTTCAGAACGAATGATAAGAACCCTCACTGAAAAAGCTCGTGCCATGGTTAATGGTGCAAAGTTAAGTAAATGCTTCTGGGGTGAAGCTGTATTAACTGCCACTTATTTAGTTAACCGAATACCAAGTAAAGCGCTAGGTTTTATTGAAAAAACGCACTTAACACACTTAAAAGTATTTGGTTCTACTGTGTACGTTCACAACAAAACAAGGAAAAGAAAATTTGATGAAAAATCCTTCAAAACCATTCTTGTTGGTTACGAACCAAATGGTTTCAAGTTGTGGGATTCTATAAATCGAAAATTCATTGTTGCAAGAGATGTTGTTGTCGATGAAACCAATATGTTTAACTCTAGAGCTAGTGAAAATGATACACAGATCCCGAAAGACAGTAAGGAACTTGACCATGAAGAAATCCTGAATGAAAGTAAGGATTGCGATGAAGATGAATTCCTGAAAGATAGTAAGGAGAGTAGACTTGAAAATTTCCCGAATGAGAGTAAGGAATGTAAAGCAAAAAATTTCCCGAATGAGAGTAAGGAATGTTAAGAAAGAAATTTCCCGAATGAGAGTAAGGAATGTAAAGAAAAAAATTTCCCGAATGAGAGTAAGGAATGTGAAGAAAGAAATTTCCCGAATGAGAGTAAGGAATGTAAAGAAAAAAATTTCCCGAATGAGAGTAAGGAATGTGAAGGAACAAATTTCCCGAATGAGAGAGATGAAACAGCTCAACAGCCAAGTGAGATTGGTCATATCGACAACAACAATGGAGATGTCGAAATAATCAGTAGAAGAAGTGAAAGATTAAAGAACAAGCCTTTGAAAACCTATAATGAGGAAGGTATAAATTTAAATAAATATATATTAAATGCTCATAGTCTTTTTAATGATGTTCCAAATACATTTGATGAAATAAAAAGTAGAAATGATAGATCGTTTTGGGAGGAAGCTATTAAAGTAGAATTAAATGCTCATGAAATAAATAATACTTGGGAAATTGTAAAGAAACCTGAAAACAAAAATATTGTGGACAGTAAGTGGGTATTTTCTCTAAATTATGATGAACTAGGAAATCCAACAAAGTACAAAGCAAGATTAGTTGCGCGAGGGTTTACACAAAAGTATCAAATCGAATATGATGAAACCTTTGCCCCAGTTGCTATGATTTCGAGTTTTCGATTCATATTATCATTATCAGTTCAATATAATTTGAAAATACATCAAATGGATGTGAAAACAGCGTTCTTAAATGGCAAGTTGAATGAAGAAATATACATGAAAGTTCCTCAGGGTATATCATGTGTATGTAAATTGAATAAAGCAATTTATGGGCTCAAACAAGCAGCTAGATGCTGGTTTGAAGTTTTTGAGCAAGTGTTAAAAGATTGTGATTTTGTTCACTCTCCTGTAGATCGCTGTATATATATACTTGACAGAGGTGGTGTTAAGGAAAACATATATGTATTGTTATGTGTTGATGATGTTGTAATAGCAACTGGAGATATGAATAGAATGAATAGTTTCAAAAGTTATCTAAAGGAGAAGTTTGAAATGACTGACTTAAATGAAATGCGCCATTTTATTGGGATTCGAATAGAAATGAGCGAGGATACAATAAGTTTAAGTCAATCTGCTTATATTAAGGGGGTTTTAAACAAATTCAATATGGATGATTGCAATGCAGTCAGTGCGCCTTTACCAAGCAAACTTAATTATGAGTTGCTCAACTCAGATGATAATTGTAATGCACCCTGTCGCAACCTTATTGGTTGTTTGATGTACATAATGCTATGTACACGTCCCGATTTAACAACTGCTGTAAATATCTTAAGTAGATTTAGTAGCAAGAATAATTCTGAGTTGTGGCAATGTTTAAAAAGAGTTCTTAGATATTTGAAAGGGAGCATTAACATGAAACTGAATTTTAAAAAGAATACAACATTTGAAAATGTTTTAGTTGGTTATGTCGATTCTGACTGGGGTGGAAACGAGATTGATAGAAAAAGTGCAACAGGCAATTTATTTAAAATGTTTGATTCTAACCTTATTTGTTGGAACACTAAAAGGCAAAATTCTGTAGCAGCTTCATCAACTGAAGCTGAGTACATGGCCTTATTTGAGGCCGTAAGAGAGGGTTTATGGCTAAAATCCCTCCTTAATAGTGTACATATAAAGCTAGAAAGACCAATTAAAATCTACGAAGACAATCAAGGTTGTATAAGTATAGCAAATAATCCCTCATGTCATAAGAGATCCAAGCATATAGATATAAAATATCATTTTGCAAGAGAGCAAGTAGAGAATAACGTTGTTTGCATTGAGTATATTTCTTCAGATAATCAACTGGCTGACATCTTTACGAAACCTTTACCTGCTGTGAGATTTCTGGAACTGCGAAATCAAATTGGACTCGTTCTCGCTGATGAAAACTGATTTTATGAAACCTTTACCTGCTGTGAGATTTCTGGAACTGCGAAATCAAATTGGACTCGATCTCGCTGATGATAACTGATTTTTAAAATATTTTTTTGATTTATCGGCCATTTAATGCCAAAGAAATGAAAAATGTGAAATAATTTAAGTTATTATAAGTGATCTGATCTGGTTTTTCTGGGTTTTCCCAGATCCTTGCAGTGAATGCTGGATCACATTGTATACCCCAGAAGCACACTAGCCACATTAGAATAAGTTAATGAAAACAATTTGTTAAGTTCACGTAAATGTAATTTTTGAGAGGGCGTGTCGAATATCCCTATTCTGTTATCAAAAATAACAATACTGGAAAAGTATTTTTTATAGATCATGGATCTGGTCACACTTAAGTTACCTCTTTCCTTTTCCTTTTGACTTTTGACTGTGGCGTGCGTGTGCGACGAAAAGAGCTATAAATTAAAAAGAAAAATTATCAACTGAAATCTCAAACACAAGTGTTCTGTTTTAGTGTCTGCTGGGAGTTGCTGAGTCCTGATTTGTTTAGTCAATCTCCAATACACTTCGTACATTTTTTTTTAATGTGCTGTTTTTTTAAAGCCATACGAATAATTTTGTACAATTAGTGAATTGCTAACACCAAAACACCGCACGATCTATATATATATATTATTAATTCTGCCTAATCTTCCAACAAATAAAAACCTCAACTCCGGAACGAGAGCTCTCAGCGATGGAATAACAGAGGGTAAGTCAACGGGACATTTTTCCCAATATTGTCAGACATATTTATATATATATATGTACTCGTGCCCACCATATACACTACATACCATATGACAAAAATATTATCTTCCAAAGAAACACTATATTCTAAATACACCTAAATGCTAAGTACACCCAAAATATTAATCAATTCAGAATAACTATAACAACACCTATTGACACACCTTCATGTCCAATACATGTTTGAACTACCTTTATAATAAATTTGTAATGTGAACTTAAAACCACAAAAATGCATTGGTAGAAACCCATTAAAAAGGGGGGGCATTGGGCGACGATCCAAAGGCGCACGAAGTTTGCGATTGGGGAGGGAAAACGGCCAAAACATAGCCCGATCGTTTTCACGATCAAGCATAAATATGCTTGCGGGGCAATGTGGACAGAAAGACAGACTGACGAACGATTTCTTCTATTTTTCAGGCACGTAAATAATTGTTCTGATTACGTTTGGAGAGGATAGTGGCGCCCAAAGAACCCACCCCAAATCCGGCGAGCTCAGCTGCACAAATCGTGTCTGCTATCCGGGGGGCCACTTCCTCAGCCCTATGTCCTCCAAGGACTGAGGCACCACGACAACACCGACGTAACAAGTTCCTAGATGAGATCCTAGATTCTCTTAAGCCGAGGTTTGCTTATCAGATAATCGGCCCTTGGCCAGTCAGTCAATTTTGGAGATCCAATCGGAGAAGTTGCAAAATTAAAAGAGCAGTGAATAAAAATAAGTTCGACCTTTTTGTAATAGTGAATAAGTGTTTAATAAAAAATAAAATAAATTTTTTAAATCACTAGTGAGATACTTAATTTACATTTGAGGTTAAATTCACCACTCTGTCCATAGTCCAAAATGCCTAGAGGACGACGTGTGAACATCGGCCGCCGCACAAGACATGCAAGCCAGCAACAAGTGTATTTATAGAACTTAAGCGAAGAAGAAGGACACGCAGATCATTGGCATCATACAACCGCTTGGCATTCCAATATGATCCAGCTGCGAACTACAGTGATGATGAAAATTTAGATATTGGACCAATGACGACTATATGCTGATATTGCAATGCGTTAAAGTTCAAAAGAGAAACGGCTGGACTGTGCTGCGCAAGTGGAAAAGTCCAACTGGATCCATTACTTACACCACCACAGCCACTGAAACCATTGTTCGATAGAAGTGATCCCGATTCCAGCCATTTTCTTCAACACATCCTTGAATACAATAACTGCTTTCGCATGACTTCCTTTGGAGCTAATATCATTCGAGAAGGCGGCTTCATGCCGACTTGCAAGGTAAAAGATACAACACACATAACCAATCACTCACACCAACACAATGAATTGCAACACATAACAAGTACATATATACCACACACTACACCATCACACGATCAAAAGTTACACCGTATTCTTCAACAAATGATTGTTTTCAATTACAGATACAAGGACAAATATATCATTTGCATGGTTCAATGGTGCCAACACCAGATGAACCGCATCAATTTCTGCAAATATATTTCATTTCTTCGATGGTGGATCAGCTGAATGTGCGGTGCAATATACAGGGAACACAACAGTTAAAGAGACGGATTATTGAACAATTGAAATCATTTTTTCACGCTAATAATGCTGTGGTTAATATGTTGAAAACAGCATTGAACGAATGCTATCGGATATGCACAAATTTGTCATAAGAGCGGATTGTACCCCAACAGGACAACATGTGCGAAGATTCAATGCACCCACCGTTAATGATGTTGCTGCAATTATTGTTGGCGGTCCAACTAAATCGCGAGACATTGTTTTTCAGCGAAGTAAGTAATATCATGCATCGTGCAAGCGAGACACATCCATTGGCACAGTAGAAGAAGAAACATACATAGAAACTTTATTGTTTAATAACTTCCATGTTTATCATCCGATTTTGGTCAAATTTTCAGAAAACGTCCGCAAATGCCTACTTATTTATTTTTGTTAAGAAACTAGCCCAATATTAAAAAACACTAGCGGACCCGGCGAACTTTGTCTCGCCCTAATTCGACGCCATTATATAACCCCAGGGTAATAGTCAAACACTGCATTTCTTTATTTAGTATAGAGCGATATGATATACTATATTTTTTGTTTTATTTTCCGGCGCAAAAACAAACAATGAAGACGGCTTACCAACACGCGAACATGCAACGTACAGCTGGCCGTGCGAAAAACAGGGAAATTCTGGATTTATTCCGCAGACTTCTAACGATTGGCCTTGCGATTTGTTGATTGTCATCGAAAATGCCAATCGGACGGGGAACTGAATCCTCTTGAATTGGAATGGTGATCAGTTGGAATAATCGGAATTCGTGGTATAAGGACTACCTCTCCTTTAAATGTTCCCTTGATGATCGTCGCCTGAATCACGTTATTCATCAGTTTCTTGACGGACAACCGCGTACCGTTGCACAATTTCGGATGATTTAGATTCCGCAGCATTATAATAATTGATCCCACCTTCAGTTGCAAATTATGCGGTGGAGTTCCTGGCACATCTAGCGAGTTCAAAAATTCTGTCGGATAGTTCGTCGCTTCATCCTCGTCGGTCACGCTGTCAACGGATCTGTATGAATGAAGTTCTCCATCGATTTGATTTTGAATAATGTAATTCAAATTATCTACGTCCTTGTTCTTCGCTGCTAGTATTGCCCGTTCACTAATCCAGTCGATATTTTTATAATTTTGCGCAATGTCGGGGAACACTTTGTTAATGAGTTCCTCCTTTGACGATGTGAACACGCAAAAATTTGCCGGAAACGATATTGATCCAGTCGAAACATCAACAGGAATTTCGCCATTGCCAAGTGCCAGCAGTTGTCTCGAGAATTCAGCAGCGGACGGGTCATTCTGCAATGTGACTCTCATGTTCGTGGTTAATTTCAGCTTTTTGACATATCTCCACAATGAAGACGATTTAAGGCATGCATTAACTTCATCGGCAGCCGTAGATTTCGGGATGACGGGAAGCGTTTGACGAAAATCTCCGGACAGCAATATCAAAGACCCACCAAATAGTTTCGAATCACCACGTAAATCTTTCATCGTTCGGTCAACTGCCTCCAAAGCTCTCTTATGCGCCATCGTGCATTCATCCCAAATGATGATTTTGCATTCTCGCATCAATTTCGCTGTCGCCGAATTCTTGCTTATTGTGCATGTTGGCTTGTCAACCGTGAGAAGATTCATGGGCAGCTTCAAAGCGGAATGTGCAGTTCGACCGCCTTCCAACAACGTGGCAGCAATGCCAGATGATGCAACAGCCAACGCAATTTGAGATCTTGATCGAATCGTTGCCAGAATCAACGAAATGACAAATGTCTTGCCTGTCCCACCAGGAGCATCGAGAAAGTATAAGCCTCCCGATCCATCGTCAACAACCTTCATTATCGAATCGTACACGTTCTTCTGCTCGGCATTCAAAAACGGCACATTGGTTCGGACTCTTTCGGCCAAGTTATCTTGGTTATAGTGTTGCTCCCGTTGAAATTCGCGATTGAAAGCATCGTGCACTGAACGATGTGGCGTTGGCATTCCCAATGTCGACAGTAGACTGCCGCACATAAGCATACACATGTCTTCGATCCGTATTAAAGCTTCGTTGTGCATTTCTCCGTTAATGGCAAGAGTGAAATTCATAGTTGTCCTGCGAACGTCTATTAAAATGTCGTCAGCCATATCGTCCTTGTACTTTTCCCACAGTGCGGTCGGGTTCGACGGATGACATGTGGCTATGATTATTGCAAATAATGCACGAATTTGATTTGATCCAGAAAGAGAAACAGTGGCATCAGCGAGCGTTGAGTACCAATGTGTGTCGTTTTCAAGCAAATTTAAACGTTGGCAAGCCTCCCGAAAAGTGGCGCACAGCACACCATCCACAGTACGCAGGGACTCGAAGGATGTAGGGCCTCTTATGTTCACCAAAAGCAAGCGAATATAAAAGCATTCGTCTTGGCGTGGATGAACTGTGTATATTCGTCCGAGAGCATCAGTCGAATAGATATCAGCGAAACCATCAACAGCATCGCCTCTTTTTCGGCGTTGAAACTTTTTCGATGCAGCGTTCCATGTATAATAGCGTAGCATTTCCGAATAGAGTAAAGTCCTTGCGAACGGATCGCTTTCGCATGTAGAAAAGAAATTTGTCAACGTTGTCGCTGGTGGCCGTTCTGCTCTTTGCGCTGCATTCGCGTCCGTAAAGTAGACACGCTGGCCGTTTTCCAAGTGAACAGATAAGTGTACGACCGTCGGATGACGTTCATGAATCGGAAATGAAAACAGACGCCAAATGGCCTCGTTACAACTTACGTAACGTCCAAGTTGAAATTTCGTCACCTCGTCGTTTGCATTCGGATCAGCAATGCCAAACACCGCCATGTCGCTCCCTTTGTTCACATATTTGCAAATGTATTTGATTGATTTTATTGAGTTGCAGTACTCAACATTGCAGTGCGTTGAAAACGTTTTCGACAAAAGCGGACAATATGGAACGATCCAGCGGTTATCGACGATGACTTTGTTATTTTTTACCATAATTTCGATCCATCTGCCGTTGTCATCTGTCTATACATCTGCCTATACAATGGATATCCATCGTTTCCACTGATTGTTTCAGCCACCAACGGACGGGGAAATCGTTTTGTGCAATTTCCGTTTTCCATGCATGGTGATTCTGGGTTGTGGACTCCGCAAGGGCCATGGATCATACTCGTTTTCACAACGGAATGCAGCTCCGGATCAGTTTCTGGATCTGGTATTTCGGCAGAAATAATCGAATCAATATGTTCTGGTCGGATCTTGTCGAACATCCAAAGCAAAATGTGCGCATGTGGTAAGCCACGCTTCTGCCATTCAACCGAGTACATCCAACAACGAACTACGCCAAAAACCTTCTGCTTAACGATGTAATCCATAAGAATTTTTACCTTTAGCTTGAATACTCGTGCAGTGATGTCATGTCGATCGCTGGATGTTTGTCCTTGGTGCAACAAATTCGTAATTTCGGGCCATTTCGGATTGCATGTAAACGTGATAAATAAATCAGGTCGTCCGTAATTCCGCACGTACGTCATCGCATCTTGAGCGTACTCATGCATATGGCGCGGGCTCCCAACATAAGTAGCTGGCAGAATGGTCAAACAACCAATGTTTGCCGCGTGTCCATCAGTAGCGATGGCGTCACGCAAGTGGATGTACTCGTCAGATCGTAACTTTGACTGATTGAAACGAATGAAATTGAGACGCTCCGTTTCTACTTTTACATACATGTCGACACAGTACTGCTGAAACAAACGGCGGTATCTCAACAGATGATTGTCAACATCTAGTCGAATCATCAATCGATATGCATAAAAATTCATTGAGCTGACTTTCTTATTCGTTTCTTCTCCTGTAATATGAATTCGAATTTACGTGCAGAATGAAAAATAAGTGATTAAACAAACCTGTCGTTGGATTGACCATCTTTATGTTGAAGTGATAGCCATCTTCTCCACGAAAGAACATCAACGGATATTGAAGTGCATCATATGACCGATGAGTCTCATAAACGCGTTGCAATTGTCCATCATCCCGACGCTTGAGAACAATATCGCGTGATTCCACATTCTCGCCAACAATCACCACTGCGACTTCATTGATAGTGGGCGCATTGAATTGTCTTGAATGGCTTCCTGCTGGTCTTTTATCTGCTCTGATAATGATTTTGTGGTCGTCAGAATGCATTGTATCCAAAGCTGATTTGAACAATCTGACCAATTCATTACACTCATGAAGAAGATTTTGCAATTGTTGTATTATTTCACGTTTAGTTGCAGTGAAAATTGCACAACGCTGATTAAGTTCAACTGCCGAATCACCAACGAAATAGATCTGAAGGAATTTATGATCTTTGTTTGGTGGTGGTAACAAAGCGCCCGCTCGATGGTGAATTTGCCCTTGAATCTGAATTTTGTGATGCAATTTCGTGAAAAATTATAGTTGTTCATGTTGATAAAAGAGTGACACTATTACCTTATAACTCGGATTGTAGCCTGGTTGTTGAACAACCTCTGCTCCAAATGACGTCATTTGAAAACATCCGTTATATTTTTGTGCGTGCAACAGGAAATGGTTTGATTTGCTTGTATTTCCATATAGAAGCGAATACAATGGCTCTGGTGGATGAGTCAAAACCGGCAATTTTACCTTGCCACCTGCGCAGCATAAGCCGGGAGCTTCCAATCGAAACTTCAGTGCATTGCAGTGCTGACATACCACAGACAATGAACCGATAACAACGCAGCTATGGTCTTTGTAGGACGTTGAGAAATTGTATGCAAATGCAGCGCGATTCAAGTCTGTTCTTGGTACTCTTTGTGTAGAGCGAATCTGTGCTAAACGGGTTCGTCTCGATTCATTTCTTTCTGCACGTTCGTCTTGCGTTTGACTTTCATGGACATTCCGACTATATGTGGCTCGACGTGTACGTCGTCCAATGTTTGGCCGTCTTATAGCAGGCATTATTCCTACAAATCACAGGAAGAAATTAAACAAATCCGGACGTCTGATAAAAACGAATAAGAAACCGAATAATATTGAAACGATTTGTTTTTACTTTGACATATATTTCGATACACTACTCTTTTATATAATTTGATATTTTAATTATTTGTTTTTCACCATTACCCTGGAGGATTTTCTAAAAATTTTATTACGTTCTGACCTTCTCCTGTTAGTTACCTACAACTGAAAGAAAATTTGAACCAAATCGGCCCAGCCGTTCTCCAGTAGTTTTTTACGACACATTTTTTGGGCTCCATTTTTATATATATAGATTTTTTTTTTTAACACATATATATTATTTTTACATTAATCAACCAAATTAATGGTTATAAAATGTAGGGACTAGCAATAGTAACAAAAATAACATGGATGCATAACATGGAAACGGTAATCTCCCTAACATAGGGAACGAAGTGACAATCAGTGCAATGTATTTATTGGGGAAGGACTCTCGTTCTCTGCCGTCCTCCCATATATATAGATAGATTTAAAAACATAACAACTTTTGATTTAGATTTTACTTTTAATTCTGTTTTCAATATGCACGACTTGTCTGTTCAAAAGTTCACAATAGAAGGAGAGAAGCTAGTGGTGGTAAAAGTAAGCATGAGGAATCCATCGCGATCGTGTTGTGTATCTATTCACCTCACAAACGATATCTTTGTTTCTTTTGACTCATCACTATTTTTAATAGAGATATTCCTACACACCTCCTTAAAATAAACATAGATTATGCTTTAATATAAAATAAGTACAATGTTCAAGCTTATAATATTAAGACAAGTCGAGCTTCTGGGGAATATTTCATTAATTAGTCCAACATTCGTTGCAAGGGATTGGGGAAACCCAGATAAAACCCAACCAGACCAAAATAACTTAAATTAATTACAATATTCATATAGTAACTATTAGAATTAAATAACGAAAGAAAATATATAAAGAAAAGAGCAAAATAAATATTAAATATTATTTTCATATATCATAATAAGGAGCTAAAGAAAAGAAAAAATGGAAAATTTATTATAATATGTCACAGAAATATATGAGTTTAAGAAAACAAATCCACTTGGTATACTCCGCATTAGTTAAGGCTCAATTGATCTCTGAGTGCACTAAATCAGGGTCAGGACAGGGGCTTAGTCAAAATATCGGCCAGTTGTTTATCTGTGGGAATATACTCAATAAGTCAGGTCGAACAGGTCAAACATCCAATGCCATTACGACATGGTGCGTTATAAGTTTCATCTAGATTCAAGGCCTCATAATTTAGTTTATTCGGAAGTGGAGTGCTAACTGGATTACAATCATTCATACCAAATTTATTTAAAACATTATTAATGTAAGCAGTTTGACTCAGTTCAAGTTTACCATTACATCTATTTATTATTATGCCAATAAAATACGTGATTTCCCCAAGTCAGTCATCATAAATTGTCATTTCAAATAGACATCGTATCTAAATTTGAGGTGACCAGAACATCCACATATAACAATAAGTATATATTTTTATACCCGGTACCCATAGGGTACAAGGGTATTATAAGTTAGTGCCAAACGAGAATGAATGTAACAGGTTTTGGCCATGTCCGTCTGTCCGTCTGTCTGTCCGTGTGAAACAACAGATTTCAGAGACTATAAGAGCTAGAGTTACCAAATTTGGTGACAACATTGGAATCTGTTGCACGCAGATCAAGTTTGTTTTAAAATTTGGCCACGCCCACTTGCGCCCTCATAAATCATAGAAAACGTTATTAAGCTATACTCGTTATTTTCGGGTTAAAGTTAATAGATACAATAAATAAATAAAATAAAATGGACGTTTCCTGAAAATTTCAGTAAAATCGGATGATAAGCATGGGAGATATTAGCAATAAGGTTAGAATTTTAACACACCGCCCTAAGGCACTGCTGTTGCAAGCTGTAGCCGACAGGTGCCGCATTCAAGCCTTGGCCGTGCGAAATAATGGCGCCAATGTATGTATGTACAATGTAGTGTATGTATATTTTTAAATTGCCTTTTAGTGTGAAGCTAAACGTTTAGGTACCGGGTATCTAACAGTCGAGCACAGTCGACTGTAGCTTTCTTACTTGTTATTAATATCTCCTTTGTTAAGGAGATACATACAATGATCTACAGCACAATTAACAAACCCAGCTGCTTTTAATATTTTCTCAAACATCTCATTCCAACATCTGGCAACTTGCTTAAGGCCATAAATTGATTTCTTTAGTTTACAAATTTTGTCAATTTCACAATCTAACCCTTGAGGAACGGCCATATAAATTTCCTCTTTTAATTGTCTATTTAAAAATGCTATCTTTACATCTATATGATGTACTTTAAGATCGTATTGATTTGACAAAGCTAAAAGAAACCGAAAACTAGTTATTTTTGCTACTGGTGCAAAGGTTTCATCATAGTCAATTAAATATTGTTGTGTGAAACCTCGAGCAACAAGTCTAGCCTTATATTTTAAAGGATTACCCGACTCACCATTCTTTATTGTAGAAACCCACCTAGAGTCAATAATGTTTTTACTTAGGTTTTTCAACAAGAGTCCAAGTTTCATTTGTAATGTGAGCATTTAGCTCTTCCTTAAGAGCTTGTTCCCACTTGAACCTGTCTTTCAAGTCATTGAATGTATTTGGTATGTTGTTAAAAACGGGTTGTGAATAATTGTGAAATAAACAATTATTCAAAAGTCTATAAGGTACTGGTGGTTTATCTCTGATTCGTTCACTTTTGCGAATTTAAGAATTTTCTCCAAAGCCTACACTGTTTTCTTTTCCCTTACTATCATTCTGGGCATTAAAATCCGTACTCTCATTCGGGAAGTTCTGGTAAACATTTCCAGTACTATCATTCTTGACCTCAAGATCCGTACTTTCATTCGGGACATAATAGCTAAGACTTTCAATACATTCATTCTGAAAAAATGTTCTTTGTCCATACTTTCATTTTGGAAACAAGTTGTATTATCCATAATTTCATTCTGGAAACAATTTTTACTATCCATATTTTCATTCTGGAAACAACTTTCATTATCTCTCATTCTGGACACAATTTTCTTCATCCATACTTTCTTTCTGGAAACAGTTTTCTTCATCCATACTTTCATTCTGGAATAGAGAATCATCATCTCTAGACTCTATCATACTTGTATTAATTTTATCCACCACTACGTCTCTGGCTACAACAAATTTTCTATCTTTAATAGACCATAATTTGAACCCATTCGGTTTATAGCCCACCAGAATACTTTTAATTGACTTGTCGTCAAATTTTATCTTTCTTGTTTTATTATGGATGTACACGTATACTGTAGAGCCGAACCCTTTTAAATACTTCAAAATTGGTTTTCTTCTATGCCACATTTCGTAGGGAGTTTTTTTTCTTGTCAGCTAACGCATTAGTTGGGCTTCTATTAATTAGGTAGGTAGCTTTTAATACAGCTTCATCCCAAAAATATTTTTCCAATTTAGATCCACTTATCATGGCACGAGCCTTTTCTGTTATTGTCCTAATCTATATAATGAGTAAACTGATCGATAAATACAACATTGTAGTGTTTAGCATCTATTGTTGTGGGTGTAATTGGACCACAAACGTCAGTGTGTATTATAAACAAAGGTCTTTTAATATATTCTTTATTTTCAAATTTGGAAAATTGTAATCTAGCTTGTTTTCCATTAACACAAGCTTCACACACAGAACTATCAAATGTTATATTTTTTAGTAAATGTATATCTTCAAAAATGTTACATTTTTTGAGCTCTGCTAGTTTTTCCTTACTAATATGTCCCAATCAATCATGCCACAATTTAAACATATTGAAATTATTTGTATTAGTACTGTAAGCCCGTTGACTGTATGGCCACTTATAGAAACTTTAACACCTCCTGCCGAAAATACAAAATCCATGCCAGCATCTTGCATTTTCTTGATTGAAAGTAATGTTGTTATGATTTATGTAAGTAGCATTAAATGTAAACATCTTGTTATAGAATATAATATTGTATGTATTCGATAGTTCTGTAGTAAGTATCAATAACACGATAAATATAAAAAGGAGTCGCAGCCAACTTCACTTTATAAAGAAGAAGCACAAGAGACAGACGCGCCAGAAAATAAAAAATAAAGAATCATTAAAAATATACACATCATTTACAATATGGCCGATGTTATTACAGTGATGACATTTTAAATTGGCTCTTTTATTTTTTTTTGTTTTTATTTTTGTAGTTGTTGTTTGAGTTTATTTTATTATCAAATTGCCTATCATTTCGCTCAGCTTGTAACACTTTAAAGCTTGTCTCTTTGTTTGCACTTCTCAATTTGATTTCCTGATCTAATAGTCGATTCTTAACGTAAGCTTAAGTTTGGTTTTCCTGCGATAAAGATTCCACTGCAGTTATAATTCCGTCGTAGGAAGAAGGAAGAGTTAGTAGAAGATGTGACACGTTGTCCATCTCATCAATTTTAGCACCCGATGGAACAAGATCAATAATTAGATCATCAAATGTAAGAGACGAATTAGGTTTAAGCTTTAATGATAAAGGTTGTTTTCTAATTGAAAGTTGAGATGCCAAACTTTTGCGCTCATATATGCTATCCAAATATTCAAAAATTTCTTTTGCGGTACACCCGGTTGTGGCGAAACTTAAGAAGGAATCACCCGTAAATTCTATTAGCTCTTTCTGCTTTCTCCCACTGTTCACTTTCATTATCTGGCTTTTGTTTTCCTATTACACAAAGAACATCAGTCTCGGCCAATAAAGCTTTGACCCTAAATTTCCATATCGAATAATTTTTGCCATCGAAGGCCTTATATTTCTTTTAATTTTGTCTATTTTAATAGTTTTATTTGGTAATTCTCTATTTGGGTATCAAAATTATGTTGGGGACGCTCTTACTTTAGCCACAATAAATCTTTAAAGTTTTGCCTAATTCCCATACAAAATGTGCTTGGAAACCGTTGCTACGCAAACACGCGCACAATGACAAGCGCCTGTTGGTGTGATCGGTACAGTGGTCTGTGAAGCTTAAAATTTTTGTCAAATTGTGCTTAGCTTAAATACTATATATGTCGAAACTTTGCACACTTTGAATACATTTATGCGTGAAATATAAATAAAACAAACATTTGACAACGTAAAATACTTAGTAATTAACTACTATTTAATATTAAGACGTACATTTTAGTCGCAATTCATTTTTGAAGTTTAACCTTAATTCGTTACACAATGCGCAAATTATGAATACACAAAATGCATGCTCCCGATCTAAGCGCCACAATGTTATGAACATTAGGTAAAAGTGAACGCATAGTAGCGCGTAGGCGAGAAATTTTTTTGAAAAAAAAAAATCGCTCGTGCGATCTCGCCTGCGGCGCTACTTTGCATATTCTTCTTTCATACTATCCTTCTCATTCCCGATTTTGTTATATTATAACTTTAGGATCCCGACGACTTAGAAATGGATGTATAATATTATTTTGCAACATTGCCCCTTGGATACAGAAATTAACCAAAGTATTTATGTATATATGTATACAAATTAAGTGCGTACCTAAAAATACTTATGATTGGTTTAGTAATTAATTATTGTTTGTTTTGATTCTAGGTTATTATGCACAGCTGATTTTTGATTTTGACATTAAACGAAAATAAAGACATGGAAGGTCTTTTATAATTTGATATATAATATAATCTTAATATTGAAATAAAAAAAATAAAAAAATGTTAATTACTACGTATTTTACGTTGTAAAATTTTTGATTTATTTATATTTCACGCATAAGTGTATTTAAAGTGTGAAAAGTGTCCACAATATATGTAGACACAGTATTTACGCTAAGCACAATTTGACAAAAATTTTAAGCTTCACAGACCACTGTACCGCGACGAGCACACAGACAGGCGCTTGAATTTTGTGTATTCAGTGTGCGTGTTTGCTAGCATTTTGTATGGGAATTAGGCAAAACTTTAAAGATTTGTTGTGGCTAAACTAAGAGCGTCCCCAACATAATTTTCATACCCAAATGCTAGTTGAAGTACCCCCTATCTATGTTTTTTTTGGAAGGGGCTCCGTTAATAGAGAATTACCTTTTATTTAAATATCGTTTTGTAGCTCGTGTTCAGATAAATTAGACGGAAAAACAAACCAAAAAATAAGTTCTTGGAAGCACAGTTCTTGGAAATGCCAGACTTATAAGAATTTCGATTAACTTTTCTTGTTGAGACACACGCACACAGTTTTTAAAGTCGCGTTTGATTTCATGTATAGACACAAACAGATAATATCCGAATTTTTGTTTTTTGAGAATTTTTACGAACAGGAAGTTTTCTAGAAGTTTCTCCACGCAGACACACATATTTTATTTCATTTAAGTATATGTTTGTTAAATTCGTAGTTTCACTTTCATTTTATTTTCCCTTCTTATTTTATATTGGTGACTGGGCACATAACCTATTAAGAAACCAGCCCAATAATATAAAACACTTTTGATTTAGATTTTACTTTTAATTCTGTTTTCAATATGCACGACTTGTCTGTTCAAAGGTTCACAAAAGAAGGAGAGAAGCTAGAGGTGGTAAAAGTAAGCATGAGGAATCTACCTCGATCGTGTTGTGTATCTATTCACCTCACAAACGATATCTTTGTTTCTTTTGACTCATCACTCTTTTTAATAGGGGTATTCCTACAATTTTATATATTTACTTTAAGCCAAAAATTACGACTATAGCTTATATAAAGTTTTTTATGATTTTCGGGGGCGGAAGTGGACATGGCCAAATTTTAAAACAAACTTGATTTGCGTGCAACAGATTCTAATGTTGTCACCAAATTTGGTAACTCAAGCTCTAATAGTCTCTGAGATCTGTTGTTTCACACGGACGGACAGACGGACAGACCGACGGACGGACATGGCTAAATCGACTCGGCTGGTGATGCTGATCAAGAATATATATACTTTATGGGGTCGGAGATGCCTCCTTCTGCCTGTTACATACATTCTCGGTTGGCACTAACACATAATACCCTTGTACCCTATGGGTACCGGGTATAATTACTTGCCAAATTTATAATCGGCAATAACAATAGCACAAACATGAAAATTACAATCTAAAAATATAAATTCGATACGATCACATGGATAAGATGAAGTACAGTACAACTTCGACAGTCCGGACATGCGCCAGTCCGGACACTCCAGTAATTCGGACACTTCTACATTTCGGACAAAATAATATTTTTACCTCTACAATCCGGACAATTTTTCTTATGGAAGAACAAAAAATAAATTTCGGGGGTTTCCCGTTTTTACTTTGTTTGTTTTATTATTCTAACCTTTGTGTACGTTTGGCACTACTTCAGTTTCGGTGCATTCTTTCGCGAGCGTGGTTGAGTAACTTCATACCAAGTATCATGTCTTTAAATAATAAACGCAAACATAAAACACTAACTTTAAAGGAAAAGTGTGAAATTTTAAAAAGTCTTGATGAGGGAAAAACTATTAGGCATGTTGCCGAAAAATTTAATGTTCCTAAATCAACGATTTGCGACATTAAAAAAAATAAGGGAAAAATAAATCAATTTATTTCGAATACCTATAACGGACCCGGTAAATATTAAACCAAAATAATATATAAAACCACTTTCATAACATATGTAATTTTTTGTTTGTAGGAAAAAGAAAAGTTATGAAAAAAGCAGAGTATCCAGAGTTAGAGGACGCGCTTTACACATGGTTTTTGCAGCAAAGAAACAATCATATCCCGATTTCATCAGAAATACTAAAAGCAAAGGCCAAAATTTTTTATACAAAGATAACGGGAAAGGACGATTTTTCAGCGAGCTCAGGCTGGTTAGACAAATTTAAGTTACGGCATGGT
Source organism: Drosophila rufa (assembly GCA_018153105.1). NCBI lineage: Eukaryota > Metazoa > Arthropoda > Insecta > Diptera > Drosophilidae > Drosophila > Drosophila rufa. The sequence goes on from JAECXS010000135.1 coordinate 200,333, forward strand.
ATTCGTTATTTAAAAATTTGTGGTGAAAAGGTTTCCAGCGATGAAAGCGCAGTAGAGCCGTTTAAAAGAAGTTTGCTGGCATTGTTGCTGAGATGGATTTAAGTGAAGATCAAGTTTATAATGCAGACGAATCTGCCGCTTTCTGGAGAGTGTTGCCTGGTAACACATGGGTGCATCCGAATGAAAAATCAGCCCCAGGAAGAAAAATTTCTAAAGATCGTGTGACATTTATGCCATGCTCAAATGCTGCCGGAACACATAAACTTCCTCTTTTGGTTATTGGCAAATCTGCAAATCCAAGAGCCTTTAAAGGTTATAAAATTCCAGTGATATATAAAGCAACTAACAAGGGATGGATGTCTACGTCTCTTTTTGTCGACTGGTTCAAAAACCATTATATTCCAGAAGTAAAAAAATTTCTAACACAGGTTAACAGGCCACTTAAAGCATTATTGATATTAGACAATGCTCCTTCACATCCTAAAACGGATGAAATAAATTTTGATCCAAATTTTAAAGTTATGTTTTTACCACCAAATTGTACTGCAATATTACAGCCTATGGATCAAAATTTAATACAAAATGTAAAGGTTACTTACAGAAAGCAATTATTGCAACATATTTTATCAGAAAATGCTGATGACGTCGATGTGGTTAAAACTTTAAAAATGTTTAGCCTTAAAGATGCGGTTAATTTCTTGGATTTAGCATGGCAAAGCATTAGCAAAAAAATATTCAAAAAAGCTGGTCTGCATTGTGGCCAAGAACTGCATCTTGTTGGGATGATGAAGATTTGATACCTCTTCAGAATCTGCGTAAAGAACTGCTGACTGATAGCATCGCTGATGGCATAAAATCCATTCAAAATTTGATTCTAGCTTTAAAATTCAGTAATGACCTAACTGAAAAAGATGTCAATGATTGGGCAACTGGTGAAAATGAATTTTCAATGGAGTTTTCGGATGACGAAATAATAGAACATGCTAAACAAAAAGAATCGCCAGTGCAGCTTACAGACTCTGAAGACGACATTGTGGAAATGGCTACTAAGACAAATATATCTACTGCAGATGCGAAGAAAGCATTTTCAGTTTGTATTCAGTGGGCTGAGGAGAACAATATTGAAATGCAGGATATTCTTTTGTTGAAGAGGATTGAGCAAAAAGCTCAAATCATTCATCTAAACAAAGTTAGTCAACACAAAATAACTTTTTTTTCAAAAAAGCATAATATGTATATATTTCATATAATAATTAAATGTATTTTAATAAATCATATCACATATGTATGGATTTACTTCACTTAGATTGTTTTAAAAATTTTCACTACTATAGTCCGGACAACTCGATAATCCGGACTTGCCCAAAACTATATGTGTCCGGACTGTCGAAGTTGTACTGTATTTATAAAAATTAACTTGCGATCCCAAGCAGCCAGCGACCTTGAAAAGGAAGTAAAGTAAATGAAAAATAAAAGATAAATAATGAGAAGTTGCATATCTGCGCATATGTGAGTGAATGTAGGCCAAATTACTTAACTCCTATGACCAACTCCAGACCCATTTCAGCCCCTGATCCCATTTGGAGCTCCAAGTAGGCAGGAAAAACCCTGAAATGACGGCAGAGATTTATATATATACATATACAGTGGCTCACAGCTTATTTCGTGCAGAGGTGCCAGAAAACTTTGAAGACGTGTATCTTCTAAACTATATGAGATATCCAAAGAATTTAAACGCAGTGTGTTAGAGTATTATATTAGTAATAATAAGGACACTTCATTTTTATTTCAACTCGATTAAATAACACTTAAAACTAATAAAAACAGAAAATACTGCCCTGTTCTATGTCACAGCTTATTTCGTGCAAATCACAAAATCCTTAAAATTATATAAAAAAACGAAACTTAATATTTAGTCTGGTCTCCCTTTTGCTTAATAACATCCTTCAAGGGGGTTTCCATCGAAGAAACCAACTTTTTAGTAGTTTCTATTGGAATTTTAGCCCATTCTTCCAAGGGAGCTCTTTTTAGGTCATTTTTGTTCGATATTTGTCTCTTACGAATTTCCAGGTCCAAAATTGCCCACAAATTCTCTATTACATTGATGTCAGGTGACTGGGAAGGAGTCTCCACCACGTGCGGGGAGTTCCAGATCAACCAGGTCTTCACAATACCTGATGTATGTTTGGGGTCGTTGTCCTGGTAAAACCGAAACCTCCCCTCTATTCCCAGTTTTTCGGCGCTTTGGAGCAAATTTTCCTTTAAAACTTGAAGGTACATATGTTTATCCATAGTTCCTTCGATAAACACCAGGTTTCCAACTCCTGAAGCCGCCATGCAGGCCCAAACCATAACACTACCTCCACCATGCTTCACAGTAGGTTTCAGGTGCTTGTTCTGCAGCTCTGTATTCGGTTGCCGCCAAACATATCCCATTCCATCTGAGCCAAAAATGTTGAACTTGGACTCGTCTGCGAAGATAACTTCGTCCCAGAAAGATTTTGGCCGTGTTACGTGTTCCTTGGCAAATTTTAGCCTGCATTGATGGTTCTTCTGGCTGATAAATGTCTTTTTACGAGCAACTCGGCCATTAAAGTTGTTTTCCCGCAAAACACGGCGGACAGTTTCTATTGAACATTTTTTGCCCATTTCGTTCTCTACTTCAACCGTAAGTTTTGGAGCCGATAACTTTGGGTTATCTTTAATTTTTCGGACAATTCGTCTCTCCTCCAGCTGAGTAAATGTCTTATTGGGAGCATTTCGGCCCTTGTCTGCCATTCTCTTTTCCCGGACGAAGCGTTGAATTATGTACTGGACCGTACTGGGGCTTAGATTAAACATTTTAGCAATATTTCGCTGACTTTTACCATTTTTGAAATGTGTGAGGACCAATTCCCTTTGCTCGATCGTTGAACGCGGACTCATATTTCTAATTCAAACAAAACTGGATTTTTCAGTGTGACCGAACCCAGTAATGGCAAAAATAAATTAGCCAATACTATGTTCCACACGATATACCAAAAAAATTTGATCTAAATATCTTAATTTAGAAATTACACTTTTTTAAAGTTGCTGCACGAAATAAGCTGTGACATAGAAAAGGGAAGTATTTTTTGTTTTTATTAGTTTTAAGTGTTATTTAATAGAGTTGAAATAAAAATGAAGTGTCCTTATTATTACTAATATAATACTCTAACACACTGCGTTTAAATTCTTTGGATATCTCATATAGTTTAGAAGATACACGGCTTCAAAGTTTTCTGGCACCTCTGCACGAAATAAGCTGTGAGCCACTGTATATATGTACGTATATATAAAACGTTGATGAAAACACAAACCTACAGCCAATTTCTAATTTTTTTCTTTTCCGTCACATATTTATGATAGTATCATAATTGTTTAGGCAGTTGTTTTGGAGCGTGGTGTAAAAAAATCTGTAATGCAAACACTTGTTAATTTTAGTACAACAATTCATGTAATATATTATGCAAGCATTATAACGTAATTAATGCATTGCTTGCTAATTGTTTACCATGGGGGGAGAATAGTATGCGCTGCTAACGAGGAGGAAGCCGACCGAGCCATGTGACGGAGATGCAGGCGAGCAGGAAACGTCCTGGTCTCAGGTAGGGAGGGTGCGTCGGGACATTACCAGCCACGCCCCAATCCTTAGTCCGACAAAAGGAAATCAACTTGGTTTTGTGGTGTGCCCTGTGGGCATCGGTGAAAAATCCCTCCCTGAGGAGACTGGCTGGCTGGCCGGCCTTGCCCCCTCGAAGAGAAGCAGGTTTGCAACACCTAAAAAAATAAGGTGGAAGAATTAAAATTCTCTTGTTTTTACAATAAATGTCCCTGACGAACTCTAATCCAGTTGTTTGCACTACAACAGTTACATGCCAAGATTTCATTTGTATGAGGGAAAAATTAACGATCTAAGGCTAGATATCAGGGACCGTAAATAATGATTATTTTTTAACTTTATTTATTCCCTTCCGCCAAGATTTTTAGATTTTGAATTTTTACTTTATAAATAATTGATTATCTTTATTTTTAAGTGATTTTTTAAAACTTAGACCATAATTATTATTTTTGATAAAAGAAATAAAAATCATAAATAATGATTATTATTTTTTTTTTTTTTTCGCTCAAAATAAAACTCAACTTTAATTTTTCTATTCTGTGCTTGAGATTTCGCCGATATAATTTCATATCCTTGAAAAATGATCGCAAGGCAACACCATTCGCTAAAAAGTTGTCCTCGAAAATCAATACTTCTCTTAATTAATTTTATTTATTTTAATTATTAATGATTTTTATTTATTCCGCTCAAAATAAAACTCAACTGTAAGTTCCTCATTCTCTGCTTAAGATTTCGCCGATATTATTTTATATCCCTGAAAAAGAATTATAAGGCAGCCATACGCATTTAAGTCGAACCCCAGTTGTTTTAAATTATAATTTTTAAATACTTCGTTGTTGATTTTCATGTTTTATTATTATTTAATTTAACGAACAGTAACTTTGATAGCGAGTCTTCAAAGGGGTTGCACCTTTGATCGGTAACCATCACCTTAGGGTGGATTTCCACTACGTTTCTTTTTCTAACTATCGCACGAGAATCACGAAAAGGTGTTTCTACTAGAAAAAAGTGCTTTTTGGCACCCTTTTGAAGGGAAACAGCTGTTTTTTGTTTTGGTTCTGATTTGGCGCAAAATTAAATTTAATTCAAAATTATAACAATGTTAACTAAGATTAACAATGAAACAGCTAGACTTTATTTTCTATTTGAGGCTAAGTAACAATAAAGTTTCACATGGTTCCGCCAGCCAGCCGCTCGACTGGAGATATCCGACTTACAGCAACCACAGATCGCAGATTCTACTCGGAGGCAGACGCAAAACACAGCTGGAAATACAAGTCAGTGTGACCGATTCTGACCATTTTCTTTATTTTCTTTGGTCACACGGGTTACCGAACGAAATAAATCACAATTAATTACTCTCACGGAATTGCGTAAGCGATTTTCGTCGATCTTAGTAATAGCCTTAAGGAAGGATGATCCATCCAAAATAGACTGACAGTCCGTTCTTATACATACAAAAAAAAATATATATATATATCGACTATTAAGCGATATTTCGTACGTTCGTTCCCTAAACTTTCCTTACCTTCCCTAATATCTTATTGGTTTGGAATCGTCTACGAGTGGCAAGGTTCGGACGCACTAATATACAAGCTCCAACAAAACACAGAATTACACATTAATAACCAACATTAAAAATTTTCAAACTATATCAACGTATTTCGGAGTAAATTGGTGTTCCGTTCAAGAACATTTCACAAGGTTCATAGGTTTTAAATTATAAATAAAACTGAAATAAAGAGTTGCGCGCGCATAAAAGGACAATAATTCAGACGTGAGGTTGGGGTCAACCGCAATGAGAACCCCGCCCCCTCGCCTGGAAGGCCGATCAAGCCTGTACGTTGTGTACACAGCCGGAAAAACTTCGGCTTTAACCAGGTTTCTGTGAACACAATCACCTGGGATGCAAAGCAAACACTATCAGAATACAATTTAGGAAGCTTACTACGTAAGTTTAGTTTTTTGGAGCGGACGTAGCTGGCACAGTGGTTTTGTCCGGCCTGGGTAGACTAATTCCTACAGACCGTCTCTTCATTTTCTTAGCTTTGTACTCCTTAAGCTACGTACTCACCAGCGCTAAAATTTAGCAACCAAATGAGTGCGAGCGAGAGACAAATACACTTTTTCGGCCCCTCTTAGCAAGGTCGGTACGCAGATGAGCTAAGAGAAATACTATAATATACTAGAATGAACATCGCGCTAGATATTTTAAATCGGCTGAGTCTTCGCAAGGGTGGCGCGAGAGGAAGGAAATATCTGATAATTCCCCGCGACCCTTGCGAAATTGAGACAGGCAATTGGAAACAAAACCCTATGGCGGGACTTTCCAGCGGAGAAGAATTAATTTATTTACAATACAATTAAAGAAGATCCAATTATATGCAATCTTGACCATAAAGTAATACAAATTAAAAATATTAAAACAAAATGAAGTCTTAAAATATGTGATTTCACAGGGAAATAAGCAAATCAAACGAACAAATTACTTAAATTGTGATTTCCAAAGCCGCGGGGCCAGCTCCCGATGCAACCGACGAGGACGAGCTGCTCCTGGCCCTGCAGCTGCTGCTACTGCCACTGCTGAAGCAATATAAAAGGGCCAAAATTATGGACAAGCTATTCCCTGCTAGTCCATGACCAGTGGTCATCTACTGGGATCCTCTTCTTAGTTGGCTGCCAACCCAAAATGCTGTTGCTTCAGAGCATACGAGGAGTACAAGAAGGAGAATGAGAGCTGCCTTTCCTCGGGCAGTGGCAAAGGGAATGGTAAAGGCACGGGACGACTGGGTAAGCAGCCGCCTCCCTAGATACGCGTAAGCACGAGTTCCGTGGAGAACTCATGGATAGAGATCATGGCGCGGCAACTTAAGCGACAATTTCGTGGCAGCAGTCGTCGTAGACGCTGATGTGCCCTACGATGACAATGGGCAGGGCGACACTTCGCAAGTGTTCTACGAGTACAATGCGGAGAGACACACTAGCGGCCAACTGGACAAGAAGGTGAAGCAGCAGGCGGAAGAGATCAGACACACAAAGATGGCTCGGGTCAACACTCCGCAGCTGGATGTGAATCATAATTTAAGTAATTTGTTCGTTGGCCCGCGTTTAATTTGAATTGAAAACAAACACAGCTGACAGTATGGCCGTTTGGCCGTTTCGTATGGATTTTCGGCGAACACCACAAAACCGGTCACACTAGAAATATGAAAGCCTTTTAGCTAGCTAAGGATTTAGCGCTGGTGAGTATTAGGCTTTAACGACAACATACCGAGGCCAGAAATCGGCAGAACATATCGTCAGGGACATTTATTTTGAAAGATGAAATATCCCCAGAATAAGACAATTTTAATTGTTTTATTGGACTTGGTTCTGTCTTGAATATAGACAGTAACATCTTCAGATGTTTGAGACGGGTGAATCCGAGTAATGCAATAAGTGCTTTTGGCAACACAGACTAGTTGGCTGTATTACCAATTTCGGCCGATAATCCAAGCCTGCCACCCTGGGGAGCATTCGGGACGTGGATCTGAGGGTCTTTAATTTTGATTTTGAACCCCCAGTGGACTCAACAGAAATCACTGGAGCTGCGGTCCCCTAACGCGGCACATTCGGAGGCCGAATCTTTTCTCTCACACGACCTCAATATCATTGGAGTTAGATATATTGGGGACGGGGCTGTGCCGAGGGAGTCAGCTGTTGAGAACCTGTATCGAGTTGCAGAGCAGCGGCCAAATGCGGTATGGAAACCGTGGTTTTCTTGCCCTTTGGGAACTTGTTTAATAGCTTTAGGCCATTAAACTGGGAGTCCAGCGCCATGATCACCTCATTAGTTTTACGAAAACTAACTATTTTGGTTTGCCGCATAAAAGCAATAATTTTCCTTTTCAACATCGCGACAAGCTTCGCAGCAATAGCGCAGTTCTTTTGTGCTTTTAATAATTACAGCCGCCCGGCCTGTGCATTATCACAAAGCCAGCAACCGATATTAGGGTCATCATTAGAAATAACCTTTTTACAGGTTTTAATTGAGCAGACAAGGTTAGGTTAGGTTAGGTTAGGGCGGCGGCTGACACAAGGTCAGCCCACTTAGGCCATCACTGGCCCATTGTGATACCGCAATGGATCTTTTATACTCTTACCACAAAGTTAGAAAGACTCCCAGCCTGTTTCTCTTATGAAACCTGCTATTTTCTTCGGGGGTGCGTGGGCTCCTACGAGCCAGTGGCCTGTGATTGCTCTAATCACAGCTGAGCACTGTGTGCGGTGAAGACTAAAAAACATTTTTGTGCGTTTGGCGTCAACGTTAGGCCATGTTTGGCGACTGATGTTGCTGTGTGTGGTATTGTTCCACATTTCTTGTTCAAGGGATCTAAAAACTTCCCTTGTCCTGAGCTTAAAAGTGGCTAGGGGCATACGGAAGTCCTCCTTGTCTGGAAGGAGAACTGTGGTGGTGCCGCGTCTGGCCAGTTCATCGGCTATTTCGTTTCCCTCAATATTTTGGTGACCTGGCACCCAGACTAGGGAGATAACGAACTGCTGTGCCATCTCTTGAAGAGATTTGCGGCAGTTGTTCACTATCGTCGAGTTTGAAGATAGCGCGCGAAGTGATTTTATTGCTGCCTGACTGTCTGAGTAAATGTTTATTACTCCGTTTATAAGGCTAGAGTGGCGTAGGCAACTAAGAGCCTCGCTTATGGCGAGAATCTCTGCCTGGAAAACGCTGCAGTGGTCCGGAAGGCGGAAAAGTATTCTAATACTGAGCTGCTCACAGAAGACTCCTCCTCCAACTCGATTATCGAGTTTGGAGCCGTCTGTGAAGAAATTTATGCAGTCATTTTGTCAAAAGGGACTTGCCGCCCAGACCTCCCTGGAGGGAAAGACTGTGTTAAACGTTGTAGAAGTGTGTTCTACGGGTATGCAATAATCTGTTAATTGCTTGTTTGCGCCCATTGATAGGATGGATGAGTGCCCATATTGATGGACTGTCCAGCCGTTTGCGTCTCTCAGACGCCGTGCTGTGATGGTGGCGGTTTCTTTTGCCACTAGTAGAATTGGGGATATGCTAGTGATAGCGTTGAGCGCTTCACTAGAGGTTGTTCTAAGAGCTCCTGTCATGCATAGTTGAGCTACTCTCTGCACCTTGTTGAGCGCCTTGAGTTTAGAACTATACAGCAGCGCTGGCCACCAAATGGATACACCATACAGGAGAATGGGTCTAACTATGGCGCTGTATAGCCAGCTAACTACAGGCGGGGACATCCCCCATTTGAGGCCTACTGCCTTTTTACAAGTGAAGAGTGCAATGTTGGCTTTTCGCACTCTATCCGCTATAGTGAGATTCCAGTTCAGTTTCTTGTCTAGTACAAGCCCCAAGTATTTTGCACTGTCGCTAAACTCTAGAACGGAACCGTTTAATTTTGGGGCAGATAACTTTGGGATCTTAGTCCTCCTGGAGAAGAGAATAAGGTCGGTTTTGCTTGGGTTTACGTTTAACCCACTTTCAGATGCCCATCTTGACAGTTTTCTTAACTTAACTGTCATAATGTCACAAAGGCTTTGCGGAAATTTTCCCCGCAGCATAACAACAACATCATCCGCATAAGCAACAATCTTGCACCCTCCATCCTCTATGTCACGTAGCAGCGTGTTTACTGCTAGGTTCCATAGAAGCGGAGAGAGTACCCCCCCTTGAGGAGTACCTCTGCTGACGTGCCTGCACAGAGTAGATGCTCCAAGTGAAGAGGTCACTTTTCTGCTCAGGAGCAGCTGCGTGACTAATCTCACCAACTGAGCATCTACTCCAAGGCTTAGCATAGCATTGGTTATTGCCTTTGAGTCGATGTTATTGCAAGCTCCTTCTATGTCCAAGAAGGCGGCTAGGGTATACTCCTTGTTTTGCAGGGATTTTTCTATACTGGATATGACAGAGTGAAGTGCTGTTTCTGTCGATTTGCCTTTACGGTATGCGTGCTGTGATTCAGATAGCAGAGAGGGATTGATTGATGTTCTCAGGTGTAGCCCTATCAATCTTTCCAAGGTTTTTAGAAGGAAGGAGGATAGGCTTATTGGCCTGAGATCCTTCGGTGTTGTGTGTGAGGCTTTGCCGGCCTTGGGTATGAAAACTACTTTGGACGTTAGCCAGGAATCGGGGATTCGGCCTAACGCCATAATGTTTGTGAAAATGGCTTTTAGCCAGGGGACAGCGAGATCTTCCCCTTTCTGCAATTGTGCCGGGAATATCCCATCAGGGCCTGGAGATTTATAGGGAGCGAAGCTATTTATAGCCCATTTGATGTTGGATTCAGTCATAATGCTGTCCAATGATCTGACCGGGTGGTATGGTTTTGGGTCGCTTGTCTGGGGACCTAGGGTGTTTCCTGGAAAATGCGTGTCTAGTAATAGCGTCAGTGTTTCTTCGCTAGAAGAAGTCAATGAGTCGTCCTGTTTCTTGAGATATCCCAGATTCGAGGACGACTTAGAGAGTACTTTTCGTAATCTTGCAGCTTCCGAAGAGGATTCAATTCCCGAACAGAATTTTCTCCAATCCTCTCTTTTTGCCTGCCTTATGAGCTTTTTTAATTGAGCTAGACTGTGCTTATATTCAGACCAATGCTGTTCACAACTTAGTCTTTTTGCTCTGTTGAAGAATTTCCTGCATTCCCCTCTCAGCTTGTCTATTTCTTGACTCCACCAGGGTGGTCTCCACTTGCCTCTCGGCTTGCTGATTGGACAGGATGCTTTATATGCACCGTTACAGGCTTCAGTGAAGACTGTCGTGAGAATAGTGAGATGTTCCTCCGATGGAGGAATCTGCTCTGGTGGAGCTGGAAGGGCTTTAGCCAATCTATTTTTGAAAGCTGTCCAGTTGGTTCTACGGGGATTTGAGAACGTTACTGGGTCAGGGTTGGGGGTACACAATCTTGTGTCAATATATTTATGGTCAGAGAAGGAGTGTTCTTTCGAAACGCTCCACCCTATAAGCTGGTCATACATACAGTTTGAAATAAGGGTTAGGTCTATGACCTCCTCCCTGTCCTTTATAACAAAAGTGGGGTCGTTACCCCTGTTACATACAAGTAGGTTAGTGGAGAGAAGGTATTCGAAAAGTAACTCACCACTCTCATTTGTGTTGGTGCTGCCCCACATCTCGTGGTGGGCATTTGCGTCGCATCCGATCAACAGGCCAGTGCCACGATCTTCGCAATCCTTGACGAGCTCTCTCAGTTTGCGACCCGGTATTGGGTCCATCTTTTCATACGCTAAGTATGCTGACACTACACGTAGCGACCTGTCTTGGAGCTCCAGACTTATCGATGTAGTGTCGGCATCGCTGTAATTAAAGAGCATAAATGCACTGAGGTGCCTTTTAGCTAATATGCAAGTGCGGGTTTTACCTTCTCCTTGAGCTGCGAGCAGCTTATATTTTGGGGTGCTGAGTCCACAAATCCTGTTGGATACAACCCAGGGTTCCTGGATCAACACCAGATCGGCCTCGTCTCTCGCTAGACGAAGCATTAGGGCAGCGGAAGCTGCCTTACAGTGGTGGAGGTTTATCTGCACGACCGTCAGAGACATCGAGCAGATTTGCCTCCACCACCGTCACATCAGCATCCAGGTCGTCCTCGGGGTCCTCACTCATGGAGTCGGTTCCACCGTAACCCAGCTTGCTGAAGCCCCGCAGAAAGGATGTGTCGGATATCACCGACTCGCAGTCCTCCTCCTCCTCTTTGCCTGGCTCCTCCACCTCGGTTGCCAGCACCTCCTCGACACCAGGCTCGCTCCATTGCTTGGTGTCCGACTTGTATACCCGGATACGCACCGAGCTAAAACCGAAGTTTAGCTCTCCGTGCATAGCCTCAATGGGTGCAGTAGAGTCCTTGTTTAGGATGAGTAGCACCTGACGCAATGGGCCCTGCGTCTCTTCTACTTTAGCCACCTTCCAGTCGGAGGATGGCAGGCTGGGGTTGCACCTCTGCAACATCAATAGGATCTTCTCCGGCTCCTTGAAGGAGGACGGAACCCATATGACGGCTCTTGGCCTGCTCGGGATGTCCTTCCAGTCAACAGCGACTAGCTTGGCACCCGGGTAGACCTCACCCAGTCTAGATACGGCTGCTTTCAGGAGCTCTGCCGACCTAGACCCTTCGCACGCCATCACTTTGACGTTGCCCTGATACCACCCTGCATCTTTGCAGATTGGTGGTGGTCCAGGGTCCGCTTCCAGCACCTCGAAGCAGTGTGCAGCCAGTGCTGCCTCAACCCACTTCCACTGGTTCCTCGGAATTCTTCCCTCCGTGTCGCCTTGGTCCAGGACTCCTAGGAGGATCTTGTCCTTGGCCATTTCCGCGAAACTTTTGTTCGCCGCTACTGGCATGTGCGTGCGAACCTTCTTCGGGGCACTCTGAGCCGCGCTTTCTTGAGATCGTTGCCGCTTAGGATTCTTATGGTCCTCTTTCGGTCTCTCCAGAATAAAATTGGGCAACACCGATTTAGCCCAATCGAGCTTCTTGAGCCACTCCGCTGAGGGGGTGGCAATGTTGCTTTTTGCCTGTCGTTTCAGGATGGCCGCGGCGGATTTCCTCTCCTCGTACCTGTCCATCTTGGCCTTGCTTGCGGCAGACCTTCCCTTCACCCCTGCACCTGACTGAGCTGCAGTTGCGCTTGTGGTAGCACCTTGCTGGTCGCTCGAGGTGACAGGGGTGTTGGTCACGGTCACCGCCTTGCCTCTGACCAAGGGGCGATTTAGCCCAGTTGGCTGCTGTTTCGCCGGGGTGGAGTTGACCTTAGCTCCAGTGAGCTCTGTCATTCCTCCAGTAGCAGTGACTGCCGTTGGGTTGACTTTAGGTGCGGTCACCTCTGCCTTTGGTTTAGGACCCTCGGTCCTCGCCGGATTTGTGAGAGTTCCGGTCTCCTTTTTGTTTGTAGATTTTGTTTGGTCCATAATAGTTCCCACGAGTGGCGGAGAAAGGGTGGTCCACCCCTCGCAGAGATCCGCGATGCGGGAGGTAAGGCTGGCTAATCCGGAGGGCGCCAGGTGTCCGGATGCTCCGTTTGCGACTGGGCTATTTTTAAGAAGGGCCCCCAGCCAGGCTGATCATCGGCACGGGTCGCATGACACCTTGATCCAGCCCTTCACCTTAGCCATGATAAGTGATCGCAGAGGCCTGTGGCATGGCTATGGAAAAAGCTCCGCCCCAGACTGCGAATCACAGATCTTAGCTGGTACCGTCCCTAGGGACACTGGAGCACCATTACCAGTCGGCACCCTCGTGGAGGGTTCAGCTATAGGATTTTTGCCATGAATTATTATTATTTTTGTATGAATTATTATTGACACAAGATATAAACCCTGGTGGTTTATAGCAAGGAATTAACACAAGTACGAGGCGCAAAACAAAAATACGACCGTTCACTTTAAAAGGAAAAACGAATAAGATACTTAGAACAGTTATTCCACCGACATTTTTTCGTTTTGCTGCTTTTCCACGTCATAATAAGATATTTCTTCTTTTAATTATTTGAATTTATCAGATTTCTTGAAATTCGGGGGAAGATTGGATTTTTTAGTGGGAAATATCGACTCTTTGAGATTTTTTAAGGGGAAAGCAAAATGTTCATCTGGCAACACTGGTTTACATATCAACGAGCAGTAATTATATTGTAGTAGCAGTAGATATATTGCAGTACACTTACTTGCTTTGTTAGTTGTAATATTTTCGGAATATTGTTTTACTAATAAAATATTTAAGTGCCCACTGCAAACTTTTAATGGCAAAATTTAAACAGTTTTTAACTGTTGTAAGATATAATAAAAATATGCTCCTCTCCTTGCCGTCGCTGCATCTCTCCTCTCTACGTCAATTCGCTGCGCTTGGGTATGTAAAGTTTTGCGCGAGTTTCCATCTCTAATCTTTCGAGATGCCCATACAAACGATTCATCTGGCATCATTGATTAGCCAAGAGTACATCGGAGAAGACTATGTTAGCTAACATAGAAGGAGACGAAGCTACAAGAAGACGAAGTTAAAAGGAGCCGAAGTTTTTTTTCTCTTCCTCTCACGGTTGCAAGCCAACAGGGTATATAGCATTTCATACTTGCTCGATGTTGCAGTGTGAATGACGAGTGGAATTAAGCATTTTGAAGGATTTTTTAATTAATATTTGTTAAACAAATCATTTTTAAGTAACTATTGTTCAACATTCGATATCAATATACCCTTTTCTAAGCATAGCCAAGCATTTGCATTTGAAGTCCGTTATGCATGGATTGTACAACCCTAATATCGAAACGTAGAACCTGGCATATGTATTGGTGTATACGAATAGGCTTTTAGGCTACGTGTATTGGTTGAGCGAGCTGTTTGGTCTTGAACTGCGTGACGTCACATCAAGCATTTGGGTTTATTTCTTCGTTGGGTTCCATCTGTTTTTTGTAAGAATACTAGTTAAACCGTTAAAATACAGACCGATTCTGGTCAAATTATTATCATTCTAATCCTTTCCGAACCTTTTTATGCTTGAAAACTAGGCAGAAGTACATATTTTCACATAAAAAATATTTTTATTTATCCAAAAGAATTAGAAAGTATTTTACTTTTAAAATCCTTTAGGAAATATACTCCAAAACGGTTTAATATTAAACAATTCATTAAATAACTTGCAGGTTTTTAAGCGTTCGGAGGTGTTCGAAGGTGTTCAAAAGCGTTCGAAAGTGTTCTCTTCTCTCTTACGGCCTATTGTTGTTGCATCTCGCACTGCAACTTAGCATCCAATCAGCTCTGTTTACATCTGCCGACGTCGGCAGAGGAAAATGTTCGACAGAAAAATATAAAATATATAGATTCTCTTTGTTTTGAAGGAACGAATAGAGGACGAGGACGACCTGTCAGACGTTGCTTTTGGAAATCATCACTCGAGCGGAGCAGTAGAAAAGCAAGAAAATAAATTGGAGAAAACTACAAGAATAGTCTTGTGGTTGTTTTTAATTAGAAATTAATTAACGTGATCGACACCAATTCCCTGGTATGTATTGGTATCTCGCGCTCACATACACCAGCGTTTCTGCACGCATCGACCAGTGAATTTGATTCTTCGCACACACACACAGGAAAACAAAATGGTGTGGTTTTTAGAAGAAAAGGCTGCTTCTATGATGTTTTAACTACTTAATCTCCTCAAAAAGCATTCGTTTTCGCTGTATTTTCACCCCTAGTCGTTTTATAAGCAATTACACTCTGTCTCTCGTCGATAGCTTTTTCTCTTATGTATGTGTTAACGCACGATTGCACTTAATATTTTGGACTTATCCCGGACGAGCCCCCAATAATTTTTAAGGGAATTACAAATTAATTGTTTTATTTATTTCGGGTAAAGTTCGCAAGATATGATTTAATATTACTTAATTAAAAACAGAGATTTAGTAACTTCGACTTTCGCACTCAATGGAGATCATACGTCTTTCTCGGCCAAATTCTTACAGCGACTGACTTCTACTTGCAACTCCGAATGCATGTGTACTGTGGCAGCCTGTCCCTGCGAGCCTTGCTGAGAGCGGAGAGCATTCTGGCTATCATTAAGTCAGTCGTTTATATACACTTGTGAAGTGCGGATCGCACCGAAGAAATAATAAATATTGTTTGTATATCTGAATAATTGGGTGCAGTTGGTTTGTAATTATTGGGCAATTTGCAGGTCATTACATTGGTGACGAGAGAAAAACCGAACAGAAAAAAAAATAGAAAAGGACCGATAAAGAATAAAATTCATTTCGGCTGTATGTGTGTTATTTTGGTACATACATACATATATAAAAAAAAGGAAAAAGGTGTGGCCACTTAAATGTAGCCTAAGAAATACTAAAAAAAATAAAAAGTGTGGCTACTTAAAAGCCTAATTGTGTCAGTTTTAATACAGCGTACGGAAATAAGAAGATAAGATAAAAGAAATAAAAACAAGTAAGAAAGCTACAGTCGACTGTGCTCGACTGTGAGATACCCGGTACCTAAACGTTTGCGCTTCACACTAAAAGGCAATTTAAAATTGTACATACATTATAATAGTCGACTTCGATACTTCTTAAAATAAATCGCCTCTCTAATTAGCTCCCGACCTAAACAATTTAATGTCATACTTAAATATGAGTGATACATTTTATAGGAACACGTAAAAACCCGCTCGATCGACGTCAAAAAATGAATTGTTAATTTTTGTCATTTCTTGCTCTATTCTTTTGTCATTTCTTCTGCAGTTGGCGCCATTATATCGCACTGCCAAGGCTCGAATGCGCCACCTGTCGGCTACAGCTTGCAACAGCAGTGCCTTAGGGCGGTGTGTTAAAATTCTAACCTTATTGCTAGTATCTCCCATGTTTATCATCCGATTTTACTGAAATTTTCAGGAAACGTCCGCTCTATTTTATGTATTTATTGTATCTATTGAATTTAACCCGAAAATAACGAGAATAGCTTATTTTAAGTTTTTTATGATTTTTGAGGGCGAAAGTGGGCGTGGCCAAATTTTAAAACCAACTTGATCTGCGTGCAACAGATTTCAATGTTGTCACCAAATTTGGTAACTCTACCTCTTATAGTCTCTGAGATCTGTTGTTTCACATGGACGGACAGAGGTTGGCACTAACCCATAATACCCTTGTACCCTATGGGTACCGGGTATAAATAAAAAATATATATATATAAAAAGAGTGGCCACTTAAATGTTGCCTAATGGAGGCCGTTTCGATACAGCCTAGGAAAATACTAAACAAAAAAGGAAGGCGAGTTATTACGGCCTTTGTAATATTTGGTCACTCTAAAGTTGTTTTTCAAAGTAGCGTGGTCGCAAAGTTACATTGAGAATCGAATAAGGAAAAAAAAGCTAAGTAATGGCCGAACTTAAGCCATTCCTATGCAATAGCATAGACAAATCACTCTGGCGCTCCGAATGGGAGGTCTGGTTGCGCGCATTCAATATATATGCGGACATCGAAGAGATCAGCTCAACTCTTAAAAAGCGCAATAAAGGTTGAGAAGGTTTCACCGAGTTTCTTATGAGATTTCGTCAGCAGGTGAGGAAGTGTAATTTTGGTACTTCCAACACAGAAATAGAAGAGATCTGTCTCAAGGATAAACTAATTGATTCTTGGGCACCGGCTGAGCTGAAGAAAAAGTTGCTGTCAACTGAACAGTCCTTGGAGGGAGTCATATCTGCTTGTCTAATTGGGGAACAGGTGAGCAAGCAGACGCAATCAATGTCATCAATGTCATCAAATGGATGCTCAGGCTCTATGGTCAATAAGATTGAATCGCGAACGGCTAAATGGAACAACACCAAAGTAGAGAGCGGCAGATGGGGCCGAAATGATCATGATTTAAATAGTTTGCTTTGTCCAGCGAAAAATGCGGAATGTAACAGATGTTCCATAGTCGGGCACTTTGCTAAGAGATGTCGGACTACTGTGAAGAGATCCAGCAGAAATCATCGAGGAGGTGCAAAGCGGCGCTATGTAGATGAAGCACCGGTCTGAGCAGTGAGTGGTGGTCAACAATTTCACAATCCCTGTTTCCGAGTTGCGAATGATTGTGACATGGGCGAAGTCATTTCTTGCCAAGTTGGTGGCTTACCAATTAGCATGGTCATCGATTCCGGATCCAAGTATAACTTATTAAGTCAAGATGATTCGAACTATCTACAAGTAAAAGGCGCAGCTATATTAAATCTGCAAACTGAGTAGACAAATCAATTTCGGGCATATGCTGCGGATCAGTTGTTACAGATTTCATGTGTATTTGAAGCACCGATTGCAGTTGGAGGGAATTCTGAGTCTATTGCAACCTTTTATGTAATAAAAAAGGGTAGGCAATCGTTGCTTGGTCGCGAAACAGCCATTAAACTCAACGTGTTGAGACTGGGCATAGCTATAAAAAGAATCGAAAAGTTGGAACCTTTTCCAAAGTGGAATAATGTATCTATTCGTCTGTCAATTCAACCACATGTGAGGCCCGTGAAGCAACCAATGCGACGCATCCCAGCCGCCATTGAGGACAAGGTCGAAGAAGAGCTAGAATCGGCTTTATCTCAAGATATAATAGAGCCAGTACACGGACCAAGTGAATGGATTTTTCCAATAGTTATCGCATTCAAAGGTGATGGGAATATAAAGCTGTGCATTGATGTGCGTCAAGCGAATAAAGAAATTCAACGGGAAAATTACCCATTACCAACATTCGAGTCGTTTTTAACGAAGCTTAAGAACGCTAAGTATTTTTATCGTTTGGTTTTGAAGAGTGCGTATCAACAATTGGAACTGCATCCAAATACCCGAGAAATTACATTTATTATTACATTTATAACACCACAAGGACTGTATAGATACAAGCGTCTACTCTGCGGTGTTAACTCAGCACCTGAGATATTTCAAAAACTGCTGGAGGAACGATTAGCGAAATGCCCGAATGCACTAAATTATATAGATGATGTAATTGTCTTCGGAAGTTCATTGGAGGAACACGACAAAATGCTGCAGATGGTCAAAGTTATTTTCAAGGAAAACAATATATTTCTCAACAAAGATAAATGCATATGGAAAACACAGCGACTTAAGTTTCTCGGGCATATATTATCTGACTCAGGCATTTCTGCTGATCCAGAGAAAGTAGAAGTAATTACGGCATTCAGGCCACCAAAGTACAAAGAACCGTTGATAAAGTTACTCAAAGCGGATGAGAAGTTTCTGTGGAACCAACAAGAACAGCAAGCATTCGACAAATTAAAAATTGCAGTTTCACGTGTTTCGGAGTTGGCATATTTTAACGTGAAATTAAAAACTCGTGTAATAGCTGATGCCAGTCCTGTAGCGCTGGGAGAGGTCTTAATACATTTTGATGTCGAAAATAATCCATTTATCATATCGTTTGCAAGTAAGAGCCTTTCTGATGTTGAGAAACGATATTCGCAAACGGAAAAAGGAAAGTTTGGCATTCATATGGAGCGTGGAAAAGTTGCATTACTATGTTGCTGGTCTGGAATTCGAGTTGGTAACTGACCATAAGCCACTGGAAGCGGTTTTTAAACCAACTTCTAAGCCTCCAGCTAGAATTGAGAGGTGGTTATACGCCTACAGACATACCGTTTCCAGGTGATATATAAGTCTGGGAAGGAAAATATTGCTGACTCGATCTCACGCTTATGTGACATTTCAAGTACTAAATCATTTTATTGGGCTGGAGAGGAAAACATATTCCATATGATTTCAATTTCTACTCCCACATCTTTAAATATATCCGGGATTTCCGAAATGAGTACAAGAGACGAGGAAGTACTAGATGCCATAACATGCCTGGACAATGACTGCTGGAATTGTGCAACAACTAGCCCATATTATCCGTTTCGCCTGGAGCTGTAGAGTATTGGTAGTATTCTATTAAGAGGAAGCCGTCTGATCATTCCCTAACAACTACGACAGAGAGTTTTAACAGGGATGCAGAAAAATTTGTCAAGGATTGTCGTGACTGTATATTGGTATCTTTACGAGATAATCCAGTCCCAATGAGACGTCATGCATTTCCGAGTAGCCCATGGGTATGGGTAGCCACTGATTTGTTAGGACCGTTGCCAAATAATGAGCACTTGCTAGTTCTCATCGATTACTATTCTAGATACATAGAAGTCAAATTTGTACAATCAATAGGATTAAAGGTGCTTATTGAAGAGATGTCCAACATTTTTAGTAGATTGGTATATCCAAAAGTTAAGAACAGACAATGGCAGACAATATGTGATTGTAGAGATTAAAAAATATTGTGAGACGAATGGAATTGACCTCATTACAACCCCTCCATATTGGCCTCAAGCTAATGGCGAGGTAGAAAATATGAATAGGTCATTAGTAAAGCGGTTGAAAATAGCACATGTGAATGATAAAAATTATAAAAATGAGATTCAAAAATTCATATTAATGTACAATGTTACTCCCCATGGTACTACGGGCTTGCCACCATCCGAGCTTATATTCAATCGCGTAATTAAAGACAAGATTGCGGGAGTTCAGGATATAGTAGGGGAAGTGGGAGAATCTGAAGAGAGAGACAGGGATTTTATTAATAAGGAAAAAGGAAAAGAGGTGGCAGACAAAACTAGAAGAGCCACGGAATCTAAAATACAATTGGAAAATAAAGTAGTGCTAAAGAACGTGATTTTTCCTAACAAGTTAACTCCTAATTTTGATTCAACAGTCTATGAGGTAATTCAGATAGATGGAAGCGTAGTAAAGATATCAGCAGGAGGTAAAACGTATTTGAGAAATATAAGTCATGTTAAAAAGATCTCAGGGGGTTCTTGTTTGGACATCGAATCTTCTCAACAGCTGGATGGCATCGAGCAAGAAAATTGTGCCTCACTTGGAACACAGCCACCACCGGTACCGAATCGATTCCCGATATCTCCGTGGAGCAGCCTTTAGATGTGCAGCAGAACTTGAAGCTGAAGAAGAAAAATATTGGAGGGATGTGGCAGCCTGTCACTGCGAGCGTTGCTGAGAGCGGAGAGTATTCTGGCTATCATTGAGTCAGTCGTTTATAGACACTTGTAAAGTACGGATCGCACCGAAGAAATAATAAATATTGTTTGTATATCTGAGTAATTGCGTGCAGTTGGTTTGTAATTATTGGGCAATTTGAAGGTCATTACAGGTACCATGAGAGAAAGAGTGATGACTATAGTTATCTTATTCTAAACCGGGATGGAGGGATACGCGAAATTGGCTGATGCAATAATGCTTATATTGTAAGGAATCGCTAAGATCCCTTACAGAAGCGCTCAGAGAACGCAGGATCGACACAAGAGAAAGCAGTATAAGAGATTAAGTGGGAGCGGAGAAGGTATGTGCGGCTCCACCTGCTGTCCTAATACGAGGAGAGGAAGTGTGTGGAGTGTATGTGCCGATCGCCGGAGAGCGAGAGCGCACGGATGGAGTGCATCCACACACACCAAGGCAGGAATAGAGTGGTAACCATGGCCCTGAATGCGGTGCTCGACCTCAAACGAGAGAAGCACAAAGGTGGGGAGAAGGAATCGCCGAAAACCGAGCCCATATATAGAGCAATTTCAGATTAAATTGGGTTAGAAGAGAAAATTCGGCGGAACGGAGTGAACTCGAGAAAAAACCAAGTGTTCATATTTTTTTAATTAGAAAAAAGTTAGTGCGGGTGAAAGTAAGAGGGTGCCTAGGCCCAGAATAAAATTGTGGTGCTAGCAGGAACGCCAGGTTTTGGGTTACCCCGAAGAAACCCATGGAAGAAGCCAAGACACACCAGTGCACGAGGAAGGCAGAAGAAAGGAATAATATAAGTCCGTTCCAAATGGAACATTATTTTATACATAATTAAAAAAATCATACGGGTTTCAGAGGATCAAACCTCATCCCCGCCTATAGGCCGAGGGGTCCCCGAGAGCCCTATTGCCTGGCCCGGGAATCAAAATCTTAGCTCCCCTTGCCGGCTCTATCTGCGTGGCCGACAGCGTGGTCGAGAAATTCAAAAAAAAAAATACCGGAGGTTACCCTCCAGCATTAGGACATTATATTTAGTTTTAATTATTTATTACAATTATTTATTTTTTTATTTAAAAGTATTTATTTCTATTTATTATCCCAATTATTTATTTATTTTATTGCGCAATTGTGTGTCAATTTATTTACACGTGCTAAATATTTCCGATTTATTTCTTGCCTCATATTTATTTATTTATTTCGTGCATCGTACTATTTATTTAATTTAAAGCCACCGGATATATGTACATATTAAGGTTCGCATAATGTACAAACACAACACATAGGATTTAACAAAAAAGCACGCACAAAAAAACAGGTAAGAAAGCTACAGTCGAGAGTGCTCGACTGTTAGATACCCGGTACCTAAATGTTTGTGCCTTACACTAAAAGGTAATTTAAAGTTGTACATACATTATCATACTCTACTTCGATACTTATTAAAATAAATCGCCTCTCCTAACCTAAATAATTGAATGTCATACTTAAATATGAATGATACATTTTATAAGGACGGCAAAAATGAATTATGTTATTTTTTGCCATTTTTTGCTCTAATATTTTGTTATTTCTTCTGCAGTTTGCGCCAGCTACATCTTGCAACAGCAACAGCAGTGCCTTAGGGGAATGTATTTAAATTCTAACCTTATTGCTAATATCTCGCATGTTTATCATTCGATTTTACTGAAATTTTCAGAAAACGTCCATTATTTATCTATTTACTTTAACCCAAAAATAACGAGTATAGCTTATTTTACGTCTTTTATGATTTTAAAACAAACTTGATCTGCGTGCAACAGATTCCAATGTTGTCATTTGGTAATTCTTATAGTCTCTGAGATCTGTTGTTGTACACGAACAGACAGACGGACAGACCGACGGACGGACATGGCTAAATCGACTCGGCTGGTGATGCTGATCAAGAATATATATACTTTATGGGGTCGGAGATGCCTCCTTCTGCCTGTTACATACATTCTCGGTTGGCACTAACTTATAATACCGTTGTACCCTATGGGTACATAGGCTTCCTATGTGACATTCTTGGACGAATTCGAATGTTGGCATCTCGATGGAACATAGCGCTCAACATTGAAAACACACAGCACGCCACTTTCGCACTTCGGCCTGGACGCGCACGTGCCCTTTACCTGGATGAGAAGAGACTAAAGCATGAGGATAAGGTGACGTACCTTGGCGCAACCCTAGACCGCCGGAAGGGGCAGATTGACCGAGTCTGCGGATAAGCAAGGACAAAGCTCGAAAAAATGGATTGGCTCCTTCGTTCTGATAGCGGTCTATCCCCCCATGCAAAGGTGCGACTATTTAAAGCCATTGTCCTTCCGACACTGAACTGGGGAGTTACCGCCTGTGACTCTTTACTAAAAAGGGTGCAAACATGCATAACCAGGGCTCTGAGAAGGATGCTGGGAGTTAAGTGGCACCACTATGTACAAAATCACACGCTATTTCAAGTCACAGGAATACCAACTGTAACAGAAACAATTTCATCATTTGCAAACCGATACAGAGACCGCCTACTAGCGCATACAAACCGTTTGGCTAGACAGCTTGCCACACCGTTAGGCCGACGGCGTTTGCGCAGATGACACCATGCGGATCTATGGATATTTGTGCCGAGACAGACATGGACAACTCCTTTAACACCATATAATCGACCACACATAAAATGCCCCAAAGTGTCGCTCTTTCTTACCCTCAGTTTCCGAGATCTATAATTACTATTTATTAAACACGAAAACAAGAGCTATTCTTGTGTGGCCTGATAATTAAACTTGAAAAAAAAAAACGTTGGAACCGGGCCAAAAACCGCAAGATCGCCAGAGTATTTCAGCAAAAACTCAAGGTTATGATGGATGTGCTTACTAAGTATCGAGTTTTTGGTGACACACGTTGTTATACTCGTATGTAATCGCTAGAATGGCAGAAGCGTGGACTACCACATGCTCATATCCTAATTTGGTTGCTGAACAAATTCCATTCAAATGAAGTGGATGACATCATATCAGGTGAAATTCCTGATCCAGTCACTGATCCCCATCTACACGACATTGTGACGACACATATGGTGCATGGACCGTGAGGTGCATTAAATTCATTATCGCCTTGCATGACTGATGGAAAGTGCACAAAACGATATCCGCGACCGTAAGTTGCTGAAACAGTCACAGGGAACGATGGATATTCAGTTTATCGTCGGCGTTCAAAAGAAGATAATGGTCGAATTATCAAAGTTAAAGTTCAAAATCAAGAGATTGAGATCGGAAATGAAATCGTTGTACCATATTGCCCGCTGCTATCAGAAATTTTCGAAACACATGCAAACGTTGAGAGTTGTCATTCGGCCAAATCAATCAAATATTTGTGCAAGTACGTCACAAAAGGCAGCGACATGGCTGTATTTGGTATTGCGTCGGAAAATTCGAATGACGAAATCAACAACTTCCAAATGGACAGATACGTCAGTACGAATGAAGCACTGTGGCGATTATTGTCATTTCAAATTCATGAAAGATATCACTGAGGCTAATGCGGCACAACGAGCTGAGAGACCACCATCGACAACATTGGCTAGCTTCTTTGCAATGTGTGAAGCAGATCCATTCGCAGCGACGCTGATGTACGTTGAAATGCCCAAGTATTACACTTAGAATCAATCAACAAAGATACGTCGCAAACAAGGAACCCCAGTTCCAGATTGGATACAGTTGCTTCCACTGATGCACTAGGTCGCATGAATACTGCTCATCATAGAAATTATGAAAGTTTTTATTTGCGACAGCTGTTACTAAATGTACATGAACTGTGAATGGCCACCAATGCCAAACATATAGAGAAGCAGGTCAACTATTTGGTTTGCTGGAGAACGATTCTCATTGGGATTTAACACTTGCGGATTCAGTTGTTTCATCAAATGCGTACCAAATACGAACGCTGTTCGCAATTATCATCACCACATGTTTTCCTTCACAACCAATTCAGTTATGGAACAAATACAAAGACGACATATGTGAAGATATCTTGCATCGCTTACGCATTCAAACAAATAATCCTGACATCCAAATAACCGATGAAATCTACAATGAAGGATTGATTCTGATTGAGGATCAATGCTTGACACTTGGAAACAAGCTACTGATTGAAGTAGGAATGATTGCGCCAAATCGACCGATGCACGATGCATTTAACCAAGAATTCAATCGAGAGCTGCAATACAATGATGATACATTGCAGGAATTCGTTCGAAATAATGTGCCGTTGCTAAAAGAACAGCAAAAGCAAGTATACGAAACATTAATGCAAGCGATGTGACATAGCTTTAGCGTTAGCATCATATGGAATTGCGCCAACTCTTCTAGATGGCGGTCGTACTGCACATTCTGCGCTTAAGTTGCCACTCAATTTAAACACAATTGATACTCCAACATGCAATATTTCCCGATCCAGTGCAATGGGAAAATTATTGATGCAATGCAAGCTTGTTTGGGATGAGTGCACAATGGCACATAAGAAATCACTTGAAGTACTTAAGGATCTTCGGCGAAATAACAACATCTTTGGCGGCTTGATGATATTATTGGCAGGTGATTTCAGGCAGACGTTGCCAGTAATTCCCCGTGGAACGCCTGCAGATGAATTGAATGCTTGCCTGGAGGCATAACTTTATGGAATAACGTAAAAACATTATCGCTAACCACTTATATGAGAGTTCAACTACAAAATTATCAAAGTCCTGCACAATTTTCCAAACAATTGATACCTTTTGGAAATTAAAAAGTCCCAGTTTATGCGACATCTGGATTCATTACTCTTACCAACGACTTTTAACGATTTGTAGACTCTCAATTAGCTCTTATTGAAAATGTTTTCCCAAACATTAGTGAAAATTATCGGAATTATGCTTGGTTAAGTCAACGAGCAAGTCTTGCCGCAAAGAATAATGTAGTACACGCACTGAATTTCGCCATTCAATCAAAAATTGCTGGCGACTTGGTGACATACAAATCCGTTTATTCCATAACAAATCCCAATGATGTAGTAAATTATCCAAATTACCAGGATTTCCACCGCATAACTTGCAACTCAAAGTAGGTACAGTTATTATGATATTGCGTAATTTGAATCCACCGCGACTTTGCAACGGTATTCGATTTTCGGTAAAAAGACTTATGCCGAATTTGATTGAGGCAACCATTATTAACGGAATGTACGCAGGTGAAAATGTATGTATTCCTCGAATACCAATGATTCCGATTGATTGCCATTTCCAATTCGCCTTGCGTTCGCAATGACAATTAACAAGTCGCAAGGAAAATCGGTTAGTGTTTGCGGGATAAATTTAGAAAATCATTGTTTTTCACATAGGCAGTTAAACGTTGCGTGTTCACGAGTTGGGAAACCATCCGCTTTGTTTGTGTTGACGTCAGATCAAAAAACAAAAAATGTGGTTTACCAAAGAGCACCTCAATGAAACGGATAATTTGCGTACACGTATAACGCTTCGATTTCGACTTCATTTTTCTAATCGAAATGAATTCATTACTGTTGTGAAATGAAATAAAATTGTTCCCTTTCACATATAAATCGAAACAAAATTTGTTCTTCATCTTTTAATCACCAAACGAAATGTTACATAAAATGAAGCCATCTGGTGGCGAAACGGAGTTCGGCGGGTTTCCTAGTTGCCTATAATTAACTAATATCCTTTTCCGATACATTTTTAATTTTGTTAGTTTTTTTTTACTTTTCCATTAGAATAAGCTATTTTCCGCTTAAATACTGTCAGCACTAGTGAATATCCACCATTGCGTGATACAAAATTGCCCATGCGTAAGAGCGAGATAGTAAGCTGTAACAGTTATTTGGAGGCAAAACTGTGAGCGGTGGTGTTACAGCTTGCTATCTCGCTCGATCTCGCCGATTTTCGTGACGATCCTGACTCGGTTTTACTCCGTCCCCGAAAATCTATGACGCGCCTAAAGAAGTTTTACTTCAAAAATCATGCCGATAGGTCCATCCGTATGAGCTAGGCAAGCGATGCTTAAAGAAAGCGTTATATATATAGACTAGAGACCCTTTCGGGCCTTGCACGGGTGCAATAGAAACTAATTCTCGTCATCACTTAATTAAAATATCACTGGTCATATTTTCTTGAAATTTCTTTCGTAGAGTAGCAAAATCAGTAACTTAATAAATCGCTATTATGATGACAAAATAATACCTTAACGAAAAAGCTGAACTGCAATAAAAAATGTCTTTTTCCAGTGAGAATCGTCTTCCAAAAGCCAGCTATGCATGCTGTTTTATAAGTGTTGTAAATAACACCGTTCATAGTTCTTAGGTGTGGAAAGGCTGTCAAGCCTTTTACTACATACAGTAATATTTTCATATAAAATTATTTGCTGTTGTTGGGATGAATAACGTAGACTCTTCCAAGATCATCCGTTTTTTTTTACTCCAGGGAAACCATCGACCTTGTTTTTGCCTTTGAAAGGCTTTAGAACAGGGGTCGCCAGCGTCCTATACACTGTGCATAGGAAAAAATTTCAGACAGCGCTGTCGAGACATGTACATTGTAAGCGCTTCGTGTTTGTTCGGGATTCTGTTAGGCTAACGTAACAAACTTCGTAGCTATGTAAAAACAACTTCGTATATATATGTTCAGGTGCCGCTGGGGCAGAGAAGCTGCCGAGTAGCCTATACACCAGGGGTCGGCAGTTTCTATACACTGTGCATGGGAAAAAATTTCAGGCAGGGCACAAGGGTCAGCGTCACCAGCCGAGTCGATTTAGCCATGTCCGTCTGTCTGTCTGTCCGTCTGTCCTTTTGTCCGCCTGTCTGTCGGTTTCTACGCGAACTAGTCTCTCAGTTTTTGAGCTATCGAGCTGAAATGTTCAGCATATTCTTATTTCTTCACCACGCAGTATATATGTTGGAACGGACCACTATATCCTATAGCTGCCATAGGAATGATGGCGAAATAAATGTAAAAAAAAATGTACCTTCTCTGTTTTTAAGCGTATTTCTTTACATTTAGAGATATAGCGTTTTTTACGGTTTAAGAATTACGGGTTTAATTCTATTAAGATCGGTCAACTATATCAAATAGCTGCCATAGAAACGATCGGTAGATTTATATGAAAATGTAAAATTCTACATGTAAAATGTAAAATTTACAAAATATACAAAATTTGATATTTTTTTAACATTACTAAAATGGATCGATTTTCAATGATCCAATTGCAGACTGCAAGGGTATACAAACTTCGGTTTACCGAAGCTAGCTTTCTTTCTTCTTTTTTATAATATTTAATAAATTTATAGTCAACAACGATGTTAAACAAATGTTTAAGAACAGAGAAAGTGAGAGAAAGTCGAGAAAATCTAAGAGCTCCTCTGAATTACGGCTTAAATCGCGAAAAACGCTTAATAAATTTAAAAATTTCTAAAAACAGGCGTGTAAGTCTGCGCGTTACACCGATTCAGTGCACATAAAGCATTGGGACTTAAAATAAACAAATTAAAATACATTTTCTACTAGCAAAAGTGCAGAGAAATAAATAACACCAATCACTCAAACGAACCGCAACAAACCGAACCAAAACAAACACTCAAACAGTATAGAAAAAAATAACTGTAAGACAGTCAAAAGCAAAAGAAACAGCATAAAAACACACCAAAAAAATCACTCTACTCTCAAAAAAATAAAATACATAACCAAATAAAAACAACAACATGTCGGCGAACAAACGTGTGCGGGTTGCAACTAGCCCTGATCAGAGGGTGACCCGCCTGTCCGATGCTACATCCGTCAAGATGCTCCAACTAATCGATGCCAGATTTGATGAGCAGAAGAAAATCTTGGGCACCGAGTTTCGAGAGAGTGAGGCACGTTTCATCAGCTCTCTCCAGGAGAAGTTCCAGGCGATGTCCGATGAGATCCACACCCTTACTCAACGTGTGAGTTAGCTGGAGAATGAGGTGAAGGTGGTAAAAGATCTGAAACAGCAGGTCCACGACTTGGCCGGGAAATTGGCGGCATCAAACACTCCTGGTGGTTTGGTAGGAAGCAGCAGGTTGGCGACTTGGATGCCAGACTGGCAGCCAAATGTATGGCAGAGGAGGACGTTGCGGTCTCATGTACCTTGCGCTGGCATGGGGTACCGCAAGCTGAGGGAAAAAATCTAAAAACGCTTTTCCACCGGCTCTGTTTTTCGCAGAATTTAACTCCGCCTCCACTGGTGAGATCCATCTACAGACACAAACACTTGTAGACCCGATCATTCTTATAAAAATGGACCACGTGCGCGAAAAGGCGGCGCTACTACGAGCAATAGGGGCATACCGGCGAACTACGAAAACACAACTGAGCTTACAACTTATTGGTCTGGAGTCGCTAGATTTACATAAATGAACAGCTGACAAAACATAATTACGAGGTCTTTAAGAGAGCAATGCATCTCAAAAAGCACAAGCGCATCACAGCTGTCTTTACTCGCCGCAGAGATGTCTTTGTCAAGCTGATCGACGGAGTGGAAGCTCACTGCGTGCAGAGCTTGCACGAGCTTTTTGAGCTGAGCAATGATGTGGGAGGCCCGGCGAGAAATAGCTCATTTCGAGATTAATCTTAAACTAAGATCCATAGTTTTAGTATTTCTTAGATTAAAATTCATTGTAGGTCGCTTAGTTTACTTAATGTTCTCCGTGGTGTTTAGTCAATTCATTTTTTCATATCTAGTGCGTGCTCAGCTAATAATTATAATTAAATTTTTTGGAAATGGAAGACAATGTTGACCTAACTGAAGTTAATAGGCATACCCTATTGCGCATACTCACAAAGCAAAGAGCTAAGATCAAAGTTTGTCAGATTAATGCTCAAAGTTTGCCGAGAAAAATCCATGAGTTTAAATATTTGTTTATAAATTCTGGTCTAGATATTACATGTGTCTCTGAAACATGGCTTGGCTGTAATGTTTGTAATGTCTTAATTTCGTGTGATGGCTATAATGTTTACCGTGCGGACCGTGTCAGTCATGGGGGTGGTGTAGCATTAAATGTTAGTCAAAAGTTAGTGTCCAAGTTTATATGTAAACATCCCGATAGTAGTCCAATAGAATACTTATTCCTTGAAATTAAAAATCAGTTCTTATAAAAAAAAAATCTGATATGATGCATATACCGCCTACGAAGTAGCATTAACTATGACGATATTCTAAACAAGTTATCAGACAT
Source organism: Drosophila rufa (assembly GCA_018153105.1). Taxonomy (NCBI): domain Eukaryota; kingdom Metazoa; phylum Arthropoda; class Insecta; order Diptera; family Drosophilidae; genus Drosophila; species Drosophila rufa. Next base: position 229,771 of record JAECXS010000135.1, read on the forward strand.
CACTATGAATTATGAAGACATACTCTTAGCGGGTGATATTAACAGTAATATAATTCGGGAAGAGCACCTTAAAAACAACATGGAATCACTAGGCTTGAATCTTGTAAACTCTACTTATCCGACTCATTTCAGCAGAACATGCAGCTCGCTGTTAGATGTATTTTTTGTTAGTGATGTTGAAAATATAAAAATATATTTGTATGACCAACTCATTGTGCCTTCGTTCTCAAAACATGACCTTATATACTTGACCTACAATTTTGACCTTTCAGTAGTAGAGTTAGCTGAAGATGTGGAAGCAATTTTTGCCCACATTATTCTAAGAAAATTTGACAAAGAATCCCTTAATTTATATGAAAGCCATGTCAAAAAGACAAAAGAAATACAGGCACTTTCTGATGTCACGGACTTTTTGGAGCAAAGGCTCAATTCAATTTCATCATTTTTACCAGGGACCGTAAATAAGAGTTATGATTTAATAAAAATCAAAGGTCTAGAAATCGTCTGGGAAGTGCTGGAAAAATACACATATGATATTTTTTTACAGCGAAATTTAAGATAGAATAAACTTTTTTCGCGATTTTTAAAGTAAATGTCAATTTTAACTCTTAAAAATGATTTAAAAAATAAAAATCAAATATAATAATTATATTTTAATTTTTATTTAAAAATCAAAAAATAAAAGTTATTTTTGATTTTTATTATAAAAATCAAACAATAAGAGTTATTTTTTGATTTTTATTATAAATATCAAAAATAAAAATCAAATTGGAATATCTTCTAAAAGGAGGATTCTATAGCACGTATTAACCAATAAATATGATCTGCTCTTCAATACATGAAAGCGAATCATCACCAACTGCATCATCGTAAGAGAACATTTAATACCAGATTATATATCTTCACTCTGAGAATTCGCTGTAAGCGAACGTATGTTAACATTTTCCTTAATTTAAAGTCCGTCGAAGTTCTCGGATAAAAAACTTGTCATTCGCAAGCGAATACATTTTACATGTATAGTATATGCATATGTATACACTTTTTAGCTTCCCAAATATTCCCTCTAGTCACAATATTAGTAAACGCCTTATGAATCTATTAAGATTTATCTGTGTTTAATTTTAAGAACATAATTTTCTTAATGGAATCTTCAGATAGATTGCATCTTAAATCTGTTAGTACAAGTTTTACAGCAGAAAAAGCTCTTTCCACAGAAACCTGGGTAGCAGGCACTGAGTGCAGGATCTTAGCAAGACGATACAGCCGTGGGTAAATGAACTTTTCTCTTCCCAATAGGTCATAATGTCCACGCTTGGGTCTATGGTCTTTGGCGAATACCCATAGATTTCAGTTGTAGCCAATTTGATCTCAGGTTCGTCCTCTTCCTCCGATTCTTCGCTGCCAGAGTCCACCTCAATTGAACTTAGATACGCTTTCAAAAGGTTGCACGAACTTTGGGGATTTGGTTCATCCACCTTCTCCACTTTAATTGGGCTCTCCTGATAATACATGAAATACTTAAAATTATTATTCATAATAAAAATATTTTAAACTTCTTATCTAACCTTCTTCTGTGTTAGGGCAAGTATTTGCCGCATCAATCCTACTAAGTGCTTTCTGGCTGTTGCCTGGTGAAGGGGATTTTTCATAAGAATTCGACGAATTCTTGGATCCAAATAAATTGCAGACAGAATTACTTCATTGGTTGTTAGCATTTTTTCTCGATTTTCTAAGATATTGGCTAGATCCTCACTATGGGCATTGCCCTTCATAGATTTAATAGTTAGCTTCGTTTCTAGCCACAGCTTATAAAAGTCGCCAAAATAAAGCTGCTTGCTCTGCAATTTTTTGTGGCTACGGCAATCGGCTCCAGCACAGATAGTAGCACTTTAATATCCTCCCATTGCTCTACGGATAACTGCGAAGGAAAGTTCTGCAGGATGAACTCCTCGTATTTGCATACACTATTCAGCATTTCATATGTTGAACTCCACCTTGTTGGTACATTGATGATTGGTAGCGGTAGAGATGTGGTTGAAATCGCAATTCTAAACGCAGTATACAAGAGGATTAGGAATTTTAATGTAATATTAATGTAATATTATCCATTTTATGTACTAACCTGAATGTCGGAGTTCGCAGAGTTTTTCCCAATGTAATGTACGGGCTTTTGCGACAGTCACGCCCCTTTTTTCATAGTCCAAAAAATCTTTAACAGCTAGTTGCATGCAGTGCGCAGCACATCGGATTGATGATATAGAAAATATTTTAATGTTTTTCATCAGCTCCTCATTTTCGACATCAACAGTTTGAACAATAATCGGATCTTCATTTAAGCACTCGATTGCTTTTAAGATGTTTCTGCCATTTTCAGAAGTAATCTTATATATTTGCTGCTTTGAAATAGAAAAGTCTGCCAATATGTTTTCTATTTCTTTGCTTAAATTGAGTCCTGTGTGTTTATGGTGGAGCTCAATAATACCTAGAGTGTTTACTTCAATGGCTTCATTTCGGTAATACTGCACATTTACCCCTAGTATTCCCTTCGAGTGTCGCGAGGCGATATCAATTTTCAGCGACAGCATCTTATTTTTAAGCCTTTTTTGTAAAACTGCTTTTTCGATCTCATATTTTTTCGTAACGTGCAGCATAACGTTTCTTGAAGTTATTGGATTCATTTCCAAGCCGTTAAAAATTTGCTCCGTTAGTTTTTTAAAAGGGGCTGAATCGAACAACTGGAGTGGTACCTTTTCTTCAGTCACCAATTGCACACAGGCTGCACTTACTTCACTTGATGACATCGTGATTGTAAATTTTTTTTCTTCTCCGGAGGTTGACCTCCTTCTCTGTCCAACTCAGCCGAGTAGATGTCTGCATGCGACTCCAGAAGATGCCTCTTTAAATTGGTAAAGTATGTTCCCGTAAAAAAACGTTTGCAAACCTTACACTTTGATACATTTTTTGGTAAAAATTCAAAAAATGTGCGAACAATTGTATCTGGCTTGCGACCCATCGTAATCAAATTGATTAAGTCAATTAACAAATGAATCAGAAAGCAGTGCAACGTTGATCACTGACATAATTTACGTTATATTAATTATAATTACTTTCAAGCTTCATAGCGATCTTGGGGTGGGTACTTTGGTTACATATGCATCATACATATATCAACGGAAAGGTATTAAAAAGCGGATCATATTTATAGGTTGATCCGTGCTATAATTTCTTCCCTTTAAAAGATATTCTAATTTGATTTTTATTTTTGATTTTTATAATAAAAATCAACAAATAACACTTATTTCTCAATTTTTTAAATAAAAATCAAAAATAAGAGTTATTTTTGATTTTTAAATAAAAATTAATACATAATTATTAAATTTGATTTTTATTTTTTAAATCAATTTTAAGAGTTATAATTGATTTGTATAATAAAAATTAAAAAATAACTTTTATTTTTTGATATTTATAATAAAAATTATAATAATTACGGACCCTGATTTTTACAGGAAAATAAACCTGTAAAGAGAATTATGAATAATAATATGTGCGCATTGTAAATTACCTGGACACTATTTAACTCAATGCCATAAATTTAAAAGGATGAACCCAGCAGAGAGCACAGACTGGGAAATAAAATATCACCTTTGCCTAAGATGTCTTAGGCATTCGTCGAATAAAAAATACACAAGCGAGCAGCTTTGTTTGTCTTGTCATAAACCTCACCATACGTTACTTCATTTTTTTACAAATAAAATTCAAGAAAAAGTGAGTACGTATAGAACAACAGAGCAAGCGTTGTTAGCCACATCACTGATTCAAGTAAAATCGAGGAATGGAGGCTTTCGAAAAATTAAGGGCTTTAATTGACAGTGGATCTCAAAGTACCATTATTTCAGAGGAAGCTTCACAAATTCTACAGTTACCTAAAATAAAAAATTACACAGAGATTAGTGGAGTTTCCTCTATCAAAAAATGCATTTCAAAGCATAAAGTAAATTTAGAAATTAAATCCAATAAAGATAAATTGGTGGTAGATGCTATTATTCTTCCAAAAGTAATGAAGGCACTACCAGTTCGATCAATAAATATTGACATGACAAAGTGGAGTAAATAGAAAAAATGTACCGCCAGATATATATTAGTGAAAAAGATCAAGAATTTCAACATATATTATGGAGAGAATCTCCTGAATCTAAAATAAAATCTTATAAATTAAAAACCGTAACGTATGGTACTGCATCGGCTCCATATTTAGATTTAATTGTAAGAATGAAGATATTGGAAAAATAATAAGAAATGACTTTTTCATGGATGATCTCATGACAGGAGCCAATTCAGTGGAAAACGCCATAAATATAATAGAGCAAATTTTCAGGGAATTCATGAAAGTTAAACTATATTTAAGAAAATGGATTTCTAATAAACCAGATATATTAAAAATTGTAGAAGATACAGGGGACAACAAAGTAATCAGCATAAAAGAAAGTGAGTTCGTCAAAACGTTGGGACTTCAATGGGAACCCCAAAAAGATGAATTTAAGTTTACCGTTAATTTAGGGATTTCGAAAAAAGAAAAAAAAAGAAGAAAATAAACATTATCAAAAATCTATGACCCGTTAGGATGGTTGGCCCCAGTAACCATTACAGGAAAGCTTTTTGTGCAGAAACTTTGGTTGTCTGAAAATAGCTGGGATCAGGAGTTATCAAATGATGATGCTCAAGAATGGAAAGTTTATAAAGAAAAACTATTATTATTAGAGGAAATCAGAATACCAAGATGGATCCAAAGCAAATCCAATTCCTTTATTGAACTGCACGGATTTGCCGACGCGTACTATATACTACTACTGTATATGCAAAAGTAGGAAGATTGGTTACAATAGTAGCCAGCAAAAGCAGGATAAATCCAATTAAAAATAGGAAAACAATTCCAAAACTGGAGCTCATCTTCTAAACTTATACAAACAAGTAAGAAAGCTACAGTCGACTGTGCTCGACTGTGAGATACCCGGTACCTAAACGTTTGCACTTCACACTAAAAAGCAATTTAAAATTGTACATACATTATAATAGTATACTTTGATACTTCTTAAAATAAATCGCCTCTCGAATTAGCTCCCGACCTAAACAATATAATGTCATACTTAAATATGAATGATACATTTTATAGGAACACATAAAAACCCGCTCGATCGGCGTCAAAAAATGAATTATGTCATTTCTTGATATATTCTTCTGCAGTGGCGCCATTATATCGCGCGGCCAAGGCTCGAATGCGCCACCTGTCGGCTACAGATTGCAACAGCAGTGCTTTAGGGTGGTGTGTTTAAACTCTGACCTTATTGCTAATATCTCCCATGTTTATCATCCGATTTTACTGAAATTTTCAAGAAACTTCCATTTTATTTTATTTATTTATTTTATCTATTAACTTTAACCCGAAAATAACGAGTATAGCTTAATAACGTTTTTTATGATTTATGAGGGCGCAAGTGGGCGTGGCCAAATTTTCAAACAAACTCAATCTGCGTGCCACGGATTCCAATGTTGTCACCAAATTTGGTAACTCTAGCTCTTATAGTCTCTGAGATCTGTTGTTTCACACGGATGGACAGAGGTTGGCACTAACCCATAATACCCTTGTACCCTATGGGTACCGGGTATAAATAAAAAATATATATATATAAAAAGAGTGGCCACTTAAATGTTTCCTAATGGAGGCCGTTTCGATACAGCCTAGGAAAATACTAAACAAAAAAAGAAGGCGCGTTATTACGGCCTTTGTAATAGTTGGTCACTCTAAAGTTGTTTTTCAAAATAGCGTGGTCGCAAAGTTACATTGAGAATCGAAAAAGAAAAAAAGCTAAGTAATGGCCGAACTTAAGCCATTCCTATGCAATAGCATAGACAAATCACTCTGGCGCTCCGAATGGGAGGTCTGGTTGCGCGCATTCAATATATATGCGGACATCGAAGAGATCAGCTTAACTCTTAAAAAGCGCAATAAACTTCTGCATTTGGGAGGCTCACAACTGCAGTCTATTGTTTATAACTTGCCAGGAGCGATGGTCTCTTATATTCCGGAAGAGCAGAACGATGTCTTCACACCTTTGGTGGAAAAATTAAATGAATATTTTTCGCAATTCGGTATTTGATCGACATTTGTACCGTGGCTTGACACCGCGGGATGGAGAATGTTTCACCGAGTTTCTTATGAGATTGCGTCAGCAGGTGAGAAAGTGTAATTTTGGTACTTCCAACACAGAAATAGAAGAGATCTGTCTCAAGGATAAACTAATTGATTCTTGGGCACCGGCTGAGCTGAACAAAAAGTTGCTGTCAACTGAACAGTCCTTGGAGGGAGTCATATCTGCTTGTCTAATTGGGGAACAGGTGAGCAAGCAGACGCAATCAATGTCATCAATGTCATCAAATAGATGCTCAGGCTCTATGGTCAATAAGATTGAATCGCGAACGGCTAAATGGAACAACACCAAAGTAGAGTGCGGCAGATGTGGCCGAAATGATCATGATTCAAATAGTTTGCTTTGTCCAGCGAAAAATTCGGAATGTAACAGATGTTCCAAAGTCGGGCACTTTGCTAAGAGATGTAGGACTACTGTGAAGAGATCCAGCAGAAATCATCGAGGTCCGAGCAGTGAGTGGTGGTCAACAATTTCACAATCCCTGTTTCCGAGTTGCGAATGATTGTGACATGGGCGAAGTCATTTCTTGCCAAGTTGGTGGCTTACCAATTAGCATGGTCATCGATTCCGGATCCAAGTATAACTTATTAAGTCAAGATGATTCGAACTATCTACAAGTAAAAGGCGCAGCTATATTAAATCTGCAAACTGAGTAGACAAATCAATTTCGGGCATATGCTGCGGATCAGTTGTTACAGATTTCATGTGTATTTGAAGCACCGATTGCAGTTGGAGGGAATTCTGAGTCTATTGCAACCTTTTATGTAATAAAAAAGGGTAGGCAATCGTTGCTTGGTCGCGAAACAGCCATTAAACTCAACGTGTTGAGACTGGGCATAGCTATAAAAAGAATCGAAAAGTTGGAACCTTTTCCAAAGTGGAATAATGTATCTATTCGTCTGTCAATTCAACCACATGTGAGGCCCGTGAAGCAACCAATGCGACGCATCCCAGCCGCCATTGAGGACAAGGTCGAAGAAGAGCTAGAATCGGCTTTATCTCAAGATATAAAAGAGCCAGTACACGGACCAAGTGAATGGATTTCTCCAATAGGTATCGCATTCAAAGATGATGGGAATATAAGGCTGTGCATTGATATGCGTCAAGCGAATTCAACGGGAAATTTACCCATTACCAACATTCGAGTAGTTTTTAACGAAGCTTAAGAACGCTAAGTATTTTTCTCGATTGGATTTGAAATCACTCTGGCGCTCCGAATGGGAGGTCTGATTGCGCGCATTCAATATATATGCGGACATCGAAGAGATCAGCTCAACTCTTATGAGGGCGCAAGTGGGTGTGGCCAAATTTTAAAACAAACTTGATCTGCGTGCAACAGATGCCAATGTTGTCACCAAATTTGGTAACTCTAGCTCTTATAGTCTCTGAGATCTGTTGTTTCACACGGACAGGCAGACGGACAGACGGACACACGGACATGGCTAAATCGACTCGGCTGGTGACGCTGATCAAGAATATATATACTTTATAGGGTCGGAGATTTCTTCTTCTGCCTGTTACATACATTCTCGGTTGGCACTAACTTATAATACCCTTGTACTTTATGGGTACCGGGTATAAAAATTAAAGAATCTATTGATAATGCGGCAAAAATATACACATGGAGTGATTCGATCATAACTTTGGCTTGGATTAAAAGTGGTCAAAGCCAAATTAAATTTATTAAGCATAGGACAGATGACATTCGAAGACATACAGAAGTAGAATGGAAACACGTGAAATCCGAAGATACCCCAGCGGACGCGGCGTCAAGGGGAATTCTGTCCAATGAATTAATACATTTTGATCTTTGGTGGAATGGGTGCGATAGTCACATAGGACAAATTAACATAAATATACGATTGAATTACAATTTTAGATCAAAAATTTGAATAGAAATCTTAAAGTTACACTTAAACACTAAAGGTTAATAAAAAAGGTCGCTTTGTTTTTTTTTTATGTTTTAAGTTAAGTTGATATTTTGCAGGTGTATTGTAAGTTTTGTCTTAAACTGCGTGGCGCTACTAATATTTTTTAGAGAACTTGGAAGTTGATTCCATAGCCTAATTGCATGTACAAAAAACTGTCTTTCTGAAAGCAGAGATCTGTGTCTTATTTGAATCAGGTTATTTGCTCTTCTAGAGGAAGGGAATCTTAATGTTTCAAAGAGATAGGTAGGCTCCCTCGTGTAAATTATTTTATGCAGATAAATTAGTACCCTCAGTTTCATCCAGTCGGTCAAGTTAAGTTCAAATATTCTATATGCATAGCTGGTCACATGGTCAAATCGGCGCAGATTGAATATAAATCTTGCTATATTATTATATGCAACTTTTATGTTTTGATGGCTGGCTGCATCGCAATTTGAAAAAATTTCGATACCATAGAACAGTGTTGGGATTAGACAGGTCTTGGCAATTAGCATACGAACATTTATGGGTAACAGACTTTTAACAGGGGAAAGAGATCTTAGCAAACCATACGTTTTTCCTACAGCCCTGATTATATGGTCATTCCAGCTTAGTTTATTATTGAATATGATACCCAAGTTTGTGGCATTTTCAATATATTCAATGGGCATGCTGTTTATTATCAATGGCTGCAGGTCAACAATATTTAATTTATTTTTATATATGACTATACATTAAATTTTTTTGGGTTTAGACCAAGGCCGTTGTCTTTGGCCCAGTTGCTAACTTTATTAAGATCACGATTACATATATTCACACACTCGTCAATTCTATCAATCGGACGGCTTACATACATCTGGACATCATCTGCGTACATATGAACATTACTATCTGACAACACACAGGGAAGGTCATTGACATACAGGGTGAACAATAAAGGTCCAAGAACTGAGCCTTGAGGTACACCACGTTTAAGGACTACAAAAGAAGACGAAACATTTGACATTACAACAGATTGACGGCGATTTTTTAAATATGAGGTCATGAGTTTAACAGCCGTTGTCGAGAAATTGAACTGAGATTTCAATTTTGTACACAAAACATCATGATTAACACAGTCGAAGGCTTTACTATAGTCAAGAAGTACCAGAAGCGTCACATTAGATTTGTCTGCGTGTTCACGTATATCGTCCGAGATTTTCAGGATTGCTGAGGTGCAGCTACGTTTTTTTCTAAATCCTGATTGGTTATTATTGAGTAAGCCATTATCACCCATATAAGAGTTTATTTGGGCTGCCATAATGTTCTCAAAGGCCTTCGATAAGAATGGTAGAATTGATATCGGTCTGTACTCCTTGTTAACTTTCAGGACTGGGACAATTTTAGCAATTTTCCAACAGTCCGGAAATGCAGATGTTGTAAATGCGGTGTTGAAAATGTGGGTTATGTATGTTAGAATTTTATTATTAGAAGTATTATTTTAATGAATTTAGGATTTATTTCGTCAAGTCCAACTGCGTCTGATTTAATTTTGAGAATATTGACGAGAACTTCACACTAATTGACACAAAGAAACCTAAAGCTATTATCACAGAAATGTTCAGGTACTGATCTCAAGTACAAATTGTTGTCGTCGATTTCAGGTACATTGCATTCTGAGAGTTGTTTATTTAGCTCTTCAACATTAACATCCTGTCCTGGTATTGATTTTTTATTTCCTATTCCTAATGATTTGAGTTCTTTCCAGGTTTGTCTAGATGATGTTGAGTTTTTGAATTTGTGACTATAAAATTTTGACTTTGCCGTGTCAATTAGTTTAGTGACTGTGTGTCTCAATGATTTATAAAGGGCATAATGTCGCGGAGTCCTATACCTTTTCCACTTTTGATAAGCAGAATTTCGCGTTTTTATTGCTGACTTTATTTCATTATTAAACCATGGCTTGATAGAATGTTTGACGATTTTTCTTTTAATAGGTACGAAACAATTATACAAGTAACTAATATTAAACTGGAGCAAGCTGAGTTGTTGGTCTACATCTGGAAGACAGTAAATGTTATTCCAATTGCACTTATCGAGTTCGGTATTAAGAAGGAAGTAGTCAATATTATTAAAGTCCCTAAATACTATTTTTTCGTCATTATACTGAAGGTCAAAATTGTAGGTCAAGTATATAAGGTCATGTTTTGAGAACGAAGGCACAATGAGTTGGTCATACAAACATATATTTTCAACATCACTAACAAAAAATACATCTAACAGTGAGCTGCATGTTCTGCTGAAATGAGTCGGATGAGTAGTGTTTACAAGATCAAGCCTAGTGATTCCATGTTGATTTTAAGGTGCTCTTCCCGAAGTATATTACTGTTAATATCACCCGCCAAGAGAATGTCTTCATAATTCATAGTGATGTCTGATAACTTGTTTAAAATATCGTCATAGTTAATGCTACTTCGTGGGCGGTATATGCATCCTATCAGAATTTTTTTTGATGATGACAGATTTTTAATTTCAAGGAATAAGTATTCTATTGGACTACTATCGGGATGTTTACATATAAACTTCGACACTAACTTTTTACTAACATATATTGCCACACCACCCCCATGACTGACACGGTCCGCACGGTAAACATTATAACCATCACACAAAATTAAGACATCACAAACATTACAGCCAAGCCATGTTTCAGAGACAAATATAATATCTAGACCAGAATTTACAAACAAATATTTAAACTCATCGATTTTTCTCGGCAAACTTTGAGCATTAATGTGGCAAACTTTTATCCCAGTTCTCTGCTTTGTGAGTATGCGCAATAGGATATGGCTATTAACTTCAGTTCAACGTTGTCTTCCATTTCCAAAATTGAAATATAAATATTAGCTGCGCACGCACTAGATATGAAAAATTAAATTGACTAAACACCACGGAGAACATTAAGTAAACAAAGCGACCTACAATGAATTTTAATCTAAGAAATACTAAAACTATGAATCTTAGTTCAAGATTAATCTCGAAATGAGCTATTTCTCGCCGGGCCTCCCACATCATTGCTCAGCTCAGAAAGCTCGTGCACGCTCTGCACGCAGTGAGCTTCCACTCCGTCGATCAGCTTGACAAAGACATCTCTGCGGCGAGTAAAGACAGCTGTGATGCGCTTGTGCTTTTTGAGATGCATTGCTCTCTTAAAGACCTCGTAATTATGTTTTGTCAGCTGTTCATTTATGTAAATCAGTGCTGGCGACTCCAGACCAATAAGCTGTAAGCTCAGTTGTGTTTTTGTAGTTCGCCGGTATGCCCCTATTGCTCGTAGTAGCGCCGCCTTTTCGCGCACGTGGTCCATTTTTATGAGAATGATCGGGTCTACAAGTGTTTGCCCAGTTTGGCGGGGCCGCACTCTGTAGATGGATCTCACCAGTGGAGGCGGAGTTAAATTAAGTGAAAAACAGAGCCGGTGGAAAAGCGTTTTAAGGTTTTCTCCCTCTGCTTGCGGTACCCCATGCCATCGCAAGGTACATGAGACCGCTATGTCCTCCTCTGCCATACATTTGGCTGCCAGTCTGGCATCCAAGTCGCCAACCTGCTGCTTCAGCTGATCTACCAAACCACCAGGAGTGTTTGGTGCCGCCAATTCCCGGCCAAGTCGTGGACCTGCTGCTTTAGATGTTTTACCTCCTTCACCTCATTCTCCAGGTGGCTCACACGTTGAGTAAGGGTGTTGATCTCATCAGACATTGCCTGGAACCTCTCCTGGAGAGAGCTGAGGAAACGTGCCTCACTCTCTCGAAACTCGGTGCCCAAGATCTTCCTCTGCTCATCAAATCTAGAATCGATCAGCTGGAGCATCTTGACGGATGTAGCATCGGACAGGCGGGTCACGTTTGTTCGCCGACATGTTGTTGTTTTTAGTTGGTTATGTGTTTTATTTTTTGAGAGTTGAGTGATTATTTTGAGTGTTTTTATGCTGTTTCTTTTGCGTTTGACTGTCTTACAGTTATTTCTTTCTATACTGTTTGAGTGTTTGTTTCGGTTCGTTTGAGTGATTGGCGTTATTTATTTCTCTGCACTTTTGCTAGTAGCAAATGTATTTTAATTTGTTTATTTTAAGTCGCAATGCTTTATGTACACTGAATCGGTGTAACGCGCAGGTTTACACAGCTGTTTTTTACAAATTTTTAAATTTATTAAGCGTTTTATTGCGATTTAAGCCGTAATTCAGAGGAGCTCTTAGATTTTCGACTTTCAACTTTCGACTTTCTCTGTCCTTTTCAAGGGTCAACTTGGTTAAAAGAATCAAAACAGAATTGGCCGCCTCAGTCAAATGCTGAGGAGGAAATAAGTGTCAATACAGTGTTGACAACTGATATTATCTATAATCTTTTGGGAAAATATTCATGCATCCACAAATTAGTGAGAATAATATGCTACATAGTCCGATTTATTAATATTAAAACAAAGAATAATTCGTATCCATGCTATTTAACAGTTAAGGAAATAAAATATGCTGAACAAAGGATAATAAAAAAGGAGCAGGAATATCAATTTAGTCCAGAACTTAACATCTTGCTTAATAATAAAGAGATAAACATGAATTCCAAAATATTAAGCTTACATCCATTTATTGACCAGGATAAGATTATCAGGGTAGGCGGTAGATTGCAGAATTCCAATGCAAGATTTGAAGTGAAACATCCAATTGTGCTCGACAAAGGGCACATTTCTGCATTAATTATAGAAAATGCTCACAATGAAAGCTTACATGGCGGAATAAATTTAATGAGAACTTACATACAAAGAAAATATTGGATATTTGGATTAAGAAATTCTGTAAAGAAAAAATTAAATGAATTTGCGAAATGTGCAAGATATCGTCAAATCACTGCACAATAAGTAATGCGAAATCTACCCAAATATAGGGTAATAATGTCATACCCATTTCTAAGGTATTGATTACGCAGGACCTTATTATGTGAAATGTTCAAAAAATAGTGGTCAGAAAACGTACAAAGGATATGTAGCTGTTTTCGTGTGTATGGCAACAAAGGCAATACATTTGGAGATCGTCAGCGATTTAACTTCTGACGCCTTCTTAGCAGCGCTCAGAAGGTTTACCGCAAGAAGAGGAAAATGTGCTACGAAGCGCAGCAAGAAAATTAAATGAAGAGCTGGAAAAACCAATCAAAGAGAATTCCGCGGTTGCCTCTCAACTCGGAAAGGAAGGGATTGAGTGGCATTTTATTCCACTGGCAGGACCTCACTTTGGAGGTATCTGGGAGGCCAGCGTAAAATCTATGAAATACCATCTAAAACGAGTTATTTGAGATAGTATATTGACATACGAAAAGATGTCAACATTGCTATGACAAATATAAGGAGTGTTGAACTGGCTTCCCTTATATCTATCAGATAATGATATAGAGGACAATGAAGTTCTTACACCTGGACACTTTCTGATAGGACGACCACCGTTGGATGTAGTTGAGCCTATAAATGAGAGTGAGAAAATTAGGAAAAATAGGAAATTTAGATAGGTGGAAGTTGATTCAAAAAATTAAAAGAGATTTTTGGATAAAAAGGAAAGAGGACTATTTGCACACCCTACAACAGAGGTATAAATGGAAAAAGGATATTCCTAATATAGAAAAGGGACAAGTAGTTCTAATAATAAATGAAAATTCTCATCCATCGAGATGGCCGCTAGGAAAAATCGAAGAAGTGCAGAAAGGTAAGGATGAGAAAGTTAGTGTAGTGAAAGTAAAGATGCAAGATGCATGCATTTCTCGGACGATTAGTAATATTTACCCTCTTATAGGAATCAAGGCTGCCGAAAATAATGAAGAGGAATCCAAACTGAAAAGGGTAACTAGGAATGGATCTAAGATATCCAAGTTGGGGTTAATAATGAGTACGCTAATGTTGATCTTATTTTGTCAGCTATCGAACGCAGCGCTCACCTCAGAAAATAAGGCAAAGTATAAAATTGAAATTGATGTATCTCAAGCTTTCGATCGTGTCTGGATAAATGGCCTCATGCATAAAATCAAAATACACTTGCCTACATACACTCATAAGCTACTTGAGTCGTATCTTTACAACAGAGTCTTCGCAGTAAGGTGCAACGCAACAACATCTGACGAGTACACTATCGAAGGCGGAGTTCCTCAAGGCAGCGCACTTGGGCCTACCCTGTTCGTCCTTTATACAGCGGATATACCTACGAACGAGCGACTAACAACATCCACGTTCGCTGACGACACTGCGATCCTAAGTCGCTCGAAGTGCCCAAACAGAGCAACAACCCAACTAGCAAGTCACCTCATCGTAGTTGAGAAGTGGCTATCTGACTGGCGTATTAAAATAAACGAAAAAAAATGTAAACACATAACTTTTACTCTTAACAGGCAAACATGCTCCCCAGTACCCTTGAATAATACGCAGATTCCCCAATTCAACGAAGTAACGTATCTCGGCGTCCACCTCGACAGACGACTAACCTGGCGAAGACACATCGAATGCAAGAAACTACATCTAAAACTAAAAGCTAGCACCAGTAACATAGACATCATACAGCGCGCGCAATCAAAAATCCTAAGAACTATAACTGGGCACCATGGTATATTCGCAACCAAAACATCCATAGGGATCTAGGCATTCTTGCAGTAAAAGATGAAATAGACAAGCAAAAGACGACCTATAATAAAAAAACTTACTGTGCGCCCTAATCATCTGGCAAGAGGCTTGACTTCCAGCAGAACCCGCCTACAACGAAACGACCTTCCAACCCAGCAATAATCTTCAGGGCCATATAACTCTGTGCCAGTCATATGACTGTTAGTTAAGCTATTAATATAAGACTTGACACATTTATTGTTAGTCTCTAAACGGAGAAGATTCAATACGAAACAGCAAAGTATCAAAAAAAAAAAAAAAAAAAAAAAAAAAATGACAAAGACGTCAGCCATATATTTGGATCCAATGGGTGAAGTAGAAATTGCCACTTCCTCTTGGAATTTGGTCGTTTTCTATAAAATGGATGCTTATTTTGAAATGATAAGCAAAGGAAATGCGCTAGTAAACAAGATGAGGCGGGTTTGTGAGAAGCTTCATAGTTTAGAAGATCAGTGCAGTTTTAGACAATATGTTAAAACAACTGACTGAGTTAGAGTAAAACAATAAATTATTTATGGCTCATAGCAACCGAAGAACAAAACGCGCTCCATTTGAATTTATAGGATCCTTAGATCATATTCTGTTTGGAATATTGGATGAGGTTGATAGGGTGCAAATGGAGCAAAATATGAGAAATTTGTTAGATAACCAACACAGCCTCAATGAACTAGGTAAAAGGCAACTATCCATAGTTGATTCAACGGCTAATATTCTTAAAAAGACAAATGAAGAAGTTAATAATTATTTCAGATATATGAACAAACGGATAGAGAATATGACGGCTGTACTGCAAGAAAGTTACTATATTTATATTAAAGGAATCCATTAACTTATTTATGCTAACAAAGCAGTTAACTAGTTTAATTGAAGATTGCGAAAAGACACAAGCAGGCATAATAAGCTTGCTGATTGATATAAATCATGGTCGGCTTAACTCTAATATTCTTAAACCGAGTCAATTCAAAGGCGAAATATCTAAGACCATGGAAAGTCTATCTAAGAAGTTAGTTTCACCAGGGAAAAGAACTGGAACAGAATTAATAGAGGTTTATACGCTGTTGACAGCTAGGGGTTTGTTTGAAGACAAGAAATTGATAATAAATGTTAAGATACCATTGTTCCACCCATCGAAATTATATAGAGTAATTCCAGTACCAGTTTGGTCAGAGGAAAGGTTGCT
The DNA here is from genome assembly GCA_018153105.1 of Drosophila rufa. Classification (NCBI taxonomy): domain Eukaryota; kingdom Metazoa; phylum Arthropoda; class Insecta; order Diptera; family Drosophilidae; genus Drosophila; species Drosophila rufa. The sequence continues at coordinate 245,739 of JAECXS010000135.1, forward strand.
AATAGCTAACTTAAATTCAGAGTATTTAGTGTACAATTTTGAAATTGATTCATATCATTTGATGACGGAGACCACTCTGAATAAATGCCAAAAATGGCAGGCTCAAAGAAGAGTTTGCGAGGGAAACTGGCCGTAGAGTAATGCCAACGATTTAGCCTGTGAGTTAAGACCCCTCAAACCAGGTAGACCACCTAATTGTGTATACAACCGCGTTTTAGATTCTGACTCGTATTGGGTAGAATTAGAAGCAAAAAGCACTTGGCTATTTAAGGTTCGATATAATGCTAAAATAAGAATTCAATGCGGAAATTCCAAAATGGAATTAGTCAACTTGCCAGAGCAAGGAGTTCTAACACTATGGTCTGATTGCACAGCTCGCACAGACTATAAGCTTTTAGTAGCCCAACATAATATAAAATCAGAAAGGCAAGACGTGCTCTCATCAGCTTATGTTGGGGATATCACGGATATACCAAAAATTGTTTGGAGCCCATTTGAAAGCCACTCATTAAATCATAGTGCAGAAATTGAAAGATTATCAAAGGAATTAGCTCAATTAAAAGAAGTCCATACGGAACTAAAGGGGTTAAATGACATCACGTATCTGGCCATACCTCTTTAATCATATGTTTGATAATTGTTGTAATATTAATTATATATATAATACAAAAATGTACAGTTAAGCAAAGATTACAAGCCATAACCTTTGACGGGCCTTTGCAAGAAGTTTAGAAAGAAAAAAAACCTACAGTCCACTAAATCGTTGTATGAAATGGTCTACTATGATTGTTTATTACCAAATTTTGTATTTTATATATCAAATTTTAAACTACCTCTAATCTTGCTTGCCCTTGGCAGAATGTTCACACCTGAACACGTGTATATATAAATATAAATTTATCTTTAACAAATCAATGCAGCTGTACGCTGCTTAGCGCATGTGCGCATGACTCTAAACATAGCGGCAGGTTGAGCGAAACACAAATAATGCAATGTAAACTGAACCCTGAACAGCATATCTTTAAATATAGCGGCCAAATGGGCCTAACACAAAACACTTGACTATATGTATATGTACTTTGAATCCATGCTTTGGATCCACGAATTTTGTGTTCACCCCTGTCGCACTGAAGAACGTATCCCATGTTAGGGTTAAATAAATCACTGCGTTGGTCTAGCGATAAGACTAGTTTTAAGAATCTCATGACCGCTACGTAAGCTCAGACTTTGAAATAAAGAATCAGTTTGATATATCAACTCAAGAAATTTAGACGCTTGCTTTATTTGCAGCCTCTCTTACACATAGGTTAGAATCGGTTTTCACAGTGTTAAAAGACCAGTAGATCATTTTGGACCCCATGTTCTACCGAAAAGCCTATTACAAGCTAAATATGCTCGGGTGGCTTTATTTATTGTTGGGTGCTTAGCCCCAGGACACGTCCGGCATTTACCCATGGCTCCTGGATAAATGCTAAGTCCATTGTAGCAAACCTCTCACAAAGGATGTCAGACGTGGTGGAGGTTAGCTTGGAGACATCTGGGGTGTTTCCAGGTGTTAGGGGAGAGTGGAGGACATTAGTCCGCCCTCTTGCGGCCCCTGGCCGCCGTCTTCCGGCCTCGGTTAGTGCGCAGAGGGCCTCTTCCTCAGGTGTGCGCCTCACACCCTTGTTTACGCGCCCGGTTTCACGAGTGATGCTCTCATAGAGGGGAGGGCGCGGTGCTGCTGGCTCTTGGGCAGCTGCGATGCCACTAGCCTCGTTGCCGCTGGACTTCCGGATTTTGCCGTCAGTGGCATCCTGTGGCGTTGGTGCAGCCGTGTCCGATGACATGGCCTTGGAGCAGGTGGGCTTCTCCGCTGCGAGAGCAGGAGCCACCGCCTTGTGTCTTCGGCTGCGTGCTGGCCTTTGGCTTGAGTGTAGCCGTGCCCCACGCAAAGTACAGCTGGTACGCCAGCGACTTCTTCTGATCGGCCGAAACTGGGTCTAGCGCAATCGTGATGACGGCCATATTCTGCCTCATCTCGCGGTGAAAGGCACGCCAGTCTCCCACGCGCAGGCCGCTGTTCTGACCCACGACGAGCTTCAGGATCTCGTCCGTCTTCATGTCCGCATTCGGAAGCGGAAAGTAGACAATGAAGACGGCGGCACGTGGAGCCTCTGCCTCAGGGACCACCTTGATGTGGGCGTCCTTCCACAGCCGGAGCTTTGGTACCTCTTTACTTAGCCACTCGGCTGTCTCCGCATTCCCGCATGTTATAGCCATCCATCTTGGGCGGAAAGTGCAGCCGGAGAACAGCGGCTTCACAGAGCCGTGTCTCAGCGCCATCACCCTTGACAAGATTGCGGATTGGATGCTGTGTAGCTGCTCCGTCGTGAGGAGATGTTCGGGGTAGTTGGCCGGAAGTATCGCCATCTTCACCGAGCTGGCAACGTCCCTATAAGAGGCCATGACACCGACTTTTCAATAGTCTCCATAAATTGGTCCCCCGAGTAGTGAGGAAGGAAGTATCCCCCGGGGTAGAGCCTCATACCCCGGATCGGGGACTTATTCGACCGGAGGTGCCAAGTATCCGGAAGGCACCGTTAAAAGACACACTAAAAAAGCTTTAAGCTAAGACCGAGTTTTTGGAAGTTTCGGGTAAACAAAATGTCCACGTGCAATCATTCCACTTATATTCGGCGAGCTTTAAACACCTATAAAGAAGTTGATATATCTCTTCGCGGCGAGTGTTTTTCCACCGTACACGTGTGGCTAACTTCAAAATTTATAATAGCTAATCAGCTAATAAAAATAAAGGAAATATAGTAGAAATAGTTAAGGAAAAAGTGTCAGTGCGTTGTGCAGAAGGTATTTCTCAAGAACGGGAGAAGTTAAGATTCTAACTTGATTTTATGCAGACATCGGCCGTGGGTTCAGGCCAAATGGCTTAGACAGCGCTCTCCGCAAGCCCTCTCCAACTTGGCTCTAGCCGCGTGCACCTTGCTATCTGAGCGAAAGGTGGTGCCGACACTGGGACGAAGGGATTACGTAACTGAGACCGCACGCGGAGGCCCGAGGCAGCAGCTCTTTACCCACGATTTGGATATATGAGAGGCTAAAGGGATCGGCGGGATTCATCTCTAAGAAATTAGGCATGACCCCAACTTAAAACGACTAACCCCAAACCCAATTCATATTGTATCAGTCCATTTACTGTGTAAAAGTTTGGAGGCGTAAGAGCTGTAAACGAGTGTTTGCTTAGATTTCCCGATTTTGTGCTAAGCAAACCTAGGAACTATAATTAGAACGCACCTTCGGACTTTGTGGCTTCTTTGAAAAAATTTATTATTTTTATTTTTTGTTTGTTTTATTGGCGTTAAATTTAATATAAAATCCTACAACTAATCTCTCAAGATAAATAGTGATTATAAGTAATTGTTTTGCATAAAAAATATTTTTCTTCTTTTTTAAACTATGGGCTTATTTATGCATTAATTAAAGAAAATTAATATGTAATTGGGAAGCTTGGAAATATCATTCTCTCTGTATGTATATATATAAGTAACCCAAGTTCTTAATTACACAGCAACTACATCGGAGTCATCTTGGGCCCAATGATATATCGGTGAGAGTTTAATAAGCTACTGTGAGTATTTATAAGACGATATGCATGCCTAATTCGTAACCAAATATATATATATGTAAATTGATTTGAGACAGATATTACGCCCAATTACATACTTAATTAATTACAAAATTGATATCAAACGTTAAACTCTAGCGTTGATTAATTTAATGTTAAATATAATTTTAATTGTTAGTTTTTTTCGTTAGTACCATGATATTAAAATTAAACCTATTTGTATACTTATGATCATAAACATGTTGGTTTAAACTTTTATTATCTCCGTTCGTCGAGTACTCATGCTAAGTTCTACTCAAATTAATTAAGAATATAAAGATTCTTTTACATTGGGACAACGGCCAAATTTTAATACGTTATTAAGGTTAACACCTGTGATCCCATCATCGAGCAGAACTTCTCTTTCATTCGGTAATTGTACTCGTGGCGGCGCGGAATTATTATCATTTGTTTGTTTTCTTTACCCTTTAGAGACTGTTTTGAGTTTATTTTCTCGCGCATTATATGATTTGTGTTAGAAACCAAGATAGCTAGGGAGAAAGAACCCCGCCAATCCGACGAGCTGGACCCGAGCACAGCAAGAATGCGCACCGTCGAACCTATCGGTTCTTGCCGATATTCTTCGGGTACGGCGGATCGGACAAGTCCATCTTGTTCACGCTGACATCAACTGATTCCCACTCAGGATAATGGCGAGCAGAGCGTGCTCGCGGATCTGGCCGTTCTTGGAGATGCCAGCGTCGAAAACACTTTTACAAGTGTACATGATCTGCTCAGCACAATCGGCCTAGGGAAGTGCCGAAAATCATGTTTCTTTCGATGAAATTTAATATTATTAACAATCCCACTAATAAATGTAGAGTATTTATTAGAAAGGATAAGTTTAGATATATTATATTAAACAATGATAGAAAACTGTTTTGAATTAGCGGACAACTTCTGCAACTTCTCTCGATCGACGACCTAGAGTGACCGCCTTCCTTCTACGCTGCCGTCTCCTCTCTCGCTTTGCTTTCTGTGCCGTTTTATGGCAATGCGAAACCTTGTCACACTGCAGGTGTGTACCCGCCGCTGCCCAGTGTGGCCCGTCTTTACATAAATAATAACAGAAATTAATGACAGCTTTTTAGTAAAGGAACCAACAATTCCGCATACACTGCTGCCTGGATCCGCGAATTCTTCCTACTTAGTCGCATCAACCATTTCCTTTTTAATTAATGCACATCACCTGACCCTAACAAAGGAGGGACAGGTGGAGTAAGTTCTGACCCTTTCGGAGAAGGGCAAGTTCGAGTATATGCCCCAGCCACCGACCCGACTCCTGTGCAGGCTGCGCAACTGCACTGTGGGCGAATCGGTCGATCTAGCTCCATTTAATTCCATTTTAAAAGAGTTGATTGGCGCCAAAACTTATTCTCTATCGATCACGAATAGCCCAGTGAGCTTATTAATATGATCTATTGTGAATGATATACTCCAGCTAATCAGTTGTGAGCTTTCAAACACAACAAATGTTTCATCAGGTGAAGCACTGATTTTTACCGTTCGTTTTTCAGCAGGATCAGCAGCAGGTGCTTTGCCAAAATAGCTTGAAATGTTGGATTTTTTTAAATATTGGGGAAAAATATGTATTTGTTTAAAGTTAGAGGTATGCATTAACTAAAAACATGTTTGTTTGTGACTTGTGCCGTTGCCATTGTAGAAAAAAAGTAGCTTCAAGTTGAACCTACCGCTAGTTTTTGGCAAATTACCAAAGTAGGACTTTCGTGGACTGCAGCTTTTGAGATTCGCGTGGATTCACTCTGGAATATTTGCTTAAAATATCTTTGATGTCTTATGATTGTAAAATGTCCAAAATCATCTGCAGCCACATGCAACTTTACAAAATATTGTCTTTTGTAGGAACAATGTTTCATTTCATTCATTTCATTTCATTTACAAGTATTAGAAACTAACAAATATCTGCTAGTATATACGGCTTAATCTAATGGTATACAATTAAAATTTTACATTTATAACAAAATTATAGATACAACGCATTTAGGATATGTCCAATAGACAGACAATCGGAAGATAAAAGACAATACAATTCATTATAATGTGTACAAAGAACTCGAAACGGATGATGGCAATCAAAGTTTGTCCTGCATATTTCCAAAAATATCGGTCGGAATTGTCGTGACGTTCTGGCCGGAACACAAAACTGTATTCGGCTTAGCAGTGCCGCAGAATCAATCTGTCCCTGAATTAGTTTATGTAGGAAGAGAACCTGATGGCAAGTTCTCCGATCCAGCAGAGACGGAATGTTTAAGAGCCGCAGTCTCGCGGCGTACGGTGGTAGTTGATGATGATGAGGGTCCACGCATAGCCCACGCAGAGCAAACAAGAGAAACTGTTTCTGCACTGACTCTAGTAGAGCTTGATGAACCTGATATTGGGGAGACCATACACATGAACAATACTCAAGTATGGGTCGAATTAGAGAAGAAAAAGATGCTTGGTTATGTAGGGATCATCAAATTCCATTGATGATGGTTATGGTAATGTGCTCAGCAAAGTTTAGGTCTTGGCAAAATAATACTCCAAGATCGTTAACCTTATAAATACGTTCTAAGCCGCTTGTTCCCAACGAGTAATTTGTAAGGAAAGGGTTTTTACGATAGAATGACATGAAATTACATTTAGAATGGTTAAGGAACAACATGTTATCGTTGCACCATGTGTTAAGGTTATTTAAGTCCTCTTGAAGCCGTAAGTGCTACAAGGGGCACGTAAGATTTAAACACAGCTTCATCATCCGCGTACATAAGCACCTGTGAATTGTGAATAATATTTGGCAGGTCGTTTATGAACAGACCAAACAGGACAGGACCAAGGTGACTGCCTTGGGGAACACCTAATGTAACAAAGACAACGTTCGACAATGTGTTGTTGAATAAAACTCTCTGTGTTCGTTGAAGTAGGTATTTGGAAAGCCAATCTAATAAATTATATGGAAATCCTAACAATTCAAGTTTCATAAGCAGTAGCAAATGATTGACAGAATCAAAGGCCTTACTGAAGTCGATGAAGATAACATCCGACTGCACTTTGTTATTAAAACCATCTCGTATGATTGAAATAAATTCCAGGAGGTTGGTTGTCGTCGACCGACGCTTCATAAATCCATGCTGAGAAGGGCTCATTATTGAAGAACATTGATGCTGCAGCTGAGAGGTTATTAGTTTTTCAAATTATTTGGGTATGGCACTGAGCTTCGAAATCCCTCGGTAGTTAGAAATATCCGACCTATTGCCCTTCTTATGGAGAGGAATAATAAACGATTCTTTCCACAAATCAGGAAAGAAGCTTTTGTCGAGAGACATTTGAAAGAGTTTAGCCAATGGACCTGACAGGGCACTGGCGCATTTTTTAAGGAGACAACTAGGAATAAGATCGGGACCGGCAGAAAATGACGATTTCATGTTCATTAGATAGAATTTGAGTGTGGGAGCGAATACGGATAGGTGGAAGAATTATAAGTATGAGAGGAGTATGTTGATTGGAAGAAATTAGCAAATAAATTAGAGTTGTCTAGATCATTAAAGCCTTTTGTATTATTATAATGAAGAGATGAAGGAAACAGAGATGATTTTCGTTTTGAATTTACAAAAGCGTAGAATTGTTTAGGGTTGTCGAAAAACTCTCTTTTGCAACGGTTCAGGTAGTTATTGTAACATGTAGTGTTATGAGCCAAAAATTCGGAACGAGCAATCAGATACCTGGAATGGTCCAGTTAAATACCGGATCTTTGATATTTTTTGAACAACCTAGATTTGGTGTTGTAGAGATAAGATAACCTGCGCGAAACCATTGAGGCTTGTTAGAGGGTTCCGCGACAGGAAACGACGGAACATGCGCATTAATTGCTGAGTTCAGCAAGTCGTAAAACATCCCCAGAATGACTGGAGGTGATTCTTCGGAGTCCGTGAAAGACCAGTCAGCTTGAGAGAGAGCTATGTTCATTTCAGTAAACGCAGCTCTTCTGAAGCAGTGAAAAGTTCTGGGTTCGATTTCAGGTAAGATCATTTCAGGCGATATAGACTCTAAAAGAATCTCCAAAGTTGGATGATACTTGTCTTCCGGCAATGATAATGGTTGTATTCGTGAAACGAAACCATTAGCAAATACGGATGCAAAAACCAGATCAAGAAATTTGTTGTTGCAATTACCCACTGAGTTAAGCTGAATCAATGACAAATCCAAAACACCCTGAACAAACTCGTGGGGCGTGCTAGTAAAGGAAGCGTTATTATCCATGGATGACAACCATGAAAGAGCAGGGAGATTAAAGTCCCCTAATGTGACAAGGTGATCATTATCACCAAGCAAAGAGAATATCTCTTGGATATGTAATAAGTGTTGCATATATATATTGAAATCGGATCAAGGGGGAATATATGAGCAGGTGAGAAAAATACTGAAGTCCGGAAATTTAATTTTAACACAGATAAATTCAATTATTGGATCATTTAAATTTGGTAGAATAATGGATTTCGACGATAAATCGTTTTTTACAGCTAGGAGAACACCGCCCCCAGTGCGAGTGGGACGATCACATTGATAAATAATATAGTTGTTACAGAGAATTTCATTGTCCGACACTGTCGAATTTAGCCAGGTCTCCGTAAAGGCAATAACGTTGGCATCAAAGGATACACTATTGGAGTATATTTTGCTAAGCTTACCTAACAAACTACGCACATTTTGATAATGTATGGAAAAAGATTGATTTAGTTTTTTGAATTGGTCAAAGTACTTTGGGAACTACTAGCATTACTATGGTTTTTATTCTTATTGACGAATTCATGTACAATGGCAAACTCTGGCCAAATCTTGGTATCAAGAACTCTAGGTAGAATCAAATCAGAAAGATCAATCTTAAAAGAAGATATGTTACGTCTCAATTTAAAATTAAACTTGGTGTCAGAGAAATCAGTTGCTGGAAGGTTTAACTTGTGACTAAGGTGGGCTATAATGTCTTTAACCGTAGAATCCGGGTTTAAGAGTAACACAAACAACGATTTAGTTGGAGCCACTCCAGCAATCGGCCTTGTGGTGCGTTGAGCAACTCCAGTTAGTTGTTTAGCTAGTGTAGTCTGCGACGAGGCCGCTAGTAGGGCAGATGCAACTGCCCCCACTGCAGCTGGTACGGGAGTCGGTCAGTTATCGATCACGGCTGGAGAATTTAATAAGTCGATTGGTGTAAAAAATCCATTTGGTTCCGGTGAGATGACTCCCGCATAATCAGTATGAAGTCCGGAACAATGTGTGAGCGATCCATTAGGTTCAGGTTGCGGGAGGGCAGCAACTTGGCCCGACTGAGCTTGTAGTGTAGTTAAAGAAAACATAGGCAACGTACTGGCAGTAGGTGTTCCAATAAGATTCATACAGGCCACATTATGTGTGCACAGTTTCCACAGAGCCAGCATACAAGATAGGAGTCGCCCGTAATGGCACCTCCAAATTCACATTTTTTGACATTACAAACGACTGACATAATTGTTATCAGTGTTATTCTATGCGCACAGAAATAAAGTAACAAACAAACTTGCCAGAGCACCAGATTTTTCGAAGAGTAAAGCGTAGTGGCCAGTCCAGCGAAGAGATGAGAAGAGCGTCGATAATCGTCGATAAGAGCGGGCAGATCGTAGACGAGACGAAATCGAGCCAAGAGCTTAAGCTGTCAAATCCAGCGCAGATTGAAGATAGGCAAAAGAAGGAGCAGCAACAGCAGAGTAGTTCGGGAGATCATTCCAGGAGAGCAGTCCAAAACCGTGCATAGGCAGCGTCGGTGCAGCGATCCAGCGAGCGTAGGTTCTGAGCAGACAAATTTGGGAGAGCTGACAGATTGAGAACAATCAAATCCCGCGCAGTTGAAGGACGGCGAGCGCAAGTACAGCAATTCAGAGAGAGCTTTACAGCATCAGCTGAGTATTCGTGAAAGTGTAAACCACAACACCGTGGATGTCCAAAAACAAAACACTAGGCGGTCTTTTGTATGAGGACAGTATATGCAAATTTATAAATTGTTAGACTGCCAAGGTAGAAACTTTTTGTGGTCCGATGGTAACGTAATTAAAAGAAACGTTCCCGGCTGATTTAAATAAAATCAAAGACAACAATTTTAAATGACTCTTTACAGGCGAATCAAAATAATCGTAGGAGCGAGCAAAAAACACGACCGACACCTTCGAAAGCTAGCTTGCTTTTCAAAATAAATGTACCTGACGAGTTCTTTAACACAATATGCTCTGCCGATTATCTGGCCTCCGTATGTTGTCGTTAAGGAGTACGAAGCTAAGAAGACATGTCTGTTTCTCTGTTGCTACGCAGACTAGACTCTCAGTTTTTGAGATATCTGAGTGAAACTTTTCAGATAGTTTTATTTCTGTTGCAGCTAGTATATATGTCGGAACAGCCAGAATCGGTCCATTATATCTTATAGCAACGCACAGACAGACGGACATGGCTTAATAGACTCGTTATGCTGATCAAAAATATATATACTTTATGGGGTCGGAGATGCTCCTTCAATGAGTTGCAAATTTCTGGACAAAATCCTGCAAGGGTATAATAATGTTAGGGAGTATGAACTTCATAACACGATAAAAATTGAATGCAACAACAATACATTACAAGTTGAAGTTGCCACTAAAAATGAAACAGTATATTTTAACCATGAACGATCAATTGGATAGCTATTCGGATTTAATAAAGGTAAATTAAGGGGTTTTATACAGTCAGGCTATCGGAAATATGAATTTTTTTTATTTTTATTTTTTAAGAGGAGTTCATGTTTTGCTATTATTTTTCACATCTTTTAAAGTTAACAAAAAAAATTTTTTTTTTTAAATAAATTTTTAAAATTTTAAAATATTTTATTTGTAAAAATATTTTCTTCTTGGCCCCTGCAGCTAATCCGCCAATGATCCTTGAAAAAAAGAGTCCCGAGGTGAAAACGATACCAAGTGATAGAATCATCTAAAATCAAATAGTGAAATAGGTTCTGTTTGTTCACACCTGAACACGGTTATATATATAGTGACATATCCACAATCCCAGTGACATACCCATAGTCCCTAAGACTCTGTATATATCCACCATACATAGTCCCTAAGACTCTATATACATCCACCATATACCACATATACATAAAAACCCACACATTACAATTAACTGTTGCTAACCGTCAAATCCAACTGCTCACAATTTAAGGCTAGTGGAAAGTCCCAAAGCTAAAGTCCCACGATGAACGGTAGACTAAACAATATGAGCAATGCCCCATCCAATAAACATGTTGTCAAATCCAAAGACAATCAAAGTTCGGCTCGCCAAAAACAAAAGATTCCTATTTCAATTCAAAGTCACAAAAACAAAGAGCGCCTTGTATCCAAGAGCAAATGCACTTGAATTCAAGAGTAATTAAAGTTGCAAAATTGAAAGCTCTCTTATAATTATTTCACATTATTTCGTTAAGAAAATCAGATCAGGAAGTAGAGTTCAGTTTGATACCTCAATATAATAGGTTGGTGATCTTCACAATAAGAAACCTTTGTAACTATCAGTTGAATAAAAGAAAATTATTTTTTTCTTAAACTGGAGTTATAAACATTTAATTGGCGCAGCCGGTAGGATTTCAAATAAAGTCCTTTTAATTTCGGTACTGATCAACTATAAGGATATAACTAAACGACTAGTAATCCTTGATCGGCGAGGTGAATAAAGTGAACTAAATTAAGATCCGCAAAAGAATATACGTGTGTAGTTTCAGTGACATAAAACCTACGTGTAGTCACACAGACAATTAAAAATCTACTTCTGTAGTTTCAGTGACATAAAACCTACGTGTAGTCAGATAGACATCCAAAAATCCTATACGGTTCAACAATTATCGGAGATCCATCTGAACCAGTTGCTGGGTCAGATCAAAGAACTACAGTACTTTGATGGAACTCCTGGAAAACTTTCCCGGTTCATCAATGAGGTCGAGTACTTGCTTCAACTGTATCCAACCCAGGAAACGAGCAAGCACACGTCATCTTTGGAGCAATCAGACGAGTGGTCGTCGAGGCAGCAGCGGAAGTCGTTGCTCAGGGTGGAGCGAACAACTGGATCGCAATGAAGACAACCCTAGCCATCGCTTTCAAGGACCACAGGCCCTACGAAACCATTATTAAGAAGCTGAAAGAACCACCGTTCCGGGGAAGCATCAGTAAGTTCATAAGGGCAATACAGAAACATATTTGATAAACTTGAGTTAGAAACAGATCCATCAGACAAGATAAACTACACTAAAATGTTAGATAAAACAGTACTTGTCACAATTGATAGAAAACTTCCCGATCGTATGTATATTATTATATTGCAAAATTAAAGCAAGCGGCTATGGAACTAGATTTTATGACGCAGATCCAGCAGAACAATATGCGCATAATAGAAATAACCATAGACATTACAAGAATAGGGAAAATTATCAAGGTAACAACCAAAGGTATCAAGATAATCAAAGAAATTCTAGTTCCTATTACAACTCTTATAATAACGCAACAACTTTTCAGAACAACCAGAATCAAAATCAATATCAACAGCGTCCTATACCCCCGCATTTACAAGGTAATTATCAGACGGTCAATACCGGATTAAATCAAGCTAGACAGCAAAATCCGAACAATTACCAATATTCGAATAATGCAAACAGATCTAATACTAACCCAGTGAAGAGACAAAGGGAAAGTCAGAGCGGCCAGAGTAGAATGGATGTACATTTTCTTCAAACAGCCTCGGAGACAGAAGAAATAACCCCTATATAAAATTAGTTTTTCATGACAAATTTGATAAAGGCATGGTAGATACGGGATCATCAATTAGTATAATGAATAAAATTTTTTGCTAAATTAGATGAGGTAAAAGAAAATCTTAAAGTTTACACAACCAAAGGTCCGGTTGAAATACGTAAAAGTATTACAGAGAAACCCAGTATAATATGTCCGTCCGAACAAAAATTTTACCTGCATAAATTCTCAGAAAATTATGATATCCTGTTAGGTCGAAGTTACTTGGAAGCCAAGGCAAAGATTGACTATGAAAATGGTACAATCAAATTAGGTTATAAAACCTACAAATTCCGTTACAATGACGAGGAGATGGAAGAGGAGGAGGCACAAGAATGCCTTAATCCACCTTCTACAGATGACAAATCAGTAAACTTCGCAATTGTGCGAACGCAACGAATTCAGGCTCGAACATCTGAATGGAGAGGAGATAGAAAGTTTAAAGAAGGTCCTATTTGAATATGTTGACATTCAGTACAGGGAAGGTGAGAATTTGACTTTCACAAGTACAATTAAACATACTATCCAAACTGACGACTGACATAATTGTTATCAGTGTTATTCTATGCGCACAGAAATAAGGTAATTCGTCATAAAAACTTTTGCTGCCAAGCTAGAATATTGAAGCACACGAAAACGAAAAAAATAACTTAACAAAAGCCAACAACGCGCAAACACGTATAACTATATCTTATTACAAAAAAAATTAAAAACGCAAATAAAGATTACACGACAGGGTGGTCGGCCGAATATATATATGCAATATTTTAGCATATGGCAGGAGATAAGAAAAAGAAAAAGGTTACACTTAATCTACCTCCGTGAGATGGACCCGAGAAAGACTGTCAACTCAACGTAAAGCAGCAGCAGCGCATATCTTTGTACACAAAACAATCTAATTACAATAAACATTCTAATAGCCCAAAATCAATATGCAAATGTCAGCCCGACTAGTTCAGTCGATAGCAGAGACTCTTAACCTCAGGGAATGGGTCGAGGCCCACGTTGGGCGCGTAAAAACTAGGGATGTGAAAAATATATCAAAATATCAATATATCGATATATTTTGGATAAAAATATATATTTACACCTATCCCTCGCTTTGCGTCGTTTCGTTTTGCGTTTTTTCGAAGTTGCGTTGCTTCTTAATTAGAACTAATTTTCATTGTGCGTCGTTAGATTTTCGATGTTGCGTTGTTTTGGGATGAAGACGTTAATATTTTTTTAAAGGGTGGCAACACCTTAATTGCGCTACTCAATTAAAACGCGGGAATTCCCCTTTTTTGTTTCGGCTCACTTATTCAATTTGCTTGCTTGATGCTTGCGATGTGTTTGATTGACGAAGGTATGGATATTTTATTAAAAAACGATCCCGACGGCGAAAGGAGTCTTAAAGTGTCCCAGGCGGTAGCTACGAATATAAATTGCTACAAGGAAATGTATTTCACGCTTAAAAAAAAATGTTCAGCAAACATTGGACCAATTTTTTTTTTAAGAAAGCCGGCCTACGACAACAGACATTAAAGACTCGTCAGAAAGTGATTAATTATAATTTTATTTTTCATAATTGAGTATGTTTTTTTTTTTTTTTTTAACACATATATATTATTTTTACATTAATCAACCAAATTAATGGTTATAAAATGTAGGGACTAGCAATAGTAACAAAAATAACATGGATGCATAACATGGAAACGGTAATCTCCCTAGCATAGGGAACGAAGTGACAATCAGTGCAATGTATTTATTGGGGAAGGACTTTCGTTCTCTGCCGTCCTCCCATCCATAAGTCTCCTGGGTGCCGTCTTTGAAGCCTTCTTCTGGTCCTCGGTGTTGCCAATGAAGCAGCTAGTTGGTTCGCATGGACTCGAAGTCGTTCATTATACCGACTCGAGTGTCGATTAATTTGCTCCCTCACGGTGGGGATGTGAAGGTCCTTTGTAATGTCCACGTTCCTCATATACCACGGCGGATTAGTGATTGTGCGCAGCGCTCGGTTTTGGATCCTTTGCATGCGCATAATGTTCGAGTCAGACGCCGTACCCCATATCTGGATGCAATAGGTCATTGAAGGGACCACTATTGCCTTGTACAGAAGAACTTTGTTACTTAGACTTAGTTGACTCCCTCCTCTAAGCATCCAATTGAGCTTCCTAAGCTTATTCCGACATGTGGCTGCAATTTTGGTGGTGTGCTGCCTCCATGTGAGCCGCTTGTCGAGGATGAGACCCAGGTACTGTGCCTGAGGAGCTTGAGGGATGAGCGTGTCCTGGAACTTAACCCTAGGAAGGATTTGATGCCTTAGGGAGAAGTTGCAGTGTTGAGATTTGTTTCCGTTAATGCAGATGTTCCATCGATTCGACCACACGCTGTAGAGCTCCAGGAAGTTTTGCGTCATTCTGGAAGCTTCAATCCGACACGAAGAGTTAGCAATGAAGGCTGTGTCGTCAGCATACGTTGCCAGGAGGGTACCCGGATCACTGAGATTTGGCATGTCAGAGGTGTATAGGGTGTAAAGCACAGGACCCAACACACTACCTTGAGGTACGCCAGCTCTTATGCGTCTGATGGTTGATCTCGCACCTCTCACTTCAACCATGAAATTTCTATCTAGCAGATATGACTTTATCAGAAGAAACTGAGCAGTTGGCAAGAGAGATTTCAGCTTGAATAGGAGGCCATCGTGCCACACTCTATCAAACGCTTCCTTGACGTCCAGAAAGACAGCAGAGCTGTATTGTCTATTTTCGAAGGCATCCAAAATGTGTTGCGTCACTCTATGGGCTTGCTCATGGAACCCATGGTGATTCCTGAAGCCGAATTGGTGGTCTGGAATGGCATCCTGCACGCTTCTTACTGCCATCATTCTGCTAAGAAATATTCTTTCAAATATTTTAGAAAATGTGGGCAGCAGGCTTATCGGTCGGTAAGACGCAACAAGGTTCTCCGGTTTGCCTGGCTTCGGAATCATCGTTATCACAGCACACTTCCATTGTGTGGGGAAGTGGTGGATACGTAACATGGAGTTAAACAAGAGGACTAAGAACAATATACCCTTTCTTGGCAGTGCCTTGGCAACTCTGCTATCGACACTGTCGAATCCTGGGGCTTTACTGGGGAGCAGCTTTGTGATTTGCAGACAAACTTCTGCCGGACTAACATGTCGAATAGGCTCTGCTTCTGGGGAGGCAGCGTCGAGAAATGTCAGAGTATTCTCCACATCTTCACGATTTGCAAGATCGAATGGCTGGAAGCGATTCTCCAGTTCGTCAGCAAAAGCCAACGAAATTTCGGAATCCGATTTGCACCAAGTGTTGTCCGCACGCTTGATAGGGATTCTGCGAGGGGGCTGTCTTTTAATTATTTTTGCTGCTTTCCAGAGGTTAAATCCATATGGTTTTGTGGGATCAGCATTGCGCAGCAGATCAGCAAAATAGTTGTTTTTTGTTGTATGCAACAACTTCTTCAAACTGTCCTCAGCACGACGATATGCCCTTTTGTCAGCCGGATCTCTCGACCTCAAGAATCTGCGGCGCAGGGATCTTTTCAACCTCACCAGATCCAGGACCTCAGGTTTTAAAAGAGCATGAGGTGGAACTGATGGGTTTATTGAACGTTGTCCACAGGTAGAGGATTCAGCAGCGATGTGTATATTACGTGCAAAGAGCTCAGTAGCGTCGTCAATATCAACGGGGGAGTTTAGGACCATGTTCAGGTCAACAAGTTGGTTAATAGCTGCCTGGAACCGTGGAATGCATGCGTTTTGCGGAAGCACACTCGTTTTACGGGAGAGTTTGAAAGCAGCAGTCCTTAGATCGATTACCAAGGGGATGTGGTCGGAACTTAATTCAAAGCTTTCTGAGATGGTGAGAAGCTCAGATCGAATCCCTCCATATATGGCAAAGTCGATAGCTGATGGTGTACGTTGACTGTACGGGTAATGCGTGGGCCCTCCAGTAGCAAGGACCTGGATATTGGAACTAAGGATACAGTCTGCCAATGCTCTTCCTCTGACTGTACAGTTTCGAGAGCCCCAAAGTCGATGGTGTGCATTCCAGTCACCGGCAATTATAAAATTGGGTCCAAGTTCCTCAAAAAGTAATTTGAAGTCGTCGCTGGTACGCTGAATGTTAGGTGGACAATAAATAGAAGCAATGACAATTTCACCGTGGTCCGTTTTAACTTTGACTGCAGCCCATTGAGCACTTGGATGTTCCATTGTTGCGAACTGGTGGTATTGGAGACAGGACTTTATGATAATTGCAGAGCCTCCACGATGGCGATCGGCCGGATGATTTGATTGTTGAATGTCATACCCGTGTAGCTTGTAATATGAACGAGAGGAAAAGTGTGTTTCGCTGACCAACATAATGTCAATATGATGTTTCCGCACAAAGAGCTCCAGCTCCTGAGCCTTGTTGGTCAGCCCGTCGGCGTTCCACACACCGATTTTGAGCCCAATTTGACTCATGGTTGGGATGGATGAACTGGGAGAAGGACAGAGCTCGCTTTAGTAGCTCCTGGCGCCATTTGTGGTATAAGGCCAGTGATGAGGGTCATCATTGACATCATCATCTGGAACATCTTGTCGAGTTGAGCCACGAGGACTGACATCTTTTCATCAGAACGCATGTACATTTGCTCTTGTCGCTGCCATTGAAGATCATTTTGGATATTCCGGAGCTGCTGAGATGACTGTTGTTGATGAGACTGTTGTTGTTGTTGTGGTCCTGAATGTTGCTGTCGGCTTGGAGTTTCCTGCGTTGGTTGCAGTGACTGTCGGTGGCTTTGGCTTTGTTGATTTGAGTTCCGATTCCTACTTCCTAGTGGAGGGAACTGTTGTTGAAGCTGATGGGTTGTCCACTGCGGTCGGCTGGCCTGTTGAGTTTGTTGTTGAAGAGATCCACTAACAGCGTTTGCGTATGAAAGCGATGCCACAACACCACTTTGTGCACTTGATCGTGCAGAGGCTGGTTGTTGTGGAGGGCTTCGATGGGATGTAGCACTTCTACGGCGACTTACTGTCTGCTGGTAAACAATACAGCCCTTGTAACTTGCTGTGTGGCTACCTCCACAGTTTATACATTTAACTGGATGAATTTCTCGATCACAGGCCTCAATCGCAT
This sequence comes from Drosophila rufa, assembly GCA_018153105.1. Classification (NCBI taxonomy): domain Eukaryota; kingdom Metazoa; phylum Arthropoda; class Insecta; order Diptera; family Drosophilidae; genus Drosophila; species Drosophila rufa. The sequence goes on from JAECXS010000135.1 coordinate 263,360, forward strand.
GTTGTTGACCACATCGCACACAGTTAAATTCCTTATGGCAGTTATTTTTTGTGTGATTAAAGGATTGGCATCTAAAGCATTGAACGACATCATCCTTTTTGTGGGGAAGTTCAACTTGAACCCGTTGGCGACAGAGCGTCTTAAGCTCATGAATTTCTTTGTTGTTGGCGGCTGGTTCTAACTCAACAAAGACTAGGTTGACTAGCTTTGCTTTGTCAAACCGGCTTCTAGGTCTATTAACGAAGCGCACAATGTGGCCAAGCAATGTCAGACTTTCCTTAATGTCCTCATCCGGGGTGGAGTGATGTACACCTCGGATGACTATGCGGAAGGATCTTTCCTCTTTAAGCTGCCAGGTATGAAATGGTACCTTTTTTATGGAAAAAGATTTTGTAATGGCTCTGTACGCATCGGAATCTGCAGCCTGGATCGAAACTGAATTGTCTGGGTGGCATTTTATGGAGTATTTCGTTGGGTGGACGATCATATCTGTGGATCTGATAAGTCCGTTCAGATTTTCACAATTTTTGACCACAATTGGGGGTGGCTTGTGAGGCGGTGGGGTTTCCTTGTTGCCTGCGGGCTGGTTTGGAACCCGAGTGTTGGGAATATTGTTGATTATACTGTTGTTCTTGATGTTGTTGGTACTGTTTTCGGGGTTGTCGTTTATACTGCTATTGTTGTTGCTTGAGCTGGTATTGGCTTGGTCGGAGTTGTTGTGAGTGACGTTTCGAGAAGAGAGAATGAGTTCGTCGTCTGTGTCCATGCCTGACAGTTCCAAGAATCGATTCTCAAGGTTATAGACTGGGCTATTTGATCCCTTTAGGATTTTGCTATTAACAATAGGAGACTTGGAGTCAGAACGGCGTTTGTTAGAAATGGGCCGTGGGGTCCACCAGTCATCGTCGTCAGTTATGGCTTCTAGCTCAGAGTGTTGGTTTTGAAGTGAAGTAACCACTGGAGTCAATTGGACAGGAATGGGTAGTATAACTTGGGCAGCAGGAGCGGCTCGATTCGACTGCACTTTACTCGAGGGGTAAGGGCTTGGGCGTCCTCGAATGGAACGCGTGCTGCGGGACGTATGATGAGCATTGTCCAAAGGTGTAGGGGACGCCGAACAAGAGACATCCGTCATCGTCGCCGTGGAGTCAGAGAGCTCCGCCATGCTCTCAGTGGGAAGGGAGGCTTGAGGACACAGGGAAGTCGACACCTCGCCGCGGTAAGAATCGGCTGTAAGCGGTCTCTGCGAGGCAGAAACCACAAGACCACAGCCAGTCACAGAAACTTGCTTAATCGCGAGAATAGAAACAAGCCAAAAATAAATACGAATTTCTAAGAAAAAAAAAAAAACAAAAACAAATTTTGGAAGAAAAAAATTTGTGAGAAAATTTTTCAGGGAAAATGTTTGATTTTTTTTCCGGAGCTAAAATCGAGACATCCGTACCGGTTGACACAAAAGTCGAGAGTATGTAATTGAAGAATTTATTTTGTTTTAAATGAATTAGTTTCTTTTTGTTTTTATATATATAATATGTAATAAAATGAAATGTTATTTTGGTTTTATTTTAATGATCACTTTGCTCAATTTTCTTTTTAAAAAGTAGTATTTTTGTAACCCTGGAACCAATCTTCGAACTTTACATGGTTTGCTATAGAAAATCCTAATTCACTTTGAAACGACACTTTGCGTCGTATTTTTTTGGAACGTATCCCCGACGCAAAGCGAGGGATACGTGTAGGTGTATATCGTGATATAAATCATTGGATAATAATCGCAAGCCGTAGAGAGCGGACGTGTTTCGCGTGAGCTCCGGGAAAAAGTTATAGAAAGTGGATGATTTTAAGACAAAAATAAAATAAAGTATATAATACTGGAATTCCAAGATAAGCGAAAAGACGTTAAATCAGAAAAATATATAGTTTTCGACTCAAAACTAGTGATATGATTAAAACAAGTGCATAATTATTTTATAAAATAATAAGTGCCACGCGAATTAGCTCAATGAGCGACGAACAAAAGAAAGAGCGTAGAAGCTCCGTGAGCCCAAGTAACGGTTATTTCTCGTATTTCTCAACTCGCGACAGCAACGAAACGGCGACAAAGAGCAACCGTCTGGCGGTCGATAGCCAAAGAGCACGTTCTTGCTCACCCGCTCTACCCACTCCTACACCTACATCATGGAGTTCTCAGTGTAAAACCCCAACAACAAGCTGTGACAAAATTTCTGCAACTGCAGCAAAAGCAACAGCAACAACTACAGTAACGGCGGGAAAAGCAACAGCCACAACTACAGCAACGACCAATATCGCGGAAACGACTGCGATGTCATCAACTGCAGCGCCAAATACAATAACAACAAGAACTGCAAGCTCCAAAGCCAAAATCGGCAATATTCAACAGGCGGCCCCGGCCATACAGACCGGCATGGATCGCTACATCCAAATCAAGCGTAAGCTCAGCCCGCTGAACAGCGCGGTCGGTAACAAGCCAAAGATAAACCGTGTCCAAGGAGAAAATGATCAACCCAGGAGATCTAACAGCAACAGATTTGCCCTTTTAGCGGATGATTTACCGGAAATGGGTCAAGAGACCCAAAAGAAATCAAAGCCCCCACCAATCTACATAAGGGAGAAAAGCTCGAACGCCCTGGTCAACAAAATTGTTGCGCTGGTCGGGGACGGAAATTTTCATGTAGTTCCTCTTACTAAAGGGAATATTCACGAAACCAAAGTGCAAACGAAATCGGAAGAACGCTTCCGAGCTGTGTCGAAATACCTGGACGAATCAAAAAAAATTATTACACGTACCAATTAAAAAGCAGCAAGGGCCTGCAAGTGGTACTAAAAGGAATCGAGCCCGATGTAACCCAAAACGAAATTATAGATGCCCTTAAAGAAAAGGGTTTTTATGCAAAGAACGTCAGCAACATCATAAATAAAAACAGACAACCGCAACCACTCTTCAAGGTCGAGCTGGAGCCAGACAGCAGAGCCTTGAAGAAAAACGAAGTCCACCCCATTTACAACTTGCAATTCCTCTTGCACCGAAGAATTACGGTGGAAGAGCCACATAAAAGAAACGGCCCAGTGCAATGCACAAACTGCCAGGAGTATGGACACACCAGGACATACTGCACACTTCGATCAGTCTGTGTAGTTTGCGGAGACTTTCACAATTCCGCTAACTGCCCTGCTAACAAGGAAGACCCCCACAAGAAGAAATGTGGGAACTGCGGAGGAAACCATACCGCAAACTACAGGGGCTGTGTGGTCTACAAGGAGTTGAAGAGTCGCATGAGAAGAGTGACGGCAACGCGCAATCAGAATACACGAAACGTGTGCACTAGATCGCAAACGACGCCGGAAGTATTCTTTGCCAAGGCCGCAAGATCCTCATTTGGTCCGCTAAATACCCAGAATGGCTTCTCCTACGCTGATGCCCTTCAAACAGGTATGGAGAACCCCGTCCAGTCTAATCTAGAAAATGCTCAGAAAGCCCCAGGACAGCCACAAAGCACAATGGAAGCTATGATGCTTACCATGCAACAAAGTCTCACAGAATTAATGTCCTTCATGAAAACCACCATGCAAACACTTGTTCAAAACCAGAACATGGTGATACAGTTGCTTGTAGCTCAGCAGTCCAAATAACTGATGTCTAGTCTAAGAATAATTATGTGGAACGCCAATGGCGTTTCACGGCATAAACTTGAAATAACACAGTTCCTGAATGAAAATCATATCGACGTTATGCTGCTTGGAGAGACGCACCTTACAAGCAAATACAACTTCCAAATAAGAGGTTACGCCTTCTACCGCACAGATCATCCAGATGGTCAAGCCCACGGCGGAACCGGCGTCCTAGTTAGAGAACGCATAAAGCACCACTTTCACCAAAGGTATTCAGCTAATTACTTGCAGGCTACGTCTATTAAACTGCAGTCAGGTAACGGCAACCTTTCCATAGCCGCTGTCTACTGCCCGCCTCGCTTTACAATCTCGGAAGGACAATTCATGGATTTTTACAACTCACTTGGAGATCGCTTCATAGCTGCAGGAGACTATAATGCCAAGCATACGCACTGGGGATCGCGTCTCGTGACTCCCAAAGGAAGGCAATTATATAATGCAATCATAAACTTGAGCAACAAATTGTTTCCCCTGGTAGCCCCACATATTGGCCAGCAGACCCCAGAAAGATACCAGACTTAATAGACTTTGCGGTGACAAAAAATATCTCACGCAACATTATATGTGCCAAAGCGCTTTCGGATCTTTCATCAGACCATTCGCCAGTACTAATAACTCTTCTTCAAAGCCCAGAAACTACAGATCAACCCCAAAGGCTGACGTCGCACAGAACTAACTGGCTTAAATATAAGAAATATGTAAGTTCCCACATTGAACTAACCCCGCAGCTCAACATCGAAGCGGATATCGACTGCTCTACTGATGCTCTTGAGGACGTACTCACTGCAGCAGCCACTATCTCAACACCACAAGGGAAGGACATACAACCCAACAAATTCAAAACTAATCAACAAATTGAACAGCTTGTCCTGGAAAAAGGAGTCTGCGACGTGCTTGGCAAAGCAACAGATCGCCATCTTCAAAACAACGTCTTAAGCAAGTCACTCGCTTACTAAACCGAGCTCTGAAACAAGACGCTGAAAAGGCACATTTACGGTACATCGAAAAACTTACGCCAACCAGTACAAAGCATCCTTTGTGGAGGGCTCACCCAAATCTAAGATCTCCAATTGAAACCGTCACCCCGATAAGAAACTCTTCAGGTTGCTGGGCCCGCAGCGACGAAGATAGAGCCGAAACATTTGCTTCACATCTCCGAAGCGTCTTCCAGCCCAACCAGGCCACTAGTCCATTTGTCCTACCACAAACCGAAACTAATACTATGTCTTTACCAACATTGTTTCAGCTGAATGAGATCGCAAAAGTCATTGGGGAACTGAAACCAAAAAAGGCTCCGGGCGGTGACTTAATAACTCCAAAAATGATAATTTAACTTCCAAACTCAGCTATTGAGGTCATTTGCAAAATCTTCAATGGGATTATATGCCTTGGCTACTACCCAAAACACACTTGCCTACATACACTCATAAGCTACTTGAATCGTATCTTTACAACAGAGTCTTTGCAGTAAGGTGCAACGCAACAACATCTGACGAGTACACTATCGAAGCCGGAGTTCCACAAGGCAGCGCACTGGGGCCCACCCTGTTCGTCCTTTATACAGCGGATATACCTACGAACGAGCGACTAACAACATCCACGTTCGCTGACGACACTGCGATCCTAAGTCGCTCGAAGTGCCCAAACAGAGCAACAACCCAACATCCATAGGGATCTCGGCATTCTTGCAGTAAAAGATGAAATAGACAAGCAAAAGGCGACCTATAATAAAAAACTTACTGTGCACCCTAATCATCTGGCAAGAGGCTTGACTCGTGCTTCCAGCAGAACCCGCCTACAACGAAACGACCTTCCAACCCAGCAATAATTGTCAGGGCCATACAACTCTGTGCCAGTCATATGACTGTTAGTTAGGTTATTAATATAAGATTTGACACACTTATTGTTAGTCTCTAAATGGAGAAAATTCAATAAATAACAGCAAAGTATATAAAAAAAAAAAAAAAACGTGCTATTTTTTTAACCTGATTTATCGAATATCGATATATTTCAGGGATAAATTTTGGATATTTTCCTATTGGCCACACTAATCTGAAAATTTGTGAACATGAGCGCGCGGCAGCATTTTACGGAAATTAAAAATAACAGTGCAATCTGCAATTATTGTAGTAGGACTACTACAACTAGCGGTAACACGTCAAATATGATGTCGCACCTAAAAAACAAACATCAGGATGCATATTTGAAGTGCATTAAGGTAAGTACTAAATTTTTAGCAAGTGAGCAACATGACTTTATTTAAATACAACTCAATATAAATAAACGAAATTCCCTTTCAATTTATTTAATGCAGAACTCGCTGACCATTCCGTTCGATACCGATGAAGGCAATACTGACTATAAAAACGAAGGATTTATAGAAGCTCATAATCGATCAGTAGCGATGCGACACACAAGAGGTACCCAATTCGAAGTACCGGAAAATGAGGAAATAAAATTATATTTTAGCCTGCCATTGGCTTCCTGGGAAAGTGATCCTCTCACGTTTTGGTTGTCTCAAAGATACACTTTTCCAGGATTGTATAAAATTCCCATGAGCTACCTCATAACTCCAGGTAGTTCCGTGCCATCACAGAGGCTGGCCTCATTTTTGGAAATAATAGGACAATTTTTTTTCTTTCATTATTTCCAAAAATGTTTTTCTAACGATCTAAACTAAGAACTTTGGAAATTATGAAACAAAATTATATCTTTTAAAGAATTATGTAATGTGAACTATGTACTAATGTGATAAAGTGATCTGATGAAAATTATATGTTCTGTTAAAGTGATGAAAATGATATCTTCTGTTAATATATATATATATATACAGACACATATCTAATAAAAATGAAAAAAGATTAAAAACTGAAAGAAGATCTATTTTTTTTGGTTTTAGACGAAAAAAAGGTGTTTAATCAAAAAAAATATCAAAAATACGGGATCATTCCATGCTGATCAGCATCGACGACCCCGAGCCTGTTACGTACGCCGGTTAGGGCCGACGTGAGTCATTTGGTTAGCACGAAAGAAAATCAAGAATAGCCAATGCGCTAGTGCTCTATATATCAACACGGGCAAAATTGCACAAAAATTTGGCTCTGGCAGGTGACACCTAAACTCGCCAAATTGGGCCATGCAATCACCTGCAACCCAGCACCGCCGATTTTGCTGAACTATCAAACCTTAGACCACAGACGACCCAAATATAACTCCAGCCAATAGGCGAAAAGAGGGGAATGGATGACACTAGGTGAGAACCCTTTTGTTTTTCATTCCGGAGATTCCTAGGCAATACTTGGCACAGTCTTTGGATATAAAAGACCCCAATATAGCCGTACTACAGATAGTCGAAGTCAGAGCTAAGGACGTAAAGTCTGTTCGGAAAGACTCAAAATCCGCCAAGACCAAATTGAATGCGTACAAGGCACATAAGTTTATAAGTCGGATAGCTTGTCGCGACCGCGGTAAATGTGCGATGCAGTCCTTGAAGTGAAGCAGATATCCGGAGCACTGTCGAGTGAATCCTGATTTACCAATTTTAACAATACTACGAGTAAAACAACCTGCCGCGTCCAAAAGTGAATCCTGAAGGACACTTTGCAATAAACTGGGCAACTACCCGTATCACTAGACGTATCCTAAATCCTTCAACAACAACCCAAATCTGCAGCATCATCAAAACCTAAAGGATGTCTCCCATAGCAAAGTGATCGACCAAGTAATTGAGGATCATCGACCAACATGAAAGATTCACCAACAAAGATAACGACATAACATAAACAATCCGACAACAAACATATAAAAGCAAAGCCGCCTCAACAATTTCCTGAACATATAAACTCATTTTTCAACACAAATACACTCCACTAATGTTGTTGTTTTTAAATCATTAGGAAAAATTTTGTGCATTTAGTGAATTTATAACACCAAAACACAGCACGATATTATATATATATATGCTTAATTCTACTTAAAATTTCCAACAATTAAAACCTCAACTCCGAAACGAGAGCTCTCAACAATAGAATAACAGAGGGTGAGTCAACGGGACATTTTTCCCAATACTATCAGAAATATTTATATATATATATAATCGTGTCCCCATATATACTCCATACCATATGACAAAAATATTAGCTTCCAAAGAGACACTATATGTATTCTTAAATACACATAAATATTGCTTACACCATTTAAATTAATCACACTGACTATAACAAACACACCTTTTGACACACTTAAATGTCCAATACACAATTGACCAACCTTTCTAATAAACTTGTAATGTAAACTTAAACCAACCAAAAATGCATTGGTAGAAACCCATTAAAAGGGGGGGCATTGGTACGACTGTAAGACTGGGTCACGAAGATGACATAACTTTTGACGAACGATATGAACAAAAGGGGATCGTATTGCATGGCCCGCGACGCACAGTAGCGCCTCTCGAACAAAAGCCGTTGCTAAAATCAAAAAAGTCGTAGTCGCAAAAACTATTTAAACCATACTTATTCGACAGGAAATTTCCTATCGATTCAGAATTTCCAATAAAATCAATTTTAATTTTTTTTTTTTGTAGAAGATATGAGCCTTCAAAGTCGAACTTTGTTTCCATTTTTGCATCATACAAAAAAAAAAAAGGGGGGGAAATTGGTTGACTTTCAGGTAATATTACACAAAAAATAGATTACCTAACCTCATGATTTTTACTTTAATTAACAGATACATTCATAAACTGTAAACTGACCCAAAAACAAACAGAATTGGGTTTGGGCTTGTACAGGTAAATCGCTACCTGCCAGGGGTCCATTTTTTTTCACTTTTTTCTGGCTAAAGTAGTCTATATCTTTTTTGGCCGGGCTCGGCCCTCATACACACTACATACAAAACCTTCGTTGATCTTTTCTGGACCAGAATCAACTTACATCTGCTGCAGCACGCTGCAGCTGCGGAAATGCAATGCAATAAACTAAAACAACTCAGGGTAAAATATACCAAAATACCGATTCAACTTAATACATACCAAAAAATATACTAGCTGTAGCGCAAGCGGGTTAACCGCTTCAAACCCGCTCGCGCTATACTTTGAAATTGTTTGTTTCGTTTGTTTTGTATAACAAAACGTACCTATAAAATAGGTGTTTATGAAATTTGGTGTTTTTTATATTTATACCTGATAGTAGCTAAATTATACTTCCAAAGGAAACAATTAATTACTTTTTAAAGAAAACAGGTAGACGCTGAAATCACGTTTGTAGCTGACAAAATAGTTGTGGGTTATCCCAGGTAGGCAATACCTTACCTAAAAACTGCATAACATGAATTTAGGGCATATTTACAAAAAATCATAGGTATAACAGGTGTCTAGTTTAACTCTTTAATTGACCCAAATCCCAAAGGGTACCTAACCGGTAATAAATCGGACTATATATTGCGCAATTTTAATATGCCCAGCATTAGTCTATCAGTGAAAGTTGACAAGACAGAATGGCAAAGATCAATCGCGGAAAACTGTGGTGATTTCGAAGAAGACAGTTTTAGAGAGCTTGAACTTTGGTTTGGAGATTTAAGAAACAACGATGGAGTGGAAGACAACATTCGCTTACTGTACAAGAACTTCAGGAAAAAGTGGGGAGAAGTGTATCAAAGCCATTCACGTTTTTTAGCCAAATATGAGGACTGGCTTCTGGGGGATCTCAACTTGCAAGCCACGGAAGAAGATAATGATGATGAACCCAGCACATCTACCGGTAAAGGAAGACCATCGAAAGCAATACAGGATTGCTCGGATTTCACAAGAAGAAAGAAGCTTTCTGAGGTGACCAACATCTTGACCACTGGAAATTTGTCGTAAGCATTGGCTACTAAATATATAAAGGATCATCAACTGACTAAATCATCCATAACCAAATCGGTTGCTATAGCAAGCCCTTGTCGGCTCAAAAGGATTCGGAAAAGCATTCCCACTCCATTAAACGCTAGCATAATGGAACTAACTGACGAAGAAGCCCTGGCCTTTTTTATGGACTTACAATTATCCAAGGAGAAATATGAAATATTACGAACGTGTTTAATGCAACATGGGGCGGATATATTACCTGGATATAAACGGATTACGGAGGCAAAAAAAATGTCAAGACCAATTAATACAGAGATTACTGAAGTCTCTGTGAAAGCTACTGTTCAGGATCTAATGAATCACACGGCTCAACGTTTATTGAAGAGTCTTCCGGATAATGTGTTGGACAATTTACCAGAGAAGGTGGAATTGGTCAGTAAATGGGGCTGCGATGGATCATCTGGAGAAACAATAGGCCTTCATCAGTTCATTATTGCCGTCCAATAATGTTTCAATTCGCAAGAGAATCACCGGAACTCATCAATACAACAGTGCAAAATATTCAAAGAGAAATAGATGCTATAAGACCCATCATTCTGGAGATCAGGGAAGGAAAACATGTTGAATGCAGCTTCGAGTTCGATGGTCGATGGAAAAATAGTGAATGAATTAACCAATACCAAATCGACTTTAACATGTCCAATTTGCAAAACAACTCAAAAGAATTTCGGAAGTTTGGATGATTCTACAACCAAGGAGGCAAACTACAACTACGGAATCTCACCTTTACACGCTCGGATAAGGTGTATGGAATTTTTGTTGAAATTGGCGTATACCCTTCCACAAGACAACGAAGACTGGGATAATAACAATTCGACAAAGAAGGAAAAGGAACAATTTAGGAAATATCGAATACAGGAAGCGTTTTCAAAGCAACTTGGACTCAAAGTGGACTGCCCGAAACCCGGATATGGAAACTCAAACGATGGAAATACTTCTCGGAGATTTTTCGAAAATTGCATTGTTGCGGCAGAAATCACTGGAATTGACGAGGAAATCATTCAAAGATTGGGTGCGATCTTGAATGTACTCAATTGCAAGGAGAAAATTGATTCGGTGAAATATGGGGAATATGCTTCCATCACAGCTTCGCTTTTGGCTGAGAAGTATCCTCATAAGAAATTGACTCCAACAGTCCACAAAATTCTAGAACATGGTAAAGATATAATTGAATATCAGTCTTTGCCAATTGGAGAACTTTCAGAAGAAGCTCAAGAATCGCTAAATAAATTCTATAAGAAGTATAGATACTGCAACACTTACAAGTCATCCAGACCTAGGCAAAATGAGGACCTCTTCAATATGTTAGCTGCATCATCTGACCCGTTTATTGCATCTCTGCGGCATATAAAGTCGCGAAAAGATATAGAATCAAGTAATTATAGTCCAGAAATGCTTAAACTTTTAGAAATTCCCCTAGTTCCAGGTTTGTTAGTAAAAAATAGCCAAAACTATAGAAAAAAAAAAAATTTTTTTAATGTTAAATGTTTTTTTAAGTTTTCAAATTATTTTTATTTAATCAAATACATAAAAATAAAGATAAAAAATTAAATAAAAAATGTTTTTAAAAAATTGTTTTCATTGAATAAAATATATTTTTTCACTTTGAAACCCTATAAAAATGCGAATGGGTGGGCGTGGCATATTGTCCAATACATATACAAATTTTACAACATTTACCTGTAAAATGCCGTTTAAATTATTTGATTATCTTATTTGGTCCAAAATTACGATTTTAGCAACGCAAAATGAGAAAAGGCGCTACTGTGCGACGATCCAAAGGCGCACGAAGTTTGCGAATGGGGACGGAAAACGGCCAAAACATAGCCCGATTGTTTTCACGTTCAAGCATAAATCTGCTTGCAGGGCAATGTGGACAGAAAGACCGACTGACGAACGATTTCTTCTATTTTTCAGGCACGTAAATAATTGTTCTGATTACTTTTGGAGAGGATAGTGACGTCCAAAGAACCCACCCCAAATCCGGCAGCTCGGCTGCACAAATCGTGTCTGCTATCCGGGCCGAAACACCCTCAGCCCTCAGGCACAACGATACCACCGACGTAACACCTCTAGTTATAAGAGCTCAAAACATATTGATATTAGGTATAATTTTTCCAGAGGGCAAATAGAGAAAAACATGTTTTCCATTAGGTATATTGCCTCAGAATCTTCAGCCTTCTGGAAGATTCGTGGAACTAAGAGGTGTTTAGTTCTAAGTGTTTAGAGCATACCGCCAGCGCCTAGTGAGGTGCGCATAGGTGTACCATTGCACCTGCGGCGCTCTTACACGCTCTCTTTTTCGGCTATTCTTTGCCTTCCTCATCTCACTACATCTGTCGTGTTAACTATTCAGCGAAACTACATTTGTAAACACATGTACATGAAAACATATATATATTGAAGCTTAGCTTGCCAGCCAGTCAGTCAGCTCCGAACTTAGCTAATAAAACACGGCGTAATATTGGATAAATAATTTAATTTTTTGTGCAATTGAAGGGTGGCATTTTAGTTGTCTTCCCCAAAAACATTTTGGTGACCCCGACGTGATCTCGTAAAGTTCGGAGTCTGCAACTCGGTTTAAACAATTTTCGTTGTCGTTTGCGGGCATTCGGTCACAAACACACGTAAATACATACATAAAGTGCACACATTTCGCGCTGTGAAAAAACAAAGCTGTGACTCAACAACATCAACAATGATAAAACGAAAACAATTTTTTGATGCAACTTAAGTTCCTTCTTAAATTATAATTTGATTTATCCTGTTAATGTAGGCTTAGGTGCCTGGCATACAGTACTTGAACTGTCTGCCTTGAGTCACCACAACTAGAACATGAACCAGTTGGACTATAGATGGTGCACATAAGGGCCTGAAGACTCAGCGACAGTCTCTGTTGAATGCAGCCAAATGAGTAAAGTTTGCGTTGTGGTCAAAACAATAACTGATTTTATTGAGGAAACTCAACGGTATTTATAGCTAAACAAAGTATAAAGAATATGCTTATGTCAACGAAATGATGTGTAAAGAGAAATGTGGTTTACTGCGTTTGATGATCTATGAGGAACTGGAAACGTTGGCCAATTCGACTTCTTCATGTCAGCAGAATACGCACATACGCTTGACCTTATAATTGCTACTTTCTTGTTATTGCATTTACATATTGCTGGGACTGAATATATCCTAATTGTAACTAATTTTGTAACTAAAGTTCCTTTAAAATTTTTAATTTCATTATTTTTATATTATTATTTTTAAAACTATTATTTAACCACCTTAATTTTAAAATATTTGAGTTATAAATATTCATTTAAGTGAATATTAATGTTATTAGCACATATTGATCTGTTTGGGTTTTATCTGGGTTTTCCCAATACTCGCAGCAATTGCTAGATCATTTTGTAATACCCCCCAGAGTACACTCCAATCACATTAAATGAAAGCAATTATAGTTTATTATATATATAATAATATAATGTCCTTACTTGCCCTTATAGCAATCCTGTAGCGACCCCCTAACAGCTCCTGTGAGGGGCGACCTCTGCTTCTTTGGCAACACCGTCCCACAAACAGGTTTCGGTCGTGGCTGTTGCTGTCTCTTCATTACACCAAGAGCATTTCGACTTTTTTTTATGGTGTGTATCCTATGGGCTGTTTGCCGACTAGATGGGGGGACAAGCTCGGTTTCGTCGGAATTAGAATCTCTGCATGGTCGCTGAAGGCAATCCAATCCGTGTCTCTCTAGGTCAAGTCAATGATTGACTGCCTTGATATGGGTACATCTGGTTCCGTCATTGAGGGGACAAATTTTCAAATTGGTCAATGCATCTAAGAGGATGGCTCCCTGCTGCTTCGTTCTCGGGCTCCCCCATGCGATGGCCATCACCTCAGCAACTGAAGCAGGACTCCTGCAACGATATAGCGATCGCGTCAGGTGCTCGACATCTCGCCGAAGTTTGGCCAAAATCCATGCATTAAAAGCATCTTCTCGGCCCTATTTTCTGCCCTAGGCAGCAGACACCTACCAGTTCCGTATTTTCCATTCTTTATCACCCTCTGTGCATGCTCTGATCTTAGGTTGACCGTCGCTGTTTGAATTCCGCCGTATGCTTCACGCATCCTAGGTGCAGCACCGCAAAAATGGCCAAAAAGACGAACCGGCTTCTGCATTACCGCCATTTCAGCTTTGCCAGCGATAGGCGTCTGTATGGCAGGGTGAAGTTGCTGCGTGAATTTATCAAGCACGTTTAGTTCTTGAGAAGTACGCCGTTGGCAGTCCGTCTTATGCCTTGCACGCTGACCATGATTCCCTGAAGGATAGGCTCTAATCTGACCATTTTCAGCATATCCGCGTATGATTCTTCTCTGCACCTGATCAATATGGCATCGGCGCTGGGTTTCTGGGGGGAAACCCCTCACGCCCTCACCCCCTGGTCGTTTTTAGTTTCGTGTTCGTATTTCACAATACATTGACATGCATAGGCCGTTAACTCCTTTGGGTGCAGAGCGATGCCCAGCTTTAGTGCCCTGTTGGGTACTGCTTCTGGCCCTTTCGCCCTTTTAGGGTGTACACATCTCTCCCCCTGAGATAACTCTGATTCCATTACCTCGCAGGAGCCGATGGGCTGCCACTCCGTCCAATGCAGGATAGTAACTGGTGCTCCTCTCCGGAAGCTTTCAGCTTTCAGTCCGCCGCGTCCCAGAGCCACGGAAAACAGTCCCCTTATGACAATTTTGAGGGCCTTCGGCGCTACCTTGTAGGCACTCCCCGACTCGTGGCGATCCATGCGATCGGGTCAGTTGCCTCCGAGCCCAAGCGTCTTTCCACCAAAACACCGGCTTATGGGCCCTCGAAACGCCCATCTCTACTGCATACTTCGTTCACAGGCATTCTCCAGAACTGCGGCGATTCGATTCGCGTCAATAATTGACGCGAATCCTGCTATGAGAAATGTGTTCCGATCGTCTTCTTTCAGGAGCACCACGTCTGTCGAAGCGAACGGCTCTAACACTGCCCGACATCTGGCGGTGTTCAGAGTGGAACCCCGTTCCTGATCCCAGTCACCTCCGACTGACGTTTGTCCGCAATCGTAGGTCGCTGCAAAGGTAGTCGAGAATATTGCTGAACGGATCCAGGGTGAGACTTGGCTGTAGATCTAGGAGCCACTGATTTATGCCCGGACAATCACCTGCCAGACATCTGCCGTTGTCCATCACCGCAAATCCAAATGACCACCTTGTCAGTGCGGTCCTTGGTCCCCTCCTCTTGCTCTATAGAATTCGCTCAGGGTGACAACTTCCTCCAGAAAATTCTTCGCAGCTCTACAGTTGTTCGTCTTTGGAGGGCCAACATCACCGTTATTAATCGGGTAAATATTCCTGCCGGATCGGTGATAGGCCTCTTTGCTACCTGCTCTATTCTTGGGAAGGCTTTGTGTCTCTTTTCTGCAGACGGCCTTATGCCCTGCTTCGCTGAACTTGATGTAGCAACCGCTCTTGTCTACTAGGTTCTTGTAAATGATGGCAATGTGCCTGAACTCCAGGCATCTAAAACAACTCGGAGGACCTCACGCTCTTGCATTTTGCATGTGGTCCATTCTATACGAGGAAGCGCTCGGGTGGCATTCCTAGCCTTCTTGGCGGCAGCCATACATAGATTTGAATTTTGAATTGAATTTAATTTGATATGTCGGTGGTGTCGTTGTGCCTTGGAGGACATAGGGCTGAGGAAGTGGCCGCCCGGATAACAGACACGATTTGTGCAGCTGAGCTGGCCGGATTTGAGGTGGGTTCTTTGGACGCCACTATCCTCTCCTAAAGTAATCAGAACAATTTTTTACATGTCTGAAAAATATAAGAAATCGTTCATCAGTCTGTCTTTCTGTCCACATTGCTCCGCAAGCGGACTTATGCTTGATCGTGAAAACAATCGGGCTATGTTTTGGCCGTTTTCCCTACCCATTCGCAAACTTCGAGAGAACGAGATCCACCAACGCCGGCGGTTCGGCGGGCCAGATCCAGGTATCAGCAGGGACGACAAATCCGCCAAGCAGCAGTTTAAGCCGCGAACAAGAGGATGGACAGTCGCCCATTCGCGGCAGTACGCATTCAGGGTCACACGGTGGAAGGACTCCTGGATACGGGAGCTTCAGTATGGAACTGGTAGAGGCGCTGAGTCTACACTTCAATCCGAAGGATTCCGTGGTCCATGCTGCTGGAGGGATGTCGCATCGGATCCTGGTAACGATAGAGGTGGATATTAGTTATAATTAGAAAACCCATACGCTGAAACTTTACCTCTGTCCGTCGTTGAGCCAGAGACTATATCTAGGGGTCGATTTCTAGCGGAGATGTGCCTCGTGCCTCATGTGTTAACCCAGGATCAGCAGAACCGTCTCGACGAAGCTGTCAACGGAATCCAAGCCCTTGAAAAACAAGGACTCGGGCAGACAGGCATGGAAACACATGGGATCCAGTTGGAAGAATGTTCGGTTCCCGTGAAGGAACGTTTTTACCCAGTGTCTCCGGCAATCGAGAAGCTGTTGTTCGCAGAAGTGGACGAGATGTTGAAGCTCGTGGAGAGCGAAAGCCCATGGAACAACCGAGTGACGTTAGTCCGGAAACCTGTCCGGAAACCAACTGTGTTTAGATGCCAGGAAGCTGAATAAAATCACGAAGAAGGACGCTTACCCGCTGCAAAATATCGAATCCATCCTAAGCAGAGTAGATGACACTATCTTCATCAGCAGTGTCGACCTGAAGCACGCTCTTTTGCAGATTGAGTTGGATCAAAAAAGCAGGGAGTATACGGCCTTTACCATTCCGGGGAGACCACCTACCAATTCCGGATGATGCCTTTTGGGTTGTGATAGGGATAGGGTGATCTCACAGAAATGTATTCGTCTACCTGGATGACCTGCTAATCATCACCTTTGACGAACACTTTCGGGTATTGGAGGAAGTAGCATCGTGTTTGAGAAAGGCCAATTTGACAATAGGGCTAAAGAAGACAATTTTTTTTTTTTAAGTTCCTCAAATACCTGGGGTTCATAATAGGAGACGGAACGGAACTGCGAACAGACCCAGATAAGGTGCGAACGATTATGGAGATGCCGACGACGGTACGACAGCTACGGAGTTTCCTAGAGACGGCAGGATGGTTAAGAACTTCTTGGGAATGTCGGCTTCACTGGCGGATTGCCTAAAAGGAGGAAAAAAATTGGAATTGAGTCGGGAAGCACGAAAAGCGGTCGAAAGCTGAAGACGACACTCAACTGCGCTCCCGTTCTCATACATCCGGATTTTAAACGGCGCTTTTTTATCCAATGCGACGCTAGCCAAGTCGGGATCGGAGCGGTGCTGTTTCAGGAGGACGATGAGGGCAAGGAGAGACCCATTGCATTCTACTCGACGAAGTTGAGGGGTGCCCAGATCCACTATAGCGTCACGGAAAAGGAGTGCTTGTCTGCGGTGAAGGCGATAGAGAGGTTCCTTCCATACGTAGAATTGATGCCGTTCACAGTTATCACCGATCATTCCAGTTTGCAGTGGCTAATGACCCTTAAGGATCTCAGTGGACTGTTGGCCAGGTGGTCTCTGGCACTCCAGTCATTTGATTTTAAAATCGAGCACCGGAAAGGAAAGGACAACGTGGTGGCAGACATGCTGTCGAGGCAGTTTCAGCTGGATCAGGTGGATATTCTCAACTTTGAGACAACCGAGTTTCAGAGTGGGGAGTATCTGGAAAGATTAACTTTGGTTAAAAAGGACCCGGCAGCGCATCCAGACTTACGGGTAGAGGACGAGCTTCTGTTAAAGCGAATGCAGCCAGCAGCAGCAGAGGCGGCAGCAGCAGCAGCGGCGGCAACAGCAGCAGCGAGATCGGGCTCGGGAAGAATGGAACCCATAACTCGAAGTCAGCTGCCAACTGAAATAAGTTCGGCGATTAATTTAGCGGTCGCACAGGCGCATGAAACCTACCGAGCGTCGTTACAGGGGGATGTAGGAGTTCTCGCAGCATCGATCCGACAGGAAATGATGGCATTCATGCAGCAGATATCCGAAGTGGTGGGATCCTTCCGAGAGCAGCCTAATGCAGGAGGCTCGACGGAGACTACACCAAGGGCAATTGAGCCGGAGAACCTGGAAGCGCGCAATCCATTGCCAGCTCCGACGCTATGAATTATACAAGTAGGAGCCGGTCAGTTTTAAGAGATGGGCAGTACGTGGACGACAGGACGTTCCGCCAGACCAGCAGTTTGGAACACATGGCGGATATGACTGGGGAGCCCCGCAGGAGTGGCCCGGACGAGAAACGAGGTCCGAGGCGCTGAACATCCGGAAGTGGGGCCTAGTTTTCGATGGAGACCCATCATCTTTGCCGGTGGCCGACTTCATATTTTGGCTGGAATATATGCAGGCGACGTATAAGGTACCATGGCCGGATAATATCCGGGAGTTCCACTGCTTAGTGGAGGGACAGGCCAAGAAATGGTACTGGATGCAGGTGCGTAACAGTGGATTTGCCATCTGGCCGGAGTTGTGGTTTGCCCTCCAGATGAGTACCTCAATGACTTTGAACGTCGAGCCGAAATGAAGGAGAGGAAGCAGGGCCATCAGGAAGGACCGACGAGTATTTCCAGGCGATGCTAGTGCTGCGCTCGGACCATGAGATGATCCGAATGTTCATAACGAACCTGGAGAACCTCCGAGAGGAATGCCATGCCGCGGAAAGGGTGTGGAGGACAAGCTGGAGTACCAGGAAACCATATCCGGAGGACCCGAAGCCACAGCGGGACTTCAAGAGGTTGCACGAGTTGGACATGCATGGGGAGCCGAGCGACAACCTGCAGGAAGAAAATCAGGAGTTAGCTGCAGTGTTCAAGGAGCGACGGGATCGGCAACTGCTTACCTGTTGGAACTGTGCGCAACGGGGACATACGTACTATGAGTGTGAGTCCGAGGTACGCAATAAATTTTGATATAAGTGCGGATTAACCGAGGTAATAACTCCAAAATGCCCTCGTTGCCAGCCGGGAAACTCGAAAATGGGCTTGATCCAGGTGGAGGTATCACGCCACACATCCAACGGCCAGAAATAAATTCCTTCTCATTAGATAAGTTTGGAGTACGGAATAGCTGTAAGAATACAAATATACAAACTTATACAATAAATACGAATAATAACGAGATAAATAATGAAAAATTAGGTTTAAATGGGGCTTTACGGAAATCCTTGGAGGAAAGGCAAGCACAATACGAAGCTGCGCGTGTGAGGATATTTGGAGGACGAGATCCACCAACGCCGGGGGTTCGGCGGGCCAGACAGTTGGAAGAAGGTTCGGTTCCCGTGAAGGAACGTTTTTACCCAGGGTCTCCGGCAATCCAGAAGCTGTTCTTCGCAGAAGTGGATGAGATGTTGAAGCTCGGGGTCATCGAGGAGAGCGAAAGCCCATGGAACAACCGAGTGAAACCTGTCCGGAAACCAACTGTGTTTAGATGCCAGGAAGCTGAATAAAATCACGAAGAAGGACGCTTACCCGCTGCAAAATATCGAATCCATCCTAAGCAGAGTAGATGACACTTTCTTCATCAGCAGTGTGGACCTAAAGCGCGCTTTTTTGCAGATTGAGTTGGATCCAAAAGCAGGGAGTACACGCCTTTACCATTCCGGGGAGACCACCTACCAATTCCTGATAATGCCTTTTGGGTTGTGCAACGCGGCTCAACGGTTGTGCCGATTGATGGATAGGGTGATCCCACAGAAATTACGGGGCCACGTCTTCGTCTACCTGAATGACCTGCTAATCATCTCGAAGACCTTTGAGGAACACTGTCGGGTATTGGAGGAAGTAGCATTGTGTTTGAAGAAGGTAAATTTGACAATAGAGCTAAAAAAGTCAACATTTTGTTTTAAGTTCCTCAAATACCTGGGGTTCATAATAGGAGACGGATGCCTGCGAACGGGCCCGGATAAGGTGCGGCCGATTACGGAGATACCGATGCCGACGACGGTACGACAGCTACGGAGTTTCCTAGGGACGGCAGGATGGTACCGGAGATTTATTGAGAACTTCTCGGAAATGTCGGCTTCACTGACGGATTGCCTAAAAGGAGGAAACAAATTGGAATTGAGTCAGGAAGCACGGGAAGCGGTCGAAAGCTGAAGACGACACTCACCTGCGCTCCCGTTCTCATACATCCGGATTTTAAACGGCGCTTCTTTATCGGAGCGGTGCTGTTTCAGGAGGACGATAAAGGCAAGGAGAGACCCATTGCATTCTACTCGGCGAAGTTGAGGGGTGCCCCAATCCACTATAGCGGCACGGAAAAGGAGTGCTTGTCTGCGGTGAAGGCGATAGAGAGGTTCCTTTCATACGTAGAATTGATGCCGTTCACAGTTATAACCGATCATTCCAGTTTGCAGTGGCTAATGACCCTTAAGGATCTCAGTGGACGGTTGGCCAGGTGGTCTCTGGCACTCCAGTCATTTGATTTTAAAATCGAGCACCGGAAAGGAAAGGACAACGTGGTGGCAGACATGCTGTCGAGGCAGTTTCAGCTGGATCAGGTGGATATTCTCAATTTTAAGACATCCGAGTTTCAGAGTGGGGAGTATCTGGAAAGATTAACTTTGGTTAAAAAGGACTCGGCAGCGCATCCAGACTTACTGGTAGAGGACGAGCTTCTGTTAAAGCGAATGCAGCCCGAGGAGACCACAACCGAGGAGTTCACCTGGAAATTGTGGATTCCAGAGGCTTTGACGGGCGGTTTGATAAAGCAAGCCCATGACAGCGACTCGGCGATGCATGGAGGCATTGCCAAGACACTCTCCAGGCTAAGGCAGTATTATTACTGGCCGAATATGGCGGTGCAAGTAATGGAGTACGTGCGAACGTGTGTAATTTGCAAGGATACCAAGCATACGACCCAAGTGATCGACCGATCGACCGATGCAGAAGCTCTACTTTAACTTTTTAGGGCCATATCCAAGGTCCAAGATGGGGAATTCGGTTATCTTCATTGTCCTGGATCACCTCACCAAGTTTGTGTGGCTGAAAGCTATGCCAAAAGCGACGGCGAAGCTCGTGGTAAGATTCCTGGAAAGCGAGATATTTGAGAATTTTGGAACGCCGGAGATCGTGCATACAGACAACGGAAAGCAATTCACCTCTGCCGAATTTGGACAGCTCATGGATCGGAGAAGCATCACACACAGCATCACCTCCGTACCGCCGTCTATGCACCTCAATGGAATGCTTCCGAGAGGGTGAACCAGTCGGTTCTCGCAGCCATTCGGATCCACGTAGGAGATGAGCCGACTCGCCAGATTACTCGGAGCAGTGAATGAGGCCGAAATCCAACAGATCGCCAGACCAGATCGGCAGCAAATCGTCAGGAGACAGGCGCAAGAAGAGCTGCATGCTGCGTATGAAAAGGGCAAACGGAAGTTTAACCGAATGGCGAAACTCGTGAACTACATACTTGGCTAGGAGATCTACAAGCGGAATTTTGTTCTCAGCAATTTCCAGAAAGGGATCAACGCCAAATTCTGCCAGAAGTACGTGAAGGGCCGTGTGGTCGGCCCGGTCTCTACGAGCTTAAAACTTTGCCGGGTGCGCCTCTCGGGATTTTCCATGCGAAGGACCTGAAGCAATGAGCACAGCTGGAGTCAGTGTGACAAGGCCCGGCTAACTCAAAAGCGGCAGAGAGGATCTCAGGGTGTGGGCGATGGCCTACATGAAAACAGAGATAAACATTGCCAAAATGTAAGCCCGAGATTGTGCGCCCGGCTAACAATTTGCAATCGGGTTATCGAATGCCAAAGGGTTGCCATACCGTCCAGCCGCATGGGGCATAAGGATGAGGTGGATGCGGACTAAGGGAAAGCAACTCTCGAGGATTAGGAGCCACAGAGAAGATGATCCCGAAGAGCGATGAGAAGGAGATTCCCAAGGGCGTAGGAAGGTCAGAGAGAGGAGAGAGGAGAAACTCCAAAAATCCAAGGGGAGCCGGTGAGCTGCGAAAGAAAGGGAGAGGAGTTCCAAAAATTAGGAGTTAAAAAACTTAGCCCGAGTCGTGCGGTCGCCAAAAATAAATCGTGCGGAGATCCCAAAAAGCCGAACCGGGATTTCCCGGAGGAAAAATTCTGGAGTGCGGCGAGGGACACGTCGAGGCGGAGCCACCGTAGTTTCAAGAATAACGCGATGTTATTACTCCCCAACACCGCGTGTCCCCAGGATTTCGTAAACAACAAATCAAAACACAAAGGCCGAAAATAAGATAAGCTATAATATAATAAATTATTGTTAAATCTTAAGTCTTACTAAAAGTGTCTTGTGCTCGATGTGTAGGGAATCAGAAAAAGTTTTGTGAATAAATGTATATTGTTATGAATTGGCGACCATTCGAATGGGAGGGGCACATGGATGCAGCCAATATCCTTTAGCATCCCCTTTTGAAGTCCAGTTTGTCGTAGGATATGAATGAAGCCCACTGTACAAGTACACTTAAGATAATTCCTTGTTAGATATAAGTACTGTTGTTATCCCTATCTAGCACGTAGACCTAGATATAAGCACTGTTGTCATCCCATTCTAACACACAGACTTAGTATTAAGATAAACATGTATACACACACAAGAAAGAATAGAACAAACGAGAAAAATTTAACACAAGGCATTCGGTGGCCGACGCTCAATAAGAAAAGCTGTAATAATAAAAAACGTGCTGACACCAATAATAACGCGTGCTAGAGACCCCAAAGTGTTTCATCTAGGAGGTTTATCCCCTTTTACAAGTTGTCGGTGTGCGGGATTTAAATCCAAGAAAAATAAATGTGTTGCCTTCTGCCGGAAAGGAAAGGACAACGTGGTGGCAGACATGCTGTCGAGGCAGTTTCAGCTGGATCAGGTGGATATTCTCAACTTTGAGACAACCGAGTTTCAGAGTGGGGAGTATCTGGAAAGATTAACTTTGGTTAAAAAGGACCCGGCAGCGCATCCAGACTTACGGGTAGAGGACGAGCTTCTGTTAAAGCGAATGCAGCCAGCAGCAGCAGAGGCGACAGCAGCAGCAGCGGCGGCAACAGCAGCAGCGAGATCGGGCTCGGGAAGAATGGAACCCATAACTCGAAGTCAGCTGCCAACTGAAATAAGTTCGGCGATTAATTTAGCGGTCGCACAGGCGCATGAAACCTACCGAGCGTCGTTACAGGGGGATGTAGGAGTTCTCGCAGCATCGATCCGACAGGAAATGATGGCATTCATGCAGCAGATATCCGAAGTGGTGGGATCCTTCCGAGAGCAGCCTAATGCAGGAGGCTCGACGGAGACTACACCAAGGGCAATTGAGCCGGAGAACCTGGAAGCGCGCAATCCATTGCCAGCTCCGACGCTATGAATTATACAAGTATGAGCCGGTCAGTTTTAAGAGATGGGCAGTACGTGGACGACAGGACGTTCCGCCAGACCAGCAGTTTGGAACACATGGCGGATATGACTGGGGAGCCCCGCAGGAGTGGCCCGGACGAGAAACGAGGTCCGAGGCGCTGAACATCCGGAAGTGGGGCCTAGTTTTCGACGGAGACCCATCATCTTTGCCGGTGGCCGACTTCATATTTTGGCTGGAATATATGCAGGCGACGTATAAGGTACCATGGCCGGATAATATCCGGGAGTTCCACTGCTTAGTGGAGGGACAGGCCAAGAAATGGTACTGGATGCAGGTGCGTAACAGTGGATTTGCCATCTGGCCGGAGTTGTGGTTTGCCCTCCAGATGAGTACCTCAATGACTTTGAACGTCGAGCCGAAATGAAGGAGAGGAAGCAGGGCCATCAGGAAGGACCGACGAGTATTTCCAGGCGATGCTAGTGCTGCGCTCGGACCATGAGATGATCCGAATGTTCATAACGAACCTGGAGAACCTCCGAGAGGAATGCCATGCCGCGGAAAGGGTGTGGAGGACAAGCTGGAGTACCAGGAAACCATATCCGGAGGACCCGAAGCCACAGCGGGACTTCAAGAGGTTGCACGAGTTGGACATGCATGGGGAGCCGAGCGACAACCTGCAGGAAGAAAATCAGGAGTTAGCTGCAGTGTTCAAGGAGCGACGGGATCGGCAACTGCTTACCTGTTGGAACTGTGCGCAACGGGGACATACGTACTATGAGTGTGAGTCCGAGGTACGCAATAAATTTTGATATAAGTGCGGATTAACCGAGGTAATAACTCCAAAATGCCCTCGTTGCCAGCCGGGAAACTCGAAAATGGGCTTGATCCAGGTGGAGGTATCACGCCACACATCCAACGGCCAGAAATAAATTCCTTCTCATTAGATAAGTTTGGAGTACGGAATAGCTGTAAGAATACAAATATACAAACTTATACAATAAATACGAATAATAACGAGATAAATAATGAAAAATTAGGTTTAAATGGGGCTTTACGGAAATCCTTGGAGGAAAGGCAAGCACAATACGAAGCTGCGCGTGTGAGGATATTTGGAGGACGAGATCCACCAACGCCGGGGGTTCGGCGGGCCAGATCCAGCTATCAGCAGAGACGACACATCCGCCAAGCAGTATGCGCGGCAGTTCAAGCCCATTCGCCCATTCGCGGCGGCACGGTGGAAGGACTCCTGGATACGGGAGCATCAGTGATTATCCTGGGCCATGGATGCAAAGAACTGGTAGAGGAGCTGCGTCTACACTTGAATCCGAAGGATTCCGTGGTCCATGCTGCTGGAGGGACGTCGCATCGGATCCTGGTGAAGATAGAGGTGGATATTAGTTATAATGAGGAAACCCATAGGCTGAAACTTTACCTCTGTCCGTCGATGAGCCAGAGACTATATCTAGGGGTCGATTCCTGGCGGAGATTTGGCTTGGCACCAGAAATTCTGGGCGTGGAGGAGATCGTATCGGCGGAAAGCGAGTTCGAGACGAAAAGCACTCCCCTCGTGCCTCATGTGTTAACCCAGGATCAGCAGAACCGGCTCGACGAAGCTGTCAACGGATTCCAAGCCGTTGAGAAACAGTTGGAAGAAGGTTCGGTTCCCGTGAAGGAACGTTTTTACCCAGGGTCTCCGGCAATCCAGAAGCTGTTCTTCGCAGAAGTGGATGAGATGTTGAAGCTCGGGGTCATCGAGGAGAGCGAAAGCCCATGGAACAACCGAGTGAAACCTGTCCGGAAACCAACTGTGTTTAGATGCCAGGAAGCTGAATAAAATCACGAAGAAGGACGCTTACCCGCTGCAAAATATCGAATCCATCCTAAGCAGAGTAGATGACACTTTCTTCATCAGCAGTGTGGACCTAAAGCGCGCTTTTTGCAGATTGAGTTGGATCCAAAAGCAGGGAGTACACGCCTTTACCATTCCGGGGAGACCACCTACCAATTCCTGATGATGCCTTTTGGGTTGTGCAACGCGGCTCAACGGTTGTGCCGATTGATGGATAGGGTGATCCCACAGAAATTACGGGGCCACGTCTTCGTCTACCTGAATGACCTGCTAATCATCTCGAAGACCTTTGAGGAACACTGTCGGGTATTGGAGGAAGTAGCATTGTGTTTGAAGAAGGTAAATTTGACAATAGAGCTAAAAAAGTCAACATTTTGTTTTAAGTTCCTCAAATACCTGGGGTTCATAATAGGAGACGGATGCCTGCGAACGGGCCCGGATAAGGTGCGGCCGATTACGGAGATACCGATGCCGACGACGGTACGACAGCTACGGAGTTTCCTAGGGACGGCAGGATGGTACCGGAGATTTATTGAGAACTTCTCGGAAATGTCGGCTTCACTGACGGATTGCCTAAAAGGAGGAAACAAATTGGAATTGAGTCAGGAAGCACGGGAAGCGGTCGAAAGCTGAAGACGACACTCACCTGCGCTCCCGTTCTCATACATCCGGATTTTAAACGGCGCTTCTTTATCGGAGCGGTGCTGTTTCAGGAGGACGATAAAGGCAAGGAGAGACCCATTGCATTCTACTCGGCGAAGTTGAGGGGTGCCCCAATCCACTATAGCGGCACGGAAAAGGAGTGCTTGTCTGCGGTGAAGGCGATAGAGAGGTTCCTTTCATACGTAGAATTGATGCCGTTCACAGTTATAACCGATCATTCCAGTTTGCAGTGGCTAATGACCCTTAAGGATCTCAGTGGACGGTTGGCCAGGTGGTCTCTGGCACTCCAGTCATTTGATTTTAAAATCGAGCACCGGAAAGGAAAGGACAACGTGGTGGCAGACATGCTGTCGAGGCAGTTTCAGCTGGATCAGGTGGATATTCTCAATTTTAAGACATCCGAGTTTCAGAGTGGGGAGTATCTGGAAAGATTAACTTTGGTTAAAAAGGACTCGGCAGCGCATCCAGACTTACGGGTAGAGGACGAGCTTCTGTTAAAGCGAATGCAGCCCGAGGAGACCACAACCGAGGAGTTCACCTGGAAATTGTGGATTCCAGAGGCTTTGACGAGCGCTTTGATAAAGCAAGCCCATGACAGCGACCCGGCGATGCATGGAGGCATTGCCAAGACACTCTCCAGGCTAAGGCAGTATTATTACTGGCCGAATATGGCGGTGCAAGTAATGGAGTACGTGCGAACGTGTGTAATTTGCAAGGATACCAAGCATACGACCCAAGTGATCGACCGATCGACCGATGCAGAAGCTCTACTTTGACTTTTTAGGGCCATATCCAAGGTCCAAATTGGGGAATACGGTTATCTTCATTGTCCTGGACCACCTTACCAAGTTTGTGTGACTGAAAGCTATGCCAAAAGCGACGGCGAAGCTCGTGGTAAGATTCCTGGAAAGCGAGATATTTGAGAATTTTGGAACGCCGGAGATCGTGCATACAGACAACGGAAAGCAATTCATCTCTGCCGAACTTGGACAGCTCATGGATCGGAGAAGCATTACATACCTCCGTACCGCCGTCTATGCACCTCAATGGAATGCATCCGAGAGGGTGAACCAGTCGGTTTTCGCAGCCATTCGGATCCACGTAGGAGATGAGCACTCGAGATAGGACGAATGGCTCTGCGAGATACAAGGAGCATTACGAATGGCGATGCATTCCAGTATAGGAACTTCTCCGTATTTCGCTATGTTCGGACAACATTGGTTTGGCAGCGTCACCGACTCGCCAGATTACTCGGAGCAGTGAATGAGGCCGAAATCCAACAGATCGCCAGACCAGATTGGCAGCAAATCGTCAGGAGACAGGCGCAAGAAGAGCTGCATGCTGCGTATGAAAAGGGCAAACGGAAGTTTAACCGAATGGCGAAACTCTACATACTTGCCTAGGAGATCTACAAGCGGAATTTTGTTCTCAGCAATTTCCGGAAAGGGATCAACGCCAAATTCTGCCAGAAGTACGTGAAGGGCCGTGTGGTCGGCCCAGTCTCTACGAGCTTAAAACTTTGGTGTGGGCGATGGCCTACGTTGGGCGATTTGAAAACAGACGCGCACTTCTTTTCACTACCGTTTCCTGGCCTGGTGGAAAACCATAGTGTGGTTGTTACGTTCACATGAAAACAGAGATAAACATTGCCAAAATTTAAATTTAAATTTAATTTAAGAGGAGTTCCAAAAATTAGGAGTTAAAAAACTTAGCCCGAGTCGTGCGGTCGCCAAAAATAAATCGTGCGGAGATCCCAAAAAGCCGAACCGCGATTTTCCCGGAGGAAAAATTCTGGAGTGCGGCGAGGGACACGTCGAGGCGGAGCCACCGTAGTTTCAAGAATAACGCGATGTTATTACTCCCCAACACCGAGTGTCCCCAGGATTTCGTAAACAACAAATCAAAACACAAAGGCCGAAAATAAGATAAGCTATAATATAATAAATTATTGTTAAATTTTTTTTTTTTTTTTTTTTTTTTTTATACTTTGCTGTTATTTATTGAATCTTCTCCATTTAGAGACTAACAATAAGTGTGTCAAATCTTATATTAATAACCTAACTAACAGTCATATGACTGGCACAGAGTTGTATGGCCCTGACAATTATTGCTGGGTTGGAAGGTCGTTTCGTTGTAGGCGGGTTCTGCTGGAAGCCCGAGTCAAGCCTCTTGCCAGATGGTTAGGGTGCACAATAAGTTTTTTATTATAGGTCGCCTTTTGCTTGTCTATTTCATCTTTTACTGCAAGAATGCCGAGATCCCTATGGATGTTTTGGTTGCGAATATACCATGGTGCCCCAGTGATAGTTCTCAGGATTTTTGATTGCGCGCGCTGTATGATGTCTATATTGCTGCTGCTCGCGTTTCCCCACAGCTGGGAGCCATATGTCCAGATAGGCTTTAGCGTGGAGTTGTAGAGCAGGACCTTGTAGTCCAGACGCAGTGGCGATCGGGCGTTTAAAATCCAGTGGAGGCTGCTAGCTTTTAGTTTTAGATGTAGTTTCTTGCATTCGATGTGTCTTCGCCAGGTTAGTCGTCTATCGAGGTGGACGCCGAGATACGTTACTTCGTTGAATTGGGGAATCTGCGTACTATTCAAGGATACTGGGGAGCATGTTTGCCTGTTAAGAGTAAAAGTTATGTGTTTACATTTTTGTTCGTTTATTTTAATACGCCAGTCAGATAGCCACTTCTCAACTACCATGAGGTGACTTGCTAGTTGGGATGTTGCTCGGTTTGGGCACTTCGAGCGACTTAGGATCGCAGTGTCGTCAGCGAACGTGGATGTTGTTAGCCGCTCGTTCGTAGGTATATCCGCTGTATAAAGGACGAACAGGGTGGGCCCCAGTGCGCTGCCTTGTGGAACTCCGGCTTCGATAGTGTACTCGTCAGATGTTGTTGCGTTGCACCTTACTGCAAAGACTCTGTTGTAAAGATACGATTCAAGTAGCTTATGAGTGTATGTAGGCAAGTGTGTTTTGATTTTATGCATGAGGCCATTTAACCAGACTCTATCGAAAGCTTGAGATACATCGAGAAATACTGCGCTGCAGTATTCCCGATGCTCGAAGGCTGTGCGTATCTCTGATGTTATTCTGTGGACTTGTTCGATCGTGCCATGGTTTCGACGGAAGCCAAATTGATGAGCCGGGATAACATTGTGTGCTTCCAGGTATGGTATTATGTGTTTTAGAAGGCATTTCTCGAACAGTTTGGACAGACACGATAATAAACTTATTGGTCTGTAGGATGACGGGATTGTGTGGTCTTTTCCGTATCATTATGATGATAGATTTTTTCCATTTCCTTGGGTAGTAGCCAAGGCATATATAATCCCATTGAAGATTTTGCAAATGACTTCAATAGCTGAGTTTGGAAGTTCAATTATCATTTTTGGAGTTATTAAGTCACCGCCCGGAGCCTTTTTTGGTTTCAGTTCCCCAATGACTTTTGCGATCTCATTCGGCTGAAACAATGTTGGTAAAGACATAGTATTAGTTTCGGTTTGTGGTAGGACAAATGGACTAGTGGCCTGGTTGGGCTGGAAGACGCTTCGGAGATGTGAAGCAAATGTTTCGGCTCTATCTTCGTCGCTGCGGGCCCAGCAACCTGAAGAGTTTCTTATCGGGGTGACGGTTTCAATTGGAGAGCTTAGATTTGGGTGAGCCCTCCACAAAATCTTAAGTCTTACTAAAAGTGTCTTGTGCTCGATGTGTAGGGAATCAGAAAAAGTTTTGTGAATAAATGTATATTGTTATGAATTGTGAGTGAGAGCGTTATAAGTGGGTGAGATGGAGGTATAAAGAAAAAAAAACGTTAAAAGTGTTATAAGTGGGTGAGATAAAGAAAAAAAATCAGGTGAAAATACAAGAACAAATAGGGAGTCGCCAACATGATCCTGGCGACCATTCGAATGGGAGGGCACAGGGATGCAGCCAATATCCTTTAGCATCCCCTTTTGAAGTCCAGTTTGTCGTAGGATATGAATGAAGCCCACTGTACAAGTACACTTAAGATAATTCCTTGTTAGATATAAGTACTGTTGTTATCCCTATCTAGCACGTAGACCTAGATATAAGCACTGTTGTCATCCCATTCTAACACACAGACTTAGTATTAAGATAAACATGTATACACACACAAGAAAGAATAGAACAAACGAGAAAAATTTAACACAAGGCATTCGGTGGCCGACGCTCAATAAGAAAAGCTGTAATAATAAAAAACGTGCTGACACCAATAATTACGCGTGCTAGAGACCCCAAAGTGTTTCATCTAGGAGGTTTATCCCCTTTTACAAGTTGTCGGTGTGCGGGATTTAAATCCAAGAAAAATAAATGTGTTGCCTTCTGCCGGAAGCTATCTGCGGTCAAAACCCGTTCCTGGGATCCGCTGAGCAGCCGGCCACCCGATAGTTCCCGCGAATCCTTGCAGGAGGTAGCAAATGGCGCCCAACGGAAAATATATCATGCAGATAAAAAAAATAATAATTTTAAATAAACCAAATAAGACCAAAGTCAACCAGAAAAACGTGAACTTAAGCCAGATGTCCGTCTAGCCGGATCCTGAAGCCGGAGAGAGAGGGCAGCGAGTTTGTCCTTGAAGAGGGGTTACACCCGGATTTATGTTCGCCACGCTGAAAGGGAGACAGAAGGAAGCCCTTTTAATAAGATGTCCGTTGTGTCAGGCCACCACGGATACATATCTAAAATCCTCAGCAAGTCGCGGTTCGTTGACAATCCAGGAAAAGGAGTAGATCAGCGCGGCCAGGCGGTAGGAATTCACCCGAGGCCAGATAGTAAACATTGGAAGACTGATAGGTTGTAAACCGACACCTGTGATATAGATAGTAATGTGTGTTTGTTTGTTTGTGAGTTCACCTGTTAGACAATAATATATATGTACTTACTAAAAGCACCTCATCTCACCCCAACGTTAGAATTTGTCAGCTAAAAAGAAAAATAAGATTAGAATTAGAGGCTTTTCTCTCTAGAAGGAGTTTTGAACACATAAAAAACCGCAGTTTAGAGCTAATGGGGCCAACAACAAGTGGCCAAAACAGCCAGCAAGAGGCGGGCCAGCAGTTACAGGACATCACGCCGCCAGAAGGGTTAGATTCCTCACAGGAGTCAGGCGATAAACAAATCCGGCATCCGCACGTCAGGCAGACACAGATTTTGCAGCAGTCTGTCGTACGACAGACGGACCAACAGCTGCATGAGCCTAGTACCTCAGCGGCGGCAGCAGCAGCAGCAGTGGCGCCAGCAGCAGCAGAGGCGACAGCAGCAGCAGCGGCGGCAACAGCAGCAGCGAGATCGGGCTCGGGAAGAATGGAACCCATAACTCGAAGTCAGCTGCCAACTGAAATAAGTTCGGCGATTAATTTAGCGGTCGCACAGGCGCATGAAACCTACCGAGCGTCGTTACAGGGGGATGTAGGAGTTCTCGCAGCATCGATCCGACAGGAAATGATGGCATTCATGCAGCAGATATCCGAAGTGGTGGGATCCTTCCGAGAGCAGCCTAATGCAGGAGGCTCGACGGAGACTACACCAAGGGCAATTGAGCCGGAGAACCTGGAAGCGCGCAATCCATTGCCAGCTCCGACGCTATGAATTATACAAGTAGGAGCCGGTCAGTTTTAAGAGATGGGCAGTACGTGGACGACAGGACCTTCCGCCAGACCAGCAGTTTGGAACACATGGCGGATATGACTGGGGAGCCCCGCAGGAGTGGCCCGGACGAGAAACGAGGTCCGAGGCGCTGAACATCCGGAAGTGGGGCCTAGTTTTCGATGGAGACCCATCATCTTTGCCGGTGGCCGACTTCATATTTTGGCTGGAATATATGCAGGCGACGTATAAGGTACCATGGCCGGATAATATCCGGGAGTTCCACTGCTTAGTGGAGGGACAGGCCAAGAAATGGTACTGGATGCAGGTGCGTAACAGTGGATTTGCCATCTGGCCGGAGTTGTGGTTTGCCCTCCAGATGAGTACCTCAATGACTTTGAACGTCGAGCCGAAATGAAGGAGAGGAAGCAGGGCCATCAGGAAGGACCGACGAGTATTTCCAGGCGATGCTAGTGCTGCGCTCGGACCATGAGATGATCCGAATGTTCATAACGAACCTGGAGAACCTCCGAGAGGAATGCCATGCCGCGGAAAGGGTGTGGAGGACAAGCTGGAGTACCAGGAAACCATATCCGGAGGACCCGAAGCCACAGCGGGACTTCAAGAGGTTGCACGAGTTGGACATGCATGGGGAGCCGAGCGACAACCTGCAGGAAGAAAATCAGGAGTTAGCTGCAGTGTTCAAGGAGCGACGGGATCGGCAACTGCTTACCTGTTGGAACTGTGCGCAACGGGGACATACGTACTATGAGTGTGAGTCCGAGGTACGCAATAAATTTTGATATAAGTGCGGATTAACCGAGGTAATAACTCCAAAATGCCCTCGTTGCCAGCCGGGAAACTCGAAAATGGGCTTGATCCAGGTGGAGGTATCACGCCACACATCCAACGGCCAGAAATAAATTCCTTCTCATTAGATAAGTTTGGAGTACGGAATAGCTGTAAGCAGCGTTTGAAAAGCTACGCTACTCTCGTAGTATTTCGTTTTGCTATTGCTATAGCTTCGTTTTTGACGAGAGCCGTAGCAGAGCTA
Organism: Drosophila rufa; assembly: GCA_018153105.1. NCBI lineage: Eukaryota > Metazoa > Arthropoda > Insecta > Diptera > Drosophilidae > Drosophila > Drosophila rufa. Next base: position 295,522 of record JAECXS010000135.1, read on the forward strand.
TAGCAAAACAAGGAGGCTGTAAGTGCTCTGCTCTGCTAGCAGTTTTGTTGCTAGAGAAAGTGTAGCAATAGCAATAGCAGAAAATAAAGTTCTGTGCTATGTGTAGTAGTAACGGTAGCAAAAAATTGTAGCGAGATGAGAGCAAAGCAGAGCACATGCTATTTTTTCATGTGCTACTCCTCTAGCGTGTGTTTTTGTTTTTTTATTTTCTGCTGCTTTCTTATGCACCGTTTTTTTTACTTGTAGCTTTGTAGTTTTAAGAAAATATTTTTGGCACTTTTGAGTTTTGATTGACTGCGTTAACATGTCCCCAGCAAAGAAAAGTATCAACATTTTAAAATATTACGAGGAGATAGATTCCGACCACGTTAAATGCAAAACATGTTTCCGAGTTATAAAAAACGACCGTGTCTTTAATTTAAAGAAACATTTACAATTGCATGACATCCGACCTGAGCAGCAAGAAAATGAGTCTGGTTGCATGCAGACCAAAAAAACCATGAAACCTCAACTAATTAAAGTTAAAATCAATAAAAAAAATTTAATCCGTTCATACATTGGTCTTGTCACTGAAGATAACATTCCGTTCCATGTGTTAAACTCAACTAATATGCGCAACATAATTGACCCCATATGTCAAGGTCTTAACGAAAAAAGCGGAAAAAACCTTATTTTGAACGGAAGCAAGTGCAAGTCTGTTCTAAAACAGGTAGCAGCGAATGTTAGACTTGAAATACATCAAGAATGTAAAAATCGACTGCTTTCTTTAAAAATAAATAGTGCAACGCGGCTTGATCGAAATATATTCGGCATCAGTGCTCAATTCGTCAGCAAACAAGAAATAAAATCGCGAATTCTTGGAATGGTGGAACTCAAAGGAGCAGGTTCAAGTACATCCCAAAATCTCGCTAGAGAAATTATAGCTGTTTTAGACAAATACGAAATAGCCCTGACCTAAATTGTATCAATTACATCGGATAATGGGGCCAATATGATAAAAACTTCGAAAATTTTATCAGAAATGCATATGAGCGATGATGATATTGATGAAGTCTGTATTGAAGATAACTTTGAGTACACGACGCAAATCGACCTTTTCGAAAAAACCGAAAATATGTATGTGGGTGAAATACAAATATGTCGATGTGCAGCACACACTGGACAGCTTTGTGCACTTGATGTTACAAAAAATGCAAATATAAGAGAGTATTTGCTAACCTGCCGCAATTTTACCAAACACATTCGGAAGCAATCAAACGGTTATCGTAATTTTTTTGAACTAAAAAATTATAAATTACCTCAATTGGATTGTCCAACTAGATGGGGATCAACATATAATATGATCGACCTACTAAATAAAGCGAAAGCTATATTAGGCCCTATTGAAACGGTTGAAAATAAATCCAAAGACGACTATTTCGTTGTAAATGAGCAGTTATGGGAGTTCATGGACTCCTACGTTACAGTTATGGCTCCACTGCAAAAAACTATAGTGCAGTTTCAACAAGAACAATTGCACTATGGGAATTTTTTGCTCTGTGGCTGGTTTGCAAGTTGTCAACGAAAAAGATTTTAGCAACCAGCCCTTTAGGTAAAGAATCAATTCTTTATACAATTGGAGAGACGCTTCTTGAAAGTATGGAAGTAAGAACCAAAAAATTGGTATCAAATGTTGGCTTTGACGCTTGCTTATACCTGGACCCAAGATTTCATCATATCCTGGACGGCTCACAAAAGGAAAGAGCAATTAATTGTGGGCACAAATTAAAATCCACAGCCCCATTCCAAATCTAGTATCATCAAATAATTCAATGGCTTTGGATACTGTACATGAAGGAAGTAATTTCGATCTTTTGGACGACTTTTTAAGTGCAAACATTGTTCCGAATGAGTCAACAGATGTTCATGGAAAGATTGAATCGTTGAAATTGCCGTATATGAAATCAAGTGAAAATGTTTTAAATTTCTGGAAAGTAAGGAAATTAAGCGATCCAGAGCTTTATGCCCTAAGCAAAATATGCTTTGCTATACCACCAACTCAAGTAAGAATTATAACTTAATTTAAATCAAAATATTTATTAACAAGTGTTTAAATTTTTTAATATTTGTAGGTAACAATAGAGCGGGCGTTTTCGTCTTTAAAACTGGTGTTGTCGGACAACCGAAATCGATTAAGTCATGAAACATTGGAAAATATTCTTCTTGTGCGGCTTAACTCAACTCACTTGGATAGTGCCATCGACAATTTAAGCTTATTTGAAGACGAAGAAGAAGAGGGTTGATTCGAGTTTCTAAATGCATAAGTTCTTATTCCTTTTTACTATTTTATATTTAATCACCATTTAGTTAATACATAATTTGAATACTGTAATTTTTAATCTTAATTTTGATTTAATCTGAATACTGTGAATGAATATATGTTTTTAATTTTGATCCTTGGAGGAAAGGCAAGCACAATACGAAGCTGCGCGTGTGAGGATCTTTGGAGGACGAGATCCACCAACGCCGGGGGTTCGGCGGGCCAGATCCAGCTATCAGCAGAGACGACACATCCGCCAAGCAGTATGCGCGGCAGTTCAAGCCGGGAACAAGATGATGGACAGTCGCCCATTCGCGGCGGCACGGTGGAAGGACTCCTGGATACGGGAGCATCAGTGATTATCCTGGGCCATGGATGCAAAGAACTGGTAGAGGAGCTGCGTCTACACTTGAATCCGAAGGATTCCGTGGTCCATGCTGCTGGAGGGACGTCGCATCGGATCCTGGTGAAGATAGAGGTGGATATTAGTTATAATGAGGAAACCCATAGGCTGAAACTTTACCTCTGTCCGTCGATGAGCCAGAGACTATATCTAGGGGTCGATTCCTGGCGGAGATTTGGCTTGGCACCAGAAATTCTGGGCGTGGAGGAGATCGTATTGGCGGAAAGCGAGTTCGAGACGAAAAGCACTCCCCTCGTGCCTCATGTGTTAACCCAGGATCAGCAGAACCGGCTCGACGAAGCTGTCAACGGATTCCAAGCCGTTGAGAAACAGTTGGAAGAAGGTTCGGTTCCCGTGAAGGAACGTTTTTACCCAGTGTCTCCGGCAATCCAGAAGCTGTTCTTCGCAGAAGTGGATGAGATGTTGAAGCTCGGGGTCATCGAGGAGAGCGAAAGCCCATGGAACAACCGAGTGAAACCTGTCCGGAAACCAACTGTGTTTAGATGCCAGGAAGCTGAATAAAATCACGAAGAAGGACGCTTACCCGCTGCAAAATATCGAATCCATCCTAAGCAGAGTAGATGACACTTTCTTCATCAGCAGTGTGGACCTAAAGCACGCTTTTTTGCAGATTGAGTTGGATCCAAAAGCAGGGAGTACACGCCTTTACCATTCCGGGGAGACCACCTACCAATTCCGGATGATGCCTTTTGGGTTGTCCAACGCGGCTCAACGGTTGTGCCGATTGATGGATAGGGTGATCCCACAGAAATTACGGGGCCACGTCTTCGTCTACCTGAATGACCTGCTAATCATCTCGAAGACCTTTGAGGAACACTGTCGGGTATTGGAGGAAGTAGCATTGTGTTTGAAGAAGGTAAATTTGACAATAGAGCTAAAAAAGTCAACATTTTGTTTTAAGTTCCTCAAATACCTGGGGTTCATAATAGAAGACGGATGCCTGCGAACGGACCCGGATAAGGTGCGGCCGATTACGGAGATACCGACGACGGTACAACAGCTACGGAGTTTCCTAGGGACGGCAGGATGGTACCGGAGATTTATTGAGAACTTCTCGGAAATGTCGGCTTCACTGACGGATTGCCTAAAAGGACGAAACAAATTGGAATTGAGTCAGGAAGCACGAGAAGCGGTCGAAAGCTGAAGACGACACTCACCTGCGCTCCCGTTCTCATACATCCGGATTTTAAACGGCGCTTCTTTATCGGAGCGGTGCTGTTTCAGGAGGACGATGAGGGAGAGACCCATTACCTTCTACTCGGCGAAGTTGAGGGGTGCCCAGATCCACTATAGCGTCACGGAAAAGGAGTGCTTGTCTGCGGTGAAGGCGATAGAGAGGTTCCTTCCATACGTAGAATTGATACCGTTCATAGTTATAACCGATCATTCCAGTTTGCAGTGGCTAATGACCCTTAAGGATCTCTGGGAAGGTTGGCCAGGTGGTCTCTGGCACTCCAGTCATTTGATTTTAAAATCGAGCACCGGAAAGGAAAGGACAACGTGCTGGCAGACATGCTGTCGAGGCAGTTTCAGCTGGATCAGGTGGATATTCTCAATTTTAAGACATCCGAGTTTCAGAGTGGGGAGTATCTGGAAAGATTAACTTTGGTTAAAAAGGACTCGGCAGCGCATCCAGACTTACGGGTAGAGGACGAGCTTCTGTTAAAGCGAATGCAGCCCGAGGAGACCACAACCGAGGAGTTCACCTGGAAATTGTGGATTCCAGAGGCTTTGACGAGCGCTTTGATAAAGCAAGCCATGACAGCGACTCGGCGATGCATGGAGGCATTGCCAAGACACTCTCCAGGCTAAGGCAGTATTATTACTGGCCGAATATGGCGGTGCAAGTAATGGAGTACGTGCGAACATGTGTAATTTGCAAGGATACCAAGCATACGACCCAAGTGATCGACCGATCGACCGATGCAGAAGCTCTACTTTGACTTTTTAGGGCCATATCCAAGGTCCAAGATGGGGAATTCGGTTATCTTCATTGTCCTGGACCACCTCACCAAGTTTGTGTGGCTGAAATCTATGCCAAAAGCGACGGCGAAGCTCGTGGTAAGATTCCTGGAAAGCGAGATATTTGAGAATTTTGGAACGCCGGAGATCGTGCATACAGACAACGGAAAGCAATTCACCTCTGCCGAATTTGGACAGCTCATGGATCGGAGAAGCATCACACACAGCATCACCTCCGTACCGCCGTCTATGCACCTCAATGGAATGCTTCCGAGAGGGTGAACCAGTCGGTTCTCGCAGCCATTCGGATCCACGTAGGAGATGAGCACTCGAGACGAATGGCTCTGCGAGATACAAGGAGCATTACGAATGGCGATGCATTCCAGTATAGGAACTTCTCCGTATTTCGCTATGTTCGGACAACATTGGTTTGGCAGCGTCACCGACTCGCCAGACTACTCGGAGCAGTGAAAGAGGCCGAAATCCAACAGATCGGCAGCAAATCGTCAGGAGACAGGCGCAAGAAGAGCTGCATGCTGCGTATGAAAAGGGCAAACGGAAGTTTAACCGAATGGCGAAACTCTACATACTTGGCTAGGAGATCTACAAGCGGAATTTTGTTCTCAGCAATTTCCGGAAAGGGATCAACGCCAAATTCTGCCAGAAGTACGTGAAGGGCCGTGTGGTCGGCCCAGTCTCTACGAGCTTAAAACTTTGCCGGGTGCGCCTCTCGGGATTTTCCATGCGAAGGACCTGAAGCAATGAGCACAGCTGGAGTCAGTGTGACAAGGCCCGGCTAACTCAAAAGCGGCAGAGAGGATCTCAGGGTGTGGGCGATGGCCTACGTTGGGCGATTTGAAAACAGACGCGCACTTCTTTTCACTACCGTTTCCTGGCCTGGTGGAAAACCATAGTGTGGTTGTTACGTTCACATGAAAACAGAGATAAACATTGCCAAAATTTAAGCCCGAGATTGTGCGCCCGGCTAACAATTTGCAATCGGGTTATCGAATGCCAAAGGGTTGCCATACCGTCCAGCCGCATGGGACATAAGGATGAGGTGGATGCGGACTAAGGGAAAGCAACTCTCGAGGATTAGGAGCCACAGAGAAGATGATCCCGAAGAGCGAGGAGAAGGAGATTCCCAAGGGCGTAGGAAGGTCAGAGAGAGGAGAGAGGAGAAACTCCAAAAATCCAAGGGGAGCCGGTGAGCTGCGAAAGAAAGGGAGAGGAGTTCCAAAAATTAGGAGTTAAAAAACTTAGCCCGAGTCGTGCGGTCGCCAAAAATAAATCGTGCGGAGATCCCAAAAAGCCGAACCGCGATTTTCCCGGAGGAAAAATTCTGGAGTGCGGCGAGGGACACGTCGAGGCGGAGCCACCGTAGTTTCAAGAATAACGCGATGTTATTAGAGTTAGAGCTAATGGGGCCAACAACAAGTGGCCAAAACAGCCAGCAAGAGACGGGCCAGCAGTTATAGGACATCACGCCGCCAGAAGGGTTAGATTCCTCACAGGAGTCAGGCGATAAACAAATCCTGCATCCGCACGTCAGGCAAACACAGATTTTGCAGCAGTCTGTCGTACGACAGACGGACCAACAGCTGCATGAGCCTAGTACCTCAGCGGCGGCAGCAGCAGCAGCAGTGGCGCCAGCAGCAGCAGAGGCGACAGCAGCAGCAGCGGCGGCAACAGCAGCAGCGAGATCGGGCTCGGGAAGAATGGAACCCATAAATCGAAGTCAGCTGCCAACTGAAATAAGTTCGGCGATTAATTTAGCGGTCGCACAGGCGCATGAAACCTACCGAGCGTCGTTACAGGGGGATGTAGGAGTTCTCGCAGCATCGATCCGACAGGAAATGATGGCATTCATGCAGCAGATATCCGAAGTGGTGGGATCCTTCCGAGAGCAGCCTAATGCAGGAGGCTCGACGGAGACTACACCAAGGGCAATTGAGCCGGAGAACCTGGAAGCGCGCAATCCATTGCCAGCTCCGACGCTATGAATTATACAAGTAGGAGCCGGTCAGTTTTAAGAGATGGGCAGTACGTGGACGACAGGACGTTCCGCCAGACCAGCAGTTTGGAACACATGGCGGATATGACTGGGGAGCCCCGCAGGAGTGGCCCGGACGAGAAACGAGGTCCGAGGCGCTGAACATCCGGAAGTGGGGCCTAGTTTTCGATGGAGACCCATCATCTTTGCCGGTGGCCGACTTCATATTTTGGCTGGAATATATGCAGGCGACGTATAAGGTACCATGGCCGGATAATATCCGGGAGTTCCACTGCTTAGTGGAGGGACAGGCCAAGAAATGGTACTGGATGCAGGTGCGTAACAGTGGATTTGCCATCTGGCCGGAGTTGTGGTTTGCCCTCCAGATGAGTACCTCAATGACTTTGAACGTCGAGCCGAAATGAAGGAGAGGAAGCAGGGCCATCAGGAAGGACCGACGAGTATTTCCAGGCGATGCTAGTGCTGCGCTCGGACCATGAGATGATCCGAATGTTCATAACGAACCTGGAGAACCTCCGAGAGGAATGCCATGCCACGGAAAGGGTGTGGAGGACAAGCTGGAGTACCAGGAAACCATATCCGGAGGACCCGAAGCCACAGCGGGACTTCAAGAGGTTGCACGAGTTGGACATGCATGGGGAGCCGAGCGACAACCTGCAGGAAGAAAATCAGGAGTTAGCTGCAGTGTTCAAGGAGCGACGGGATCGGCAACTGCTTACCTGTTGGAACTGTGCGCAACGGGGACATACGTACTATGAGTGTGAGTCCGAGGTACGCAATAAATTTTGATATAAGTGCGGATTAACCGAGGTAATAACTCCAAAATGCCCTCGTTGCCAGCCGGGAAACTCGAAAATGGGCTTGATCCAGGTGGAGGTATCACGCCACACATCCAACGGCCAGAAATAAATTCCTTCTCATTAGATAAGTTTGGAGTACGGAATAGCTGTAAGAATACAAATATACAAACTTATACAATAAATACGAATAATAACGAGATAAATAATGAAAAATTAGGTTTAAATGGGGCTTTACGGAAATCCTTGGAGGAAAGGCAAGCACAATACGAAGCTGCGCGTGTGAGGATCTTTGGAGGACGAGATCCACCAACGCAGGGGGTTCGGCGGGCCAGATCCAGCTATCAGCAGAGACGACACATCCGCCAAGCAGTATGCGCGGCAGTTCAAGCCCATTCGCCCATTCGCGGCGGCACGGTGGAAGGACTCCTGGATACGGGAGCATCAGTGATTATCCTGGGCCATGGATGCAAAGAACTGGTAGAGGAGCTGCGTCTACACTTGAATCCGAAGGATTCCGTGGTCCATGCTGCTGGAGGGACGTCGCATCGGATCCTGGTGAAGATAGAGGTGGATATTAGTTATAATGAGGAAACCCATAGGCTGAAACTTTACCTCTGTCCGTCGATGAGCCAGAGACTATATCTAGGGGTCGATTCCTGGCGGAGATTTGGCTTGGCACCAGAAATTCTGGGCGTGGAGGAGATCGTATTGGCGGAAAGCGAGTTCGAGACGAAAAGCACTCCCCTCGTGCCTCATGTGTTAACCCAGGATCAGCAGAACCGGCTCGACGAAGCTGTCAACGGATTCCAAGCCGTTGAGAAACAGTTGGAAGAAGGTTCGGTTCCCGTGAAGGAACGTTTTTACCCAGTGTCTCCGGCAATCCAGAAGCTGTTCTTCGCAGAAGTGGATGAGATGTTGAAGCTCGGGGTCATCGAGGAGAGCGAAAGCCCATGGAACAACCGAGTGAAACCTGTCCGGAAACCAACTGTGTTTAGATGCCAGGAAGCTGAATAAAATCACGAAGAAGGACGCTTACCCGCTGCAAAATATCGAATCCATCCTAAGCAGAGTAGATGACACTTTCTTCATCAGCAGTGTGGACCTAAAGCACGCTTTTTTGCAGATTGAGTTGGATCCAAAAGCAGGGAGTACACGCCTTTACCATTCCGGGGAGACCACCTACCAATTCCGGATGATGCTATTTGGGTTGTGCAACGCGGCTCAACGGTTGTGCCGATTGATGGATAGGGTGATCCCACAGAAATTACGGGGCCACGTCTTCGTCTACCTGAATGACCTGCTAATCATCTCGAAGACCTTTGAGGAACACTGTCGGGTATTGGAGGAAGTAGCATTGTGTTTGAAGAAGGTAAATTTGACAATAGAGCTAAAAAAGTCAACATTTTGTTTTAAGTTCCTCAAATACCTGGGGTTCATAATAGGAGACGGATGCCTGCGAACGGACCCGGATAAGGTGCGGCCGATTACGGAGATACCGACGACGGTACAACAGCTACGGAGTTTCCTAGGGACGGCAGGATGGTACCGGAGATTTATTGAGAACTTCTCGGAAATGTCGGCTTCACTGACGGATTGCCTAAAAGGAGGAAACAAATTGGAATTGAGTCAGGAAGCACGAGCGGCGGTCGAAAGCTAAAGACGACACTCACCTGCGCTCCCGTTCTCATACATCCGGATTTTAAACGGCGCTTCTTTATCGGAGCGGTGCTGTTTCAGGAGGACGATGAGGGAGAGACCCATTACCTTCTACTCGGCGAAGTTGAGGGGTGCCCAGATCCACTATAGCGTCACGGAAAAGGAGTGCTTGTCTGCGGTGAAGGCGATAGAGAGGTTCCTTCCATACGTAGAATTGATACCGTTCATAGTTATAACCGATCATTCCAGTTTGCAGTGGCTAATGACCCTTAAGGATCTCTGGGAAGGTTGGCCAGGTGGTCTCTGGCACTCCAGTCATTTGATTTTAAAATCGAGCACCGGAAAGGAAAGGACAACGTGGTGGCAGACATGCTGTCGAGGCAGTTTCAGCTGGATCAGGTGGATATTCTCAATTTTAAGACATCCGAGTTTCAGAGTGGGGAGTATCTGGAAAGATTAACTTTAGTTAAAAAGGACTCGGCAGCGCATCCAGACTTACGGGTAGAGGACGAGCTTCTGTTAAAGCGAATGCAGTCCGAGGAGACCACAACCGAGGAGTTCACCTGGAAATTGTGGATTCCAGAGGCTTTGACGAGCGCTTTGATAAAGCAAGCCATGACAGCGACTCGGCGATGCATGGAGGCATTGCCAAGACACTCTCCAGGCTAAGGCAGTATTACGTGTATTACTGGCCGAATATGGCGGTGCAAGTAATGGAGTACGTGCGAACGTGTGTAATTTGCAAGGATACCAAGCATACGACCCAAGTGATCGACCGATCGACCGATGCAGAAGCTCTACTTTGACTTTTTAGGGCCATATCCAAGGTCCAAGATGGGGAATTCGGTTATCTTCATTGTCCTGGACCACCTCACCAAGTTTGTGTGGCTGAAATCTATGCCAAAAGCGACGGCGAAGCTCGTGGTAAGATTCCTGGAAAGCGAGATATTTGAGAATTTTGGAACGCCGGAGATCGTGCATACAGACAACGGAAAGCAATTCACCTCTGCCGAATTTGGACAGCTCATGGATCGGAGAAGCATCACACACAGCATCACCTCCGTACCGCCGTCTATGCACCTCAATGGAATGCTTCCGAGAGGGTGAACCAGTCGGTTCTCGCAGCCATTCGGATCCACGTAGGAGATGAGCACTCGAGATAGGACGAATGGCTCTGTGAGATACAAGGAGCATTACGAATGGCGATGCATTCCAGTATAGGAACTTCTCCGTATTTCGCTATGTTCGGACAACATTGGTTTGGCAGCGTCACCGACTCGCCAGACTACTCGGAGCAGTGAATGAGGCCGAAATCCAACAGATCGCCAGACCAGATCGGCAGCAAATCGTCAGGAGACAGGCGCAAGAAGAGCTGCATGCTGCGTATGAAAAGGGCAAACGGAAGTTTAACCGAATGGCGAAACTCGTGAACTACATACTTGGCTAGGAGATCTACAAGCGGAATTTTGTTCTCAGCAATTTCCAGAAAGGGATCAACGCCAAATTCTGCCAGAAGTACGTGAAGGGCCGTGTGGTCCGCCCAGTCTCTACGAGCTTAAAACTTTGCCGGGTGCGCCTCTCGGGATTTTCCATGCGAAGGACCTGAAGCAATGAGCACAGCTGGAGTCAGTGTGACAAGGCCCGGCTAACTCAAAAGCGGCAGAGAGGATCTCAGGGTGTGGGCGATGGCCTACATGAAAACAGAGATAAACATTGCCAAAATTTAAGCCCGAGATTGTGCGCCCGGCTAACAATTTGCGATCGGGTTATCGAATGCCAAAGGGTTGCCATACCGTCCAGCCGCATGGGGCATAAGGATGAGGTGGATGCGGACTAAGGGAAAGCAACTCTCGAGGATTAGGAGCCACAGAGAAGATGATCCCGAAGAGCGAGGAGAAGGAGATTCCCAAGGGCGTAGGAAGGTCAGAGAGAGGAGAGAGGAGAAACTCCAAAAATCCAAGGGGAGCCGGTGAGCTGCGAAAGAAAGGGAGAGGAGTTCCAAAAATTAGGAGTTAAAAAACTTAGCCCGAGTCGTGCGGTCGCCAAAAATAAATCGTGCGGAGATCCCAAAAAGCCGAACCGGGATTTCCCGGAGGAAAAATTCTGGAGTGCGGCGAGGGACACGTCGAGGCGGAGCCACCGTAGTTTCAAGAATAACGCGATGTTATTAGAGTTAGAGCTAATGGGGCCAACAACAAGTGGCCAAAACAGCCAGCAAGAGACGGGCCAGCAGTTATAGGACATCACGCCGCCAGAAGGGTTAGATTCCTCACAGGAGTCAGGCGATAAACAAATCCTGCATCCGCACGTCAGGCAAACACAGATTTTGCAGCAGTCTGTCGTACGACAGACGGACCAACAGCTGCATGAGCCTAGTACCTCAGCGGCGGCAGCAGCAGCAGCAGTGGCGCCAGCAGCAGCAGTGGCGCCAGCAGCAGCAGAGGCGACAGCAGCAGCAGCGGCGGCAACAGCAGCAGCGAGATCGGGCTCGGGAAGAATGGAACCCATAAATCGAAGTCAGCTGCCAACTGAAATAAGTTCGGCGATTAATTTAGCGGTCGCACAGGCGCATGAAACCTACCGAGCGTCGTTACTGGGGGATGTAGGAATTCTCGCAGCATTGATCCGACAGGAAATGATGGCATTCAAGCAGCAGATACCCGAAGTGGTGGGATCGTTCCGAGAGCAGCCTAATACAGGAGGCTCGACGGAGACTACACCAAGGGCAATTGAGCCGGAGAACCTGGAAGCGCGCAATCCATTGCCAGCTCCGACGCTATGAATTATACAAGTAGGAGCCGGTCAGTTTTAAGAGATGGGCAGTACGTGGACGACAGGACGTTCCGCCAGACCAGCAGTTTGGAACACATGGCGGATATGACTGGGGAGCCCCGCAGGAGTGGCCCGGACGAGAAACGAGGTCCGAGGCGCTGAACATCCGGAAGTGGGGCCTAGTTTTCGATGGAGACCCATCATCTTTGCCGGTGGCCGACTTCATATTTTGGCTGGAATATATGCAGGCGACGTATAAGGTACCATGGCCGGATAATATCCGGGAGTTCCACTGCTTAGTGGAGGGACAGGCCAAGAAATGGTACTGGATGCAGGTGCGTAACAGTGGATTTGCCATCTGGCCGGAGTTGTGGTTTGCCCTCCAGATGAGTACCTCAATGACTTTGAACGTCGAGCCGAAATGAAGGAGAGGAAGCAGGGCCATCAGGAAGGACCGACGAGTATTTCCAGGCGATGCTAGTGCTGCGCTCGGACCATGAGATGATCCGAATGTTCATAACGAACCTGGAGAACCTCCGAGAGGAATGCCATGCCACGGAAAGGGTGTGGAGGACAAGCTGGAGTACCAGGAAACCATATCCGGAGGACCCGAAGCCACAGCGGGACCTCAAGAGGTTGCACGAGTTGGACATGCATGGGGAGCCGAGCGACAACCTGCAGGAAGAAAATCAGGAGTTAGCTGCAGTGTTCAAGGAGCGACGGGATCGGCAACTGCTTACCTGTTGGAACTGTGCGCAACGGGGACATACGTACTATGAGTGTGAGTCCGAGGTACGCAATAAATTTTGATATAAGTGCGGATTAACCGAGGTAATAACTCCAAAATGCCCTCGTTGCCAGCCGGGAAACTCGAAAATGGGCTTGATCCAGGTGGAGGTATCACGCCACACATCCAACGGCCAGAAATAAATTCCTTCTCATTAGATAAGTTTGGAGTACGGAATAGCTGTAAGAATACAAATATACAAACTTATACAATAAATACGAATAATAACGAGATAAATAATGAAAAATTAGGTTTAAATGGGGCTTTACGGAAATCCTTGGAGGAAAGGCAAGCACAATACGAAGCTGCGCGTGTGAGGATCTTTGGAGGACGAGATCCACCAACGCCGGGGGTTCGGCGGGCCAGATCCAGCTATCAGCAGAGACGACACATCCGCCAAGCAGTATGCACGGCAGTTCAAGCCGGGAACAAGATGATGGACAGTCGCCCATTCGCGGCGGCACGGTGGAAGGACTCCTGGATACGGGAGCATCAGTGATTATCCTGGGCCATGGATGCAAAGAACTGGTAGAGGAGCTGCGTCTACACTTGAATCCGAAGGATTCCGTGGTCCATGCTGCTGGAGGGACGTCGCATCGGATCCTGGTGAAGATAGAGGTGGATATTAGTTATAATGAGGAAACCCATAGGCTGAAACTTTACCTCTGTCCGTCGATGAGCCAGAGACTATATCTAGGGGTCGATTCCTGGCGGAGATTTGGCTTGGCACCAGAAATTCTGGGCGTGGAGGAGATCGTATTGGCGGAAAGCGAGTTCGAGACGAAAAGCACTCCCCTCGTGCCTCATGTGTTAACCCAGGATCAGCAGAACCGGCTCGACGAAGCTGTCAACGGATTCCAAGCCGTTGAGAAACAGTTGGAAGAAGGTTCGGTTCCCGTGAAGGAACGTTTTTACCCAGTGTCTCCGGCAATCCAGAAGCTGTTCTTCGCAGAAGTGGATGAGATGTTGAAGCTCGGGGTCATCGAGGAGAGCGAAAGCCCATGGAACAACCGAGTGAAACCTGTCCGGAAACCAACTGTGTTTAGATGCCAGGAAGCTGAATAAAATCACGAAGAAGGACGCTTACCCGCTGCAAAATATCGAATCCATCCTAAGCAGAGTAGATGACACTTTCTTCATCAGCAGTGTGGACCTAAAGCACGCTTTTTTGCAGATTGAGTTGGATCCAAAAGCAGGGAGTACACGCCTTTACCATTCCGGGGAGACCACCTACCAATTCCGGATGATGCCTTTTGGGTTGTGCAACGCGGCTCAACGGTTGTGCCGATTGATGGATAGGGTGATCCCACAGAAATTACGGGGCCACGTCTTCGTCTACCTGAATGACCTGCTAATCATCTCGAAGACCTTTGAGGAACACTGTCGGGTATTGGAGGAAGTAGCATTGTGTTTGAAGAAGGTAAATTTGACAATAGAGCTAAAAAAGTCAACATTTTGTTTTAAGTTCCTCAAATACCTGGGGTTCATAATAGGAGACGGATGCCTGCGAACGGACCCGGATAAGGTGCGGCCGATTACGGAGATACCGACGACGGTACAACAGCTACGGAGTTTCCTAGGGACGGCAGGATGGTACCGGAGATTTATTGAGAACTTCTCGGAAATGTCGGCTTCACTGACGGATTGCCTAAAAGGAGGAAACAAATTGGAATTGAGTCAGGAAGCACGAGCGGCGGTCGAAAGCTAAAGACGACACTCACCTGCGCTCCCGTTCTCATACATCCGGATTTTAAACGGCGCTTCTTTATCGGAGCGGTGCTGTTTCAGGAGGACGATAAGGGAGAGACCCATTACCTTCTACTCGGCGAAGTTGAGGGGTGCCCAGATCCACTATAGCGTCACGGAAAAGGAGTGCTTGTCTGCGGTGAAGGCGATAGAGAGGTTCCTTCCATACGTAGAATTGATACCGTTCATAGTTATAACCGATCATTCCAGTTTGCAGTGGCTAATGACCCTTAAGGATCTCTGGGAAGGTTGGCCAGGTGGTCTCTGGCACTCCAGTCATTTGATTTTAAAATCGAGCACCGGAAAGGAAAGGACAACGTGGTGGCAGACATGCTGTCGAGGCAGTTTCAGCTGGATCAGGTGGATATTCTCAATTTTAAGACATCCGAGTTTCAGAGTGGGGAGTATCTGGAAAGATTAACTTTGGTTAAAAAGGACTCGGCAGCGCATCCAGACTTACGGGTAGAGGACGAGCTTCTGTTAAAGCGAATGCAGTCCGAGGAGACCACAACCGAGGAGTTCACCTGGAAATTGTGGATTCCAGAGGCTTTGACGAGCGCTTTGATAAAGCAAGCCATGACAGCGACTCGGCGATGCATGGAGGCATTGCCAAGACACTCTCCAGGCTAAGGCAGTATTATTACTGGCCGAATATGGCGGTGCAAGTAATGGAGTACGTGCGAACGTGTGTAATTTGCAAGGATACCAAGCATACGACCCAAGTGATCGACCGATCGACCGATGCAGAAGCTCTACTTTGACTTTTTAGGGCCATATCCAAGGTCCAAGATGGGGAATTCGGTTATCTTCATTGTCCTGGACCACCTCACCAAGTTTGTGTGGCTGAAAGCTATGCCAAAAGCGACGGCGAAGCTCGTGGTAAGATTCCTGGAAAGCGAGATATTTGAGAATTTTGGAACGCCGGAGATCGTGCATACAGACAACGGAAAGCAATTCACCTCTGCCGAATTTGGACAGCTCATGGATCGGAGAAGCATCACACACAGCATCACCTCCGTACCGCCGTCTATGCACCTCAATGGAATGCTTCCGAGAGGGTGAACCAGTCGGTTCTCGCAGCCATTCGGATCCACGTAGGAGATGAGCACTCGAGATAGGACGAATGGCTCTGTGAGATACAAGGAGCATTACGAATGGCGATGCATTCCAGTATAGGAACTTCTCCGTATTTCGCTATGTTCGGACAACATTGGTTTGGCAGCGTCACCGACTCGCCAGACTACTCGGAGCAGTGAATGAGGCCGAAATCCAACAGATCGCCAGACCAGATCGGCAGCAAATCGTCAGGAGACAGGCGCAAGAAGAGCTGCATGCTGCGTATGAAAAGGGCAAACGGAAGTTTAACCGAATGGCGAAACTCGTGAACTACATACTTGGCTAGGAGATCTACAAGCGGAATTTTGTTCTCAGCAATTTCCAGAAAGGGATCAACGCCAAATTCTGCCAGAAGTACGTGAAGGGCCGTGTGGTCCGCCCAGTCTCTACGAGCTTAAAACTTTGCCGGGTGCGCCTCTCGGGATTTTCCATGCGAAGGACCTGAAGCAATGAGCACAGCTGGAGTCAGTGTGACAAGGCCCGGCTAACTCAAAAGCGGCAGAGAGGATCTCAGGGTGTGGGCGATGGCCTACATGAAAACAGAGATAAACATTGCCAAAATTTAAGCCCGAGATTGTGCGCCCGGCTAACAATTTGCGATCGGGTTATCGAATGCCAAAGGGTTGCCATACCGTCCAGCCGCATGGGGCATAAGGATGAGGTGGATGCGGACTAAGGGAAAGCAACTCTCGAGGATTAGGAGCCACAGAGAAGATGATCCCGAAGAGCGAGGAGAATGAGATTCCCAAGGGCGTAGGAAGGTCAGAGAGAGGAGAGAGGAGAAACTCCAAAAATCCAAGGGGAGCCGGTGAGCTGCGAAAGAAAGGGAGAGGAGTTCCAAAAATTAGGAGTTAAAAAACTTAGCCCGAGTCGTGCGGTCGCCAAAAATAAATCGTGCGGAGATCCCAAAAAGCCGAACCGCGATTTTCCCGGAGGAAAAATTCTGGAGTGCGGCGAGGGACACGTCGAGGCGGAGCCACCGTAGTTTCAAGAATAACGCGATGTTATTAGAGTTAGAGCTAATGGGGCCAACAACAAGTGGCCAAAACAGCCAGCAAGAGACGGGCCAGCAGTTACAGGACATCACGCCGCCAGAAGGGTTAGATTCCTCACAGGAGTCAGGCGATAAACAAATCCTGCATCCGCACGTCAGGCAAACACAGATTTTGCAGCAGTCTGTCGTACGACAGACGGACCAACAGCTGCATGAGCCTAGTACCTCAGCGGCGGCAGCAGCAGCAGCAGTGGCGCCAGCAGCAGCAGAGGCGACAGCAGCAGCAGCGGCGGCAACAGCAGCAGCGAGATCGGGCTCGGGAAGAATGGAACCCATAAATCGAAGTCAGCTGCCAACTGAAATAAGTTCGGCGATTAATTTAGCGGTCGCACAGGCGCATGAAACCTACCGAGCGTCGTTACAGGGGGATGTAGGAGTTCTCGCAGCATCGATCCGACAGGAAATGATGGCATTCATGCAGCAGATATCCGAAGTGGTGGGATCCTTCCGAGAGCAGCCTAATGCAGGAGGCTCGACGGAGACTACACCAAGGGCAATTGAGCCGGAGAACCTGGAAGCGCGCAATCCATTGCCAGCTCCGACGCTATGAATTATACAAGTAGGAGCCGGTCAGTTTTAAGAGATGGGCAGTACGTGGACGACAGGACGTTCCGCCAGACCAGCAGTTTGGAACACATGGCGGATATGACTGGGGAGCCCCGCAGGAGTGGCCCGGACGAGAAACGAGGTCCGAGGCGCTGAACATCCGGAAGTGGGGCCTAGTTTTCGATGGAGACCCATCATCTTTGCCGGTGGCCGACTTCATATTTTGGCTGGAATATATGCAGGCGACGTATAAGGTACCATGGCCGGATAATATCCGGGAGTTCCACTGCTTAGTGGAGGGACAGGCCAAGAAATGGTACTGGATGCAGGTGCGTAACAGTGGATTTGCCATCTGGCCGGAGTTGTGGTTTGCCCTCCAGATGAGTACCTCAATGACTTTGAACGTCGAGCCGAAATGAAGGAGAGGAAGCAGGGCCATCAGGAAGGACCGACGAGTATTTCCAGGCGATGCTAGTGCTGCGCTCGGACCATGAGATGATCCGAATGTTCATAACGAACCTGGAGAACCTCCGAGAGGAATGCCATGCCACGGAAAGGGTGTGGAGGACAAGCTGGAGTACCAGGAAACCATATCCGGAGGACCCGAAGCCACAGCGGGACTTCAAGAGGTTGCACGAGTTGGACATGCATGGGGAGCCGAGCGACAACCTGCAGGAAGAAAATCAGGAGTTAGCTGCAGTGTTCAAGGAGCGACGGGATCGGCAACTGCTTACCTGTTGGAACTGTGCGCAACGGGGACATACGTACTATGAGTGTGAGTCCGAGGTACGCAATAAATTTTGATATAAGTGCGGATTAACCGAGGTAATAACTCCAAAATGCCCTCGTTGCCAGCCGGGAAACTCGAAAATGGGCTTGATCCAGGTGGAGGTATCACGCCACACATCCAACGGCCAGAAATAAATTCCTTCTCATTAGATAAGTTTGGAGTACGGAATAGCTGTAAGAATACAAATATACAAACTTATACAATAAATACGAATAATAACGAGATAAATAATGAAAAATTAGGTTTAAATGGGGCTTTACGGAAATCCTTGGAGGAAAGGCAAGCACAATACGAAGCTGCGCGTGTGAGGATCTTTGGAGGACGAGATCCACCAACGCCGGGGGTTCGGCGGGCCAGATCCAGCTATCAGCAGAGACGACACATCCGCCAAGCAGTATGCGCGGCAGTTCAAGCCCATTCGCCCATTCGCGGCGGCACGGTGGAAGGACTCCTGGATACGGGAGCATCAGTGATTATCCTGGGCCATGGATGCAAAGAACTGGTAGAGGAGCTGCGTCTACACTTGAATCCGAAGGATTCCGTGGTCCATGCTGCTGGAGGGACGTCGCATCGGATCCTGGTGAAGATAGAGGTGGATATTAGTTATAATGAGGAAACCCATAGGCTGAAACTTTACCTCTGTCCGTCGATGAGCCAGAGACTATATCTAGGGGTCGATTCCTGGCGGAGATTTGGCTTGGCACCAGAAATTCTGGGCGTGGAGGAGATCGTATTGGCGGAAAGCGAGTTCGAGACGAAAAGCACTCCCCTCGTGCCTCATGTGTTAACCCAGGATCAGCAGAACCGGCTCGACGAAGCTGTCAACGGATTCCAAGCCGTTGAGAAACAGTTGGAAGAAGGTTCGGTTCCCGTGAAGGAACGTTTTTACCCAGTGTCTCCGGCAATCCAGAAGCTGTTCTTCGCAGAAGTGGATGAGATGTTGAAGCTCGGGGTCATCGAGGAGAGCGAAAGCCCATGGAACAACCGAGTGAAACCTGTCCGGAAACCAACTATGTTTAGATGCCAGGAAGCTGAATAAAATCACGAAGAAGGACGCTTACCCGCTGCAAAATATCGAATCCATCCTAAGCAGAGTAGATGACACTTTCTTCATCAGCAGTGTGGACCTAAAGCACGCTTTTTTGCAGATTGAGTTGGATCCAAAAGCAGGGAGTACACGCCTTTACCATTCCGGGGAGACCACCTACCAATTCCGGATGATGCCTTTTGGGTTGTGCAACGCGGCTCAACGGTTGTGCCGATTGATGGATAGGGTGATCCCACAGAAATTACGGGGCCACGTCTTCGTCTACCTGAATGACCTGCTAATCATCTCGAAGACCTTTGAGGAACACTGTCGGGTATTGGAGGAAGTAGCATTGTGTTTGAAGAAGGTAAATTTGACAATAGAGCTACAAAAGTCAACATTTTGTTTTAAGTTCCTCAAATACCTGGGGTTCATAATAGGAGACGGATGCCTGCGAACGGACCCGGATAAGGTGCGGCCGATTACGGAGATACCGACGACGGTACAACAGCTACGGAGTTTCCTAGGGACGGCAGGATGGTACCGGAGATTTATTGAGAACTTCTCGGAAATGTCAGCTTCACTGACGGATTGCCTAAAAGGAGGAAACGAATTGGAATTGAGTCAGGAAGCACGAGCGGCGGTCGAAAGCTAAAGACGACACTCACCTGCGCTCCCGTTCTCATACATCCGGATTTTAAACGGCGCTTCTTTATCGGAGCGGTGCTGTTTCAGGAGGACGATGAGGGAGAGACCCATTACCTTCTACTCGGCGAAGTTGAGGGGTGCCCAGATCCACTATAGCGTCACGGAAAAGGAGTGCTTGTCTGCGGTGAAGGCGATAGAGAGGTTCCTTCCATACGTAGAATTGATACCGTTCATAGTTATAACCGATCATTCCAGTTTGCAGTGGCTAATGACCCTTAAGGATCTCTGGGAAGGTTGGCCAGGTGGTCTCTGGCACTCCAGTCATTTGATTTTAAAATCGAGCACCGGAAAGGAAAGGACAACGTGGTGGCAGACATGCTGTCGAGGCAGTTTCAGCTGGATCAGGTGGATATTCTCAATTTTAAGACATCCGAGTTTCAGAGTGGGGAGTATCTGGAAAGATTAACTTTGGTTAAAAAGGACTCGGCAGCGCATCCAGACTTACGGGTAGAGGACGAGCTTCTGTTAAAGCGAATGCAGTCCGAGGAGACCACAACCGAGGAGTTCACCTGGAAATTGTGGATTCCAGAGGCTTTGACGAGCGCTTTGATAAAGCAAGCCATGACAGCGACTCGGCGATGCATGGAGGCATTGCCAAGACACTCTCCAGGCTAAGGCAGTATTATTACTGGCCGAATATGGCGGTGCAAGTAATGGAGTACGTGCGAACGTGTGTAATTTGCAAGGATACCAAGCATACGACCCAAGTGATCGACCGATCGACCGATGCAGAAGCTCTACTTTGACTTTTTAGGGCCATATCCAAGGTCCAAGATGGGGAATTCGGTTATCTTCATTGTCCTGGACCACCTCACCAAGTTTGTGTGGCTGAAAGCTATGCCAAAAGCGACGGCGAAGCTCGTGGTAAGATTCCTGGAAAGCGAGATATTTGAGAATTTTGGAACGCCGGAGATCATGCATACAGACAACGGAAAGCAATTCACCTCTGCCGAATTTGGACAACTCATGGATCGGAGAAGCATCACACACAGCATCACCTCCGTACCGCCGTCTATGCACCTCAATGGAATGCTTCCGAGAGGGTGAACCAGTCGGTTCTTGCAGCCATTCGGATCCACGTAGGAGATGAGCACTCGAGATAGGACGAATGGCTCTGTGAGATACAAGGAGCATTACGAATGGCGATGCATTCCAGTATAGGAACTTCTCCGTATTTCGCTATGTTCGGACAACATTGGTTTGGCAGCGTCACCGACTCGCCAGACTACTCGGAGCAGTGAATGAGGCCGAAATCCAACAGATCGCCAGACCAGATCGGCAGCAAATCGTCAGGAGACAGGCGCAAGAAGAGCTGCATGCTGCGTATGAAAAGGGCAAACGGAAGTTTAACCGAATGGCGAAACTCGTGAACTACATACTTGGCTAGGAGATCTACAAGCGGAATTTTGTTCTCAGCAATTTCCAGAAAGGGATCAACGCCAAATTCTGCCAGAAGTACGTGAAGGGCCGTGTGGTCCGCCCAGTCTCTACGAGCTTAAAACTTTGCCGGGTGCGCCTCTCGGGATTTTCCATGCGAAGGACCTGAAGCAATGAGCACAGCTGGAGTCAGTGTGACAAGGCCCGGCTAACTCAAAAGCGGCAGAGAGGATCTCAGGGTGTGGGCGATGGCCTACATGAAAACAGAGATAAACATTGCCAAAATGTAAGCCCGAGATTGTGCGCCCGGCTAACAATTTGCAATCGGGTTATCGAATGCCAAAGGGTTGCCATACCGTCCAGCCGCATGGGGCATAAGGATGAGGTGGATGCGGACTAAGGGAAAGCAACTCTCGAGGATTAGGAGCCACAGAGAAGATGATCCCGAAGAGCGAGGAGAAGGAGATTCCCAAGGGCGTAGGAAGGTCAGAGAGAGGAGAGAGGAGAAACTCCAAAAATCCAAGGGGAGCCGGTGAGCTGCGAAAGAAAGGGAGAGGAGTTCCAAAAATTAGGAGTTAAAAAACTTAGCCCGAGTCGTGCGGTCGCCAAAAATAAATCGTGCGGAGATCCCAAAAAGCCGAACCGCGATTTTCCCGGAGGAAAAATTCTGGAGTGCGGCGAGGGACACGTCGAGGCGGAGCCACCGTAGTTTCAAGAATAACGCGATGTTATTACTCCCCAACACCGCGTGTCCCCAGGATTTCGTAAACAACAAATCAAAACACAAAGGCCGAAAATAAGATAAGCTATAATATAATAAATTATTGTTAAATCTTAAGTCTTACTAAAAGTGTCTTGTGCTCGATGTGTAGGGAATCAGAAAAAGTTTTGTGAATAAATGTATATTGTTATGAATTGGCGACCATTCGAATGGGAGGGGCACATGGATGCAGCCAATATCCTTTAGCATCCCCTTTTGAAGTCCAGTTTGTCGTAGGATATGAATGAAGACCACTGTACAAGTACACTTAAGATAATTCCTTGTTAGATATAAGTACTGTTGTTATCCCTATCTAGCACGTAGACCTAGATATAAGCACTGTTGTCATCCCATTCTAACACACAGACTTAGTATTAAGATAAACATGTATACACACACAAGAAAGAATAGAACAAACGAGAAAAATTTAACACAAGGCATTCGGTGGCCGACGGTCAATAAGAAAAGCTGTAATAATAAAAAACGTGCTGACACCAATAATTACGCGTGCTAGAGACCCCAAAGTGTTTCATCTAGGAGGTTTATCCCCTTTTACAAGTTGTCGGTGTGCGGGATTTAAATCCAAGAAAAATAAATGTGTTGCCTTCTGCCGGAAGCTATCGGCGGTCAAAACCCGTTCCTGGGCAGCCGGCCACCCGATAGTTTCCGCGAATCCAAAGTCAACAAGAAAAACGTGAACTTAAGCCAGATGTCCGTCTAGCCGGATCCTGAAGCCGGAGAGGGCAGTGAATGCCCGGAGCAGCGAGTTGGTCCTTGAAGAGGGGTTACACCCGGATTTATGTTCGCCACGCTGAAAGGGAGACAGAAGGAAGCCTTTTTAATAAGATGTCCGTTGTGTCAGGCCACCACGGATACATATATAAAATCCTCAGCAAGTCGCGGTTCGTTGACAATCCAGGAAAAGGAGTAGATCAGCGCGGCCAGGCGGTAGGAATTCACCCGAGGCCAGATAGTAAACATTGGAAGACTGATAGGTTGTAAACCGACACCTGTGATATAGATAGTAATGTGTGTTTGTTTGTTTGTGAGTTCACCTGTTAGACAATAATATATATGTACTTACTAAAAGCACCTCATCTCACCCCAACGTTAGAATTTGTCAGCTAAAAAGAAAAATAAGATTAGAATTAGAGGCTTTTCTCTCTAGAAGGAGTTTTGAACACATAAAAAACCGCTGTTTAGAGCTAATGGGGCCAACAACAAGTGGCCAAAACAGCCAGCAAGAGGCGGGCCAGCAGTTACAGGACATCACGCCGCCAGAAGGGTTAGATTCCTCACAGGAGTCAGGCGATAAACAAATCCGGCATCCGCACGTCAGGCAGACACAGATTTTGCAGCAGTCTGTCGTACGACAGACGGACCAACAGCTGCATGAGCCTAGTACCTCAGCGGCGGCAGCAGCAGCAGCAGTGGCGCCAGCAGCAGCAGAGGCGACAGCAGCAGCAGCGGCGGCAACAGCAGCAGCGAGATCGGGCTCGGGAAGAATGGAACCCATAAATCGAAGTCAGCTGCCAACTGAAATAAGTTCGGCGATTAATTTAGCGGTCGCACAGGCGCATGAAACCTACCGAGCGGCGTTACAGGGGGATGTAGGAGTTCTCGCAGCATCGATCCGACAGGAAATGATGGCATTCATGCAGCAGATATCCGAAGTGGTGGGATCCTTCCGAGAGCAGCCTAATGCAGGAGGCTCGACGGAGACTACACCAAGGGCAATTGAGCCGGAGAATCTGGAAGCGCGCAATCCATTGCCAGCTCCGACGCTATGAATTATACAAGTAGGAGCCGGTCAGTTTTAAGAGATGGGCAGTACGTGGACGACAGGACGTTCCGCCAGACCAGCAGTTTGGAACACATGGCGGATATGACTGGGGAGCCCCGCAGGAGTGGCCCGGACGAGAAACGAGGTCCGAGGCGCTGAACATCCGGAAGTGGGGCCTAGTTTTCGATGGAGACCCATCATCTTTGCCGGTGGCCGACTTCATATTTTGGCTGGAATATATGCAGGCGACGTATAAGGTACCATGGCCGGATAATATCCGGGAGTTCCACTGCTTAGTGGAGGGACAGGCCAAGAAATGGTATTGGATGCAGGTGCGTAACAGTGGATTTGCCATCTGGCCGGAGTTGTGGTTTGCCCTTCAGATGAGTACCTCAATGACTTTGAACGTCGAGCCGAAATGAAGGAGAGGAAGCAGGGCCATCAGGAAGGACCGACGAGTATTTCCAGGCGATGCTAGTGCTGCGCTCGGACCATGAGATGATCCGAATGTTCATAACGAACCTGGAGAACCTCCGAAAGGAATGCCATGCCGCGGAAAGGGTGTGGAGGACAAGCTGGAGTACCAGGAAACCATATCCGACGGGATCGGCAACTGCTTACCTGTTGGAACTGTGCGCAACGGGGACATACGTACTATGAGTGTGAGTCCGAGGTACGCAATAAATTTTGATATAAGTGCGGATTAACCGAGGTAATAACTCCAAAATGCCCTCGTTGCCAGCCGGGAAACTCGAAAATGGGCTTGATCCAGGTGGAGCTATCACGCCACACATCCAACGGCCAGAAATAAATTTCTCATTAGATAAGTTTGGAGTACGGAATAGCTGTAAGAATACAAATATACAAACATATAGTATACAATAAATACGAATAATAACGAGATAAATAATGAAAAATTAGTTTAAATGGGGCTTTACGGAAATCCTTGGAGAAAAGGCAAGCACAAAAGGAGGAAAGAAATTGGAATTGAGTCAGGAAGCATGAGAAGCGGTCAAAAAGCTGAAGACGACACTCACCTGCGCTCCCGTTCTCATACATCCGGATTTTAAACGGCGCTTCTTTATGCAATGCGACGCTAGCCAATTCGGGATCGGAGCGGTGCTGTTTCAGGAGGACGATAAGGGCAAGGAGAGACCCATTGCATTCTACTCGGCGAAGTTGAGGGGTGCCCCAATCCACTATAGCGGCACGGAAAAGGAGTGCTTGTCTGCGGTGAAGGCGATAGAGAGGTTCCTTTCATACGTAGAATTGATGCCGTTCACAGTTATAACCGATCATTCCAGTTTGCAGTGGCTAATGACCCTTAAGGATCTCAGTGAACGGTTGGCCAGGTGGTCTCTGGCACTCCAGTCATTTGATTTTAAAATCGAGCACCGGAAAGGAAAGGACAACGTGGTGGCAGACATGCTGTCGAGGCAGTTTCAGCTGGATCAGGTGGATATTCTCAATTTTAAGACATCCGAGTTTCAGAGTGGGGAGTATCTGGAAAGATTAACTTTGGTTAAAAAGGACTCGGCAGCGCATCCAGACTTACGGGTAGAGGACGAGCTTCTGTTAAAGCGAATGCAGCCCGAGGAGACCACAACCGAGGAGTTCACCTGGAAATTGTGGATTCCAGAGGCTTTGACGAGCGCTTTGATAAAGCAAGCCCATGACAGCGACTCGGCGATGCATGGAGGCATTGCCAAGACACTCTCCAGGCTAAAGCAGTATTATTACTGGCCGAATATGGCGGTCCAAGTAATGGAGTACGTGCGAACGTGTGTAATTTGCAAGGATACCAAGCATACGAGCCAAGTGATCGACCGATCGACCGATGCAGAAGCTCTACTTGGACTTTTTAGGGCCATATCCAAGGTCCAAGATGTGGAATATGGTTATCTTCATTGTCCTGGACCACCTCACTAAGTTTGTGTAGCTGAAAGCTATGCCAGCGGAATTTTGTCCTCAGCAATTTCCAGAAAGGGATCAACGCCAAATTCTGCCAGAAGTACGTGAAGGGCCGTGTGGTCCGCCCAGTCTCTACGAGCTTTAAACTTTGCCGGGTGCGCCTCTCGGGATTTTCCATGCGAAGGACCTGAAGCAATGAGTACAGCTGGAGTCAGTGTGACAAGGCCCGACTAACTCAAAGCGGCAGAGAGGAACTCAGGGTGTGGGCGATGGCCTACGTTGGGCGATTTAAAAACAGCCGCGCACTTCTTTTCACTACCGTTTCCTGGCCTGGTGGAAAACCATAGTGTGGTTGTTACGTTCACATGAAAACAGAGATAAACATTGCCAAAATCCAAGCCCGAGATTGTGCGCCCGGCTAACAATTTGCAATCGGGTTATCGAATGCCAAAGGTTTGCCATACCGTCCAGCCGCATGTGGCATAAGGATGAGGTGGATGCGGATTAAGGGAAAGCAACTCTCGAGGATTAGGAGCCACAGAGAAGATGATCCCGAAGAGCGAGGAGAAGGAGATTCCCAAGGGCGTAGGAAGGTCAGAGAGAGGAGAGAGGAGAAACTCCAAAAATCCAAGGGGAGCCGGTGAGCTGCGAAAGAAAGGGAGAGGAGTTCGAAAACTTAGCCCGAGTCGTGCGGTCGCCAAAAATAAATCGTGCGGAGATCCCAAAAAGCCGAACCGCGATTTTCCCGGAGGAAAAATTCTGGAGTGCGGCGAGGGACACGTCGAGGCGGAGCCACCGTAGTTTCAAGAAGACCGCGAATGTTATTACTCCCCAACACCGAGTGTCCCCAGGTTTTCGTAAACAACAAATCAAAACACAAAGGCCGAAAATAAGATAAGCTATAACATAATAAATTATTGTTAAATCTTATGTCTTCGTAAAAGTGTCTTTATTAGTGTCGAGCTTGATGTGTAGGGAATTACGAAAAGTTTTGTGAATAAATGTATAAAATATGTAGTTTGAGAGCCGGCTGGCTATACTTCCGTGGCAGGGTTGGAGCGGGCTGGCTGTAGTTGCAGCTAACGGCCCTAGCCTCACTGGATATCAAAAGGTGGCCGGTTGGCCGAGGCTTCAACTGTAGAAATACGTTGATTAGGATGAGAGGGTAACTGCCCTCTTTTCACCCGCTGGCCTTGAGACTCAGTCTGGGTATCAAATTAATAAATCGTTAACGGCTGCTGCCGGAGTTTCATTTATCGAGCTTTGGCTCTTTATTCATTGGGAATATAAAGTGAACTAAAACTAAGTTGACAAAAAGTAAAACGTATGGCCGGATGCCCGTGGCATCTCCGCTGACCAAGCACAAAATCGCTAAAGTCATACGATCGCTGGCCACCAATGGCACAGAGGCACGGCCCATAGCGGTGCACTTTGCTGGCTCAGCTCCCGGACACCATAAGGGTGGTACAATATTAGGGTGGCCATACGTGGCCAATATATAAAATATATAATATATAAAAAATGGAATAATAAAATATAAGTATATAAAAATGGGATAATAAAATATAAAGATATAAAAAGTGGAATATTAAGTTTAAAATGGTCCTGCCTAGCTTATGCTGGGAGCTGATTGTTAATTACTCCCCCCTTAAGTTTGTCGCCGTCCTCGGTGATAACCAATTCATCGATGGCCTTCTGCAACTTGAAAGATGTTCGCTTCCTACTCCAGCGTTGTTGCAATAGGATCAAGCCGCACAAAGTAAGGCTAACCGCGACTCCCACGGCGAACCAAATCTTCGGAGATCCCCCGGCCGACACGTCGTCTCTGAGCTCCTGGATAAGGCGCAGGTTGTGTTCGTTCATCCGCTGTAGTAGCGGAAGGCTCAGCATATGGTCGTGCCCCGTGATATTCAGTAGGGGTGAAGCCGCAATCGCTAATCGGGAAGAGCAGGATTTTCTTACAAATAAACTTAACCTTAGGATACTGTACTACAATATGGATGACGGCATTAAATTGAAAAATTTTAATTTTAGAAACATCCATAAGACTAACTATGTAAGCTGCTCGTCAAAGATAGCCTTAAAGTCCTTGTGGTTGAATATGTACATCTATTTGTTTTCCGGGTGTGTAGAACACTTTCCCGTTATTCTCATCAATAAATGGTTTCCATCGCTTGATCTTAGCTTTGGTATTTTTGTCGAATACCGCGTATGTGAAAGGCTGGTGGTCTGTAAAGATCCGTACCTCCTTGGTACCGTATAGGTAATTTTGGAGCTTGCCTATTGCCCAGACTATCGCCAACAATTCTCTTTCGTTGGTGGCGTAGTTTAGTTCGCAGTTTTTCGCAGTTTTTCGTGCGCGAAATCATGGTAATAGGTCTTTTATTTTGGGATAATACCGCGCCTATTCCACTCGCTGAGGCGCCGGTGGTTAAGTCAAATGGTAATTTGAAATCGGGGTATGTCAATATGACATCTCCTGATGCCAAGATGTTACGGAAGTGGTCGAATGCGTTTCGCTGGGTTTCATTGAACCTGACAGCTATTTTTTTCGACATATTCTTGCTGACCGTTCTGTTTTCCCCTTTGAGGATGGCGGTAAGCAATAGCGGCAAAATTTTTTACAAGACTTCTGTAATAGCTTGTCAGGCCAAGGAAGGACCTGAGGCTAAAAAGGTTTTCTGGTTCGGGGAACTCTTTTATTGCCCTAACTTTTTCTGGGTCTGTGTTTGTTCCGCCTCTGGTGACAATGAATCATAAAAAATCTACGCTCTGTTTAAATAATTTTGTTTTTTCCCGTGCCACCCTCATGTTGGCATCGAGTAGCCGCTTAATCACAGTGTCGATGTGCTTAACATATTCCGCTTCATTTTCGGAAAAAATGATGACGTCGGCAACGTACCCATAACATATTTTGCCGATTTCTTCCCGCAGCACATCGTCGATGGCTCTTTGGAAGATACTCCCTGCATTTTTTAGGCCGTAAGGTAGTCTGCAAAATTCGTACTTCCCACCGTTAACTGAGAACGAGGTCTTTTCTCGGTCCTTTTCAGCTAGGTATATTTGATGATACCCTGACTTTAAGTCTAGGGTGGTAAAGAATTTGGCTTTCCCCAAGTTCGCTAGAATCATGGGTATACTTGGCATGGGGTAGCGATCGGCGACTGTTTGCTCGTTCAGCTTTTTGAAGTCGATTACTAATCGCTTCTTCCTGATGCCATTACCGTCAGTCCCTTTTTTGTCAACAACCCAGGTAGGGCTGTTGTATGGGGATCTGGACGGCCTAATTATACCATTATTCAGCAGCTCCTTGATTTCTTTGTTTACAAAGTATGCTGCCCCCATAGGATAGGGGTATAATTTGGAGGTTCGTCACTCATAGTTCGAATAGTAGCGATGACCGATGTGTTAAAGGTAAGTGCCTCATTAGAGGTCGAAAACACCTTAATTCTTTTTAGAATAATTTTTTGAATTCGGCTTTCGCCGAACTTGGTACCACTATGTCATCGATTTTGGTAAAATTGACGTTTTGACAGTCGAAAAATTTGAGCTTTTCAGTGACGTTTGCGTATTTTATTACTCTGTTGCCTAAGTCCAATGCTACTCCTGCTCGCGTTAGCGAATCGAAGCCTATTACAGTATCGAACGTGCTCAGTGTGTCCAAGAGAAAAAATGTGGCGTCTAGCCCAAAAATGGGCATTATGCACTTGTTTTTGACGTCGCTGGAGCCGTAAATAGAGCTCGCGGTGAAGGGGGTCTCAACCGGCATTACATTTCTTAGCTCCTTTACGGGCTTAACGTAATTTTCCCCATCAAAAGGTTTTCCGCGTAAGATGCCGCGAACGCACTTCTTTCAATGCTGTTCTCGGCTTCCCGTGCTAAGGCTAGTGCAGACGGTAGGTCTTTGGGTTGATCTGGCAGCACAAGTGATTTAGGTGGTCTTTTAAGCCCTGCAATGAATGCATGAAGGGCGTCGTCCCTAACCTCCCTATTTAGGATGGTTGCTGTGTCTGTATTATGTGACATAACTATCTTGTTGGTGACGAGCGTGAGTTTCCTCTCGACCTCGTCATAGTATGCCATAAGGTCGGCATCTCCTTTCCTCCAAATTTTGCCGAAGCACTCTTAGGGACGTCTTATCCGCGTTTGTGCAATCTAGTCCGGCTAGAATTGCATCGAAATTCAATACGGTGTTGTGGGACGTGAAGAGTGACCGAGCGGGACCGCAAATTTTGTTTTGGCCTCGTAGTGGGCTTCGCTGTCGTCGTATTTTTTAAATACTTCGTATGCATCTGATGCAGCCTGCCTCCACGAAACGTATTAGTCGTAGCTTCCATTGAATGTTGGCAGAGAATTTACTATATCTAACTTGACATCGCATTTTATTTCAGGGTTCGGTATTGCCCTTTTGTAAACCTCAACCTGCGGCGCTTGCACCGTCAGCGCGCTAACCTGCGTTCTCACGGATAGTAACTCTGAGGCGACAATCGCTTGGACCATTTCCGCGTTCAGCTCTGGTTGATACTTCGGGGCAGAATCCTACTTCTTCGCTGTCGTCGCTATCAAGTTCTTGTTTCACTTCCCTATACTCCCAACTCATTGGCAGCTAAGGGGAGCTGGGTAAGTTAACGGCAGATATACTGGGGAAATACAGGGTATGGAACGATTGGGACAAAAGACAAATTGTTTAGATGGGGCCACTTTTTTGCAATATCAAAGCCGCAAAAATTAAAGAAAAATATTGGAGCGTCACCTAAAATACAAAAATGTCGGATTAATTTGTCCCAAGAACAAACTCCAAATACAGAACGATAAAAGAGAGAGACAACAGGTATTGGTCAATTCCACTGGGTGTATTATTAACACAGATACACTGGATTAATTTAGTACAAAATTCAATATAAGCACAGTGGATCAAATTGTAAAAAGATACAAGGAAAGAAGCGAATGGCAACCTTTGCATGTGTACAGAAACCAACACTAATCAAATAAAATGTATTTCTTTATATAATTAATTCGTATAAAAATTGATTGGTTAGGCACCAGTGTGCGTTATTTGATTTTTTTTATATAATAATGCACTTGAAAAAATCCAAGTCAGAAATCGAAAATCGAGTCACTTTTATTTATTTCTTTATTTTATATTTTCGTAAAATTCCTATTGCTGGACATAGGAAATTGTATGCACTGGCATTTGTGTGTTTTTTTTTTATGTGTAGGCCTTTAGCTATTGTTGGCGCTCAGCTACTTACATATTATATTACTTCAGGTGTGGAATTCGAATATTAATATTTAATATTAATCCGTTGGGCACCAATTATGTAGTTGGAGAGCCGGCTGGCTATACTTCCGTGGCAGGGTTGGAGCCGGCTGGCTGTAGTATATAAACCGGGTTTTCGGGACCTTTGATGTCGCTAAGTGGGGTCATAAATTAGATTAATTAGGGTCACCTGTCAAATTTTAATAGGATTTTGGTAATAAAAATGCAATTAATTAGGGTCAACTGTCAATTTTACCAGGATTTTAGTAATAAAACTGCAATTTATTAGGGTTAGCTCTGAAAGGATAAGTGGAGGGATCGAGGAGCCACTTGAGAAGGGTGCATGCAAATTGATCCTGCATGATCTTGTCCCATCGAAGGACACTCAACCTCCCCCAATTTAATAGTTTACACCGCCACATGAAAGGGTGCGCGTGCGAGGGATCAATCCAGCACGATCATGTTCCAACGGAGCGCACAAGCAATCCCACACTCAGCCGTCCCCCACTTGAAAAGGTCGCGCACATGCGATCCCACACTGACCCACCAGATAATTGGTGGGATCGAGGAGACACTTGAGAAGGGTGCATGCAAATTGATCCTCCAGGATCGGGTCCCATCGCAGGACACTCAACCTCCCCCAATTGAATAGGTTACTCCGCCACGTGAAATTGTGCGTGTGCGAGGCAGCGATCGCACACTCACCCGCCTCCCACTTAAAAAGGTCACACACACACATGTGAACAAGGCTCACCATCCCGCAAGTGAGTGCTGTGGGAAAAAAACGAGTGCTGTGGGAATAAACGAACAAGTGTCAACGTAAACGCTCTCCCACACACGCACACCAGCCGTCCCATCCGACCGTTACGAGGTGATCTCAAAGAAGTCTCCGTCCAGATCAAAAAGTATGTTAAAAAATCGGATCCTGAGAGAAGAAACTAGGAAGGCGAAAGGGAAGGAAATGGGACGGGGGTCTCGCTCAAATTCCACTCACAATCGTTTGGTTTGCAACCAAACGATTGTGGGTGGAATTTGAGCGATCGGGGAACAAAAGGACTCTCACACTCCCTCAAGTGAGTGCTATGGAAAAAAACTGGAAAACTGGAAAACAAATCCCCTTCCTTCATTCCATTTCCATTAAAATAATGAATACATTTTATTTTTGAGTATAATATAATTTTATTTTTCAAGTACAAAGATTAGAACCGGTGTTCCAAGTTTACATACATTTTTATAATTTTAAGTGATTTTTGTGAGCGCACTGCAAAGAAATGGCAGGCACATGTATCAACACCATTTGTGACATCATTATGCGCCCAACAACAACTTGTGAAATGTTGACCATGTGCATTCGAAACCAGCGGTGTATCAGCCATCCTCTTATTAAAATATTTTAATGACTCCTCCAGATATTCCATATGTTCACGAAAAATTTGATCTTTATACATTTTCATGAAATTATTTATTCTGATTACAAGGTGTTTGATTGTTGATGAGCTGCTGCTGCTGGCTTTGTTATTGAACGACATCATTTTAGTTGATTCCGTGAACGTCTACTTGCGGTAAATTTTAAAATTTGAATGAGGAAATCCTTCTCAAATTGTTACACAATACGTTGAATAAGGCCCGTTAATGGGGTGTATTCCACAAGTCGGTCATGAATGAGAAGGCAATATACTTTTGTATTCACCTCACTTGCTGCAGTTAGCTCAGTGGAAATTTTAAAGTCAATCGGTCCCGATGTTACTGTCTCATTTTGATGAGACAGATCTATAACCACCAACGGTGCCTTCGCAATGAATTCCTTTGGAGAAAGAAGAGCTCGTGCATCCCGATTGTAGTAGCTCTCTTGGAATCTTGCATACATATCATACAAGACAGCAAAACGGTTTTCATGATATTTAATATTCAAATCCTCATAGGGATAGACTTCTGAATTTAAATATACTTTTGCATTTCTCAAGTTGTTTGTAATTAATTGTCCATTTAATGTAAAGGCAAGGATAGCGAAGCGTGGTCGTTCCCTGTTTGCCGAAAGCTTGACATTCCAGATATGATGTGTACCCTGTACCAATGTCGGGTTTATATAACAATCCCAACTCACATGCACACATGTGAACAAGGCTCACCATCCCGCAAGTGAGTGCTGTGGGAAAAAAACGAGTGCTGTGGGAATAAACGAACAAGTGTCAACGTAAACGCTCTCCCACACACGCACACCAGCCGTCCCATCCGACCGTTACGAGGTGATCTCAAAGAAGTCTCCGTCCAGATCAAAAAGTATGTTAAAAAATCGGATCCTGAGAGAAGAAACTAGGAAGGCGAAAGGGAAGGAAATGGGACGGGGGTCTCGCAACCAAACGATTGTGGGTGGAATTTGAGCGATCGGGGAACAAAAGGACTCTCACACTCCCTCAAGTGAGTGCTATGGAAAAAAACTGGAAAACTGGAAAACAAATCCCCTTCCTTCATTCCATTTCCATTAAAATAATGAATACATTTTATTTTTGAGTATAATATAATTTTATTTTTCAAGTACAAAGATTAGAACCGGTGTTCCAAGTTTACATACATTTTTATAATTTTAAGTGATTTTTGTGAGCGCACTGCAAAGAAATGGCAGGCACATGTATCAACACCATTTGTGACATCATTATGCGCCCAACAACAACTTGTGAAATGTTGACCATGTGCATTCGAAACCAGCGGTGTATCAGCCATCCTCTTATTAAAATATTTTAATGACTCCTCCAGATATTCCATATGTTCACGAAAAATTTGATCTTTATACATTTTCATGAAATTATTTATTCTGATTACAAGGTGTTTGATTGTTGATGAGCTGCTGCTGCTGGCTTTGTTATTGAACGACATCATTTTAGTTGATTCCGTGAACGTCTACTTGCGGTAAATTTTAAAATTTGAATGAGGAAATCCTTCTCAAATTGTTACACAATACGTTGAATAAGGCCCGTTAATGGGGTGTATTCCACAAGTCGGTCATGAATGAGAAGGCAATATACTTTTGTATTCACCTCACTTGCTGCAGTTAGCTCAGTGGAAATTTTAAAGTCAATCGGTCCCGATGTTACTGTCTCATTTTGATGAGACAGATCTATAACCACCAACGGTGCCTTCGCAATGAATTCCTTTGGAGAAAGAAGAGCTCGTGCATCCCGATTGTAGTAGCTCTCTTGGAATCTTGCATACATATCATACAAGACAGCAAAACGGTTTTCATGATATTTAATATTCAAATCCTCATAGGGATAGACTTCTGAATTTAAATATACTTTTGCATTTCTCAAGTTGTTTGTAATTAATTGTCCATTTAATGTAAAGGCAAGGATAGCGAAGCGTGGTCGTTCCCTGTTTGCCGAAAGCTTGACATTCCAGATATGATGTGTACCCTGTACCAATGTCGGGTTTATATAACAATCCCAACTCACATGCACACATGTGAACAAGGCTCACCATCCCGCAAGTGAGTGCTGTGGGAAAAAAACGAGTGCTGTGGGAATAAACGAACAAGTGTCAACGTAAACGCTCTCCCACACACGCACACCAGCCGTCCCATCCGACCGTTACGAGGTGATCTCAAAGAAGTCTCCGTCCAGATCAAAAAGTATGTTAAAAAATCGGATCCTGAGAGAAGAAACTAGGAAGGCGAAAGGGAAGGAAATGGGACGGGGGTCTCGCTCAAATTCCACTCACAATCGTTTGGTTTGCAACCAAACGATTGTGGGTGGAATTTGAGCGATCGGGGAACAAAAGGACTCTCACACTCCCTCAAGTGAGTGCTATGGAAAAAAACTGGAAAACTGGAAAACAAATCCCCTTCCTTCATTCCATTTCCATTAAAATAATGAATACATTTTATTTTTGAGTATAATATAATTTTATTTTTCAAGTACAAAGATTAGAACCGGTGTTCCAAGTTTACATACCTTTTTA
Source organism: Drosophila rufa (assembly GCA_018153105.1). Lineage (NCBI taxonomy): Eukaryota > Metazoa > Arthropoda > Insecta > Diptera > Drosophilidae > Drosophila > Drosophila rufa. The sequence goes on from JAECXS010000135.1 coordinate 330,268, forward strand.
TAATTTTAAGTGATTTTTGTGAGCGCACTGCAAAGAAATGGCAGGCACATGTATCAACACCATTTGTGACATCATTATGCGCCCAACAACAACTTGTGAAATGTTGACCATGTGCATTCGAAACCAGCGGTGTATCAGCCATCCTCTTATTAAAATATTTTAATGACTCCTCCAGATATTCCAAATGTTCACGAAAAATTTGATCTTTATACATTTTCATGAAATTATTTATTCTGATTACAAGGTGTTTGATTGTTGATGAGCTGCTGCTGCTGGCTTTGTTATTGAACGACATCATTTTAGTTGATTCCGTGAACGTCTACTTGCGGTAAATTTTAAAATTTGAATGAGGAAATCCTTCTCAAATTGTTACACAATACGTTGAATAAGGCCCGTTAATGGGGTGTATTCCACAAGTCGGTCATGAATGAGAAGGCAATATACTTTTGTATTCACCTCACTTGCTGCAGTTAGCTCAGTGGAAATTTTAAAGTCAATCGGTCCCGATGTTACTGTCTCATTTTCATGAGACAGATATATAACCACCAACGGTGCCTTCGCAATGAATTCCTTTGGAGAAAGAAGAGCTCGTGCATCCCGATTGTAGTAGCTCTCTTGGAATCTTGCATACATATCATACAAGACAGCAAAACGGTTTTCATGATATTTAATATTCAAATCCTCATAGGGATAGACTTCTGAATTTAAATATACTTTTGCATTTCTCAAGTTGTTTGTAATTAATTGTCCATTTAATGTAAAGGCAAGGATAGCGAAGCGTGGTCGTTCCCTGTTTGCCGAAAGCTTGACATTCCAGATATGATGTGTACCCTGTACCAATGTCGGGTTTATATAACAATCCCAACTCACATGCACACATGTGAACAAGGCTCACCATCCCGCAAGTGAGTGCTGTGGGAAAAAAACGAGTGCTGTGGGAATAAACGAACAAGTGTCAACGTAAACGCTCTCCCACACACGCACACCAGCCGTCCCATCCGACCGTTACGAGGTGATCTCAAAGAAGTCTCCGTCCAGATCAAAAAGTATGTTAAAAAATCGGATCCTGAGAGAAGAAACTAGGAAGGCGAAAGGGAAGGAAATGGGACGGGGGTCATTCATCATTTGGTTGCAAACCAAACGATTGTGAGTGGAATTTGAGCGATCGGGGAACAAAAGGACTCTCACACTCCCTCAAGTGAGTGCTATGGAAAAAAACTGGAAAACTGGAAAACAAATACCCTTCCTTCATTCCATTTCCATTAAAATAATGAATACATTTTATTTTTGAGTATAATATAATTTTATTTTTCAAGTACAAAGATTAGAACCGGTGTTCCAAGTTTACATACATTTTTATAATTTTAAGTGATTTTTGTGAGCGCACTGCAAAGAAATGGCAGGCACATGTATCAACACCATTTGTGACATCATTATGCGCCCAACAACAACTTGTGAAATGTTGACCATGTGCATTCGAAACCAGCGGTGTATCAGCCATCCTCTTATTAAAATATTTTAATGACTCCTCCAGATATTCCATATGTTCACGAAAAATTTGATCTTTATACATTTTCATGAAATTATTTATTCTGATTACAAGGTGTTTGATTGTTGATGAGCTGCTGCTGCTGGCTTTGTTATTGAACGACATCATTTTAGTTGATTCCGTGAACGTCTACTTGCGGTAAATTTTAAAATTTGAATGAGGAAATCCTTCTCAAATTGTTACACAATACGTTGAATAAGGCCCGTTAATGGGGTGTATTCCACAAGTCGGTCATGAATGAGAAGGCAATATACTTTTGTATTCACCTCACTTGCTGCAGTTAGCTCAGTGGAAATTTTAAAGTCAATCGGTCCCGATGTTACTGTCTCATTTTGATGAGACAGATCTATAACCACCAACGGTGCCTTCGCAATGAATTCCTTTGGAGAAAGAAGAGCTCGTGCATCCCGATTGTAGTAGCTCTCTTGGAATCTTGCATACATATCATACAAGACAGCAAAACGGTTTTCATGATATTTAATATTCAAATCCTCATAGGGATAGACTTCTGAATTTAAATATACTTTTGCATTTCTCAAGTTGTTTGTAATTAATTGTCCATTTAATGTAAAGGCAAGGATAGCGAAGCGTGGTCGTTCCCTGTTTGCCGAAAGCTTGACATTCCAGATATGATGTGTACCCTGTACCAATGTCGGGTTTATATAACAATCCCAACTCCTGAATGCTAGTGGAAGGCTAGCTTCACTTTTAATTACATTAAACAATTTAATTTTAGTAGCATCACTTGGAACGATGTGGGGGATCTTCCAACTTATGCTATTTATGGAAAGTTTATGAGTTTTCCCGTCAACACTTTTAACATACGTCGCATCAGTATTTTTAGCAAGCAATATAATGAGCTCATGCTTACAGTTCATTATTACTTTCTTGTAGTCTTCTGCAAATCCCAACAGCATTTTCAATGGTACTGAAAAACTGAAATGTCCACCTGAAGGAATATTGTCACCGCCACTCCACACTTAATTGTCGATGTAATCCCTGTAAATCTTGAACGGTCTATTTCAAAAGCGTTTATGTCATAACGAAGCTCGTCGATAAAATGAGCCATGCAATTATTTTTGAGCATCCCATTGACATTATTAGTGCTGCTTGCTCCTGTATTTGTATCAATAATTTTTCTAAGTGTTCCCTCGAAGTGAAGAAAACTTTCCGAAGGAAGCACATATAAATCTTGATTCTGTATTGTGATACGAACTTCATCATTTGTTTGGAAGTTTTGTGTATATGGATAATAGCTGTGATATTCTTTCTTGACAATGCTTTGATCATTGACAGGCTTTTCTTGAACATAAAAAATTTCATTCATTTGAATATTCGTTTTAAACTTTATTTAATATTAAATCCCAACGATTTTAAAATCAATTTATTTTTTAATGTTAGAGAAGGTCGTTTATGTGAAGCTCCTCGAGATGATGATGTCGATGTCGATGTTTTCACTTCAGCTTTAGATTTGATTGTGTCATCATTGGAGCGATGTGAAGGCTTTTTATTATAAATAATCATTCTGTTGGTCGCAAGTGAAGGCGAATTGAAACAGTTTCTCCACGCAAATTAACTAAATCTCCATTCTGATCAGTTATCCGTACTTCGAGCGTGTTTATTTGTCTGGTGTTGACAGGTAAATAAATCAAGTTTCGTGGTGTAATATTCATTTTATAGCCAGGGGGGACATTGATTCCAAATTCATGAAGCACGTGATTTGGTCTATTCCCCACATATGACCCACTAATGATGTTACATTCCAATCTGACAGAATTTATTTTTAAAATATTTACTGTAGTATCTGAGATTATAAATTTCTTTATCATGTGGCCTTAATTTTCGTTTATTAAATCCGAATAGCTGTCCAATAGACCGCTCATGATTAAAATAAACTGTTTCATTTTTAGTGGAAACTTGAACTTGAAAGGTGTTGATGTTGCATTCAATTTTTATAGTGTTATGAAGTTCATACTCCTTGAGCTTATTAATAATATATTTTGTAATATCTTCGAACTCATATGAACCCACAGGTATTTCTATGACTTTATTTCCAATATGAAAGAGATTATTCATGTTGTCAACATTCGGTATAGAATTGAATGTATAAAAGTCAATCAAAGCACACTCATAATTATGTTTTAGCTCTAATTGAGGGAAATAGTTCTCACTTATAACTGATGTGTTTCCAGTTAATGCAATTGTTAATGATGTATTCATTATGAAGCTTGAGAGTGGACTGTGTTTTTTGTTATTCATCTTATTATACTTATATAAATATTTAAACGAGTACAATGAATTGATCAAATCCCTTTCTATATCGTCCAGTTTTCATTTCATCATCTTTCGAGATTGTTAAAAATCCAAATTTATTTTCCCAACACTTTCGTGAAATTTTCATAAATGTATTATAATCCATGTCACTATTTACATGATCTCGATATATGTGTCGCAAGTTTAAATCGTCTTGTTTAAATATAATCAAAAAATTCGCATTATCACGTATTAAATGTTATGGAAAAAAAAAAAAAATGTTTTGGAATATGTGAATACGTTTGTGACAAATAAAATGAATCTATATTTTTATGACGTCCCATACAGAAAAAGTTTCTAATATTCTCCTGTTTTTCACACGCGATATCATCAAAAATGAAAACAGAGTTATTTTTAGCTTCTTGTGGTGACAAAACTGTATCATTTGCTGAGAATGTGAAATATCCCATCCCTTTTATAGGCTTAATAAGTTTTTCCAAATATTCATATTTCGGTTGATATAAGCTCTTTGAAAATATATAAATATTTTCAAATTTGAGACCATTTGGACTTTCAATTAAACTTAACATCACGTTTGTTTTTCCACAATTAGATGGACCGACAATTAATGCTCTAATTGTGTTCGGTAACAAGGAGCTGTGCCGCAGATGTTTTTTATCACCATGCCCACCACCTTCAATGTTTCTTACTATAATGGTTTTATTTTGCCTTAATAAACGCATGTTATAGAGTTAAGTCTTCATTCATTGACATTCATTCGATAATTGAGGTTGATATAAAATGGGAAAACATTTATATAATACATTCAGTCATAAAGCAAATGCCAGGAAGGGTGCTGGTCTAGTAAATAATATAATAAACGGTCTACCATTTGAGGCTCATTTACCTGGTTACAATTATTGTGGACCAGGTACAAAGCTAGAGAAACGATTAGCACGCGGTGATCGTGGGATTAATGATCTAGATGAGGCGTGCAGATTACATGACATTGCCTATTCAAATAGTAAGGACTTAGTTGAACGACATAAAGCAGATTCGATTTTAATTCAATCCGCTTGGAACCGTGTCAGATCGGCGAATGCTAGCATTGGTGAGAAAGCAGCTGCATTCTTGGTGACAAATATGATAAAGCTAAAGAAAAAGTTTGGTATGGGAATAAAGCAACAGAAAAAGAAAGTAGTAAAAAAATCTCTTGCTTCAATAATCAAACAGGCTACCACTGAATTAAAAAAGCACAAGCCGCTTGACATAATGAATGCAGTTAAAGTTGCACGCAAAGCAGTAAATAAATCAATGGGATGTAGGAAAAATGTTGTAATTCCACGGGTTATAACCGTCCCAAAAATTGGAGGTTTCTTACCGCTGGTCCCTATTTTAACTGCCCTTAGTGCTGTCGGCAGTTTAGCGTCTGGAAGTGCAGCAATAGTTAAGACTATCAATAACGCAAAGAACGCAAAGGCACAACTTCAGGAAAACCAGAGACACAATAGAAAAATGGAATCGGTAGCGTTAGGAGAGGGATTGTATCTACAACCATATAAAAAAGGTTATGGTATATCATTTTCAAAAAATAAAACCAAACAAAAACGCAATCAAAAAAACTAATAAGTATGCTACCCAAACGAGCGCTATCTAATATTGATATATTGAAGTTTGCGATTAAAAATATTCCACATTTTCGAGGTGTTTTTATGAGAGACGAGTTACCAAAATATCCGCGAAAGCTGGAGTGTGGAATAATTAATTTAGCAGACTCATCTTCAAAAGGAACGCATTGGGTAGCGTACTATTACAATAAAAGGTTATCTAATAGCTTGTACTATGACAGCTTTGGCAACTTAAATCCACCATTAGAAGTAGTTAAATACTTGGGAAAAAACATCAGATATAATTATAATCAATTTCAAAAATTCGGGACAGTCAATTGTGGTCATTTGTGTCTTCAATTTTTGTTGGACTGCAAAACGACCAATGTTCTATCTACTTAACCTTGTGAATGTAATCTGAGTGTTAACACTCACAAGAGGATGTATCCCTTAAATCCCTACACACACCACATGTGGTCCTTAGTGGTAGGAGAAATGTGCTCTCTGACGGGTATAAAATCTGCTAGCGCGACTAGGAAAATATCATTCACATCGCCGTCTCAACTGCAGCAACAGCAACAAGTAGCCGCATCAGCACCATCTGCAACATCAACCGCACCAGCAGATCTTCAATCAGCTCCAGCTCTACAACAGCACCACCAGCTCTACAACAGCTCCACCACCACCACCAGCGACATCAGCTCTCCACCACCTCTCCATCAGCTCACACCACCAGCCTCTCAACACAGCCATAATGAATCCAAAGTCCAATTCTTCATCAACCTCCACCACCGTACCCATCCCGATCACCAATTTGCCTGCTGGAGTGACGCAGGATGATCTCAATGCCCTATTGAGGGATATTGAGGAGGATCCGCTTATGACGGCACTAAACGGATGCAGACTAAAGAGGACTTTAGCATTAAAGGATCTTCCATCTAATATGGATTTCGACATATTGTCGGCCAAGAGGGTTGTGGGACAATATGGTTACAGAATTAAGATGGAGCTGCTGAACAAATATGTATACCTGCCAGACAGGTATACAAATATAAATAATGAGTATTTCAATTTGTTTTCAGAAAACAAATATTTTCTAATAAAAAGGGATGATGGGAATATTGATTTTGGAAGTAGAGTATAAAATTAAAAATGGAATAAATAAAAAAAAAAATTTAAAAATAAAAAATATAAATTTTTTAATGGGAAATGGGGATATTTTCAGCAATTGTTTTCAGCATAAAAAAAAAAAATATATATATAAATAAAAAAAAAAAAATATATATATATATTTTTTTTTAATGGGAAATGGGGATAATTTTATTTTTCAGCAATTGTTTTCAGCTTAAAAAAAAAAAAAAAAAAAAAATAATAATAATATTATTAATAATAATAATAATAATAATAATAATAATATAATAAATATATATAAATAAAAATAAATAAATAAATACAAAATAATAAATTACTTTTTAATGGGAAATGGGAAATGGGGTTTATCACAATAATTATAACATTAATTTTCAGTTGTAAAATATGAAATTTGTAAATTTTCTATCAGCTAGCTGTTTAACTGAACAGGCTATTTAACAGCTCTGATTAACAGGTCTGATTATCTGATCAGGTCTGATTTGATTAGCTATATATGATTGTGAATGAAGAATTATTTCACAGTGCATTCTTAACCTCAAGGGTGTAATAACCACTTCAATTTTTTCGATTTGTATTATTTCATCACAATGAATCAAAATATTTTAGCACAATTAAACAAAACTCGAAATGCACTAAAAAAAAATTTCATGAATTAAAACAACTCAAAAGCCAGAATATTATTGGTTTGGAAGAAACATTTAAGCCTATAACACAGCCCTTAAATGAACTTGTAAATAATAACAAAAAAATTAAAACTGAATTAGACAATGATGAATTCACATCAAATAAGAAAAAGAGGAAACTTTTTTATAGTGCGAGTAATCAAAACTCAAACCGTAAATATGATGATAAGAAGCCGTTAGATTGGAGCTTGAAAAGAGATGACATCAATGAAGATGACGATGATGATGATGATGATGATGACCAATTCTACTCTCAACCAGCTATAGATGACTCATCATTAATGCTATCGGATCAAGACTTGTCTCACACATCGAATGTAATACGGAGTCATCCCTCATCTCCCACATTAACAACTCAAGTGACATCTGTGATACCGAGTCAACCCCATTCAACACCAATAATATCAAATCAATCACAATTGCTTGAAGAGAGTTCAAAAAATTTGAGCATTAGTGAACTTTCACGAGGGCACGCCCTAGACAAGACTTACGGTCCATTTAAAAATGATAGTGGTCAATTAATGATGGGAAATAATAAAATAAATGTCACAAACAATAAAATTGAATTTGATGATGGACAAAACTGGCGTCTCACTAGTGGTTTATATTCCTTAATTTTCCACCTCCTACCAAATAATTACAATACAAATGATCTGGAAATATACAAAGAAATTTTACAAAAAACAAATGTGTTCCGAAGAAATTTTCAAGGGAATAAGAGCAGTGAAATATACTAAAATTATAAAACCACTTTTAACGACTAACTCACCGGTCGCCGAGTCCACTCCCAATCGTATCAAAGAAATTGTAAGTGGAAAAGGATTCATGACACTGCAATCGAATAAAAATTATATTTATTGGAACGATCCAAACGAGTTGGTGGAACGCCATCAACTCTTAATAGCTTCACAATCTGCTGGAAATTTAAATCACGAAAATGAGTTGATCTCAATTATTGAGGAATTGACAGAGGCTCAAATTATACGCTAATTTAGTATATATTTATGGAACAATATTCAAATTAGTTATATTCATCATGTCCGTTGACAAGTTTGGACATTATATAAGCGATAAGGAGAACTCTAATCATTCAAAACGATATGACAAAACTATTCCAGGACTCTTCATTGATGCAGATGGAAACTTTAATATTCAACAAAAACGCATAAAAAATGGTGTTAATCCAAAAGAAAGCACAGACTTAGCAATCAAAGAGTATGTGGACAACTCTATATTAAATCTTAGAGATTCAATGTTGAGTGAGGTTGTTGTAAGCACCCCTGATTTCAAATCTAACGACATTGAAGCCAGATTAGAAAGACTTGAGGTGGTTGTCTCAAGAATTATTGAAAAATTTGCATCTGGTTTAAAATTGCATTAATTAAATTAAAATATTGTAAAAACTATCTTTTTGTCTTTAAGTAACCTTCTAAAAAATGACTAGACGTGATATTATTAATGAAATCCACGGTCCCGCGCGTAAACATTTTTTACGCCGTAGAGTCATTACAAAGGGAATAAACGATTTATTTCAAGCTGACTTGGTCGAGATGGGAAATTATGCTTCCACGAATAATGGGTTCCGGTACCTGCTTACTGTTATTGATACGTTTTCCAAATTCGCGTGGGGTGAGGCAATTAAATCTAAGACTGCGAAGGATGTTGCTGAGGCGATGGAGAAAATATTCAAGTCTGGTCGTCGAGTACCTAGGAATCTTCAGACGGATGACGGAAAAGAGTTCTTCAATGCTCAATTTAAGGGATTGATGAATCGTTATAAAATCAACCACTATTCAACATTTAGTTCCTTAAAGGCTTCAATTGTTGAACGATTCAACAGAACATTAAAAGAACTCATGTGGAAGGAGTTTTCTTTTAATGGAACCTATAAATGGATTGATATGTACCAAGAGTTAATTCACTTGTACAATAACAAAGTACACAGGACTATAAAAATGGCTCCAATCAACGTAAACAGTGACAATGAGAAGCATATCCTGGAAACTGCCTACAATAATATTAAAATGTATATGGGGAGCAAGCTGAAGATTGGAGACTATGTTCGAATTTCGAAGTACAGGAGGGTATTTGAAAAGTCGTATACGCCGTCCTGGCATGTTGAGATTTTTAAAATAGCCAAAGTTCAAAATACGTATCCAACCACATATTTAATAGAAGATTTAAATGGAAATCCAGTTAAAGGTGGTTTCTATAAAGAAGAATTAAAAAAATCTCGTTTTCCAAATACTTATCTAGTTGAAAAAGTGTTGAAAAGGAAAGGGAAAAGGGTTCTTGTACGGTGGTTGGGCTTTCCCAAATCTGATGACAGCTGGATAGATAAGTCTGAAATTTTGTAATAAAATAAGTACAACATCAATTTTTTTCTTTTTTTTTTATTTATTTATTTAAAATATTTGTAACAACTTTATTCTTAAATTAAATTTATATACATTCATTTTTTTTAATTTATATACATTATACATTTTTTAAATAAACAAAATACACTTTAAAATTAAAATTATCGTTTTATTTTGTTATGGATCTCATCTACTACCATGTAATGCATAATTAATTCCCCCGTGTGAATGTCGAGCGCACTTTCATTAGCCTCTAATTTCCTCTTAAGTGAATTTATTTTACTCACAACACCTTGAGTACCTTGTGAGTTTTCTAGCCTAATCATTTGGCTACGCCAAACCCTTGACTGTGCATCTAGACTAGACAATGTACCCTCAATTTCATTTTGGATTGTTTTATAATGTCCTATTGCCAGAGTTGAGACTCCGTCTTCACAAATTTTTCTCTTGTCATCTTTGTTGTCTAATATAATCTTTGTTATTTTTAATGTACTAATTTCATGCCCTCTAGACCTAAACATGTACATACTATCACTTTCTTGCTCTCCTGTAAACAAACAATTTTTATAACTATTAAACGTAATATTTTCTAAACAACTTCGCTTCACCCCCTTATTTTTCTTGACACATTTTTCGTGGCCACTATCAGAATTTTGTGATGTGTAGGCATACATTTTTGAACGCAGGCCAACAAATTCTAGCATAGAGTTCCCATGTAGTTCGTCTTTCATAAAACCCAGCCGCTTCTTATTACACTTGGGGAAATTGTAAAGCCTTGCCATTTCATCTGAATACTCAGATGTATCAAATTTTGAATCAACATCAGCACGAATGTCATTATATAAATCAATTGTTTTTATAGAGTATATAAATGAATCTGTATCCATATAATTTAATTTCTGTGCATCTTTGAATTTTGGCTTCATATAAGCGTAGTGAAAATCATACATTTTCCATTTGGATAATTCCAATACTACAAAACCAATGTATACAGGTTTATTACAAACGTTATGCATTCGATTCATTTGGATTGCATACAGATTTTCACTAAACTTTGATGCGCTGTGGAAATTTGATCTGGCTATTAACTCCCTCGCACATAATCTGGGGCGACCGCCTCGTGGACCTATGGGTGGGGCTTCCCATTCTGTAACTAACTTTACATCGACGTGTTTCCTACCATCTTCAATACACTTGCCATAAATACTATTATTTAATAATTAAAAAAAATCACGTTCAAAATTACTTTTTGCCCTAGTTCTGTATTCAGTGTTTATGTCAATATACTTTTTGAGCCAGGCTTTCTGCTTAAACTCTAAGATTGTGTGATTTTTTTTGAGCCTTAGACCATACTTCAAACACTGTTTTAATGACGAAGATCGGCTATCAATTTTTTAACTTTAGAATCTTTTGAAGGGAGCTTGTTGGCTGGACAAAAGGGTAGGTCATTATGAGAGTCGTGAAGCGAATATGGATATTCCAAGTCAACTTCGAGAATATATCCATATTCACTATTTTCTGAAATATAGATTAAATAAATTAATTTCCTCTTGTTCTAGCCATTTAAAGCTTCCGTATGGTAAAGCTTCAGACATACTCCAACCATACAGATTGTTCATGTCGACATAATAGAGATATTCTGATTCCTTGGTGCTATCAAAGCTTTCAGATATTTGTGGTTTGCTTTTGTATGTCTATAACTACATTGCACTAATCCATCGCGAATTCCACTCTGAATATATGTTATCATGTCAATATCTGTGAGTAATTCAAGAGTAATTTCTGTAGTCTTTAGCATTGCATCCCATGATAAGCCTGGAGTTGTATAATAATGGGCAGGATCAAGTTCATAAATGTTTGAACAAATTGATCTAAAATTTTGAAAAACGTCTGTTAACAATAAAACATCCGTTTTCAAATACAACTCCAAGTAGTCTTTAAGTGTTTGACACTTGAAATGATTCCACACTTGAGATGCGTGGGTGTAATCGTCTTCAGAACATTCAGAGTCTGTTAACTTACTATAAAACTTGCTCCTTGGTGGGAGACAAGTTTCTGATAGTTTTTGTATACAATCTAAGTATTCATAGGGGAATACTCCTTTCCTACGAAGTGAAGTAAAATCTGATGTAATCGGATATTCCTTTTTAAAACTTTAAAATCACCTTCATTCAAATTAGCTGCTAGAGTGTCTAGACTAGAGGGCATAAAACGGAAAGTATCCAAAAATCTAATTTCTAGTTTATTCTTTCCTAGAGGGATATACTTTGAAATTGAGATATATAATTCTTTATTCAAAGGAATTACTTTAATTTCCCCTTCAATCTCACCAAGTTCTTTAACAAATAAGTGAGCGTCATATTTTGAAAAATTGTGGAAGAAAACTGGGATAAAATTCCCAGTCTTAAACTTAAGGTTGCACTCACTATGTGCTGCCCCTCTAAATTGCCCAGTGAAATGGCAATGGTCTCTCACTCTGTCATTACCTAAGACTCCCTTACAAATGTGGCAATTAAGAGCCTCATCAAAATCAAATGAGTCCTGTGTGCTCATTTGTAATGGAACTATACACTTCATATAGTTTTCATGAATTTCGGACAAATCGGACGATAAATTACTAACAAAAGTGCGCCCGACATTTCCCCCCGTCTTGCTTACAAACTTATCTAGACTTGAATCAAATGCACACTTTATGTAGTATGCAAATGCTATAGGAACATGCTTATTTACTAATTGTGTCCTGTCACTTACATTTAATGAAGAGGGCTCTAGTATGCATTCAAAGTCTGCATATACAGCGAATGGTATCTCCAGCTGACGTTGAGGATTTGAGAATTTTATCTCAGTCGCACCCTCTTTCGGTCGCTCAGTCACAACGTTGCTGCATCTTTCCGCATGGCGCTTGAACCTACCCTCACTCGTTGAGTAGGATAGGCATTTGTTGCAAAAGAATCGTTTCACACTTTTCTTTCCCAATTGAGATGAAAGAAGACTGAAAAAAAAAAAAAAAAAAAAAAAAAAAAAATTAGTTTTCAAAATCAATTTTAAGAATAGATTTTTTTTTTTTTTTTTTTTTACTCACGCTGAAATATTTTTTAGCCACATATAGTGTCCATGAATGTCTGCGGTTGGTCCATCGATGTACATCAAATTTATATGTTGCTCCTTTTCAATTCCATTGCAAAAGAGTGGACCAAATACATTGTCGTTTTCCTCCTCATACCCAAACACATTTATGCTAATGTGTGGGTTTTGTGATGTAAACTCATTTATTTTTGAAATTTTCATTGGAAACGATAATCCAGTGAAGTCGACTGTGATGTTGTTGGTGTGGATTATGGGTGAAGATATATCCACTCCATAACCACTGCACCGTTCTCCTTCTTCTCTCGGGTTAAGGGCGGATATTATAGCCCACTTGAAGCAAAAGACATCGTCGTTCTGCACATTGATGACTGCTCTTCTATTTTTAAGTTTCCTTGGCAGCTGAAAATGTGCTGATCCCTTCAGAGGAACACATTGGAGCATGTACAACTCCACTCGAATAATTCGGGTCAATGTCCATCCGGAGTCTTTTTCTTGGAACTGGGACATTTTGGATTTTATGATACATGAATGGGAATCATAGAGATCTGATAAATCGGATCCTATCGTAACCAGACTCATCTTACTCTGGAACGATTTTATATCGGTTTGTGTATCATGTTCTTTTATTAACATGTACTCTGCAAACAGTTCAAAATTTATTTTTGAAGCTGTATGGAAGCTTAGTACTCTCTCAATATGAGGGAGTAGCGCTAGGCCTGCTTCATTCAGGAATTCATCAGGCATCCTAAGAGCAGCTCCCTCACTGAAAAACATATACTGAAGGATACGTCCCTTGTATCCATCAATAATCTGCTTAACTTGTCCATTAACAGGGCGCATCGCACAGTTTTTATGCTGTTCGGTGCGGACATGGTGATGCCATTCCATATTTGGGGGGAGGTATTTACTGGCAGAAGTTGCAGAAAATAGCATCCATGTTGAAAGTGTAGTTGGTGTTGTTGTTCATTTTGATGAAGATGAATTAATAATGTTTTAACTTTGTTTAATTTTTTCAAGTGTCTTCGGTTTTTTATTTTTTTATTTTTATATTTCACTTTTCACTTTTTAAGTTACAGAATTGATTTTTATTTTTTCAATTGTTTTCTTTTGTTGAAGAAGATTTGTTTATGTTTTTACTTTGTTTAATTTTTTTTAATAATTTTGAGCACTGTAACTTTGATAAATGCAGACCGAATCGTTTGAAACACAAACTAGATGTGATCCTTAAGGCTCCATGGGACTAGCCTTTGACTCACAAAATCGATGAACAAATACAATGCAAAGATATAGTCACTCATACAAATTTGAGACTCGATTTTTCCGTTAGACTTTAAGTGGACAGACTGAGGGTAGTGTATAGTGTTTAATTTTTACACTCGATCGTGTTACTGTCCTTTTGACCCCCGATCGCTCAAATTCCACTCACATTCGTTTGTTTTGTAACCAAAGACCCAGAGACCAGAGAGACCAGAGACCCCCGTCCCATTTCCTTCCCTTTCGCCTTCCTAGTTTCTTCTCTCAGGATCCGATTTTTTAACATACTTTTTGATCTGGACGGAGACTTCTTTGAGATCACCTCGTAACGGTCGGATGGGACGGCTGGTGTGCGTGTGTGGGAGAGCGTTTACGTTGACACTTGTTCGTTTATTCCCACAGCACTCGTTTTTTTCCCACAGCACTCACTTGCGGGATGGTGAGCCTTGTTCACATGTGTGTGTGTGACCTTTTTAAGTGGGAGGCGGGTGAGTGTGCGATCGCTGCCTCGCACACGCACAATTTCACGTGGCGGAGTAACCTATTCAATTGGGGGAGGTTGAGTGTCCTGCGATGGGACCCGATCCTGGAGGATCAATTTGCATGCACCCTTCTCAAGTGTCTCCTCGATCCCACCAATTATCTGGTGGGTCAGTGTGGGATCGCATGTGCGCGACCTTTTCAAGTGGGGACGGTGGTGGGCTTGTGCGCGACCTTTTCAAGTGGGGGACGGCTGAGTGTGGGATTGCTTGTGCGCTCCGTTGGAACATGATCGTGCTGGATTGATCCCTCGCACGCGCACCCTTTCATGTGGCGGTGTAAACTATTAAATTGGGGGAGGTTGAGTGTCCTTCGATGGGACAAGATCATGCAGGATCAATTTGCATGCACCCTTCTCAAGTGGCTCCTCGATCCCTCCACTTATCCTTTCAGAGCTAACCCTAATAAATTGCAGTTTTATTACTAAAATCCTGGTAAAATTGACAGTTGACCCTAATTAATTGCATTTTTATTACTAAAGTCCTTTTAAAATTGACAGTTGACCCTAATTAATTGCATTTTTATTACCAAAATCCTATTAAAATTTGACATACCCTAATTAATTTATGACCCCACTTAGCGACATAAAAGGGCCCAAAAACCCCGTTTAAAAAAATACTTTTAATTTAAAAAAAACCCCCCCCCCCAAAAAAAAAAAAAAAAAGGGGGGTTGGTGGGGGTTTAAAAAAAAAAAAAAATTAGTATGAGAGGGTTAATTGCCCTCTTTTTCACCCGCTGGCCCAGACTCAGTCTGGGTATCAAATTAATAAATCGTTAACGGCTGCTGCCGGAGTTTAATTTATCGAGCTTTGGCTCTTTATTCATTGGGAATATAAAGTGAACTAAAACTAAGTTGACAAAAAGTAGAACGTATGGCCGGATGCCCGTGGCATCTTCGCTGACCAAGCACAAAATCGCTAAAGTCATACGATCGCTGGCCACCAATGGCACAGAGGCACGGCCCATAACGGGGCACTTTTCTGGCTTCAGCTCCCGGACACCATAAGGGTGGTACAATATTAGGGTGGCCATACGTGGCCAATATATAAAATATATAATATATAAAAAATGGAATAATAAAATATAAGTATATAAAAATGGGATAATAAAATATAAAGATAAAAAGTGGAATACTAAGTATAAAATGGTCTTGCCTAGCTTATGCTGGGAGCTGGTTGTTAACTTATATTGTAATGAATTGTGAAAGCGTTATAAGTGGGTGAGATGGAGGTATAAAAGAAAAAACAGGTGAAAATACAAGAACAAATAGGGAGTCGCCAACATGATCCTGGCGACCATTCGGATGGGAGGGGCACAGGGATGCAGCCAACATCCTTCAGCATCCCCTATTGAAGCACAGCATTTAAAGCTCTATTTTATTGGTTATTTTTAAGTATGATGAAAATCAGCAACCTTCTTCGCCTCGATTCTGCTAGTTTTGATAACAAAATCACAAAAATTATTCCAATAACCACTGGAAATTTGAAGGTACACCATCAATTTCATTTAACGATGATAGATGGCAAAGCTTTTAGTGCTCTTGCAGATTGACCTTCGCAAGTATATG
This sequence comes from Drosophila rufa, assembly GCA_018153105.1. Taxonomy (NCBI): domain Eukaryota; kingdom Metazoa; phylum Arthropoda; class Insecta; order Diptera; family Drosophilidae; genus Drosophila; species Drosophila rufa. The sequence goes on from JAECXS010000135.1 coordinate 346,317, forward strand.
GAATTTGCAAAGCCATCCCCAAGATTATAAATAACATTGATATGGTTTTATCATTAACACCCAAAGTAGAACTATATCAATTTGGATTATCAACACTCCATGCTGGGATTCGATTCTTCGAATGTATTCTTCATATATCTTATAGGCTACATATTAAAAAATAAAAAGTTTGTGAGGCTAATAAGGCAGCTGTAAAGGAAAGCTAATCACAAATTCAAGAAGAAGTAGGGTTACTTTTTTGCAAAAATGGCCACTTTTTAAAAGTTTGTTGCGCCGAAACGGCTTAAGCTAGTTTTTTCTATTTTTTAAATTTTTTCAAAAATGTTTTACTGAAAAATATGTACAGGTATAGGAGATATAGGGAATATCCCGTGGTGCCTCCAAAAAAAGTTGATTTGCGGTGTACATCCTAACTGTCCACAGAATCGTCTCATATGAGAAAAAAAAATGCATTAGTTAAAAGATAATTGTCCCAAAGTATCACCGTAGAGTTTTTTAATTTTTTTCGTGTTTTCATGAAAGTTGGAAATCAAAAAAACAAAATTTGACTAAAATAAAAACTTTAATTGTTATAAAAAAAAATATAATTTAAAAAAAATTTAAAAATCGCCGACGGTGTTACCTGGAGAATTAGTTGCAATAGCTGTGTGCAAAATTTGAAAACGATTGGTCAAGTAGATTTTGAGCAATCGTCTACACCAACTTTGAAAATGGCACTTTTCAGGAGAACGCCTTAAAAATTTTTTTTTTTAGCCTAAAAAATAAAATACTATTAAAATACATTAGTTTATCACTTATTCCTGGTTTAAATAAACAATGTCTAAATGATAAAAAATTTCAACTTTATAACAAAAAAGTGTAAGACAATTTTTTTTTTTTTTTTAATAAAAGCTCTGTACTCAAACACGCGAACATCGTTTCTAAGCAGTGAGAGAGAGCGAGAGGTCAGTAGTCGAGAAACACTTTTCTGCAGCGCTGTTTTAAAGGCCGGTACACAGACGAACGAACAAAATACCAGAAAATACCAGGAAGAGACTCTTAGTATTTCTAGAGCGGGGTGACGAACTGAATACAAAATTTACAAAACAGGTCGTTCTCGACTATTGGACTCTCACTCTCTCTTACTGTTTCTTCACACAATTCAAAAATATAGATCCCGCCAAACACAATAATGTATTCAAAAGCCCAGTCCAGGCGTTTAGAAGAGCAGATAAAGTTATAATAATTAAATTGGTAGAGGCCAATTCAATAAGGGATTTGGGCAATATTAAACATTTGCATAGATAAAGGCCTGGTAGGAAATAAGTCCCTCGATGTAATATTTGGTTATGACTTTGATGAGCACTATGAGATGTCACGCTCGATGGCTGATATAAACGCGTCAGATGAGTGTCTGGCTGGACAATACCTTCATTGCCAAGCTGGAAAAGGGCATGTTCAGCAATGGACAGAACCGGGCGCAGTAAAGCGGCCCTTGACCTGGCTGTCGATCCAGGAAAGAATATTGGACAAGTAATAGCGAGAAAAAGACGCGGTTGTGCATGGTCGACAGAATCTGGGCAACGGCGTTGGTGGTCATTGTGCGCAAATGAGCTATTCCAAACCGAAACGGCAAATCTGTCAAAAGTGTCTTTCAAATATAAAATAAATAATTGTAAATATAAAGCTGATTTAAAATACGTATGACCGCATAATTTACCTCCAAAAAATGCCGAAGTGCGTTTTAAGAAGCGGTCACACTGGAAAAAATTTTAATCTTTTTCGGGTTGCGAACTGTTTGACTGTCTGCGTACTAGGCTTAAAGTTAAATCAGGCGGCTACCGACTCCTGCGTTTAAAACCTAAGAGCTTTCTCGGGGGCACCATTTTGCTTAAAAAATCGGGCAGCTTCAGATAGCTGAGCTAGAGCTGGAAAACAATCGAAGGCACTATCGATACAATCGATGTTTTTTAATTTTTCTAATCATCGATGGTTTTTTGGCCACTATCGATTGTTTTTTCCGTTCATTGAGGACATCTTATAAGAAGACGAAGACGAAAAACTGGACAGAACGATTTGTATGAATTCGGACAAAGCCGTTCAAAGTGCTTGCGAAGAAGATTGTATGAAACGCAAGCAAATCGTCTTCGGCTTCGTCTTTAGCATCGTCTTCGGCTTTAGCGCGCACTCTGTCTGCACCCTAGAGCTGGAAAACAATCTATGCCAGTACCGATGCAATCGATGTTCTTAAATGTTTCTAAACATCGATGGTTTTTTGGTCACTATCGACTGCTTTTTCTGTGCATTGAGGACATCGTGTAGGATGACGACGACAAAGCCGAAGACGAATAACTGGACAGAACTATTTGTATGCGCAAAACCGTTCATAGTGCTTGCGAAGAAGATTGTATAAAACGCAACTAAATCGTCTTTGGTTTTAGCGCGCACTCTGTCTGCACCGTAACACTTTTTAATAAAGCTACGTACTCACCAGCGAAAAAGTTTAGCAACCAAATTAGTGCGAGCGAGAGACAAATACACTTTTTCGGCCCCTCTTAGCAAGGTCGTTACGCAGATGAGCTAAGAGAAATACTAGAATATACTAGAATGAACATCGCGCTAGATATTTTAAAACGGATGAGTGGCGCGAGAGGAAGGAAATATCTGATAATTCCCCGCGACCCTTGCGAAATGGAGAAAGGCATTGGAAACAAAACTCTATGGCGGGATTTTTTAGCGGGGAAAATTTTATTTATTTACAATACAATTAAAGAAGATTCAATTATATGGGCCCTTGACCATAAAATAAAAAAAATAAAAAATATTAATACAAAATGAAGTCTTAAAATAAGCAATTCAAACGCAGAGTTCGTGACAGCAGTCGTCGTGGACGCGGATGTGCTCAACGATGTCAATAGGCAGGGCGACACGTCGCAGGTGGTCTACGACCTCAATGCGAAGAGACCCACTAGCGGCCAACTGGACAAGGAGGTGGAGCAGCAGACGGAAGAGACCAGACACACAAAGATGACACTTCGCAGTAGCAGTGGCAGTAGCAGCAGGAGCAGTTCGTCCCCGTCGGCGGCATCGGGAGCTGGCCCCGCGGCTTTGGAAATCATAATTTAAGTAATTTTTTCGTTTTGCAGTGTTTAATTTAAATTGTAAACAAACATAGCTGACAGTATGGCCGCTTAGCCATTTTGTATGCATTTTCGGTGAACCCCTAAAATCTGGTCCTACTAGAAATATGAAACCCTTTTAGCTAGCTAAGGGTTTAGCGATTGTGAGTACTAGGCTTAAATAATAAACGCATTTGAATTTGTTCTTTTGCCTAGCCGCAAATAAAAATAAAATCTAGCTCTTTAATTTTTAATTTTAGTTAAAATTGGTTTGAATTTTTAATTTAATTTAATTTTCCGCCAAATCAAAAGCAAACCCAAAAACAGCTGTTCCTCTTTAAAAGAATGCTAAATAAAGTATTTGTCTAATAGAAATGCTTTTTCTGCATTTAGCGATTTTCGTGCTTTAGCTGGAAAATACAGCGTTGTAGATAAATACCTTTAAATAATCGATAACAATGGTAAAGGTACGTACTCACTAGCGCTAAAACCTTAGCTAGCTAAAGGGTTTCATATTTCTAGTGTGACCGGTTTAATGGTGTTCACCGAAAATCCATACGAAACGGCCAAACGGCCATACTGTCAGCTGTGTTTGTTTTCAATTCAAATTAAACGCGGGCACACGAACATATTTCTTAAATTATGCATTAGATCCAGGTGCGGAGTTTTGACCCGAGGCATCTTTGTGTGCGTGATTTCTTCCGTCTGCTGCTTCACCTTCTTGTCCAGTTGGCCGCTAGTGTGTCTCTCCGCATTGTAGTCGTAGAACACCTGCGAAGTGTCGCCCTGCCCATTGTCATCGTTGGGCGAATCCGCGTCTACGACGACTGCTGCCACGAAGTTGGCGCTTAAGTCGCCGCGCCATGATCTCTATCCATGAGTTCTCAACGGAACTCGTGCTTATGCGTATCTAGGGCGGCGGTTGCTTGCCCAGTCGTCCCGTGCCATTACCACTCCTGTTTTCACCTCCCGAGGACAGGCGGCTCTCATTTTCCTTCTTGTACTCCTCGTATGCTCTGAAGCAGCAGCATTTTGGGTTGGCAGCCAACTAAGAAGAGGATCCCAATAGGTGACCACTGGTTATGGACTAGCAGGGAATGGAGATAGCTTGTCCATAATTTTGGCCCTTTTATATTGCTCCAGCAGTGGCAGTAGCAGCAGCTGCAGGGCCAGGAGCAACTCGTCCTCGTCGGCGGCATCGGGAGCTGGCCCCGCGGCTTTGGATATCATAATTTAAGTAATTTGTTCGTTTGATTTGCTTATTTCCCTGTGAAATCACATATTTTAAGACTTCATTTTGTTTTAATTTTTTTTTTTTTTTTATGGTCAAGATTGCATATAAATGGATCTTCTTTAATTTTATTGTAAATAAATTCATTTTTCCCCGCTGGAAAGTCCCGCCATAGGGTTTTGTTTCCAATTGCCTGTCTCACTTTCGCAAGGGTCGCGGGAAATTATCAAATATTTCCTTCCTCTTGCGCCACCCTTGCGAAGACTCAGCCGATTTAAAATATCTAGCGCGATGTTCATTCTAGTATATTCTAGTATTTCTCTTAGCTCATCTGCGTACCGACCTTGCTAAGAGGGGCCGAAAATGTGTATTTGTCTCTCGCTCGCACTCATTTGGTTGCTACATTTTAGCACTGGTGAGTACGTAGCTTAAACAACGAATAAATGTACATGCATTAATGTTAACACAACTTTTTTGACACGACTAGATTCCTATACCTTATACACAGGAATAATGTTGAATTTAGCCCAGAATGCAGAATTAAAAAATGCAACTCCAGTCAAAATCCATTCGGTAATTTCAGTCATTTAGCCGTGTAGGCAACAAGTGCTGAATTTTTATTTCTGCCTATATCCGACTTTAATACTATAAATTAAAAACCAAGCAATTCAAGTGTTGGAGCAGTCAAAACGATCAATTTGTTCAATCTTGCCATATTACAAAATATTTGCGAAAACCGGACCACCTTAAAACGAAGACGCAAGTTTTTGTAGAAAACGCGTAAGCGAAAAGGATTGGATCGTTAGATAATGTGTCTCTGTGCGAACAGGATATTAATCACCAAAAATTGTTCCAAAAAATGTTTCAAATCGGAATACATATGTATATATTATTGTATAGTAATTTATAGATATTGTCAAAATTCGCTCGCAACACTTGTTTTGACAGTGAGTAAACTACATTTTACCAGCTGAATGGATGTCCAACAGAAGTAAAATAATACTTCATTTAGTATTGCTAATATATTTACATACTTATTGCTAAGTTGTATCGAGTGTACAACTTTTTCGACCTGAAAAATAATATACAATTTTGTAACATAGCATTGTTTATTGATTTTAGACCTCATTGTGTCATCGCTGGATGTAAATGTATCTAGATCAGTGCAGACTTGGAAACAAACATGCAATCTCAAGGACACGGACCGCTTCAATCCTCAGCACATTTAATATTGCAACAACAGACAAATACAACAGGAAACAATGTAGTGGGAAAGCAGAGTGAACCTCAATCTCATTCATCTGTTGGTAAGGCACAAACAAATGCCAGTATGTACAGTGGCTCACAGCTTATTTCGTGCAAAGGTTCAACCAAACTTTAAAGTCGTGTAGCACATAAACTATATGAGATATCAACAAAAATTTTAAAGTAGTATTCTAATATATATAAAAATACTTAATTGGTTTTCAATTCCATTCAATAATATTTAAATTTACAAAAAACCTAAAATATTGACTTCTTCAATGTCAGCTTATTCGTGTAAGAACGTTAGGTAAATGTATTTCGTAAATTGTGATCCCTGACAAACTTTTTTTATGGAATCTTTTTGAACACAATATCGACTAATTTTTAAAATATTTAACATTTTTTTGGATAAACTGAAAAAAAAGTTTTGTTCATTTTAGAGGAATCAGCCCCTGTTTAACAATTGAACAGCGGGAAATGGTTCTTAAATATTTTCAAAGCATAACAACTTAGCGGAATATTGATTCAATGGAATATTGATGGCCTAGTAATATAACAAAATTAAAAATAAAAATAATACGCGGTTGATAAGGGCCAAAATGCTCCATATAATATTGTTCAGTGAGCATGAAGACACACGAATTATCCTTAAAAGATCACTTAATCCGAAGATATCGACACCAAACAAGCAGTATATGTATATTGAGAATGAACTGGCAATAAATGTTCCATGAAACCGACTTCCGAATATTGCGAGAACATAACTTTAATGGCCAAGTAACTTTGAGGAACCTCTTTATAAGGCTGAAAATTCAACTATGCCAATTTAAATTTGCCAGAGAGCACGAAAATTGCCCAAAATCCTTCTGGAATGAAGGAATTTGTAAAAACGAGTTTAACTTTAACATATTTTGATATTTTTAATGCCATATGTTTGGCGTGATCGGCATACAGAGCTACACCATATGCACCTGATAGCTACAGATGAGCATTCTGGCGGTAATTCCAAGGTTTGGGCCTTCAAGGCTGTTTTAGGCGTTGGATACCTCGTCTTTATCGAAGGGATTATATATAAGCTCCTGTTATCTTTAACTTTTGAGAAAAAATTGCTTCAAAACGTTAAAAAACTGGGCTGAAAGGGTCGTTTTAAATTTAAAGAGATATATTATATGGAGCGTTTTGATCCCAATCAAGCACAAATTTTGATATTTTTTTAAATTTTTATAATACAGTAGAATCCGGTTATACCGACTCTGCTTATAGCGTCCGTCCGGTTATAGCGACGAAAACTCGATGGCTTGGTTGGTCCCCATACAAACTTATATGAAAGGGCCTCCGCTTAGTACGTTTCCGCTTTTAGCGACCAACCGCTTATGCCGACGAGATTTTTCACAATTCAACCGGCTATTGCGACGTGCCGAAAAAAAGAAGTAAGAAAGCTTCAGTCGACTGTGCTCGACTGTGAGATACCCGGTACCTAAACGTTTGCGCTTCACACTAAAAGGCAATTTAAAAATGTACATACACTACATTGTACATACATATGTACATTGGCGCCATTATATCGCACGGCCAAGGCTCGAATGCGCCACCTGTCGGCTATAGCTTGCAACAGCAGTGTGTTAAAATTCTAACCTTATTGCTAATATCTCCCATGTTTATCATCCGATTTTACTGAAATATTCAGGAAACGTCCGCTCTATTTTATTTATTTTTTGTATTTATTAACTTTTACCCGAAAAAAACGAGTATAGCTTATTTAACGTTTTTTATGATTTTTGAGGGCGGAAGTGGGCGTGGCCAAATTTTAAAACAAACTTGATCTGCGTGCAACAGATTTCAATGTTGTCACCAAATTTGGTAACTCTAGCTCTTATAGTCTCTGAGATCTGTTGTTTCACACGGACGGACAGACGGACATGGCTAAATCGACACGGCTGGTGATACTGATCAAGAATATATATACTTTATGGGGTCGGAGATGCCTCCTTCTGCCTGTTACATACATTCTCGGTTATCACAAACTTATAATACCCTTGTACCCTATGGGTACCGGGTATAAAAATACTGAAGAAAATTTAGATGGACCCAGCAGCTCATTCTCAAATGATATTGAAATCGGAGATGACATTCCTCTATCGGTTTAGGCAAGAGTTCTGAAAAATCAGCTACCGATTTCTTATTGACAATGGTGTGGTGATTTGTGAGAAACCGTCCGAGGACAGCAGTGTTCAAAATATTTTAGATGACGAACAGGACAGCGATGACAATGTCGAAGATCAAAATGAAATGTCAGCACCTAGTGTTTTGCAGGCATTTAAGGCTGCAGAAATTCTAAATAGATTTGTCCATTCAACTTTTAATGACGAGAGTTTAACGCACAAAATTTCTTGTTTGAATAATGCTGTGCGCGACTGTTTTTATATGAGAACAACCCAACAATCAAAAATCACTGATTATTTAAATTAAGAATAAATAGAAAAACCACATATAGAAATTAATCTTATTATACTATACTTATGAATAATATGCATTATATGTATACGAGTTATTATGAATAACCCATGAAAACCCCATATTATTGAATTAAATTTATTAAATTTTTTGTTTTGATTAAAAAATTAATTGGTTTTATTTTAAAACCTATTACGAACATGGAATCCATAAAATAAACAAAAAAAAAATTTTTTTTGCTCCTTTCGGCTAGTGCGTCTTCCGGGTATAACGACGTAAAATCGTCGGTCCCTTGAAAGTCGCTATAACCGGATTCTACTGTACTATTAAACCCAAAAAAGCATTAATTCAATATTCGGCTTAGTTTAATTTGTTATTTACAAAAGTTTAAGGACCAATTTCCGCTGTTCAATAGTTGAAAAGGGGCTGATTCCTCTAAACTGAAAGAAACTTTTTTCAGTGTATCCAAAAAAATTTTAAATATAAAAAAAATAGCTGATATTGTGTTCAAAAAGATTCCATACAAACAAGTTTGTCAGGGATCACAATTTACGAAATACATTTACGTAAATTTCTTGCACGAAATAAGCTGTGACATTGAAGAAGTCAATATTTTAGGTTTTTTGTAAATTTAAATATTATTGAATGGAACTGAAAACCAATTAAGTACAGTGGTGCTCATAGACTTAAGCCACAAGACGTCAACCAAGAATTTTAACGAAAATCACGAAAAGTTTTTATTTCACAGCTCCAATTTTTTGTGTCACATTAGTTATATATATCAGTGTTCTAATAGAAGAATAACCAAGTTATAAAAATATATATTCAACGAAAAACTTAAAAAATCTGAGACCATCTCCAAAATGTCCTGCTCACATTCTTAAGCCACCTGGAAAAAAGGGTTGGAAAAGTTAAAATTTGCACCATATTCCTTATACTTTTAATAAATTTACTTTAATATTGAGTGGGATGACCTTTCTGCTTAAGAACAGCGGAGCAACGCTTTTGCATTGAATCCACAAGACGTGCGCACTGTTGAGGGGTGATTTTCTTCCACTCTTCTTGCAAAATTCGTCACAAATCGTTTTTATATGCTGTTTTTTTTTGGCCAACGACTTGTTAAAGAATTCCCCACAAGTTCTCTATCGGGTTCAAGTCGGGGCTCTGGGGTGGCCATTGCAAAACATTAATTGCCTCTTGGTTAAGCCACGACTTGACTATCTTGCAGGTGTGTTTCGGGTCGTTGTCCTGTTGAAATATCCAGGCAAGTGGCAAATTATCGGCATATTCTCCAGATAAATGGTTAATAAGGATGTCCTTGTACATTTCGCCGTTCATAATGCCTTCTATCTTCACTAGGGGACCTACGCCCGATGCAGTGAAACAGCCCCAGACCATAATCGAAGCGCCACCATGTTTAACGGTCTTCTTCGTGTATTTTGGGTCCAATTGTTTGTTGGGAGGACGTCGTACATATGGTTTACCATCACTCCCAAAGACATTAAACTTGGATTCGTCGATCTAAAAAATCATGTTCCAAAAATTGGGACCTTTTTGAATATGCTCTCTGGCGAATTGAAGGCGCTTTTTAACATTTTTAATGGACAGCAATGGTTTTTTTTGGGCAATGCGTCCATATAACCTGAATTCATTTAGCCGTCTTCTTATGGTCTGAGCTGACACATTCACGCCATAATCTGCCACCATTTGACCTCTGATTTGCGTCGAAGTCAAGAAAGGATCGGCTTTACTGATTTTGGCAATCCGTCTATCGTCGTTTAAAGTTTTTTTTCTGGGCTTTTCACGTGGAATATTTTCCCAGGTTCCATGTTTCTTATAAAATGCAATGGCATTTCTAACTTTGCCACGCGAAAAATGTAAAGTCTTACAAATTTGTAGAATACTTGTGTTTTTTTGTTTGTAATTTTCCCATATTAGCTTTCTTTCGGCCGGATTTGTATTTTTATTTTTAGCCATAGCGGTCAAATTGTTTTGGAAAACGTATTTAGTATTCAATATTTTAGTTTAGAAAATAACTAGCACAACTTTCCCGGAAAAAAACACAAGTTTGACGATTTTAGCTCAAGGTGGCTTAAGTATATGAGCAGAGCGCAATACTCCTTTTTGACATTTAGTCAATTTTTTGGGAACCACCGAATTCCTACTTGTAATTTTTTACTGTGATCAGATGCTTAAATAACAGTGTTGCAAAATGTAAATATTTGAGGCCGAAATAAATATGTTCATAAAAGTTATTAAGAAAACAGTTTACGGTAGTGGCAGTGGCTTAAGTCTATGAGCACCACTGTATTTTTATGTATATTAGAATACTACTTTAAAAAAGTCAATTGAAATTTTGGGAAATTTTTTATTAAAGATGCCCCTTCCAAACAATTAAAAAAACCCTAGATAGGATGTGTTTCAACGTACAGTTGGGTATAACAATTATGTTGGGGACACTCTTAGTTTAGTCGCAATCCATCTTTGAAGTTTAGCCTAATTCCCATACAATATGTGCTTGGCAACCGTTTCTACGCAAACACACACACACTGACAAATTATAAATACAAAAAATCCAAGCGCCTGTCTGTGTGATCGGTACAGTGGTCTGTGAAGCTTAAATTTTTTTTTAAATTGTGCTTAGCGTAAATAACTGTTTATTTAAACAAAAATATTTAAAAAGTTTTTAATTAGTTTCAAAATCGGCACTTAGCTGAAAAATTAAAAAAACAAAACAGGAAGCGTGTGAGCCAGAAGTCACACGGAGCCAAATCAGGAGAATACGGTGGTTGCGGAACGATATGCGTCGAATTCTTGGCGAAATGGTCACGAAGAACGAGTACAGTGTGCGACGGTGAATTATCGGGTTGCAAAAACGAATTGCTTCACGCAAACGACACATAACGCTCAAATAATATTCCTTATTAACAGTTTGGCCAGGTGGAAGGAATTCTCAGTGCACCACACCACCATCGAAAAAAACTGTCAACAGTACCTTGATTTTTGAACGACTTTGACGTGCTCTTTTCGGTCTGGCCTCGCCTTTAGCACGATATTCGCTTGATTGGTCTGTTGTTTCAGGGTCGTAAGCATAAATCCAAGTCTCATCGCCCGAGATTATGCATTTGAGCTTGTCCTGATAGTCAGAAAGCATTGTTTCACATACATCAACGCGATGACTTTTTTGCATGAAATTGAGCGTTTTCGGTACCAAACGAGATTTGACTTTTCGTAGGCCCAAATGGTCTTTCAAAATGGTTTTCACAGATCCTTCTGATATTCCGATCATATTAGTAAGGTCTCTAACAGTCAATCGCCGATTTTTGAGCACTAAATCCTTCACTCTATTGACGTGTTGGTCATCTTTTGACGTTGATGGTCGTCCGGAGCGCTCCAAGTCATCAACACGTTCCCGACCCTCTTTGTCCCTCTTCTGGGACATGGTAGAATCACCAAAGGTCTTCCGCAACATCCTCAACGTTTCCGCAGCCAAAATTTCATTACGCAAACAAAATTTAATGGCACTTCTCTGCTCAATTAAATCAGACATTGTAAAAGTCGACAAATGCACTCTTGATCGTTTTGTAAACACAAGCGTAAATATAGTACTGATACTGACATTGACATGAAATTACCGCCAGATGTCATCAACAGTCCTGCCAATTAAAAAAAAAAAAAACTAGTCCGCCATCTTAAGCCCGCGAATTTTAAATTGAAAATTCGCCTTACTTTTTTCCCACAGTAGTATGTATGTACATACATAGGTCTCCCATTGTTGTTGTAAGTTTTTGTTTGAAACTCAAATGGGAAAAATTCACAAAAAAATGCATATAAGAAGTTAGCTATATGGGATCATTGCTACTAATTTTGATGAGAAAGCGAATTTTCGGAGATATGTGTTGTACCCCGAAATATCTCAAGGGCTATACGGCCTGAAGTGAAAGATATTAAACAAAAAAATTTTAATATTAAAAAAAATTTAATTCTAAATTAAGAATTTAATATTTATAATATTTATACAAATTTTGTCAGGGCAAAGTAATTATCATATCAAAATATTTTTCCAACGACATATAGAACGTTTCTGTAACTTTAGTCGTTCAGAAGTTATGGGCGCGAAAATTTCTTTTTTCCCGCCAAAGTAGTGAAAAAGGCAAAAATTAGATTAAATTAAAAAAAATTTAAACGATTTCTTTTAAATTTAAATTATATTAAATTTCCTTCGATGGTTTTAAATTTTATTGCATTGTGCACGTCTCTATATGACTCTACATGATTTTTTACATAAATGTATGTATAGTGCATGTAAAAGGTTAGGTATATGGGATCTTTGCTACTAATTTTAATGAGTAATATCTCGAGAAAGCGAATTTTCCCAGGTATGGGTTATATACCAAAAGTTGAGCAATCTCAAGGGCTATATGGCTTTGAGTGACTATCAAAATCGTTAGATCCATTTTTAGGAAAACTTCAAAAACTTAAAAAAAAATTAATTTTAATTATAAATTCTTAAATATTATATTTAGATAAATTATGTCAAGGCAAAGCTATTATCTTTTCAAAATACCTTTCAAACGACATATAGCACGTTTCTATAGCTTTAGTCGTTTAGAAGTTATGGGCGCGGGAAATCTGTTTTTTTTAAACTGTTTTCCCGCCAAACTAGCGGGAAACCCAAAAAGTCGTAGAACAAAAAATGTTCAGCTCGAGCTGTTTAATAAAATAAAAGTAGTTCCAGGACTCTAAAACAAAAAAATCGACAGACAGACAGACAGACAAACAACAGGACAAACGTTTTCATTTCGGAAAGGCCGTTCAAATCTTTTTTTTAATATCTTTTGAACAGAGTGTCGGATCAGGATGATCGAGGTGTCATTCGACGCGTATTTAAAGCTAGATCACAACAACATTAACAATTTTGGGACAGACAGACAGACAGACAGACAAACAACAGGACAAACGTTTTCATTTCGGAAAGGCCGTTCAAATCTTTTTTTTAATATCTTTTGAACAGAGTGTCGGATCAGGATGATCGAGGTGTCATTCGACGCGTATTTAAAGCTAGATCACAACAACATTAACAATTTTGGGATTGTCGCTCCACCGGCCCCAATAGCTCCTATTTTCAAAATTTTCAATTTCGCACTTTCACTCTCATTCGCTCACTCGCAGTTTCAAAGAGGTTTTAAATACCCTTCGATCAAGATATAAATGGTTCTGATCGGACTATCGTAGCAGATTTTCAATTCTACGGCTGTATATAGTAGTCTCCTTGCTCACCACAGTCTCGGTGCTCATCGTCACTACGTAGTCTGCCGTCCACAGTGATTTGTGTCTTTATGCTCACTGAACAATATTATATTGAGCTTTTGGCCCTTATCAGCCGCCTATTATCTTCATTTATAATATTTTAGTATAAACAACTAGTAGTAACTAGGACCTAAATTTATCGATTAATCAATATTCCGCTTAGTTAATTTATTATTCAAATATTTTAGGACAAATTCCCGCTGTTTAATAGTTGTACAGGGGCTGATTCTTCTAAAAACAACAAAACTTTTTTCAGTGTATCAAAAAAAATTTAAGTGCTAAAAAAACTGATAGTGTATTTAAAAAGATTTCATAAGAAAAAGTTAGTCACGAATCACAATTCACGAAATACATTTACCTAAAGTTCTTGCACGAAATAAGCTGTGACATTGAAGAAGTCAATTTTTTTTTAATTTAAGTTTATTATTGAATGGAATTGAAAAACAATAAAGTATTTTTATATATTGGCAATTCCCAGCCTCGCGAACACACGTTCGTACGCTTTCTGGTTATAAAACTGCCCCTACAAATTGTATTTTTTCTTTTTATTTTTACGTAAATATATTAGCTCTACGCTTGGTTCAATAGTAGCCTTAGTGGATGTCAGTATTATATTTTATTGGCAAAAAACATGATCTCGCGAACACACAAAAAACGGAAGTGGCTCTCAGCTGAATGTGAAGAAATGCTAGACACAGAAAATTTGAAAGGAATAGTAAAAAAAAAAAAAAATCGTTTTATAAAGGAACAATGTAGCTTCAATTTAAGACCTCACTTTAAACGTTTAACAAAATAAAAGTAATTTTAAATTTGGCGTTTTTTTTTTTTGAGAAACGTTTTTGTATAACTTTTGACTTATTATGATCAAATTGAGCTTCATTAGTGATAAACTTGTATAATAAATAAATAATAAAACGAGAAAGAATGCTAACTTCGGTAAACCGAAGTTGGTATACCCTTGAAGTATGCAATTGGATCATTGAAAATCGAACCATTTTAGTAATGTTGAAAAATATCGAATTTTGTACATTTTACATTTTACATGTAGAATTTTACATTTTCATATAAATTGACCGATCGCTTCAATGGCAGCTACACTACTGGCCAAAATAATAAGTACATAGGCATCGTGCCACTTTTTTTTGGTTATTGCTCGATTCTTTTTGAATGTATGCCTGCCAATTATTTACATATTGAAAAGTAACAGCATGGCGAATCATTTAAATAAAAAATTAGACGGGTTTACCTCGTTCTTTTAATGATATGAATAAATTTGTGTTGAATGAACTTGGCCAGGCCAAAATAATAAGTACACCGGCTTTATTTTACAATTTTGAAGTACTTAATCGACAATTAGGCTCAAAATATATTGTTTTTTAATAACTTCTTACATATTTAACAATGGACAAATGAAAAAAAAAAAAACACTTTAGATGGGCCAAATTTAAATTGAAGTGTTGAAGATGACCAATATGATTTATATCTTCAAAAAAAAGGAAAAGTCTTCGGGAAATTATGAAAACCCTCAAACCCTTGATATATTTGTATTTAGAATACTTTACAATACAAAGTGCTTACTGAAAAAACGATAACCAAAGAAGATATTTTCAGAAACATCGAACAGTATATCATAAATTAAACGTTTCATGTCTCTCAAGGCCTTTACCGCCCAAATTGGACATGAAACCTAATCTAAAAAGGGTCGTCCTACATCTTAAAATGTAGACTTACCAGAATATATACCCTAAAAAGTCTGTTACTTCAAGAAAATAAAGTTTCAGATGGTGCAAAAAGTTGAGGAAAATATTTTGGGGTGCTCTAGACCAGATGGGTCGAGAGAGTGGAATATTATTTTATGGAACGTCGAAATAAATATAAATCTGTTTGATAATTATCATTATAATGACTCCAAACGACATGTACAAAGGCCAAAAGGCAAAAAATTTGACGTCCGCTACACATAGAAGGCCCTCAAGCACGGTGGCGGATGAGTAATATTTTGGGGCTGTATTTCTCGTCATGCCTTTGTCCGATACATGGCATAACTGGGATTATGACCCGATTCGGTTATAAAAATAAGTTAACAGGCATTATGCGAACCGTTTACTGCCAAAAAAATGTCCTTGAGATTCTTCTTTCAACAGGACAACGACATAAAACCCACACTAGGACTGATCAATGCCTGAGTTCCAGAAACAAGGTAAACGTTATAAGTTTTCGGAGTCGGTTTACGGACTTAAATCCACTTGTAAATTTATGGGGAGACTAGAAACTTTGTATTTGTGCCAAAATACATTTCAAAACGCCTAAGTATTGTGGGAATTCTTGCAAAAAGCCCGGTATGAGATTCCAGAGGGGACTCGTCACAAACTTATTTTTAGTATGCCAAAAAGAATCAACAAAGAAATTCAAAATAAGTGTTAATATACTCAATACTATCAAAAGATTACTACTATTAAGAAAACAGAGGGAAAATTTTAATACGTTTCGTATTGTAGGCTTTGTAGAATTGGTGTACTTATTATTTTGGCCAGGCCAAAAACGTCCATTCAATACAAATTTATTCATAGCATTAAAAGAACGCGGTAAACCCGTCCAATTTTTTATTTAAAAAATTCGCCATACTGTAACTTTTCAATATATAAACAATTGGCAGGCAAATATTAAAAAAAAATCGAACAATAACCAAACAAAGTGGCACCATGCCTATGTACTTATTATTTTGGCCAGTCGTGTATATACTGCGTGCTAAAGAAATAAGACTATGCTGAAAATTTCAGCTCGATAGCTCAAAAACTGAGAGACTAGTTCGCGTAGAAACCGACAGACGGACAGACGGACAGACGGACAGACAGACAGACAGACGGACATGGCTAGATCGACTCGGCTGGTGATGCTGATCAAGAATATATATACTTTATGGGGTCGGAGATGCCTCCTTTACTGCGTTGCAAACATCTGGTCAAAATTATAATAACCTCTGTAAGGGTATAAAAATAACATTTTCCTTTCTACCAAGATTAGCTAATATTGTTCTGATTTCATTATTAAACAAGTTTAAGTGCAGACTTGTTTCTAGATAAATGGAGCATAGAGTAACATTCTTCTTAAGATTCATAGTGTTGGCCATTATAACATCCCGGTCAGAACTGTATAATAATTTTTAAAATCTAATACTCGATTTTCCATGTTATGCTTCCATGTTATTATTGTTACTATTGCTAGTCCCTACATTTTATAACCATTAATTTGGTTGATTAATGTAAAAATAAAATATGTGTGTTATCCTAAAACCCTCAGCAATGGTATAACAACATATAAGTTAAAAGTTTAGATAGTATTTTATTTAAAAAAAATACAAACTTTATTATTTGAGTTCAGATTTACAACTAACTTTTCTTATGTTAATGATTAATAATGTAACCTAGGTGGTGCTGCCGCTTCTGTCGCTGCTGCTGCTGTTGCTGCTGCCTCTGCTGACGTCGTTGAACATCGCTGCTGTCGCTGATGCGGTCGGTCCTAATTGGTTGCTGTCGCTGATATTGCTGCTGCCACGGTGCAGTTGACCATTTCTTATTCTAATTGGTCAACTTAATTTGGCAATAATTGTTGTTGCCAAATGCACTCGGCGTTGGGTTCAATCACCCAGCGTTAAAGCTTTCCCACGATCGTAAGGTGGGAAGTGCAAGCTCAGCGCACGTGGCTGCTGAACTCAATTGGGGGCCTATTGGGCAACGTTCTGGCCAGTAACTTTATATGTTGGGAAATTGTTGCTTATGCTTTTCTCGCGCTCATAATCAATTTGTTTTTGTTTGGATTTTTGCGCGTGTGGCAATACTCTTACTTGAGCATTTAGCATTCTGGGTGTTAACTTATATAATAATTTTTTCGAAACGGACCAAAAAGATGAAAAATGTGGTCATTGCATTTCAAACACACAGACTTTAAAAATCAATATTAAATAAACGACTCGACAGCTATGACTGTTCTATTCGGAGTGCAGACATATAGTGTTTTTTCATCGCGAACACACATTGCAATAGGCCATAAAGGAAGAAAAAATTGTACCGTTAATAGCGCTCCCCACGCTCTCTTTTTAGTTTTCCACATAATAGAGTTATATCATGAAATAACCGTAAACATTAACATGTTTAATCTTTTACTATTCTGCTGAGAAATGAGAAACTGAAGAGACCATTAAAAGTAACAAAGAGCAACGCGGCCAGAACTGCCACTTAAAAGGCCAATAGAAACACAAAAGCAACGTAAAATTTTGACAAACGCTTTATATTATCAAAATTTATATATTTACTAGCGGACCCGGCGAACTTTGCCTCGCCCTAATTCGACGCCTTTATATAACCCCAACTTCTTCGATGCAGCGTTCCATGTATAATAACGTGGCATTTCCGAATAGAGTATAGTCCTTGCGAACGAATTGATTTTGCATGTAAAAAAAAGAACGTTATCGCTGGTGGCCATTCTGCTCTGCGATGCATTCGCGTCCGTAGAGTAGACTCGCTGGCCGTTTTCCAAGTGAACAAATAAGTGTACGACAGTCGGATGACGTTCATGAATCGGAAATGAAAACTCCAAATGGCCTCGTTACGACTTACGTAACGTCCAAGTTAAAATTTCGTCACTTTATCGTTTGCATTCGGATCAGCTATGCCAAACGCCATGTCGCTCCCTTTGTTCACTTATTTGCAAATCTATTGATTTTATAGAGTTGCAGTACTCAACATTGCAGTGCGTTGAAAACATTTTCGACAAAAGCGGACAATATGGGACGATCCAGCGGTTATCGACGACGACTTTGTTATTTTTCACCATCATATCGATCCATCTGCCGTTGTCATCTGGAGAACGACGCCTGTAGAATGGATATCCATCGTTTCCACTGATTGTTTCAGCCACCAACGGACGGACACAACGGACGTTGTGTGCAGTTTCCGTTTTCCATTCATGGTGATTCTGGGTTGTGGACTCCGCAAGGCCCATGGATCATACTCGTTTTCACAACGGAATGCAGCTCCGGATCAGTTTCTGGATCTGGTATATCGGCAGAAATAATCGAATCAATATGTTCTTGTCGAACATCCAAAGCAAAATGTGCTCATATAGTAAGTCACGCTTCTGCCATTGAACCGAGTACATCCAACAACGAACTACTTCAAAAACCTTCTGATTAACGATGTAATCCAGAATATATAAATCAGGTCGTCCGTAATTCCGCACGTACGTCATCGCATTTTAAGCGTACTCATGCATGTTGGGCGGGCTCCCAACATAAGTAACTGGGAAAATGGTCAAACAACCAAGGTTACCGCGTGTTCATCAGTAGCGATGGCGTCACGCAAATGGATGTACTCATCAGATCGTAACTTTGACTGATTGAAACGAATGAAACGATTGAAAGACGCTCCGTTTCTACTTTTACATACATGTCGACACAGTACAGTACACAAACGGCGGTATCTCAACATCTAGTCGAATCATAAATCGATATGCATACAAATTCATTGAGCTTTCTTATTCTGTTCTTCTCCTGTAATATGAATTCGAATTTACGTGCAGAAAGAAAAATAAGTGATTAAACAAACCTGTCGTTGGATTGACCATCTTTATGTTGAGGTGATATCCACCTTCTCCACGATAGAACATCAACGGATATTGATAAACGCGCATTCTACATTCTCGCCAATAGTCACCACTGCGACGCATTGAATTGTCTTGAATGGCTTCCAGCTGGTCTTTTTGTATCTGCTCTAATAAAGATTTTTTTGTCGTCAGAATGCATTGTATCCAATGCTATTATGAACAATCTGACAAATCTGACATGCAGAAGATTTTGCAATTGTTCTATTATTTCACGTTTAATTGCAATGAAAATTGCACAACGCTGATTTAGTTCAACTGCCGAATCACAAACGAAATAGATCTGAAGGAATTTATGATCTTTGTTTGGTGGTGGTAACAAAGCAGTAGCTCGATGGCGAATTTGCCCTTAAATCTGAATTTTGTGATGCAATTTCGTGAAAAATGATAGTTGTTCATGTTGATAATAGAGTTAAGATATTACCTTATAACTCGGATTGTAGCCTGCTTGTTGAACCACCTCTGCTCCAATTGACGTCATTTGAAAACATCAATTATATTTTTGTGCGTGCAACAGGAAATCGGTTGCTTGTATTTCCATATAGAAGCGAATACAATGGCTCTGGTGGATGAGTCAAAACCGGCAATATTACCTTGCCACCTGCGCAGCATAAGCCGGGGGCTTCCAATCGAAACTTCAGTACTGCAATGCACACATCGCGAACACACACTTTTTCCGTCATGTTTTTACCTCACGTTTTTGTATGAATAACTTCATATTTTCTTTAAAAACAACGTTTGTTGTAATTAATAGATACTGAAGAGAAGATTTGGTAGAAAAGTGCCAATATTTCGTATGTTTTGCATGCGAAAAATTAAATATAAAAATGCCTTTAAAATAAAAAAAAAAAAAACACTAAGATATGCTATGTAACCATTGTATTATGGAAATTTGAATTTAAATTTGAAGTTTTATTATATACTATACACACTATATATATAGTATATACACAGAAAAATACGATAATAATGAGCATTTTAGTTTTCGGGCCTGGTTGGCCTTTTGCGGGAAATACCCATATATTAAGTTTAAATCCGATATCTTTAAAAACAACGAAAATCGGCTAATTTCGCCCGATTGTTCCGTTCCGACATACATCGCCATAAAAAGTCTGCGTACAAGAATATTCTCTAACTTTAATGTTTTCTTACTTTTTAGGAATGTTCACTTAGCAAAAGCAAACTGATAATCCTTTAATCTCGCAGCGATAAAGCTGTATGTAATTACATAAAGAATCGTACAATTATGTTCATCAGAAAATTAGTATAATGATATATATGCATTTTTTCATTAAATGCTTATAAACTATAATATAATTATGATAATAATGCCTTACAAAGTTGGTATACCCTTCTACTGTTATAAAGGGTATGCAGTGCTCAAAGCATTAGAAAAGTTCTGTTGTCGAAAATTTTAGGATTCGAGAAATCAACGAACGAAAAGCCGAAGACGACAACTGAACGAAGTAGTTTGTCGCGTTTCTATTTATAGACTTTTATGTGTTATCCGCAAGACCAATATATTTTGTGAGACCGTTTTGTCTAATGCAGGGGTCGGCAGTGCATAGGATCAATTTTCTGTGCATAGGATAAATTTTCAGGCAACGCTGTCTGCACACTGACATTTTAAGCGCTTCGTGTTTGTTCGGGATTCTGTTAGGCTATCGTAGCAAGCTTCGGAGCTATGTAAAAACGGCTTCGTATATATATTTTTGGGTGCCACTGCGGCAGAGAAGCTAACGAGTAGCTTATGGTACAATTATAGGAAGAAGTCTCGTCGGAAAAATTAGCCCTTCGTTCGGCAAAATAAGGCCCTAGCTCGGCTGTCAAAGTTTATGCGAGAGAAACAATAGAAAATGTGTATTAACCCTTATATGGTGTGTGGGGAACACATTTTTATTTGTTAACTTAAGGGTTAAGGACAGAGAACAACATTTGTACGTACACAGCCTTTCACGTCGACAAGCAAAGACGAAGTGTTCAAAAGGCCCTAACATCCGAACGCTAATAGTCATTTCACACTAGGATCCATCCCCCATCTACCGTCCACCGTCTATGATGACACCGTCTCAGTTGTCAAATTCCATATATATTTTCGTTCCAAATTTTCTCAAAATATTCCACCACCACTTTGTGATGTTCCAATCTCAGCTGTTTCACTCTGTTTGTATACGATATTTTCGGTTCCCCCACTGAAAAGTTAACACGCCTTCGTGCCCATATCCATACAATCCACTGAAGAGCTGAACCGCTGGCAACAGCCTGATAGCACCCGACTCTGATCAACTCTGGACGTCCCACCTGCCTCTGCCCATTCAGGAATGTTCCCGGACAGCCTCCCAAGGAAGAGCTTATCCACCCTGGCCAGATCGCCATCGGTCAGAGAGTTCCTCCTCCATCCCCACGTCGACTTTTAGTTTTCTATAAAAATGCGCCTATTGGCTGCAAGGAATTCATATGTGTTTTGCTTTGTATTTTTTTCCTTGTTTGACGTTTCTGTTACATTACCATAACATAGTTTGACGTTTGATTTACATTGAAAGCTGACGGTAGATGGTGGATGGTGTCATGTGAACAGGAATTTCCAAATTTCACCATCTTCTCATCGCAAAGGCTTTAAGCTATTCGGAAAACAGTTCAAGCAATAGTTACAATAATAACGACCCCACAATGTAACAAATAACAACATATGACTAGGGTTGTGAAAATCGTATCAATGATATTTCAATTAAAAAAAAAAAAACAAATTGATAAAATATTTATCACCTGAAAAACATCGATATATTTAAAATTTTTAATATTTGTTAATCCTATTAACATTTAAAATGTTTTAATGCCTTACAAAGTAGGTAACAAAAGGTTGTTGTATTTATCCATAAAGTTAAACAACAAATTTTTTTTTTCACAATTACGAGTATACCCTGTAATACAAATATATGGTGGCGCCACTAAAGCAATTCTGAGCCCATACAATCCACTAAACTATCCTTAAATTGATGTTGTATATCTAAAGTTCACAAGAACTGACCCAGAAATACATATACACAAGCAAAACAAGTAAGAAAGCTACAGTCGACTGTGCTCGACTGTGAGATACCCGGTACCTAAACGTTTGCGCTTCACACTAAAAGGCAATATAAAAATGTACATACACTACATTGTACATACATACATTGCCATTATATCGCACGGCCAAGGCTCGAATGCGCCACCTGTCGGCTACAGCTTGCAACAGCAGTGCATTAGGGCGGTGTGTTAAAATTCTAACCTTATTGCTAATAAAGCGGGTTTTTATGTGTTCCTATAAAAGTATCATTCATATTTAAGTATGACATTAAATTGTTTAGGTCGGAAGCTAATTAGAGAGGCGATTTATTTTAAGAAGTATCGAAGTAGACTATTGTAATGTATGTAAAATTTTAAATTGCCTTTTAGTGTGAAGCGCAAACGTTTAGGTACCGGGTATCTCACAGTCGACTGTAGCTTTCTTACTTGTTTTTCATATACCCTTGTCGAATTAGCATGTTGCTGCTTGTGCTTAAGGTTTCTGTGTTTTTTTTTTTATATTATCAACATTTCTATTATAAACATCGCCTATCAAGGTTTATTTTTATGTCATTTAAGCAATATGTATCAGAGAGTGCAAATAATGATTTTTTTTTAATCAAACGCCCATTGTATACGGTTTTCACATTTGTTATTTTTATTTTTTGCTCAAGATATAATTATTATTACAAAGAAATTACAATGTGTTACAATGTCATCTAAGTAAAAATTTTTGGTAATAGAAAAAAAAAATGTATTTGTTTAAATAATGCTTTAGGACCTGAAAAATATTATACCGAAATATGGAATCCGGCAAAGCGGCTTAAAACTTTAAAGGCGTATACCTCGAAACCATTTTTTTTTTAGCTGGCCGGACACAAACTTTAACCGACCGATCTGAAATTTCGTCAGTCAATCCGCCTTTATCCATGACATTGAATAGGCAGCTATTTTATGATACGGATCGAAAATAGATTATTGCTGTTTTGTTTGAGTCTGTATGTAATATTGGTATGGCGTTAAGGATATTGTTGTAAAGATTAAGCATTTACATTTGCAATACTGAATCTGGCAAGTTGGGTAGCTGATGCGGTCCCTACCTGGTGTTTTGTCTTTTAGTTGGTTTATGACACTTTTTTGGTCGATAATATAAGTATCGCATTATAAGGGTTGGGTTAGAGGAGATGTGTTGTGAGGGACATTGTAGTTTAGGTTTCCTTTGTGTGACCTGAATGTGGAATGAAAGTTATTATTAAGTAATCCATTTGGCCAGAACTCGCACTGGGCTTTTGAGATATGCTTGTTTGTCTAAATGTCAGTTGCGTTAATAAGGTTGACAAGGCAATGAATTTGAATGTGTTTTTTTCCTTATTAAAATTGGCTTTTGTGAGTTAATGTCTCAGGTGAAATTGTATAGAGCTCTGCGTGTTTTTATTTTTGCTAGCCATGGCGTGCATACAAATTTCCATAGAACCATTGTCTATTAGCCCCTCAGCAATGTCTTGGCTAACAAACCAGTAGGTTTTTTCAGTTAGCTGTTGTCCAATTTAAGTGACTGATACCTCATTTTGTTGGAAAGTTCATTGGTAATAAAATACAAAATAAAAAGTTAAATATTTAAAAAAATATTTGTAATTTAAAAATTGGTACATAACCTTAAAAATATACCTAATTTTTTGAGGATTTTATGTGGTTTTTTTTACAACTTTTAATATTTTGTACTGCTTAATTTCATAAAGAATGATAACATCGAATGAAAAGGAAGCGTTTTGGATAGTTTCGAACCCAAAATGCAATTTTGTGGGTGTTGTTAAGAGCCTGCCTGTATATGGTACTCTTATACCGTCCTTCACAGCACCAGGATCTCTTAGCTACAGTAAACACAATTTCTTGCTTCCATTAGTGGTAAATTTAGGGATTTGCATCAAAAAACTCAAAGTTTTTAAGGTAGGTAACTAAAAGTGGTGAGGCTGCCGACTTGGCTAACCTCCAATTAGAGCTAAGCTCCGTTTTAATCCACACCCTCTTTTGTTGTCATCGACGCTGTTACTTACCCCGAATCGTTTAGGTAAGAAATAATCGCAGTTACCGTCTACTTTCCGACTCCCCCAAGCGACTCAAGTTGGTGTGCTCCAAAGTGACGCGCCCTAATCCGGTTGAGTGCTGGGCAGTGACACATCAGGTGCTCCAGTGTCTCCTGCTCGCCTGGTTCCTTGCAGCTTGTGCAATGTGGATTGTATGGTAGTCCCATCTTATAGTCGTGCGTACCTATTGCCCAGTGGCCGGTGATGGCTGCCGTGACTCTTCTTATGCCGTTTTTACTTTTGGAGATCAACTCTCTCGTTCTTCTCCCAGTATAGTTTCGATCTTCTGAGCTCATGCTTCTGTGACCATCCCCTGCTGGCTATCTCCTTAAAATGGTCATGAATTCCTGTCTGGACTGAGTTCAGAGAAACTAGAATGTGTGCTGTGTTAGTGTTTTCGCCTGACCCCTTCCGGGCCAGCTCGTCGGCTTTTCCGTTTCTCGGTATGTCATTGTGTCCGGGTACCCAAGCTATTTGTACCCGGTTGTGTTCCGCGAGTTTGTTTGGCCACTAGTGTCGAGGATAGCCTTGCTACGGCGAGAAATTTCGGAAAATATGTACCTATGGTCTGAAAAAGAGTGTTGCGTCGAAATCTCCAATTTTCCTACCTTGTAGTTGCTAAATTCCATCTGGAGAGTTATGTAGGACCTCTTCCCAGCCTTGAAATTCTTCCGTGCTTGGAAAATTGATGGTGAGTGTATTTCCTCTGTTACAGATAGTGACGTCACAACATATAATACTATCGAAAAGAGACTCACCCCTTTCGTTTGTTTCTTTACTTCCCCACAGCGTGTGCCTTTCGTTTGCATCACACCCAAAGATGAGTGTCGTCTAAGTTGCCTCTGCCCACTGCATCAACTTGATGACCGGCTCAGGAGGTAACGGTTCTTGGGGCATGTACCCTAAGGCGACTATAATGGCAGTCCCGGCCGCTGCTACAAATCTCGCGACTGCAAGATCAGAGTTGCTGAGGTTGAAATATATATACTAGGCCGATGTCGATGTCCTTCTCCCTTAGAAGGACCGCGACATTAGCTGAAGCGTGTGAGCTGCGCTTCAGGTTTATCTGCACGACGGTCGGCATTATTGGGGGGTTGTGTTCGGGGTGTCGTCCAACAGCTTGTTGGTATCTTCGACTTCTTATTCGAGGACATCGTCCGGCTCGGCTAGGAAGATCTTGACCTTGGCCTTCCTAATCCCGTACCGGACCCTGTTGTCGGAATTTTCCAGATGTTCAATGCATCGCTGTTTGATGAGGAACAAGAACGGCTAACTTGTCTTCATCTCCATCTCTGCCTTGAGGATGGCCCAATCCTCCATGTAAACACCCGGGTTTTGTGCTCTCAGAGTCTTGAGCACCCTTTCATGGTTAGTCTGCCCCTTAGGTAACCATATGCGAGCGTTGGGCCTTCTTGGCCTTCTTAATGCTTATCCTCTTCCATGCGTTGCTAAGCGTGGCAACGCACTCCGCCCGGAAGTCCCTTGAAGACTCGGCGTCGCACCTGATTACTCGGTGGCCCCTAACCATGTCTGAGGAGTCAAAGGAGGATGTCGGACCAGTTGGCTTGGATAGCAATCTGTCTATCACCATCTCCGCCAACTTGGTCTCGATCTCCTCCCATTTCTCCATCAGCAGGCACCCGTCGTTGTTGAGCCCATCCACCAGTGCCATGGCCAGGCTGTCTCTAGCCACCTCGCTGAACTTCTTAGCCGGCCTGACGAACGATGTTCGTCTCGGGTTCCCCTTGACGTTCTTTTCCCTCTTCGGAGCGCTCTCACTCACTTCCTGTGAGCGGTTGCGCTTCGACTGAGGCAGCTCGAACGCTTCCGGGTGCTCCTTCTCGTAACGCTCGTACTCCTCAACAACTGTTTGGAAAAGGGCCTTGTTCTCTTAGTCACTCGGGTTGGTCTTGCCCTCCTTTTCATTATTGGCAATCTTTGCAAAAATGAATCGGGCCTTACTCGCCTGAGCTTTTCTTTGATGGTGTGTCATCGGCTCTGGCTTGACGACTTTCCCGCTCACCTTGGTGGAGTAGGTAGGTGGTTGTGTCGTTTGGGGAGTGCTTGTCTTAGCATTCCCCGCCGAACTTGACGGAGCCATTGTCTCATTGTCTGAGCGCAGCAGCTCGTCTTCGTAGAGTTCGGAGATGGAGTGGGGTTTATTTCCCCTACGAGGTCCGAAGCGGTTTTTATACCCGGTACCCTTAGGGTACAAGGGTATTATAAGTAAGTGCAAACCGAGAATGTATGTAACTGGCAGAAGGATAAATCTCCGACCCTATAAAGTATATATTCTTGATCAGCGTTACCACCCGAGTCGATTTAGCCATGTCTGTCTGTCCGTCTGTCTGCATCGGCCGCTTAGAAAACTGGGTCATTACCTATATTACATATGAAAAGCCATTTACATACTAAGTAAGCTTCGACAACTGTTGACCTAGTTTTGACAGAACTGAAATAAAAAAAAACTTCGATTTTGAGGGATTTGAACTTAGACCTTTCTTTCATAAAAATCGTTTGCCCAGCGCTCTAGGCTATGCTTTATATTACGTAATTGCCAATAATTGTCACATCTAATAGCTTTCAAATTTTCTTAATGAAAATACGATTTTTAATTGTAATACAAATGCTCAAGCAAGTGTGTGTGAAGAAGATAAGAGATCGACTGTTGACAAAAAAATGGCTCCAAATACGCAGAACAGAAAGAGCGTGAGCAAGAAATGACAAAAAATAACAAAATTCACTTTCATAACCCAACTTTGACAGTTTTATATCAGAATGTATCAATTGAATAAAAAAAAGAAAAAATAAATAAAAATCTGAAATAATAATTTTAAAAAATTAAATCCTTGCATAAAAATCGTTTGTCCAGCGCTGAGACCTCTAGACTATTTGAAGAAGTGTCATATGTATTATTTCAAATTGCATTTTAATATAAAGCACAATAGTTTAAGAACCGGGAATCTCACAGTCGAGCACTCTTGACTGTATCTTTCTTACTTGTTTTGTTTGTATTCATATTTAGAAACGCCCGCGTTGCTCGACAAGGCGAGCGCGGCGGGACCGAGGGGTTTGGGGCATTGAGGAAAGTCGACCGTGGCTTCGCCCCTAAGCCACGGCAAGGCCACTTCCGACCAAGGGTTGCCTGGCCCTGGGAAGGCTCGGTTCGAACACAGCTGGATATACCCCTCAGCTGCGAAACTTATAGTCAGAGGGCACGGGTCGCTTGACACGCCTGACTTGAGGGGAGGCCGTTTTAAGACTTGCCCGGGTCACAGTAGGGATTGGGAGACACGGGAATTATGGGGGTGGGAGTCACGGGAAAACCGCCGCTCGCCTTAGCCGTACTGAAGTATGTTACCAGGAGGTACCACGCGGAGGACACATTCCGAAGAAAGGGTGGTGTCTATCAGGCTGATATTCACCTACGAGTCGACTTGGTACACCGGTAGAGCCAAGAAATATACATCAGCAAAACTATGCTGATCTTGCCTTGGTCCGGTACCCCCATACCACCCAAAGTTTTTTAAGAAATTACAAAAATAATTATCAATGTGCTAAAGTGTGCTAAATTCGTGTCCAACCAAAATGAGAGGTGCTTCCATGCAACGGGTCCTCAAACGAAAACGGGTAGAGCAAGGACGGCGAAAATAACTGTACACATTCTCAATTATGTGGTTCACATCCATAAAAAAGCTAAGTATCCTAATATTTCGGGGAGAGGAGAAAAATGTAAAGGATGTTGGGCAAGGCATAGTGTGCTAAACTCGTGGCCACCACTGTATATATTCTTGATCAGCATCACCAGCCGAGTCGATCTAAATGCAACTTTGCAGATAGACTTTTTCTATTGCCGTTAGTATATATGTCGGAACGACCGGAATCGGACTACTATAGCTTATAGTTGCCATAGGAACGATAGGGCCAAAATGTTATATTTTCGCTATTTTTGAAAATATTGGGTTGAAATTAAATTTCATGCAAATCGGACCGCTATATCTTATAGCTGTCAAAGGAATGATCGGAAAATTAATGGAAAACATTATCAGGCGTGCTCCGGTTTTCACTTTTGTTTTTCGTGTTTGACCAAAAACGTACGTTTTCGTTTTCAGGTGCTCCGGTTTTCTCAAACTTTTTAACATCGTTTTGTTATCGAAATATTTAATTGTTTTTATTGCTCAAACAGTTGACTTTTATGTTTGTTTTAAAGTCAAACAGTTGACTTCTATGTTTGTTTTAAAGTCAAACAAATACATAAATTGTTTATTTATAGGTCCAAGAGGGCTGCCACCCTTTAATGTTATGACATTTATGAAACTACAATTTAAATTTTAAAATAAACTGGTTTATTTATTAAAACCTTATTTCAACCTCCATGAACCAGTTTGTTTTGTTCCACCAACAGTATGGCAGCACTGTAAACCAAAACGAAAGTTGTTGTTGCCGACGGCAAAAAATTTTTTTTCCGAACTCGAGGTGGGGTCAGAAAAGAATTATTTAAAAAGTAAATACGAACTAGATTGCTCTAAAAAGTGTTGTGAAAGTGAAAACGGCAGCACCGATTTCTCGTTTTCGAAAACGAGAGAATCTTGTGAAAGGGAAAACTGGAGCCTGCCTGTATAACTTTTCTGTTTTTCAACAAATTTTTATACCCGGTACACATGGGGTACAAGGGTATTATAAGTTAGTGCCAACCGAGAATGTATGTACGTGGGCTGCTATATATATTTCTGGCCTAGGCAACACTAAGTGTTGTTAGGTGGAATCTGACATTTCCATTGAAAAGTTCGACATTTTTAAGCATAAACGTACTCAGAACGGTTTGACGTACGACTATCATTTGTGTTGTTTACAGTTACTTAAAAAAATCAATTTCGCAAAAAAATTGAATTAACTCGTGAACATTTTCGTGCGATCATTTTTCACAACTTTCGGCGTGGATTATCACGACAAGAGTGCAGCGATGAACTTAAATCTTTGTATGACTATGAAGCACCATCCTATAGCACTGTGAAAAACTGGTACAACGAATTCAATCGTGGCCGACGCTCCCTCAAAGACGAATTCCGCGAAGGTCGTCCAAAAACAGCCGTTGTGCCAGAAAACATCGATGGCGTACGTGAACTAATAATGCAAGACCGTCATGTGACATACCGTGAGATAGAGGCATCCCTAGGCATTTCTTCCACCAGCATACATTCGATATTGCATGAGCACCTGGCTGTAAAAAAGGTTTGTTCTCGTTGGATCCCGCACAATTTGACAATCGCTCAAAAGAAGGCTCGTGTGGATTGGTGTAAAGAAATGCTGAAAAAATACGATCGCGGTGCTTCAAAAGACGTTTATAAGATCGTCACAGGTGACGAATCATGGATCTATGCGTATGAGCCCGAAACAAAACAGCAATCGACCGTGTGGGTCTTCCAAGACGAGCCAAATCCAACGAAAGTTGTTCGTGGAAGAAGCACTTCGAAGCAAATGGTCGCCTGTTTCTTCGCAAAAACTGGTCATGTGGCTACTGTTCCTCTTGAGCAACGTAGGACG
This sequence comes from Drosophila rufa, assembly GCA_018153105.1. Classification (NCBI taxonomy): domain Eukaryota; kingdom Metazoa; phylum Arthropoda; class Insecta; order Diptera; family Drosophilidae; genus Drosophila; species Drosophila rufa. The sequence continues at coordinate 375,986 of JAECXS010000135.1, forward strand.
GTCAATTCTGATTGGTACACCACCATTTGTTTGCCTGAAGTCTTCGATGAAATTCGAAAAACGAACAAGGGAAGACGAATCATTGTGCACCATGACAATGCGAGCTCTCACACATCGGCTCAAACCAGCGCCTTTTTGACTGGCCAAAACGTCGAATTGATGGGTCATCCGCCGTACAGTCCTGACTTGGCACCAAATGACTTCTTTTTATTCCCTCACATCAAGAAGAAAATGCGTGGTCAACGAGTTTCGTCGCCAGAAGATGCTGTTGAAGCATTCAAAAACCATGTTTTTATGAGGTGTGTCAATCAGAGTGGAAAAAGTGCTTCGAAAATTGGTTTGAGCGCATGCAAAAGTGTGTAAATCTTGATGGAGAATATTTTGAAAAACAATAAAACTATTTTCCTTAATAAATATTCGTATTTTCATTATTAGGCCAGAAATATATGTAGCAGCCTACGTAATAGGCAGAAGGAGAAATCTCCGACCCTATAAGGTATATATATTCTTGATCAGCGTCATCAGCCGAGTCGATTTAGCCATGTCCGTCTGTCCATCTGTCCGTCTGTCCGTCTGTCTGTCCGTGTGAAACAACAGATCTTAGAGACTATAAGAGCTAGAGTTACCAAATTTGGTGACAACATTGGAATCTGTTGCACGCAGATCAAGTTTGTTTTAAAATTTGGCCACGCCCACTTCCGCCCCCAAAAATCATCAAAAACGTTAAATAAGCTATACTCGTTATTTTCGGGTTAAAGTTAATAAATACAATAAATAAATAAAATAAAATGGACGTTTCATGAAAATTTCAGGAAAATCGGATGATAAACATGGGAGATATTAGCAAAAAGATTAGAATTTTTACACACCGCCCTAAGACAAGCTATAGCCGACAGGTGGCGCATTCGAGCCTTGGCCGTGCGATACAATGGAGCCAACTGAAGAAGAAATGTCAAAAAAATTGAGCAAGAAATTACAAAAAATAACATAATTCATTTTTTGACGCCGATCGATCGGGTTTTTATGTGTTCCTATAAAATGTATCATTCATATTTAAGTATGACATTAAACTGTTTAGGTCGGGAGCTAATTAGAGAGGCGATTTATTTTAAGAAGTATCGAAGTAGACTATTATAATGTATGTACAATTTTAAATTGCCTTTTATTGTGAACCGCAACCGTTTAGGTACTGGGTATCTCACAGTCGAGCACAGTCGACTGTAGCTTTCTTACTTGTTTATACAAGGCGAATGATAGTAATGATCATTATAAACATTAATCCAATATGGATGGCGATTTGATGATGCTCAATAGTTGAGAGATTGTGCGGCAACTTGAATCCGTCTTGTGGAAAAAGGTCCATCTTCCGTTGTAGCAGTTCATTAAAATTTAGCTTCTTTGTATCGATGGGATCAGTAGCCTTTGAACTTGTTGTCCTCCTTTCGATGAAATCGCTATCTCCAAATCGAGAATAGGATGCCTGTAGCTTGGTTTCTGTGATACCTCGTGTCGTTATTGTCATTAACGCAATTGTGCATCCCGGGCTGGCAACTGAATGACCAAATCCTTGTAGTTTTATGTTAGATGTTCCATACAAACAAAACGCTGAAAGCTTCAAGCATGAATTTGTTGCAAATATCCATTGATTTCTGGCATACGTTCCAAGCCAAAGAAAGGATCTTCTTATAGGTCTTATTTAGCAAGAAGCATCCGTTTTGTTATGAAATAATTTCTCGTAAAAACTCGTAACAACTCGTTTCTGATGAAAACATAGCTTGTTTATTATAGCAGATGAAGTTGTTCTTTTCTCGTTCCTGACAAGATTTTATGTCAGCCTCAGACAATTCAAGGAATTCATCACGGTGCCTGTTGATGGCTAGAAAGGGTGTCTTCGTTTCAATTGGAAGAATCCCATCCTCAGATAAAAATGGAATTGGAGTAAGTTTGCAAATGTCGAGAATTTGTGATGATATTAAAGGAAACTTCACTTTAATAATGACATGATTTTTTACAATAGCTCCTTCACCCTTCATCATTTGGTACGCCATGAGAACGTTATCTGGAAAAACTGGGAGAATTTGTGTGGACTAACCTTATTATGGCGAATATCGGTTAATATATTTATTACACGTTGTACACGTTGAAGATTAGAGGATAGCATCACGAGTTGAGTTGACAGTGATGTATACCAAGATAATTTGTTAAATACACTCTTGGTGTCAGATATGTAATCTTCAATCAACAGGCATTAATCAAGTTGAAAATTGCATCGCTTTTTATCACATTAATTATTGAATCTATCAACGACACACAGTGGCTCGTTGCAAAATTATTTGAACTATTGAAGTTCTATACTTAATTTAATATGCAAATCTCCAAAAATTTGTATGTATTACGTTTTTTAAACTACGCCTACAAAAAGGGGCGTAATTAATTCGGTAAACTAAAACTTTTAGTTTTTTACTAAAAAAAATAATTTTTCATGAGAGTGAATGAGTTTATAAACTCAAATAATTAACCATATTTATAATATATTTATAATAATACTCATTCTATAAATAAAAAAAAAAAAAAAAAAAAAAAACATTTCTTTTTCTCAACTTTGGTACTTCAAGCCATTCCTTTTGCTGCCTTGCAGTTTTCAATACTGGCCGACTACAAAGTGCCAGTTTGGTAGCATTGGTTGCTATGAACTATTCTCAATATCTCGAAATGCGCACAATTGTAGCAATGGTTTTTATACCCGGTACCCAAGGGTACAAGGGTATTATAAGTTTGTGCCAACCGAGAATGTATGTAACAGGCAGAAGGAGGCATCTCCGGCCCCATAAAGTATATATATTCTTGATCAGCATCACCAGCCGAGTCGATTTAGCCATATCCGTCTGTCCGTCCGTGTGAAACAACAGATCTCAGAGACTATAAGAGCTAGAGTTACCAAATTTGGTGACAATATTGGAATCTGTTGCACGCAGATCAAGTTTGTTTTAAAATTTGGCCACGCCCACTTCCGCCCTCAAAAATCATAAAAAACGTAAAATAAGCTATACTCGTTATTTTCGGGTTAAAGTTAATAGATATAATAAAATAACGTTAAATAACGGACGTTTTCTGAAAATTTCAGTAAAATCGGATGATAAACATGCGAGATATTAGCAATAAGGTTAGAATTTTAACACATTCCCCTAAGGCACTGCTTTTGCTGTTGCAAGCTGTAACCGACAGGTGGCGCATTCGAGCCTTGGCCTCGCGATATAATGGCGCCAACTGCAGAAGAAATGACAAAAGAATAGAGGAAAAAATTACAAAAAAAAAAAAAAAATAATTTTTTGCCGTCCTTATAAAATGTATCATTCATATTTAAGTATGACATTAAATTGTTTAGGTCGGGAGCTAATTCGAGAGGCGATTTATTTTAAGAAGAATCAAAGTAGAGTATGATAATGTATGTACAATTTTAAATAGCCTTTTAGTGTAAAGCACAAGCGTTTTGGTACCGGGTATCTCACAGTCGAGCACTCTCGACTGTAGCTTTCTTACTTGTTAGTATTGTCTTGAGCTCGGCGAAAAATGTTTTTTTTTTGTCAACTACAAATTAAAAATTAGGTAAAAAATTACATTTTTTAAAAAATCTAAACAAAATATAAGCGCAAAATTTTTTTTATTTTAATTTAGATTTAAAATTGGTTGTTTGAAACAGAAAAATGTTTTGTTTTCTTTAAGCTTAGCTACTTTAAAAAAAAGTTATTTAAATTTACTTTTCTTTAAATACAGAAAATTTTTTAACTTTGAGCAGTTATACTAAAAAAAATTTGTAAATTATAAAATTTTGGTTTTGAATAGCTTGATCTATACCTAATTGAATGGTATCAAAAGATTTGCTAAATTGAACAACACGAAATTCGACTTTTGCATCGAGTTTTTGTAAAACGAGCCACTGTGCGACGTTTTATTTCGTAATAAAGTTAATAAGTGTTCCTCATTACCTTTAACCTTTGTTATAGTATGAGCCATTTCTTTAGCATGTTAAGTCTAATACGCCAAAAAGACTACTGGCGATATTTTTAACTATATCTAGTGGTGCTCGCTGCTTTCGTGTTCTTGCTAACAGCATATTTTTCACCTGCAGATCTTCCTCCAAATACTTTAAATTATGGTACATACTTGTCCAATTTTTGTAATTCCCATGGAAAATGTATTCATGTCATGCCAATAGGGTTTCAAGTTGTAATACACAACTGTGGACCAATCTGTTGTGGCAAGTTGACCTTTTCCAATTTTTTCAAAGAATACTCCAGGTTTCGCCATAAACTGCGTTACGTTGATAGATTGGGCCACAGTTAACGGTAAAACTAGGAGCATTACAATCAATGTCATTGCCAACGTTGACATTGTTGATGTTTTCTTTCTTTTCGCCGTTCGTTAGTAGGAACTTCTTCCATTGACAGTTGCTCCTTTACTGTAGCCGTCAATTGTGCACCCAGCACTGCAGCTTTTAGTTCCAATCGAGGAAGTGCAATGGCATTTATTGGAGCTAAATGCGATTTTGCACACAGCAATTGCAAAGTTACAGTCACAGTCATAGCCCTTTGTCTTTGGGAACTGCACGAATATATACAGATGCTGCATAGGTATTTTCTGAGGCATCAACAAACGTGTGAATTTCTTTCGACGTCGGTATTTTACCCTCGAAGACTTGGCGAAATTTTTATGTCATTTAAATTCTTTAAGCTTTCTCGGAAAGAAATCCATTGCCTTTGTAAATGATCAGGTAATTCTTTGTTGTAGTCAAACTTCTCCTAAGTCAGACCTTGCATAAATATTTTGGCCTTTATGACAACTGGAGAGAATAGTCCGAGCGGATCAAATATTTTAAATATTTCTGAGACCACGTCACGTCTTGTTATTTTTGTATTTGTAAGAATTTGTGTTTTGCCGCATTCGTTCTAGGGATCCCAGATTATTCCAAGAGTTTTTACGCTGCAATCCTCATATGCCGTGTCTTCCAACTAAGCATTATGGATAATGTCTTCTTTATTTAATCCCTGTAGTAGTTGGTTATTATTTGAGCACCTTTTTCGCACTTTAAACCCTGAACTGAGCCATATTTTGTTAAGTTCAGTTCTTATTTGAAGGTCTTCTGGTATGGTATCTGCTCCAGTGATGCAATCATCTACGTAAAAATTCATTTTTCAGAGACGAAGATCCAAACGGATAATGCTGCATCTGCTTAGTTGCCAAATGCTCAAAACACTTTGTTGCTAGATAAGATGCAGATTTAGTGCCATATGTGACCGTTTTCAAACGGTAATATTTCAATTCCTCTGATGGCTCGTTTCTACATACGATCATCTGGTAGTGCTGATCCTTTGGGTTAATCCAATTTTGACTGTACATATTTTCAATATCAGCCGTTAATACATATTTGTGTATTCTAAATCGTAGCAGTATGAACATCAGGGTGTTTTGGACTGTTGGACCCTTGTGTAAGAAATCATTTAATGATTTTCCGAATGAAGTCACCGCTCATGCGTTGTGTGCCTATTACGTTTCAAAGTATAAAGTAGTGCGGTATAAAGTAGTGCGATTTTGGCAGATTTATTAAACGAAATTCCTACATGTGTCCAAGCATTTCATATTCGTTCATAAATTCTATGTATCCATGCTTGATAGCTTGATCTTTTTGCAACCGTTTTTCTAGAGATAAGAATCGTCGCGTGGTAATGTCACGACTCTGCCCCAACGCTAATGTATGCTCCAGAAAAGGTAACTGCACAATAAATCTTGAGTCTTGTGCTCGCTGAATATTTTCTAGGAAGTGGGATTCACATTGTTTTTCCACTGGAGAGTAACATTTTCTATTTGGGTGAAAATTGTCAAACTCCCAGAATTTTGCAAGCTGCTCATCCACTTTTTCTCCTTCCGTGAGTTTCGCACATACGGACGATGTTGCTCGTTGATCCGATACCTTTCCAGCGACAATCCAGCCAAGTTTGGTATTTTGTAGCCTTGGCAATCCCTTTTGGATATACATTCTCTCGGATTGCATTATATCAAAGTAGTGTTTAGCTCCAAGAAGTATATAAATTTTTCCTGGATTTCCAAATAGGGGGTCAGACAGATTGATATTATTGGGAATTTCCCAATTTTCCGTTGAAATCGGATATGTCGGCTGATCAGCAACTAGGTGAGGCATTACCATCGCTTCTAGTCTTGAGGCAAAGTTTCCATATTTTGACATTATCTCAACATTGACTCGAGTGTTTGACCTGTGCGCCTTTCCACCTATGCCATTTATTTTAAGCTCAGAATTGGTGGTTTTCAAAAGCTAATTTCTGAACTGCTCTTTCAGAAATAGCACTTATTTGGGATCCAGAATCAAGTAGAGCTCTGAATTCCGCAATTTGTCCATTATTTCCTTGGACTAAGAGTATATAGCTGGATTGTTTTCCACTTACTGACGCCGCAGTAATGACATCCAAATTACCCGTGGTTTTTTCTAAATGCAGTAAAGTATTTTGACTTTTGTTGCATTTAAAACAATACCTTCTTGCGCATGTTTTAGAAGCGTCGTTTGGATTCAGACATTTTACACATAGTTGTGGCTAGGTTTGCCGTGAATATATTTTTGTATTCAATTACAATATTTTTAATTTCATTGAAATAATTGTATCTAAAATATTTGTGGTCCATTTGTTCACCTTTAAGTGCGTTCTGAATTTTGCCATCTCTTAGGGCGAAGCTGGACCATAGGCCATCTAAGTTAGCCAAGCCCTCTGTGTAATATGCAGGTTTAGTCTTCCTGCTTTGGAATCTTTCTTGTAATTCCTTATCAAAGCTTGAATGCGCTCACCCAGCTTTATACTTGAAGTCGCCATTTTTTACGATTATAAAATAAACCTTTAAGAGGTATTTTATTATGATGTGCCTCGACTCACACCGTGGTTTATAAATAACCGTACAAATGGTAATCAAAGTTATTATTATTATTATTTTTATTTTTTTTTTGATAATTTGGTTCTCCTGGTTGACCAAACTGTAATTCTGTGCTACGATCGCCGAGTTAATCTTACACTTATATTCAATAAAAACTGTCTATCGCCAAGTTGATAGCAGTAGAAATAATAGTGTTCACCAAGGAACTTCTATTTATACGCGGTCGCCTTGTTGACCAATTAATCGAATCGGAGTCTCAATTCGAACAAACTTGCTGTTCTTCGCCGAGGGTCACCAAATGTGCCAACTAAAATTAGTTCAGTGACAAAAGTCGCCGCAATAAGTACGATACAAATTGGGCTACGGAGAAGTGAATACGTCTTTTTCGTACTGATTTTATTGGGTTTGACTTGGGGTTTATATACATTTATCAGATACATGGTTTAGCCTATTAAAATATTAAGAGCTGGATACAGATATGTGAACTACTTAGATAAAGGATTTCAGCGAGATATTTATGCAGATGGTGTGAAAACGTGACCGATTGTGGGATTCATTTATGGCTGGCCCGATGCAACACATGTGCGCACAGGCATGCATCGTCCTGAGTTTGTTTAGGTAGGCCAATATCAGTAGTGACCAATCTTAATTTAGGCAATAACTGCCGATGCCAACTGCGAGCTATTTTCTCCTTGACGAAAATTGTACAGAGTAATCTGTTGATAGTATTGAGCATATTAACACAAATTTTAAAATACTTTGTCGATTTTATTTGAAATACTAAAAATATGTTTGGTACCAGTCACTAATAAGTTTACAATTTGATTTAAGTCCGTAGACCTTTTTTTCAGTTAGTCGGCCATTGACCAGTTCTGGGATGGATTTTATGTCGTTGTCCTGTTGAAAGACCCATCTCAAGGACATATTTTTGCAATAAACGGTTCGCATTATGTATGTCAACTTAATTTTACAACCGAATTGGGTCATAGTACCAGTTATGCAATGTATCGGACATCGGCATGACGAGAAATACAACCACAAAATATTTATTTATTTTTTTAGGCTCTGATTCCGCAACAATTACAAATTGTTACAAATCATTTAATCTAGGCCCTAACCCTTTCGACCCCAACTTTTTCCCTGTAGAATTAAATTTTTTTTTTCCTGAGAAGTATTTGAGCAAAAATTTTAGGGCGCCACGCCCACTAGTTTTGGCGCTACCGGTAGTTGCTTGTGAGCAACGTTGGGCAGTGGTGGTAAACTAAAAGAAAAATCTTTAGGTGACAGCTATGTTCATTTATTTTAAAAATTTAAGTATGGTAACTTATAAAACAGTTTTTATTGTTGTTGCAGCAAAGGTGGACTTTACATTTATTACATTTCGACATTGGAGTACCTGTCTTGCACAATCTGCATCGTCCTTTCTCAGCAAATACCACCCAATGCTCCAATTTATCGTAACGCAGAGAAGTTGTAGGATCGAGCTGAAACCTATATTATTTGGATTGATTCGAAGACACACTGCTTGATGGCGACCCCAAGGATATGACTGAGCTTTCTCTTTGTGCATTTGATGGCCGACCTCTCTTTTTTTCGAACAAAGTAGAGTCAGTACATTGTAGCAGCTCATGAGCAACTTCCATTTGAAATTTTATAAGCGGCATATACTTTTGGTTCGGGTTTATCATTTGAAAATGCTTTCTGTACAGTAGCCATGCATTTGTCATTGATGTTCCCAAGCACCAATAAAAAATTCTCATGTACCACTTTCTGGAACGGTGGTTGACCTTGTACAACTCCATGAGCATGGCCGCTAAATCGACTCCTCCCATACCCTTATTATACGAAGCTACAATAGCAGGCCTTGCTACATCAAAGTAAGCTTTATCTTTTGGACTCCATCGTTTGCATATCCCAACTGGTTGATGGTCTTCACGCGAAGATAGAAGCTGAACTGACTTATTGTCAAACCATTTTACACATGCAAGATTTTTGTTAACTTCATATTTTGTATCAAAAGATCCTCTTCCACGTTTTTTCAATTCTGCATCTGAAAGAAGTTGGCAATTGCGATTTTTGCGGATAGTTCCAGTTGCGTGTATACCCATTTCCTTCAATGCAATCAAAAGACTAACTGACGTAAACCAATTGTCAAAATAAAGCTTGAAAGGTTTGCCTTCGGTAAGCCCTTTTGCTAAATATAATACTACATCCGATGATATTCCTAATCCAAAACAAGGGCAGGTGCCTTCACCAACATACAGAGTAAAGTTGTAAACTAATCCAGATGTTCCAGCACGAGTAAACATTTTCAGACCCCATTTGTGAGGCTTAGCTGGATTGTATTGCTTATACGACGATTGACCTGGAAACAAAATTTAATTTGAAGATATATTTTCTAATAAAATTTAAATTTGAGTACCTTTGTACGCAATGATTTGCTCATCAACGCTTTGATGCTCTTCTTGGGGTAGTTTACCGAAACTTTCTTTGAGAATGTCTATTAAAGGGCGTACAGCTTGTACAGCTTATCATAATTCACATCTCCTTTTTTGGATTGTTTACTGTTATCGTTGAACTGTAAACATTGTTTGATTTTTTCAAACCTTCCTCGTGGCATTGAATCTGATATAGCAGTAAGCTTTAACTCTTTTGACCAAGCCATTTTCAGTTGCGGAACTTTTATTACTCCCAAGTATAACAAAATTCCATTATATCGCTTGATAAGATCTCCGGTGCATTGAAGCTCTATGCCGTGCTCTTGCAACCCATACAAATTCGTTTGATTTGTTATCAAGTCAATTACTTTGATATCAAAAAAGGTGCAGAAATATTCTACAGGTGTCATCACGCTACCGACTTGGAGTTTATCGTCTGTTCCCAAATATTTTTTGGAGCTTCAAATGGCCTTGTTCTCCATTTTAATGTCTTGGGATCAATTTTTTCAAAGCCGTTAAACATTTGAAATTGCCCACAGGCAACGCTGGGGTCGAATGGGTTAAGCTAGGTTAGATGTAATATATACATGGTTCTTAATTCTAGTGAGTGACATGGTATGTAAGTTTTATATGTGATTGTATATGTTTATTGTCATAATGAATTTAATGGTTGCAAGGCTATTTTGTTTTTTGGGGTTTTCTTTTCTTTTTTTTATGTATATTTGCGTATCTTTAAATTGGTAGTTGCACTCTAAGATATGAGGGAAGTTGTGGGCTTCCTTTGCCGCTAAGTCCGCTGTGTCATTTCCAGGTATATTTGTGTGCCCTGGAATCCACAACAGTTTTATTTTTGGTTGGAGGCTGATGAGTGTGTCTCGGATATGAGCAATGTAGAATGAATTGTTGTTGATGTTGGCTGCAGCCCTAAGAGATGACAGTGAGTCCGAACAGATAATGGTCTTTTTGTTAATTTGTTCTGCATATTTACGGGAAGCATAAATGGCTGAAGCTTCTGCAGTGTAGATTGAGCTGTACGTTGGTAATATTTCTGTTTTTATTATATTCAAGTCCGAGGTGATGCTGTAGGATACTCCTTGGTTGGATTTCGATCCATCCGTGTAAATGAATTTGTGTTCTTTATAGGTATTTTAATTCAGAACTTTTTGTTGAAATACTGTTGATGGGGTGGTTGACTTTGTTGTGGGGGCAGTTCAAGGTTTAATGAGTCTTTTTTAAGGGCCCATGGGGGGCGTTTTGTTTGCTAGCTTAAGGTGAATTTGTTTGTAAAGTAAAAATTCTTTATTTATTCTCCTGAATCAATTTCATCCCCTTCAAAGTAATCCCCTCCCGATAAAATACACTTATGCCAACGTTTCTTCAAATCCTCGAAACAGGCCAAATCGACTCGAAACACGTTCCCCGGAGTGGTCTCTTGAGTTTTGGGGATAGCCAGAAGTCACACGGAGCCAAATCAGGAGAATACGGTGGTTGCGGAACGATATGCGTCGAATTCTTGGCGAAATGGTCACGAAGAACGAGTGCAGTGTGCGACGGTGCATTATCGTGACGCAAAAACCAAGAGTTGTTGGCCCATAATTCTGGTCTTTTTCGACGAATTGCTTCACGCAAACAACGCATAACGCTCAAAAAATATTCCTTATTCACAGTTTGCCCAGGTGGAAGGAATTCATAGTGCACCACAAAAACTAGTCCGCCATCTTAAGCCCGCGAATTTTAAATTGAAAATTCACCTTACTTTTTGCCCACAGTAGTAGATTTAAAAATTTCATGTTAAACAGCGATCCACAACTACTAATCTATTAGAATTCTCTAATCTGATCAACCGAAGTTTTCAAAGTCGTATGCAAGTTGATGTTATCTTTACAGACTTCAGGAAAGCCAATCACCTCATTATAGTTACGAAGACTGCAGTATTAAAGTAAACGAAACCAAATTTTAAAATAAAAAACAAGTTTGGAGCCAGTTCATTGAATCAATATTAATAAGTAATATATCCTGTACCCAAATCTATTTGCATCAATTTACAAATCCCTTCTTTTGAAGCACGCAAATGGCCTAAAACACGCCCCTTCCCAAAACTCATTTAACCGATTACACCGATCGACTAATTTACCTTGTCTAAATATACTTAAATTTATGAAAATCTTAAATCAAGGGGTGCGGGTCATGGGTATAATAATATAAAAATTAATAATTAATATAACTTAAATATTTATTAATCTTTATCGATATACCATTTATCATCATAACATGTTATGACCAACACGGCCATGTCTCGGCTAGCTCATTGGTTTGGGTCGTGGATTACATAGCCCGGCCCACTAACACACGTAACAGTCAAAAATTAACATAGAATTCACACAGACGAGAACTCCACGTTCGACAACACTATACACTGCACAGTTTGTTTACAATTCAAATTAAAACAAACATTCAAAACTTAACGAACATATCTACACGAAACACCGTCAGTTTGGAGAATCTAGATCGGTTTTGAGCTCCTCTGCATTTCCCTTCCCTAATTTGTAGCTGCCCCTACATAACTAACAAACACACATCATATTTTACACTACCACATAGGTCCCCTCTCCCACTCCATATCTAAACCACCTTCATATTTATTTCTTTTAGTGTTTTAATCCATAATTACACTTCACACTAGGGATGCAAAAACATCGATGTCACTATCGATAGTATCGATATTTTTAAAAATGGCGATACATCGATGGTTTTTTTCCAACATCGATGTTTTCACTAAGAGAAAGAAACGCTAAATTGTCAAAAGCATTATACACTCATATTAATTTTTGACCCATCTTCATGTAAATCGACATTAAAATTTATCTATTTATTATTTAGTTATTATTTTTTTTTATTTTTTTTTCTAAAATCATGAACATATTTCTTTAAACCAGAAAATTTTCCTTGAAATCAAGGCACTTTAGCCGTCTTATTACATTACTACACTGATAATAATTTTCTTCAAGAAAATCGAAATTTTTTCTAAAAACAAGGACATTTTTCTTAAAACAAGGAAATTTTTCTTTAAACAAGAACAATTTTATTGTTATTGGAAAACATTCTCTTGTATAAAGAAAAAATTAATTTTTATGGAGATAGGGCGAAAATTATAGTGAGTGTAGAAATGTAAAATATGTACTGAAGTTCCTTGATTTCATTGTTTTGTATTATTCAATGCAAATTTGATTTATGTTTCTTTTGAAGATTTCGTTATGTTTTTGGTTAAATAAATATAAGTTTAGCAAAGAAATATTTTAATTACTAGTTGGAGCAATTTATTGGAAATTTTTAATAATTTTAAAATAATTCGATGTTTTAGCGATATATCGATGTTTTCAAACATCGATGTTAAAAACATCGATGTACTCACTATCGATGGTTTTGCATCCCTACTTCACACTGTGTATGTTTCTTATTAAAATGGAGAAACCCGATTTAAAATTCTTGATAAATAAAAAAAAAACATAAACAGATAGTTTGGACTTTTATAATCTCCCATATTTAACCAACGATTTTTGGGTCCTACCCGTATGAGCGCTCAAAAAGGGGGGAACCGAAGATTCGTAGGGGATTTGTTTTAGTTAAACGAAATTTAATAAATAATAATAAATAAAATAAATAATATGAATTAAATAAATAAATAAAACGGAATAATAAATAATAAAAAAAATTTTATTAAACACGAAAATATATAAACAAAGTAAAAACTATATAAAAAAAATGACTGAAGCCTTTGGTGGCTCCCGGCGAAACCTCTCTGAAAGCGTGTCGGTCCTCCGCAACAATAAAAATGCTCAAATGCCAAAAATGTTCTCAGTGCAGCCGCAACAACACGGCACAGTGCCAGCAAAAAGTGCGTGCCCTCAACTTTGGCATCTCGTATAAAAAACAATATTGGGGCCATCCACCAAATTTGGGGTCATCAGAAAAAAAATTCGGGGTCATCACAAAAATTCCGTGTTGGCAAAAAAAAATGTCGCCAGGCCCGTAGAATGGCCTGGCGTTTTCTCCTTGGAGAGACTGGGTCTGGTCGGCTTCTAGAAATAAGAGCAAAGTTCTTCTTTTACTGTGCTATTACCTCTGGCACCTGGCCACTCACCTATTATGGCTTGCCGATCCCGCTGCCCAGGTCTCGTCCTCTGCTTTCGGATTCGATCCAATATCCTTCCTTGTTATTTTCGCCGCAACAAATATAAATATCCTTGGTCTCCGAAATAAGTTTCGCACAGAACTGGCGGGCTTAGCGTTTCTGTTCCCGAATCTCTCTCCCTTTCGTCAGAAACACCGGAGGAAGTGCAAGCTCGAAAACCCACGTTGCGAACTCCGTTATTTTTCGATCTTCGCTTTCGGCGGGTGAACGAACTTTTTCGCAACGTTGCGAAAGCCCCACCTTGTTTTCGGTTTGGCAGCCACGTTCGTACAGATCGATTAGCTTATAGCTTAGTTCGCCTCCGATCTATCGAAACTACTCCCACCAACTCCCACGCCTATCACCATCCACTACCCGATAAGCCGGACACAACAAACAGTTGGATCAAATTGCAAACTTCAAGGGTATAATTAGTTTGTTGTTGATACAATAATCATAAATGAATATTTCAAACAAAAATCGAATACAAAATAAGTAACATCAACAAACGAAAACAACATCATAAATAACGAACAAAAAAGGGGTGTGTCAAGCTTACGCACGACATAACGTCTAGTATTTTGAGACCATGTTCTCATAGCGATACCTTGTTGGTGTTGCGTTTAGAACAGTGTACCATTTGTGTAACAAACATTCCCGTCTAATTCTTATACCATAAGTTCACAAATGTAAATCAATGGACCATTTGTGTTACATACAATATCGTTTGGTTCTAGTTCTGATGTCATTCGGTCAAGTGCGCTCCAAGGCCAAACATAAAAGGAAAAGAGACAGAAAATAAACAACAGATGTATGTATGCCTCGGCATCTGAAACGATAAACGATGGTTTAAATTCAGAATAACCGTTTAAACATAGTAAAGACTCAATAAAAAATAGTTTTGTAATAAACGGTTTAGAGTCTAACCTAATTTAATCTTACGTATCTTTAGATTTTCAAAAAAAAAAAAAAAAAATGTCTAAATGAGGTTTTATAACCTTTTGAAAAAATCCAAAATTAAAAAAAAATAGTTAAGTCACTAAAAAAATAATATTTATTGGGTAAACGGATTAAGTTTTAGTTAATTCATATTTTGCAATCAAATAAAGGCGCGATTCCGCAAAACAATAGATGTGTATGAATGTATGTACATATTTGTATGCAAATGTGTGTATATATATCTTATTTTTACTGACGCGTGCCGGCGCGTGCTTTTACTCATGGGTATGGGCAGAATGCAGCAAAGGAGGACTTAAGAATCAGCGCTGACAGCATTTTAGCGGGAATTCGTTTTTTCTAGCGGGAATGTTTAAGAAAATTAACAGTAACAAGCAAAATCATAATTGTTAATTATGATATTTACTTAATTTACAATATATATTGTATATAATAAATATATAAAAATAAAATCATAATTTGTTATCAATTTTTTATATACAATAATGTATTCTGTAATGAACGATGTGTGTGTGAAGGAGGGTAATGCATGTAGGATATGTGCGGCATCTCCGATTAACTAAATAGCTAGCCTCTCTCGATCTCACTATCTGCCGGGTCGGGAACATTGGCGGGCGGAATCCTCTGGTACCGAAGCTCAATTGGCGTTGGGGTGGGTTTTTCCCATTTCCTTACCACATTCCTACTGAAACTATCAAGGGAGCTTTACTGCACGAACTTAACAAGGGCAAACAAAGGGCTGAAAATTCAGACTGTTAGCGACTGTAAGGTTAGCGAGGTCTTAGATGTTATTTGACTCTAACCATGATCTTCAAAGTTACACAAGCGCTGAAGATACCCTAAAGATTCCTCCGAAGGTCAATCCAGAAAAACATCAAATTTAATACATCATGACTTCAAATCTTAATTCTTATAAATTTTAATAAACAAAATTATATTCATCTTCTCATGTTAATTACCTAACTAACTTCGATTTTATTGTTTTCAATCGTACATTGTATTTAATTCATTGTTATTTTTAGTGTATACTTGATATGTTGGGGTATATATGTTGTTGTGTTTATTTCATGGTTTATTGGGGGTTCATTTTTTTTGGTTTCTGTGTATAGTCGAAAAAAAAGGCAGTTGCATGTGATAACAATGTGCGAGTTAAATATTAAAAAATTTTATGACTACATGTTTCGATTTAATTTAAATAGATGTAATAAATGAAAAGGTTATTTACTTGTTTATTAATACTAGATTTTTAAATGCATGTTGGTTTTATTCTATTTAAATTTAAGAGAGTGGGTTATATATATTTATTGATTTTATTCTATTTTAATTTTTTTTTTTTTTTTTCATATGTAATTTAATTTATTGATTTTGTTTTCAGTGTATGCAAAAAAAATTTCAAAATTGTACCATATTTAATTTATATTTTTTTGTAACTTTTTGGTTAACTATATATATATATATTTTTTTTTTCCCACTGTAGTGAATTTAATTGTAAACGAAATATTGTGTTAATTTAGTTTCCTCTTATTGTTCTGTAGATTCGTCGTAAATAAAAGGAAAATCCTTTTATTTGTGTCAAGTCCGGTGTAGATTTTCCTTTATTATTGACTAGGTCCAATGTAGCTTTTCCTCTTGTTTTCTCTACACGTGTATTGGTAACGTGGGCAAGGGGGTTATGTTAGAGCTTCATAGGCAAAACTTAAAAAAAAAATTTGCGTTATGGAAACGCCTTTTATCTCCCTTTAACTCTACATACCTTTCGGAAAAGTCTGCAAGGTCTATATGGAAATTTTCCAGACCTTCCTCCAGAGAGTTGTCTCTGACCAACTGCTGCCGAAAATTAATTTTCATCCCAGAAAATTATATGCACTTTATTTTGCGACCGAATGCACAATTTGTTTAAGCGCTTCGGCGCGGTTATTTCACTTTTACTTAATAACTTGGCTTCTTATCGCTCTTTGAAAAACACACAATAGCGGCGCACAGTAGCGCCTTTTCTCATTTTGCGTTGCTAAAATCGTAACTTTTGAACCAAATGAGATAATTAAATAATTTAAACGGCATTTTACAGGAAAATGTTGTAAAATTTGTATATGTATTGGACAATATGCCACGCCCACCCATTCGCCTTTTTATAGGGTATCAAAGTGAAAAAATCTATTTTATTCAATGAAAACAATTTTTTAAAAACATTTTTTATTTAATTTTTTATCTTTATTTTTATGTATTTGCTTAAATAAAAATAATTTGAAAACTTAAAAAATATTTAACATTAAAAAAATTTTTTTTATAATTTTGGCTATTTTTTACTAACAAACGGGCCTATATTAGGGGAATTTCTAATAGTTTAAGCATTTCTGGACTATAATTACTTGATTCTATATCTTTTCGCGACTTTACATGCCGCAGAGATGCAATAAACGGGTCAGATGATGCAGCTAACATATTGAAGAGGTCCTCATTTTGCCTAAGTCTGGATGACTTGTAAGTGTTGCAGTATCTATACTTCTTATAGAATTTATTTAGCGATTCTTGAGCTTCTTCTGAAAGTTCTCCAATTGGCAAAGACTGATATTCAATTATATCTTTACCATGTTCTAGAATTTTGTGGACTGTTGAGTCAATTTCTTATGAGGATACTTCTCAGCCAAAAGCGAAGCTGTGATGGAAGCATATTCCCCATATTTCACCGAATCAATTTTCTCCTTGCAATTGAGTACATAGATCGCACCCAATCTTTGAATGATTTCCTCGTCAATTCCAGTGATTTCTGCCGCAACAATGCAATTTTCGAAAAATCTCCGAGAAGTATTTCCATCGTTTGAGTTTCCATATCCGGGTTTCCTTTTCCTCCTTTGTCGAATTGTTATTATCCCAGTCTTCGTTGTCTTGTGGAAGGGTATACGCCAATTTCAACAAAAATTCCATACACCTTATCCGAGCGTGTAAAGGTGAGATTCCGTAGTTGTAGTTTGCCTCCTTGGTTGTAGAATCATCCAAACTTCCGAAATTCTTTTGAGTTGTTTTGCTAATTGGACATGTTAAAGTCGATTTGGTATTGGTTAATTCATTCACTATTTTTCCATCGACCATGGTCAAGTGAAACTCGAAGCTGCATTCAACATGTTTTCCTTCCCTGATCTCCAGAATGATGGGTCTAATAGCATATATTTCTCTTTGAATATTTTGCACTGTTGTATTGATGAGTTCCGGTGATTCTCTTGCGAATTGAAACATTATTGGACGGCAATAATGAACTGATGAAGGCCTATTGTTTCTCCAATGTAAAGATTTCTCTGATTGAAGCCGCAAAGGAACCACTGATGCCATGAACAAATTCCCGTCTGATATTGATTCATCATCTGTCCTTATTGTTTGTTTATAAATGCTTTGTCCAGATGATCCATCGCAGCCCCATTTACTGACCAATTCCACCTTCTCTGGTAAATTGTCCAACACATTATCCGGAAGACTCTTCAATAAACGTTGAGCCGTGTGATTCATCAGATTCTGCACAGTAGCTTTCACAGAGACTTCAGTAATCTCTGTATTAATCGGCCTTGACATTTTTTTTGCCTCCGTAATCCGTTTATATCCAGGTAATATATCCGCCCCATGTTGCATTAAACACGTTCGTAATATTTCATATTTCTCCTTGGATAATTGTAAGTCCATAAATAAGGCCAGGGCTTCTTCGTCAGTTAGTTCCATTATGCTAGCGTTTAATGGAGTGGGAATGCTTTTCCGAATCCTTTTGAGCCGACAAGGGCTTGCTATAGCAACCGATTTGGTTATGGATGATTTAGTCAGTTGATGATCCTTTATATATTTAGTAGCCAATGCTTCCGACAAATTTCCAGTGGTCAAGATGTTGGTCACCTCAGAAAGCTTCTTTCTTCTTGTGAAATCCGAGCAATCCTGTATTGCTTTCGATGGTCTTCCTTTACCGGTAGATGTGCTGGGTTCATCATCATGATCTTCTTCCGTGGCTTGAAAGTTGAGATCCTCCAGAAGCCCGTCCTCATATTTGACTAAATAACGTGAATGGCTTCGATACACTTCTCCCCACTTTTTCCTGAAGTTCTTGTACAGTAAGCGAATGTTGTTTTCCACTCCATAGTTGTTTCTTAAATCTCCAAACCAAAGTTCAAGCTATCTAAAACAGTCTTCTTCGAAATCACCATAGGTTGGGGCGTTCCGAAAGATTTCGAACAGTTTTCCGCGATTGATCTTTGCCATTCTGTCTTGTCAACTTTCACTGATAGACTAATGCTGGGCATATTAAAATTGCGCAATATATAGACCGATTTATTACCTATTAGGTACCCTTTGGGTTTTGGGTCAATTAAAGAGTTAAACCAGACACCTGTTATACCTATGATTTTTTGTAAATATGCCCTAAATTCATGTTATGCAGTTTATAGGTAAGGTATTGCCTACCTGGGATAACCCACAACTATTTTGTCAGCTACAAAAGTGATTTCAGCGTCTACCTGTTTTCTTTAAAAAGTAATTAATTGTTTCCTTTGGAAGTATAATTTAGCTACTATCAGGTATAAATATAAAAAACACCAAATTTCATAAACACCTATTTTATAGGTACGTTTTGTTATACAAAACAAACGAAACAAACAATTTCAAAGTATAGCGCGAGCGGGTTTGAAGCGGTTAACCCGCTTGCGCTACTGCTAGTATATTTTTTGGTATGTAATAAGTTGAATCGGTATTTTGGTATATTTTACCCTGAGTTGTTTTAGTTTATTGCATTGCATTTCCGCAGCTGCAGCAGATGTAAGTTGATTCTGGTCCAGAAAAGATCAACGAAGGTTTTGTATGTAGTGTGTATGAGGGCCGAGCCGGGCCAAAAAAGATATAGACTACTTTAGCCAGAAAAAAGTGAAAAAATTGACCCCTGGCAGGTAGCGATTTACCTGTACAAGCCCAAACCCAATTCTGTTTTTTTTTGGGTCAGTTTACAGTTTATGAATGTATCTGTTATTTAAAGTAAAAATCATGAGGTTAGGTAATCTATTTTTTGTGTAATATTACCTGAAAGTCAACCAATCTCCCTTTTTTTTTGGTGTGATGCAAAAATGGAAACAAAGTTTGACTTTGAAGGCTCATATCTTCTACAAAAAAATCTTAAAATTGATTTTATTGGAAATTCTGAATCGATGGGAAATTTCCTGTCGAATAAGTATGGTTTAAATCGTTTTTGCGATTACGACTTTTTTGATTTTAGCAACGGCTTTTGTTCGAGAGGCGCTACTGTGCGGCGTAGCGGAGTTTTTCGGTCAGTTGGAAAAGATCGACTAAAGCCGCGTGGGCGTTTTTATAGCGAACATTTCCAGAATAACAAGCTTTTTCTGGAATATGTTTGAGCTCGAACGAAGTTAGCTGCGCTTATCAGTGCCGCTGATCTGGTCTGCTGAATTAAGAGAGCAAGCGTAAGATAAGCATGAATCTAGTTAATATCAGCGATGCAATCGCCGATGCTAAGCTTTTGAGCTATGATAAACAAAATCTTTTTGGGCATATTTTTGTATGTATTTGGCGGAGAACTTGCTTTGTGCAAAACTTCTACAATAAACTTCTTGTCCTTCTTTAAATGATAGGGGCTGGGAGCGTAAGTTATATTGACCAACATTGCGATCGTAAGCGCGACGGATGTTAGCTTGAATGTCTTTCCGCAACATGGCTAAATTGTCCGATCGGGAGAGTGGTACAATCGGCTCTTCCAACAGTGATAATTCTTTCAGCAACTTGTAATCGGAACCATGCGTAATCATATCTAGTCCGAACAAGGCTCGATAAGGAGAACATCCTAAAGAAGAATGAACCGCAGCCCTTAGCAAATATGAAATGCTTATGAGGTGCAAATCCCATTCTCTTTGATCGTGCTTTAAGTAAGATCGAATATCAGCTAACAAGGAACGATTAACACGCTCTGCGGCATTACTACTGTGGGCAAAAAGTAAATCCCCTCCCGATAAAATATACTTATGACAACGTTTCTTCAAGTCCTCGAAACAGGCCAAATAGTCCCTTTCCGGTATAGCCATGAGCGCCCTTGTCGATTCCGCTTTTATCTCTTCAATCGACTCGAAACACGTTCCCCGGAGTGGTCTCTTGAGTTTTGGGAATAGCCAGAAGTCACACGGAGCCAAATCAGGAGAATACGGTGGTTGCGGAACGATATGCGTCGAATTCTTGGCGAAATGGTTACGAAGAACGAGTGCAGTGTGCGACGGTGCATTATCGTGAGGCAAAAACCAAGAGTTGTTGGCCCGTAATTCTGGTCTTTATCGACGAATTGCTTCACGCAAACGACGCAAAACGCTCATATAATATTCCTTATTAACAGTTCGGCCAGGTGGAAGGAATTCATAGTGCACCACACCACGAAAATCGAAAAAAACTGTCATCATAACCTTGATTTTTAAACGACTTTGACGTGCTCTTTTCGGTCTGGCCTCGCCTTTAGCACGATATTCGCTTGATTGGTCTGTTGTTTCAGGGTCATAAGCATAAATCCAAGTCTCATCGCCCGAGATTATGCATTTGAGCTTGTCCTGATAGTCAGAATGCATTGTTTCACACACATCATCGCGATGACTTTTTTGCAAGAAATTGAGCGTTTTCGGTACCAAACGAGATTTGACTTTTCGTAGGCCCAATTGGTCTTTCAAAATAGTTTTCACAGATCCTTCTGATATTCCGATCATATTAGTAAGGTAACGGTAACAGTCAACCGCCGATTTTTGAGCATTAATTCCTTCACTCCATCTCATCTGTTGACGTCGATGGTCGTCCGGAGCGCTCCAAGTCATCAACACGTTCCCGACCCTATTTGAAGTCTTTGTACCACTTATAAACATTTTTCTGGGACATGGTGGAATCACCAAAGGCCTTCCGCAACATCCTCAACGTTTCCGCAGCCGAAATATCATTTCGCAAACAAAATTTTTTGGCACTTCTCTGCCCAATTAAATCAGACATTGTAAAAATCGACAAATGCTCTCTTGATCGTTTGGTAAACACAGCGTAAATATAGTACTGATACTGACATTGACATGAAATTACCGCCAGATGTCATCAACAGTCCTGCCAACTCCAAAAAAAAAAAAAACTAGTCCGCCATCTTAAGCCCGCGAATTTTAAATTGAAAATTCACCTTACTTTTTGCCCACAGTAGTATTACTTTTTTGTAACAAGCTGGGACTGCTTTCTGAGGGACTGTTTGGATTCTGGGTCTTCGTTTTGCCTTTTTAATTTTGTTTATAATTTTTTGAAGTGGTGTGCTTGCAGCGAACACAAATGCCTTGCACATCTTTGCTGTGGTCAGCTCTATTCGATTGGCATTAGTTGGGCTTCGAAGAGAAGGTTATTTATGGGGGTGTGGAATACTCCAAACGCAAGCCTTAGTGCAGTGTGGTACGGGGGTTTAGTTTTTTTTAAGTATGAAGTAGCGCAGCTGCCATAAAATGGCAGACAGAAGTTGATATTTGACAATGGTTAGACCAAGGTGATTAGGTTAGGTTAGGTTAAGCCGGACGGCCTCGCAGGGCCCTGTATAGGCCAATATGGCCCTTAGTTGGTTTAAGGTGATTGCTCGAGTTTATTTGAGTAGTTACACCAGTTTAGGATGTCTGTAAATAGGGGGTTTATGTTTGTGTTATGGGCCTTCTTGTTGATCTCTTTCACAATAGTAAAATCAATACAATCAAACAACAATAGTAAGACAGAGTTTATATGCCATAAGGAATAGCATTAGAGATAACGGTGAAATGCAGAGTATGTACGTATTGTGTCTGAGTTGAATTTGGGTTAATTTCCGAGGTAAAAGTTTGTAGGGAAGTCTTCTTAGTTTGCTTTAATGCTCGCCTAGAATTTTGTATACCCATGCAGACGGTATTATAATTTTGTCATGATATTTGCAACGATATTTGAAGGAGGCATCTGCGACCTCATAAAGTATATATATTCTTGATCAGCATCACCAGCCGAGTCGATCTAGCCATGTCTGTCTGTCCGTCGGTCTGTGTGTCGGTTTCTACTCAAACTAGTCTCTCAGTTGTTGAGCTATCGAGCTGAAATTTTCAGCATAGTCTTATTTTTTTAGCACGCAGTATACGCAGTATATGTCGGAGCGGCCGAAATTGGACCCCTATATCCCATAGCTGCCATAAGAATGATGGCGAAATAAATTTATAAATATATATATATCATATCATATATATATCATATCATATATATATCATATACCATATATGTAAAATGTTCAAAATTCGATATTTTTTCAACATTACTAAAATGGATCGATTTTCAATGATACAATTGCAGACTTCGGTATACCGAAGGTTTACCGAAGTTAGCTTTTTTTCTTGTTTTTATATGTATTATGTTCTGAACATTGATACTACGTTTTAGTTTGTTTCAAGCTCTATTCTTAGTTGTTTTAAGCTCTTCAAGTTGTTTGTTCCACCATAGGCTGTTTGCTTTCTGTTGAATAAAGAGTTCGATTTAGGAATTGCGATATTCGCGCTTTGTCATATATCTTTAATAATATTTGTAGCTTCTTGGTTAATATTGTTGCTACTTTGCCTTCCATATAGTATTTTTTCGTTAATACCATGAACAGTGTCCAGTTAGCGGAATCAACTTTAAATCTAGGTTGACTGTTATTTTCCTGATATGTTGCACCATCGATTAAGGTTATATGTATTCGGAAGTGGTCACTTCCGAAGAGGTCTTAATCGGTATTCCATTTTAAGTGGGTAAGTAGATTTTGTGTAATAATTTTGAGATCGACATGTGTTAGTGAGTTATGGGTTGAAAAGTGTGTTGGAGATTCGTCGTTCAGAGTGACTAAGTTTGATTGGGTTATGTATTTGAAGATGATATTTCCTTTTCTATTTTGTTTGGAGAACCCCAGCTTTGATGCCAGCTGTTAAAGTCTATTATATTTTGATTTAGCTGAAAGTTACTAATTTTTATACCCGGTACCCATAGGGTATTATAAGTTAGTGCCAACAGAGAATGTATGTAACAGGCAGAAGGATAAATCTCCGACCCCATAAAGTATATATATTCTTAATCAGCATCACCAGCCGAGTCGATTTAGCCATGTCCGTCTGTCCGTCCGTGTGAAACAACAGATCTCAGAGACTATAAGAGCTAGAGTTACCAAATTTGGTGACAACATTGGAATCTGTTGCACGCAGATCAAGTTTGTTTTAAAAGTTGGCCACGCCCACTTCCGCCCTCAAAAATCATAAAAAACGTAAAATAAGCTATACTCGTTATTTTCGGGTTAAAGTTAATAGATACAATAAATGAATAAGATAGAGCGGACGTTTCTTTAAAATTTCAGTAAAATCGGATGATAAAAATTTGAGATATTGGCAATAAGGTAAGGTAAGGTAACAATAAGGTAATAAGGTACAATAAGATACTTTTAGGTACCGGGTATCTCACAGTCGAGCACAGTCGACTGTAGCTTTCTTACTTGTTGGTATATGTATATGTGGTTATTATCCAAGCCTCCAACTTTGATTGTAGAACTATGCCTACTTCATCGATGTCATGAATAGCTGTGAGGGTATCATATTGTATGGAGCTGTGAATGACTGTGAATTGCTACTCCACCATGTGAGTTATTTGCTGTGTTTTTTTTCTATTAGTGAGAAGTTAATAAGGATTGGATTGGGATTAATTTAAAGATCTATTGACTACTTTGATTTATTACATTTTTACCGTTAATCGAGGATTTTTCTGTTTTGTCTTTGGCTTTAAGGGGCTTGGACATCACAGATTTATCATTATTTTGACTTCTTAGCTTACGGTTAAATTCAGCGAAGGAGTTTTTGGTGATCTTTGAGGTGTGTGCCGTGATGCGGTCGATTTCCATTTCTACGTTTTCGTTGCTTTTGGGTACTGGCAGGTTAGGTATCTTAGATGTTGTGCATCTTAATTTGTTTTTTGGGTTTCAGCATTTTGTTTAGTTTGATTTTGTGTTTTGGTGGTCTTGTCGATTGCGGCTATCTTTGAGTAAGCAGTGGGTTGGTGGATATGGCGCGAATGCTATATTTGTATGGCTTATTTGAAATCTACCTTCTTGGTGACTTTTATAGCCGTAATCTCTTTTTGTTTGAGGAATGCTGGGCATGATTTTTCTAGTGGGTTGTGATTATGTTGGTCGTTAACATCCTTTCTGCAATTTATGCAGAATTTGTTGTTGGTGCATTCTTCATTGTCGGCGGTGTGTTCTATGGCTGAGCAGTTAGAGCAGAGTTTTTGGCTTTTACAGGCTTTGTGATGTGTCTGAGTCGGTGGCAATTTCGGCATTGTGGTAGCAAAAGTAAACTTTATAAGACCGGTTTCAGTTGGTTTATTGTCAATGAACCTAAGGATCTTTTCGACTTTAGTGACTTTCTGGGATGCGAGTTCTCGTAGTCTTTCGTTTTCTGTAACGGTCAGTCCTTCCAGTTACGCTGTCTACTAAGGTTGTGCTCAGGAAAGATGGGGTGGTTTTTGTACCTCTCGAGACATTCCTATTACTCGAATTTTCAGGAAACGTCCGCTCTATTTTATTCATTTTTTGTATCTATTAACTTTAAACCGAAAAAACGAGTATAGCTTAATAAGGTTTTTTATGATTTTTGAGGGCGGAAGTGGGCGTGGCCAAATTTTAAAACAAACTTGATCTGCGTGCAACAGATTCCAATGTTGTCACCAAATTTGGTAACTCTAGCTCTTAT
This sequence comes from Drosophila rufa, assembly GCA_018153105.1. Classification (NCBI taxonomy): domain Eukaryota; kingdom Metazoa; phylum Arthropoda; class Insecta; order Diptera; family Drosophilidae; genus Drosophila; species Drosophila rufa. The sequence goes on from JAECXS010000135.1 coordinate 401,245, forward strand.
AGTCTCTGAGATCTGTTGTTTCACACGGACGGACAGACGGACATGGCTAAATCGACTCGGCTGGTGATGCTGATTAAGAATATATATACTTTATGGGGTCGGAGATTTATCCTTCTGCCTGTTACATACATTCTCGGTTGGCACTAACTTATAATACCCTATGGGTACCGGGTATAAAAATGCATTAGTATGGATGCCTCTTAAGTTGTTTGAATAAATGATTCCTTGGGTGTTGTTCAAACTGATGTGTTCAGATACACAGATACACATCGTAGAATGTGTTCAGATTGGTTAATATTATAGCTTTATACTTGCTTGATACTCTTGGTTTTCACTAATAGTGTTCCAGCACGGGTTTTTTGGCAAGATACTACTTCGCTTCCACATGCAAAAGTCTATAACTTTTTTGATCACAAATGGTGATATTATTGTCGGTTCTAAAAACATGAGTCTGGTTGCAATGTGCATTATAGTTGAGGTCCGGCGGGCGATTCATTGCAGCTCCCTCGGGCTATATGCAGCCCTTCTGGTCAGTTTTTGGTGTTGGTGCAGAATTGATTTTGTTTATTTTCGGGGTTCTGTTTTGCTTCTCGTTTGTTTTTCGAAAAATGATTTGGGTCTTGCGCTTATTTGCGGAGCGATGCCAAAAGCACGTCTAATCATAACGAAGTCTTGACGTCGAATGTGCCCATAATAATACTATTCCGCCACCGTTTTTTTTTTTTTTTTTTGGGCCTTGTTCATATCGGCTGGAGTCATTATCAAACAGATTTAATTTTATTTCGTCGTTCCATAAAATAATATTACACTCCCTGGACCCATCTGGTCTAGAGCATGTCAAAATATTTTCGCCAACGAATCGGATTCAGTCGTATTTTACAATAAATTATTGAAGAACTATTCAAGACATTGAGCTTTTTTCGTAGTAATTCGCATCGGTTACTTACTGCTGATATATCAAAATGCCTGATACTGATATTAATCGATGCGTTCACCAGAACAACATGATAACTGATCACTGATGGATTTCGTACGATAGTTGTGCTGAACGAGCATGATTACTAATCATGATGCAAACATTTTTACCATCATGATCCGAAAAAAGGAGCGGTAAAATAGTAAGCTACCTTTATACGATACTGATGGATTGCTGCTGGCATATATCGATGGTTGAAATATCGAAAACAAACACAAAGGGAATATAATTATTAATAACGAATTCAGTGGAATCCTTAGCTGATCTGCCAGAATTAGTTGATTATGATGTAGCTAAGAATGCAGCGTGCCGTGCTGCAATTGCGGTAGTGGACGAAATGGATTTAACAACCCGCCTTTTAAAGAAAAGGAGGCGCCACATTTTATAATTTTTTTTTTACCTAAAGTGCAAAGACAGGTTTAAAGCCGATAGATTTCAAGCCGATTATTTTTAGGACGGCGTATGTACATGAGCGTTCACCAGAACAACTTGATCACTGATTACTGATCCATCACTAATCAGTAATCATGTTGTTCTGGTAAACGCGACCAATAACTCGATATTAATTACACTGCGGACGGAGGGAACTACAATGCTGAAAAACATTGTAAACATAAAGAGTCTTGGGGGAATGGGGTATGGGGTATTGGGGTATGATGAAAAAACGGAAGTGTCAGTCAATGTTCAGATTTACAATTCTTATTTTTGTCAAATATGCCAGGTGCAATCACAAATTGAAAAATTGTTTTATGGCGATATTAGAAGTTAAGAAATTGAGGAGACATATCGAAGCAGAATTACAAAAGTATCATATGTCGAAAATTCAAATATTACAGAAGTTTTTCTTTTATCCATCATAGAAGGGCAAACTCGTTGCCATTTTGTTGTAGTTTGTTTGGTATGTAAAAGCTGCACTCACGAGTGACAACTTAAATGTTGCCAAAAATTGTGCCATTTCCTGAAAAAATAAGGGTATTTGCTAATACGTTTCTTTTGCGCGCTCTGTTTTCATAGGCTCGGCCGCTACACATTCAACATTAGCTAATAAACAAAAAAAAACATTTATTTTTTCAAATTAGTTTTATGTTTGTAAATGTTTATTCTTACAAACGAAAAAAATTTGAACTAAGACCGAATAAGCACAAAATAAAAGATACAACATTTGTTTTCATTTTTTTCGTGCAATTCAAGAATTTTGATTCACATGGAAAACAAATTTGTACGAGTATAACATACGATAATTTAATTTACTTTATTTTAATCGAAACTATAGAGTTTTAGCTAGTACATTTTGCAGGATGGTGAGTCCTACTTTTTAGAACAATTTTGCATAAAATCTTAATTTCGTAAGAATGCGAGAAATAATACTTTCGCAAATATGCGTCGATATCTCTTTAATTATACCCGGTACCAATAGGGTACAAGGGTATTATAAGTTAGTGCCAACCGAGAATGAACCGTCCCCATAAAGTATATATATTCTTGATCAGCATCACCAGCCGAGTCGATTTAGCCATGTCCGTCTGTCCGTCCGTGTGAAACAACAGATCTCAGAGACTATAAGAGCTAGAGTTACCAAATTTGGTGACAACATTGGAATCTGTTGCACGCAGATCAGTTTGTTTTAAAATTTGGCCACGCCCACTTCCGCCCTCAAAAATCATAAAAAACGAAAACGTTATTTTCGGGTTAAAGTTAATAGATAAAATAAATTAGCGTTAAATAACGGACGTTTTCTGAAATTTTCAGTAACGTCGGATGATAAACATGCGAGGTATTAGCAATAAGGTTAGAATTTTAACACATTCCCCTAAGGCACTGCTGTTGCTGTTGCAAGCTGTAGCCGACAAGTGGCGCGTTCGAGCCTTGACCGCGCGATATAATGGCGCCAACTGCAGAAGAAATGACAAGAGAATATAGCAAGAAATGAAAAAAAATTACATAATTCATTTTTTGGCGTCCTTATAAAATGTATCATTCATATTTAAGTATGACATTAAATTGTTTAGGTCGGGAGCTTATTCGAGAGGCGATTTATTTTAAGAAGCATCGAAGTAGAGTATGATAATGTATGTAAAATTTTAAATAGCCTTTTAGTGTAAAGCACAAACGTTTAGGTACCGGGTATCTCACAGTCGAGCACTCTCGACTCTCGACTGTAGCTTTCTTACTTGTTTATTTTAGTTTTGGGATATAGCTATTTTTACAGTTTTCGAATTGCGGTTGTAATTTCATTAACATCGAACAACTATATCACATAGCTTCCATAGGAGCGATCGGTAAATTTATATGAAAATCTAAAAACTTACATGTAAAATTTAAAAAAAATTAGATAGAGTCTCACTTAGTATAAACTTACGCGGAGATATGTCGCTATGTCACTTACTTACTATAAACTTGAACAGTTTTAATTTAGTTTATTTTTTGCTGTATACTGCTGCGTGTCGAAGAGGTCCTCGTGTACTACATATGTAGCTAAGGATAATATATGGACTTCATTTTGTATCAAATAAAAACACCTCTTAACGAGGAGAGATTAAAGTGACGATGGCACATTCAACTCAAAAAATCTCTGATACCAAATTTTGTGACGATTAATAGTTATACAAACAAAAATATTTAAAAAGTTTTTAATTAGTTTCAAAATCGGCATGCTGCCTGTTTTGCCTGTTTAAATTTTTCAGCTAAGCGCCGATTTTGAAACTAATTAAAAACTTTTTAAATACCCTTTAATCTCACCTTGTTAAGAAGTGTTTTTATTTGATATCAGAAGTTTTTTAAATGACATATGTATGTACATACATAGGTCTTCCATTGTTGTTATAAGTTTTTGTTTTATACTCAAATGAGAAAAATTAACAAAAAAAATGCATATAAGAAGTTAGCTATATGGGGTTATTGCTACTAATTTTGATAAGAAAGCGAATTTTCGGAGATATGTGTTGTACCCCGAAATATCTCAAGGGCTATACGGCCTCAAGTGACTATAAAAATCGTAAGAGTCATTAAACAAAAAAAATTTTTCATCTTAAAAAAAAAAATTAATCTTCATTCTAAATTCTTAATTATAATATTTAGAAAAAGACATTAAACAACAACAAATTTTAATCTTAAAAAAAAAAAAAATTTTAATTCTAAATTCTTAATTATAATATTTAGAAAAATTTTGTCAGGGCAAAGTAATTATCATATCAAAATACTTTTCCAACAACATATAGCACGTTTCTGTAACTTTAGTCGTTCAGAAGTTAGATTAAATTAAATTAGATTTGAAAAATTAAAATTATATTAAATTAAGAAAAATAAAAATTTAAAACGATTTATTTGAATATAAATTATATTAAATTTCCTTTGATGCTTTTTAATTTTTTTGCATTGTGCACGTCTCTATATGACTCTACATGTTTTTTTACATAAATGTATGTATAGTGCATATAAAAGGTTAGGTATATGGGATCTTTGCTACTAATTTTAATAAGCAATATCTCGAGAAAGCGAATTTTCCCAGCTATGTCTTATATACCAAAAGTTGAGCAATCTCAAGGGCTATATGGCCTTGAGTGACTATCAAAATCGTTAAAGCCATTTTTAAGAAAACTTCAAAAACTTAAAAAAAAATGTATTTTTTTTTTGAAATTGAAATGGAGTGGGCGGATTTTTAGCCAAAATAAGACGATCGTAGATGTAGGTGTCCCAACGAAAAGGTGCAAAATCCCACGTAGAATAATGAGTATTTGTTGGGGTTGCAGTTTGGATTGAATATAAACTTTATTTGCCTTCATCGGCTGGGTCGTAAATTAGAACTCACTACATGTCATAAAAATAGAAGTTTGGGAGAGCGGAATGGAAGGCTCTTGCGGACTTGAAGCCCGGAGGAAGAGAGAGGGAGAGCGAGTGCGGGAGAGCGCTGGGCTCCATTAAGCGGGACATTTCGAAGCCGCTAGCACTTCACACTGGCTCTCGAAAATAAGCGCCCTCTTGGCGCGAACATTAATTATAAATTCTTAAATATTATATTAAGATAAATTATGTCAAGGCAAAGCTATTATCATTAAAAAATACCTTTCAAACGACATATAGCACGTTTCTGTAGCTTTAGTCGTTTAGAGCTTATGGGCGCGGGAAATCTGGCTTTTTTAGCTGTTTTCCCGCCAAACTAGCGGGAAACCCAAAAAGTCGTAGAGCAGAAAATGTTCAGCTCGAGCTGTTTAATAAAATAAAAGTAGTTCCAGGACTCTAAAACAAAAAAATCGCCAGACAGACAAACAGACAGACAGACAAACAACAGGACAAACTTTTTCATTTCGGAAAGGCCGTTAAGCGGGACATTTCGAAGCCGCTAGCGCTTCACACTGGCTCTCGAAAATAAGCGCCCTCTTGGCGCGAATATTAATTATAAATTCTTAAATATTATATTAAGATAAATTATGTCAAGGCAAAGCTATTATCATTAAAAAATACCTTTCAAACGACATATAGCACGTTTCTGTAGCTTTAGTCGTTTAGAACTTATGGGCGCGGGATATCTGGCTTTTTTAGCTGTTTTCCCGCCAAACTAGCGGGAAACCCAAAAAGTCGTAGAGCAGAAAATGTTCAGCTCGAGCTGTTTAATAAAATAAAAGTAGTTCCAGGACTCTAAAACAAAAAAATCGCCAGACAGACAAACAGACAGACAGACAAACAACAGGACAAACTTTTTCATTTCGGAAAGGCCGTTAAGCGGGACATTTCGAAGCCGCTAGCGCTTCACACTGGCTCTCGAAAATAAGCGCCCTCTTGGCGCGAACATTAATTATAAATTCTTAAATATTATATTAAGATAAATTATGTCAAGGCAAAGCTATTATCATTAAAAAATACCTTTCAAAGACATATAGCACGTTTCTGTAGCTTTAGTCGTTTAGAACTTATAGGCGCGGGAAATCTGGCTTTTTTAGCTGTTTTCCCGCCAAACTAGCGAAAACCCAAAAAGTCGTAGAACAAAAAATGTTCAGCTCGAGCTGTTTAATAAAATAAAAGTAGTTCCAGGACTCTAAAACAAAAAAATCGCCAGACAGACAAACAGACAGACAGACAGACAAACAACAGGACAAACTTTTTCATTTCGGAAAGGCCGTTAAAATCTTGTGTATTGAATATCTTTTGAACGGAGTATCGGATCAGGATGATCGAGGTGTCATTCGACGCGTATTTAAAGCTAGATCACAACAACATTAAAAATTTGGGAATTTTTGCTCCACCGGCCCCAATAGCTCCAATTTTCAAAATTTTCACACCACAGTCTCGGTGCTCAAGGAGACTACTATATACAGCCGTAGAATTGAAAATCTGCTACGATAGTCCGATCAGAACCATTTATATCTTGATCGAAGGGTATTGTAAACCTCGTCACTACGTGGACTGCCGTCCACAGTGATTTTTTTTGTAACTGTGATTGTAACTGGTGCACTTTTTGTTTCCTTTATCTATGCCTAATAAGTTATTAGTAATAACATTCATTAAATAAAACTTTGAATTTGTTTGGAAGAGCACTCAAAATTGATCGTATACAGTGGTATAATCGATTATCATTCGTATTTTCCATTTCAGGCTTACTCGAGTTGGCTCATAGAGAGTACCAAGCAGTGGATTACGAAAGTGCAGAAAAACATTGTATGCAATTATGGCGACAAGACAGTACAAACACTGGAGTTTTATTACTGCTGTCATCTATTCATTTCCAATGTAGAAGACTTGATAAGTCAGCGCAGTTTTCTACCCTGGCAATAAAACAAAACCCTGTGCTGGCGGAAGCATATAGGTAAGTTTTAAAAACCAATTTTATCGGGGACGTCTCAGAAGTCTTATTCAACCAAATTCCACACAAAATGGAAAAATTATTTGGTTTTAATTTTGGTTTTAAATCTACAAACTTAGAATGATGGTTTGATTACGTAGCGGTCATCGGATTCTTAAAACTAGTCTTATGTTTAACGCTAACATGGCATACATCCTTGAGAGCGATGGGAAAGACAGCTATCCCGTACTTATCATCATCATCATATCATATTTTGTGACCCACGCAGGGGTTCAGATTAGATCTGTGCTAGGCCCAAGTGGCCGCTGTTTAGAGATACGCGCACATGCGCTCAAGCGCATAGATTTTTATAAGATAAATACATATATGTATATATATATATATACAAGTGTTCATGTTTAAACATTCTGCCAAGGCCCAGCAAGATTGGGTGTGGGTGTACACTTTTAAAATTTTACATATAAAATACAGAATTTATTAATATACAAACATATTGAACAATTATACATTTCATAACACGTTTAAGTGAACTGTAGTTTTTAATAATTGTTTCTTTAACTTAACTGTTAACATTTAAGTTCCTTGTAAAGACCCCAAAAATTGGGTTTACATTTTCGTAATTAAAATTACAATAATTATCAAGCATATAATTAAAGAGGTATTAATTCTTTAATTCTGTATGGCTTTAATTTAACATTCGTTTTCTCTTTCAAAGTGAACGGTCATGTTTTTGTTTTGCGCCTCGTATTTGTGTAAATTCTTTGCTATAAACCACCGGGGTTTTATTTGAAACTTCTATCTTGTGTTCAATAATAATTCGCAGTTTCACTTCGCGTGTGCATGCGGCTGTTTTTGTGTATTAATAACTATATTAATTGCAAATAAGTTTGGTGCAGCAATTGCTTATCTTCATTGCATTGCAGCTTGACGGCTTAAGCTCCCTAACTCTAGCTCTATTGCTCGCTCTCTCTCTCTTAGTGCACTTAACTTCTCTTATTTTCTCTTAACTTCTGATTGGTACAGTGGTAAGTAACTATAATGACCGGTAATATTTTCTGCGCTATTAAAACCTGCAAGAAGGTAAATTCAAATGATGACCCTAATATCGGCTGCTGGCTTTGTGCCTCGATCGCACAGGCCGGGCGGCTGAAATTATTAAAAACAGTGGAATGCGCTACTGCTGTGAACCTGTCGCGAGGTTGAAAAGGAATTGAGGTCTTTTATGCGGCAAACCAAAAATGGTTTTAGGAAAGTACTTGTTAGTTTTCGTAAAACGAATAAGGTGCTCCTTGCGCTGGACTCCCAGTTTAATGGCCTTAAGCTATTAAGCGAGTCCCCTAAGCCCAAAAAAACCACAGTTGGCTCACCTCATTTGGGGGGATCCCAACAACTCGCGGCGGGTTCTCAACAGCAGACCCCCTCGGCACTGCCCTTAACCCCATATCTAACTCCAATGACACTGAGATCGAATGTGCGAAATGAATCGATATCCGAATTTGGCGCGGGAGAGGTCACAATCAATGACCCCACAGAACCCCATCCCGAAAACTTCCAGGGTATCAGACCTGGAATACCGGCCTAAATTGGTACTACAAGCGTAGTGCCAAAAGGCCTTATTGGTATACCTTCAACGAAACAGATATTTGTTTCGCGGCATTCCCCTGATCAAACATCTGATGATGTAATTACCAATATTCTAGGTCACATAAAAGCCGAAAAATCTAAAATTAAAGTGGAAAAAATCAAATTTTCTTTTGCTACGGATATTTCATCTTTCAAAATAAATGTCCCTGACGAACTTTTTAAGACAATGTGCTCTGAGAACTTCTGGCCAAACCACATTGTTGTTAAGGAGTACAAAGCTAAGAAAAAAAAGACGGCCTGTTGGAGTTAGTTTACCCAGGCCGGAAAAATCCATTGTGCCATCTACCTCGTCCACTTCAAAAAACCAGTGTTTAAAAAACTGCAGTCGAAGTAGGAGAAGTCGCAATATTTTTGCTTTTCACTGCTTCGACTGCGAGCGACTTCTTCAAATGAACAGTTTCTTCTGCTTCTGCTTCTGAAAAAAACGGAAGTCGCAGTCGAAGCAAAGGCAAAAATGAAAAAGCGACCAAAATCAAACAGCAGCAGCAGTCGCCGATTTTCGTTTTTTTGCTTTCCGCTTTGCTGTTGCTTTCGATCGTGAGCGTAAGTCGAAGCAGCAGCAACTGTCGACTTCCAGAAGTCGTCGGCAGTCGCAATCGCGAAAAACGATTCGCGCGACTGTTGGTTGCTTCTGATTTTTGTAGCTGTTGCTTTCGATCGTAAGTATAAATCGCTAGCAGCAGCAAGTGCGACTTTTGGAAGTCAACAGCCGTCGCAGTCGCGAAAAACTAGACATTTTGTTCTTCTTCTCTTTGTACTTCTTGCACTTTTTATTTTATTTTTTACTCGTTTTTCATTAGTTAAAATAATTATAAAGGAAATCAAAACTTATAAGAACAAATTAAGTTGAACATAAAAACATAATAAATAATAAGTAATAAATAATCAGACAGGCTCCGGTTTTCACTTTCACAAGATTCTCTCGTTTTCGTTTTCGAAAACGAAAAATCGGTGCTCCCGTTTTCGTTTTCAAAATCGGGCAAGTTTGTCTTGTCGAAATGAAAAGTAAATGCCTTTTTCTACTTCAGATCGGTGCTTAATTGCAAAAGGAAAAAAATAGTTGACTCTTTGGTCCATTGATGTTCATTTCACACCATCAGTAGATCAATCTAATTCGTATTTACTTTTTAATTAATTCTTTTCTGACCCCACCTCGAATTTGGGAACAAAATATTTGCCGTCGCACAGTAGCGCCTCTCGAACAAAAGCCGTTGCTAAAATCAAAAAATTCGTGGTCGCAAAAACGATTTAAACCATACTTATTCGACAGGAAATTTCCCATCGATTCAGAATTTCCAATAAAATGAATTTTAAGATTTTTTTTGTAGAAGATATGAGCCTAGCAGCAGCAAGTGCGACTTTTGGAAGTCAACAGCCGTCGCAGTCGCGAAAAACTAGACATTTTGTTCTTCTTCTCTTTATACTTCTTGCACTTTTTATTTTATTTTTTACTCGTTTTTCATTAGTTAAAATAATTATAAAGGAAATCAAAACTTATAAGAACAAATTAAGTTGAACATAAAAACATAATAAATAATAAGTAATAAATAATCAGACAGGCTCCGGTTTTCACTTTCACAAGATTCTCTCGTTTACCTTTTCGAAAACGAAAAATCGGTGCTCCCGTTTTCGTTTTCAAAATCGGGCAAGTTTGTCTTGTCGAAATGAAAAGTAAATGCCTTTTTCTACTTCAGATCGGTGCTTAATTGCAAAAGGAAAAAAATAGTTGACTCTTTGGTCCATTGATGTTCATTTCACACCATCAGTAGATCAATCTAATTCGTATTTACTTTTTAATTAATTCTTTTCTGACCCCACCTCGAATTTGGGAACAAAATATTTGCCGTCGCACAGTAGGGCCTCTCGAACAAAAGCCGTTGCTAAAATCAAAAAATTCGTGGTCGCAAAAACGATTTAAACCATACTTATTCGACCGGAAATTTCCCATCGATTCAGAATTTCCAATAAAATCAATTTTAAGATTTTTTTTGTAGAAGATATGAGCCTTCAAAGTCGAACTTTGTTTCCATTTTTGCATCATACAAAAAAAAAAGGGGGAAATTGGTTGACTTTCAGGTAATATTACACAAAAAATAGATTACCTAACCCAATGATTTTTACTTTAAATAACAGATACATTCATAAACTGTAAGCTGACCCAAAAAAAACAGAATTAGGTTTGGGCTTATACAGGTAAATCGCTACCTGCCAGGGGTCCATTTTTTTCATTTTTTTCTGGCTAAAGTAGTCTATATCTTTTTTGGCCCGGCTCGGCCCTCATACACACTACATACAAAACCTTCGTTGATCTTTTCTGGACCAGAATCAACTTACATCTGCTGCAGCTGCGGAAATGCAATGCAATAAACTAAAACAACTCAGGGTAAAATATACCAAAATACCGATTCAACTTAATACATACCAAAAAATATACTAGCTGTAGCGCAAGCGGGTTAACCGCTTCAAACCCGCTCGCGCTATACTTTGAAATTGTTTGTTTCGTTTGTTTTGTATAACAAAACGTACCTATAAAATAGGTGTTTATGAAATTTGGTGTTTTTTATATTTATACCTGATAGTAGCTAAATTATACTTCCAAAGGAAACAATTAATTACTTTTTAAAGAAAACAGGTAGACGCTGAAATCACTTTTGTAGCTGACAAAATAGTTGTGGGTTATCCCAGGTAGGCAATACCTTACCTAAAAAACTACAACTACGGATCTCACCTTTACACGCTCGGATAAGGTGTATGGAATTTTTGTTGAAATTGGCGTATACCCTTCCACAAGACAACGAAGACTGGGATAATAACAATTCGACAAAGAAGGAAAAGGAACAATTTAGGAAATATCGAATACAGGAAGCGTTTTCAAAGCAACTTGGACTCAAAGTGGACTGCCCGAAACCCGGATATGGAAACTCAAACGATGGAAATACTTCTCGGAGATTTTTCGAAAATTGCATTGTTGCGGCAGAAATCACTGGAATTGACGAGGAAATCATTCAAAGATTGGGTGCGATCTTGAATGTACTCAATTGCAAGGAGAAAATTGATTCGGTGGAATATAGGGAATATGCTTCCATCACAGCTTCGCTTTTGGCTGAGAAGTATCCTCATAAGAAATTAACTCCAACAGTCCACAAAATTCTAGAACATGGTAAAGATATAATTGAATATCAGTCTTTGCCAATTGGATAACTTTCAGAAGAAGCTCAAGAATCGCTAAATAAATTCTATAAGAAGTATAGATACTGCAACACTTACAAGTCATCCAGACTTAGGCAAAATGAGGACCTCTTCAATATGTTAGCTGCATCATCTGACCCGTTTATTGCATTTTTGCGGCATGTAAAGTCGCGAAAAGATATAGAATCAAGTAATTATAGTCCAGAAATGCTTAAACTATTAGAAATTCCCCTAATATAGGCCCGTTTGTTAGTAAAAAATAGCCAAAATTATAGGAAAAAAAAATTTAAAAAAAAAGGTTAAATATTTTTTTAAGTTTTCAAATTATTTTTATTTAAGCAAATACATAAAAATAAAGATAAAAATTAAAAAAAAATGTTTTTAAAAAATTGTTTTCATTGATTAAAATAGATTTTTTCACTTTGATACCCTATAAAAAGGCGAATGGGTGGGCGTGGCATATTGTCCAATACATATACAAATTTTACAACATTTACCTGTAAAATGCCGTTTAAATTATTTGATTATCTTATTTGGTTCAAAAGTTACGATTTTAGCAACGCAAAATGAGAAAAGGCGCTACTGTGCGTCGGCAACAACATCTTTCGTTTTGGTTACCAGTGCTGCCGTACTGTTGATGGAACAAAACAATCTGGTCGAAATGCTTTTAAATTTAAAAAGTGGTCACTAATAATGTTTAAGGAGAATAAAATAAGGTTTTAATAAATAAACAGTTTATTTTAATGTTTCAATGGAATTCTTACCAATAAAAAAAGGTATAAAAGACACATCATCAAAAGGTGGCAGCCCTCTTGGACCGATAAATAACCAATTTCTGCCTTTATTTGGCTTTAAAACAAACAATTAAAAAGAGTAAAGGCATTTAAGCATTCCGTTTGCTTCTCAAAACATCCAAGTCATCTGTTTGAGCAATAAAAACGATTAAATATTTCGATAACAAAACGATGACAAAAAGTTTGTGAAAACCGGAGCACCTAAAAACGAAAACGTGCGTTTTTGGTCTAAAACGAAAACTAAAAATAAAAGTGAAAACCGGAGCACGCCTGAATAATTAATTTTTGTAACTTTTCTTACTTAAATAATTTTTAAAAATACATATATTATTGTCAATCGCTTTGATTAGATTGTTCGTCATTTTCAAAAAGTTCCATTGAATCAATTGCCATTTCCAAAAAGCTGGGATTTAATTTAACGAGCAATATGTGCTAAGGAACATCCTGGCTTTGCGATTGCGGTTGTCGGTTAGCACCAGTCTTAGCGTAGAGAATGCTCGTTCAATCGACACCTGTTTCAAAATAAAGTTATTAATAAGTAAACTTCAATTATTCATTAACATTAATCAAACGGCATAACAAACATTGCCAATACCGTATAACTTCGGGTCAGTGTATTGTTTTCCTTTCCAATATTGTAAAATGTCTGTGTCAATTCGTTGATATGGAAGTTGGAGAATTTCAATTTTTGAATAAACGTCCATTGTACTGTTGACTTCGGTTTTAACACCTTGCGTTAAGTATGCATCCAACAATGCGTCTTCCTCATCAAAAAAATAGTTCCCCATTTGATTTGAGCTGGAACTCGGGGTTGAGCACAAATCGCCAGTAGGATGCCAGGATTAAGACTATAAAGTCTGTCCCAAATGGATTTCCAATGACCTATGGCGTCAGATTTTTGGTCAGATGACAATGTATGCTGAAAACGGGGATCCAAAAACAGACACGAAACTACAAATTTGTTATTTAACAATATTTTTGTTCGTTTTCAATTGCATTTAAAATTTGATTTCCAATAGTTTTTTTCAAAAGCTAACTTGAATTCATTACTACTATTTTTGTTGATATTTTAAGCTTAAGCCATTGGGCGTAAAAATTGCTGTAGTTCAATTGTTCCTCTTGAAATTTTTGTATTGTTTTTTGCAAGGGACTGAAAACATTGCAGTAGATCTCAATAAAATCCCAAAACGAGGATTCTACAAGGTGAGTTCCAAAGTAAACAGGACTTTAAAAAAAAAGACAGAACAAATAGTTTTTTTGGCAAAATCAATTTATTTTATTCAAAATAGTCTCCTTCTGCTTTAATACAGCGTTTTGCACGGTCCAAAAGTGTGTTGAACGAGTGTTTTAGCTCGTTGCCCGGTATGGCCGCCAGTAAGCCTTTGGAATGGCTTCTACGTCTGCATAACGCTTTCCTTTCATCGGCAAATGCATTTTTCCGAAAAGGTAGAAGTTGCACGGTGCCATATCAGGTGAATACGGGGAGTGGTTGATGGTTAAAATGTGATTTTTGGTCAAATAGTCGGACACAAGCGTCGATTTGGGACGTCAATTTTTGGACGTCAGTCAATTTGTGAGGAATAAACCGTGCACACACCTTTTGTAAGCCCAAATGTTCGGTCAAAATGCGATAAATCGATGTTTTGGAGATGTTCAATTCTATTTCCATGAATTTCAATGATGATTTCGGCTGATTTTTATGAATTCACGCACAGTTTCGATAGAATTTTCGGTGATCACGGATTTTGGTTGGCCCACATGTTCATCGTCATTTATGTCCTCACGACCACTTTGAAAACGTTGAAACCACTCGTGCACTCTGCTACGGGATAGGCAATCATCGCCATAAACTTGTTTCATCAATTGAAACGTTTCGGTAAAAGTTTTACCAATTTTAAAACTAAATTTAATGTTGGCTCTTTGTTCGAAGCTCATTTTCGCACCGATGACAAAAACATACTGACACTTAAAACGCAATAACCTCACTTCCAATAGATGAAATGTCATGAAATTTTTACTGGAAGTCGATAAACGATAGCAGATTCTAACGCACCAGTTGACATATAGATGGCGCCACTAGAGAGCGCTAGATTAAGAAAGTCCTGTTTACTTTGGAACTCACCTTGAATGTACAATGTATGTATGTACAATTTTAATTTGCCTTTTAGTGTGAGGCGCAAACGTTTAGGTACCGGGTATCTCACAGTCGAGCACAGTCGACTGTAGCTTTCTTACTTGTTTCGTCTGTTGTTGAAGTGCTCGGGCGTCCGGCACGCTCTTCGTCGTTCACATCTTCTCGGCCTTCTGAGAACATTTTGTACCACCGATAAACGTTGCTTCGGTCCAAGGTAGCTTCTCTGTATGCCACAGTCAACATTCGAAATGCATCCGCGCACTTAATTTCGTTTTTCACGTTGCTAAAATCAAAAAATTCGTGGTCGCAAAAACGATTTAAACCATACTTATTCGACCGGAAATTTCCCATCGATTCAGAATTTCCAATAAAATCAATTTTACGATTTTTTTTGTAGAAGATATGAGCCTTCAAAGTCGAACTTTGTTTCCATTTTTGCATCATACAAAAAAAAAGGGGGAAATTGGTTGACTTTCAGGTAATATTACACAAAAAATAGATTACCTAACCTAATGATTTTTACTTTAAATAACAGATACATTCATAAACTGTAAGCTGACCCAAAAAAAAACAGAATTAGGTTTGGGCTTATACAGGTAAATCTCTACCTGCCAGGGGTCCATTTTTTTCATTTTTTTCTGGCTAAAGTAGTCTATATCTTTTTTGGCCCGGCTCGGCCCTCATACACACTACATACAAAACCTTCGTTGATCTTTTCTGGACCAGAATCAACTTACATCTGCTGCAGCTGCGGAAATGCAATGCAATAAACTAAAACAACTCAGGGTAAAATACACCAAAATACCGATTCAACTTAATACATACCAAAAAATATACTAGCTGTAGCGCAAGCGGGTTAACCGCTTCAAACCCGCTCGCGCTATACTTTGAAATTGTTTGTTTCGTTTGTTTTGTATAACAAAACGTACCTATAAAATAGGTGTTTATGAAATTAGGTGTTTTTTATATTTATACCTGATAGTAGCTAAATTATACTTCCAAAGGAAACAATTAATTACTTTTTAAAGAAAACAGGTAGACGCTGAAATCACTTTTGTAGCTGACAAAATAGTTGTGGGTTATCCCAGGTAGGCAATACCTTACCTAAAAAACTACAACTACGGATCTCACCTTTACACGCTCGGATAAGGTGTATGGAAATTTTTGTTGAAATTGGCGTATACCCTTCCACAAGACAACGAAGACTGGGATAATAACAATTCGACAAAGAAGGAAAAGGAACAATTGAGGAAATATTGAATACAGGAAGCGTTTTCAAAGCAACTTGGACTCAAAGTGGACTGCCCGAAACCCGGGTATGGAAACTCAAACGATGGAAATACTTCTCGGAGATTTTTCGAAAATTGCATTGTTGCGGCAGAAATCACTGGAATTGACGAGGAAATCATTCAAAGATTGGGTGCGATCTTGAATGTACTCAATTGCAAGGAGAAAATTGATTCGGTGAAATATAGGGAATATGCTTCCATCACAGCTTCGCTTTTGGCTGAGAAGTATCCTCATAAGAAATTAACTCCAACAGTCCACAAAATTCTAGAACATGGTAAAGATATAATTGAATATCAGTCTTTGCCAATTGGATAACTTTCAGAAGAAGCTCAAGAATCGCTAAATAAATTCTATAAGAAGTATAGATACTGCAACACTTACAAGTCATCCAGACTTAGGCCCTCAAAATGAGGCCCTCTTCAATATGTTAGCTGCATCATCTGACCCGTTTATTGCATCTCTGCGGCATGTAAAGTCGCGAAAAGATATAGAATCAAGTAATTATAGTCCAGAAATGCTTAAACTATTAGAAATTCCCCTAATATAGGCCCGTTTGTTAGTAAAAAATAGCCAAAATTATAGAAAAAAAAATTTAAAAAAAAAGGTTAAATATTTTTTTTAAGTTTTCAAATTATTTTTATTTAAGCAAATACATAAAAATAAAGATAAAAAATTAAATAAAAATGTTTTTAAAAAATTGTTTTCATTGAATAAAATAGATTTTTTCACTTTGATACCCTATAAAAAGGCGAATGGGTGGGCGTGGCATATTGTCCAATACATATACAAATTTTACAACATTTACCTGTAAAATGCCGTTTAAATTATTTGATTATCTTATTTGGTTCAAAAGTTACGATTTTAGCAACGCAAAATGAGAAAAGGCGCTACTGTGCGTCGGCAACAACATCTTTCGTTTTGGTTACCAGTGCTGCCGTACTGTTGATGGAACAAAACAATCTGGTCGAAATGCTTTTAAATTTAAAAAGTGGTCACTAATAATGTTTAAGGAGAATAAAATAAGGTTTTAATAAATAAACAGTTTATTTTAATGTTTCAATGGAATTCTTACCAATAAAAAAAGGTATAAAAGACACATCATCAAAAGGTGGCAGCCCTCTTGGACCGATAAATAACCAATTTCTGCCTTTATTTGGCTTTAAAACAAACAATTAAAAAGAGTAAAGGCATTTAAGCATTCCGTTTGCTTCTCAAAACATCCAAGTCATCTGTTTGAGCAATAAAAACGATTAAATATTTCGATAACAAAACGATGACAAAAAGTTTGTGAAAACCGGAGCACCTAAAAACGAAAACGTGCGTTTTTGGTCTAAAACGAAAACTAAAAATAAAAGTGAAAACCGGAGCACGCCTGAATAATTAATTTTTGTAACTTTTCTTACTTAAATAATTTTTAAAAATACATATATTATTGTCAATCGCTTTGATTAGATTGTTCGTCATTTTCAAAAAGTTCCATTGAATCAATTGCCATTTCCAAAAAGCTGGGATTTAATTTAACGAGCAATATGTGCTAAGGAACATCCTGGCTTTGCGATTGCGGTTGTCGGTTAGCACCAGTCTTAGCGTAGAGAATGCTCGTTCAATCGACACCTGTTTCAAAATAAAGTTATTAATAAGTAAACTTCAATTATTCATTAACATTAATCAAACGGCATAACAAACATTGCCAATAGCGTATAACTTCGGGTCAGTGTATTGTTTTCCTTTCCAATATTGTAAAATGTCTGTGTCAATTCGTTGATATGGAAGTTGGAGAATTTCAATTTTTGAATAAACGTCCATTGTACTGTTGACTTCGGTTTTAACACCTTGCGTTAATTATGCATCCAACAATGCGTCTTCCTCATCAAAAAAATAGTTCCCCATTTGATTTGAGCTGGAACTCGGGGTTGAGCACAAATCGCCAGTAGGATGCCAGGATTAAGACTATAAAGTCTGTCCCAAATGGATTTCCAATGACCTATGGCGTCAGATTTTTGGTCAGATGACAATGTATGCTGAAAACGGGGATCCAAAAACAGACACGAAACTACAAATTTGTTATTTAACAATATTTTTGTTCGTTTTCAATTGCATTTAAAATTTGATTTCCAATAGTTTTTGTCAAAAGCTAACTTGAATTCATTACTACTATTTTTGTTGATATTTTAAGCTTAAGCCATTGGGCGTAAAAATTGCTGTAGTTCAATTGTTCCTCTTGAAATTTTTGTATTGTTTTTTGCAAGGGACTGAAAACATTGCAGTAGATCTCAATAAAATCCCAAAACGAGGATTCTACAAGGTGAGTTCCAAAGTAAACAGGACTTTTAAAAAAAAACAGAACAAATAGTTTTTTTGGCAAAATCAATTTATTTTATTCAAAATAGTCTCCTTCTGCTTTAATACAGCGTTTTGCACGGTCCAAAAGTGTGTTGAACGAGTGTTTTAGCTCGTTGCCCGGTATGGCCGCCAGTAAGCCTTTGGAATGGCTTCTACGTCTGCATAACGCTTTCCTTTCATCGGCAAATGCATTTTTCCGAAAAGGTAGAAGTTGCACGGTGCCATATCAGGTGAATACGGGGAGTGGTTGATGGTTAAAATGTGATTTTTGGTCAAATAGTCGGACACAAGCGTCGATTTGGGACGTCAATTTTTGGACGTCAGTCAATTTGTGAGGAATAAACCGTGCACACACCTTTTGTAAGCCCAAATGTTCGGTCAAAATGCGATAAATCGATGTTTTGGAGATGTTCAATTCTATTTCCATGAATTTCAATGATGATTTCGGCTGATTTTTATGAATTCACGCACAGTTTCGATAGAATTTTCGGTGATCACGGATTTTAGTTGGCCCACATGTTCATCGTCATTTATGTCCTCACGACCACTTTGAAAACGTTGAAACCACTCGTGCACTCTGCTACGGGATAGGCAATCATCGCCATAAACTTGTTTCATCAATTGAAACGTTTCGGTAAAAGTTTTACCAATTTTAAAACAAAATTTAATGTTGGCTCTTTGTTCGAAGCTCATTTTCGCACCGATGACAAAAACATACTGACACTTAAAACGCAATAACCTCACTTCCAATAGATGAAATGTCATGAAATTTTTACTGGAAGTCGATAAACGATAGCAGATTCTAACGCACCAGTTGACATATAGATGGCGCCACTAGAGAGCGCTAGATTAAGAAAGTCCTGTTTACTTTGGAACTCACCTTGAATGTACAATGTATGTATGTACAATTTTAATTTGCCTTTTAGTGTGAGGCGCAAACGTTTAGGTACCGGGTATCTCACAGTCGAGCACAGTCGACTGTAGCTTTCTTACTTGTTTCGTCTGTTGTTGAAGTGCTCGGGCGTCCGGCACGCTCTTCGTCGTTCACATCTTCTCGGCCTTCTGAGAACATTTTGTACCACCGATAAACGTTGCTTCGGTCCAAGGTAGCTTCTCCGTATGCCACAGTCAACATTCGAAATGCATCCGCGCACTTAATTTCGTTTTTCACGTAAAATTTGATACAGGTTCTTTGATCCATTTTTTTGAATAGGTAAAAATCGAAGACTATCCAAAACACGTGCAAGCAAAGCAGGTGTCAACAATTAAGTGAACATTCAAAATGGCCGAGCTTGTCGGCATATGTGAGAGACATGAGTACCAACATAACGCCACAAAAAAAATAGACATTCGAATATACGTAACCCGCGAAAATTCTAAATTCGCAATACTTTTTGAACACACCTCGTACTTCGTTGTTGATTTTCATGTGTGACGGTCTGCTGGGGCTGAGATAGTTCAGCGTGGGCCAGGACTCGTCCCAAGAATTTATTTGGGTCAGGTGTGGTTGCTGAAAGAGATTCCGACCCGGTCCCAGATGAGAACACTAGAGAATTATGCCGTAAATGTATATCTTAAATTGGTTTATTAACGTATTCGGTACAGAGATGGAAAGAATCACGCCGGAACAGTGAGCCGGGATGCCGGGATGCCGAGTGGGGTTCGTCGTCCGGGTTTCGTCGAGGTCGTTGCCGTAGTACGGGTGTCGTCGGGCTTCGCCGCCGGGGTTGGACCTGACCGGGTGGTTGGGCGCTTCCTGTGGGCGAGATAGAAAGAGAGTTGGACCCGCAAGTTCACCCTGAAGGTGAACCATATCACCCGCCACGTCGTCGTGCCGTCCTTCACCAAAAACCGCTGCTGCTGTCCAACCTTCTTTGCTGCTACTCGTCGTTGGACCTCCGCTCGTGCGTCTGCCGACATATTGGCTCCCGTCGGTGCGCTCCCTCCCCCATCGGGTGTCTCCTCGGTGTCCAGCTGCAGAATGTCGCGGTCTGGTGAGGTGGCCTCCTCCCGTGCCGGTGTGTTCACCTTGATTGTTGATGCGGGTGAACGATCCTGAGGTCGTGGCCTTGGCGTTGTTGCCGCCTTGCTCGGGCCCGGTTCCTGGCTCTGACTTGGGATCGGCTGGTGGTTCTGGGTTGGGCCCCGGACTGGTGTTATTGTCCGGCTCTGGCTCTTCCCGACTTCCTCCGACCTTGGGGTGTGCGCGACCCGCTTGCTCTCTGTTACCGCCTTGTATGCCACCGTGACTTCGGCTGGCTGGGCTGGGGTCGGTGTGGTGCATGCTATTGTTCACGAATATGTAAACAAGATGAATCCTCAGGTTCGCGGGCCGCAGACTTCTTCACTTAGTGCTCCAAAAAACTTCCATTCACTACCAGAATGTTCGTAGTTTACTCGGCAAACTGAGTAAGCTGCACGTCAATAGTGTCTCCTTTGATGCCAATGTGATTGCCTTTACGGAAACGTGGCTCAACTCCTCTGTCTCTGACTGCGAATTATTTGCTGGCAACTATGTTATCTATAGATGCGATCGTGCAACGCGTATTGGCGGCGGTGTCCTTATTGCCGTTAAGTCCGATTTAGTCTCCGAACCTATTCCCATAATGAGCATGGAGTGCATGTTACAGTTTGTGGCTGTCCGAATTAGAGTTCACGATTATTTTGTGTACGTCTCATGTTCATATATTCCACCTAGGTCGGATATCAACATATACCAACAGCATTTACCTTTAATTCAGTGTATTCAATCAACCCTTGGCAACAATGACCATCTTATTGTTATGGGAGATTTCAATTTGCCTGCCATTTCTTGGCGGCCATCATCTGAATCGAATATTCTTGTTCCCACTGTACCCCACGATCTGGTACATGGTCTTATTGACCTTTCATTGGGACAATTAAACGCTGTGAGGAACTGCTCTAGTAAAATTTTAGATCTGATTTTTGCTTCAGAGTTTGCTAATGCCCATGTCTCTAGAATCGACCCTCCAGCCCCGAAGACGCTTATCATCCCACACTTGAAATAATTTTAGAAGCTTCAGCTCCATTATTGCCATACCCTGAAGTCGAGCCAGCAACGTTTCGTTGCTTTCGCAAAGCCAATTTCATTGAAATGAATGCTTACTTATCCTCTGTGGACTGGTCCTTTATGGATTCACCTGAAAGCCCATCTAACATCGTAGAACGGTTTTACCGGATACTGGAATCGGTTTTTGAGATGTATGTGCCTTCATTTTCCTCATCCAACGTATTCCATAAGCCTCCCTGGTTCTCTCGCAGACTCTCTTATCTAAAAAACTATAAGTCTAGACTTTTTAAGAAATATAAGAGAACAGGGCTGCAAGTTGACCTTTCAAATTATTTAACTGCTCGTTCAAATTTCTTAACCCACAATTCCGAATGCTACAAAAATTACCTGATTCGCTGTAAGAATGAGTTTCAGGATAACCCTAAACAGTTTTATGCGTTCGTTAATTCAAAACGTAAGTCACAACAATTTCCATCTTGTCTTCATTTCAATACTATTTCCGCCTCTAATGAGTCCGATATTGCAAATTTATTTGCAAATTTCTTCCAATCTACATATTCGTCTGTTAGTTTTGACAATACCTCATGCTATCCTTATTCACTACCACACTCTAATTGTATTTTTATGCCATTGATTAGTTAAGATGATGTTCTTCAAAATCTTCAAACTATTAAGTCCTCCTTCTCCTCTGGTCCAGATCTGGTACCAAGCTGCGTGTTAAAAAATTGCGCTAAAGCTCTGAGTAAACCTCTGGCAAAACTTTTTCAATTATCCCTTCAGAATTCATTTTTTCCTGACGTTTGAAAGGAAACTTTTATCATTCCGCTTCATAAAAAGGGAAGTAAAGCTAACATCGAAAACTACCGAGGGATAGCAAAACTCAGTGCGATTCCCAAGTTATTTGAGTTATTAATTACTGCTCAGTTACAGCACCAATGCAGCTCGATAATGTGCTCCTCGCAGCACGGCTTTATGAAACGTAGATCAACTTCTACAAATCTTCTTGAGTTTGTTTCTGTTATAAGGAACGCGTTTAAAACGAATGCCCAAACTGACGTTATTTTTACAGACTTCAGTAAGGCTTTCGACTCCGTGGACCACCATTTACTGTTAAAAAAACTAATTCTTTTAGGATTCCCAATAACGCTGATCAATTGGATTTCGACTTATTTATCGAACCGAACGCAGAGGGTAGCCTTCAAGGGTTCTTTCTCAAACCTTGTCCTTGTGACTTCTGGTGTTCCTCAAGGGAGCCATCTTGGACCTCTGCTGTTCGGCCTCTTCATAAATGATTTACCTCAGGTAGTTCAGCATTGACACGTAATGATGTATGCGGATGACGTAAAACTTTGTTTGCCACTCACCACTAACCATACAACATATAGACTACTCATTTCATACAACGAAAATGGACACAAAAATTTCTTAGCGACAAACCCCAGGCCTGTTAGCGGCGGGCCCCGTCGCTCTCTCGCGGCTCTCTCTCTCTCTTCGCTCTCTCATTCTTATGCCGCACACTGATTGCGAGAGTTCGCTCAGTCGCAGAGTCGCGCAACTTGAAGGATGTTGCGTCTGCGCTTGGATTCTTCTTTATATGTATGCGTGCTCATGCATTCACGTACACGGGTTCATGTGTGCGATCATTTCATTTCGGCCCAGCAAGAATATTTGGTATTTTGCTACTTTTCATTCTAGGTACCCTAACAATATGGGCATATTCACTATTGGGTTAATGGTAAAAATAAGAATGTTATATGTTATAATATAATATATAATATAATATAATATTATAATATGATATAATTATAATATAATATAATATTATAATATAATATAATATATATTATTTAAATAAAAAATGAAGTTTAGTATATTGTTCCATTTACATTTACAAAAATAAATAAATTAAATAAATTTTTTTTTTTTTTCTACTGAGATAAGAACAGGGCATATTGCAGTCGGTGTCACTTAAAACACCGACTGCTCTTATGTGGTTGAGAAATCAAATCAGCTGTTATTGTTGTTATGCGAGCGGATGGTACCTGCACCGACGATTGCTTTTTAGGGGAGCGGGCAGAAACAAAAACAGCCGATTGGCTTTGTTTTGTTTACATTTTTTATTGATATTTTTTCTGGACACTTGTTATGAATTTGGTTTATTGTTGTTATTTAATGATCTAGTTGTATATATTTCTATGCATGTTTTTTTTAATATTTTCTTTATTTAAAAGTCGCCGCTCGAATTAGTTACCGATAAATATACACACATATACATATATACACCTGTGTTAAACAGTAGTTGTTAGACTTTTTCAAAATTAAAAAAAATTAATTTAGATTAAATTTCTAAAATACTTTTTATATTTTTGTAAAGGTAAATGGAACAATATACAAAACTTCATTTTGTATTTAAATAATATATATTATATTATTTTATATTATATTATATTATATTATAATTATATCATATTATAATATTATATTATATTATAACATATAACATTCTTATTTTTACAATTAACCCAATAGTGAATATGCCCATATTGTTAGGGTACCTAGTATGAAAAGTAGCAAAAGACCAAATATTCTTGCTGGGCCGAAATGAAATGATCGCACACATGAACCCGTGTACGTGAATGCATGAGCACGCATACATATAAAGAAGAATTCAAGCGCAGACGCAACATCCTTTAAGTTGCGCGACTCTGCGACTGAGCGAACTCTCGCAATCAGTGTGCGGCATAAGAATGAGAGAGCGAAGAGAGAGAGAGAGCCGCGAGAGAGCGACGGGGCCCGCCGCTAACAGGCCTGGGGCCTGTCGCTAAGAAATTTTTGTGTCCATTTTCGTTGTATGAAATGAGTAGTCTATATGTTGTATGGTTAGTGCACTCACGCAGTCTGACTCCCATACACTTTTACAGTCTGACTTGGACAACCTTCAGTCTTGGTTCGTCCAAAATTTGCTGTTCCTAAACAACTCTAAGTGTAGCTTCATGTCCTTTTATAGGCGAAATCTTTTCCTGACTAATTACTCTATAGGGTCGTGCGAGCTTGAGCGCATTTATACGGTGACAGATCTTGGAGTCTTATTTAACCATAATCTAAACTTCACCGATAACATTGGCATCATTGTCGGGAAAGCACAAGGAGTTTTTGCTTTTGTCAAGCGATGGTCGAAGGAGTTTGAGGATCCCTACACGACTAAACTTCTTTATATTTCGCTGGTTCGCCCGGTTCTGGAATATTGCTCTTGCGTATGGTCGCCTCAAGGCCTATAAGACCTATAAGGCCGTCAAGACCTATAAGGCCGTCTCGTAATTTTCGGCCTATTGCCTCGAAATTTTGTAAATCGAACTTTGAGATTCATGACCCTTTTCGCGTTTTATGTTCGTCGTACAATGATCTGTACTTTCTGTTATATGTTGAAATGTCCCTTGAGTTTAATGTAAATAATATTATTACCCATTTATCCTTGCCTCCGCCTACTTGATGTGAGTCGGAGCATATCATTAAAAATTACTCCAAATTGGGTGGAGGTATTTGTGATACTAGCAGAAATTTGCTATTGAAATAAATAAATAAATAAATAAATAAATAAAGGTTGCCCCGAAAGTATGCTTTAGAGCTCGTGCTGACGACGGCTCGCCTGTCCTAGTAGCGACGGCCGGTTTGGAGACTTTGAAGTCTCCAGCTGCGAGAGGTTTGTGGAGATTCTACAATCTGCCAGTAATGAAAAGTTTGTGGAGATTCTAAAATCTGCCAGTTGCGAGAAGTTTGTGGAGATTCTGAAATCTGCCAGTTTCGAGACGTGCGGATCGGCGGGCCGAACCGGGATAGCGGAGACCCTTAAGTCTTTCAGGCGAATCGGCGGGCCGATTCGTGAGCGGTGGAGACGCTGACGTCTACCAGAGGAGGGTCGGGGAAATACTACGGGGACTAACTAACTACAATGTATAAATGTGGACTAGATCCGCAGATCCGGTCCCCAAAACGACTCTTTGGTACTGACTCCTGGATGTGGGCTACTAAACGTAGGCTTACCTCACCCGATCGCTGTCGGTAGCTGAGTGACTTCCCACTGGCTGTGGTCCGCTTTATATAGGAATTTCGCCCCTTTTGGTGTGACCAACGCGCCCTTCAACCCAGTGTGACCCTTTGCTCTCGATCAGTGGCGCGCGCGAGTTACCGGCAGAGCTACCGGCAGTGCTCCCCACTCCACCGTCACAACGAAATCCAGCTAGTCGGCACATCCGGCCTGACTTAGCTGAATAGTATCTGGAACATTGCACTCATCGACATACACACACATATAAAACCTTTGTACAGAAATGCTTACACAAGCATTTCTTAGGATTGGGCCGAGCCTTAGCGAAGCCAACCGATTCTTTTAATAAACATTCTGATTTGGAACTTCAACCAAAGAACATCATATATTGAGATGTTTCTCCGTGCGACTATATATATATAAAGTACATTCCTTGGGCCCCCTGGATCTTCTAGGATAGCGACTCCACCACTCGTAACTGGCGCAGCCGAAGGCGAACAAAAGGATTATAATGCCTACTACCTAATACCCATGTAAGCAAATGGATAAATATAAGTGTTACAAGT
This sequence comes from Drosophila rufa, assembly GCA_018153105.1. Classification (NCBI taxonomy): domain Eukaryota; kingdom Metazoa; phylum Arthropoda; class Insecta; order Diptera; family Drosophilidae; genus Drosophila; species Drosophila rufa. The sequence continues at coordinate 427,054 of JAECXS010000135.1, forward strand.
GCTACAAAGAAAATCCATATATATAAAAATGGAGCCCAAAAAATGTGTCGTAAAAAACTACTGGAGAACGGCTGGGCCGATTTGGCACAAATTTTGTTTCAATTGTAGGTAACTAACAGGAGAAGGTCAGAACGTAATAAAATTTTTAGAAAATCCTCCAGGGTAATGGTGAAAAACAAATAATTAAAATATCAAATTATATAAAAGAGTAGTGTATCGAAATATATGTCAAAGTAAAAACAAATCGTTTCAATATTATTCGGTTTCTTATTCGTTTTTATCAGACGTCCGGATTTGTTTAATTTCTTCCTGTGATTTGTAGGAATAATGCCTGCTATAAGACGGCCAAACATTGGACGACGTACACGTCGAGCAACATATAGTCGGAATGTCCATGAAAGTCAAACGCAAGACGAACGTGCAGAAAGAAATGAATCGAGACGAACCCGTTTAGCACAGATTCGCTCTACACAAAGAGTACCAAGAACAGACTTGAATCGCGCTGCATTTGCATACAATTTCTCAACGTCCTACAAAGACCATAGCTGCGTTGTTATCGGTTCATTGTCTGTGGTATGTCAGCACTGCAATGCACTGAAGTTTCGATTGGAAGCTCCCGGCTTATGCTGCGCAGGTGGCAAGGTAAAATTGCCGGTTTTGACTCATCCACCAGAGCCATTGTATTCGCTTCTATATGGAAATACAAGCAAATCAAACCATTTCCTGTTGCACGCACAAAAATATAACGGATGTTTTCAAATGACGTCATTTGGAGCAGAGGTTGTTCAACAACCAGGCTACAATCCGAGTTATAAGGTAATAGCGTCACTCTTTTATCAACAGGAACAACTATAATTTTTCACGAAATTGCATCACAAAATTCAGATTCAAGGGCAAATTCACCATCGAGCGGGCGCTTTGTTACCACCACCAAACAAAGATCATAAATTCCTTCAGATCTATTTCGTTGGTGATTCGGCAGTTGAACTTAATCAGCGTTGTGCAATTTTCACTGCAACTAAACGTGAAATAATACAACAATTGCAAAATCTTCTTCATGAGTGTAATGAATTGGTCAGATTGTTCAAAACAGCTTTGGATACAATGCATTCTGACGACCACAAAATCATTATCAGAGCAGATAAAAGACCAGCAGGAAGCCATTCAAGACAATTCAATGCGCCCACTATCAATGAAGTCGCAGTGGTGATTGTTGGCGAGAATGTGGAATCACGGGATATTGTTCTCAAGCGTCGGGATGATGGACAATTGCAACGCGTTTATGAGACTCATCGGTCATATGATGCACTTCAATATCCGTTGATGTTCTGTCGTGGAGAAGATGGCTATCACTTCAACATAAAGATGGTCAATCCAACGACAGGTTTGTTTAATCACTTCTTTTTCATTCTGCACGTAAATTCGAATTCATATTACAGGAGAAGAAACGAATAAGAAAGTCAGCTCAATGAATTTTTATGCATATCGATTGATGATTCGACTAGATGTTGGCAATCATCTGTTGAGATACCGCCGTTTGTTTCAGCAGTACTGTGTCGACATGTATGTAAAAGTAGAAACGGAGCGTCTCAATTTCATTCGTTTCAATCAGTCAAAGTTACGATCTGACGAGTACATCCACTTGCGTGACGCCATCGCTACTGATGGACACGCGGCAAACATTGGTTGTTTGACCATTCTGCCAGCTACTTATGTTGGGAGCCCGCGCCATATGCATGAGTACGCTCAAGATGCGATGACGTACGTGCGGAATTACGGACGACCTGATTTATTTATCACGTTTACATGCAATCCGAAATGGCCCGAAATTACGAATTTGTTGCACCAAGGACAAACATCCAGCGATCGACATGACATCACTGCACGAGTATTCAAGCTAAAGGTAAAAATTCGTATGGATTACATCGTTAAGCAGAAGGTTTTTGGCGTAGTTCGTTGTTGGATGTACTCGGTTGAATGGCAGAAGCGTGGCTTACCACATGCGCACATTTTGCTTTGGATGTTCGACAAGATCCGACCAGAACATATTGATTCGATTATTTCTGCCGAAATACCAGATCCAGAAACTGATCCGGAGCTGCATTCCGTTGTGAAAACGAGTATGATCCATGGCCCTTGCGGAGTCCACAACCCAGAATCACCATGCATGGAAAACGGAAATTGCACAAAACGATTTCCCCGTCCGTTGGTGGCTGAAACAATCAGTGGAAACGATGGATATCCATTGTATAGGCGTCGTTCTCCAGATGACAACGGCAGATGGATCGAAATGATGGTAAAAAATAACAAAGTCATCGTCGATAACCGCTGGATCGTTCCATATTGTCCGCTTTTGTCGAAAACGTTTTCAACGCACTGCAATGTTGAGTACTGCAATTCAATAAAATCAATCAAATACATTTGCAAAATGACCCGTCCGCTGCTGAATTCTCGAGACAACTGCTGGCACTTGGCAATGGCGAAATTCCTGTTGATGTTTCGACTGGATCAATATCGTTTCCGGCAAATTTTTGCGTGTTCACATCGTCAAAGGAGGAACTCATTAACAAAGTGTTCCCCGACATTGCGCAAAATTATAAAAATATCGACTGGATTAGTGAACGGGCAATACTAGCAGCGAAGAACAAGGACGTAGATAATTTGAATTACATTATTCAAAATCAAATCGATGGAGAACTGCATTCATACAGATCCGTTGACAGCGTGACCGACGAGGATGATGCGACGAACTATCCGACAGAATTTTTGAACTCGCTAGATGTGCCAGGAACTCCACCGCATAATTTGCAACTGAAGGTGGGATCAATTATTATAATGCTGCAAAATCTAAATCATCCGAAATTATGCAACGGTACGCGGTTGTCCGTCAAGAAACTGATGAATAACGTGATTCAGGCGACGATCATCAAGGGAACATTTAAAGGAGAGGTAGTCCTTATACCACGAATTCCGATTATTCCAACTGATCTACCATTCCAATTCAAGAGGATTCAGTTCCCCGTCCGATTGGCATTTGCGATGACAATCAACAAATCGCAAGGCCAATCGTTAGAAGTCTGCGGGATAAATCTAGATTTTCCCTGTTTTTCGCACGGCCAGCTGTACGTTGCATGTTCGCGTGTTGGTAAGCCGTCTTCATTGTTTGTTTTTGCGCCGGAAAATAAAACAAAAAACATAGTATATCATATCGCTCTATACTAAATAAAGAAATGCAGTGTTTGAATATTACCCTGGGGTTATATAATGGCGTCGAATTAGGGCGAGACAAAGTTCGCCGGGTCCGCTAGTAAATTATAAAATCTAAAAAAAAAAAAAAATTAAAAACAAAAATGGTCAGGAAAATTACACAAAATAAAAGAAAATTGCGTATTCAAATAAAAATCAAGAAGTGTCTAATTAACGCCGGTGTGCAAAGCAAAATTATTATATAACAAAAAAAAAAAAGAGTATATACCAAATCCCAATACTTAACGAAAATACACGCAAGTGAGACAAATTTTTGAATACCACATGTACACGTACAACCACGCCCAGAATTTTTCTCAGTGCCTACCTGCGCGAGTACATTTAACTCAAATAAAATGCACACAAAACATAGTGCGCCAAGTCAATCGCTGACTATACCCACCAGAGAACTGCAAGGGTGTCACTTTTTGCCACCTTACTCACACTCAATAAAATTTGTGTCCCGGTGCCACTCACACCCGGCTAAGCAAAGCAAAGTCACACACTTATCAAAAAATGCTTGTGTGCTATGAGTGCCGGCATTATTACGCTCTCGCTCATACAAGGTGCCGTTAGTTTTTTGTGCTTGCACCCATTCATTTTTGAGCAACGCGTGCCGGTCGCACTTGCACTCAAAACGAATGAAGGAAAAATCACAAGTAACAAAAAAGGCAATGCGGGATTAATAGAAGCAGGCAAAACACACAAGAATCACTTGAGTGTTTTTTAAACACCATGGTGCTTTTGCATGATCTGTTCTTTGCGTTCAAGTTCAGTGCATCTTTGAACTTGATGCGGAGACAATATGTTATGTTATCAATATGTTAACTAATGACTAATTATAAATTAAGTTATATGCAATGAAGCAAAAAATTACATATGTATGTATGTTAAATAAAATGTAAGATCAATAGAAATAATTTGTTTTATTAAGCGACGCATTTGGAGCAGCAGGTAGTAAAAAGAACAACTCAAGCGAAGGCTTGCAAAAAAGAAACCCTAATACGCAACACACTCAATACAATTTTTGCCTTTTTTTTGTGTTTTTCTTTTCACCCATCCTTCTTGCAACGCTAACGCGCCGGCATGCGCTCACACGCTTGTTCAAAAAAACTACCTGCTCTATATTGATGCATGGTGCGGCACACACTTATGCATTATTGCGAGGCTCGCACTTATACTCAGTTGACCGGTGGCAAAAAACACCAGGGTGCCAGAATCACCCTACATTTACCCGGTGCACCTTGAGTGCCGGTGGACTCTTGCAGTTCTCTGATACCCACTGAGAAAAATTTGGCGTTGCAATACAGTTAATAAAAAAAAAAAAAAAAAAAAAAAAAAAAAAAAAATCGAATACTAAACATTTAAATTAAACAAAAAAAATATATATACAAATTTACAAATTAAATATTCCAATGCGACTCCAATGTATGGGATCATCTATCGCAGATAAAGTACATACGGATAGCAACGGAAAATTTATAAAATTACATATATACAAAATTATACACATCTACTTATACACATGCATGCAAAACAAAATTCCACCGCAACTCCAATGTATGGGATCATCTATCGCAGATAAAGTACATACAGATAGCAACGGAAAAGTTATAAAAATTGCATATATACAAAAATTATACACATCTATATATACATATGCATGCAAAACAAAATTCCACCGCAACTCCAATGTATGGGACCATCTATCGCAGATAAAGTACATACGGATAGCAACGGGAAAGTTATAAAAATTGCATATATACAAAAATTATACACATCTATATATACATATGCATGCAAAACAAAATTCCACCGCAACTCCAATGTATGGGATCATCTATCGCAGATAAAGTACATACGGATAGCAACGGAAAATTTATAAAAATTACATATATACAAAAATTATACACACCTATATACCAATACCCTGCCCCACACGAGCATATGCATATAGAACCCAATTACTTCGCAAAGCCAATGTATGGGATCATCCATCGCGGATAAAGTACATACGGTCAGCGAAAGAGAAAAAATAATAAAAACAACAAACACAATCAAAAATAAAACCCCCAAAAAAAAAAAAAAAAAAACACATACCGCAACCAGTTCGGCCAACAACAATGTCCACAGTCGAGTAGTCCCTCGCTCGACACCCGACACCCTTTAAAAAAAAAAAAAAAAAAATGCTTACACTTTGTAGCAGACATAAACAAGTCAAATCTGACTAGCTGGTAGCAACGGCCGAATTCGAACAAAATTATACACTGAGAGAAATTGAAAACGCAAATTTTTTTAATTGGCCAATATCAAATATTTCAAACCTATATAGAACGAAATAAAAAAAAGAATTATATACACACAACAAGAAAAAGAATACAAAAAAAAAAATATATATATAAATATTACCATTTATATATCAGCACTATAACATATATATATATTCAGTTGATATTTTACCTTTCATGAAAAGTACTAAATAACACTACATTACAGATAAGCTCAACAATTTGTATCACAGAACACCAACACTGACTACCAACATAAGTACACCAAACTATACCAATTAATATAAAAAAAATAATAATCCTCTTATTTTACAAAAACTATATAGATAGACTATAGAAATATATATACATATACACACAGAAGTAAATCTTAAGAACACACACCCACATATATAAAAAAAAAAAATCTTACATCTTCTCCAAGTAAACCAATTATATATAAATGCCAAAAACCAATACAGTAGAAAGAGTTAGGACTAGATTAGGACTCAGAAGTAGTAACAGCCTAGCATCGATTGAAGAAATAGCACTAGAGTTAGACCTCAACACTATAAACATCATGGAAACTCCACACGCATCTTCCAGACCCCAATCAGTAGCTCCAACCATTAACACCACTACTACCATAACTACTGACCTAAAACCTAAAGACCTACTTAGAGATCAGCTATTGTCCCTGACTAATTCGGATGACACACTCGAAGACACTACAGACAACAACGAACAATTGTATGACGAAATTTGCCTAAACGCATTTTTCATAGGACTTAGAGAACCACTCAGGACCGCTGTCAGATCACGCAAACCTAACACTCTAAACAAGGCATATCAAATATGCAGGGCAGAACAAGCATTTTTTTCACAAACCAATTATAAACAACGGGATAATTCACACGACCGAGATAGGTCGTACTCCCGTCGTTACGATAATAACCCAAGAAACAATAACAACCGTTACGAGAATAATCGTTACGATAATAACTCAAGAAATAATAACAACCGTTATGAGAATAATCGGCGTAACAACTATCGTGACAGCAACAACAGGAACAACAACAGTTCCAATGACAATCGTAGACGTGACTCTAACAGGGATACTAACCCCTCGAGCACAAACTATAATAACCCTTTTAATAATAGTGCCAGACAGAACCCCACACAACCTGCTTATCTCTGCAACATAGAAGATAATGCAAATTTTCAGATAGAAGCCTCAAAAAACCAATCGGCTACTTAAGTAGACGAACTCATGGGTCTGCTCTACCTTTTATAGAATTAGATTCACCGACCGACTCAAAGAAGATTTTAAAATTCTTAATAGACACAGGTTCTACCTATTCGTTCATAGACCCAACCAATATCCCTGATACAAATAAAATGAAACTAGAAACCGACATTAAAGTAAACACAATATTAAACAACTTCGTAATTACACACTTCTCGAATCTACCAACATTCAAACAATTTACCGTATCAGGTACTTCACAATTTCTTCTCTTTAAATTCCATTCTTACTTCAATGGGCTACTAGGTATAGATTTCCTAACTAAACATAAAGCAAAAATAAACCTAGGAAACCACCTCTTAGAAACTCCGTTCACAAAAATAAAAATTTTAACACAAGACAACCCTATTACGGAGGCACACAAGATTCCGTCAAATACAAAGGTCCGTCTACCAATAAAGGTTAAGCTACAAAACGGCGATTTCCTTTGTCCAACCATAAAAGTTAAAGACAACCTTACGATTACCGGCGGGCTATACACAGCTCTAAATAGTTCCGGAGTATTAGAAATCACCAACGAGTCTGACCAAGACCAGATGTTCTACCTAGAGGAACCATTAGAAGTCGACCAGTTTGAAGTACAAAACTTCCACATTTCCCACTCATTGAAGACTCATTGACACTAAAATTAATATTAAAGATGTAAATCCAATACAAACAGATCACCTCAATACCGAAGAGGAATCTGCACTCAAGAATTTACTAAGATCGTTCCCAAATCTTCTACACAACGAGGGGACACCACTTTCATTTACAAACGTTGTCAAACACAATATCCCAACGACAGATTCAATACCCATCTATACAAAATCTTACCGCTACCCTTTCGCACACAAAGAAGAGGTACGCAGGCAGATTAATAAAATGCTCGATGAAAAAATTATAAAAAATAGCCATTCCCCCTGGAGCTCACCAGTGTGGGTAGTCCCTAAAAAAGTCGATAATGACGGAAACCAGAAATGGAGACTAGTCATCGACTTCCGTAAGCTTAATGAAAAAACAATTTCGGACAAATATCCTATACCAAACATCAACGACATTCTAGATAAAATAGGCAAAACAAAATACTTCACAACACTCGACCTTGCTAGCGGATTTCACCAAATAGAGATGGATCCGAACGACACACCAAAAACTGCGTTCTCAGTGGAAAACGGACATTACGAATTTACAAGAATGCCTTTCGGGCTAAAAAACGCCCCAGCCACATTTCAAAGAGTTATGGACAATGTCCTTGGCGAACTAGTTGGCAATATCTGTTTGGTGTATCTAGATGACATCATAGTCTTCTCTCCATCATTAACAGAGCACATTGCTAACCTAAAGGCCGTATTCCGAAAACTCGAAAAGGCAAATCTTAAGATGCAGCCATCCAAATGCAACTTTTTGCACAAAGAAATCGAGTTCCTTGGGCATATCGTCACACAAGAAGGAGTGAAGCCAAACCCCAACAAAATAGAGGCCATTCAAAATTTCCCATGTCCTAAAAACTCCAAAGAAATTAAATCTTTCCTAGGATTATTAGGATATTACAGGAAATTCATAAAAGATTTTGCCAAATTAACGAAACCCATGACCCAACAACTGAAGGGTAAAAAGGCCGTTGTAATAAATAATGAATTTACAAAAGCATTCGAACTCTCCAAAACGCTGCTCTGTAACGAACCAATTTTACAATACCCAGATTTTGAGAAACAGTTTACACTTACGACAGACGCTAGCAACCTTGCCATAGGAGCAGTACTCTCACAAGGACCAGAGAACAACGACAAACCTGTGTCCTTTGCCAGTAGAACCCTTTCGGATACCGAAACCAGGTATTCTACTATAGAGAAGGAAATGTTAGCTATTATATGGGCAGTAGGACACTTTAGACCCTATTTGTTTGGAAGGAAATTCAAAATAATCACCGACCACAAACCCTTGATCTGGCTACAAAATCTTAACAGCCAAAATTCAAAATTTCTACGATGGAAAACAACATTAGCTTCCTACGATTTCGAGATAGCTTACAAAAAAGGCTCTCAAAACGTAGTAGCTGATGCCCTCAGTAGAATTGATCCAAACCTCAATCTAATGGAAGCATCGACAGTAATACCTGTATCTTCCCAACCTTTAAATACGTATAATATTCAAACCATTTTCAAAACAGGACCCTCTTCTTCAACAACATCTGTCCCTTTTACAAACAAAATACGTAGGACAATAGTCGAACCAAATTTCGATTTGGAAACAGCCAGTCGAACACTAGCAACAATATTAAAACCCAACAAGACATACGCGATACTCGCCACAGACACAATCTTCGATATAATTCAAGAAGCTTTTAGCGCACATTTCTCTGAAAATAATCTTTATAAGATAATCCGTTGTTTAACCCTCATAGAAGATGTCCAAGACGAAAACGATCAGAATTCCAAAATCTTGCAATACCACATTAACAACAATCATAGAGGTAGTGAGGAGACCTATAAACACCTAAAAAGGGAAATATATTTCCCCCAACTCAAGTCGAAAGTCTCACAAATTATTAAAGAATGCGACATCTGCTTGACGTTGAAATATGATAGAAACCCACCTAAAGTGTCATTCCAGTTAACGGAAATACCTAAAAGACCTTTAGATATAATTCATATCGATATTTAGCTTTTCACGCATCACCCTCAAAAATCGTTTTTGATAGGGGGGAAAATTTTTAAGGATTTTTTTTTAAAATTTTCTTACCCAATACAGCATTACTCCTCACGTTACTTCCTTCCAACAATCATCGAGTAACTCCCCCGTAGAACGTCTTCACTCTACCCTCACAGAAATTTTTCGAATAATATTAACAACCAAGAAGGAACAAAGATTAAGCCTAGACCATGAGACAATTATTACAGAGACAATTATGACTTATAATAATGCAATCCATTCAACCACTAACCTAACTCCGTTCGAGTTATTCACAGGTCGGACACATATTTTTGAGAAAACAATACATTTTAATGACAACCATGATTACTTGCAAAAGTTAAATGAATATCAGCAAAAATTGTATCCGCAAATTGAACAGATCCTTAATAAAACAGCACAAACAAGAATAGGTAAACTAAATCAAGACAGGACCGAACCAAGACCTTTAAATCAAGGAGACACGGTGTTTCGAAAAGAAAACAGGAGGAACAAAACAACCGCGAGATTTACCAAACATAGAGTATTCGCAAACAGACACACGACTTTTACAACCACTAAAGGACAGAAACTCCATAAAGCCAAAATCAGAAGATTAGTAAAGAATTGTACAAGTTCAGTAAGCGAGACTGGTCAAGTAAATCCACCGAACGAGACTGTGGAATTACCTTCCCAACCCTCATAACCTCACTTCACCAATCATCTCAATCACACTCTTTTCTTTTACTCATTTCTTCCTTCAGGCTGATGCTTGTAAAAGCTCACATCCACATTCATGAAATCAATGGTTCACAGCCATTGGCGACCATCCACCTAGCAGAAGCATTCATAGAGCACAATCATAAATCAATCACCCACAACATCAATATAGAGGAGTACCAAAACTGTACCCTAATACTAGAAGAGACAATAAACAACCTACGCATAGCCCTAATATTCAATCCGTCTGTAGAAGTCCTTAAGATAAAAATGAATAATCTCAAATCCAAGCTAAACAACATTACTCCACAAAGTAGAATGAGAAGAGGACTAATAAATGGGCTAGGCTCAGTTATAAAAGAAATATCCGGAAATATGGATAATACAGATGCAGACGAAATTTTTAAAAGAATAAACTCATTGGAAACAGACCAGAACAAAATTGAATCAGAAATTATAACTCAGAACCATTTAAACCACGAAATCTTAATCAGGTTTACAAATATCACAGATCACATTAACAGAGAACAACAAACTATTAAATACTTCTTCAAAAACCTACAAAATTCTATATTTAAGGAAATGAATAACGAAAACAATAATTTACGAACACTCCAATACCTAAACAGAATATCATTTAATGTAGATGTCCTAGATAATTTAATTCAAAACATTGCAGAAAGTCTTGTGTTTGCAAGAGCATACATTATCCCTAAATTTATATTCGACAAACAAGAAATAGAGAAAATAAGAAATATATATTCAACACAGAAAATAAATCTATCCTTAGAAGAGGATATCCTCTCGATTGTTAGACTAGAAACCATTGTACGAAATAAACACATTGTATTTAATCTTAAGCTACCCATTTATGAAAAGAATCAATATCAATTCTACAGAATAGTTTCGCTACCCATAAAAGGCAATAAGTTCATAAAGGCACCAAATTTCGTGGCTCATAATAATGAATCTACAAAAGAATTTAACTCTAAATGCATAACGATTAACAAAACAATGTTCTGTAAAAAACCGAAAGATACAATCCTACATTCAGTAACACAAAAATGCCTAAACAATTTACTGAATAAAATAAGTCCAGAAACCTGTGACGTACAGGAATTCGACGAAACTACGGACATATTCGAACCAGAGGAAGGCTACATATTTGTATTCAATGGAAAAGACATCAAAGTAAACACCACTTGCGGGCTAAACACCACCATACATAGATCGGCTATCATAACACACAGTAACTGCACAGTTACTCTCAATGATATAACATACGATAGCACGGAGACAATTGCCACGGAACACTTGGAAATCTTCCTCCCACCTCCCAAGGCGATTTTAATAAACCGTGGAACCCAAAAGATAACACTAAACAAATTACACCTACAAGACATAGACCTGGGAAACAGAATAATATCAACGAAACAAGTCACCCAACAACACACAGTCGTCATATACAGCATTACTGGATTATTAACACTGGCCCTGATCATCACTTGGTGGAAAGGAAAAACCAAGACCATCATATGGACTCAACCCCGAGAAGTTTCTCCTGTTGTCACGGCGACCATCCCTTCCTTATGGCCGTCGCTCCAATCTGGGGGGGGAGGAGTTACCGGCAGAGCTACCGGCAGTGCTCCCCACTCCACCGTCACAACGAAATCCAGCTAGTCGGCACATCCGGCCTGACTTAGCTGAATAGTATCTGGAACATTGCACTCATCGACATACACACACATATAAAACCTTTGTACAGAAATGCTTACACAAGCATTTCTTAGGATTGGGCCGAGCCTTAGCGAAGCCAACCGATTCTTTTAATAAACATTCTGATTTGGAACTTCAACCAAAGAACATCATATATTGAGATGTTTCTCCGTGCGACTATATATATATAAAGTACATTCCTTGGGCCCCCTGGATCTTCTAGGATAGCGACTCCACCACTCGTAACTCGCGCGCCTATATTCAAATTTGAATTTGAATGTTTGGAACTGTTTCTCATTTTCTTTCTTTTTATTTTTCTTTATTCTTTATTTTCTTTATTTTTTATTTCCATGCTTTCCATGTGCGCTCTACAGCGTCACACATGTTTTATTATTATTTAATTTAACGACAGTAACTTTGATAGCGAGTCTTCAGATAGGTTACACCTTTGATCGGTAAGCATCATCTTAAGGGCTACGAAAAAGCGATAAGAATGATCACTAAGACATAAAAGAAAGCACTCAAGACCGCGCTTAAGATAATGGTTAGGTTCAAAAAAAAAAAAAACAGTCAAGCTCCGTTAACTTGGGCCTTATAGCTGTTCGACTAATAAAGATGTTCACACATGAACACGTTTTCATATATATATATGCATACATACATACATACATATGTACATATGTAGATCTGTAACAAATCGATGCAGCTGTGATCTGCTTGAGCGCATGTGCGCGTATTCCTAAACAGCGGCAACTTGGGCCTAGCACAGATCTATGCACTTGACAAATAAGTAATCTGAGCCCCTGCTTGGGTCCCAAAAATATATTCAAAGATAAGTGCGGGATAGCTGTGTCTTTCCCATCGCACTTAAGAATTTTTCCCATGTAAGGGTTAAACAAACCACTGCGTTGGTCTAGCGATAAGACTAGTTTTAAGAATCTCATGACCGCTACGTAAGCGCGGACTTTGAAATAAAGAATCAGTTTGAAATATCAACTCATGAAATGTAGACGTTTGCTTTATTTGCAGCCTCTCTTTTTGATTTTGAGTTGCGGTAAGACTGAAGCTACAAAAAACGGGCGAGCGCAAATAAAATAACGTTGCGTTTTTAATCAATAACAAGTGTTGATAAATATATCGGTCTTTTAATTAAATATCAATATTATTTAAGGCTTAACCGGCTTAATTTCTCATACGTAAATCAAGACACGATTATATGCCAAGATCACACACAGATCTTATTGTACAGCGTTTTTTTCAGACATGTTTCGATCGATCCCATTTCGATCATCATCAGTGAACTTTGCTGTACGAACAACTCCCAACATTAGCGCCTATTTAAACAAGCGCGTCGCTGAATCCAGTCCTGAGAATCGCAGCGAAAACTCTTGCGTTATCAATTTTTGGCTTTGCTAATGTTAGAGGGGGAAAGTTTATTTTCATTGCGATTTGTAATATCTTGGCTACTTTCACCGCTCCTCGAAGCCATAACTTGTGACGCATTTAGTATAATCGTCTCGACACTTAACTTTAAAAACCACACCGGTTGGTTTAAATGGCACAGATTGAACAAGTGGCACGCTTTCGAAGTCAAAAGTCACTTTATTATAATTTTCCACAGATTTTTACTATAAATAAGTTATTATTAAAAATCTTCAAATTAAAGATGTTCAAGGAACGCCTTGTGTTATTAGCAACATGTGTGAAAAGATATACGGCGATCGGTACATAGCTTTCTAAGAAATAAATAAGAACACCTCGTAACGAGGTGAGATTAAAGTGACGATGGCACATTCAACTGAAAAGATTTCTGATACCAAATTTTGTGACGATTAATAGTTATTTAAACAAAAATATTTAAAAAGTTTTTAATTAGTTTAAAAATCGGCACGCTGCCTGTTTTGCCTTTTTACATTTTTCAGCTAAGTGCCGATTTTGAAACTAATTAATAACTTTTTAAATATTTTTGTTTAAATATCTATTAATCGTTACAAAATTTGGTATCCGAAATTTTTTGAGTTGAATGCCATCGTCACTTTAATCTCACCTCGTTAAGAGGTGTTTTTATTTGATATCAGAAGTTTTTTAAATAACATATGTATGTACATACATAGGTCTTCCATTGTTGTTATAAGTTTTTGTTTGAAACTCAAATGGGAAAAGTTAACAAACAAAATTCATATAAGAAGTTAGCTATATGGGATCATTGCTACTAATTTTGATGAGAAAGCGAATTTTCGGAGATATGTGTTGTACCCCGAAATATCTCAAGGGCTATACGCCTGAAGTGACTATAAAAATCGTAAAAGCCATTAAACAAAAAAAATTGTAATCTTAAAAAAAAAAAAATTAATTCTAAATTCTTAATTATAATATTTAGACAAATTTTGTCAGGGCAAAGTAATTATCATATCAAAATACTTTCCCAACGACATATAGCACGTTTCTGTAACTTTAGTCGTTCAGAAGATATGGGCGCGAGAAATTTCCTTTTTTCCCGCCAAAGTAGTGAAAAACGCAACAATTAGATTAAATTAAAATAAAAAAAAAATTAACGATTTCTTTTTAATTTATATTATATTAAATTTCCTTCGATGGTTTTAAATTTTATTGCATTGTGCACGTCTCTATTTGACTCTACATGATTTTTTACATAAATGTATGTATAGTGCATGTAAAAGGTTAGGGATATGGGATCTTTGCTACTAATTTTAATTAGTAATATCTCGAGAAAGCGATTTTTCCCAGATATGTGTTATATACCAAAAGTTGAGCAATCTCAAGGGCTATATGGCCTTGAATGACTATCAAAAACGTTAGAGCCATTTTTAGGAAAGCTTAAAAAACTTTTAAAAAAAATAATTTTATTTATAAATTATTAAATATTATATTTCGATAAATTATAACAAGGCAAAGCTATCTCTATATGACTCTACATGATTTTTCACATAAATGTATGTATACAGGCAGGCTCCGGTTTTCACTTTCACAAGATTCTCTCGTTTTCGTTTTCGAAAACGAGAATTGGTGCTCCCGTTTTCACTTTCACAAAACTTTTTCGTTTTCAAAAACGGGCAAGTTTTTTTTTGTCGAAATGAAAAGTAAATGCTTTTTTTCTACATCAAATCGGTTCTTAATTGCAAAAGGAAAAAAATAGTTCACTCCCTGGTCTATTGATGTTCATTTCACACCATCAGTAGGACAATCTAATTCGTATTTACTTTTTAAATAATTCTTTTCTGACCCCACCTTGATTTCATAAATAAAATATTTGCCGTCGGCAACAACAAGTTTCGTTTTGCTAAGGGGTCGATAAATCTATTGCCATAAGTTATCGTCAATGCTACCGTACTTGTAGTGGAACAAAACAACCACTTAAATAAGCTTTTTATAAATAAATATGATTAATTTCGTTTCTTAAATGGTAAAAGTGCAGTAAAAAAGTTGTTGAGAATAGTGGAATGAAAACTGCAAAAAAGGTGGCAGCCCCTTATTGTGGGAAACAGCTGATTTCTGATGGAGGCTTATTTGAACTTTTGAAAATGTAAGTAATACAACTTAATTTGTGTATTTAAAACTAAATGCAAAGCTATTGTTTTCAGGGGGAAGCATAAGTTAACGCTCCAGGATGAGATCATGCTGGGTTTCATGAAAGACAACCCAGATATTGCCCGAGGGTTTGTAAAAGGAGATCGAGTGGCTGCAGAGGCGAAGTGGGCGGATCTTACCGGCGCGTTGAACGCTATTGGGCCTCCCATTAAAGACGCTGCAGGGTGGAAGAAGGTATGACTATTAATTACTATATTAAAGAAAGCTAATATATCAAAGAAAAATATTCCAGGTTTGGTGCGACTGGAAGTCCAACATTCGGAAGAAAATTGCCAAAAACAAGGCTGAGGCCAGGGCCACTGGCGGTGGTCCATACTCGCAGCAGATAATAACGGACGTGGAGGAGGAGGTGGCCAAGATCTGCGGCCTGTACGAGATGGTGGAGGGAGTGGCTGGGCCAACACATGGAGTTTCGATCACCGTGAAGCCTGATTCAGAAGGGGAGGAGGAAGAAACTCCAAATCAGTACACGTTAGCCGAGGAGCCTTTGCGCAGCACAGCTGGAAGTTATGTCACAGATGAGCAACTCAATGTCTGAGCACTTCAAGAGGATCGAGGCTCTGCAACGTGAAGACATGGAGTTAAAGAGAGAGCTCCTCTCAAAATTCAATGATATAATTAAAAAACTAGGAGAATAAAAAGATTAAGTAAATGTTAAGATGTTTTATTTTTAAAAACTTGCAGGGTTTTATAATTTTAGTCAGAAGTTTGCAGGAGAGGAACTGCCGAGTTGATCTAGCAATATTCGCCTGTGCGTTGCTCGTCTGTCAGTTTCTACGCAAACTAGTCTCTCAGCTTTGGAGCTATGTGAATGAAACTTTTGAGGTAGTCTTCTTTCTATTCCTATAAGTTTATACTGGGAGAGACAGAGCAATTTCGTCGCGTACTGATGGTCCGTCATTATTTCCCTCTGGTTCATTTTCGTCTGAAGTCTCCTCTGTATCGTCAAAATGAAAGTCCTCAATAATTGACAAATTTCGCCTTCTACAAATGTTGTGCAAGGCACAGCATACATTGACAATATGGCAACAAAAAAGTGGTTCGTAATTTAAGCATCGTTGCAGGCAACGGAAACGGCTTTTAAGCACTCCAATTGTCTGTTCGATAATGTTCCTGGCTCCTATATGTCTTAAATTAAAAGTATGCTGATGCGTCCCAATCTCTGCGCTCCTGTAGGGAGTTAAGACGAAACTCTCTAGGGCGTATCCGGAATCCGCCAAAACAAAATGCCCGTTTATAGTCCTGGAAAAATATTCCCTGACGTCGGAGTGGTTCCAAATAAAAGAATCATGGCAGGACCCAGGGTGAGTGGCATTAATGGCGATGATTTCCATATTATAGTTGCAAACCTAAGGAAATAAAAAGGTTTTTACATAACTTCATATTACAGATTTGGTAATTTGGATATACTTACCACCATGGCGTTCATGCTGTAATAACCCTTTCTATTAAAGAAAACAGAGGAATTGTTTACAGGCTTCTGAATTTTTATGTGAGTTCCATCAACACAGGCGACTATTTTTGGCAGTTGATACCTTCTGAAGAAGTATTCGGAAGATTTCTGCATTTGTTGCCTGGACATCTGGAGGGAAATAGCATCCTTACATAGAAACCTGTCCATCAACGGAATAAATATGTACATAATCTTTCCGAATGTGCTTCGCCCAATGTTTATATGATGGTCCTTGGCCACTGAAAACTGGTAGCAGCCAGTGGCAAGGTATCGCAACACAGCAGCCAATTGCATTGAGTGTGACAGTGTGGTTACTTTTAAATGTGGCTTGACTGTCTCCAAAATGCTTTTGAAAGTATTTTTGTCAATCCTAAAGGATTTAACAAACCTGTAAAATTTTAAGTTACTAGAGGTATTTTAAATATCTGTGAATGAGACTTACCGATCGTCAGACATATTAAAAACACTTGTGTTGCATCTAAGATGTCTCGATTTTCTTAAATCAATCAATTTCTGCATTTTTTCGCGTTGTTTACTTTTGACTAAAAAAACAAGTCAGCTGTTTGAACAGTGAGAAACGATGAAAAAATGAACCATTCCGATAACGAAACGATGACAAAAAGTTTGTGAAAACCGGAGCACCTAAAACGAAAACGTACGTTTTCGCCCGAAAACGAAAAAAAAAAAGTGAAAACCGGAGCCTGCCTGATAGTGCATGTAAAAGGTTAGGTATATGGGATCTTTGCTACTAATTTTAATTAGTAATATCTCGAGAAAGCCAAAAAAGTTGAGCAATCTCAAGGGCTATATGGCCTTGAGTGACTATCAAAAACGTTAGAGCCATTTTTAAGAAAACTCAAAAAACTTAAAAAAAAATTAATTATAATTATAAATTATTAAATATTATATTTCGATAAATTATGTCAAGGCAAAGCTATTATCTTTTTAAAATACCTTTCAAGCGACATATAGCACGTTTCTTTAGCTTTAGTCGTTTAGAAGTTATGGGTGAGGGAAATCTGCCTTTTTTTTAGCTGTTTTCCCGCCAAACTAGCGGGAAACCCAAAAAGTCGTAGAACAAAAAATGTTCAGCTCGAGCTGTTTAATAAAATAAAAGTGGTTCCAGGACTCTAAAACAAAAAAATCGACAGACAGACACATAGACAAACAACAGGACAAACGTTTTCATTTCGGAAAGGCCGCTAAAATCTTGTTTATTGAATATCTTTTGAACGGAGTATCGGATCAGGTGTAGTGGTCAGTGTACCAGAAATAAGCAGATTTAAATAAATAAATAAAATCATAATGATTATTGTGAACTCGATACAAGACAACTTTTTCGTCGGTTGGCCATACGCACGCCCTACATGCATACAAGACGCACGTATCCACACACACGTGCAGGCATAAGTAATGCCCATACATACGTCGACTTGTCGCGTATGAAAATATGCAGAGGTGCTGCCGACTGTGACCGTGACCTTCATTTCGCTGAATTCTTATTGCGGGATCATCCGTAACCGGCGCGAAGGCCTGATCTGCAAATTCGACAAAAGAAGGAGACATGGAAGATGAAGCAGGAACACGTGTCATTGCGTAAGCCAGATAGAGAAAGAAAATACGATATTTGCCGTGAGTACAGCTAAGTCGCTGCATATAGGGTGATTCTGGCACTGAACCCGAGGAAATAAGAAACAGGAAAAGAAGGAAAAACAAAACGTGCTGATATTGCTGCTGCCGATGACCGGAGCCATATAAGAAAATTAAATAAAGTTATTTTGGAATATAATTGTTTGAAAATTTCCTAAAAGAAACTAGTTAAGCCTTAGGCATGTAAAATAATTATAGTCGATGTAGTTTAAGCATATAAAATATATAGACTTAGGAATGATTGAAACGAACGGAAGTTGAAACGAAGATATTGATAACAAAGATTGAAAGTAACTGAAAATGAAGTAATTGAATTCAATAATTGAAGTAAAGAATAATTGAAGATGAATTGAATAAGAATAGTTGAAGATTATAAGAATAATTAAGACAAAATTGAAGTTGATGATTTAGTTTGGAGTTTTGAAAGATGAAATTTTAATATAACTATTTGGACTCACCTTACTCTAGCAATAACTATAAATACCCTTACTTAATTAATATACTAAAATCTACATACATATTTCTATATATCTCTATACCTAATAACCCTTGATTCACAGCCATGTAGCAGTTCATTGGGCCCAACGAGCTTCTCGTCGACGACAATGGGGTAATGTAATAATTCATTTTGGTAATTAAAAATGTAGATGGTAGGGACAATCAATAACAATTCTAGAGTAAGAACTTGATTTTATGGTATTGATAAAATATTATACAAATATATTTAGAAACTAAATGCATATAAGTTAAACCCCAAAACAAAAACCCACAAACAAACAAAACATGTAAATAATAAAAATCAATTAAAATTAGGAGTTTTAGTAATTCTATATTATGCTTAGAGAACGGAAAGAATGAAAGAAGAACGAAAACATGAAGATTTTAAGTTGATTTGAGCTTTTGGATATTAATAATAAAAATGATTTTGTAAATATATAATAATTGTGTCCCATTACATAATGCCAATGAAATATCAAGATTAATGCGGTGAACTTCGTTAATTTAGGGGGAATGTACATCAGGTTCCACACATTTCCAAAGGAAGGGAGGGTATAGAGGAACGAGTGATCACTACCATCTCGATCACTCCCCAAAACATCGCGATCACTTAGCTTACTGTATCGACTGCATCGTTTGGGGTAAATCCTCTCGACTCATTTGTTGATTCTTTTGTTTATCGTGAATAAAGTAGTTTCAGTTAAGTGCACTTATCTTTTTATATAAATGGTGAGCAAAGGAGATTATAGGGATAGGAAAAACCCCGACCCCAACACCGGCGAGCTGAGCGCAGAGCGCAGTATAGTGCACGAAACCCCGATTCCCTCTCCAGCCGAGGCTGAACACATTCTACAGCCGTACCATTACACAGGATGATCGAGGTGTCATTCGACGCGTATTTAAAGCTAGATCACAACAACATAAATTTTTTTTTGGGATTTCCACCGGCCCCAATAGCTCCAATTTTCAAAATTTTCAAAATTTTCAATTTCGTACTTTCACTCCCATTTCTCCTAAACTAATCCGTTTTTGAAAACTCTTAGTATGCAGTTTTAAAGAGGTTTACAATACCTTTCGATCAAGATATAAATGGTTCTGATCGGACAATCGTAGCAGATTTTCAATTCTACGGCTGAATATAGTAGTCTCCTTGCGCACCACAGTCTCGGTGCTCGTCGTCACTATGTGGACTGCCGTCCACAGTGATAAGGGCCGCTTATTTTAAAAAAATTGTTTCAAGAACGCAAGAAATATCGCCTAATACAGCGCGCATGCTAGGTGGCTGCCGTTAACCAGCTATAACTTTCGAAATAAGGTAGGACATATTCTTAAAGAGCTATACTACCGATACATAAAATAAAACAGGTAGGAAAGCTACAGTCGAGTGTGCCCCAGTGTGAGATACCCGGTACCCAAAGCAAATAGCACATAAACATGGAAAAAAGAAAATGTTGACAAAGGAGGACAAATGTACCAGGACCGTCCCAGAAATAGCCGAAATAACACAGTAGGGTTGGAAAATGTTTACAAAATATATTAAAAAGGGGGAGTACCCATTGTTAAAAGCTTCAGTTTGATGTTTGGTGCCTTTACCTTGCACCGTTTTTTTTTCTTGTCGATTTTAATAGAAAAAGCTTGTTATTGATTTGCAAACATGGACCAAATTGGTCATCGGTTTGTGATATAATACTTTCATATGTAACGGACGGTTAATCAACAGCAACTGTTAGCGGGCTGCTATAAGCACTACACTGTTGGGTATTCGATGGTTCGTCGATATCGATACTGCGAGGAGAAGTTACCATCACTAGAGAAGTCACAGCGAAAATGAAAAGACGTAGATCTTAACATCTTAAACTTTAAAACTAATTATAACCAACTTAACCTAATAAAAAACCACTCTAAAAGCCATCCATTCACAGTTCAGAAGAGGGATTATCAGAGTTGGTTATATGTGGAGTAAACACATAGCGAGAGAGTCTCAAAGAAAGCAGCAGAATCGTCGGCGTGGAAAATTTGCAATGGGATGTGTTCCCAACGGTGACAAAGAAAATTGCAAGTAACGGATGTGTTCCTATTCTACGTGGCAGACGGATTCAAAATTCAGCGATCAACACGAGAAGGTGTCTCAAGAAGTCTCCAAGGTGTCTGTGTGAACCGGAGGAGAAGAAGTTTCTAGAAACTGCATCAGGAATCTGTGTGAGCCTGAAAATACAGATACAAAGAGAGAGTGTGTATACGTAGCGTCGTGGTGAAATTCACAAGTTCAACGAGTCGACGTTGTGAAATACATATCAGCTGTCTCGCTTGCACACATGCGTGTTTGTGCGGGCAAAAATAAAGCGAACAAAAAGAGCGAAGATCGAAATCGAGGAAAATGGTCCAAATAGCGGAACTGAAGGCAGACCAGCTTCGATTCCTTCTGCGAGAGAGGGACTTATCTGCTTCAGGGTCCAGAGGCGAGCTAGTACAACGACTAGTGGAGTTTGAGCAATCGGAAGAAGTGGAGATGCCACAAGCTGCGGGAGTCAATGAGGAAACGCTGTCGTCACAAGGAGCGGCGAAACTTAAGGAACAGTTCATTACCATCCAAACGCGGAGCGCAGCAGGAGCAGTAGCGTCCGCAGCAGCGTCAGAAGCAGGAGCAGCAGCGTAAGCGGTAGCCGCAGCCGCGACCCAGCAACAGCAAAGCAGAGACGAGGTTTTAGAAGACAATGCTGGTAACCAGGCTACCAACAACGTCAAGCAAGCGTCGGTCAAAGAGATAGCAAACACCTTGCCGGAGTTTGATCTCAGCGACGATAACGCCATATCAGTTAACCAGTTCATCGATCGTGTCATCAAAGTGGTTGGTGCGTACCAATGGGATGATAAATTCATATTACTCGCCATTTATACGAAGATGTGGTTCCATTCTTCGCCGGTTTTACACATCACATGGAGCAACAGCTATACGGCATGAGTTCGGAGCAACACCAGACGAGGCTGAAATTCACTTCAACATGGCTAGTAGTGCAGCCAGACGACCGAAGGAGACGGTGAAGGATTTCATGTCAATGTCAGTATCAGTACTATATTTACGCTTGTGTTTACCAAAAGATCAAGAGTGCATTCGTCGATTTTTACAATGTCTTATTTAATTGAGCAGAGAAGTGCCATCAAATTTTGTTTGCGGAATGAAATTTCGGCTGCGGAAACGTTGAGGATGTTGCGGAAGGCCTTTGGTGATTCTACCATGTCCCAGAAATATGTTTATAAGTGGTACAAAGACTTCAAAGAGGGTCGGGAACGTGTTGATGAGAGCACGTCAAAGTCGTTCAAAAACCAAGGTTATGATGACAGTTTTTTTCGATTTTCGTGGAGTGGTGCACTATGAATTCCTTCCACCTGGCCAAACTGTTAGGTTAGGTTAGGTTAGGTTAGGGCGGCGGCTGACACAAGGTCAGCCCACTTAGGCCATCACTGGCCCATTGTGATACCGCAATGGATCTTTGATACCCTCTTACCACAAAGCTAGAAAGACTCCCAGCCCGTTACTCTTATGAAACCTGCTATTTTCTTCGGGGGGATAGCTGCTAATTCAGCTAGGTTGTGGAGAAACTATTCTCCTATATACTTTTTCCTGCGCCTGATTAGGGCCACACAGGAGCAGAAGAAGTGCTCTACTGATTCTACTTCCTCCTCGTTTTGGCAACTTCTACAGAAGTCGTTTTTGGGGACGTTTAGTCGGGATGCGTGGGCTCCTACGAGCCAGTGGCCTGTGATTGCTTTAATCACAGCTGAGCACTGTGTGCGGTGAAGACTAAAAAGCATTTTTGTGCGTTTGGCGTCAACGTTAGGCCATGTTTGGCGACTGATGTTGCAGTGTATGGTATTGTTCCACATTTCTTGTTCAAGGGATCTAAAAACTTCCCTTGTCCTGAGCTTAAAAGTGGCTAGGGGCATACGGAAGTCCTCCTTGTCTGGAAGGAGAACTGTGGTGGTGCCGCGTCTGGCCAGTTCATCGGCTATTTCGTTTCCCTCAATATTTTGGTGCCCTGGCACCCAGACTAGGGAGATAACGAACTGCTGTGCCATCTCTTGAAGAGATTTGCGGCAGTTGTTCACTATCGTCGAGTTTGAAGATAGCGCGCGAAGTGATTTTATTGCTGCCTGACTGTCTGAGTAAATGTTTATTACTCCGTTTATAAGGCTAGAGTGGCGTAGGCAACTAAGAGCCTCGCTTATGGCGAGAATCTCTGCCTGGAAAACGCTGCAGTGGTCTGGAAGACGGAAATGTATTCTAATACTGAGCTGCTCACAGAAGACTCCTCCTCCAACTCGATTATCGAGTTTTGAGCCGTCTGTGAAGAAATTTATGCA
Source organism: Drosophila rufa (assembly GCA_018153105.1). Lineage (NCBI taxonomy): Eukaryota > Metazoa > Arthropoda > Insecta > Diptera > Drosophilidae > Drosophila > Drosophila rufa. The sequence continues at coordinate 450,533 of JAECXS010000135.1, forward strand.
GTCATTTTGTCCAAAGGGACTTGCCGCCCAGGCCTCCCTGGAGGGAAAGACTGTGTTAAACGTTGTAGAAGTGTGTTCTACGGGTATGCAATAATCTGTTAATTGCTTGTTTGCGCCCATTGATAGGATGGACGAGTGCCCATATTGATGGACTGTCCAGCCGTTTGCGTCTCTCAGACGTCGTGCTGTGATGGTGGTGGTTTCTTTTGCCACTAGTAGAATTGGGGATATGCTAGTAATAGCGTTGAGCGCTTCATTAGAGGTTGTTCTAAGAGCTCCTGTCATGCATAGTTGAGCTGCTCTCTACACCTTGTTGAGCGCCTTGAGTTTAGAACTATACAGCAGCGCTGGCCACCAAATGGATACCCCATACAGGAGAATGGGTCTAACAATGACGCTGTATAGCCAGCTAACTACAGGCGGGGACATCCCCCATTTGAGGCCTACTGCCTTTTTACAAGTGAAGAGTGCAATGTTGGCTTTTCGCACTCTATCCGCTATAGTGAGATTCCAGTTCAATTTCTTGTCTAGTACAAGCCCCAAGTATTTTGCACTATCGCTAAACTCTAGAACGGAACCATTTAATTTTGGGGCAGATAACTTTGGGATCTTAGTCTTCCTGGAGAAGAGAATAAGGTCGGTTTTGCTTGGGTTTACGTTTAACCCACTTTCAGATGCCCATCTTGACAGTTTTCTTAACTTAACTGTCATAATGTCACATAGGCTTTGCTGAAATTTTCCCCGCAGCATAACAACAACATTATCCGCATAAGCAACAATCTTGCACCCTCCATCTTCTATGTCACGTAGCAGCGTGTTTACTGCTAGGTTCCATAGAAGCGGAGAGAGTACCCCCCCTTGAGGAGTACCTCTGCTGACGTGCCTGCACAGAGTAGATGCTCCAAGTGAAGAGGTCACTTTTCTGCTCAGGAGCAGCTGCGTGACTAATCTCACCAACTGAGCATCTACTCCAAGGCTTAGCATATCATTGGTTATTGCCTTTGAGTCGATGTTATTGAAAGCTCCTTCTATGTCCAAGAAGGCGGCTAGGGTATACTCCTTGTTTTGCAGGGATTTTTCTATACTGGATATGACAGAGTGAAGTGCTGTTTCTGTCGATTTGCCTTTACGGTATGCGTGCTGAGATTCAGATAGCAGAGAGGGATTGATTGATGTTCTCAGGTGTAGCCCTATCAATCTTTCCAAGGTTTTTAGAAGGAAGGAGGATAGGCTTATTGGCCTGAGATCCTTCGGTGTTGTGTGTGAGGCTTTGCCGGCCTTGGGTATGAAAACTACTTTGGACGTTAGCCAGGAAGCGGGGATTCGGCCTAACGCCATAATGTTCGTGAAAATGGCTTTTAGCCAAGGGACAGCGAGATCTTCCCCTTGCTGCAACTGTGCCGGAGATATCCTATCAGGTCCTGGAGATTTATAGGGAGCGAAGCTATTTATAGCCCATTTGATGTTGGATTCAGTCATAATGCTATCCAATGATCTGACCGGGTGGTATGGTTTTGGGTCGCTTGTCTGGGGACCTAGGGTGTTTCCTGGAAAATGCGTGTCTAGTAATAGCGTCAGTGTTTCTTCGCTAGAAGAGGTCCATGAGTCGTCCTGTTTCTTGAGATAGCCCAGATTCGAGGACGACTTAGAGAGTACTTTTCGTAATCTTGCAGCTTCCGAAGAGGATTCAATTCCCGAACAGAATTTTCTCCAATCCTCTCTTTTTGCCTGCCTAATGAGCTTTTTAAAAGAGCTAGACTGTGTTTATAATCAGACCAATGCTGTTCACAACTTAGTCTTTTTGCTCTGTTGAAGAATTTCCTGCATTCCCCCCTCAGCTTGTCTATTTCTTGATTCCACCAGGGTGGTCTCCATTTGCCTCTCGGCTTGCTGATTGGACAGGATGCTTTATATTCACTGTTACAGGCTTCAGTGAAGACTGTCGTGAGAATAGTGAGATGTTCCTCCGATGGAGGAATCTGCTCTGGTGGAGCTGGAAGGGCTTTAGCTAATCTATTTTTGAAAGCTGTCCAGTTGGTTCTACGGGGGTTTGAGAACGTTACTGGGTCAGGGTTGGGGGCACACAATCTTGTGTCAATATATTTATGATCCGAGAAGGAGTGTTCTTTCGAAACGCTCCACCCTATAAGCTGGTCATGCATACAGTTAGAAATAAGGGTTAGGTCTATGACCTCCTCCCTGTCCCTTATAACAAAAGTGGGGTCGTTTCCCCTGTTACATATAAGTAGGTTAGTGGAGAGAAGGTATTCAAAAAGTAACTCACCCCTCTCATTTGTGTTGGTGCTGCCCCACATCTCGTGATGGGCATTTGCGTCGCATCCAATCAACAGGCCAGTGCCACGATCTTCGCAATCCTTGACGAGTTCCCTCAGTTTGCGACCCGGTATTGGGTCCAAAGGGTCCACCTTTGCCACCTTCCAGTCGGAGGATGGCAGGCTGGGGTTGCACCTCTGCAACATCAAGAGGATCTTCTCCGGCTCCTTAAAGGAGGACGGGACCCATATGACGGCTCTTGACCTGCTCGGGATGTCCTTCCAGTCAACAGCGACCAGCTTGGCACCCGGGTAGACCTCACCCAGTCTAGATACGGCTGCTTTCAGTAGCTCTGCCGACCTAGACCCTTCACACGCCATCACCTTGACGTTGCCCTGATACCACCCTGCATCTTTGCAGATTGGTGGTGGTCCAGGGTCCGCTTCCAGCACCTCGAAGCAGTGTGCAGCCAGTGCTGCCTCAACCCACTTCCACTGGTTCCTCGGAATTCTTCCCTCCGTGTCGCCTTGGTCCAGGACTCCTAGGAGGATCTTATCCTTGGCCATTTCCGCGAAACTTTTGTTCGCCGCTACTGGCATGTGCGTGCGAACCTTCTTCGGGGCACTCTGAGCCGCGCTTTCCTGGGATCGTTGCCGTTTAGGATTCTTATGGTCCTCCTTCGGTCTCTCCAGTATAAAGTTGGGCAACACAGACTTGGCCCAATCCAACTTCTTGAGCCACTCCGCTGAGGGGGTGGCAATGTTGCTCTTTGCCTGTCTTTTCAGGATGGCCGCGGCGGATTTCCTCTCCTCGTACCTATCCATCTTGGCCTTGCTTGTGGCAGACCTTCCCTTCACCCCTGCACCTGACTGAGCTGCAGCTGCGCTTGTAGTAGCACCTTGCTGGTCGCTCGAGGTGACAGGGGTGTTGGTCTCGGTCACCACCTTGCCTCTGACCAATGGACGATTTAGCCCAGTTGGCTGCTGTTTCGCCGGGGTGGAGTTGACCTTAGCTCCAGTGAGCTCTGTCATTCCTCCAGTGGCAGTGACTGCCGTTGGGTCGACTTTAGGTGCGGTCACCTCTGTCTTTGGGGTAGGACCCTCGGTCCTCGCCGGATTTTTGAGAGTTCCGGTCTCCTTTTTGTCTTTGTTTTTTGTCTGGTCCATAATAGTTCCCACGAGTGGCGGAGAAAGGGTGGTCCACCTCCCGCAGAGATCCGCAATGCGGGAGGTAAGGCTGGCTAATCCGGAGGGCGCCAGGTGTCCGGCTGCTCCGTTTGCGACTGGGCTATTTTTTAACAAGGGCCCCCAGCCAGGCTGATCATCGGCACGGGTCGCATGACACCTTGATCCAGCCCTTCACCTTAGCCATGATAAGTGATCGCAGAGGCCTGTGGCATAGCTATGGAAAAGCTCCGCCCCAGACTGCGAATCACAGATCTTAGCTGGTACCGTCCCTAGGGACACTGGAGCACCATTACCAGTCGGCACCCTCGTGGAGGGTTCAGCTATAGGATTTTTGCCAACCTGGCCAAACTGTTAATAAGGAATATTATTTGAGCCTTATGCGTCGTTTGCGCGAAGCAATTCGTCGAAAAAGACCAGAATTATGGGCCAACAACTCTTGGTTTTTGCGTCAGGATAATGCACCGTCGCACACTGCACTCGTTCTTCGTGACCATTTCGCCAAGAGTTTGACGCATATCGTTCCGCAACCACCGTATTCTCCTGATTTGGCTATTCCTAAAAAACTCTGGGGAACGCGTTTCGAGTCGATTGAAGAGATAAAAGTGGAATCGACGAGGGCGCTCATGGCTATACCGGAAAGGGACTGTTTGGCCTGTTTCGAGGATTTGAAGAAACGTTGGCATAAGTGGGAGGGGAGGGGATTACTTTGAAGGGGATGAAATTGATTCAGGAGAATAAATAAAGAATTTTCACTTTACAAACTAATTCACCTTACTTTTTGCCCACAGTAGTATTATCATCAAGAGCGGCCAGGTGGTTTCCCAACCGCCATACCGAGTTTCCGAGCCAAAGAAGGAAGTTGTGAGCAAAATTGTAACTGAGCTGTTGGAGCAAGATATTATTACAGTATCCACATCCGAGTACGCCAGCCCAGTGGTGCTCATAAAGAAGCCGAACGGTAGCGATCGACTTTGCGTTGATTACCGCCGCCAGAACAAGCTGATCAAGAAGGAAAATTTCCCAATTCCAAATATCGAGGAGCGTCTGCAGGAAGCAAAGCGTTTTAAGTACTTTTCTTCTCTGGATTTCAACAGCGGATATTATCAAATTGAACTAGCACCAGAAAGTCGAAAATGTACTGCTTTCATCACCACGGATGGAATCTATGAGTTCAAGCGACTTCCGTTTGGGGTAAAGAATGCGCCTGCTGTGTTTAATCGACTCATGGCAGAACTACAGAAGCGAGTGCAGAAAGGCGACATGATGCATTACATGGACGACATCCTAATTGGCAGCCAGACTTTTGAGGAGATGTATTGAAAGCTTAACTCTTAATCTGAACAAATGTGAATTGTATAATCAATCAATTACGTTCCTAGGGCATCAGATACACGCACACGGAATCAGTCCAGGAGAAATTAAGACGAATGCCATTGCATTGTTCCCCGTACCGAGCAATGTCACCGAAGTGCGACAGTTTTTGGATCTTAGCGGATACTTCCAAAAATTTGTTGCCGGATACGCTATTATATCCGAGGTTTGCGAATGCTATTGCGTAAAGACCAGAAATTCAAGTGGGAGCAGACGCAGCAGGACGCGTTTGCCGAATTAAAGAGATCCTTGATATCAAAACCTGTTATCACCAGCTATCGCCTAGATGCTGAACATGAACTTCGTGCGGATGCCAGTGCCGTTGGATTATCCGGAGTTTTGTTGCAAATCGACGAGGATCATCTGAAGCCAATTGCATACTATAGCCGAGCAACTTCAAAATCTGAGAAAAACTACCACAGTTACGAGCTGGAAGCTTTAGCCGTCGTCGAGTCGTTGGAGCGATTCAAGTATTATATCCATGGGAAGGGGATCAAAGTCGTTACCGATTGTAATGCTTTGAAAACGTCAATGGAAAAACGAGAGCTTATACCCCGAATCGCAAGATGGTGGTTGCGGATTCAAGAATTTGATATAGAAATTGTTCATCGGGCCACGTTGACGCACTGAGTCGAGCCCCATTCGAAGATGCACATGAGATGGAAACAGCAAGCTTGAAAATTTCGAAGACCATAATCGAAGAGGAAGATTGGTTGTTCGCGATACAGCTACAAGACGAGAAAATTCCCAAAATTTTAGAGGATATGAAATCAGATAAAAAGTCAGAAAACGATGAGTATGTGATGCAAGATGCTATGGGTTGTTGCGAAACAGTTAAGGTTCCATATTCTGCATGAATGTCACGACAAGACTGGACACATGAGCACCGAGAAAACAATAAGTCGAATTCTCAATTTGTTTTGGTTCCCCAGAATGCGGAACTTCATTAAAAGCTACATTAGGTCTTGTGTGGGCTGTGCGCTTTATAAAATACTAGGTGGACGACAAGAAGGTCAGTACCATTACGATGACATCAATCCAATTCCTTTCTCTACCGTACACATGGACCACCTGGGACCGTTTCCAAAGAGTTCGAAGCGAAACGAACATATTGTAGTGATCGTCGACGCCTTCACTAAATTCACGTTTACAACAATAAAATATTGGGTGGCTGAGTTTAAGCGAGGTCGTTTAAGCTGCAAGATGAACATCGTAACGGGCTTCCAAATGAGGTGACTGCTTCAGAAATGGTGACCAAAACTAAAAAATGTGTGTTGAGTGACCGGCGATTTAAAATTCGTGATAATGTGTAGGTATTTAAAAAAGTTATCTACAACGCATACTGACCGAAAAATTGGAGATGAAATGGCTATTTTTAGGAATAAAGCCGAATTTTTGCGCCGATCCATAACCATGGATGGAACATTGGTCCATCATTATACACCTGAGACGAAAGAACAGTCAAAACAATGAACTGAACGAGGAGAATCAAAGAAGGCGAAGACTGTTCCATCTGCAGGCAAGGTCATGGTGTCGGTTTTCTGGGATGCGCGCGGGATCATTTATATTGACTATCTCAAAAATATAAAAAAATATGAACGGGGAATATTTTGCGAACTTGTTCAAGCGTTTACATGATGAAATCCAGGAAAAAGACCGCATTTAGCGAAAAACGTTTTGTTTCATCATGAAAATGACCCGGTTTACATCTCTTCCGTTGCAATGGCTAAAATTAATGAATTAAAATTTGAATTGCTACCTCACGCCCCATAATTCCAGACTTTACTCCCTCCAATTATATCTTATTTCCAAACTTGAAAAAATGGCTCGGAGGAAAAAGATTTGGCAACATACCCAAAGCATTGTAGGTCAAATTAAATAGCACATAAACATGGGAAAATGAAAATGTTGACAAATGAAGAAAAATGTTGCTAGAAACATGTTAAGCAACACCCAAAAAAGACGAATGTTGCTAGGAACATGTTGAGCAACACCCAAAAAAGACATGTTGGCAGCGACATGTTGAGCAACACGGATGGTTCTGTCAACACAAAAGAAGAAGAAGCATACACAGAAATTTTATTGTTTAATAAGTTCAATGTTTATCATCCGATTTTACTCAAATTTGCAGATTTACTTTTAGCCGAAAATTACGACTATAGCTTATATAACTTTTTTATGATTTGGACGTAATCAAATTAAAAAAAAACTATAGTCTCTGAGATCTGTTGTTTCACACGGACAGACAGGCGGACAGACGGACAGATGGATAGACTGACAAACGGACTGACGGAGCGACGGACAGACGGACATGGATAAATCGACTCGACTGGTGACGCTGATAAAGAATATATATTATTTATAGAGATTTCTCTCTCTGCCTGTTACATTGGCACTAACTTATAATACCCTTGTACCCTATGGGTACTGGGTAACTTATAATACCCTTGTACCCTATAGGTACTGGGTAACTTATAATACCCTTGTACCATATGGGTCTGTCTGTCGATTTTTTTGTTTTAGAGTCCTGGATCTACTTTAATTTTATTATACAGATCAAGCTGAACATTTTTTGTTCTACGACTTTTTAGGTTTCCCGCTAGTTTGCCGGGAAAACAGCTAAAAAAGACAGATTTCCACCGCCCATAACTTCTAAACGACTATTTATTTTATTTATTTATTTCAATAGCAAATATCTGCTACGATCACAATACCTCCGCCCAATTTGGAGTAATTTTTATAGATATGCTCCGACTCACATCAAGTGGGCGGAGGCAAGGACAAATGTGTAATAATGTTATTTACATTAAACTCAAGGGACATTTCAACATATAACAAAAAGTACAGATCATTGTACGACGAACATAAAACGCGAAAAGAGTCATGAATCTCAAAGTTCGATTTACAAAATTGCAAGGCAATAGGCCGAAAATTACGAGACGACCTAGAAGGTGAGACGAGTTGATGTGTTCAGTGATCAACTTGTGCAGGAACATCACTCCATGGCAGGTCCGGCGATCCTTGAGCGAGGGCAGGTTCAGTAGACGCAGTCTGTCAGCGTAGGATGGCAGGTGACGATGAGGTTCCCAGTTTAATCCCCGTAAGACGAACAAAAGGAACTGTTTCTGTACCGATTCGATAAGGTCCTGATATTTTGCGTATTGAGGCGACCATACGCACGAGCAATATTCCAGAATCGGGCGAACCAACGAAATATAAAGAAGTTTAGTCGTGTAGGGATCCTCAAACTCCTTCGACCATCGCTTGACAAAAGCAAAAACTCCTCTTGCTTTCCCGACAATGATGCCAATGTGATCGGTGAAGTTTAGATTATGGTTAAATAAGACTCCAAGATCTGTCACCGTATAAATGCGCTCAAGCTCGCACGACCCTATAGAATAATTAGTCAGATAAAGATTTCTCCTATAAAAGGACATGAAGCTACACTTAGAGTTGTTTAGGAACAGCAAATTTTGGACGCACCAAGACTGAAGGTTGTCCAAGTCAGACTGTAAGAGTGTATGGGAGTCAGACTGCGTGAGTGGTACATCATTACGTGTTAATGCTGAACTACCTGAGGTAAATCATTTATAAAGAGGCCGAATAGCAGAGGTCCAAGATGGCTCCCTTGAGGAACACCAGAAGTCTCAAGGACAAGGTTTGAAAAAGAACCCTTGAAGGCTACCCTCTGTGTTCGGTTCGATAAATAAGTCGAAATCCAATTAGTCAGCGTTATAGGGAATCCTAAAAGAATACGTTTTTTTAACAGTAAATGGTGGTTCACGGAGTCGAAAGCCTTACTGAAGTCTGTAAAAATAACGTCAGTTTGGGCATTCGATTTAAAAGCATTCCTTATAACAGAAATAAACTCAAGAAGATTTGTGGACGTTAATCTACGTTTCATAAAGCCGTGCTGCGATGAGGACCGAGCTGCATTGGTTCTGTAGCTGAGCAGTAATTAATAACTCGAATAACTTGGGAATCGCACTGAGTTTTGCTATCCCTAAATTTGTCTAAATATTATAATAAAGAATTTAAAATTAAAATTAATTTTTTTTTAAGATAAACATTTTCTTTTTCAAATCGCCTTTACGATTTTTATAGTCACTTCAGGCCGTATAGCCCTTAAGATATTTCTGGGTACAACGCATATCTCCCAAAATTCGCTTTATCATCAAAATTAGTAGCAATGATCCCATATAGCTAACTTCTTATAAGCATTTTTTTTTTCAAACAAAAACTTATAACGACAATGGGAGACTTATGTATGTAGATACATATGTCATTTGAAAAACTTCTGATATCAAATAAAAACACCTCTTAACGAGGTGAGATTAAAGTGACGATGGCACATTCTACTCAAAAAATTTCTGATACCAAATTTTGTGACGATTAACAGTTATTTATACAAAAATATTTAAAAAGTTTTTAATTAGCTTCAAAATCGGCACGCTGCCTGATTTGCTTTTTTAAATTTTCAGCTAAGTGCCGATTTTGAAACTAATTAAAAACTTTTTAAATATTTTTGTTTAAATAACTGTTAATCGTCACAAAATGTGGTATCAGAAATTTTTTGAGTTGAATGTGCCATCGTCACTTTAATCTCACCTCGTTAAGAGGTGTTTTTATTTGATTATAAGTTAGTGCCAGTCCAGAATGTATGTAACAGCCAGAAGGAGGCATCTCCGACGGGGTAACGACATAAGTCCGCGCGTCATATCTCCGCCCATACATACTTTTTTTTCCGCGGCCATAGTGACCTCCACTGCAAGATTAGTCATAAGCAGAGTAGAGACGCAGGGTCTTCCCGAGTCTACGCTGGCTGTAGTTTTGGTATAAATTTCAAAGTTTAATCACGAGTACCTTCGCTTGAGTATTAACCTTGGTCCGAGTGTAGACCAAAAACGCACACGAGCCCACGCTAACCGTAGTTTGGCGTAGACTTCTAAGCTTCCGTGTTTAATCTGATTTCAGGCTGAATACCGTCCACCCAGAACCACTAAAGGTACCCGAACCGACACTCAACGTAGGTTAATGTGAGTTTCTGGGTTTACCCGTGCTCACGTTAACCAAATGTTAACTGTCAACGGATTAGAGGTCTTGGGTAGGGCTGAGTCGGCACTACTAGTAACCTGGGTGTGAATTGCTATGGTGAACCATATTTCTTAGTAGTTCATCATATCAAATTTGTTGGTGACAGGATATACCTCTTCTTGATGACGATTCTGTTCGTAAGGTCTTCGGAGAATTATCGTTAGCAAGTATCTGGCTAGGGGCGACCCCAAGATTATAAGTTCGGTTAGGGTGGATCCATATTGCTTTGTTCAGTCGTCTAGACCTCTCCTAATCACTAAATCCCTCGTATCCTAACAAATAGGCACCCTTACACGCATTACTCGCACACACGGTCCTCTGAAATATTATAAATTTTTGGTGGAGGTACTGGCCAACCGCTGAACTCACCCCGGCTGGGAAAACACCTTTACAGATGGCGCCTGAGCAGGGACCCGTGTGTGCTTGATCCTGAAGGATCAGAGTCGATAACACCAGGCGGATTAAAGCCCCGCAGAGCGTGACCAGGCCGAATCTCGAGTAGGAAATTGGAAAAGCGGGTTAGGGAACGAGACGAAGGAAAACCTCAGTAATAGCCCACTATGACAGACCACGGACAGGAAAAGAAATCCGCTATGGAACCGACCGACGGTAGAATTGTCGTGCGCTGAATTTACATACTCAGGAAAGACGACCTTCTAGCATTGGCCTCAGAGTTCGGGTTTGATAACACTGGGAAGGTGGATGAGATGAGGAAACGCTTCGCGGAAGTAGTTAAGGCAGAAGAACTCACACAGGCACAGAAGATCCGACTGGTCGAGTTAGAGGCCACGTTCACAGCCGGGGTTCTAACCTTCCGCGTCAGAAAGAGATGGACACGGGGAACACTCATCTACACGCCCAGGTCAGGGAGCCCAGTTGACGAGGCGCGAGCTGATGTCGGTCGCAATAAAGACACGGACTCCCATCACGCGGAATATGTACCCTACGGGATCAATTATAGTCGTCCTCCTGCCCTTGTTGCCGTGGCCGAGCAATTACGGAAATGGCGACTGAAATTCAACGGTCATACCGACCCGTAAAGTTTCTTGGAAGAGTTAGAAGAAAGGGCTACGTCTTACGCCCTCTCACTGTCTCACCTGCCGAGAGTCATGACCGAAACTCTCACGGATCGGGCATCGAGATGGTTCAGGACGAGCCGTCCCCAGAGTGCCACCTGGCTCGAATTCCGACGAGAATTCTTAGACTTTTTCTTGCCTTTTTCTTGATGATGATTCTGTTCGTAAGGTCTTCGGAGAATTATCGTTAGCAAATATCTGGCTAGAGGCGACCTCAAGCTTATGAACTCGGTTAAGGTGGACCCATATAGCTTTACTCAATCGTCTAGACCTCTTCTAACCACAAAATCCCTCGATTCGTAATGAATAGGCACCCTTACACGCATTAATCGCACACACGGTCCACTGAAATATTATACATTTTTTGTGGAGGTACTGAAATTCAACGGTCATACCGACCCGTAAAGTTTCTTGGAAGAGTTAGAAGAAAGGGCTACGTCTTACGCCCTCTCACTGTCTCACCTGCCGAGAGTCATGACCGAAACTCTCACGGATCGGGCATCGAGATGGTTCAGGACGAGCCGTCCCCAGAGTGCCACCTGGCTCGAATTCCGACGAGAATTCTTAGACTTTTTCTTGCCTTTTTCTTGATGATGATTCTGTTCGTAAGGTCTTCGGAGAATTATCGTTAGCAAATATCTGGCTAGAGGCGACCTCAAGCTTATGAACTCGGTTAAGGTGGACCCATATAGCTTTACTCAATCGTCTAGACCTCTTCTAACCACAAAATCCCTCGATTCGTAATGAATAGGCACCCTTACACGCATTAATCGCACACACGGTCCACTGAAATATTATACATTTTTTGTGGAGGTACTGGCCAACCGCTGAACTAACCCCGGCTGGGAAAACACCTTTACAATGTATGGCTATAATTAAATTAAAAGACCATTTAATAAGTTTAATCCGATATCCCTAAAACAACGATATTCGGCAAATTAGACTCGATCGTTCCAATGGCAGCACAAATGTATAAATAACTAGCAAAACCGGCGATCTCCGTTTCGCCACCAGATTGCTTCGTTTTATATAACATTTCGTTTGTTGATTAAAAGATGAAGATTTTTTTTTTTATATATTTGAAAAGGAAATATTTTATTTCATTTCACAACAGTATTGAATTCATTTCGATTACAAAAATGAAGTGTTATTTAGTTGAACTTCTCCAAGTAAATGAAAGTGAATCCAAAGTAAATACTGAAACGAAGCGTTATACTTGTCTGACGTTAACACAAGCAAGGCGGATGGTTTTCCAACTCGTGAACACGCAACATATAACTGCCCATGTGAAAAACAATGATTTTCTACATTTATCCCGCAAACACTAAGCGATTTGCCTTGCGACTTGTTAATTGTCATTGGGAACGAAAAGCTAACTGGAAATTGCAATCGTTTGAAGTCAAACGGAAGATCAGTCAGAGTCATTGGTATTCGAGGAATACATACATTTTCACCTGCGTACTTTCCGTTAATAACGGTTGCCTCAATCAAATTCGGCATAAGTCTTTTTACCGAAAGTCGAGTACCGTTGCAAAGTCGCGGTGGATTCAAAAAAACGCAATATAATAATAACTGTACCAACTTTGAGTTGCTAGTTATGTGGTGGAAATCCTGGTAACTCCAGAGAGTTCAAAAACTCCGTTGTATAATTTACTACATCATCGGCATTTGTTATAGAAGCAACAAATTTGTATGTCACCAAATCGCCAGCAATTTTTGATTGAATGGTGAAATTCAGTGCGTGTACATCATTATTCCTTGCGGCAAGAATTGCTCGTTGAAATCGGCAAAAGTCGTTGGTAAGTGTATTTAATCCAGATGTCGCATCAACTGGGAGTTTTCCATTTCTAACAGCTAACAATTGTTTGGAAAATTGTGCAGCATTTTGATCATTTCGAAGTTGAACTCTCATATAAGTGGTTAGCGATATTGTTTTTACGTTATTCCATAAAGGTGATGCATTCAGGCAAGCATTCAATTCATCTGCAGGCGTTCCACGGGGAATTACTGGCAACGTTTGCCTTAAATCGCCTGCCAATAATATCATCAAGCCGCCAAAAGATGTTGTTATTTCGCCGAAGATCCTTCAGTGTGAAGTTAAGTGCATTAAGTGATTTCTTATGTGTCATTGTGCACTCATCCCAAACAATGAGCTTGCATTGCATCAACAATTTTCCTATTGTACAAGATCGGAAAATATTGCATGTTGGAAAATCAATTGTGTTTAAATTGAGTGGCAACTTAAGCGCAGAATGTGCAGTACGACCGCCATCTAGATGAGTCGCGCAATTCCAGATGATGCTAACGCCAAAGCTATGTCACATCTTGATCGAATAGTGGCCAAAATTATGAAATGACAAATGTTTTCCCTGTTCCTCCAGGTGCGTCACTCAGAATCAATGCTTCATTGTAGATTTCATCAGTTATTTGGATGTCAGGATTATTCGTTTGAATGCGTAAGCGATGCAAGATATCTTCACATGTCGACTTTGTATTTGTTCCATAACTGAATTGGTTGTGAAGGAAAACATGTGGTGATGATAATTGCGAACAGCGTTCGTATTTGGTACGCATTTGATGAAACGACTGAATCCGCAAGTGTTAAATCCCAATGAGAATCGTTCTCCAACAAACCAAATAGTTCACATGCTTCTCTATATGTTTGGCATTGGTGGCCATTCACAGTTTTCAAATGCGCAAATGATTTTGGTCAACGTACAGTTACCAACAGCAGTCGGAAATAAAACATCATCAGCGTCGCTGCGAATGGATCTGCTTCACACATTGCAAAGAAGCTAGTCAATGTTGTCGATGGTGGTCTCTCAGCTCTTTGTGCCGCATTAGCCTCAGTGAAGTAAACTCTTTGGCCATTTTCCAAAAGCACTGCTAAATGTACAACTGTGGGATATCTATCATGGATTTGAAATGACAATAATCGCCACAGTGCTTCATTAGTACTGACGTATCTGCCCATTTGGAAGTTGCTGATTTCGTCATTCGCATTTTCCGATGCACTACCAAACACAGCCATGTCGCTGCCTTTTGTGACGTACTTGCACAAATATTTGATTGATTTGGCCGAATGACAACTCTCAACGTTTGCATGTGTTTCGAAAATTCCTGATAGCAGCGGGCAATATGGTACAACGATTTCATTTCCGATCTCAATCTCTTGATTTTGAACTTTAACTTTGATAATTCGACCATTATCTTCTTTTGAACGCCGACGATAAAGTGGATATCCATCGTTCCCTGTGACTGTTTCAGCAACTTACGGTCGCGGATATCGTTTTGTGCACTTTCCATCAGTCATGCAAGGCGATAATGAATTTAATGCACCGCACGGTCCATGCACCATCTGTGTCGTCACAATGTCGTGTAGATGGTGACCAGAGACTGGATCAGGAATTTCAGCTGATATGATCCACTTCATCCACTTCATTTGAATATAATTGTTCAGCAACTAAGTTAGGATATGAGCATGCGGTAGTCCGCGCTTCTGCCGTTCCACCGAGTACATACGTGTGTCACCAAAAACTCGATACTTAGTAAGCACATCCATCATAACCTTGAGTTTTTGCGGAAATACTCTGGCGATTATGTCATGGCGATCTTGCGGTTTTTGGCCCGGTTCCAACTCACGTTCAATTTCCGTCAGTCGTCATCGAGCCAACGATTCCCACTCAAAAATTTACGAAATGGATTATAAAATAAAGACTCTGGAGAGCTTATATCAGAATCTCAATTCCAAATTTACAAAGGCTTTTCCCTCTGATGATGGCGCTGTGCAACAAATGAGTAATGTCACCGTTAGGCCTCGCCAACCGAGAGCTGCCAATGCAACGGTAACAACTTTTTCATATTCTGCTGCTGCTGCTTCTTCTTCTTCTTCTTCGGTGGCCCAGGGCCCAGTGCTACAACCGCCGATTGCTGAGAGAGGCGATTTCACCCAAGTTCGGAATAGGCGAAAAAGGAATAACAACAATAACAAAAAAATTGTCGTTGGTGTTGCACCTGGATCTGATGATCTTCAGGTCTTGCCAAGCATTAAATATCTGCATGTTGGCAAGTTTAATGCAGCCACGGACCCGAATGCGGTGGCAAGCTATGTCTCTTCAAAATTGAATGTTGACGCAAAAACAATAACTTGCGTTAAATTAGTAAAAAAAAAAGTTGACGTTACATTCTAAAGTTCGTAAATTTTATGCTTGGGGTCCCTGATATTCATTACGAGACAGTCTTCAGCAATGAGTTTTGGGCGCACTCTGTGAAGGCCAAAAGATTTATCTGACTGGTACTGGAAGAACTTCAACCCCAACTCGTCCATCAAAAAAACCCCAGTGATCGACGTTTTAGTATATCATCCTCCTCATGCGTCTTCTCATAATATACAATGGCTTTGGCTGAGCCCACATCGCTCGCTGATAGCTGATCCGCACCACTCTTCACGCCCGCTCCCGCCGTCCGTTGCTCTTCCATCTATGCACCAAAAACAACATCAGCTGGAGCTTTTGTCGTCCCTTTTGTGCGGCATTCGTCTGCGGCTCTGACGTCGTTTACCTATGCGCGCCCATCGAAGCCGCGCTCTCGCCCTCGCTCTCATCGCCGAATTTACATCGCCCACATCATCCGGTCTTCTCTCTGTACCCGCTCTCACCATTTGATGCCCTACTCTCTATGCACTAACAACAACAACAGCTGCAGCTTTTGCTGTCCCTTTTGTGCGATATTCGCCAGAAGCCTTGCTCGGATGTCGTTCGCTCTCTGGAGATACGCTCTCGCCCTCGATCTCGTCGCTCCCGCTACAGCATCAACATACAAGGTGAGTTCCAAAGTAAACAGGACTTTTTTAATCTAGCGCCCTCTAGTGGCGCCATCTATATGTCAACTGGTGCGTTAGAATCTGCTATCGTTTATCGACTTCCAGTAAAAATGTCATGAAATTTCATCTATTGGAAGTGAGGTTATTGCGTTTTAAGTGTCAGTATGTTTTTGTCATCGGTGCGAAAATGAGCTTCGAACAAAGAGCCAACATTAAATTTTTCTACATATTCTATCAATGGCTAGCTACTCTCTACTCTGAATGAGATTAAGGACCTTGGAATGCTTTTTGATGATAAATTTCTCTTCAATAAACACCTAAACTTTATTTTACCGAAGGCTTATGCCATGTTTGGGTTAGTTAAACGGAATACTTCTCTGTTTAAGGACCCATACTCTAGACTTTCTGTTTATTCAGCATTTGTCCGCTAGAATCCTTCTGCCACTGTGCGTGTGTGTTATTAATAGGATTGAGCTGCTTCAAAAGAAGTTCCTCAAATTTGCTTTGCAATCCTTGCATTTATCTGATCCTCTCCCTTCTTATTCTAGTCAGTGTTCCCTACTGCATACTTCCTCGTTAAAGGATCGGCGCTCTTTAGCAGGCCTTTCAATTTAACGAACACGCTATCAGGACCAATTACCCGCGGAATGAACCCGTCTCTAGGGCCCTGCATCTTTTTAATTCCCTACTTGAACATGTTCGATTTAGTTGGGGATCCAATAAGGACATGCTGAGGCAGGAGCTACAAGATTAGATTTTAGTTTAAGTTATGTTTATAAGTAGCCAGATAAGGTAATAACCATTGGCGAATAAATAAATAAATACAAAAATAAATATCGGCATAGAGTCGTCATTGGTCCAATATATAAATTTTCATCATCACTGTAGTTCGCAGTGGGATCATATTGGAATTCCAAGCGATTGTATGATGCCAATGATTTTTGTGTCCTTCTTCTTCGTCTTTCTTCGCTTAAGTTCTGTGAATACACTTGTTGCTGGCTTGCATGTCTTGTGCGGCGGCCGATGTTCGCACGTCGTGCTCTAGGCATTTTGGACTATGGACAAAGTGGTAAATTTAACCTAAAATGCACGATCCACAGAATTTACACAGTTCAACTTACCACCTTAAAGACAAATGCCTGCTGTTGAAATTGAATAAAAATTTGCACAATACACGTGATTGATTTGATGGTCTCCAATTGAAAGGTTAGGAAACAAATAACTTATTTAAATACATTTTTGTTTTACAATTTCACAGTGAGCAGAGAACAATGAGTAGCTGTTAAAGATGGCGCTATAATCCTCACGGAGCCCGAGACCTTTCCAACGAATGCAAGACCGTGGAAATCGGTTTATGCGTTCTGGAGTTAAAGCGTCAGGAAGGAACCCTGACATGAGACGGGTCGCCGCGAAATTCGTACCGAAATTGCTCAATTGCGACCAAAAACAGCATCACATGAACATTGCTAATGAGATGTTTGTCTCTTTCCGCGACGACCCAAATTTGCTCCAGAGGTCCATAACTGGTGACGAATCGTGGGTTTATGGTTAAGACGTGGAAACCAAAGCTCAATAATCTCAATGGAAGCTGCCGCACGAACCAAGATCGATAAAAGCGCGCCAAGTTCGGTCGAATGTGAAAGTGTTGCTGACAGTTTTTTTCGATTGCAGGGGCGTGGTGCATCATGAGTTCTTGCCACAGGGTAGAACGGTCAATAAGGAATACTACCTGCAAGTTATGCGCAATTTGCCCGAAACAATCCGCCAGAAACGCCCGGATTTGCGGAAGAACATAAATTGGCTTTTGCACCACGATAACGCCCCTGCTCACACATCGTTGCTTGTGCGCGACTTTTTGGCCAAAAACAACACACTAATGATGCCGCAACCACCGTATTCCCCAGATCTGGCCCCCTTTGACTTTTTCTTGTTCCCTAAACTGAAGAGGCCCATGAAAAGACGAAGTTACGCAACGCATCGAAGGAGGAGCTGAACAAGATAAAAAAAAAAGATTTTTGAAGTGCTTCGAAGATTGGAAAAACCGTTGGTACAAGTGTATAATACCTCAAGGGGATTACTTTGAAGGGGACAAAATAGATATTCATGAATAAATAAATAATTTAAAAAAAACACAAAATTCGAGATACTTTTTGAATACACCTCGTATATAGGCTTGTAATCCAGATGCTTTACTGACTGGTATTCCACGAATAAAGGATTGTAATGCAGATAGATGCTTTACTGACCGGTATACCACAAATATAGAATTGTAATCCAGATTGAACCGACTGGAAATATTTTATATTTCTAAAAATGTTATATTTAGTTACAGAATAGCGCCAAATCCAAATGTAAAGAGATAACATATGTCTAGTAGTAATCTTTGTCATCGCATCCGCTAATGCGTTTGCAAACTTTGGTATTACCCTTCTTCGCATGCGCTAACGCCTTCGCGACTTTGAAATATTGCGCTTTTTCCCCTCTCTTAGAGACGGCTACACTGAAATAGAGGACTTTAAGAACGAACTGGAACAAAATAAGAAGTACAATACAAACATAGCGAATAAACGATTATAACCTATAAGAAACTGCAACCACTATTAATATTTGAGCTGGGCTTGAAAGAATATAAATTAAAGCTGCGTATCACCGCAACAGTTACCTATATTTGCTTATTTGAGTAGTTTAGCTAACTCGAGGTCATAATCGGCTTAATTTCTCTTAAATTAATTAAGACTCGATTTGTGCAAAGATCACATACAGATCTTTGTTGTACAGTGGGTTATCCAGACGCGTTTCGATCGATACCATCTCGATCATCTTCAGTGGACTTTTCTGTACGATCAACCACCAGCACTAGCGCCTATTTAAAAAACTGTGTCGCGCAGACAGGAGTTGGGAGTCCTACCCAGATGCGGGCGGCTTTTTACAGGCCTATTTGCGTAAAGCATATTTACATGTTTATACATATATGCGTACGATCTTTGGGCGTATTGTCCCTTCAATCTTAAGAATTTTATGTTCAGTGACCTGTACTTGCTTATTTTAATAGTTTAGCTAACTCGAGGTCATAATCGGCTTAATTTCTCATAAGCAAATCCGGACTCGATTTGTGCCAAGGTCTCACAGCAAAATTGCTACCCAATCTAGTCCATAAGTTTTTGAGCTATCGGGTTGAAATTTTTAGAATAGTCGTATTTTTATTGGAGTTAGTATTTATGTCGGAACGGGCGAAATATGACTACTATATCCTATAGCTGCCGTAGGAACTCTATATATTCTGCTGCTGCTTCTTATTCTTCGGTGGCCCAGAACCCAGTGCTGCCGATTGCTGAGAGAGACGATTTTACACAAGTTCGGAATAGGAGGAAAAGGAATAACAACAATAACAAAATAGTTGTCGTTGGAGTTGTGCCTGCCTCTGATGCTCTTCAAGTCTTGCCAAGCATTAAATATTTGCATTTTGGCAAGTTTAGTGCAGCCATGGACCCGGATACAGTTGCAAACTATGTCTCTTCCAAATTGAGTGTTGGCGCAAAAACAATAACTTGCGTTAAACTAGTAAAACAACAAGTAAGAAAGCTACAGTCGACTGTGCTCGACTGTGAGATACCCGGTACCTAAACGTTTGCGCTTCACACTAAAAGGCAATTTAAAAATGTACATACACTACATTGTACATACATACATTGGCGCCATTATATCGCTTGCAACAGCAGTGCCTTAGGGCGGTGTGTTAAAACTCTAACCTTATTGCTAATATCTCCCATGTTTATCATCCGATTTTACTGAAATTTTCAGGAAACGTCCATTTTATTTTATTTATTTATTGTATCTATTAACTTTAACCCGAAAATAACGAGTATAGCTTAATAACGTTTTTTATGATTTATGAGGGCGGAAGTGGGCGTGGCCAAATTTTAAAACAAACTTGATCTGCATGCAACAGATTCCAATGTTGTCACCAAATTTGGTAACTCTAGCTCTTATAGTCTCTGAGATCTGTTGTTTCACACGGACAGACACACGGACA
The DNA here is from genome assembly GCA_018153105.1 of Drosophila rufa. NCBI lineage: Eukaryota > Metazoa > Arthropoda > Insecta > Diptera > Drosophilidae > Drosophila > Drosophila rufa. The sequence continues at coordinate 470,390 of JAECXS010000135.1, forward strand.
GACAGACATGGCTAAATCGACTCGGCTGGTGACGCTGATCAAGAATATATATACTTTATAGGGTCGGAGATTTCTCCTTCTGCCTGTTACATACATTCTCGGTTGGCACTAACTTATAATACCCTTGTACCCTATGGGTACCGGGTATAATAAGTTGATGTTACTACTCTTAAGTTCGTAAATTTTAAACTTGGTGTCCCGGAAACTACTAGGCAGCCTTCAACAATGAGTTTTGGGCGCACTCTGTGAAGGTGAAAAGATTTATCCATAAAGAGTGTATAAATAGAGATGATACTATTATCGAGCTGAATGGAACTTCAAGATCTTCAACTCCAACTCGTCTATCAAAAATCCCCCAGTGATCGGCGACGCTGGCGTCGACGTTTTAGTGGATCATCTTCTTCCTGCCCCTTATCATCATAAGCATTGGCTTTGGCTGACCCTACATCGCTCGCTGATTGCGGATCCACGCCTGTCTCTAAACCCACTCTCGCTGTCCGTTGCCCTTCCATCCATTTGATGCCTTTTCATGTCCATGTGCTATTAAATTTCACCCACAATGCTTTGGGTACCGGGTATCTCACAGTCGGTCACACTCGACTGTAGCTTCCTACTTATTATTAAATTTATAAATACTTTTAAAAGTTTTGTTAACAACGATAATCGGATAATTTGTCCCGATCGTTCCTATGGCAGCTAGAGGATATAGTGGTAAATTACAAGATCATATACTTAATGTGAATCCGATATCTTTAAAAAAAAGAGTCTTTATTTTAGAATCCAACTCGTCAATTTTTGAGGGGGAATCGTTGGCCACAACACAGCCATCACACTTCCTATTATCATCTATATTAGTTGTAAAGCGGGGTTATGTCATTTAAATGCAGAAACAGTGGTGGCGCACCCTCGCAATTATATTATTTAAAGGCTAAATGATAAGATTCCTATACCGAAAATGAGTATTTGGGCGTACTGCAAATGATTTCAACTAAATCTAATTTCTTCATATTTATCTAAGGCAGGCTAGAGCTTCTCAAATGGTTGTCACGTGAACAAGCTCTTCCTTACATGTACGTCGAGCATTGGCCTGACGGATGCGGGCGAGGCCGAACTGCGCTAAATTAGGGCATCACAATGCAGATTATGGATACTTCTAGAACTCTGGTATAATTTGAGGCGCCTATCTCGTGCAGTAGGGCTTACCGAAATTGAGTTTATGTAACTCGTATTGGGGTTGGCAGCGGCTGTGCCTTTGGATGCGATCAGAATTTTGGCTGCACGTACATTTTGGGAATTATGCAATCCACGTGAGAAATCACCTAGAAAACACAGTGAACCAAGTTTTAAATGAAAGAATATATTCAGAGCTCGAATACTGGCGACCCAGCACCCCCCTCTTGGCTATGCATCGCACTGCCAGGGTGTACATAATTGGTTTTTAAACCTTTAGTTTCGTCCTCCTGGGTGGCTTAAGTTGGCCATACATTAACAAATATATAGGGCAGAGAGTCTGAAAAATTGATAAATTTTAAAACGTTACTAAAAAAGCTACAGTCTACTATGTTAAATATCATGCTGATTAACTTATTTACTTTTACTAATTAACATATCTTTCCGATTAAAAATATATATATATTTTTTTTTTAGCAATTTAGGAAATGTTTACAAAGAGCGAGGGCAATTGCAGGAAGCTTTAGATAACTATCGAAGAGCTGTTCGCCTTAAGCCCGATTTTATCGATGGATATATTAATTTAGCAGCCGCATTAGTGGCTGCACGTGATATGGAGTCTGCAGTTCAAGCTTATATTACAGCATTACAATATAACCCCGTAAGTATTTGTATTATAAGTTAACAATGCCCTTTCTCATGATAGTCCCGATTATTATCCTCGTTCAATTTGAAGTGTTTTGTTCATACAAATTTAAATAACAGTAGATAATATCAGTGCGTATCTATTTATTGCAAGGACCGTAATCATTATAAGTTTTAAAATAAAAATGACATCATAATGATTAAATTTTGCATTTTAACTTTTTAAATTATCGATAATAATTATTTTTAAGTGATTTTTTAAAACTTAGACCATAATTATTATTATTTTTAAATAAAAAATACAAATCATAAATAATGAATCTTAATGATTTTTATTTTTTTCGCTCAAAATAAAACTCATCTGTAATTTTCCCATTCTGTGCTTGAGATTTCGCCGATATTATTTTATCCCCTGAAAAAGGATTATAAGGCAGCCATAAGCATTTAAATCGAACCCGTGTTGTTTTAAATTATTAAATACGAGGTGTGTTCAAAAAGTATCGCGAATTTTGTGTCGAAAATTATTTATTTATTCATGAATATCTATTTTGTCCCCTTTAAAGTAATTCCCTTGAGGTATTATACACTTGTACCAACGGTTTTTCCAATCTTCGAAGCACTTCAAGAATTTTTTTTTTTATCTTGTTCAGCTCCTCCTTCGATGCGTAGCGTAACTTCGTCTTTTCATGGGCCTCTTCAGTTTAGGGAACAAGAAAAAGTCAAAGGGGGCCAGATCTGGGGAATACGGTGGTTGCGGCATCATTAGTGTGTTGTTTTTGGCCAAAAAGTCGCGCACAAGCAACGATGTGTGAGCAGGGGCGTTATCGTGGTGCAAAAGCCAATTTATGTTCTTCCGCAAATCTGGGCGTTTCTGGCGGATTGTTTCGGCCTTGCTTTGGTTTCCGCGTCATATCCATAAACCCACGATTCGTCACCAGTTATGAGCCTCTGGAGCAAATTTGGGTTGTCGCGGACAGAGTCCAACATCTCATTGTCAATGTTCATGCGATGCTGTTTTTGGTCGCAATTGAGCAATTTTGATACGAATTTCGCGGCGACCCGTCTCAAGCCCAAATCATTGATAAAATCGAATCGCACGAGCCAATCGATATGTTTAGGTCCTCAGCAACTTATCTGATTCGACGATTGGCCAATACCATTTTCTCCACTTCATTAATTTTTATACCCGGTACCGGTATAGGGTACAAGGGTATTATAAGTTAGTGCCAACCGAGAATGTATGTAACAGGCAGAAGGAGAAATCTCCGACCCTATAAAGTATATATATTCTTGATCAGCGTCACCAGCCGAGTCGATTTAGCCATGTCAGTCTGTCAGTCTGTCCGTCTGTCCGTCTGTCTGTCCGTGTGAATCAACAGATCTCAGAGACTATAAGAGCTAGAGTTACCAAATTTGGTGACAACATTGGAATTTGTTGCACGCAGATCAAGTTTGTTTTAAAATTTGGCCACGCCCACTTCCGCCCCTGAAAATCATAAAAACGTTATATTAGCTATATGCGTGATTTTCGGCTTAAAGTTAATAGATACAATAAATTAATAAAATAGAGACGGACGTTTTCTGAAAACTTCAATAAAATCGGATGATAAACATGGGAGATATTAGCAATAAGGTTTGAATTTTACCACACCGCCCTAAGGCACTGCTGTTGCAAGCTGTAGCCGACAGGTGGCGCATTCGAGCCTTGGCCGTGCGATATAATGGCGCCAATGTATGTACAAGGTGAGTTCCAAAGTAAACAGGACTTAAAAAAAAAAGACAGAACAAATAGTTTTTTCGGCAAACTCAATTTATTTATATTCAAAATAGTCTCCTTCTGCTTTAATACAGGGTTTTGCTCGGTCCAAAAGCATGTCGAACGAGTGTTTTAGCTCGTTGCCCGGTATGGCCGCCAGTATGCCGGTGCAAGCCTTTTGAATGGCCTCTACGTCTGCATAACGCTTTCCTTTCATCGGCAAATGCATTTTTCCGAAAAGGTAGAAGTTGCACGGTGCCATATCAGGTGAATACGGGGAGTGGTTGATGGTTAAAATGTGATTTTTGGTCAAATAGTCGGACACAAGCGTCGACTTGGGACGTCAATTTTTGGGCGTCAGTCAATTTGTGAGGAACAAACCGTGCACACACCTTTTGTAAGCCCAAATGTTCGTTCAAAATGCGATAAATCGATGTTTTCGAGATGTTCAATTCTATTTCCATGAATTTCAATGATGATTTCGGCTGATTTTTATGAATTCACGCACAGTTTCGATAGAATTTTCGGTGATCACGGATTTTGGTTGGCCCACATGTTCATCGTCATTTATGCCCTCACGACCACTTTGAAAACGTTGAAACCACTCGTGCACTCTGCTACGGGATAGGCAATCATCGCCATAAACTTGTTTCATCAATTGAAACGTTTCGGTAAAAGTTTTACCAATTTTAAAACTAAATTTAATGTTGGCTCTTTGTTCGAAGCTCATTTTCGCACCGATGACAAAAACATACTGACACTTAAAACGCAATAACCTCACTTCCAATAGATGAAATGTCATGAAATTTTTACTGGAAGTCGATAAACGATAGCAGATTCTAACGCACCAGTTGACATATAGATGGCGCCACTAAAGGGCGCTAGAAAAAAGTCCTGTTTACTTTGGAACTCACCTTGTATGTACAATGTATGTATGTACAATTTTAATTTGCCTTTTAGTGTGAAGCGCAAACGTTTAGGTACCGGGTATCTCACAGTCGACTGTAGCTTTCTTACTTGTTTCGTCTGTTGTTGAAGTGCTCGGGCGTCCGGCACGCTCTTCGTCGTTCACATCTTCTCGGTAGGGTTGCATGATATTTAAAAAATATCGTATCAATGATATTGCCATTTTTGAAAAATATCAAAATGATTTTTTTAAATATCAAGAAAAAATATCGATATATCGAGTATTTATGATATTTAACATTTTTTTTATTTTTAGGATCAGAAAGCCTTTAGAAATCTCTTTCTTTCTATCTCATTATTCGTATACATTACCTCTCTATTGATCCTAATGATCCACATGAATTCATTCAAACAAAACTAACAACACAAATACTTCATATTAAGCTTTTATTACTTAAAGCAATGGAAAATACTGTAAGTTAAAGTTAAAGTTATTTCCAATATTGTTTCGCCAGTGACTTTAAAAAAACACGATTTGTTACGTGCCGATCAGTCATACGGCTGCGTGAGTCGCACACTACACATTTAATTGCCGAAGCCATCCTTTCTGAGGATACCGAGCTACCTGGTATTATCAGATAGCGTAGTGCTTACTTAGACAAATGTTGCATGGTCTGCTGTTGCGAAGTTCAGTACTGTGTTGGGTCAGCTTCCCAATTACTATTTGGCAAAGAAATATATAAGTGGAACTCGTTTTCGTAGGGGCTGACCGAAAACAAAATATCAGAAAATATCAAAAAAAAATATTTATATATCGATATTACAGCTTAAAAATATCATGATAAAAATATTTATTTTTTTTTGCAAATATATCGATATTTTGATATTTTGATATATTTTCGACAACCCTACTTCTCGGCCTTCTGAGAACATTTTGTACCACCGATAAACGTTGCTTCGGTCCAAGGTAGCTTCTCCGTATGCCACAGTCAACATTCGAAATGCATCCGCGCACTTAATTTCGTTTTTCACGCAAAATTTGATACAGGTTCTTTGATCCATTTTTTTGAATAGGTAAAAATCGAAGACTATCCAAAACACGTGCAAGCAAAGCAGGTGTCAACAATTAAGTGAACATTCAAAATAGCCGAGCTTGTCGGCATAAGTGAGAGACATGAGTACCAACATAACGCCACAAAAAAAATCGAAATTCGAATATACGTAACCCGCGAAAATTCTAAATTCGCAGTACTTTTTGAACACACCTCGTACTTCGTTGTTGATTTTCATGTTTTATTATTATTTAATTTAACGACAGTCACTTTGATAGCGAGTCTTCAGATAGGTTACACCTTTGATCGGTAAGCATCATCTTAAAGGCTACGAACTAAGCATAATTGCTTGCGACCCATTTTAAAACGCGATAAGATTGATCACTAAGAAATAAAAGAAAGCACTCAAGACCGATAAGATAATGGTTAGGTTAAAAAAAAAAAAACAGTCAAGCTCCGTTAACTTGGGCCTTATAGCTGTTCGACTAATAAAGATGTTCACACATGAACACGTTTTCATATATATATATGCATACATACATACATACATATGTACATATGTAGATATGTAACAAATCGATGCAGCTGTGATCTGCTTGAGCGCATGTGCGCGTATTCCTAAACAGCGGCAACTTGGGCCTAGCACAGATCTATGCACTTGACAAATAAGTAATCTGAGCCCCTGCGTGGGTCCCAAAAATATATTCAAAGATAAGTGCGGGATAGCTGTGTCTTTCCCATCGCACTTAAGAATTTTTCCCATGTAAGGGTTAAACAAACCACTGCGTTGGTCTAGCGATAAGACTAGTTTTAAGAATCTCATGACCGCTACGTAAGCGCGGACTTTGAAATAAAGAATCAGTTTGAAATATCAACTCATGAAATGTAGACGTTTGCTTTATTTGCAGCCTCTCTTTTTGATTTTGAGTTGCGGTAAGACTGAAGCTACAAAAAACGGGCGAGCGCAAATAAAATAACGTTGCGTTTTTAATCAATAACAAGTGTTGATAAATATATCGGTCTTTTAATTAAATATCAATATTATTTAAGGCTTAACCGGCTTAATTTCTCATACGTAAATCAAGACACGATTATATGCCAAGATCACACACAGATCTTATTGTACAGCGTTTTTTTCAGACATGTTTCGATCGATCCCATTTCGATCATCATCAGGGAACTTTGCTGTACGAACAACTCCCAACATTAGCGCCTATTTAAACAAGCGCGTCGCTGAATCCAGTCCTGAGAATCGCAGCGAAAACTCTTGCGTTATCAATTTTTGGCTTTGCTAATGTTAGAGGGGGAAAGTTTATTTTCATTGCGATTTGTAATATCTTGGCTACTTTCACCGCTCCTCGAAGCCATAACTTGTGACGCATTTAGTATAATCGTCTCGACACTTAACTTTAAAAACCACACCGGTTGGTTTAAATGGCACAGATTGAACAAGTGGCACGCTTTCGAAGTCAAAAGTCACTTTATTATAATTTTCCACAGTTTTTTACTATAAATAAGTTATAATTAAAAATCTTCAAATTAAAGATGTTCAGGGAACGCCTTGTGTTATTAGCAACATGTGTGAAAAGATATAGAGCAATCGGTACATAGCTTTCTAAGAAATAAATAAAAACATCTCTTAACGAGGTGAGATTAAAGTGACGATGGCACATTCAACTGAAAAAATTTCTGATACCAAATTTTGTGACGATTAATAGTTATTTAAACAAAAATATTTAAGACGTTTTTAATTAGTTTAAAAACCGGCACGCTGCCTGTTTTGCCTTTTTACATTTTTCAGCTAAGTGCCGATTTTGAAACTAATTAATAACTTTTTAAATACTTTTTGTTTTGTTTGTTTTTGTTTGAAACTAAAATGGGAAAAGTTAACAAACAAAATTCATATAAGAAGTTAGCTATATGGGATCATTGCTACTAATTTTGATGAGAAAGCGAATTTTCGGAGAAATGTGTTGTACCCCGAAATATCTCAAGGGCTATACGGCCTGAAGTGACTATAAAAATCGTAAAAGCCATTAAAAAAAATTTTTAATCGTAAAGAAAAAAAAATCTAAATTTGTAATTATAATATTTAGAAAAATTGGTCAGGGCAAAGCAATTATCATATCAAAATACTTTTCCAACGACATATAGCACGTTTCTGTAACTTCAGTCGTTTAGAAGTTTTGGGCGCGAGATATTTCCTGTTTTCCCGCCAAAGTAGTGGAAAAAGCAACAATTGCTTGCTTACCTAGGCCTTGTTGCACCACGACCAGATGTTAGGTCTTTTGTGCCGGCCTGTAGGATTAAGGTAGAGCCTCTACACCTAGGCTTTTGATAAAGGAGAGCACTTTGGCGGGGTCTATCTGTTCCCAAATCCTGTAGGGGGGAATAAGTTCACCTCCTAGTTGTTGAAGTTCTGATGTTTCTGGCTCCATCTCACAGAATCTGCATGTGTCGATTTCTGAAAGTTTTAATTCCTTAAGGTGATACATTAGGTTGCAGTGACCCGTTAGGTAGCCTGTTAGAGTACGAATTTCACTCATTTTTAGGTTGCTGATGCGCTTAGATCGCGACATCTGCGGGACGAGGAATTGTTTGGCTTGTCTCAGCCCTGCACTGTCGGTCCAGTGGCGACTTATCTCCTTTTCATCCCAATTCCTGAGCAGTTCTCTTTTGTGTCCTTTCGAAAGTCCACAGAACGGTTCAGGGCCGGTTAGTGGTGTCATCGCCCCGCGTTTAGACAGGGAGTCTGCCACCTCGTTTCCTATATGGCCTTCATGCCCTGGCACCCAACCCACCGTTAAGACGTTCTTGGAAGCGAGGGCGTTCAGCTGCTGGAAACAGTTCTTTACAAGTCTGGAGGAGATTGTGAAGGACCTCAGCGCTATGAGCGCTGCCTGACTGTCAGAGAAGATGTAAATCCGTGCGCCTTGCATTTTCCTGCGAAGGCATTCACGAGCACAGATTTCTATGGCGTGTATCTCTGCTTGGAAAATGGTCGGAGACTTTCCCATGGCTATGGATTTGTTGAACCTTGGTCCAAAAATACCAGCCCCGGTGTCTCCGTTTTCCAGTTTAGACCCATCAGTGTACCACGTTTGTGATCCTCTGGGTAGAGATATTGATTTTGTGTTCCAATCGTGTCTGGTGTACAAGACTACAGAGAAGTTTCTGTGGAAGACAAGTTTGGGTTTCTGTTCGTCAGTTACGCCCAGATTGACTCGTTTATTAGGCTCGTAAATTCCCGGTAAGATCACCACTTTTTATATTGGTGATGTTTTAAAGACGAAGTGCCCCCAGGCAGGCCTCCTTTTTCAGGGTAATGGGTAGAGGGGTATGCCAGTTATGACTCCAAGTGCTGCAGTGGGGCATGTCCGGATGGCTCTAGTGATGCCTATGCAGACCAGTCGTTGTATTTTGGTAAGTGCTGCCGCAGCTGTCTTCTGGGTAGATTTCGTCCACCAAGCAAGAGATGCGAAATATGCTCGGGTGCTTTTATTTATGTTTTTTTCCAGGTGTGCATTCCAGATGAGCTTGGAGTCAAGTATAACTCCTAAGTAGTTGGCTTCAACCGAAAAGTCAATGGTGGATCCATTTAGGGATGGTCTTGTTAGAGAAAGAGACCTTTTCCTGGAAAATGGAACTATAACCGTTTTATACGGGTTTATGGACAGTCCTTTATCCTGACACCATCTGCTGGCTATATTAAGGGCTTGCTGCATGCGGTCCGAGATGGTTTGCTCATGCCAGCCCACTGTATAGATGACTAGATCATCAGCGTAACCTTGAGTGGGGAATACTAAGTTGTTGAGCTTATACAGTAGCTTGTCGATGACCAGAGTCCACAAGAGAGGAGAGAGTACTCTCCTTGAGGGCACCCCCTTGTGGCTGTGATTGAGGTCATGGTTCCTCCTACAGTTATGATTGTGGATTGAGCATTTCCAGAATCCACCTAATAATGGGTGTGGAGACATTTTTTCGTACAAGAGAGGCACGAAAGCCTCATATGACGTGTTGTCAAAAGCTCCTGAGATGTCTAAAAAGGCATCTAGTGCTATTTGTTGAGCGCCAATGGTCTTTTCAATGGTTGTTGAAAGGCAGTGAATGGCAGTCTCCGTTGACTTACCAGCTAGGTACGCGTATTGGTACTTATGTATGCTTGAAATTCACCTCCCTGATGTGCTGGTCAATTATCTTCTCCATAGTTTTAAGTAAGAAGGAGCTAAGGTTAATCGGTCTATAGGACTTAGGCAGTTGGGAATCTTTCTTCCCTACCTTTGGAATAAACACAACTTTTCCTTTAGCCCATTTGCTTGGTATGTGTTCAAGCACGAGACTAGCTCGGAATAGACGGACCAGGGGAGTGCGAGTTGGTGCAGTCCCCGCTGCAACAAGCATGGATAAATTCCATCCGGTCCAGGGGATTTGTATGGACTAAAACTTTGTATAGCCCATTGTACTCTATTTTGATGAAACAAACTATAGGGCATGCTTCCAACACGGTCTGATTGATAGGGGGGTTCCCTTCCCTCAGCCCTGTTGGAGTCTGCCACCATAGCCAGTCCCAGAGAGGTAGGTTGGTGCCTCACTCTCTGAGTTGGGTTGCTCCACGGCCACGCACCCCGGAAAATTAGTAGTCAGGAGTAGACTACTCGTTTCCGTAGGGTTGTTTGTGTGTGTTTCATCTGGCTTTTTCAGTGTACAGATGCCGTTTGAGTGGTCTTTTGAGAGGGCTTTTTGTAGCCTGACAGCTTCCGGGAGAGTTGAAATCTGCCCGCAGTGTTGGCGCCACGTAGCCCGTTTTGACCTTCTCAGCTCTTTGTTGTAGAGCGTTAAAGGACACTTATAGAAATCCCATGTGGCCTTCCCATTCTTTGCTTTATTGAAGAGCCTTCGCGCAGCCTTTTTAAGATCGTCAAGGCTCTTGTTCCACCAGGGAACCGCCCTTCTGCTCTTACGAACTTTTTGTTCGCAGCTAGCGTGATATGCCGATTCAATGTTTGTGTGAAGCACAGTAGCTTCACGCTCTAGCTCGCCTATTGATCATATCGGACGGGTGGAGCAGTCTCTGGATTGCTCAAGTTCAAAACAGAAAAGTTCCCAGTTTGTGTTTTTGGGATTTCTAGTAACAAGGCTACATTGCACGGCACATCCTATATCAAATCGGATGTGCTGGTGATCAGACATGGTGATCTCACTCGCAACGTGCCAGTTTGAGACAGCGGACAACATATTTAGACTACAGAGAGTTAGGTCAAGGACTTCCTCTCTGATCGCGTTAATAAATGGAGGCTCGCTGCCCTGATTTAGTAAACCTACGTTATTACTAATGATGTACTCAAGAAGGTACTCACCTCTTTTGTTGATGTCACTGCTCCCCCAGACCGTGTGATGCGCATTGGCATCGCAGGCGATGATCCACCGGAGCCGGTTTCGCTGGCAGTGCTCAACCAGGGCACAGGTAGCCGCCGTAGTCACGTCTGAGTCGCCGGGCAGATAGGCGGAGGCGAGCACTGCCTCCTGTTCGCCGTGGGCCGTGGGTATTTTGACCCAAACTGCCACCAGGTCCTCAGTGATGAACTGTGATAGGGGAACAAATGTTAGATTTTTGTTAATTAACAACGCCGCTCTAGGGCGAGGTTGGTCATTTGCATATAGCAGCTTACCGGATGGGGTGTTTAGCCCCAGGACACGTCCGGCATTTACCCATGGCTCCTGGATAAATGCTATGTCCATTGTAGCAAACCTCTCACAAAGGACGTCTGATGCGGCCTTTGCATGGTGGAGGTTTGCTTGGAGACATCTTAGGTGTCTCCGGGTGTTGGGGAGAGTGGGGAGAGGGGGACAGGACATTAGTCCGCCCTCTTGCGGCCTCTAGCCGCCATCTTCCGGCCTCGGTTGGTACGCCCTGTTCCACGCGTAATACGCCCATATAGGGGAGGGCGCAGGATTTTCCGCGTCGATGCGGGCTCTTGGGCAACTGTGGTGCCACCAGCATCGTTGCCGCCGGATTCCTTCGGTTTGCCGTCAGTGGCATTCTGCGGCGCAGGATCAGCCTTGTCCGACAAGACGGCCTTGGAGCAGGTGGGCTTCTCCGCTGCGAAAGCAGGAGCCACCGCCTGTGCCTTCGGCTGCGTGCTGGCCTTTGGCTTAAGAGTAGCCATGCCCCACGCAAAGTGCAGCTGGTACGCCAGTGACTTCATCTTGTCGGCCGATACTGGGTCCAGAGCAATTGTGATGACGGCCATGTTTTGCAGCATCTCTCGGTGGAAGACTCGCCAGTCTCCCACGCGCAGGCCGCTGTTCTGCCCCTCGACGAGCTTCAGGATCTCGTCCGTCTTCATGTCCGCATTTGGAAGCGGAAAGTAGCCGATGAAGACAGCGGCACGTGGAGCCTTCGCTTCAGGGACCACCTTGATGTGGGCGTCCTTCCACAGCCGGAGCTTTGGTACCTCTGTACTTAGCCACGCAGCTGTCTCCGCATTGCCGCATGTGACCGCTATCCATCCAGGGCGGAATGTGCAGCCAGAGAACCGCGGCTTCACAGAGCCGTGTCTCAGCTCCATCACCCTCGATAGGATCGCGGACTGAACGCGGAGGAGCTGTTTCGTGGTGAGGAGGCAATCAGGGTAGTTGGCCGGGAGTATTGCCATCTTCATGGAGCTGACAACATCCCTGTAAGAGGCCATGACACCGACTTTGGATGACTGCTCTTGTGCTGCCTGCCCAGCCGCTGCCGCGGTTGTGGAGGCTGCTGGAGCCTCCGTGGCCGGCAATACAATTGCAGGATCACCCTTCGTCAGGGCACTAGGTGCCGCGGTTTTAAACACGGCCCTCTTAGTCGACGCCTCTTCTGGGGTCGTGTTGGCCGATCTACCTCTCTTGCTGGCTGTAGCGCCACTCCTGCTGGGCACAGCCCTTGGAGGGTCCATAGGCTTCTGTGCGAGCCTTTTGGCCTCCTCCATGGGTATGCCGTTCGCAAGGTGTCTGCGCAGCCTCTTCCTTGCGGCGCCCGATAACGCGATCCGCTTAGGTTTTTCATCCTTTGGGGAGGCGAGAAAGGTTTCTTTCTCTTCCTTGGTGATGCTGTCGGTGCCAGAGCTTTGTGAACAAACGTCCATAGCATCTTCAGGCTCCCGGATGGGTTCGATTTCAATCGATTTGGGGCTGCTAGAGCACCCTGTTGTAGTTGGTGTATTATCCTTGGTATCCATAAATTTTGGTTCCACGAGTAATGAGGAAGGGAGTATCCCCCGGGGTAGAGCCTCATACCCCGGATCGGGCACTTGTACGACCGGAGGTGCCAGGTATCCGGAAGCCACCGTTAAAAGACACACTAACGTAGTGCCATTCGTCACAGGGGCACGGTACGGTAACACCGATGATTACGGGTTTTTTTTCGAGTTGTCCTCTCTAGATCCGCCATATTTACTCTAGAGCAGGGGCACCTCGAGCAGGATGTGGTTCTTCACCACGTATGGTCGGTCTGCAGTAGTCGGCATGTGACTGCCAACTCCTACTGGCTGAGTCAGCTTGGCGCGGCGACAGGCACACATGCTTCGCTGCCCAACCTTAGCCCCCAAAAGCAACAATTAGATGAAATTAAAAAAAAAAAAAAAACGATTTCTTTTAAATTTAAATTATTATAATTTCTCATAATGGTTTTAAATTTTATTGCATAAATGTATGTATAGTGCATGTAAAAGGTTAGGTATATGGGATCTTTGCTACTAATTTTAATTAGTAATATCTCGAGAAAACGATTTTTCCCAGATATGTGTTATATACCAAAAGGTTAGCAATCTCAAGGGCTATATGGCCTAGAGTGACTATCAAAATCGTTAGAGCTATTTTTAAGAAAACTTCAAAAACTTACAAAAAAAAATTAGTTTTAATTATAAATTTTTAAATATTTTATTTAGATAAATTATGTCAGGGCAAAGCTATTATCATTTCAAAATACCTTTCAAACGACATATAGCACGTTTCTGTAGCTTTAGTCGTTTAGAAGTTATGGGTGAGGGAAATTGGCTTTTTTTGCCGTTTTCCCGCCAAACTAGCGGGAAACCCAAAAAGTCGTAAAACAAAAAATGTTTGGCTGGAGCTGTTTAATAAAATAAAAGTGGTTCCAGGACTCTAAAACAAAAAAAATCGACAGACAGACACATAGACAAACAACAGGAAAAACGTTTTCATTTCGGAAAGGCCGCTAAAATCTTGTTTATTGAATATCTTTTGAACGGAGTATCGGATCAGGATGATCGAGGTGTCATTCGACGCGTATTTAAAGCTAGATCACATACTTTCACTCCCATTTCTCCTAAACTAATCCGTTTTTGAAAAATCTTAGTATGCAGTTTTAAAGAGGTTTACAATACCTTTCGATCAAGATATAAATGGTTCTGATCGGACTATCGTAGCAGATTTTCAATTCTACGGCTGTATATAGTAGTCTCCTTGCGCACCACAGTCTCGGTGCTCATCGTGACTATGTGGACTGCCGTCCACAGTGATAAGGGCCGCTTATTTTAAAAACATGGTTTCAAGAACGCAAGAAATAGCGCCTAATATAGCGCGCATGCTAAGTGGCTGCCGTTTGTGAGGAGTTGTAATTTAAACTCCCCACAAAGCAGTGTGCAGTGGATGCACACTGCCAAGGGCAGCTGCCGCTTGGCAAACAAGCGGGGCAAGGGAACGGGGGAGGGCAGCCCAGGAGATCTGCCTAGCAACTGGTAGGCAGTGCCGACGCAGGTGTCCGCCACAAAGAAGACGCCGCAAATATAGCGGGACTTAGGCGAACATTGGACCCGGTGGCGTGATCGGCGGCCGTGGACTTTGGCCGCCAAGGAGGGGACGCCGATAAATAACGGGACATTGGCCGGACTTTGGACTCGGTCACGCGACAATTGCCGGACTTTGGACCGGGTGGCGTGACCGACGCCGGCAAGAATAACGGGACTGATGGAGCCTATAAAAGGCAGAGGACGCATGCGCAGAGAGGAGTACGAGTGCGAGGATTCAAGCGAGTGCGTCAACGGAGCCAGTGAAAGTAATCCAAGTAACCAAGATCAAGAAGCAAAGTCGAGAAGTTCGGAGCTTGAAGTGGCAAGCTTTCCGAGCAGAGACTTCAAAGCTGAGATCTGTCGCGTTCAGAGGGCACGGACACGTAATCAAGGAGCCAAGGAATCAAGGAGTCAAGGAGTCAACAGCCCAAGGAACAGCGAGGTCCTGTGGCAAGGACCAATCGGAGAAATCACCGGTCGAGTGGAGTCAAGTTGTGGGAGTTGCGCGCATGGCTAGGCTTTGCCGGCGATACACCGTGTCGACGATATCCCAGACCAAGGCGCAGAGCGGGCGATAAGGGTGGCTAGGCTTTGCCGGGCGATACATCCTGCTAGCTCGGTGCTTGAAGCTGCAAAGCGGGCGTTCGGAGTGGCTAGGCTGCGGCTGGGCGATACACTCTGCTAGCTTTGTAGTGAGGTCGCGAAGTGGGCGTTCGGGGTGGCTAGGCTTCGGCTTGGCGATACACCCTGCTAGCTTAGGCAGCGAGACAACCAAGCGATCGGCGAGAAAGGAGTGCAGCCGCACCCGGGAGGAGCAGGACGCAGCGGAAATTGTATTACAAATATCCTATTGAAGTGCAATAAACACCTGAATATTAAATTAACCCAAAGCGTTCTCTCTACCAATACATAAAATAAAACAGGTAGGAAAGCTACAGTCGAGTGTGCCCCAGTGTGAGATACCCGGTACCCAAAGCAAATAGCACATAAACATGGAAAAAAGAAAATGTTGACAAAGGAGGACAAATGTACCAGGACCGTCCCAGAAATAGCCGAAATAACACAGTAGGGTTGGAAAATGTTTACAAAATATATTAAAAAGGGGGAGTACCCATTGTTAAAAGCTTCAGTTTGATGTTTGGTGCCTTTACCTTACACCGTTTTTTTTTCTTGTCGATTTTAATAGAAAAAGCTTGTTATTGATTTGCAAACATGGACCAAATTGGTCATCGGTTTGTGATATAATACTTTCATATGTAACGGACGGTTAATCAACAGCAACTGTTAGCGGGCTGCTATAAGCACTACACTGTTGGGTATTCGATGGTTCGTCGATATCGATACTGCGAGGAGAAGTTACCATCACTAGAGAAGTCACAGCGAAAATGAAAAGACGCTGATCTTAACATCTTAAACCTTAAAACTAATTATAACCAACTTAACCGTATAAAAAACCACTCTAAAAACCATCCCTTCACACATATAGTAGGTGTTAGTCCATCCAATATTAAAGACGAGCTGGATTCTACCTTACGTAATTTTGCTCCCTCGTTTACAACAATAAAATATTGGGTGGCTGAGTTTAAGCGAGGTCGTTTAAGCTGCAAGATGAACATCGTAACGGGCTTCCAAATGAGGTGACTGCTTCAGAAATAGTGACCAAAACTAAAAAATGTGTGTTGAGTGACCGGCGATTTAAAATTCGTGATAATGTGTAGGTATTTAAAAAAGTGATCTACAACGCATACTGACCGAAAAATTTTACATGAAATGGCTATTTTTAGGAATAAAGACGAATTTTTGCGCCGATCCATAACCATGGATGGAACATTGGTCCATCATTATACACCTGAGACGAAAGAACAGTCAAAACAATGAACTGAACGAGGAGAATCAAAGAAGGCGAAGACTGTTCCATCTGCAGGCAAGGTCATGGTGTCGGTTTTCTGGGATGCGTGCGGGATCATTTATATTGACTATCTCAAAAATATAAAAAAATATGAACGGGGAATATTTTGCGAACTTGTTCAAGCGTTTACATGATGAAATCCAGGAAAAAGACCGCATTTAGCGAAAAACGTTTTGTTTCATCATGAAAATGACCCGGTTTACACCTCTTCCGTTGCAATGGCTAAAATTAATGAATTAAAATTTGAATTGCTACCTCACGCCCCATAATTCCAGACTTTACTCCCTCCAATTATATCTTATTTCCAAACTTGAAAAAAATGGCTCGGAGGAAAAAGATTTGGCAACATACCCAAAGCATTGTAGGTCAAATTAAATAGCACATGAACATCGGAAAATGAAAATGTTGACAAATGAAGAAAAATGTTGCTAGAAACATGTTAAGCAACACCCAAAAAAGACGAATGTTGCTAGGAACATGTTGAGCAACACCCAAAAAAGACAAATGTTGGCAGCGACATGTTGAGCAACACGGATGGTTCTGTCAACACAAAAGAAGAAGAAGCATACACAGAAACTTTATTGTTTAATAAGTTCAATGTTTATCATCCGATTTTACTCAAATTTGCAGATTTACTTTTAGCCGAAAATTACGACTATAGCTTATATAACTTTTTTATGATTTGGACGTAATCAAATTTAAAAAAAACTATAGTCTCTGAGATCTGTTGTTTCACACGAACAGACAGGCGGACAGACGGACAGATGGACAGACTGACAAACGGACTGACGGAGCGACGGACAGACGGACATGGATAAATCGACTCGACTGGTGACGCTGATAAAGAATATATATTATTTATAGAATCGGAGATTTCTCTCTCTGCCTGTTACATTGGCACTAACTTATAATACCCTTGTACCCTATGGGTACTGGGTAACTTATAATACCCTTGTACCCTATAGGTACTGGGTAACTTATAATACCCTTGTACCATATGGGTCTGTCTGTCGATTTTTTTGTTTTAGAGTCCTGGATCTACTTTAATTTTATTATACAGATCAAGCTGAACATTTTTTGTTCTACGACTTTTTAGGTTTCCCGCTAGTTTGCCGGGAAAACAGCTAAAAAAGACAGATTTCCACCGCCCATAACTTCTAAACGACTATTTATTTTATTTATTTATTTCAATAGCAAATATCTGCTACGATCACAATACCTCCGCCCAATTTGGAGTAATTTTTATAGATATGCTCCGACTCACATCAAGTGGGCGGAGGCAAGGACAAATGTGTAATAATGTTATTTACATTAAACTCAAGGGACATTTCAACATATAACAAAAAGTACAGATCATTGTACGACGAACATAAAACGCGAAAAGAGTCATGAATCTCAAAGTTCGATTTACAAAATTGCAAGGCAATAGGCCGAAAATTACGAGACGACCTAGAAGGTGAGACGAGTTGATGTGTTCAGTGATCAACTTGTGCAGGAACATCACTCCATGGCAGGTCCGGCGATCCTTGAGCGAGGGCAGGTTCAGTAGACGCAGTCTGTCAGCGTAGGATGGCAGGTGACGATGAGGTTCCCAGTTTAATCCCCGTAAGACGAACAAAAGGAACTGTTTCTGTACCGATTCGATAAGGTCCTGATATTTTGCGTATTGAGGCGACCATACGCACGAGCAATATTCCAGAATCGGGCGAACCAACGAAATATAAAGAAGTTTAGTCGTGTAGGGATCCTCAAACTCCTTCGACCATCGCTTGACAAAAGCAAAAACTCCTCTTGCTTTCCCGACAATGATGCCAATGTGATCGGTGAAGTTTAGATTATGGTTAAATAAGACTCCAAGATCTGTCACCGTATAAATGCGCTCAAGCTCGCACGACCCTATAGAATAATTAGTCAGATAAAGATTTCTCCTATAAAAGGACATGAAGCTACACTTAGAGTTGTTTAGGAACAGCAAATTTTGGACGCACCAAGACTGAAGGTTGTCCAAGTCAGACTGTAAGAGTGTATGGGAGTCAGACTGCGTGAGTGGTACATCATTACGTGTTAATGCTGAACTACCTGAGGTAAATCATTTATAAAGAGGCCGAATAGCAGAGGTCCAAGATGGCTCCCTTGAGGAACACCAGAAGTCACAAGGACAAGGTTTGAAAAAGAACCCTTGAAGGCTACCCTCTGTGTTCGGTTCGATAAATAAGTCGAAATCCAATTAGTCAGCGTTATAGGGAATCCTAAAAGAATACGTTTTTTTAACAGTAAATGGTGGTTCACGGAGTCGAAAGCCTTAAAATTTGAATTGCTACCTCACGCCCCATAATTCCAGACTTTACTCCCTCCAATTATATCTTATTTCCAAACTTGAAAAAAATGGCTCGGAGGAAAAAGATTTGGCAACATACCCAAAGCATTGTAGGTCAAATTAAATAGCACATGAACATCGGAAAATGAAAATGTTGACAAATGAAGAAAAATGTTGCTAGAAACATGTTAAGCAACACCCAAAAAGACGAATGTTGCTAGGAACATGTTGAGCAACACCCAAAAAAGACAAATGTTGGCAGCGACATGTTGAGCAACACGGATGGTTCTGTCAACACAAAAGAAGAAGAAGCATACACAGAAACTTTATTGTTTAATAAGTTCAATGTTTATCATCCGATTTTACTCAAATTTGCAGATTTACTTTTAGCCGAAAATTACGACTATAGCTTATATAACTTTTTTATGATTTGGACGTAATCAAATTAAAAAAAAACTATAGTCTCTGAGATCTGTTGTTTCACACGGACAGACAGGCGGACAGACGGACAGATGGACAGACTGACAAACGGACTGACGGAGCGACGGACAGACGGACATGGATAAATCGACTCGACTGGTGACGCTGATAAAGAATATATATTATTTATAGAATCGGAGATTTCTCTCTCTGCCTGTTACATTGGCACTAACTTATAATACCCTTGTACCCTATGGGTACTGGGTAACTTATAATACCCTTGTACCCTATAGGTACTGGGTAACTTATAATACCCTTGTACCATATGGGTCTGTCTGTCGATTTTTTTGTTTTAGAGTCCTGGATCTACTTTAATTTTATTATACAGATCAAGCTGAACATTTTTTGTTCTACGACTTTTTAGGTTTCCCGCTAGTTTGCCGGGAAAACAGCTAAAAAAGACAGATTTCCACCGCCCATAACTTCTAAACGACTATTTATTTTATTTATTTATTTCAATAGCAAATATCTGCTACGATCACAATACCTCCGCCCAATTTGGAGTAATTTTTATAGATATGCTCCGACTCACATCAAGTGGGCGGAGGCAAGGACAAATGTGTAATAATGTTATTTACATTAAACTCAAGGGACATTTCAACATATAACAAAAAGTACAGATCATTGTACGACGAACATAAAACGCGAAAAGAGTCATGAATCTCAAAGTTCGATTTACAAAATTGCAAGGCAATAGGCCGAAAATTACGAGACGACCTAGAAGGTGAGACGAGTTGATGTGTTCAGTGATCAACTTGTGCAGGAACATCACTCCATGGCAGGTCCGGCGATCCTTGAGCGAGGGCAGGTTCAGTAGACGCAGTCTGTCAGCGTAGGATGGCAGGTGACGATGAGGTTCCCAGTTTAATCCCCGTAAGACGAACAAAAGGAACTGTTTCTGTACCGATTCGATAAGGTCCTGATATTTTGCGTATTGAGGCGACCATACGCACGAGCAATATTCCAGAATCGGGCGAACCAACGAAATATAAAGAAGTTTAGTCGTGTAGGGATCCTCAAACTCCTTCGACCATCGCTTGACAAAAGCAAAAACTCCTCTTGCTTTCCCGACAATGATGCCAATGTGATCGGTGAAGTTTAGATTATGGTTAAATAAGACTCCAAGATCTGTCACCGTATAAATGCGCTCAAGCTCGCACGACCCTATAGAATAATTAGTCAGATAAAGATTTCTCCTATAAAAGGACATGAAGCTACACTTAGAGTTGTTTAGGAACAGCAAATTTTGGACGCACCAAGACTGAAGGTTGTCCAAGTCAGACTGTAAGAGTGTATGGGAGTCAGACTGCGTGAGTGGTACATCATTACGTGTTAATGCTGAACTACCTGAGGTAAATCATTTATAAAGAGGCCGAATAGCAGAGGTCCAAGATGGCTCCCTTGAGGAACACCAGAAGTCACAAGGACAAGGTTTGAAAAAGAACCCTTGAAGGCTACCCTCTGTGTTCGGTTCGATAAATAAGTCGAAATCCAATTAGTCAGCGTTATAGGGAATCCTAAAAGAATACGTTTTTTTAACAGTAAATGGTGGTTCACGGAGTCGAAAGCCTTACTGAAGTCTGTAAAAATAACGTCAGTTTGGGCATTCGATTTAAAAGCATTCCTTATAACAGAAATAAACTCAAGAAGATTTGTGGACGTTAATCTACGTTTCATAAAGCCGTGCTGCGATGAGGACCGAGCTGCATTGGTTCTGTAGCTGAGCAGTAATTAATAACTCGAATAACTTGGGAATCGCACTGAGTTTTGCTATCCCTAAATTTGTCTAAATATTATAATTAAAAATTTAGAATTAAAATTAATTTTTTTTTTAAGATTACAATTTTTTTTGTTTAATGGCTTTTACGATTTTTATAGTCACTTCAGGCCGTATAGCCCTTGAGATATTTCGGGGTACAACACATATCTCCGAAAATTCGCTTTCTCATCAAAATTAGTAGCAATGATCCCATATAGCTAACTTCTTATAAGCATTTTTTTTTTTCAAACAAAAACTTATAACGACAATGGGAGACTTATGTATGTAGATACATATGTCATTTGAAAAACTTCTGATATCAAATAAAAACACCTCTTAACGAGGTGAGATTAAAGTGACGATGGCACATTCTACTCAAAAAATTTCTGATACCAAATTTTGTGACGATTAACAGTTATTTATACAAAAATATTTAAAAAGTTTTTAATTAGCTTCAAAATCGGCACGCTGCCTGATTTGCTTTTTTAAATTTTCAGCTAAGTGCCGATTTTGAAACTAATTAAAAACTTTTTAAATATTTTTGTTTAAATAACTGTTAATCGTCACAAAATGTGGTATCAGAAATTTTTTGAGTTGAATGTGCCATCGTCACTTTAATCTCACCTCGTTAAGAGGTGTTTTTATTTGATTATAAGTTAGTGCCAGTCCAGAATGTATGTAACAGCCAGAAGGAGGCATCTCCGACGGGGTAACGACATAAGTCCGCGCGTCATATCTCCGCCCATACATTTTTTTCCGCGGAGATATGACGCCGCACTCCGTGCGGAGATATGTCGTTTTGAAAACGACATGTCCGCCCAGAATTTAGCGGAGATATGTCATTTCTAAAACGTCATACCTCAGAGAAAGAAGTATATGTGCATTGATATTATTTAAAACAAAAATGCTAAGAACAAAGAGAATGTTTTGAATTTTTTGAAGTGAAACTTCTTTAGGCGCGTTATGAATTTTCGGGGACGGAGTAAAACCGATTCATGACCGATACGAAAATGCGCGTAGTTCCTGTCCCTCTCTCACCCCTGGCGAACGATCTTCCTCTCCTCTTCTATCCTCTCTCGCTCTCAGCGCGCTAGCACAAAGTTGAGAGCGTAAAAATCTAAAAATAGAATGCGCATGTGAGCACGTGTGTGTATGCGTACTTGAGCGAGAAGACGCTTTTTAAGCCGAAATCATTTCTGTGACAAAACAAATTCATTTACAGAAGTAGAAAAAAGGGTGAGAGGTGTGTGTGTCAAAAGAACTTCTGATTGAACAGGTTGCATACAGATATTAACAGGTTAAGTATGCATTAACTATTTTTGATTGGCACCATAATTCTTATCCATCTTTTTCGACCTGGAAATGAAAATATGTAATGTGTCTTCTTCTTCTTCTCGATCGGTTTGTTATTATTAGTTGTGCGTGTGTGTGTGTGAGAGCGTCGGCCTTACTGTTAAAGTATCATATTAGCGTTGTTTTTGGTTAGCTGATTCGACATGTTTCGAGCGTGTGTGCGTGACGCAAATTGATTCGATTTGTTTCGATTTGAGTTTTGGCCGTTAAGTCGTTAGAAAATGGTAGTTGGTAAATTAAATAATTAATTTAATTAATAATTAACTAGTGCTGACAGAATTGTAGGGGAAATTAGCTTATTCTATGGAAAAGTTAAAAAAACTTACAAAATTAAAAATATATGGGAAATTATATTAATTAATTATAGGGAATTATTTAATATATTTCCCAGGTGTAGATTTTAGGCTACAAAGAATCATCTATATATATAAAAATGGAGCCCAAAAAATGTGTCGTAAAAAACTACTGGAGAACGGCTGGGCCGATTTGGTTCAAATTTTTTTTCAGTTGTAGGTAACTAACAGGAGAAGGTCAGAACGTAATAAAATTTTTAGAAAATCCTCCAGGGTAATGGTGAAAAACAAATAATTAAAATATCAAATTATATAAAAGAGTAGTGTATCGAAATATATGTCAAAGTAAAAACAAATCGTTTCAATATTATTCGGTTTCTTATTCGTTTTTATCAGACGTCCGGATTTGTTTAATTTCTTCCTGTGATTTGTAGGAATAATGCCTGCTATAAGACGGCCAAACATTGGACGACGTACACGTCGAGCAACATATAGTCGGAATGTCCATGAAAGTCAAACGCAAGACGAAGGCTTGCCAACGTTTAAATTTGCTTGAAAACGACACACATTGGGACTCAACGCTCGCTGATGCCACTGTTTCTCTTTCTGGATCAAATCAAATTCGTGCATTATTTGCAATAATCATAGCCACATGTCATCCGTCGAACCCGACCGCACTGTGGGAAAAGTACAAGGACGATATGGCTGACGACATTTTAATAGACGTTCGCAGGACAACTATGAATTTCACTCTTGCCATTAACGGAGAAATGCACAACGAAGCTTTAATACGGATCGGAGACATGTGTATGCTTATGTGCGGCAGTCTACTGTCGACATTGGGAATGCCAACGCCACATCGTTCAGTGCACGATGCTTTCAATCGCGAATTTCAACGGGAGCAACACTATAACCAAGATAACTTGGCCGAAAGAGTCCGAACCAATGTGCCGTTTTTGAATGCCGAGCAGAAGAACGTGTACGATTCGATAATGAAGGTTGTTGACGATGGATCGGGAGGCTTATACTTTCTCGATGCTCCTGGTGGGACAGGCAAGACATTTGTCATTTCGTTGATTCTGGCAACGATTCGATCAAGATCTCAAATTGCGTTGGCTGTTGCATCATCTGGCATTGCTGCCACGTTGTTGGAAGGCGGTCGAACTGCACATTCCGCTTTGAAGCTGCCCATGAATCTTCTCACGGTTGACAAGCCAACATGCACAATAAGCAAGAATTCGGCGACAGCGAAATTGATGCGAGAATGCAAAATCATCATTTGGGATGAATGCACGATGGCGCATAAGAGAGCTTTGGAGGCAGTTGACCGAACGATGAAAGATTTACGCGGTGATTCGAAACTATTTGGTGGGTCTTTGATATTGCTGTCCGGAGATTTTCGTCAAACGCTTCCCGTCATCCCGAAATCTACGGCTGCCGATGAAGTTAATGCATGCCTTAAATCGTCTTCATTGTGGAGATATGTCAAAAAGCTGAAATTAACCACGAACATGAGAGTCACATTGCAGAATGACCCGTCCGCTGCTGAATTCTCGAGACAACTGCTGGCACTTGGCAATGGCGAAATTCCTGTTGATGTTTCGACTGGATCAATATCGTTTCCGGCAAATTTTTGCGTGTTCACATCGTCAAAGGAGGAACTCATTAACAAAGTGTTCCCCGACATTGCGCAAAATTATAAAAATATCGACTGGATTAGTGAACGGGCAACACTAGCAGCGAAGAACAAGGACGTAGATAATTTGAATTACATTATTCAAAATCAAATCGATGGAGAACTGCATTCATACAGATCCGTTGGCAGCGTGACCGACGAGGATGAAGCGACGAACTATCCGACAGAATTTTTGAACTCGCTAGATGTGCCAGGAACTCCACCGCATAATTTGCAACTGAAGGTGGGATCAATTATTATAATGCTGCGGAATCTAAATCATCCGAAATTGTGCAACGGTACGCGGTTGTCCGTCAAGAAACTGATGAATAACGTGATTCAGGCGACGATCATCAAGGGAACATTTAAAGGAGAGGTAGTCCTTATACCACGAATTCCGATTATTCCAACTGATCTACCATTCCAATTCAAGAGGATTCAGTTCCCCGTCCGATTGGCATTTGCGATGACAATCAACAAATCGCAAGGCCAATCGTTAGAAGTCTGCGGGATAAATCTAGAATTTCCCTGTTTTTCGCACGGCCAGCTGTACGTTGCATGTTCGCGTGTTGGTAAGCCGTCTTCATTGTTTGTTTTTGCGCCGGAAAATAAAACAAAAAACATAGTATATTCACCGCTCTATACTAAATAAAGAAATGCAGTGTTTGACTATTACCCTGGGGTTATATAATGGCGTCGAATTAGGGCGAGACAAAGTTCGCCGGGTCCGCTAGTTTTAAATAAAGAATACATTATTGTATATAACAAATTGATATAAAATTATGATTTTATTGTAATATGTTTATTATATACAATATATATTGTAAATTATTAAAATAGCATAAACAATGATGATTTTGCTTGTTGAATAAAGAATTAGTTATTGTTAGCTTTCTTAAACTTTCCCGCTGGAAAAAGATAATTCCCGCCAAAATGCTGTCAGCGCTGAATCTTAAGTCCTCCTTTGTTGCATTCTGCCCATGCCCATGAGTAAAAGCAAGATAGCATGCGATCGCTCGTCAGTAAAAGGTACATACATTCATACATATCTATTGCGGAATCGCGCCTTTATTTAACTGCAAAATATAAATTAACTAAAACCTAATCCGTTCACCCAATAAATATGATTTTTTTTAGTAAATTACGTTTTTTTTTTTGATTTCGAATTTTTTTTAAAGCGTTATAAAACCTCATGTAGCCTTTTTTTTTTTGAAAATCTGAAGATGTGTAAGATAAGATTAGGTTAGATTGCAAATTTCTTTATTTTCTGTCTCTTTTCCTTTTATGTTTGGCCTTGGAGCGCACTCGACCCAATGGTATTAGAACTAGAACCAAACGATATTGTATGTAACACAAATGGTCCACTGATTTACATTTGTGAACTTATGGTATAAGAATTTGAACCAAACGGGAATTCTTATTACACAAATGGTAAACTGTTCTGAATGCAACACCAAAAGGTATCGTGAGAACATGGCCTCAAAATACTAAAAGTTTCACTTCTGTCGTGCGTAGGCTTGGCACACCCCTTTTTTTATTTGTGTAGTATATATATGTACATATTAACAAAAAAATAACAATATTATTTTAATAAGCTTAAAGGATCGAAAAATATTTAGTTAAAAAGTTTAAATTCATATGAAATAAGTATATGTGCATAGTAAGTAAAAATTAAAAATACTAATGAAATATTTTTTTAGTTTTTTAATAGTTGATATAGTTAACATAGTTTCCTTTTTTAGTGAAAATTTGATTAATCCGGTTTGGCATTGAAGTTGCCAAATTTTGGAGTATTGTAGGGTTAATTTGATCCCATTCCTGGAGCAATGCTTTTTTCAGGTCATTTACGGTGTCAAACTGGCGTTCATTCTTGTAAACTTTGTTGGATAATATTCCCCAAAGATCTTCTATTGGGTTTAGGTCCGGGCTGATCGCTGGCCACTGCAATAAGGGCATCTTACTACCATCCAAAAAATCTTTTGTTTTACGTGCCGTATGTATTGGTGCGTTGTCTTGCTGGAAGATCCACTCATCCACATAAAGGTTTCCTGCTAATTCAATCAGCACTGTTTCCAACAACTCTACATACATTTCCGCATTGGTTCTGGTTGGTATAAAACAGAGGGGAGACTTTCCAGCATGCCCAAATCCAGCCCAAAACCTTAAAGAACCTCCACCGTGGTTTCGCTTATAGCAGTGCTGCCGTGGTTGCCTTTTGTCGCGCCAATACTTTTGGCAGGAGTCAGGGCCGTCTAGGTTACATTTTTGTTCGTCCGAAAATATAACTTTAGTGAACTCCTCTGACCAAAACTTGTATTTTTCAGCAAATAATAGTCGGGCGGTTATGTGGAGCTTCAATAGCCTCGGTACAGCGTCGCGGGAGACATATGTAATGGTTTCGTTTTCCTTCAAAATTTGATTAATACGCCTTTTGGATATTTCAAGCTTCAGTTGACCTTTGATCTCCATGCAAGACTTGTTGTTTTCAAGGGCTAAACGCCGAATTTGCCTCTTGCACCATGCATCGATTTCCGTGGGTCTGCCGCTCAATAGTGATTCTATGCCGATTTAGTCTGGCGGCAATATAAGAAACATTCTTGCCAGATTCGGCCAGCCCTTTGATCAGACCGCGATCTTCCTCCGACAAATGCGTTCCACGTGGCATTCTATCGTAAAATTAAAATCACAACACACATTTTTATCTCCAAACGGTTAAAAACAATTAAACTTACTTTCTGCTGAATAAAGAAATTTTTTGGATCACACTTCTGAGCTTGCCGACACGCGATAACACAATAATCGCAGCTTGCACATATACTTACTTCTTTTGAAAACCACGAGTTGATACACATATTTTTTAAAACGGTACATAGAATGAAGCGCAAAAAGGAATACTGGAGTGCTAGACCTTCACAAGAGATAACAGTACAAATTGGCATACCTACAAAAAATGTACCGTTACCTCAATAGTAAATATAAGTAAATTAAAAAGTGCATATATACTTCTTTCTCTGAGGTATCTCCGCACGGAATTTAGTGGAGATATGACGTCGAGCTTCGCACAATGGGCCCAAGCCGAAAACCAGAGTCAAAAGTTAATTGTTCATTTTGCGCTGCGGAAAGTTAAAAGTTCTTTCTCGTTGTTAAATAAATTCAATATCATGAAAAAATCTATATTCGTTTAAAAGAAGTTCATTTATAAAGCTGAAAGACAAAAAAATGTTTCTTAAATTCGACCATTTATAAGATCAAAATAAACTGTTGCAAAAATGTTTTTTTTTTAATTTATTTATATGGAAGTATATAGATGAGTATTTAATTTATATGGAAGTATATATATATAAGTATTTTATTTAAATGGAAGTATATATAAGTATTTTATTTTTATGGAAGTATATATACATAAGAATAAGCTTATTTATTTAGTTATAAATGAATATATCGCATATTGCCTCTTTTACAGCTTGGTTACAGGTTGGACATTTTATATTTTCATTTCTATCTTCATGGAAATTTTCAATTTCATGTTTGTCAACAGTCTTTTCCCAGCATTCACCAAAAATATAAACGTGGTTGCATGGGCGCAATAAAACAGATTTTCTGTTTTCAAAACATACGTTGCATAAATTGTTTTGGTTAGCAGTAGACAAAGTGGTATCGCTTGAAGAAGACGACGAATGGGATGATGCTGATGAATTAAGATCAGTTTTAACTTTTTTCTCCTTTTCCGAACTGTGATTCGAAAATATGTCATCAGAAAACTTTGAAAACTGATTATTTATAGAAACAGATCTGGTAAAGCTACGACAGTCCAGATATTCGATATTCTCGAGGTATATTAACCAAAAATTCAATAGTATCGATGATTCGTACATTTAACTTTTAAAATATATTAACGGTAAAGATATAATAAATAAATCCTATACGTAGCAACATAGAAACATAAGCGATATATCTTCTAAACGAAGTAAGATAAATGCAAGAAGTACAAGTAAAAAAACTACAGTCGACTGTGCTCGACTGTGAGATATCCGGTACCTAAACGTTAGCGCTTCACACTAAAAGGCAATTTAGAATTGTACATACATTACATTGTACATACGTGTACATACATTGGCGCCATTATATCGCAACAGCAGTGACTTAAGTCGGTGTGTTAAAATTCTAACCTTATTGCTAATATCTCCCATGTTTATCATCCGATTTTACTGAAATTGTCTGGAAACGTAAATTTTATTTTGTTTATTTATAGTATCTATTAACTTTAACCCGTAATAACGAGTATAGCTAATTTAACGTTTTTTATTATTTTTGAGGGCGGAAGTCGGCATGGCCAAATTTTAAAACAAACTTAATCTGCGTGCAACAGATTCCAATGTTGTCACCAAATTTGGTAACTCTAGCTCTTATAGTCTCTGAGATGTGTTGTTTCACACGGACGGACAGAGGTTGGCACTAACCCTTATTGCTAGTATCTCCCTTGTTTATCACCCGATTTTACTGAAATTTTCAGGAAACGTTCGCTCTATTTTATTCATTTATTGTATCTATTAACTTTAACCCGAAAATAACGAGTATAGCTTATTTTACATTTTTTATGATTTTTGAGGGCGCAAGTGGGCATGGCCAAATTTTAAAACAAACTTGATCTGCGTGCAACAGATTTCAATGTTGTCACCAAATTTGGTAACTCTAGCTCTTATAGTCTCTGAGATCTGTTGTTTCACACGTACATGATAAACATGAAATTTGTTAAACAATAAAGCTTCTGTGTATGCTTCTTCTTCTTCATCTGGGCGGCCACAAAGGCAGTAACGAAAGTGTTGCGTGCTTTCGGGCGAAGTATTAATTTGTAATGCAGCTGCGTTGAGCTGCAGAATTTTTCTTTTTTGACCGTTGCTAACATGTTCCTAGCATCATTTGACTTTTTTGAATGTTGCTCAACATGTTTTTAGCAACATTTCTCCTAAATTGTCAACATTTTGTTTTTTTCCATGTTCGTGTGCTATTTAATTTCACGCAAAATGCTTTGGGTACCGGGTATCTCACAATTGGTCACACTCGACTGTAGCTTTCTCACTTGTTTTTTTTTTATTACTTTAAATATTCGGTTTGGAAAATCACTTGCAATTAAAAGTGTAAAATGCAGTAAGAATTCAATTTTTCTCAATATGACCACTTATAGTATATCCTTTTGACTATGGCATGAAACGAGCAAAGGAGATTGGCCCACTTTCGGATAATGTCTTCTTTCAGCGCCTCGAGACTGGTGTTCTTTTAGTTCTGACTTTCCTTACCAAAATGGCCCAAAGAGAATTATCCATCGGATTTGCGTTTGGTAATTTCGTCATTGTGTGAACGTTATCAGGTTTTGAAAGTGGTTTTTTAGCCGTTGTTGTTTCACTCGAGTTTAATAAGACTGTGCCAAGTCCATGGTCTGCCACCGAAATGTTTGTCTGCCCACAGCTTCGAAGCAACCTCCCGATAATATTGCGCATTAATCTTGAACCCAGGGTCAATGAAAACGACTGAGAAACTAACCAAACCAATCCTTTATTTGTGGCGGGTGCCTCATGGTGGGCAAACGATGACTAAAATTCTTGTAGGAACCGACCGTCAAGCAAATCCTATCGTTTTGAGAGTTTGCTGAACTGTAAAAAGATTCTCGTCAAAAAACAACAATGTTGGGAAATTGACCTACCGTTCCCTGTCAAACGCAGTAGGAGAGCTGCGGTTGTGATCTGCAGTAGTTTTTGCGACATCTGCTTCAATCCCCTTTACTACCGTGACGTCGGCTTCCTCGTCATTGCTTAAATCGTCATGTTTATGTTGTCCATGTTGCAGCTCTCGCATCAGCGAGGCGTCGGTAAAATATTCGTGTTATGGAGCCTTCAACTCGTCCGTGAAGTCCTGCCCGGGTGGGTTGTCGCCAGAATTTTCAATCGAATCGGAGTCGCCTCTATATACCTTCAGACGAGCGCGACTAGGTTTGCCCCTCCGTAAACATCTCCGAGCAGCGTATTCGTCTTCTTGTCCAGCGTTAATTAACGGGCGTCATCACATGCCACAACTTTCACACTGCCCTGGTATCAACCAGCATCGCAGAGTGGGGCCATTTGAGTGTCTGCGTTGCAAAATTAATAACTTTTGAACCAAGTAAGATAATTTAGAGAGTATATGACAGATAATTGTCCAACCTATAAAACATATATTTAAGCTAGGTGCTAATCTTTTTAGATGGTTAGCTATAATTTATCAATGTCAAAATTTAGAAATATCAAGGTAAATCCATGTTTATTTTACAATGAACATTTTTTTTTTGCTTTTTGAGAATTTTTTGGGTACTTATTTTTAATGTCTTTAATTAAAAAAAAAAATGAAAGAAAAAAAATATATATACTTTTATTTTTGTTGTTTTTTTTTTAGCAGGCGTACGTTTATGCACGAAAAACAATTTCTGGAGCCGTGACTTTTTATATTTTTTGCCTCGAGGTGTATGGGCGCTGCAGAAAGCTGCACTAAGACTCTATTGAATTCGATTAAGAAATATTCAAAGAACAATTTACAAAAACAAGTAAGAAAGCTACCGTCGACTGTGCTCGACTGTGAGATACCCGGTACCTAAACGTTTGCGCTTCACACTAAAAGGCAATTTAAAAATGTACATACACTACATTGTACATACATATGTAATTGGCGCCATTATATCGCACGGCCTAGGCTCGAATGCGCCACCTGTCGGCTACAGCTTGCAACAGCAGTGCCTTAGGGCGGTGTGTTAAAATTCTAACCTTATTGCTAATATCTCCCATGTTTATCATCCGATTTTACTGAAATTTTCAGGAAAAGTCCGCTCTATTTTATTCATTTTTTGTATTTATTAATTTTTACCCGAAAAAAAAGAGTATAGCTAATTTAACGTTTTTTATGATTTTTGAGGGCGGAAGTAGGCGTGGCCAAATTTTAAAACAAACTTGATCTGCGTGCAACAGATTTCAATGTTGTCACCAAATTTGGTAACTCTAGCTCTTATAGTCTCTGAGATCTGTTGTTTCACACGGACGGACAGACGGACAGACGGACAGACGGACATGGCTAAATCGACTCGGCTGGTGATACTGATCAAGAATATATATACTTTATGGGGTCGGAGATGCCTCCTTCTGCCTGTTACGTGGGCTGCTACATATATTTCTGGCCTAATAATGAAAATACGAATATTTATTAAGGAAAATAGTTTTATTGTTTTTCAAAATATTCTCCATCAAGATTTACACACTTTTGCATGCGCTCAAACCAATTTTCGAAGCACTTTTTCCACTCTGATTGACACACCTCAAAAACATGGTTTTTGAATGCTTCAACAGCATCTTCTGGCGACGAAAATCGTTGACCACGCATTTTCTTCTTGATGTGAGGGAATAAAAAGAAGTCATTTGGTGCCAAGTCAGGACTGTACGGCGGATGACCCATCAATTCGACGTTTTGGCCAGTAAAAAAGGCGCTGGTTTGAGCCGATGTGTGAGAGCTCGCATTGTCATGGTGCACAATGATTCGTCTTCCCTTGTTCGTTTTTCGAATTTCACCGAAGACTTCAGGCAAACAAATGGTGGTGTACCAATCAGAATTGACCGTCCTACGTTGCTCAAGAGGAACAGTAGCCACATGACCAGTTTTTGCGAAGAAACAGGCGACCATTTGCTTCGAAGTGCTTCTTCCACGAACAACTTTCGTTGGATTTGGCTCGTCTTGGAAGACCCACACGGTCGATTGCTGTTTTGTTTCGGGCTCATACGCATAGATCCATGATTCGTCACCTGTGACGATCTTATAAACGTCTTTTGAAGCACCGCGATCGTATTTTTTCAGCATTTCTTTACACCAATCCACACGAGCCTTTTTTTGAGCGATTGTCAAATTGTGCGGGATCCAACGAGAACAAACCTTTTTTACAGCCAGGTGCTCATGCAATATCGAATGTATGCTGGTGGAAGAAATGCCTAGGGATGCCTCTATCTCACGGTATGTCACATGACGGTCTTGCATTATTAGTTCACGTACGCCATCGATGTTTTCTGGCACAACGGCTGTTTTTGGACGACCTTCGCGGAATTCGTCTTTGAGGGAGCGTCGGCCACGATTGAATTCGTTGTACCAGTTTTTCACAGTGCTATAGGATGGTGCTTCATAGTCATACAAAGATTTAAGTTCATCGCTGCACTCTTGTCGTGATAATCCACGCCGAAAGTTGTGAAAAATGATCGCACGAAAATGTTCACGAGTTAATTCCATTTTTTTGCGAAATTGATTTTTTTAAGTAACTGTAAACAACACAAATGATAGTCGTACGTCAAACCGTTCTGAGTACGTTTATGCTTAAAAATGTCGAACTTTTCAATGGAAATGTCAGATTCCACCTAACAACACTTAGTGTTGCCTAGGCCAGAAATATATATAGCAGCCCACGTACATACATTCTCGGTTGGCACAAACTTATAATACCCTTGTACCCTATGGGTACCGGGTATAATAAGGCAAATGTAGAAAAATGTACAATTTTGTTATTTTCGATCAAAGTTAAAAAATAGTGCAAATATTGTTCTAGTTACTAGTTCTTTTGATAATCCACCTGAAACTTTGTCAAACTGCATTTAAATAGTGTGTGTTTGTTTTATTGAAAAATTGTTCAACTTTGACACTGTATATCTTCTAAAAAAAAAAAAAAAAGGAGCCTGTTGATGCATTTGTAATCTTTAAACAATTTTCTATAACATGTGTGGTATGGGCGCATCAGACCAAGGCAAGATCAGCACAGTTTTGCTGATGAATATTCCTTGGCTCTACTGGTGCACCAAGTCGACTCGTAGGTGAATATCAGCTCAGACACCACCTTCTCTTCGGAAAGGGTCCTCCGCGCGGTGGCTCCTGGTAACGTACTTCGGTACGGCTAATGCGAGCTGACACGGAAAGGGTCAGAGAAAATCACAGACACGACCAACATCCCTGTTTCACTGAACTCAGTCCAGGCGGAAATTCACGACCACTTTTAAAAACAAGCCAACAGGAAGTGGTTAATGAACAAGGTGATCAGGAGATTGAAACTGTGCTGGCCAGAATACGACAGGAGAAGAACGGGAGAACTGATGCAAGAGTAAAAACTACATTAGAAGAGTAACAGCAGCCATCACCGGCCACTGGACAATAGGCAGGCACGCTTATAAGATGGGACTGGCATAGAACCAATACTGCAAAAGCTGCAAAGAACCAGGCGAGAGGGAGACACCAGAGTACCTGCTGTGTCACTGCCCAGCACTCAACCGGATCAGAGCGCGTCACTTCGTAGCTTACCAGCTCGAGTCAATTGATGAAGTGGAAAAGCAGACTGTAACTGCAATCCTATATTACCTAAATGACCAGTGCTGCCAGGTTTCCGAAGCGAAAGTGGCTAAAATTTTTATGAAAATGGCCAGAAAAAAGGCTACAAATGGTAAAAAATGGCTAGAGACCAGCTAAATCAATAAAATGTTCGGTTTTAACAGATATATCCATGTATTTAAGAAAAATAATCTAAAAATACTTATATTTAACAAGAAAGGAAGCTAGCTTTGGCAAGCCGAAATTTATCTACCCTTGCAGGTAATAATTTAAATAAAAATAAATAAATAAAATAAATAAGGAACCATACGAGGTGTGTTCAAAAAGTATCGCGAATTCTGTGTTTTTTCAAAAATTATTTATTTATTCATGTATATATATTTTGTCCCCTTCAAAGTAATCCCCATGAGATATTAAACACTTGTGCCAACGGTTTTTCCAATCTTCGAAGCACTTCAAAAAATTATTTTTTTTTTATCTTGTTCAGCTCCTTTTTCGATGTCGTCTTTATCTCGTCAAACGTAGCGTAACTTCGTCTTTTCATGAGCCTCTTCAGTTTAGGGAACAAGAAAAAGTCACAGGGGGTTAGATCTGGGGAATACGGTGGTTGCGGCATCATTAGTGTGTTGTTTTTGGCCAAAAAGTCGCGCACAAGCAACGATGTGTGAGCAGGGCCATTATTGTGGTGCAAAAGCCAATTTTTGTTTGGTGGTGTTTCTGGCGGATTGCTTCGCGCAAATTGCGCATAACTTGCAGGTAATATTCCTTAGTGACCGTTCTTCCCTGTGGCAAGAACTCATAATGCACCAGGCCTTTGCAATCGAAGAAAACTGTCAGCAAAACTTTCACATTCGACCGAACTTGGCGCGCTTTATTCGGTCTTGCTTTGGTTTCCACGTCATAACCATAAACCCACGATTCGTCATCAGTTATGACCCTCTGAAGCAAATTTGGGTCGTCGCGGACAGAGTCCAACATCTCATTAGCAATGTTCATGAGATGCTGTTTTTAGTCGCAATTGAGCAATTTTGGTACGAATTTCGCGGCGACCCGTCTCATGCCCAAATCATTGATAAAAATCGAATGGCACGAGCCAATCGATATGTTTAGGTCCTTAGCCACTTCTCTAACGGTGATTGGACGATTGGCCAATACCATTTTCTCTACTTCATTAATTTTGTTTGTCTATTGTTGAAGTGCTCGGGCGTCCGGCACGCTCTTCGTCGTTCACATCTTCTCGGCCTTCTGAGAACATTTTGTACCACCGATAAACGTTGCTTCGGTCCAAGGTATCTTCTCCGTTTGCCACAGTCAACATTCGGAATGCATCCGCGCACTTAATTTCGTTTTTCACACAAAATTTGATACAGGTTCTTTGATCCATTTTTTTGAATAGGTTAAAAATAGAAGACGATCTAAAACACGTGCAAGTAAAGCAGCTGTCAACATTCAGTCGGTGCAAAACGGACCACTTTTCAGAAATTTGTTGTGGCAAAACGGCTTGATCTAGTTTATTAATTTAAATGACTATATGACTATATATAACGTAACATTTAGACAATTTTTCTAAAAATGTTTCATTAAAAAATATGTGCAGGCTTGGAAGTTATAGGGAATCTCCCGTGGCCCCCCCCAAAAAAAGTTGATTTGCGGTGTACATCCTAACGGTCCACAGAATCGTCCGATATGAAAACCAGAATATGCATTAGTTAAAGGATTGTCCGGAGGCATCACCGTGGAGTTTTACTTTTTTTCATTTCTTTTTTCGATTTTTCATGAAAGTTTGAAGTCAAAAATACAAATTTGGACTAAAAAAAAGTTTAATTGTCAAACAAAAAATAAAATTTAAAAAACCCCGATGGTGATACCTGGAAAATTAGTTGCAGAAGCTGTGTGCAAAATTTCAAAACGATTGGTTAGTAGATTTTTAGTAATCGTGTACACCGACTTTGAAGATGGAAATTTGCAGGAGAGCGCTTTAAAGTTCTGGCTCCCCATACATCGAACATAGAATGACCTCCGTTACTACCCATTACTTCGTTATTTTTGTCCCGATCGATGTCAAATTCGAACTTTATATTCTTAAGATGTTGGGCATTCATTCTCTCTCCCTCTCTCTCTCTCTCCCTCTCTCTCTCTCTCTGTATGCTTCTTCATATACAGAAACTTTATTGTTTAATAACTTCCATGTTTATCATCCGATTTTACTTCAAATTTCTGAATACGTCCGCGAAGGCCTACTTATTTATTTAATCTATTTACTTTAAGCCGAAAATTACGACTATAGCTTAAAATTAAAGTTGTTGGTCGTAGCCTTGAACTCGATTTAGCCCTTAGCGAGTTAGAGTTTGATATTCAGAACATTTCGGCGAAAATAAATGAACAATTAAAAGAGAAAGTGGTTCATAACTCGGAGGTTGTCGGTAAAATGGAAAATTTATCAAGCCTACCGAAAATCGAGTTACCCACATTTGGCGGTGATGCCAAAGAGTAGGACCTAATTCAAGAATTATATATTGAATTGATACATGCTAGGGAGAATTTGAGTACCTCCCTAAAATTTAATTTTTAAAGTCTGCTTCGCTCACCTATTATTATGCTCCGCAGACAATTACGATGCCGCTTGGGAGCGTTTAACCAAGCAGTATGAAAATAATCGTAAGATTTTTTTGGAGCAGTATTAAATATTTCATTGACACTTGGGGTGTTCCCTATACGTCTAACTGACTAACTGACTAAATTTATAGAATGAAAAAATCGAATGGGAAACAGCTTTCCCATTCAAAATGAAATTTTCGATAAATTCAGGCCGTTAGCAACCCGGAGGCGGCTGAAAATATCGTCTAACTGACTAAGAATATATGTAGGCCAGTTGTGTTGACTCCAACGGTGTTATAACCTGCTCTGATAACTTATATGCACTGTCTCCAGCGATCCATTGATGGTCAGCAAAAAAAAAAGATGCGACTTGGTATATAGAGGAGTATTTTGAAAAATTCGGCTTTGTTTCCCGGGGTAGAACGCTTCAGGGTCTTCCGTTGGCTTTTCCGCCAGCGGAATTTCGAGCCCAATGCAAAATGGTAATTTGTTCCATGTTTTTATGCAGGCATTTTCCTCGACTGTTTACAAAAACAGAGAGCCCTTGAAATCAGTTGTTTGCAAAGCCAATTTTTTTTCGGGTCGTTCCCTTTATGTCTAAATATATCGGCGATAGTTTCAGTCGTTTTGCGATACGTCGTTAGACGTATAGGGAACAACCCCATTTGTCAAACTGACTGAAAATAAATTTGGGTCAGTTGCGTTGATTCGAAACGGTGATATAACCTGCTCTGATAACTTATATGCATCGTGTCCAGCGATCCATTGATGGTCAGCAAAAAAAAAAAAAGATACTATATGGTATATAGAGGAGAATTTTGTAAAATTCGGCTGTCGTATCAAGTGTCGAATCAGTTCTCGATGGTGGCAAACAGCTTGCATTTTAATGCAATATCTTTGTTTCCCTGAGTAAAACGCTTCAGGGTCATCCGTGCGCTTCTCAGCCAGTCGATGCCATCGACATACCCAATGTAAAATTTTACTTTGTTCCATGTTTTTCATGCACGCATTTTCCTCGACTGTTTACAAAATGAAGCCTTTGAAATCAATTGTTTGCAAAGTCAGCAGCAGATTTTTTTTGGGTCGTTCCCTATACGTCTAAATATATCGGCTATAGTTTCAGATGTTTTGCGATAGTAAGTCAGTTAGACGTATAGGGAACACCCTAACTATTAATGAAGCGGTACACATCGTAAAGCTGAAGGCCAATCTGTCCGAAGAAGTTGATGCCTCTCCGCACGGTTCGATTTACACCCTAGTTCGGCCCGTTGTGAGATGTTGTGGGGGAGTGGGATGGAGACAGGATACTGTGTGGCAGAGAATAAGTGTAGAGCAAGTTTTTAGACGTGGCTGAACAACTCACTTCGTCAGTACTGCTCAGTCGCCAAGTCTAATAGCGAAGTATTAAATTTGAATTCGATAATTTGATTTGATGTCGATAGGTTACTCTGTTTAGACTAGGACCGCAACAGCAACAGCTCGAAAAAGTCGCAACATCGTTTTTTTCCCCCGTAAGCTGTGCATGTGCTAGAAGGAGACAGGAAAGAGCCGCAACAGCGAGTTGTTGTGTGTTTGACCTAGTTTATTTTTGGTATATGTAGAATTTTACCTAAATATTAGGTAATTTTTACTTGTTTTTTTTTTTTTAATTTTCAGCAATAAGAAGTTGCTCTTTACTACGAAGTCTTTCTGCGCCCAAATCACCTGTTTTGAAAGTGTAGCAGGATGGCATACCTATATACATATATAGTTACTTACATACTTATATAGTTACTTACCTACCTACTTATGTACTTATAATAACTTATTATCTATAATTACTTAAAACATAGACTTAATTAATAGTTAAGATAAATATAAACACATTGTGCAATACTAGAGATAATGTTATGCTAACAGAGCTGTTAAGGCGCTCTCTTGACTCTCTCTCCTCTCTCGCTCTCATCGCTCTCTGAACCAAATCGTGGGTTGATGCAGATCGCAGAGAGAGCGAGGAGTCAGTCGAACGCAGCCAATAACCAAGAAAAGAAGTGAAATAAAAAGTGAAATAATAAAAAGAATAAAACCTTAAACTAACTGTTGTTCGTCTACAATATCAGAAGTGGTCGATTACACGCTAAAATGGAACTCGGAAACGTTTCAATTGCGCAGCTTAAAAAGTGGCTAAGTGTATTAAATAAACCAACTACTGGCACCAAAAAAACATTAATTATGCGTTTAAATGCGTTACCAATGGAAATGAAAAAAACGATTGAAGACATGTCGAAACATGGCAATTCCGAGGAAGACGACGACGAGCATTTAAACGAAACTGGCGACAACGGCTACGAAAAAAAGGCAAACGAATCTGGAGACAACGGCAACGAAGAAAATGCGGACGATTTTGGCGGCAACGAGAACGAGACAAATTCAAACGAAAGTTTTGGCGAAGACGGAGAGGACAATAATTGCGAGAATATGGAATACGACGGAGGCACGAACAGCGAGTATGGAATGGAAATTTCGGACGAAGATAGCGGCGAAGAGGAACGGAAAAACAGCGGCAACGACAATGATAAAAACAACAACAATGGCGGCAACGACAACGGCAACGGCGAGAACAACAACAACAAGGACAACGGCAAGAACAACGGCAACGGCGAGATCAACAACAAAGGCAATGGCAAGAACAAAAACGGCGGCAACGGCAATGGCAAAAATAACAACAACAACAACAACGACAACGGCAAGAACAACGGCAACGGTGAGATCAACAACAAAGGCAATGGCAAGAACAAAAACGGCGGCAACGGCAATGGCAAAAATAACAACAATGGCGGCAACGACGACGGCAAGAACAACAACGGCAACGGCAAGAACAACAACAACGGCAACGGCGAGAACAACAACGGCGAAAATGGCAATGGCAAAAACAACAACAACGACAATGGCAAGAACAACAACAATGGCAACGGAGAAGGCAAACGCAAAGGCGAGTTGAACAGAAACTGTACAAGTGGCGATCGCAAAAACGAAGTTGGCGGCATAAGGAAGGACGCGATAAACGGCGAGGCGAGTAACAATGCGCGCAAAGTGAAGAGTGGCAACGCTGAAAAGCCGAAATTCGAGGGAAATCAGACCCAAGCGTCAGAAATGTCGCTGCGCATGGCAACCGAGGTGCTGACAGAATATTCTGGAGAAACATGCGCGCGCAAATGGATTACACAAATGAATAACATTGCTGAAATCTATGGAATTGGCGGGCAGTATAAGAAAATGCTTTTGGTCAGCAAATTTAAAGGCAAAGCTAACATGTGGTTACATGCAAGTCCAGAGCGTGTGCTTTTACCATTAGAAGAGCTGTGTGCCGAATTGTTCGTAATGTTTGGCGAAAAAACTTCAAAGCTGGAGGCAAGGCGCAAACTCGAGGGACGTACATGGCAGGTCAGTGAGGCGTTTGGTAGTTATGCCGATGATAAGGTGATGCTTGCTCAAAGTATCAACATAGACGAAGAAGAGCTATTGAGCTGCATTGTCGAAGGTATTCCGAACCAAGGATTGCGCAATCAAGCACGTATACAATGTTTCGCTAATGTTGGGCACATTAAGCGGGCATTTTCTGCAGTGAGTTTGCCCAAAACGAGTTCGTCCAAAGCTTACGTGGTCAAGAAGAAGGAAGCGTCGATGGACACCAATAAGGACAACGAGATGCGGTGCTTTAACTGCAACGCTAGGGGACACTGGGCCAAGGAATGTGGAAAACCAAGGCGAGAGAAAGGATCGTGCTACGCATGCGGCGAGATGGGGCATTTCGTAGCGACGTGCTTGAAGAACAAGAACAAGAGCTGCAACAATTATGTAAGATTTTTTGAAATTAATTTTATGAATAGTTCTAATAATAAAATGATTACAGAATGCCTCATAGATTCAGGAAGCCCAATTTCTTTCATTAAGACAGCTAAAGTACCAGGAAATACGCAGAAATTACCAGTTTTAAGTTTTTATCATGGATTAAATAATAGTTACTTGGAAACCTTTGGAAAAATATTATGTTATGTTATGAAAAATCTAAATAAAGTACATTTTCATTTAGTTATTGTGGCAAATAAATCTATGAGTCATGATGTAATTCTGGGAAGAGACTTCATGGAAGCATGTAATATAAATTTGAACTTGGATACCTTGAGAATGGTTACGGTGGAAAGCATGAATAACGACATTGTTAGTAACATTAGTGAAAAAAACGATATGGTTAGAGAAATTGTTGGCAAAATCAGTGAAGAAAGGCAGATTGTTAGTGATGTTGTTAGTAAGGTTAGTAAAGAAGCGGATATTAGTGAAAGTGTTAGCAAAGAAGCAGATATTAGTGATAGTGTTAGCAAAGAAGCAATGGTTAGTGAAGTTGTTAGTGAGAAAGCTGATGTTAATAAAGAAAATCAGTCAATTAACGAGAGGAAAAGGTCATTTGAGTCGGATATACACGTAATATAATATAGTGGAAAGGGAATTAGGTTGCATTGATATAGGGGACGAATCGATTGATTACAAAATAGGTGAACAAGTTGATTATAATGTTAGGTGTCAGTTTATCAATATGGTTCAAAGTAGTTATGTTTATAAAGATAGACCTAATGAACCAGAGGTAAAGTGCGAAATAACACTGAGGTTAGAGGACTCCAAACCATTTAGTTGTTCGCCCAGACGGTTGGCTTATACGGAAAAGGAAAAATTACAAGTTATATTAGATGAATATTTGGAAAAGGGAATAATTAGGCCAAGTGAGTCAGAGTACGCATCTCCAATAGTGTTAGTGAAAAAGAAAACAGGAGATTTAAGATTATGTGTAGATTACAGAAAGCTGAATAAGACAATGATTAAGGATAACTATCCTTTACCTTTAATTGATGATCTGTTAGACCGATTGGTAAATAAGACAATTTTTTCGAAATGAAACCTTAAGCATGGATACTTTCATGTGTTTGTAGATAAAGAATCAATTAAATATACCTCGTTTATGACACCTTTAGGTCAATTTAAGTTTACGAGAATGCCAATGGGATTGAAGAATGCTCCTGCAGTTTTTCAGAGGTTTATAAATAAAATTTTTGCTGACATGATTAGAGAAGATAAAGTTATAATTTACATGGACGATATTATGATTGCAAGTAAGGGAATAAGGGAACATTTAGAAGTGCTTAAGGAAGTCTTTGAAAGACTAGCAAGGAACAAGCTAGAGTTAAGAATGGACAAATGTGAGTTTTTGCAAGCAAGTGTACAGTATTTAGGATTTGTAGTGACGAGTAATGGAATTCAGGCTAATGAAAAGGGAATAGAAGCCATTCGAGATTTTCCGATACCGGACAAAGTACATGGACTTAGAAGCTTTTTAGGACTATGTTCGTATTTTAGGAGATTTATTAAGGATTTTTCAACGATTGCAAAACCGTTATATGAGTTATTAAAGAAAGATAAGGAATTTGCTTTCGAAGAGAAAGAGTTGGAATGTTTTGAAATACTTAAGAAGAAATTAGTAGAGGCACCAGTGTTACGATTATATTATCATAAAGATGAAATAGAGTTACATACGGATGCAAGTGCTCAAGGATTTGGGGCGGTATTGCTGCAAAGAAAGGATGATAAAAGGTTACATCCAATATTTTATTTTTCTAAAGCTACGACAAAAGACGAAGCAAAATACCATAGTTTTGAGCGATTATTTATGCTTTACGAAGATTTCGAATTTATGTGCAAGGAAAAAGGTTTAGAATTGTTCCGGATTGCAATTCGTTGACATTAACGTTAAACAGAATTGAATTGAATCCTCGGATTGCAAGGTGGGCATTAAAGTTGCTTGAATATGATTTTGAGTTGGTTCATAAAGCAGTAAAACACATGCAACATGTGGATGCGTTGAGTAGGAATACGAGCATATTTGTGGTGCAGACTAATAGTTTTGAAGATAACTTGATTATTTGCCAGAATAAGGATGAAAAGCTTATAGAGATAAGAAAAAGGTTGGAGAAAACGGAAGACAAAATGTTTGAAATGAGAAATGGAGTAGTGTATAGGAAAGCAAATGATGGACGATTACTGTTTTATGTACCAAGGGAAATGGAGGAGAACATTTTGTATAAGTATCACAATGAATTAGGTCACTTAGGAAGAGATAAGGTTATGGATGCTATTGTTAGGACGTATTGGTTTCCCAATACTAAAGAGAAAGTTGTTAGACATATTGAAAACTGTTTGAGATGTGTTGCGTTTTCACCAAAGTCTGGAAAGGGAGAAGGAATGTTGCATAGTATTCCTAAAGGAAATTCTCCATTTGAAATAATCCACATTGATCATTATGGACCAGTAGATTCTGGAAGATCGAAGAAACATCTTTTTGTAGTAATAGATGGCTTCACTAAATTTGTAAGGTTGTATACAACGAAAACGACAAATACTAAAGAAGTTATGGTAGCGGTAAGAGATTATTTTAGATCATATAGCAGGCCAACGTGCATTGTTTCTGACAGGGGTAGTTGCTTTACGTCGGAAGACTTTGCAAAATTTATGGATGAATTCAATATTAAGCATGCCAAAATTGCAACTGGTTCACCCCAAGCGAATGGACAAGTGGAAAGAGTTAATCGTATCTTAGGGCCAATGATAGCAAAGTTAGCAGATTCAGAAAAAGGATTGCATTGGGATACAGTTATAGAAGATGTAGAATATTCGTTAAATAATACAAAACAAAGAAGTATTGGGCAAATGCCAAGCAAGATGTTACTTGGGGTGGAACAAACAGGACAGATTATTGATGAATTAAAAGAGAAATTAGAAGAATTAAATGAAATAAAGGATGTTAGGAACTGAGAAGAAATTAGGAATAAAGGATCAGAGAGTCAGAAAAAGTTACAAAATGATAATGAAAGAAGGTATAATGAAGGTAGAAAAGATAGTACGAAATACAAAGAAGGAGACTATATAATGGTTAAGAACTTTGATAGTACAGTGGGAGTGGCAAGGAAGCTTATACCAAAACACAAGGGTCCTTACGTGATAGACAAAGTGTTAAGAAATTATAGGTTTTTGATAAAAGATGTTGAAGGTTTTCAGCTAACACGTAATCCTTATCAAGGTATCTGGAGTAGTCAGAATATTAGGCATTGGATAGGACAAAAATGATGAACATGCAAAGCATACCTATGTAATTGTAAAGAAAAAAAAAAAAAATGTAAATATTAATCGAATGTAATTCCCATAAGATCAGGGGATCTTAAAATGTCAGGATGCCCGAATTGTAGCAGGATGGCATACCTATATACTTACTTATATACTTACTTACATATTTATATAGTTACTTACCTACCTACTTATGTACTTATAATAACTTATTATCTATAATTACTTATAACATAGACTTAATTAATAGTTAAGATAAATATAAACACATTGTGCAATACTAGAGATAATGTTAAGCTAACAGAGCTGTTTGATTGATTGATTGATTGATTTATTGACTTACATCCTAGCACAACAAGATTAACTTATCTTTAGAGTACTAGTCACATCGATTTTATACATTGAAATTCTTATAAATAACAAATTGATTTTCAGTATAATATTTAATTAACATAAAAGTTTTGTGACATATTATGAGTCTAGTTTTATTTTATAAAAAATTTTACTTATCTATGTATTATAATTATTTATATTTATATTTTTATTTTTTTATTATTGTTAGTATTATTATTATTATTATTATTATAATATAATTTTTTTTTATTATTTTTTTTTTGATTTTTTTTGATTTTTTTATTTTTTTTTTATTATAATAATTTCCCAATTGCTTCTGTGTTTATTATTTTAGGTGTTGAAAAAGGAGTTTTTTAAATTGCGTTGCGTTTTTGATCTGCTTGATGTGTTTTGGAAGTCTTGACTCTCTCTCCTCTCTC
The DNA here is from genome assembly GCA_018153105.1 of Drosophila rufa. NCBI lineage: Eukaryota > Metazoa > Arthropoda > Insecta > Diptera > Drosophilidae > Drosophila > Drosophila rufa. Next base: position 514,386 of record JAECXS010000135.1, read on the forward strand.
GCTCTCATCGCTCTCTGAACCAAATCGGGGGTTGATGCAGATCGCAGAGAGAGCGAGGAGTCAGTCGAACGCAGCCAATAACCAAGAAAAGAAGTGAAATAAAAAGTGAAATAATAAAAGGAATAAAACCTTAAACTAACTGTTGTTCGTCTACAAAAGCAAATATTTACAGCAATGAAATGGACAGCGGTTCCAGAGAAGCAAGTTTTTAAATTCTGTCGTGGCTTCGTAATAGCTCCGCTCTTAGCTCTTATGCGCCGATCGGATTAAAATCATCCGCCTTCACTATTTCGGTGAAAGCTGTACTTAGGTGATTGGCTGAGGAAATCACCCGACTCGACAAAGTCAAGATTTCATGAATTTGTGCGTTTTTATCATTTTTTCCGTCTTGGAAATGGAAATTCTCCCTCGGTTTGTTTGCTTATGACAGCCGACAGCTTTACGCTTAAGCGGATTCGCAGTCTAAACAGGGTCGCAACAACTGTTCGTAACTGTCACTTTAAGCGGCAGTCTAAATAAGGTATAAGCGATCTTGTGTTCGGTATTTCCATTTAAGATATAGTATTAAGTTTTTGTATTCGGTATTTCTATTAAAAGTTATAAGGTAAGAATTTCAGAGGAAAACATGCTGGGCAATTTAAGAAAAAGAACGAAAAAAAGAAGCGCCAAGGAAGCACAACATTGAAACGCTGCTGTAAAACTGCATTAAATAAATGTGCATAAATAAACTAACCAAATGTCTTTTGCCGAACTTTAACATCTTCCGAAAGTTGCATATAACATCCCGAGCAGATTGTCACCTTTGCAACAAATGGTGAGGTGGATCATTTTCTGTCAACGGCCAACCACAAGGAACATTTAAATAATCCGATCTTCTTATAAGAACTTTTAACAAAACTGCCTACTCATTTACAAATGGAATGGCTTCAAAGCGATAAAGGGAAACATGTGTTTCCAACTATTACCAAATTTTCTGAATGGCTGTTTTCAATTGCAAGAGCCAACACACAAACAGTCGTGGAATGATTGCCATGATCTTGAATCCTGCAGAATGTGGAAGGAAAACAATACAAATTCGCGCTGAAATATAGTCAATTATGTTGCGCATGTCTCAAAAAAGGGGCCTAATGTTTAGAATTGCAGAATTAAATAAGCCCATCTATTCGAAGGTTACGAAGTATACGCATCACAGCAGTCTACAAATGGTTTACCTGATACAAAATCTACAAAAATCTATTACTCAATTGCAGATCCGGAATCCGCAATGTTTGACGACGGAATTTTAGCGTGTCGAATTCCATCTGGAGTTGTTCCAGATGGGTTGCAAGTTGATAATACACCGGGTTCTGGCGCCCCTTTTGCCTTAGCTTTGGCGCTATTGGGTCCCCAAAAGTCTAGGGAGTGGGTTTCCCTTGCTTCTCAAATTAGTTCCCCCAAGGTGACTTTTCCAGCGATAACCAGGGCCGCATCGACGGAAATTGTCATGGAAGCGCACGCAATATTGATTGCACACAGTAGCTTTTTAACGCTGCAGCCTTGACCCACGCTGGGGCTACGTAAAGGATCTGCGACGTCACCACACTCGTCATCGTCTTTCTTTTGGCTAGTTTTCGTTGCCTGGTGTTGAAGAGGATCCGGTTTAAAGCCATAGCGGTCGCGCTGGTATGAGAGGCGGGTGACCAGTATGACTTCCCACCACCCATTCACCAGAATTTGTGCCGTCTCCACCTGCTTCCTGCTCAAGATAAGGATCGCTTCTGTTTTTTGCGCAGCTACTTCAAGACCTGCCACAGAGAGTCGGGAATCCACGGCCTTGATCGCCTTGTAGGTAACTACTACTACTACTATTGATGGACCTCAGAGACTCCAGTGTCCTCTCCCAGTCGGCGGAGTTGAAGGCGTTTCTGATGTCCACAGTCACCACCACACAGTAGTTCTTGGTTCCCTTCCCTTCCTTCCCTTCCATATGGTGCCTGATAAGGCTCTTGAAGGCGTTTCGGTGGGCATAGTGATCGCATCCACGAAGACTTTACCTATTGTGTCCTGCAGGCAGAGGGGCCTCTAAGACGATGCCACGCCTGCTGGTTTACCGGGTCTCGGCAGTAGCAGAAGTTTCTGCGTATTCCACCTGGCGGGGAACATCTCCTCGCTCAGGCACTTGTTAAAGAGGGCTGCAATCTCCTATGGGTGTAAGAACACGAGTAACTTTGTTACCCTGTCTGCTCGGTGACGGGCATTTCACGGTCGTCGTTTGGGAGTAGCTACCATCATCATGAACTTAATAAGAAAACAAGTGAGAAAGCTACAGTCGAGTGTGACCGACTGTGAGATACCCGGTACACAAAGCATTGTGCGTGAAATTATTAAAGCACACACAAAATGTAGCCAAATATAGCCAAATGTTGCTAAAAACATGTTGAGCAACATTCAAAAAGTCAAATGATGCTTGGAATATATTGAGCATCGTTCAAAAAAGACAAATTCTGCAGCTGTACGCGGCTGCATTATGAATTAATACCGCGCCCAAAGGCACGCAACACTTTTTTTCGCTACTGCCTTTGTGGCCGCTCAGAATAAAAAGAGAAGCATACACATACACTTCATTGTTTAACAAATTTCATGTTTATCATCTGATTTTACTAAAAGTTTCAGAAAACGTACGCAAATGACTACTTATTTATTTTATCTATTTACTTTAAGCCAAAAATTACGACTATATAAAGCTTTTTACGATTTTCGGAGGTGTAAGTGGGCATGGTCAAATTTTAATACAAACTTGATCTGCGTGCTACAGATTCCAATGTTGTCACCAAATTTGGTAACTCTAGCTCTTATAGTCTCTGAGATCTGTTTACCAACACGGACCGACGGACAGACGGACATGGCTTAATCGACTCGGCTGGTGATGCTGATCAAGAATATATGTACTTTACAGTGTCTCAACTAATTGATCACCAGTTTACAAAAATTGTGAACACGTGGTTATATATAGATTTTTAGCATTGATATTTACTGGCATTTATTTTATTATATTTATTTAGATTATAATACAAAATATAAAATGAAATAATAACTGGTTTCACACCATTTTGGCTGCTTAACGACTATTTGTACAAAAAATGAGAGTTGATCAATTAGTTGACCTTTAAACTAAACTTATTTTAATATTTTGTGTGACCACCTTTGGCATCTAGGACAGCTTGAATCCTTCTCGGCATACTTTCTACAAGATTTTGGCATACCTCTGGTGCTATGTTGTTCCAGGATTCTTCCACAGTGCTCCACATTTCATTAATTGTTGACCCCACCAATGACTTGTCAACAAGGCATCGTTTCAAATGTTCCCAGAGGTGCTCAATCGGGTTGAGGTCAGGGGATTGTGGAGGCCAGTCAAGGACGATAAAATTATTGTCGGATAGCCACTTTTTTGCTAGTTTTGACGTGTGCTTAGGGTCGTTATCCTGTTGAAATATAACGTCCGGAAGCTCTTTTTGCCATAGATTTAAGCTACCCTTCAAACCCCGTTCCAATATGTCGACATACTGGGCAGCATTCATATGTCCATCGACTTTCACAAGTTTCCCTACTCCATCTAGTGTCATGCAGCCCCATATCATCATATTGCCACCTCCAAATTTTAATGTGGGCATTATGTGTCTGTCTGAGAGCTTTTCCTTCCTACCTTTCCAGACCCATTGTCGTCCGTCTGAATTCATTTTATTGATTTTGGTTTCATCTGACCAAATAACTTTTCGCCAATCATCCAAGGTAAAATTTTTATATTTTTTGGCAAAGTTTAAGCGCAAATTCCTATGGCGGTCCGTTAATAGGGGTTTTTTGACTTTAGCACGTCCATGAAAATCATTTTTGCGAAGCATTTTCCGGACGGCTTCAGTCGTCACATTAATGCTCATGGTAGATTTTAGTTCTCTATTCACTTGAGCCGCATTGTCGTGTATTCCCATTTTAATTTGACGTAAAACACGCCTCTGGATTGTTTTATTCAAAATGGGCTTCCGTCCAGCTTTGTTTTTTTCAACAATTTCTTCCATGTTTTTTCGGATATTTGATACTTTGCCAACTGAAATGCAAAGTTGCTGTGCAATTTGCCGATGGGGTACCTTAAGACGGATTAACCGCTTTGTTTCCTCAACAATAAACTTCGGTGTACCCGACATCTATGAAAAGATCCGTGGCATGAAGATAATTAGAAAACAAAAATAGCTAGCACTAAATTATTGATATACCAACCTTTAATTGTTCATCACAATACTTAAATGTTAATTGCAGATAAGTAAATTTTGTTGATAGCTAACAAAACTTAAGAATTGGCGCAGCAAGTACTTGAAAACGCACAAGTCAACTAATTGATCACGTGCCATTTTCTTCATAAAGCTCTTCTGTCCTTAGAATAACGGATCTTTTGGAGCTTAATTGCTGTAATGCACTTAGTATTTGTTGTAGCATATTGGTGGTGTAAAAGGGAATACAAAAAAAACAGTTATCTGAAAGCTTTGACACATAAACAAAGTAACTTGCATTAATGTGATCAATTAGTTGAGACACTGTATATATACTTTATGGGGTTGGAGATGCCTTCTTCTGTCTGTTACATACATTCTCGATTGGTACTAACTTATAATGCCCTATGGGTACCGGGTATAAAAAAGGTTTCAAAGAAAATGATAGTCCTCACTTGCTAACATAGCTCTGCGTACAGCATAAATAAAATCAAAGCCTTAACTTTTACGTCAAATACTTCCGTTAATTTTTAGCATTGCAAATCAGGAACTGAGTTTTATAATAAAAATCAAAAAGTAATGATTATTTTATAAGTTTTATTTTTGTCCAAAAAAATAATTTTTTCGAAAGTTTTATTTTAGTACTAATAGAATAATGATTATTTTTTTATCAACATGTGGTAGTTTGGTCGCCTCGATTATTTATTTATTGACTAATTGGTAGTAGCTTTATACTTTTCATGTGTCACTAATAAGGTCGTAGGGACAAGAAAACGAATAGAGAGACCGTGCCTAACTTTTAGCTTAACGGCAGAACAGCTATTAGGCATTCACCGACAGACGCTGATCAGCAAAGCTGATTGCTGGGCGAGGAAGCTGATCGCTAATTCTGGAACCGAACCGGAAGCTGCACACGTCGTCCACTTCGCGTTGTTGATGACGTTGGCTGCGGGACGTTGTTTGCTGCAGGCTTCGTGGTTTCGTTGCCGTTGACTCGATGCATGTCCCTCGCTGACCAGGTCGTCGGGCAGGACTGCTGGTTTGATTCGATCGATGCTGACTCTCAGTCGTTTGTTTTTGACTTCAACGTCAAAGAACTTATCTTCTCGTTGCAAGATTTTAATGGGGCACGTACGGTGTCGTCCCTGATGAAGACATGCGAGCACGTTAGCAGGTGCTTGTGGACGAATGAGGTTCTTGTTAAAGAGTGGTCGGAGGTTTGATGTGGCTGGAGCTGTGATGTTTCGCACGCTCGTGAAAAAGTCGGAATTGCAATTTTCGATCAGGCTGGACTCGAAGAGATCACCAGGTAGGCGTATGGTTGTTCCATAAAGCATTTCGGCTGGCATTTGAGTGTGCGATGGAAGCGCTCGATGATGCCATTCGACTGTAGGTAGGGTGTGGTTCTGCTCAATTTTACGCCTAGGATGCGCGACAGCTCTTTAAACAAGCCGGACTCGAACTGACATTCTTGGTCGGTGCGATCCACCCGTGAAGAAGTGCGCGTGCGACATCTTCGGCCGTGATATCGGTCAGGGGCATAACTACTGGCCATCTGCTAAAACGGTAGACGACCGTTAAACAGTAAGGATTGCCATTGGACGGTGGTAGCGGGCCAATCAGGTCCATGTTGATGTGCTGGAATCGAACATCGAGAACTTCGAAACTATTTAGGGCGACTGTGTTGTGGCGGTATACCTTGCATCGCTGGCACTGTAACCATGAGGATATGTGCTTGTTGATGCTGGGCCAGTGACCAACTTGACGGTGGTACGCTTGCCGGGGCGGGCCATACCATGCAGCACGTGAATATGGTCTTTCTCATCGGCAGCGGAATTTTTCGCCGTCTTTTGTCTACAACACCGGTGATTGATCGTTCTTCTTGTTACCCGGGATGAGGGCTTAAATAATTCTTTGAACGACGGCTGCAGGAATCGGAGGTAGTAGTTGAGCATGGCAATGAATAGGCGCAATTCGCATATCTTGGTCGGCTGCGGGACCGCGTTGATCGCATTTACTTGTTCGACCGTCTATTCCGGATGATGTGATTGAGGGTCCCAGAACTGTTACATCCGTTTTTCCGAGCACACTCTTGGTTACATTAAAAAGTGGGTTGGCTTGGCGCAAGCGATCAAATACAATCTTGAGGTTCTGACGGTGCTGAACTTCACTTCACGAAGCAACACAGATGTCGTCGATATACACTGTTACGAAGTCCAGATCGCCGAGGATGTTGTTCATACGCCGCTGGAATGTTTGCGACGCATTGCGAAGGCCAAATGTCATCACATTGAACTCGAAAAGCCCAAACGGTTTGAAGATGGCAGTCTTCTCTCGGTTCTCTGAGGCGAGTGGGATTTGATGAGAGGCACTGATCTGATCGATGGTGGAGAATACAAACTTTCCGGCGAACACCTGCTTGATGTCGTGGACATGTGGGAGCGGGTAGCGGTCGGGAACAGTGGTTGCGTTCAACCAACGATTGTCACCACATGGACGCCATTCGCCATTCTTTTGAAGTGAAAGTTCTTTAGGCGCGTTATGGATTTTCGGGGACGGAGTAAAACCGATTCATGACCGACACGAAAATGCGCGTAGTTCCTGTCCCTCTCTCACCGCTGGCGAACGATCTTCCTCTCCTCTTCTATCCTCTCTCGCTCTCAGCGCGCTAGCACAAAGTTGAGAGCGTAAAAATCTAAAAATAGAATGCGCATGTGAGCACGTGTGTGTATGCGTACTTGAGCGAGAAGACGCTTTTTAAGCCGAAATCATTTCTGTGACAAAACAAATTCATTTACAGAAGTAGAAAAAAGGGTGAGAGGTGTGTGTGTCAAAAGAACTTCTGATTGAACAGGTTGCATACAGATATTAACAGGTTAAGTATGCATTAACTATTTTTGATTGGCACCATAATTCTTATCCATCTTTTTCGACCTGGAAATGAAAGTATGTAATGTGTCTTCTTCTTCTTCTCGATCGGTTTGTTTACTTTTGAGAGTCGAGAGCTGTGCGCTGCAACAGAGTCGCAACAACATTTCGTGACCTCTGAATTTAAGCGGCAGTCTAAAAAGGCAAATTTTTGGTTTCCTACAGAATTTCAGTGTTAAAAATGAGTGGTGACGAGATAGAGGTGATGAACACATCAGTGTCTCAAGAGGAAGTGTCCGTGTCCCCTGAGAATAACCAAAGAAGAGAAGAGTCAGATTCATACAGTGACACAAGGTAAATATAACCTAAAAGAGTTGATAAATATTTCACAATATAGAAGTATTGTTGGAATATAATTGTTTAACATATTGGAGAGATTGTACTAACAGTGAAATATGATGTAGGAATGTCGTCGCTACAACCCAAAGAGCAAAGGACGACAGGAGGTACAGAGAGCGGAAAAAAGAATTAAAGCCTCCCCAAATCTCAAGCTAAAACGGCTGCAGAACGTTGTAAAGCATACAGAGAGCGTTTGCGATCTGCTGCAGCTAACGCTATAACACCTACTCCAATTCCATCAAAAAAGGGAAAAATCGTTTCGAATTCTACGAGTTCTGTTCATTTATTGAGTCCCAATGATAGTCTAGAATGCGTCGTACATGCAGCACAAGTTCTTAACCAACATTCCATGCCAAAACCCAACAATATTCACTACAATTCAATAAGACAGCAGCGAAATAGAAATAATGCCCCCGAAGTTGTAAGTTGATATGCCATTATTGCATTGTTCGAATTAATTATTATATTAATTAACATCGAATTAAATTTGGAAATTAACATGGGAATACATATTCATTTCTCTAGGATTTTGATGAGATACTAGAGGCTCCTGTCCAAGAAACCATAACTACACAACCGAATTATGATGAGGCGAATAATGTCAATATTGTGCGTATCAATTTCTAAAAACAATTTCACTATAGATGAAAAAAGTGATTTCAAATGAGTTTTTCAGTAAATTATACTTTCTGTTAGCAGGATGTACACGATGACCATGAACTCCCGAATAGAGAATCACTGGGTGATCTTGATTTCGATATGGATATCGAAGAATATGTCGATGGGGCACCGATAGAATTTGATGATGACTTTGTGCCTCCTTATAGTGCCTATGTAAATCACAAATTTGCACATAAACAATTTCAAAAAATGTTTGTGGAAAATCCTTTTGGCTATGCTTGTAGCGTTTGCGATCGGCTTTGGTTCGAAAAGGATTTGAAAAAGGCGACATCCACTGATGAAACGATGCTTAAAAAAAAATAAGAGATAATGAAATGATAAGAGAGAGAGGAATACTAGAAGTTTCACTTCTGTCGTGCGTAGCCTGGACACACCAAGCTGCCAAGCTGCTGCTGTTTGTCGGCATATTTCCGCTTCAGGCATCCTTGCAAACTCGGAATTGGCGGTGGCGAGAGCCTCGGTATTTAGACGGTGAACCTTGACGAAGCGAGCGCTTTGTTGCAATATAGTGCTGCACCTGGATTTTCTGTACGAGTTTCAGGTCTTTATATTGTAAAAGGATGTCGTGCTACTCGCATTTGGTGGCAACTGTCGAGATGGGTGAGTACTGGACATGACGGAGCTCACAGATCGTAGACAGGGAGGTGGCTCCATCGATGATTTTGCGGCTCCGATGGTAGCATTGGAAACATTGGCCACTATGAACGAACGATGGCAGGACTGGATCGCGTCCACCACGCATGTTGCCTTGTGCGAAGTGGCATTTAGTTTCCCGTCGGCCACTTGCAAGGCGATCTGCATATCGTCACGGGATTTGGATCGACTGCGGCTATTACCACGAGCGCCGAAGTTGTTGCGATCACGGCATTGGCAGCTTTGATAATTTCCGCGCTCGGCCACCATCGTCCTCAACTCACCCATTTGCTGCTACAAAGATTCGAGCTGTGCTGCCATGCCCTGGGTAGTCATCGGAGCGGATGCGGCGTCACTACTAGTCGCAAGTCCTCGGGAACTCCAGCCACTTGGCTTTTAGGGCGTCTTCGCCTATGCCGCCTCTGGACAATTCGCGCATGCGGCGCAGCAATACGGACGGCTTGCCGTCTCCAAGATCCAGCAAACGGAATAATTGCGCGAACTGCGGCTAAATTGAAGGCAGGTGTTTGGCGATTATTTTTGTCTTTATTAACTCATATTTCCCAGTCGGCGGCGGGTTTCGCAGAAGATACATAATAATCTCTAAGTATTCCACCGGCAGGATGTTTAATGTCTGCTGAAACATGGTGTTGTCCACCGTTATGCGCAGACTTGTGATTTGCGACTCCAGCAACGGAACGCGACGAATTGCTGGAATGCAATCGGCTCGGAATTTTGAGGTTGGTTTGAACTTTGAGGCACGTGCGGTTGAAACAATGACTGGGGCTCCGGTTGTTGTAGCTGATGGAGAGGTGCCTGTTGTGGCACCTGGAAGGGCACCGGGTGCGGAGGCGCCGTCTGTGCCCTCTGAAAAGTCTGCTGCCGCGTCAGGTCTCCATCGACATCGCTGTGGTTGACCATCTTTTGGGGTTATGTAGCTTCGAGGTGCTTACTTTTTACACTGGTCAATAAAATCGCCGGAAGTATAAACTCCACACAATTCTCGCTGTGCGATCACGTCGGGGTCACCAATATGGGATAATTATTTATTTATTGACTTATTGGTAGTATCATCATTCTTTTTCATGTGTCATTAATGAGGTTTTATAAATGTTTAATATTTTTTATATAAAAAAAATAACCGTGTTTGATTTGGAACAGGAACTACAAATAAAATAATCATTATTTGCGTTAATTCTAAAACAATATAAGAAGGAAATTAAATGACTAACAAAATAAACACGTGTTTGATGTGCAACAGGGACTGCAAATAAAATACTCATTATTTGCAGTCCCTGTTGCAAATAAAACACGAGTTTATTTTGTTAGTCATTTTACTACCTTCTTATATTTTTTCAGAATTAACATATAGCTATTTTTATACCCGGTATAAAATACAAATAAAATACTCATTATTTGCAGTCCCTGTTGCAAATAAAACACGGGTTTATTTTGTTAGTCATTTTACTACCTTCTTATATTTTTTCAGAATTAACATATAGCTATTTTTATACCCGGTACCTATAAAGTACAAGGGTATTATAACTTAGTGCCAACCCGGAATGTATGTAACAGCAGATGGAGCCATCTCCATATTATTAAACAGTAACTAAGCTATTGTCTTGATTTTCCGTCTTAAGTAATATATATGAAATAAGTACATTTGTGCGGACGTGCTTGTTTCTATGTTAATGTGCTTTGGGTACCGAACTCGACTCGGCTTTTTATACCCGGTACCCATAGGGTACTGAACTGTTGCTGAACTTCTGCATCATCTACATTAGAGTTGGCAGCTCTAATGGGTGTTGTTTTGGATGTTGCTTCATGTTCATCAAAACATGTCTTCATTTGTCAACATTTTCTTTCGGCCATGTACACGTGTCTTTATATTTCACCCACAATTTTTGGGGGTACTGGGTATCTTTCTAGTCGTCACACTCGACTGAAGCTTTCCTACTTGTTTTTATGGTAACCATATATTGGTTATAGTATCCTTATAGTAACCAAAAACCTAAAAAAAAATGTATTTTATATGGGCATATCCGCAAAATGGTTAATCAGGGCCGAAAACTGAAAAGTTCATAAACATCCTATTTTTTTTTGCATATCTTTAAAGAAACCTAAAATCAAGATTCAGGTTTTCATAATACAATGGTTACAAAGGATTTCTGAGATGTTAAACAAAAAAATATATATAATTTCGCCTTTTTTACTTACTTTTAAAAGCATTTTTACATTAAATTCTTTCGCATGCAAAATATTCCCTTCATTGAAACCTATTAAGACTATAATTAGCTGTTTTTCTAGAAAATAAAAAGTTATTCAAAGGATAACGTGACGTAAAAATCGTACGAAAAATTTGACGTTCGCGACCCGTGTGGGGATTTTTTTTTTTTTTTAAATAATATTTTTGTCATTTTTTTACATCAGGGGTCGGCAGCGTAGTATACAGTGTGCAAAGGAAAAATTTTCAGGCAGCGCTGTCGGCTCATGTATAGTATAAGCGCTTCGTGTTTGTTCGGGATTCTGTTAGGCTGTCGTAGCAAACTTCGAAGCTATGTAAAAACAACTTCGTATATTGCTCAGGAAATATGAAAATCACTTTGCTTGCTGAGCTTAAACAAGCAAGACCTCTATGCTTAATACTTAATACTCTATACTTAATTTTGACTGCTTAAATTTTACTTTTTTAACTTATTTATTTTTGCTTTTAATTTTTTTGTTTATTTGGGGCAAATTAAGCAGAAATAAATGTTTAACATTGGGTGGGAACATGCGTTTTTCTTCATTGAAAATATGGAAGGCGAGGCGCAATGCTTGATTTGCCCTCATATAGCAAGTCGATGCGCATTATTTTTAATTGAAAGGCATTTCAATTCCAAACATTTTCACTATAACCAACTGAGGGGCACTGAGCGAGCTTCAAAATTATTGGAATTGAAAGCCATATTTTTTTAATATATGTTGCACCCCAAAAAAAACATGCCAGCTCCCTATATTCAAGGAGTCATATACCGTGGCTCTTGCCTTAGCCATACAATGTCGCCTCTTTACAGACGGCGAGTTCTTCAAAACTTTAATGTTAAATGTTTTACAAGAAATGGATGCTGAGCAAAGAGGCATTTTACATAATTGCGAAAGCATCGCTTTATCGGCTCGTACACTCGCACGTAGAACAGAAGAGATTAGTTTTTTTAATTATTGTCAGGCGAAAAAAAGGCTGAGTACCTGCAAATATTTTTCTGTTTCGCTGGATGAAAGCACAGATATTATTAGTATTTGCCAGCTTATCATTTGCGTAAAAACGGATAAAAATCTAGTCTGTTATGAAGAATTTTTTGATTTAATATCTCTTCATGGTCACGGAACAGGCCAAATATTGTTTGACCAACTATTGTCGAAAGTGTTGTGCTTCGTAGACTCCAACAAATTAAGCGCAGTATGTACCGATGGAGCAGCCGTCATGACAGGCAAAAACAACGGCCTTGTGGGGATTCTTAAAAAGAATGGAATTCATTGCCCCGCTTTCCATTGGCTGTTCCACCAAGAAGCCCTTTTTGCCAAAGAACTCAAAATGGCTAATGTTATGAAAATATCGGTACAAATAATAAACAAAATAAGAGGTGGACATAATGCTTTGACCCATAGGAAGTTTAAAGAATTTCTTAAAAGTTTGGATGCTGAATATGGGGATCTTTTAATGTACACAGAAGTTCGGTGGTTAAGTAGGGGAAAATGCTTGGAACGGCTTTTTAATTTACGAAATTAAGTCACAATTTTTTTAAAAACAATTGGAAACAACGCAGCCAATCTGCTCATTTCCATAAAAAATCCTGACTTTTTTATAGATTTGGCTGTCTTTGTGATATAACTGAAATGTTAAATAAAATAATTCTTTCCTTACGAGGTAAAAACCAAAAAATGTTCGAACTTATTAGATCAATATCCAATTTTAATGCAAAACTTGTTTTGTTAACTACTACTAGCCTTGAAAATAATAATTTTGTTGACCTAAAAAAAACATCGCTAATAATTTCCGAATTAGAAGCCAAAAGTTTCCATAAAATTCAAGAATTTGCAGAATTAGTCAAGAAGTTGGTCAAAAATTTCCAAGAAAGGTTTCTTGGTTTTTTTTAAATTATTTTACACGCAATCGAGCTGTATGATTTTCCATTTACCGTATAACTTTTAGATCTAGAAACCTCATTACGCGAAGAGCTTGTTCAATTATGGAGTGATCCTAGCGTTCCTTTGGAAACGGGAAAATTTTTGGGTGGTGATTAATACGAAAAATATCTTCGCCTCAAAAGAGAAATTTGTAGGCTGTTCTGTACTGCGAGGTGGCATTTTCAAGTCTAAAAATAATTCTGAGCAAGCTTAGAAATAAAATAAATGATACACACCTAACAGATCTCATGCGTATCAAGGAATTCAGAGGAACACTAGATTAGGACTCAGTAATACAGATGTTACACTAATTTAATTTTAGTTTTTTGCGCAAAATATCTTACCGTCCGTCCGTCTGTCTGTCCGTCAGTTTGTCTCTCTGTCCGTTTCTCTATCCGTTTGTCTGTCTGTTTCTATGTCCGTCAGTCTGTCCGTTGTTTTGTTGTCAAAAGTTTTGTACGTTGTCAAAAATGTGTGCACAATTGCTCGGCTTTTTCGCAGCAGCAGAGTAGCAAATCGTTCGGGTCTGTTAGTATCATTCGGCTCTCGCAGCACAATGTTGTACGTTGTCAAAAATGTATGCACAATTGCTCGGCTTATTCGCCGCAGCAGAGAAGCAAATCGTTCGGGTCCTTTGCTTTGTTGTCGAAAATGTTGTACGTTGTCAAAAATGTATGCACATTGCTCGGCTTTCGCAGCAGCAAAGAAGCAAATCATTCGGGTCTGTTAGTATCATTCGGGTCTGTTAGCTTCGCATACTGTACTTCGCATACATAAAAACTTTGAGTGTATGGGTGCCGACCCCTGGTTTAAATAGAATATACATTTATAATGAAGACATATATTTTAGTTTTTTGGTTTCCGACACGAATAACGAGCTGTACACGAACATAACCGGGAAACTCAAACCTCGAGTCGGTCTGGCAAATGCTCCTTAAGTCCGCAATTTTGTAATTTTTTTTGTTATAACAAAAATGTATGTGTACAAGTGGCGACGGGGCACCTAGTATTCCGTCGGCCTCTCTCTTTCATGGTTCCAGCCTCTTACCGTTCGCTGTTAACCCTCTGTTAACGGCCCGTTCTTCTCTACTGTAACCTAGTTAAGTATTACATTTCTACCCGTTCAACTGTTCTTATTTTCTACGGGCGAAATTTCTGCAGCGTACAGGATCTTTTGACGCAATTAAAAACAGCCCTCATGACCTACTGTGCCAAGAACGCCAAATTTTGAAGAGACAAGTATCTTATCACAAGAACAACACTACGGAAAACGCTTTACCATGGAAATGCTGCACATAATAAAAACACCTACAGGCATACGGAAGTAAAAAAAGATTTTTTTTTTTTTTTTTACCTCTTAAGAGGTCAAAGGTTTTGTTATTTTCGCGTAGTTCTTTATGAATTGCCTACAATAACCTGTCATACCCAGAAAGGCACGGAGATCATTTAATGTTTTCGGGTCCGGACATTTTGTAATTGCTTTAATCTTGTCTGTAGACCTCTACAAGACATAAACATAAGGGTCCAAATAGAGAAATGCCATTTTTTCAAAAACCAAGTAGATTTCTTGGGGTATACTCGTATAACGGACATAGACAAGTCTATGTCCGGACATTTTGTAATTGCTTTAATCTTGTCTGTAGACCTCTACAAGACATAAACATAAGGGTCCAAATAGAGAAATGTCATTTTTTCAAAAACCGAGTAGATTTCTTGGGGTATACTCGTATAACGGACATAGACAAGATTAAAGCAATTACAAAATGTCCGGACCCGAAAACATTAAATGATCTCCGTGCCTTTCTGGGTATGACAGGTTATTGTAGGCAATTCATAAAGAACTACGCGAAAATAAAAAAAACCTTTGACCTCTTAAGAGGCAAAGAAGGCCGTGTATCAAAATCCAAGTCAAGCAGAACTACTATTAGCTTGGGCGATAACAGCATTCGAGAAACTTAAAAATACGCTCGTCTCCAGAGACGTAACCCTTGCCTATCTAGACTTCGGAAACGAATTAAAGTTGATTACTGACGCTTTAAGCTATACAATAGGTGCAGTATTGGAAGAAAATCATAATCCAATAAAGTTTATATAGCGCACCCTGTCAAAACTGAAGAGAACTACGCAACTAACAAAAGTCAGATGCTCGCTATCGTTTGGGCCTTCCAAAGTTTAAGACACTACATTTACGGGTATTTGAAAGTGGTAATCACCATATTTTCATATTAATTCATATTTTCACTAGAAGCACCAATCAACGTATTCAAAAACCAACTATATTTACTGACTGCCGATACAGATTCGAAATCCCATTCCCGACATACCACAGACATATAATAAAACAAAAATCTTACACAGAAGAAAAACTCATTGAAATTCTAACTAGCAGACTTGACCCTTATCTTATAAACGGAATCATAACTTTCGCAGAAGTAATGTTGAAAATACAAAACATCTACCCCACCTATTTTAAATCTAACCAAATAAGGTTTACTCAGAACGAAATAGACGACGTAACTCCAGAATTGCAGCAAACCGAAATAATCACCCTTGAGCATAAAAAAGCATAAAGCAGAGACGCAAAGGAAAATAAAATACACATTTTTAAAAACTGTTTTTTTCCACAAGCTACAAAAAAAAATCCAAGCAATAGTACAATCCTGTGAAACTTTCAAAGAATCAAAATACGATAGACACCCCAAAAATGAGAATTCCAACCGACCCCTATCCCGAATTATCCACGAGAAATGGTTCATATAGATATTTACAATATCGAAAAACAGGGATCGACAAATTCTCGAAATATGCTCAAGTCAAAATATTAGATTCGAGAGCAGCGGATGATATTAAAAACCCGGTGAGATAAAAAACTATGTTAATCACTTTCGGTATGCCGAAATGGATAATAGTGGACAATATATGGGAAGACCAACCCAAAATATCAGTGCATAGCACTGCCCCGTATGCATGGACAAATAGAGGGGTTTCACTCAACCCTATCCGAAATCAAACAAACAAACAACCGATCTAGAATACCACAGTCATGGCAAAACGAACCGAAAAACTTAACACCAGCTGACACAGTCCACGTAAAGATAGATAGAAACTCACACCTAAATACAAAGCAGAGAAAGTAGCAGAAAACAAAAACACCACCATTAAAACGTAAACTAAAAATCTTATATAAAAATAATATAAGAACATAATTTTTGCAGACTATTTCTACCAACATGCCTGGGGGTAACCACAGTCCTCGACTATTCCAATTCACAAATCATCTCACTCGATACCGAATTAGCGGCTAAGCAAGAGGGAACATTTAAAATCATACACATCTTTAACTTACACAGCTACGAAGAAATACTCGCAAAATTAGACGAATCATTTAATTCAATTATCTCATCTCATCCACTACACCCACACCTATGCCTATGAACTAAAACAGATCCATACTGATTTGCGCATACCCCCAAAAACCAAAAACTGAAACAGAAAAATAAAAATACACTACTTAATAATCGAATAAACATAAGAAAAATCATTGTTGACTATAAATTTATTACATATTATAAAAAAAAAAACACAAAACCCAAAGTCTAATCCCATGCATCTTAGATTGGCAGTCCGATGCCTTATCCACTAGGCCAAATGGCTAGCAGGCCCCGGCCAAACAGATTTGAACTAGAATAGAGTACTGCGGGTTTCACGGTCAAACTGCAGGTCTTACCGCTGGAACCCGCCATATGACAGATTTTTTTTGTATGAAATGCCCCCTCTGTATATTCATACTCTTTGCTGTTAAATACATTCTCAGTTAGCACTTACTAATAGCCTTGTACCTTATGGGTACCGGGTATAAAAAGGGCAATAGAAGCAGTAGACACTGCATCAAAATGGGAGGCGGGATCACCGGACCACCATGACTACGAGATCCTAGATAATATGATAACTGAGCAATTATACAACCATAACAAACAAGTAACAAATTAACCAACTTACAGACGTTACTAATGCATAATTGAAAGTTACCCAGAGTTTGGAAGAAATCATGAATCAGATGGCAAATATCACTGTGGACGGCAGTCCACGTAGTGACGATGAGCACCGAGACTGTGGTGCGCAAGGAGACTACTATATACAGCCGTAGAATTGAAAATCTGCTACGATAGTCCGATCAGAACCATTTATATCTTAATCGAAAGGTGTAAACCTCTTTGAAACTGCATACTAAGATTTTTCAAAAACGGATTAGTTTGGGAGAAATTAGAGTGAAAGTGCGAAATTGAAATTTTTTAAAATTGGAGCCATTGGGGCCGGTGGAGCAAAAATCCCAAAATTCTTAATGTTGTTGTGATCTAGCTTTAAATACGCGTCGAATGACACCTCGATCATCCTGATCCGATACTCCGTTCAAAAGATATTCAATAAACAAGATTTCAACGGCCTTTCCGAAATGAAAACGTTTGTCCTGTTGTTTGTCTGTCTGTCTGTTTGTCTGTTTGTCTGTTTGTCTGTCTGTGGTATTTTTTGTTTTAGAGTCCTGGAACCACTTTTGTTTTATTAATCAGCTCGAGCTAAACAAATTTTGTTCTACGACTTTTTGGGTTTCCCGCTAGTTTGGCGGGAAAACAGCTAAAAAAGCCAGATTTCCCGCGCACATAACTTCTAAACGACTAAAGCTACAGAATCGTGCTTTATGTCGTTTAAAAGGTATTTTGAAATGATAATAGCTTTTCCTTGACATAATTTATCTAAATATAATATTTAAGAATTTATAATTAAAATAATTTTTTTTTTTTAAGTTTTTGAAGTTTTTTTAAGAATGGGTCTAACGATTTTGATAGTCACTCAAGGCCATATAGCCCTGGAGATGCCTCAACTTTTGGTATATAACACATATCTGGGAAAATTGGCTTTCTCGAGATATTACTCACTAAAATTAGTAGCAAAGATCCCATATACCTAACCTTTCACGTGCACTATACATACATTTATGTAAAAATACATGTAGAGTCATACAGAGACGTGCACAATTGCAATAAAGTTGAAAACCATCAAACAAAACGTAAAATATTTTAAATCTGAAAAAAAAAACTTTTAAAATGTAATAAATATAAATATAAATATAAATATAAATATAAATATAAATATAAATATAAATATAAATATAAATATAAATATAAATATAAATATAAATATAAATATAAATATAAATATAAATATAAATATAAATATAAATATAAATATAAATATAAATATAAATATAAATATAAATATAAATATAAATATAAATATAAATATAAATATAAATATAAATATAAATATAAATATAAATATAAATATAAATATAAATATAAATATAAATATAAATATAAATATAAATATAAATATAAATATAAATATAAATATAAATATAAATATAAATATAAATATAAATATAAATATAAATATAAATATAAATATAAATATAAATATAAATATAAATATAAATATAAATATAAATATAAATATAAATATAAATATAAATATAAATATAAATATAAATATAAATATAAATATAAATATAAATATAAATATAAATATAAATATAAATATAAATATAAATATAAATATAAATATAAATATAAATATAAATATAAATATAAATATAAATATAAATATAAATATAAATATAAATATAAATATAAATATAAATATAAATATAAATATAAATATAAATATAAATAATATAAATATAAATATAAATATAAATATAAATATAAATATAAATATAAATATAAATATAAATATAAATATAAATATAAATATAAATATAAAATATCACTGTGGACGGCAGTCCACGTAGTGACGATGAGCACCGAGACTGTGGTGCGCAAGGAGACTACTATATACAGCCGTAGAATTGAAAATCTGCTACGATAGTCCGATCAGAACCATTTATATCTTAATCGAAAGGTATTGTAAACCTCTTTGAAACTGCATACTAAGATTTTTCAAAAACGGATTAGTTTGGGAGAAATTAGAGTGAAAGTGCGAAATTGAAAATTTTGAAAATTGGAGCCATTGGGGCCGGTGGAGCAAAAATCCCAACATTTTTAATGTTGTTGTGATCTAGCTTTAAATACGCGTCGAATGACACCTCGATCATCCTGATCCGATACTCCGTTCAAAAGATATTCAATAAACAAGATTTCAACGGCCTTTCCGAAATGAAAACGTTTGTCCTGTTGTTTGTCTGTTTGTTTGTTTGTCTGTCTGTCTGTGTGTCGATTTTTTTGTTTTAAAGTCCTGGAACTACTTTTATTTTGTTAAACAGCTCGAGCTGAACATTTTTTGTTCTACAACTTTTTCGATTTCCCGCTAGTTTGGCGGGAAAACCGCTAAAAAAGCTAGATTTTCCGCGCCCATAACTTCTAAACGACTAAAGCTACAGAAACGTGCTATATGTCGTTTGAAAGGTATTTTGAAATGATAATAGCTTTGCCTTGACATTATTTATCTAAATATAATATTAAAGAATTTATAATTAAAATTAATTTTTTTTTTTTAAGTTTTTGAAGTTTTCTTAAAAATGGCTCTAACGATTTTGATATTCACTCAAGGCCAGATAGCCCTTGAGATGGCTCAACTTTTGGTATATAACACATATCTGGGAAAATTCGCTTTCTCGAGATATTACTCATTAAAATTAGTAGCAAAGATCCCATATACCTAACCTTTTACATGCACTATACATACATTTATGTAAAAACTCATGTAGAGTCATTTAGAGACGTGCACAATGCAATAAAATTTAAAGCCATCAAAAAAAATTTAATATCATTTAAATTTAAAAGAAATCGTTTCAAATTTTTTTTTTTAATTTAATCTAATTTTTGGTTTTTCCACTGCTTTGGCGGGAAAACAGGAAATTTCTCGCGCCCATAACTTCTGAACGACTAAAGTTACAGAAACGTGCTATATGTCGTTGGAAAAGTATTTTGATATGATAATTACTTTGCCCTGACAAAAATTTTCTAAATATTATAATTAAGAATTTAGAATAAAAATTATTTTTTTTTAGATTAAAAATTTTTTTTAAATAGCTTTCACGATTTTTATAGTAACTTCCGTCCGTATATCCCTTGAGATATTTCGGGGTATAACACATATCTCCGAAAATTTGCTTTCTCATCAAAATTAGTAGCAATGCTCCCATATAGCTAACTTCTTATATGAATTTTGTTTGTTAATTTTTCCCATTTGAGTTTCAAACAAAAACTTATAAAAACAATGGAAGACCTATGTATGTACATACATAAGTCATTTAAAAAACTTCTGATATCAAATAAAAACACCTCTTAACGAGGTTAGATTAAAGTGACGATGGCACACTCAACACAAAAAATTTCTGATACCCAAATTTTGTGACGATTAATAGTTATTTAAACAAAAATATTTAAAAAGTTTTTAATTAGTTTCAAAATCGGCACGCTGCCTGTTTTGCCTTTTTAAATTTTTCAGCGAAGTGCCGATTTTGAAACTAATTAAAAACTTTTTAAATATTTTTGTTTAAATAACTATTAATCGTCACAAAATTTGGTATCAGAAATTTTTTGGGTTGAATGTGCCATCGTCACTTTAATCTCACCTCGTTAAGAGGTGTTTTTATTTGATTAATAATAAGCAATAAGTACAAAATCCAATTATTAAAAAGAGAAACAGTATATACGCAATTATATGGGCCAAATTTAACACTATAAATTCATTTGTATTCGCGAGCACAGAAACCACAGTAGTAGAAAAAGAAAATAACATATATTTTAATATTGAAGAATTATTGGAATTTGCTATAATTTAACTAGCCACAAACGGTAACGACCTTATTTACATAATCAGCCTACCAACCATTAAAACAGATAATAGTAGAACCTTAAATTAAAGCAATAAAAAGGGCACAAATTAATGACATAAAATTCGAAAATTATTTTGAATGTAAGAAGCAATTATTAGCAATAAAACAACCTTGCGAAACCCATAATTCATATTCAGTGAATTTATTAGATCTAAGCAATGATACTTGCGTAAATGCGCTTCTGAACCTTCGAGAACCAGAATGTAAGATGATCAACAATTAACACATACCGGATTTCGAAGAAATACTGCCAGGCTGAACGAAAAAAGAATACAACTGCAAGGCTCTTTCATAATTCAATACCGTAATTCGATTGTCACTATTGGCGACTCTTCTTCCAAATCAATGCAAGTCAACATAGCCGAACCAGAGCCTTCCATATTCCAACTATAGGAGTAAAGTCGAAGTTAGAGGAAGTTTTCTTACTACAAATGATCAAGGAACTCAACATTAACAACACAAGAGCGCTGGAAAAACTAAAAACAAAACATCCTCAGAGTCTCTCGTAAGCTACTGATCCGCCATCATCTTACTACTACTACGAAGACGTAGTCCAACGAAAAGGCCACTAGCTTCCGTAACAGTAATACTACTGTGGGCAAAAAGTAAGGTGAATTTTCAATTTAAAATTCGTTGGCAGGACTGTTGATGACATCTGACGGTAATTTCATGTCAATGTCAGTATCAGTACTATATTTACGCTTGTGTTAACCAAACGATCAAGAGTGCATTTGTCGATTTTTACAATGTCTGATTTAATTGAGCAGAGAAGTGCCATCAAATTTTGTTTGGGGAATGAAATTTCGGCTGCGGAAACGTTGAAGATGTTGCGGAAGGCCTTTGGTGATTCTACCATGTCCCAGAAAAATGTTCATAAGTGGTACAAAGACTTCAAAGAGGGTCGGGAACGTGTTGATGAGAGCACGTCAAAGTCGTTCAAAAATCAAGGTAATGATGACAGTTTTTTTCGATTTTCGTGGTGTGGTGCACTATGAATTCCTTCCACGTGGCCAAACTGTTAATAAGGAATATTATTTGAGCCTTATGCGTCGTTTGCGCGAAGCAATTCGTCGAAAAAGACCAGACTTATGGGCCAACAACTCTTGGTTTTTGCGTCACGATAATGCACCGTCGCACACTGCACTCGTTCTTCGTGTCCATTTCGCCAAGAATTTGACGCATATCGTTCCGCAACCACCGATTACTTTGAAGGGGATGAAATTGATTCAGGAGAATAAATAAAGCATTTTCACTTTACAAAAAAATGCACCCTACTTTTTGCCCACAGTAGTACAAATGCACCATCCAATTACAATTAAGATCGACCAAAAGCGACGGCGACATCGACAAGACCAAAAGCAGCAACCAATGATAATGAATAACGTCAAAAGAAACGAAGAACGTCAGCAGAAACTGTAACAACGGCGACGGCGGCACCGATGGTATCAAGAGCAGCGACCAATGATAACGAAAAGCGTCGGCGGAAACGGCAATAGCGGTAGAGGCGGTAGCAGCGATGGAGCGACGCGTACCTATAAATAATAATTGTTAAACCTAAGTAAAGTTTCATCCACATCGAACCAATATAAGTCTTAGCTACCTGCCATATGAACAATCTGACCAAATGAGCCGTTCTTTGAAAAACTTTTTCGATGTTTTGAAAGATATGACTTTTGCCTTTGAAAACGTGACGCTTGTCCAATTATTTTTTATATTGAAATATTCGAGTATCAGGAAACAATTACAACACGATTTCTCAGAAATAAATTTGTTTAACAATTTTCGCATTTATCCTGTAAGCGTAATCATGTCCGCCGATTTAGATGTCTCGCTGAAACTTGTTCTATATGTACCTTCCCCCTTAAATGGCAACGACAATGGTTAAAAGTATGTGTAACTAATCTCGATTTGCCAACTGCCTTTGTTGTTTTCTTTTTACCGGAATATTAATCGAAAACCTACTCTTTACTGATTTCAATAAATCCCAATCGAAAATGAACGGCTTTACATTTTCAGTGTGATACACGTATTAAATTGGAGCGATGCGAAGTTTGCCGGAAACCCGTCTGAATTCGTTTTTGAGTAATCTCTCTACTGACATTAATAAATCACATCGAAATATGAACTATCTGTGTTTAATCTCTAAAGTTTATATGAAGGTACTAAATTATAGCGAGACGAAATGCTCAGGGTCCTGTATCATATAACTGTAACATTATCCCTGAGAAACCCCGCAATAAAGATTCAAATATGTCAAAAACTTGTCCAACTAATTATTGCTTTGGCTTGCTTCCTTTTGGTTTTCATATTAAAAAACACATTTTTTAACTTTTCTTTTTGTAGGATTTATATTGCGTTCGCAGCGATCTGGGAAATCTGCTCAAGGCCCTTGGACGTTTAGAAGAAGCGAAAGTATGTACTTAACCCAGAAACAATTATCAAAGTGAAAAATGTACCGAGATCTACCTTATTGCTTAACCCAGAAACAATTATCAAATAATCGAAGTGAAGAATGTACCGAAATTTACCTTATTGCCTCTCAAAAGTTAATTTTTTTCATACATTGCTCGTTTTTTTTTTTTTTTTTTTGGGCTTGTAATAGTGACGGGTATACCATTTGTCCAGATACACCAGATATGAATTGGTGTGTACCTAGAAAATAAATTAAATTAAGTTAAGAAAGAAAAGCATGAATAAATAAAGACGGTGGTGATAATTTTTATACCCTTGCAGAGGGTATTATAATTTTGACCAGATGTTTGCAACGCAGTGAAGGAGGCATCTCCGACCCCATAAAGTATATATATTCTTGATCAGCATCACCAGTCGAGTCGATCTAGCCATGTCCGTCTGTCTGTCCGTCTGTCTGTCCGTCTGTCTGTCCGTCTGTCCGTCTGTCGGTTTCTACGCGAACTAGTCTCTCAGTTTTTGAGCTATCGGGCTGAAATTTCCAGCATAGTCTTATTTCTTTAGCACGCAGTATATATGTCGGAATGACCGAAATCGGACTACTATATCCTATAGCTGCCATAGGAATGATGGCGAAATTAATGTAAAAAAAAATTTAACTTCTCTGTTTTTCAACGTATTTCTATAAATTTTCAGACATAGCAGTTTTTTATGGTTCTAGAGTTACGGTTTTAATTTCATTAAGATCGGACTACTATATCATATAGCTGCCATAGAAGCGATCGATCAATTTATATGAAAATGTAAAATTCTACATGTAAAATGTAAAATTTACAAAATTCTATATTTTTTCAACATTACTAAAATGGTTCGATTTTCAATGATCCAATTGCAGACTGCAAGGGTATACCAACTTCGGTTTACCGAAGTTAGCTTTCTTTCTCGTTTAGTTTAAATTAAGCCACCTTATAGTAGATAGAAAAGAAAAATAGAGAGTCAGAATAGACTTAAAAAAAAAATATATATCTATATATCATTTTGAATATTCAGAACTCACGGCCCGCCTCTCTTATAAAGGAAGCCAGCTCTCTGAAATAAGTAAGATCCATAGATAATAGTAAAGGTTTTAAATGTCTATAGATTTGAAATATTTTGTATTTTCGCCTTAAGCCAGTGTATCTCCGGCAGGTAAAAATGGAGTGTTCAGCAGTATCTAGAATGTAGCATGTTTCACACACTCGAGTCAGTCGCGCCTTTATGTGAAATAAGAACACATTATCGTATGTATGTCCTATTAATAATCTATTTATGGCTTTTATGTGACACGCATTCCATGCTAGATTATGGTGCCATAGTTTGTACGTAATGCTTGGCATGTATTCTAACAAATCTGGACTTTTCTCCCCACATAGACGCTTAAAATTCTTATCCCAATCACTAATGATTTTATTTTTAAAGATTCTTTTGGCCTCTAGGATACTTAAGTCGAAGCGAAACGAATTTCCTTCATCTGTGGACCTTTTGGCAAGACTGTCGGCTCTTTCATTCTGTTTGATACCTTTATGGCTTGGTGTCCATATGAGGGTGACCTCAGTCAATTCCGTCAAACTGAGAGTGCGGTGAATTTCTCTGACCATGCAGCAGCTCGAATCTGCCTTTTTTAGGTTCTGCAATGCACCTAAGCTATCTGAGAAGATGGCTAATTTCCCTACCTTTTCCGAATTTGCAGGCAATGCCAATTGCTAAAAGTTCTGCATGTACAGTAAAGACATTTCTGTTTGTCTTGTACATGTGGTCTTGGTAATTATGCACATCGACAATGCCCAGCCATGTGTTTTCATTGATGGAAGCATCCGTATAAATCATATGCATTCCATTATCAATGCAATCATTGAAAATACTCTTAAATTTGCATTTAATTTCCTCTGATGAGGAATTGGTTTTAAAGGAAGCTAAGACATTAGTTTAGATGTTGAGCTTTAGACACCGATCATATTTTCCTGCAGACTTCACCAAATCAAGCACTTCTTTGAATTCCTTATAGATATGTGTATAGCTTGACTTTGCCGTTGCCATCTGCATTTTTCTGAAAAGGCTCGGATTATTTTCCCTGACTGTCAACAGTTCGTTGGCTCCTAATAGCATGGCTCTGAAATCAGGAGGCAGTACTCCAGCCAAAGCAAAAATAAGGTATTTTGATGACATGGGCGGAACATCTTCTAAGGGATTTCGCTTGTTCAATGTATAGCGATTTTTTCATGCCTTCTCTCATATTCGCTAATGTCAATAGCATACTTCTGTTTGGATCTAATCTGACAGATTAACCTTAATGATCCTTTCCAAGAACTTGAACTTAGTAACCTTCTCAACAGAATTTCCCTCAACGTAAATTTAATCTCTTCTCCGCACACTGTTTAATGATCCTTCCCAAGAACTTGAACTTATTAACCTGCTCAACACAATTTCCCTCAACGTAAATTTCACCTCTTCTCCGCACACTGCTACGCATTGACAGTACGACAGTTTTCACAGGATTAAAAGAAAGAAAGTTTATTTCTTTGCAGAAAATTTATTTATTCAACTTTGTTTGAAGATTACCTACTTCAAACAATCTTTTACTTGAAATTATAAGAAAGTCATCACCATATTGATATACTGAAGTAAACCCATCCTCTATGAGATGCAATCTCTTTGCATAGATGTTGAATAAAGTGGGTGAGAGACAACTACCCTGCGGCAGTCCACCTTCAACAACAATCCTTTCACTTCCAAGAATTAGAATTCGGTTTTTCAGGAAAATTACAATCCAATTGGAGATTTGCCGTGGTATATCTTCACTGGCCATTATAGACTCTAGACAGTTTATTGCAACACAATTGTATGCATTGTTTATGTCGAGGCATGCAAGGACCACTGCAATGCCACTTTTCTTTTGAATATTAATGTGCAGGAGTGCATCATTAATACACATTGCAGCAGATTTTTTCTTCCTGTATGCGGATCGGAAGGGATCCCCTTGCACCAATGAACCGCACTAACCTATTTTTAACCATTGCGTTGACGGTTTTGGCAAGTACCGAAATCAAGCAGATCGGTCGAAAGTTGCGAATATTAGAAAGGTCTTGGTCTCTTTTCGGAATGCGAGTGATTTTAATTATTCTCCATTCCTCCGAAAACAACCCATTTTTGAACAAACTATTGTAATCTTCCACCAGTTTGGCCTTTGTTTCCTGATTGAGCGCCTTTAGAATCTCATATGTTTTTAAGTCAAACCCACCAGCCTTTTCTTGTTTATAACCCTGTCCAGTTCGAGTGCTGTAAATGGTTCCTCTTGGTGAGTATTAATGTGTTCAATGTTATCCAGATGCCCTACCGGACTGAGTGGAACCTGACTTCTTAAAACAAAAGGTAAATCTTATGGTTTTCTTTCGACATCTTACCAGTATCACACCTGCAATCTCCTCTTAGACTTTTCATAAATTTGAAGGCTTTTTTACAGTTGGGGTTGCAATTATGTTCTTCAATCCTTTCAAGATAACTGTCCCTTTTAGCTTTCTTTACCTCTTTCTTCCAATCTTCTTGCAATTCTGCAGCATAGGCCAAGTGTTCTCCTGTAGGAAATCTATTTACATTCTGCACGGCAGCAGAAAGAATTCTAAATTTCTTTGACAGATCTGTATTCCACCAATATTTTGAATATTTATTTTGCCTTCTATATTGTAAGTTGATCTAGCTATTGCTCTCTAAATTCCCTCTGTTTACAATTTGATTATCATATTTCGCATTATTGCATACTAATTTATACAAGGATGCACTTAGAGCCTTAATGTCTTTGATGCCTGCGATTTAAAGGTGCATTAGTTTTGAGTTCTTTCGCATTTGCTTGTTTCGCAAAGGGGCATTGTCCACAACCAGATTATCATAAAGAACCTTTTTCCTCATTGGTGTATTTTAACTATTGCCAGGCTTAGGAATTGCTATGGAAAACGATACTGCTTTTGGGACATTATCATCTTCTCCTACATCTTCACCTACTAATTAGACTATTATTCATTATTATTATTATCATCACTGTCATCATTATTATATTTTTCAAGACGTCTCTTTTTGTTTACATTGACAGCTGAGCTGTCAAATATTTTTTTATTCACGTTTTGCAATTGTATGTCTTGGATTTCCTTAAGGGATTCCTTTGATGTTAACGCAATGACGCTACCATTGACCAAAGGGCCACCGGCCGCAGCCATTGCTGCTGCTGCCGTTCTCCACCACCTATTAATGCAAGCCAGAGACTCTCCTGAGAAGAAAGTACTTACTTTGCAACTGTTTTTTTTTTTTTTTTTTTTTTTTTAGCACAGAACACGACCGTTCGGTTACTCCCTAGTCAGTATCACCGCCACATAATAAAATTTGTAGACAGAGTTAGGAAGGCTTGGGGAAGAATAAAGTCAATCCAGACGATCAAAACAAAAAAAAAACAAAAAAAAGAAGATATGGATATTGTACATCCTATTATTGAAGAGCTCAGGTGTTATTGCTCTTTGGCTTGGCCCACCCTACCTGTAAAAACATTCCGTGATTGGTTGCCCTTACCCATTAAAAGTGAAACCTATTTAGCTCAGGTGCCCATTAAAGTTCTACTTTATTCCATAATAAATGTCAAAAGAGTTCTAACAGTAAGTAAACGTCAATAAAATTCAAACTTCATTTCTTATTCTAACAAGATATGCCTAAATTACAATAATGATTGTAGACGAAACACAGTTAGACTCAGGTTTTGTTCTTTTTAATATTACACTTTTGTTCTCTATCACTCGCTGCGTTCGAGAGCGATGAGAGCGAGATAGGAGAGAGTCAAGAGAGCGACTTAACAGCTCTGTTAGCTTAACATTATAAGTAATATTGCACAATGTGTTTACATTTATCTTAACTGTTAATTTATTGATAATAAGTAATTATAAGTACATAAGTAGGTAGGTAAGTAACTATATAAGTATGTAAGTAAGTATATAAGTATGCTATCCTGCTACGATTCGGGCACCCTAACATTTTAAGATCCCCTTATCTTATCGAATGTAATCCATTAATATTTACATTTTTTTTTCTTTACAATTACATAGGTATGCTTTGCATGTTCATAATTTTTGTCCTATCCAATGTTTAATATTCTGACTACTCCAGATTCCTTGATAAGGATTGTGTGTTAGCTGAAAACCTTCAACATCTTTTATCAAAAACCTATCATTTCTTAACACTTTGTCTATTACGTAAGGACCCTTGTGTTTTGGTATTAGCTTCCTTGCCACTCCCACTGTACTATCAAAGTTCTTAACCATTATATAGTCTCCTTCTTTGTATTTCGTACTATCATTTCTACCTTTATTATACTTTCTTTTTTGTAACTTTTTCTGACTCTCCGATCCTTTAATTCTAATTTTTTCTAAGTTCCTAACATCCTTTATTTCATTTAATTCTTCTAATTTATCTTTTAATTCATCAAAAATCGGTCCTTTTTGTTCCACCCCAAATAACATCTTGCTTGGCATTTGCCCAATACTTCTTTGTTTTGTATTATTTAAAGAATATTCTACATCTTCTATAACTGTATCCCAATGCAATCCGTTTTCTAAATCTACTAACTTCGCTATCATTGGCCCTAAGATACTATTAACTCTATCCACTTGTCCATTCGCATGTCGTGAACCAGTTGCAATTTTGACGTGCTTAATATTGAATTTATCCATACATTTTTTTTAATCTTTCGACGTAAAACAACTACCCCTGTCAGAAACAATGCACGTTCTGATCTAAAATAATTTCTTAACGCTACCATAACTTTTTTAGTATTTGCTTCTAAGTTCCTAACATCCTTTATTTCATTTAATTCTTCTAATTTATCTTTTAATTCATCAAAAATCGGTCCTTTTTGTTCCACCCCAAATAACATCTTGCTTGGCATTGCCCAATACTTCTTTGTTTTGTATTATTTAAAGAATATTCTACATCTTCTATAACTGTATCCCAATGCAATCCGTTTTCTAAATCTACTAACTTCGCTATCATTGGCCCTAAGATACTATTAACTCTATCCACTTGTCCATTCGCATGTCGTGAACCAGTTGAAATTTTGACGTGCTTAATATTGAATTTATCCATACATTTTTTTAAATCTTTCGACGTAAAACAACTACCTCTGTCAGAAACAATGCACGTTCTGATCTAAAATAATTTCTTAACGCTACCATAACTTTTTTAGTATTTGTCGTTTTCGTTGTATACAACCTTACGAATTTAGTAAAGCCATCTATCACTACAAAAAGATGTTTTTTCTATCTTCCAGAATCCACTGGTCCATAATGATCAATGTGGATTATTTCAAATGGAGAATTTCCTATAGGAAGACTTTGGTGAAAACGTAACACATCTCAAACAGTTGTCAATATGTCTAACAATTTTCTCTTTAGTATTGGGAAACCAATACGTCCTAACAAATTATCTCGAAATTCTTCTCGATTTCACCGCGAGAATGAAGAAAAGAGGAAGGGGGGGAGGAGGAGTTAGAGTAGGGATGGATTCCACACCCTCCAAACTCCTTCGAAGGACAGACTTGGAGACAGAAAATCCAACGGGCTGGACCTTCGGGCGAGGCCGCAGCCAGATATCCTTAAGACTGGGTTAGAAAGAGAGGACAATACACTCCCCAGGATAATGGTGGGAGGGTTCTACCGCCCGAATCTGACAGACGGAACGACGGGGAAGGATATTACTATTCCCCACACAGAATATACACCGCGATCGACGGCTCTACCACTTGACTACGGGAAGTAGCACGGTCAGGAAGGATATAACCACCGCTCGACTACGGGAAGTAATACAGTCAGGAAAGATATAACCATTCTTCTACGGGGAGGACAAGGAAATTTCGAGGGTTTTACCGCTCGACTACAAGGATAAAACCGTTCCCCTACGAGGATTTGGGAGGGCTACGGAGGGTTCTACCACTCCACTACAAGGAAGAAAAGGACATAAATACCTACACCTCGACACGGCTACCAGGCACCAGTCGGGTCGAGCCACATGGACACGATCGGGTTATTCGAAGGAGGAAACCCCTTTTATTTCACTTTTTATACTGTTTTATTTGCGCAACTCGTTTATTTTTTATTTATTTTGTATTTCAGGCTAGAGTGCCATTAACTTCATTTTGTATCGTTATTTATTATGTCCACTGCACCGTTTACCCATTGCTCCACACTGACCTTAATATTTCCTTGATTTTTCCTTCTCCAATTCACTTTCTATTTTTCCACTCCCGTAACCCGACCGTCGCGTCCGAAAACCTAGAGAGAACAGACCGCTGCCAATCTCGTACGGTCATCTACTGGATTCCGCTTCCTCCCGGTCTTTTTTAGTACCTCCAGGTTTTTGGGATTTTGTTTCCTATATTCCAGTATTTTCCTGTCCCTCCTACGTAGTTTAGAACTTGGCTTACGCGTGTCTGGTCTCACTCCGACTCCCTTCGTAGCGTTCCAGCGGAAAGCCACACTGGTTTCTGGTATTTCATCGGGATGGGTTCGGAACTTGGATCCCGAAGATCTGGTCCCACCACGGCCTATCGGGGAATCTGATATTTTCCATAATTTGGAATTTAAATCTCGACGATATGGCCTCTCGCCGAATTTTTAGTATTTCCTAGGCCGTGGGTTTGGAACTCGGTTACCTTGAGTGTGGTTTCCTACCGGCTTAAGCTATTTTCCTAGCGGAGGGGGCTCTCTGGCGATCTTTTTCGGTTCAGAAATACATCGAATATGGAATCTTATATTGAACTAAAAAAAAAAAAGTGTGGACTTCGTGTCCTATACTTAAAATCTATTAATACTTCATTATATTGTCTTTAACTTATACATATATATACATTTTCGATATAAATTTACCAACTATAGCTAAGTCCTATTGTGACGGTTTAACCTTCGGGGCAGATCGTTACAATACTTATAAAAAATTTTGTCCTCCATCTCCTTTGGTACATAAAACAGTAATCGTCCATCATTTGCTTACACCTATACACTACTCCATTTCTCATTTCAAACATTTTGTCTTCCGTTTTCTCCAACTTTTGTTTTATCTCTCTAAGCTTTTCGTCCTTATTCTGGCAAATAATCTAGTTATCTTCAAAACATCCACATGTTGCATATGTTAACCTGCTTTATGATGCTTTATTGCAACCCGAGGATTTAATTCAATTCTGTTTGACATTAATGTCAACGAATTCCAATCCGTAACAATTCTAAACCTTTTTCCTTGCACATAAATTCGAAATCTTCGTAAAGCATAAATGTAAAGACGGGCCACACTTGGCAGCGGCGGGTACACACTTGCAGTTTGATCAGGTTTCACATTGCCATAAAACGGCACAAAAAGCGGAGCGAGAGAGGAGATAGCAGCGTAGAAGGACGGTCACTCTAGGTCGTCGATCGAGAGAAGTTGCAGCAGAAAGTCGTGAAAATAAGTCGTCGCAGTTGTCCGCTAATTAAAATCAGCTTTCTATCATTGTTTAATATAATATAACTAAACTTATCCTTTATAATAAATACTCTACTTTTGGGGGCTCGGCGGTCCAATGAACTAGAAAGTGATTCGCGGAAAAGAAGACAGAAAGGAGACAGAAAAAGCTTAAAGTTGCCGGTGGCAATTAAAATTCGTTAATTTTTCGACAAAGTTGTGCAGTTGATAAGTCGGGAAATTATTAATCGAATTCTATGACCGGAGAAGTTGTAAAAGGTGCCCAAAAGTTGTAAAAGTTGCAAAGTTGTGTGCAGTTCGAGTTAATTTTATAATTCTCGGAAAGAAGCTGAGCGTCGTTGTGAATTTCATTTCGAGCGTCGTTGTGAAACCATTCACGGAAAAGAGACAACATACTCGTATATGTACAAGTATATAGAAGCTGAGCGTCGTTGTGAAATTCATTTCGGGCGTCGTTGTGAAACCATTCGCGAAAAAGAGACAACATATACGTATACAGAAGCCGAGCGTCGTTGTGAAATTCATTTCACAGGAAAAAGACATACGTTAACACAAGCCGGGCAGTCGTGGTGAAAGTAATTCTTGGAAGATTCACGTTTAAACTGGCGCATACCTTAGTGAGTTGTGTTTGTGAAAAAAGGCATGTCGCAAACAAAGCGCACTCCAGCCAAGAACAATCAAGTTAGAGCTGGCGAAGAAGAACAAGAAGAAAGAAACCAATTAAGTTTGCTGGACATCGAAGTACCAGACGAAGAGGAAAGCAAAGTAATGGCACCAAATAAAAGTAGTGAGGTGAAAGTGGCGAATAACTGCAACGGTGCGAGTGACCAATTGTTAATTTAACTGTTGGCATTGAAAATCGAAGTGGATGAACGCAAAGAAGATCGCAGCACCGGAAAAATTTATGCAGACAGTTTCGAAAAAATAATAAATGACTTTAACGGTTTTTCGGTTCCTGTTGGTAAGTGGTTCGAGATCTTTGAACGCAATGTAGATGCTTACGAGTTATCGAATAAACTAAAATATGTGCATGCCAGGGGAAAAATGTGCGGAGCTGTCAAACTATTCCTGGAATCCGAGTGCGGGAGTGATTTTGAGGAACTGAAGACCAAATTAAACGTCGAGTTTTAATGCAGCCGAAACAGTGCCGATATTCACCAGTTGTTACTCGAACGAAAGAAGAATAAGTCGGAATCATTTCATGAGTATTTGCTTCAAATGAAGAAAATTGCGAACGTCGGTAATATGGGAGAAACTGCTTTAATACGACAGTTGTCAATGGTTTACAACTCAAAAACGAATATAAAATCGCTATGTACCGTTGCCAATCTCTGAAAGCGCTAAAAGAAGAGTGCGACATTTTCGAGTTGGTGCAAGATTCGGAAGAAAAATGCAGTGGGAAAAACAAAGTTAATTTGAGTGTCAAACCGAAAGTTTTTGAGAAGAAGAAGGACTTCTGTTTCAATTGTGGCTCTGCGGAGCACAAAAGAAAAGACTGCTTGTCGCAAACAAAGTGTTTCCGTTGTAACGAGTACGGACATATCTCAGGGGAGTGTAAAAACAAAGAGAACGCAGTTCGGGTTGTGACAAGCAGCAGCCGCCTCAAGAACATTACTATAAATGGCGTTAGTGTTCAGTGCCTAGTCGACACGGGCTCAGATGTCAGAAATGGCGTGCTTCAGAACATAAAACACGTAAAAACGAGAAAGAAAGCAAACTTCGGTAAACCGAAGTTGGTATACCCTTGCAGTCTGCAATTGGATCATTGAAAATCGAACCATTTTAGTAATTTTGAAAAATATCGAATTTTGAAAATTTTACATCTTACATGTGGAATTTTACATTTTCATATAAATCGACCGATCGCTTCTATGGCAGCTATATGATATAGTTGTCCGATCTTAAAAAAATGAAAACCGTATTTCTAGAACCATAAAAACTTCTATGTCTCAAAATTTATAGAAATACGTTTAAAAACAGAGAAGTAAAAATTTTTTCACATTAATTTCGCCCTCATTCTTATGGCAGCTATAGGATATAGTAGTCCGATTTCGACCGTTCCGATATACATACTATGTATTCTGCTTGCTAAAGAAATAAGACTATGCTGAAAATTTCCGCTCGATAGCTCAAAAACTGAGAGACTAGTTCGCGTAGAAACCGACAGACGGACAGACGGACATGGATAGATCGACTCGGCTGGTGATGCTGATCAAGAATATATATACTTTATGGGGTCGGAGGTGCCTCCTTCACAGCATTGCAAATATCATGGCAAAATTATAATACCCTCTGAAAGGGTATAATGATTGAAAGTGAGTCGGTTTTGCGAGGCCTGGACAACAAAAGCACCAAGCCAATCGGATCTTTTAACGGTAGCATAGTCGTGGATCACCTGCCGACAGATCACAAGTTTCTTATCGTTGACAACTCTACAATGAGTGTAAGTTTTCGGCCGACTCCCGTGGTTTTCTGTTTCAATCCTTTGAACAAGAAACTGAATCAGTAGGCGAGTGTGTTGCAGATGTGTACAGCGTATTTGGGAATCAGCAGATCGTCCGATCCGCTCCTCCCGAGTTTCAAAAGAGCGTTGATCTGTTGATCGAAAGAAGCTATGAGAGCGCAGTAGAGCGATTGCAATGTCCTATCGAATTGATTATTCCGGATGGAGTCGTCAAGCCGTTTCGCCAATCCCCGAGTCCTCATTCTGCAGAAAAAGCTGAAGCTGTAAGAAAACAAGTTTACGCGTGGCTTTAGCAGGGCATCGTTACCAAATCTTCATCGTACGTAGCAAGCAGAGTAATTGTTGACAAGAAAAAGTATCAATCACATAGAGTTTGCGTTGACTATAGAAAGCTGAACAGTATGGTGCTTTCGGATTGTTTTCCAGTTCCGAGGGTCGAAGAGGTAATGGAAAAGCTTCAAGCGAAGTTCTTTACAGTACTGGATTTTTAAATTGGATTTTTTCATGTTCCAGTTGAAAAAAGTAGTCGAGCCTTCATCGACGATATAATTGTGTACGCAGTCTACGAAGAGGTAATCAGGAAGCTTATTAAATGGGTACACATATTCGGTTATCCAAAGCGAATCATAAGTGATAGAGATTCTGCGTTCACTTCCCTTGCTTTCGGAGACTTTGTAAACACAAACATGATCGATCACGTATGGGTCACGACCGGTGTTGCAAGAGGCAATGGGCAAGTCGAGAGAGTGAATAGGTCGATTGTATCCATTCTATCGAAATTATCCTCAGAAGATCCAATTAAGTGGTACAAATACGTCCCACAAGTACAAAAGGCGCTAAATTCCCAAGTGCATTCGACTACAATGTCGTCACCGTTCGAGTTGGTGTTTGACACAAAAATGTTCAACAAAGCTGAGGATCGTCTCCTGGAAATCATCAACGAAGAGATGGTTCAACAAATCAACGTCGTGCGTGCCGAGCTGCGCGACATAGCCAAGAGGAACATACATAAAGCTCAGATGACCTATAAACGGAACCATGACAAGAACCGGAAGCGATTTTAAGTACAAAATTTGAGATCTTGTTGCTCTCAAGAGAACGCAGTTTGTTGCGGGGCGAAAGCTTGGATCCCCCTACTTGGGTTCTTACGAGGTAACGAAAGCGAAGAGAAACGGCCGCTACGATGTACGCAAAGCTGCACACACCGAAGGTCCTGATAGGACATGTACCAGTTCAGACAATATGAGGCTGTGGAGGTATATTACCGAGAACGACGAGCTATTATCATCTGGGTCAGATGATGAAGATCAGGACGGGTACACACTTGCAGTG
The DNA here is from genome assembly GCA_018153105.1 of Drosophila rufa. Classification (NCBI taxonomy): domain Eukaryota; kingdom Metazoa; phylum Arthropoda; class Insecta; order Diptera; family Drosophilidae; genus Drosophila; species Drosophila rufa. Next base: position 549,997 of record JAECXS010000135.1, read on the forward strand.
TGACCAGGTTTCTTATTGCCATAAAACAGCAGAAAGCGGAGCGAGAGAGGAGATTGCAGCGTAGAAGCAAGGCGGTCACTATAGGTCGTCGATCGAGAGAAGTTGCAGCAGAAAGTCGTGAAAATAAGTCGTCGCAGTTGTCCGCTAATTCAAATCAGTTTTCTATCATTGTTTAATATCAATTAAAAACACCTCTTAACGAGGTTAGATTAAAGTGACGATGGCACACTCAACACAAAAAATTTCTGATATCAAATTTTGTGACGATTAATAGTTATTTAAACAAAAATATTTAAAAAGTTTTTAATTAGTTTCAAAATCGGCACGCTGCCTATTTTGCCTTTTTAAATTTTTCAGCTAAGTGCCGATTTTGAAACTAATTAAAAACTTTTTAAATATTTTTGTTTTTTATTCTAAATTCTTAATTATAATATTTAGAAAATTTTTGTCAGGGCAAAGTAATTATCATATCAAAATACTTTTCCAACGACATATATATAGCACGTTTCTGTAACTTTAGTCGTTCAGAAGTTATGGGCGCGAGAAATTTCCTGTTTTCCCGCCAAAGTAGTGGAAAAAGCAAAAATTAGATTAAATTAAAAAAAAAAAATTTCAAGAGATTTCTTTTAAATTTAAATGATATTAAATTTTTTTTGATGGCTTTAAATTTTACTGCATTGTGCACGTCTCTAAATGACTCTACATGAGTTTTTACATAAATGTATGTATAGTGCATGTAAAAGGTTAGGTATATGGGATCTTTGCTACTAATTTTAATGAGTAATATCTCGAGAAAGCGAATTTTCCCAGATATGTGTTATATACCAAAAGTTGAGCCATCTCAAGGGCTATCTGGCTTGAGTGAATATCAAAATCGTTAGAGCCATTTTTAAGAAAACTTCAAAAACGTAAAAAAAAAAAAATACTTTTAATTATAAATTCTTTAATATTATATTTAGATAAATAATGTTAAGGCAAAGCTATTATCATTTCAAAATACCTTTCAAACGACATATAGCACGTTTCTGTAGCTTTAGTCGTTTAGAAGTTATGGGCGCGGAAAATCTAGCTTTTTTAACGGTTTTCCCCCCAAACTAGCGGGAAATCGAAAAAGTTGTCGAACAAAAAATGTTCAGCTCGAGCTGTTTAACAAAATAAAAGTAGTTCCAGGACTTTAAAACAAAAAAATCGACACACAGACAGACAAACAGACAAACAACAGGACAAACGTTTTCATTTCGGAAAGGCCGTTGAAATCTTGTTTATTGAATATCTTTTGAACGGAGTATCGGATCAGGATGATCGAGGTGTCATTCGGCGCGTATTTAAAGCTAGATCACAACAACATTAAAAATTTTGGGATGTTTGCTCCACCGGCCCCAATGGCTCCAATTTTCAAAATTTTCAATTTCGCACTTTCACTCTAATTTCTCCCAAACTAATCCGTTTTTGAAAAATCTTAGTATGCAGTTTCAAAGAGGTTTACAATACCTTTCGATTAAGATATAAATGGTTCTGATCGGACTATCGTAGCAGATTTTCAATTCTACGGCTGTATATAGTAGTCTCATTGCGCACTACAGTCTCGGTGCTCATCGTCACTACGTGGACTGCCGTCCACAGTGATAATATAACTAAACTTATCCTTTGTAATGATCGCTAATGTCACAACTCAAAACTGTGGTATTTTGCTTCGTCTTTTGTCGTAGCTTTAGAGAAATAAAATATTGGATGTAACCTTTTATCATCCTTTCTTTGCAACAATACCGCCCCAAATCCTAGAGCACTTGCATCCGTATGTAACTCTATTTCATCTTTGTGATAATATAATCCTAACACTGGTGCCTCCACTAATTTTTTCTTAAATATTTCAAAACATTCCAACTCTTTCTCTTCAAAAGCAAATTTCCTATCTTTCTTTAATAATTCATATAACGGTTTTGCAATCGTTAAAAACATAGTCCCAAAAAGCTTCAAACTCCATGTACTTTGTCTGGTATCGGAAAATCTCGAATGGCTTCTTTTCTCTTTTCATTAGCCTTAATTCCATTACTCGTCACTACAAATCCTAAATACTGTACACTTGCTTGCAAAAACTTACATTTGGCCATTCTTAATTCTAGCTTGTTCCTTGCTAGTCTTTTAAAGACTTCCTTAAGCACTTCCAAATGTTCCCCTATTCCCTTACTTGCAATCTTTTATTTAAAAACCTCTGAAAAACTGCAGGAGCATTCTTCAATCCCATTGGCATTCACGTAAACTTAAATTGACCCAAAGGTGTCATAAACGAGGTATATTTAATTGATTCTTTATCTACAAACACATGAAAGTATCCATGCTTAAGGTTTCATTTCGAAAAAATTGTCTTATTTACCAATCGGTCTAACTGATCATCAATTAAAGGTAAAGGATAGTTATACTTAATCATTGTCCTATTCAGCTTACTGTAATCCACACATAGTCTTAAATCTCCTGTTTTCTTTTTCACTAACAATATTGGAGATGAGTACTCTGACTCACTTGGCCTAATATTCATCTTTAAATTAGGATAAATGTTTCATCCTAAATTTTCCTTGGAGTTTGTCTCGTTCTCGTTGCCGCCAAAATCGTCCGCATTTTCTTCGTTGCCGTTGTCTTCATTTTCGTTTGCTTTTTTTTCGTTCTCGTTGCCGCCAAAATCGTCCGCATTTTCTTCGTTGCCGTTGTGCTCATTTTCGGTTGCCTTTTATTCGTTGCCGTTATCGCCCGTTTCGACCGAATCCTCGTCGACGTCTTCTTTTGAATTGTCATGATCCGCCATATCTTCAACAGTTTTTTTCATCTCCATCGATAACGCATTGAAACGCATAATTAATATTTTCTTTGTGCCTGCTCTTGGTTTTTTTTAAACACCTAGCCACTTTTTAAGCTGCGCAATCGTAATCGATTCACTTCTGATATTGTAGACGTAACACAGTTAGACTCAGGTTTTGTTTTTTTATTATTACACTTTTGTTCTCTATCACTGGCTGCGTTCGACTGACTTCTCGCTCTCTCTGCGATCTGCATCAACCCCAGTTTTGGTTCAGAGAGCGATGTGAGCGAGAGAGGAGAGAGAGAGTCAAGAGAGCGACTTAACAGAGCTGTTAGCTTAACATAAAGTAATTCAAAAGTTCCAAATTCAAGTCAGTAATAATTCAGGATATACTCATATTCTTTTTATGTATGTGTTTGGTTGGTTTATCAAAGACACTTGTGTGTGTACTCACGATCAATCCCTCGAAGTCCGCAGGCCTGTAGACTGGAGTGATATGATGGCTTAATACTCGTTAAATGTTAATTAATAAAGATGTCTTGATATAATAATGCCAACGAATGAATGAATTAGAAAAAGAATATGAGTATGAGGTCGAATAATGATAATAAGAGAAAATATTTTAAAGTTACTTAATTATTACCAAAATATTACTAAAATGGTCTTCTTTTGGCCTAATAACAGCGATCTGCTGTTGCTGATAATTTTTTGTTTATGGTGCGGTACACTAGCGGTTGTGCTGCCGTTTAATCGTTACAAAAAGTTGTTAATACAGCGACTGCAGCGCGGTCTACAGCTCATCGAAACTGTTTGCCAATGTGGGGTTATATCTAGTTGAGTGACAATCCAGGTTAGAATAAAACCAGTTAAGAGTAAAGTATTGCCAGTAAATCCAAATATGGTTAAATCCGGTTTAGAGTATGTCCGAGTGAGGTTAAATCCGGGTGCTGCCTAGGTGAGGTTATGTCAGAACTTTCGATCAAATGCTGCCCCAATCATGCACAAGTTGCCGACCGACACTCGAGTTTCTAGCTGAGCACAGTTTTGAGAGTGGGCCAGCTCCTTGTACGTTTAGGGGCTGATCAAAAGTTTTTGGATGCCTGAGAATATAATGAGGTTAAACCCGAACTTTTGCAGGGCTAAGCTATGCATACCTAGGAAATAATACGCCTGTCCAACAAGAAAACCGAAATGTTACCCTGTCAGGGACTTGTGGTGACTGCCGCCAATTTCAGCAGCGCAAGGTGGTCCACGTGCCGAGGTTTGGCGACGCCTACTCCAAGTCTTAGCAGCTTCCCGAGATTTGGGTCGCTTGCTGCTATTTAGTAGACTGCCAAGACTGTTCTCTCGCATTGCAAGGGATCTGCACTTGCTCCGATCTAACCAAGAAAACACAATTACTACAGCCCTCGCGTTTGCAGAATTTTAAACTGCTCTTCTTTTAAGGCTTCTTCTGGTTCTGTGTTCTAGTAGTCTTCTAACCAGAACATTTGGGTGGTATGTTAGTTTAGTATGTTGCGGCTTGACTGTTGATGACGTCCTTGATCATGGGTACTTTGTGGTCTCTGGGAATGTCGACGTTTCGTATGAACCATTCTGCTCCTGTGATTTTGCGCAGCATCTTGTTCTGAAACACTCTAATACGATCCAAATTCGTTTTGGCAGCGATTCCATAAACTTGGATTCCGTACCTCCACGCAGGGGCAAGTATGGTTGTATAACCTTGTTGGTTAGGCTTAGATGGTTATTGTGACTTAGAAGCCAGGATAGCATCATGGCCTTTTCTTTTAGTGTGCTTTGCAAACATTAGTCGAGAGGTTAGGGTCACTTGAAGGTTTTTGAGATCCCTTTTTTGTTCCAGAAGCTGTCTGTGTAGAAATAATCCTGGGCAGGAGTCCTTTTTAAGTGTGTGTGTCACCACTGCACACTTTGCTGGGTTGATTGAAATGTTCCATCTACAGGCCCAGTTTTCAAATTTCTTCAAGTAGGTCTGGAGTTTGTCAGTGGCTTTGTAGATGCAAGCGGATCTGTATAAGGCTGCTGTGGCAAGCATCAGATTCTGGGATTGTGATGGCGGGTTTGGCATGTCGTGTGTGAAAAGGCTGTATAGTATGGGTCCTAGAACGCTTTCCTGCGGTACTCCTGCTCTGATCCTTCTTTGTGTTGAGACCGTTCTATCCTGTATAACTCTGAATGATCTGCCAGACAGGAACGATTTGATGGTTTCAAAGAGCTGCGGATTAAGCAGTGTCTTCAACTTGGATAGGAGGCCGTCATGCCACACCCTGTCGAAAGCTTGTATGTCCAAATGGGCAGCCACGACATACTGCTTTTTGTGGAAACCATCTAGAATAAATTCAGACACGCGGTGCAGTTGCTCAGAGGTGCCATGCCTGAGTCTGAAGCCGAACTGAAAGCTAGGTAGGGCACTCTTCACATGTGATGTCTTCAGCACCCTTCTAAGAATACAGCGTTCAAGCAGCTTGCCAAAGGCGGTCAAGAGACTTATTGGGTGGTAGCTACTGACGTCTTCTGGGGGTTTGCCAGGTTTCAGGATCATTACTGTCCTAGCGTTCTTCCATGACTTAGGATAGTATCCTAGCCCCAGAGCAACATTGAAGACAAGCACAAGGAATAAAAGTGCTTTTTGAGGCAGGGCTTTTGCGACTCTATTGTCAATAAGCTTCTCCCCCGGAGCCTTTTTGACCTTGAGTCGCCCATTGTCTCCCTTGATTTCAGGCAAGGTTACTGATGCCACTGGGAGCTCCATCTGCTGAGTCCTGTCAAGTGTCTCCCTCACAAGCTGCACTCTCCTAGCTGATGCTGTGCTGAATGGAGTAAACTTGCTCTCAAGGTCTTCCGCAATGGCTTCTATGCTGTCCAGAGTGGATCTTGCCCATGTGTCATCAGCCTTCTTAACAGGATACTTTGGGGTAGCTTGCCTCTTGAATGCTCCGGTAAGCTTCCAAAAGGACGAAGTTGGAGCTTGCATCAGGTCTCGCGTTCTCTGTAACCGGTCTGTTGCTTCAGCTTTACTAGGGACACTTTCTTTCTGACTCTGTTGGAGATACTTCGGAACATCCTATCTATCCTAAGCTCGTTGGTGCGGATAAACTCACGCCTGAGCTTTTTCTTAAGAAGCAGCAGACCCTCAACTTCATCCGATAGTTCGCTCCGGGGTCTTATCGGGTGGGGGTTTAATGGTCTTGTTGGGGCAGCAGCTACGGCAGCTTCTTCTATCTTAGCAAGTAGTGTGCTAATCGCAGTGTCCACATCTTCCTCCGTGCTTAAGGTTGTGTTAAGCACCAGGGAGTTTGACAAAGACTCCGTAAACACTGGAAGGCTTGAGCCTAGTTTTAAGAGGCTGGCTCTGGCGGCAATCGTGGTTGGAGAGATAGATAGGGTTGCTATCAGCGGCAGGTGATCCGAGCAAAGGTCATGCTCCTTTTTAATTGTGAGTACATTGCTAGGTAACACGAAGGGCTGTTGCAAGGACTTGGGCTCCTCCTTCTTCGATTTTGTCTGTAGTTGCCCCACAGTTGATGTTTTGCATTGAAATCAGCTCCCAGGATGAACTTTTGGCCAAGAAGGGGGTCAAACTTAGCACTCGTCCAACTGATAGAAGGTGGCAGGTACGCTGCAGCAATTAGGAGGTCGCCACTGCGCGTGGAGACCATGACGGTGGCTAGCTGGATTTCCCTACTTCTGATGGCGTGGAGGTGGTAGTGGGAGATCTCACGCTTTACCATAACAGCTGCACCTCCTCGACTGGAGTGGATTCTTCTAGAGGATATTAGATCTGTTGGGGCGTTTATAATCCCAGTTTCTAGGACCTGCTGCTCATTGGCATCGGAGACCTCCGTGCATGCTGGGAAGTTTGCTTGCATTAGTGCTGTTAGGGGCCCTTCGCTACCCTCAGTCCACTGTCGTTTTTGGGACCGTCTCGATATTGGAGAAGAAACTTCTTCTCCACGAGCTTTTTTGCGCCCTGCGTAGTTCTTTCTTGTAGTCTCTAAGTAGGGTTTTGTATTCTTCGTTGATGACATCATCTTTCGTCTGCTTGACGATTCTGAACAATTCCCTGAGGTTAATTCTTTGTCTCGATAGGTCCTTGTTCCACCAGGGTGGCTTGGTCCTCTATCTTGTTCTCGATACTGGGCATGATGCATGGTACGTGTATGCATCCAGTAATTCCTTGGAGAGGGTCTCTAGGGACGTTTCTATGTCTTCCGCGGATTTTATTACGCACGGGCGTATTGAGAGGCTTGACCTGACTGTCTTTTTAAACTTTTCCCAGTTTGTATTCCGGGGGTTTCTATAGACTATATAAGCTTTCTATATAAGCTTTGGCGAATGTTCGAATTCGTACTCGAATTGGATGTACTTGTGGTCTGAGAAGGATGGTTTTTCGAGGACTCTCCATCCGGACTGCATAGTACTTTGTCCTGTGAAGAGTGTTATGCCTAGTACATTTGATGAAGTGGGGCCTACGTATGTATGCTTCTCCCCCACATTTGCTACAGATAAATTGGTTGAAAGTATAAATTCTAAGAGTGACGAAAAAGAGTAACGAGTGGCAAGGTTCGGACGCACTTATACACAAGCTCCAACAAAACACAGAATTACACAAAAAAAACCAACACTAAAAATTTTCAAACTATATCAACGTATTTCGTAGTATATTGGAGTTCTGTTCAAGAACAGTTCACAATGTGTATCGGTTTTAAATTATAAATAGAACTGAAATAAAGACTCGAGAGTTGCGCGCGCATAAAAAGACAATTTGCGGTTCAACGAAGGAAAATAAAACTACAAAAACACTCAACAAAAACACTCAATTTAAAAAACATTAAAATGGGTCCGGCTCTGGTACCGAAACGACAACGCGAAAACACCAACACCGAGATGAAACGGCCGCGATCATCTGATGCTCCTGCAACTAACTTGTCTCAGGAGATCTTAACTACGCTAAACCAACGTTTTGAGGAGCAGGGCAAAATGATCTCGGCCAACATGCAAGAAGCCGAGCATGGGATGACCAGCGAAGTAGGCCGGCTCAGCGATAAGGTGCAGCAGATGGAGACTGAGTTAACTACTCTTCGCTCATTCCGGGAGAAGGTACAGAAGCAGGTTTCTACTCTGCGCTTAATCCAGGAGCGGGTCCAGGTGATGGAAGCAGGGGTTGAGGCGTGCCGGCATGCGGAAAATGCGTGTGACCTGCGAATACACAGAGTCCCATTTGTCGCAGGCGAAAAGTTAAGAATTATTTTTAACACTATGTGCCTCACTTAATTTATCACCAGCGCCAAGAGTCAGGAATATTTTCCAAGCGCGAAAGTCACAAAACACAAATGTCGACCCGGTTGTAATTGTCAAATTACAATGTTTTGGAGATGTTCAACTCTATTTCCATGAATTTCAATGATGATTTCGGCTGATTTTTTATGAATTCACGCACAGTTTCGATGGAATTTTCGGTGATCACGGATTTTGGTTGGCCCACATGTTTATCGTCATTTATGTCCTCACGACCACTTTGAAAACGTTGAAACCACTCGTGCACTCTGCTACGGGATAGGCAATCATCGCCATAAACTTGTTTCATCAATTGAAACGTTTCGGTAAAAGTTTTACCAATTTTAAAACAAAATTTAATGTTGGCTCTTTGTTCGAAGCTCATTTTCGCACCGATGACAAAAACATACTGACACTTAAAACGCAATAACCTCACTTCCAATAGATGAAATGTCATGAAATTTATACTGGAAGTCGATAAACGATAGCAGATTCTAACGCACCAGTTGACATATAGATGTCGACACTAGAGGGCGCTAGATTAAAAAAGTCCTGTTTACTTTGGAACTCACCTTGTATAATCAATAAATGACAAAATACAAGTTCTCGAACGGCTGGTGCATACCGAAGGCAGACTGAACCACAACTAAGTCTGCAGCTGCTCAATTTCAACTCCAGTGCTGCAGTTTATGTAAACAAGCAACTCCCCAAAGAAAGCTTTTTTTATCTTTAAAGAAGCAATGAGAATGAAGAAGGCGAAATTATTATCTCCAATTTTCCCGCGCCGTGGTTTTGTACACGTGAGAAGCAACGAAAATAAAAGAGTTCGCTTCATTGAAAGCTTAGTAGAGCTTTCATCTCTTTAAACGTCCGCTCATAACTCCACGATCTCTGCAGTTGAACCAGGTGCTCTTAATTAATCTAATTCATCTAGTATAACATATGCGGCTGTTACTACTGGGGGAAATCATAGCTTTCGAGATGCATCTCATATTTAATTTTAATGTAGGATTTAAAAAAAAAATATATATATCTTGTACGTGTGTGTGTTAAATATGTGCCAATAATGTTTATTTGTATAGTAAATAGTAATGAAACGCTTAGATATACCAAACTCAAATAACCATGCAATAATTAGACTTCTACAAAATCGCAAGCAAGGTTTAACGATATGTCACTTAAACGCTCAGAGTCTATGTCACAAAATGGAAGAGTTAAGGTATTTATTTGTCAATTCAAACGTCGATATTATGTGCATATCTGAAACATCGTTCCAGTCAAATGTAAATGATGCATGTTATGAATGTCCTGGGTATACTCCATACCGCTCAGATCGTGTGGGCCACGCTGGGGGAGTGCAATATATGTGAATTCCAAAATCAGTTGTAAAGTCATAGAACAACATACCTCTTATAGTCATATTAAGTAGATCTTCCTAGAAATTACTAATGTAAGACATAACCGATCAAGAATATTGGTTAGCTGTATATATCGACCGAACAGACAAGTAGACTACACAAACGTTATTGAAACATTTTCAAATGTATCTCTTAAATATAATGATATAATCCCGACAGGTGACCTCAACAGTAATATGCTTAATACTGTGAGTCTTCGTGGAGATATGGAGTCTTTGGGGGTTAGCTTTGTTAATTCAGAGATAACTACTTACTACAGAAAAAATTATAACAGTTTGCCTGACGTATTTTTTGTCAATGATATAAGAAAAGTATTGCTATATGGCCAGATCTCCATACCGACTTTTTCTAAACATGACCTTATATTTTTGACATACAACGTTGAACTTGACCTGTATAGAGACTATACAAATACTGACTTTTCTAGACTTAATGAAGATTGTAACCTATGTTATTGGGACAATGTGTTTTACTTAACAACGGTAGATGAACAACTGGAACTATTTAATTCTAACATTGGCTCTTTATAGAAACTCATGTACCTGTTAAAGAAAAAAATGTGAGGAATTCCTTAAAATCATGGTTTAATAATAATATTAAAAACGCTATTTTAAAAAGAGACAAGGCATATCCCAAATGGAAAGATATAAGACTGAACACGTTTATAAACTATTTTAAAGTAAAAGGACAACCGTGAATAGGCTTATTCATAAGGCTAAACGGGAATACATAAACCTCAAACTAACTGGTGCAATGGAAAACGAAAAAGTCTGGAGAGAATTGAAAAATCTGGGAATAGGCAATATACTATCTGTAATAAAAGACGATGTAAATGTAGACGACCTTAATAAAAAAATGTTTAACATAAATGTACCTGGTCCTGACTATAGCACCTATATGACAACAGAGACCGTTGATAGTATGATTAATTGTTTCAATTTTGTTCGTATAAATCAATGTGGTCGTATAAATCAATGTGAATCTTAAAAACTATCCTACAAATCAAATCAAAAGCTACAGGACTTGATGATGTAAATCCAAACTTTATGAAAATAATATTACCCAAAATCATTAATAACTTGACTCATATATTTAATACGGCGATAACAAAATCCATCTTTCCAGAGACCTGGAAATTAGCTAAAATTTAGCTTATACGAAAGGGCAAAAATGATTATAGGCCTATTTCAATACTTTCATACTGCTCAAAGATTTTTGAGAAGCTAACGACTGCTATTACAAAGATTGTTGAGGACCTACGTAGAGAAACTGATAAAAGTAAAATTACTTTTCTAACACTGATGGACTTTAGTAAGGCATTCGACACAGTTGACCCCAAAATATTAATAATGAAGCTGACGAAATTATTTAAGTTTTCTGACACATCTGTAAAATTAATGTCATATTATATCACCAATAGAAAGCAAGCTGTTCCGCAGGGATCGGTATTAGGGCCATTATTGTTTTCAATGTACATAAATGATTTGTCTAATGAATTGTCTATGTGTAACGTACATATGTATGCGGATGATGTTCAGTTATACTTGTATGTTAGTCGCCCGTTGAGTCAAGTAAATGAATGTATCAATTTGTCCAATACTTCTTTGTTAAATGTAGATAACTGGGCTACAAGAAATGGCTTGAGCTTAAATCCAGTAAAATCAAAGTGCTTGGTAATCTATAAAAAACGAGAAAGAAAGCTAACTTCGGTAAACCGAAGTTGGTATACCCTTGCAGTCTGCAATTGGGTCATTGAAAATCGAACCATTTTAGTAATGTTGAAAAAATATAGAATTTTGTACATTTTACATTTTACATGTAGAATTTTACATTTTCATATAAATCGACCGATCGCTTCTATGGCAGCTATATGATATAGTGGTCCGATCTTAATGAAATTAAAACCGTAATTCTAGAACCATAAAAAACTGCTATGTCTGAAAATGTATAGAAATACGTTGAAAAACAGAGAAGTTAAATTTTTTTTTACATTAATTTCGCCATCATTACTATGGCAGCTATAGGATATAGTAGTCCGATTTCGGTCATTCCGACATATATACTGCGTGCTAAAAAAATAAGACTATGCTGAAAATTTCAGCTTGATAGCTCAAAAACTGAGAGACTAGTTCGCGTAGAAACCGACAGACGGACAGACAGACAGACAGACGGACAGACAGACGGACAGACAGACGGACAGACAGACGGACATGGCTAGATCGACTCGACTGGTGATGCTGATCAAGAATATATATACTTTATGGGGTCGGAGATGCCTCCTTCACTGCGTTGCAAACATCTGGTCAAAATTATAATACCCTCTGCAAGGGTATAAAAATATAAATACAAATGATCTCCGAAAGCTTAGAATAGGAGAAGTAGAGCTGGACTATGTTGAGAAAGCTAATAACCTCAGCATATGGGTCAATAAAACTCTGCCATGGAATGATCATGTTTGTGCAGTCACAAGAAAAGCGTATGGATTATTGCGACAATTACATGCTACACAAACTTTATTGCCAATTTATATCCGGTTATTACTCGCTAAAACCTTAATCATTCCAACTCTTTTTTATGGAATTGAAGTTTTTGGTACCTATGATGCAGCCAGTCGATAAAAATTAAAAGTGACATTTAATTATATAGCTATATATATATTTCGATTGGATAGCACTGACCATGTAACTGAAAGTGCAAACAAAATCTTGAACATGAATGTTGACAAATGGATTGACTTTAAAATATTAGTATTCCTTCACAAAATTATAAATTCTAGACAACCTGACTACCTTTACAACATGATTCGTTTTACGTCCTCACATAGAACAAAAAATATAATAAACTTGCAAGTTCGTAGAAACATTTTTTTGTATATGGATAATTCTCTGATGTCGAATGTGACATTCGTACGCATTCAAAGTGAAAAAAAAACACGTGCCAAGATTTTTTTTTTTTTTTACAAAAAGCGAAACTGTTTTCTATACTCTCGGTAAGGACTAGTTTTTGAACAAAGATTGATTTCAGGCAAAAGATAATCGTTTTCAAGATAATCGCAAAAAACTAAGTCATTCACACGCGACTCAGACAGAAGTCACAGTCTCGAATGTTAATGAAGTTAATTTTAAAATGTTACCTATTAATATTTCTTTATAATTTACTTAGTACGACTCAAAAATATGAAGTAGATTTTTTTTTAATTTATTTTGAATCAATGTCGCATGCGACACTTTTTTCTTTTTGTAGTTTTAAAAGTTGATTGTAATTAGACGTGCAAAAGATGTACTTAAATGATTTTTAGAATATTTATAATATTTGTACAGTTTAAACTTTAGTCACAAACTAAAAAAAATCCTTAAAAAAGTAATACATAAAAGGTGTATTTATTTTAAATGAAAAATTATTTTTCTTTCCGTTGCTTGCACTCATCTACATTAGAAAAAAATTATATTTTAATTTTATATAAACAAATAAAACTGAAAAAAAATAATTCCGTTTTTACCTTTTGACAAAAGTTGACCTTTCTGGAGAATTGCCCATACGCTATACGAGCGTGGTACTCTTTGCCACATTTTCTAGAAAACATTACTGGCACATTACAATTTAGCGAAATACTAATACAACACCTAAACACACACACCTAAAATCAAAAATAAGCGTATGGATTATTGCGACAATTACATGCTACACAAACTTTATTGCCAATTTATATCCGGTTATTACTCGCTAAAACCTTAATCATTCCAACTCTTTTTTATGGAATTGAAGTTTTTGGTACCTATGATGCAGCCAGTCGATAAAAATTAAAAGTGACATTTAATTATATAGCTATATATATATTTCGATTGGATAGCACTGACCATGTAACTGAAAGTGCAAACAAAATCTTGAACATGAATGTTGACAAATGGATTGACTTTAAAATATTAGTATTCCTTCACAAAATTATAAATTCTAGACAACCTGACTACCTTTACAACATGATTCGTTTTACGTCCTCACATAGAACAAAAAATATAATAAACTTGCAAGTTCGTAGAAACATTTTTTTGTATATGGATAATTCTCTGATGTCGAATGTGACATTCGTACGCATTCAAAGTGAAAAAAAAACACGTGCCAAGATTTTTTTTTTTTTTTACAAAAAGCGAAACTGTTTTCTATACTCTCGGTAAGGACAAGTTTTTGAACAAAGATTGATTTCAGGCAAAAGATAATCGTTTTCAAGATAATCGCAAAAAACTAAGTCATTCACACGCGACTCAGACAGAAGTCACAGTCTCGAATGTTAATGAAGTTAATTTTAAAATGTTACCTATTAATATTTCTTTATAATTTACTTAGTACGACTCAAAAATATGAAGTAGATTTTTTTTAATTTATTTTGAATCAATGTCGCATGCGACACTTTTTTCTTTTTGTAGTTTTAAAAGTTGATTGTAATTAGACGTGCAAAAGATGTACTTAAATGATTTTTAGAATATTTATAATATTTGTACAGTTTAAACTTTAGTCACAAACTAAAAAAATCCTTAAAAAAGTAATACATAAAAGGTGTATTTATTTTAAATGAAAAATTATTTTTCTTTCCGTTGCTTGCACTCATCTACATTAGAAAAAAATTATATTTTAATTTTATATAAACAAATAAAACTGAAAAAAATAATTCCGTTTTTACCTTTTGACAAAAGTTGACCTTTCTGGAGAATTGCCCATACGCTATACGAGCGTGGTACTCTTTGCCACATTTTCTAGAAAACATTACTGGCACATTACAATTTAGCGAAATACTAATACAACACCTAAACACACACACCTAAAATCAAAAATAATATAAATTTAAGTAAATATTAAAAGCCTTCAGTAATAAGAATTAATTGAAATCGAAAGTTAAGACTTATATAATAGAAATTGTAATAGTATCTGTAATGAAATTGTAAGAATTAATGTAATTAATGTAATAAGATTTAATGTAAAAAGTGACTATAGCAGTAAATTATAAGTATTTTACTTGTGACGCTAGGATACTACTGTGGGCAAAAAGTAAGGTGAATTTTTAATTTAAATTCGCGGGCTTAAGATGGCGGACTAGTTTTTTTTTTGAGTTGGCAGGACTGTTGATAACATCTGGCGGTAATTTCATGTCAATGTCAGTATCAGTACTATATTTACGCTTGTGTTTACCAAACGATCAAGAGTGTATTTGTCGATTTTTACAATGTCTGATTTAATTGAGCAGAGAAGTGCCATTAAATTTTGTTTGCGGAATGAAATTTCGGCTGCGGAAACGTTGACGATATTGAAAAATGTTTATAAGTGGTACAAAGACTTCAAAGAGGGTCGGGAACGTGTTGATGACGTTCACGTCAAAATCGTTCAAAAATCAAGGTTATGATGACAGTTTTTTTCGATTTTCGTGGTGTGGTGCATTATGAATTCCTTCCAACTGGCCAAACTGTTAATAAGGAATATTATTTGAGCGTTATGCGTCGTTTGGATTATGGGCCAACAACTCTTGGTTTTTGCCTCACGATAATGCACCTTCGCACACTGCACTCGTTCTTCGTGACCATTTCGCCAAGAATTCGACGCATATCGTTCCGCAACCACCGTATTCTCCTGATTTGGCTCCGTGTGACTTCTGGCTTGCCCAAAACTCAAGAGACCACTCCGGGGAACGCGTTTCGAGTCGATTGAAGAGATAAAAGCGGAATCGACGAGGGCGCTCATGGCTATACCGGAAAGGGACTATTTGGCCTGTTTCAAGGATTTGAAGAAACGTTGGCATAAGTGTATTTTATCGGGAGGGGATTACTTTGAAGGGGATGAAATTGATTCAGGAGAATAAATAAAGAATTTTCACTTTACAAACAAATTCGCCTTACTTTTTGCCCACAGTAGTATATAAACAATAAACTGAACTAAACTAAACTCACCTCTGTCGTTGATGTCGGGGCTCCCCCACATGCTATGATGTGCGTTGGCGTCTGCACCCACGAGCAGTTGCTGGTCTTTCGGGCCGGATTCTAATAGGATCCTGAGTTCCTCTGGTGGAGCTGTCCTGTCGTGTGCCATGTAGCAGGCAGCTACCAAAAAGCGCTTCTACTCGCTCTCTAGCATCACTACAGTCAGGTCATCAGAGCTGTAATGAGACATAAGGTTAGCGTTGATACCCGTCCGGACGAGTACGGCTGTTCTATTCCTGCTTACCGATGGTACGAATAACAGATTGTAGTTGGAGGACCTTATTCCGGCGACGGAATTGCCAGAGGCAATCCATGGTTCCTGGACCAAGGCTGTGTCGGCAGACCCTTGTTCCATGGCAATCAGGAGTTTCGTCGATGCGACCTTGCTTTCATGAAGGTTGAGCTGCAGCACCCTCAAGGTCATGGGCACACTGTTCACCTCCCGACGGGTTGACTAATACGGTCAGGTCACCCTCCTCCTCCTCCGACGAACCTTCCAGCGTCAGATCCTGGCCGACTGGGAGTTATTAAACGATAAACTTTCTGTGTATGCTTCTTCTTCTTCTATGTTGAGAGCGCACGTGCGTGTTGCTCAACAAGTCCCTAGCAACATTTGTCTTTTTTTGAGTGATGCTCAACATGTTCCTAGCAACATTGCTCAACATGTTTCTAGCAACATTTGTCTTCATTTGTCAACATTTTCATTTTTCCATTTCCATATGCTATTTAATTTCACAGTCGGTCACACTCGACTGTAGCTTTCCTACTTGTTTTTCATGTAGTTATGTGCAAACAATTTTTAGTGTTATGTTACTTAACAAGTGTGGAGTGTGGGATAGGCTATTAGAGATTCCTGGTTAACCAAGAATAGCAGCCAGAACATAACCCCATGATAAGTTATATACCACATTTATAAATCGCACGCTATTACATATGGAAAAAATACAGCGCTAAAAGAAAAAAAAAACGTAGTTTTCTAGAGACTTCAAAATGTTAAATTCTTCACAGTTTGTAGGTCATTAAGATATGTTATCCGAATTTTTATTTAAGACCCAAATGTTTTATCCTTAAATAAGATAAAAATTATACAAATTCAATCTTTCTACTTTATATACAGGCTTGTTACTTGAAAGCAATTGAGACATGTCCTGGATTCGCAGTCGCATGGAGTAATTTAGGTTGTGTCTTTAACGCTCAGGGAGAGATTTGGTTGGCTATACATCACTTCGAAAAAGCTGTAACCCTTGATCCAAACTTTTTAGACGCCTATATAAATTTAGGAAATGTTCTTAAAGAGGCAAGAATATTTGACAGGTTAGTGCGTTTTAAAATCCTAAAGATTAAAATTTAAATTAAGTTTATTTATAATTTAGTTCAAAATAACACTCTCTAAAATTTGTTTATTCCTTTAAAAATATTAAATTAAAATTACGAATTTCTAATTTAAATTATTTCAGAAAATGTATCATGTTAAATGCTCTTTCATAAACTTTCTTATGGAATGATTTTTCTTTTGCGTTTTCCTCGAAACGTGTTCACTTTTTGATACTAATTGATGATAAAACATAGGCTAAATTTGTTATGAATTAAACCTTATGTATTGGTACTTCGATTTTTTAGTTTTTGCGATGCATTTAGATATGGGCATTTCAAGCAAATGGTCGACCAGGGCCGAAAACTAAAATGTTTATTATCATCCTATTGTTTGTGTTTATTTACATATATAGAAACCTTGAAATAATTTAAAAGTACTTGTAGCGTCAGAACACTAAATAAAATAAATCTAATCTAGTATACAAATTTTCATAATACAATGATACATAGCATATCTCAGAGTTTTTATGTAAAAATCGAACTGAAAACGGAAAAAAATAATACAAATTTGTCACTTTTAATTATTTTATACATACTAGCGGCGCTGCACGTGCTTCGCTACGTATACAATAAAATATAAATTCACTTATTTAAACAACAAAAAGTTTATTAATTGCTAAAATTTAATCCAAAACATTTGGATAAACAATATTTTTTGTTTTTCCATTTTGAGTATAAATCAACAAACCGACTCTGGAACACGCAACATTAAATTGGCCATGTGAAAAACACAGCTCAAAGAAGACGGGCCGGGATTTTTTTTTTTCGAAATATAAAAGGTGACCATTTTAGCCCGTCGTTTGACCATGTTTGACGACCAATTACATTTTTTTACCATGTCTGGTTTCAAAAAAATTCGACTTCGAAAGATTTTAAAAATTTTCAAAATTTAAAAAGTTAACATTTTTCAAAAAAAAATTTTAATTGCATTAGAATTGTTTGCTTACAAATGACCACCCTTTAGTATTTTGAAAAAATTTAGAATTCAGAAAATTTTTGAAACATGTGATTTTTTTTTTTTTTTAATCTGAAAGGTGACCATTTTAGCCGGTCGTTTGACCATGTTTGACCACCAATTCCTTTTTTTTTACCACATCTAGTTTACGAAATATATGAATTCGAAATTGTTCGAAAACTAAAAGTTGACTTTGTTTTTAAATTTAAAAGCTGACAATTTTTGCCCATCATTTGACCATGTTTGACCACCAATTACTTTTTTTACCACATCTAGTTTAAGAAATATAAGAATTCGAAATTCTAAATGTTGGGCAATCGTGGGCAAGCGATTCTAAAGCTATTAAAAAAACAAAAATTTGATAAAAGTCAACTTTTTGAATTTCGAAAATGTTCGAAATCGAATATTTTTGAAACCAGACGTGGTAAAAAAAAGTAATTGGTGGTCTAACATTCATTCTTTCATTCTTTATTCAAAAGTTAACAAAAATGTACTGTTAAAATTAAAAATATAATAATAATAATAATAATAATAATAATAATCTTAATCTTACCCCCAACCGGGTAGGAGAACTTTTTACCGATATGCTCCGTCTCATATCGGATGGGTTGGGGTGAAGATTTACAAACTAGACAATAAGTACGACAGAATATTAGATACATTTAATGACAAGGATGTTTCACAGGATAACACATGATAATTTTCGTTATACAACTGGCACAGAATACGAAATGGGTCATGGGAGTCAAAATTTGATCGGCATATCTCCAGAAAAATAGGGCGAAACTGTCGAGTGCTTCTGGCAGGAACTGCAAACTTGATGGTGTGTAGCAACGAAGCAGAGTCGACTTCGCCATTAATTAATTTATAAAGGAATATAACGCTGTTACATGTTCGACGGTCTTGCAGTGTCGGCAAGTCCAAAAGCCGCAATCTGCTCGTGTACGAGGGAAGACGAAGATGTTGTTCCCAATTTAAACCCCTCAAAGCAAACAGAAGAAATTGCTTCTGCACCGATTCGATGAGCTCTTGATACTTTGCATACTGGGGTGACCATACGCATGAGCAGTATTCGAGCAAAGGACGAACTAGCGAGATAGAGAAGTTTAGTGGTTTAGGGATCATCAAACTCTTTAGCCCAACGTTTTACAAACGCTAAAACGCCTCTAGCCTTTCCTACTAAGATTCCTATGTGATCGGAAAAATTTAACTTACGGTTAAATAGAACACCAAGAAGGTTTGGCCCTAGAAAGTAACTCGACACATGTAGATTAGTCCGATAGAAGGACATAATACTACACTTGGAGTGGTTTAAATTAAGCCCGTTATTAAAGCACCAGGATTGAAGACGGATTAGGTCGTTTTGCAATAAAACATGAGAATCTTTGTTTTTAATGTGCATACAAATTTTAACGTCGTCAGCATACATTAAAGTTAATGATTTCTCAATTAGCGAGGGTAAGTCATTGATAAATAATCCAAATAGCAGTGGTCCCAAGTGACTACCTTGCGGAACTCCCGAAGTGACGAAAACATTTTTAGAAAGAGACCTGTTAAATATGATTTTTTTCGTGCGATTAGTAACTTTCGATCCAGCTTACTAGATTATTAGGAAAACCAAGCACAGTTAGCAGTAGATCGTGATTTACTGAATCAAACGCATTGCTAAAGTCAGTGAATACAACGTCGACTTGAACGATGTAAATTCTAAGAGGTTGGTTGTTGTGGACCGGCGTTTCATGAAACCATGCTGAGATGGTGACATTAACGACAGACATTGATGTTGAAGCTGCGAGGTGATAACGAATTCGAGCAGTTTGGGTATAGCAAAGAGCTTTGCGATACCTCGATAATTATTGATGTCCGACCGACTACCTTTTTTATGAAGTGGTATAATAAAAGATTCTTTCCAGATTTCAGGTAGATAGCTATGATGTAGAGACACTTGGAAAATTCTAGCAAGAGGTTTTGACAAGGTAGTGGCGCAATGTTTTAGAATACAGCAAGGAATTTGGTCAGGGCCCGCGGAATATGACGATTTCACCAACTTAAGATTTTCCAAAACAATTTCTTCATCTATAATTAGCATAAATATACTATTGGAGCTTGGCAGAGAGTATGGGTAAGATGTGGAAATATTAAACGAATTTGAAGAGTATGTGGTTTGAAAAAATTTAACTGAATTGAAATTGAAAATAAATTAACGAAAGCATCACTGCTAGCGACAGAGTTATTGTAATAAAGAGATGGAGGAAAAGCTGAGGATTTTTTTTAGAGTTAACAAAAGAATAGAATTGTTTGGGATTATCTTTAAATTCAATTTTACAACGGGATAGATAGTTTTGATAGCAGTCAGAATTATGTTGAATAAAGTTTGACTTTGCAAGTAAATATTTTGAATAGTCAATGTCTGATCCAGAACTCTTAAATTTTTTAAATCGTCTATTTTTTATGTTCTTCAAATATGAGAGTTGACGAGTAAACCAAGGGGGCTTGCATGAAGTCACCACAGAATTCGAAGAAGGGACAAACAAGTCTAGAGCTGAATTAGGCAGACTGTAAAAACTAGTTATCAAAATTGAGGGTTCGGAAACGGAATCGAGAAAGGACCAATCAGAATTTTGGAGGTAGTGATTTAATTCAGCGAAGTTGGTTTTCCTGAATAAGCGAGTGGATCTAGGTCCGTTATCAGCTGGAGGTAACGAAAACAATTTCGAGAGTAGGATGGTAACGATCCTCGGGTGTTGAAAGTGGTTCAATTCTAGATACACATGAGTTGGAAAAATCTGAAGCGAAGCCGAGATCAAGGAGTTTTCCACTTGAATTAACAACTGAGTTAACTTGATTTAAAGAAAGATCACCAATACCTTGGACGAAGGTCGTGTGCACTTGTGGGAAGTAACGTGTTTGAATCGACTGAGGGCATCCAAACTAGACCTGGGATGTTAAAATCACCCAAGACAACGAGGTGATCATTATCTTTAAGCCTAGACTGAATGATTTGAATTAAAGATAAGTGTTGTAAGTAAACGCTTGTATCCGATCGTGGTGGTATATATGAGCAAGAAATATATACAAAAACATTATGTAGAGAAATACGAACGGAAACAAATTCGATATTATCATCCACACTAAGTGTAATAAGATCAGAGGGATGGGTCGATTTAACAGCAATTAGGACACCGCCTCCTGTCCGGTTAGAGCGATCACAACGATAAATATTATAGTTGGATGAGACAATTTCGTAATCAGACACAGATGAATTTAACCAGGTTTCCGTAAAAACAAGTACGTTTGCATCAAAAGAAACACTATTTGTATACAGCTTATTAAGTTTCCCCAATAAGCTGCGAACATTTTGATAGTGTATGTTAAAGGCCGAAGTTAGTTTTTTGAACGAGTGGCGGCGGAGTTATCGCTAATTCTATTACCATTTTTAGGTTTACTAACAAATTCATGAACAATTACGTGATCAGGCCAAATAGTAGTATCAAGAGCTCTATCAAAATGAGTATCCTGGAGGGAGATCTTAAAGGATGAGAAATTTCTCATCTGTTTGAAGTTGAACTTAGTGACAACGAAATCGGTGACAGATGCATTTAAACTGTTGCTCAAGTGCGTTTTTAAATCGTTAGGTGTCGCATCCGGATTTAATCTCGAGATAAAGATTGTTTTAGGAGGGGCAATTCCAAAAATTTTGTTCGGTTTCTGCCGCTCGATGCCTGATATGGGCTTAGCGGGGGCCTGGCTTAGAACATTAGCTGGGCGTGACAGATGTACATTGGGTTGTGCCACTGGAGTTGATCTGGGTTCACAACCAGAAACAGCGGATCCAATGTCCATATTATTAAAAGTATCCTCCTGCGATATAGATTCATGGATCAGTGGTGACCTGGAAATAGTAGATCCAGAGGTAGCCACAGGTGTTGTGCTTGGTTGATAGCCAGGAGTAGCAGATACTGAGTCCATACTATTTGTAGTAGCCGCCTGCGATATGGATTCTGGGAACTGTGGTGACCTGGATACAGTAGATCCAGGGGTAGCATCAGCAACTTGGGTATCATCTTCATCACAAGAGGCATAATCAGCGGCAGGGCTGAGCAGCATAGGAGAAGAAGAAAGGCCTGGAACTTGTAAGAACGCATTAGACGATGTGGGCTTAGGTGATATTTTTATTGAGTCACTTAACAGTTTTCGGTCCTTGAAAATCAATTCCGACTTTCGAAAGCGACTTAAAAGGTCGTTAAATCCAGCGCGTAGGGAATACTCAATACTAATACTCAGTCTGTCTTATGAGACCCATTATGTCGACTTTGATGTCTAGGCAGCTAGGGCAAGTCCAATCCAGGCTTTTATTGTTTCTTATACGATCTGAAACTAGGCATTAGCATTATGCCCAAAGCCTGCGCACTTCGCGTGCGCGATGTTGTCGCACAGCCAGCAACCAACTCCCGGCTGCTTAGGTGTTATTTTGCCATTAAGTTGGCATGGAGCGATGCAGCAGTCGGTCATTGTTTATGATTATACGATTAAGTGTTTTTATGTTTTAATGCGCGACTGGAAAACAATAATAAGCGGAGACCAAAAAAGCTCTGCTTAGTTAGAGCTTTTTCTTCTTTTGGTGCGTATGAATGTTCGCGACACAAAAAGAGAACAAGTGCAACAACAACAACGCAATGTAAGTGATTGCGGTAAACGAGAGCAAACGAATGAGCAGCAAGACGAATGTAAAATTGTTTTGCTGGTAATTATGTTTTGCGAATAATAAAGTCACTGTCTTTTATATCTATCAAAACTTTTCAGATTTATAGAGATCATGGTCAAACGATGGGCTAAAATGATCACCTTTTAGATTTCGAAAAAAAAAAATCGCCACCCAGCTTATTTGAGCTCACACATGAGGATATAATACAAATAAAACATTTCTGTTATGAAAAATAAATAATTTTATTTACAATATAAGCGAAAGTCCCAATAACAATAGTTTTTCGAGTAATGATTCAAGTCCAGCAAGTCCGATTTGTCAATAGGCAACTAACTCTAAAAATCAAACGTTTGTGCCAAATACCCAATTTTTCTTTTCTCACCTGGCGGCTTATTCAAAATGTTCTAAAACACCTTTGAAAAAAAAAAAAATTATCGAAAAAAAAAATTTGACAAGAAAGGAAGCTAACTTTTGCAAGCCGAAAGTTTATATACCCTTGCAGAAAATACTTAAAATATTGAAAAGGAGTGGGCGGATTATTAGCCAAAATAAGAATGGTCGAGGTTGAAGTCCCAAAATCCAACGTAGAAAAAAAGTAGATGGGTTGGGCAGAATTAATTTGTGGTATAATTGAACTTTATTAGCCTTCATCAGCTGGTCGAGAACTAGAACTAATTACATGTCATAAAATAGAAGTTGGGGAGAGCGGAATGGAAAGCTCTTGCGCACTGGAAGTCCGGAGGAAGAGAGAGGGAGAGAGAGTGTGCGAGAGCGCTGGGTTCCATTAAGCGGGACATTTCGAAGACGCTAGCGCTTCACACTGGCTCGCGAAAATAAGCGCCCTCTTGGCGCAAACATTCTCCTCCCCCCCCTTGCGAGGATACGCAGCAAGAAGCTCAGGAACAGGTAACTCGGGAAAGCGTTGGATACGCTGAGCGCTCGTGTTCCGCTATACTATCCGTCAATCTCAAATAAGCCTCCTTGGTTTAGTAAAGAGTTGACTCGCCTCAAAAATATTAAGTCCAATCTCTATTCTAAAATTAAACGTAACGGTTCTCAAGCTGTCCATTCTCGTTATTTAGCGGCTCGGTCTAAGTTCACCGTGCTTAACGCGCAGTGTTATAAAAACTATCTGACTCGTTGTAGGGTTCAGTTTGCGGTGGACCCAAAACAGTTTTATAATTTTGTCAACACTAAACGTAAGCCTATTACACATCCTTCCTCGCTTTCATTTGAAAATACGACAGCAAACAATGATCAGAAATCGCCGATCTTTTTGCTCAGTTTTTTCAATCTACTTATTCTCCGTCATCCGATTCAAAACAGGACCTATTCTTATAACATGCCCAAATCAAACCTAATCTTCAGTCCTAGCTTAACCGAAAGCTCCCTTCTTGTGGATCTTCAACGTGTCAGGCCAGTTTACTCGCCAGGCCCCGATGGAATACCAGGCTGTGTGCTTAGGTATTGTGCCGAGGTCCTGTGCAGTCTCCTTCTAAAATTGTTTACCTTATCCTTAGAAACATCCCAATTTCCCCTTATTTGGAAGGAATCACTCGTCATTCCTCTCCACAAAAAAGGTAGCAAAGTGGATGCTAACAACTATAGAGGAATCTCTAAGTTGTCAGCCATCCCAAAACTTTTCGAAAACGTAATTACTCCCCATTTGCAGCACCTGTGTAGATCAGTAATTTCTCCATGCCTACATGGATTTGTTAAACGAAGATCAACGACAACTAACCTTCTGGTGCTCACTTCTTTTATTATAAGGGGTTTTCCTCAAAATTTACAGACAGATGTCATCTATACTGATTTCAGTAAGGCATTTGACTCAGTTAATCATTCCCTTCTTATTAGGAAACTCGACTTAATGGGTTTTCCTGTCGATCTTCTTAGATGGATCTAAAGTTATCTGAATGGCAGGACGCAAAAGGTCCTCTTTAAAAACAACTTGTCAAATGTTCTCCGGGTGACCTCTGGTGTCCCGCAAGGGAGCCACCTTGGTCCCTTACTTTTTACATTATTTATTAACGACTTCCCCAAAGTTTTGACTAACTCAAGAGTACTCATGTACGCTGACGACGTTAAACTTTGCGTGCAATATAAGGACGGCGCTAGCCAGTCAGATTTACAAACAGATCTTAATAACTTTCAAAAATGGTGCACTGCAAACAAATTAAACCTAAATGGCTCCAAATGCAAGCTCATGTCATTCTCACGTGCCTCTACCAAGCTTGCAACTTATACGCTGAACTGCTGCTCTCTGGAAAGGATCACTCTAGTTGACGATTTGGGTATCCGCCTAGATTCTAAACTGGAGTTTATTGATCATATTTCGTCCATTGTAAATAAAGCCAGGGGTGTGCTTGGATTTATTAAACGGTGGTCGAAAGAATTCGATGACCCCTACGACCCCCTAATTTCCACGTACCATGTAGAACCACCAGATCCTACTTGCCTTTAGTTTTGCACCATTGTAGAACCTCGTATGAAATGCATGAACCCTTTAGAGTACTATGTGCAAATTATAATGATTTGTACAAAATAACCTCATCTGTGATAGCCTTCCTAAACTAAAAACATAAATCTTAACCCACTTAGTACACATGCAAGATAGCAATCGAGCTGCGCGCTATTAGTCTATATGGTGGAGGGTAGTTTCCTCGCATTCTTTTACCTATACTTTTCTTTCGCGCCTATTAACACCTAACCCTAACAAGCACGTGCTTGGTTTCGAAGGGCCACTTGAGTGTACTGACCGTAGTGCATCAACGTCCAATATATAAAAATTTGGCGAATTTTTTTTTTATAAATTATAAAATGTTGGTTTTGAATTATTCCGAACTGAAGTTCAAAAAGATCAAAAGATTTTCTAAATTTATCAACACGAATTCCGACTTTGGTAATGAGCTTTAATGTGTTCGCCTCGCCTTCGAGACCAACTGAAGTCAGATTATAACAAGTACAAGTAATTATACCCGGTACCCATAGGGTACAAGGGTATTATGGGTTAGTGTCAACCGAGAATGTATGTAACAGGCAGAAGGAGGCATCTCCGATCCCATAAAGTATAAATATTCTTGATCAGCATCACCAGCCGAGTCGATTTAGCCATGTCCGTCTGTCCGTCCGTGTGAAACAACAGATCTCAGAGACTATAAGAGCTAGAGTTACCAAATTTGGTGACAACATTAAAAATCTGTTGCAGGCAGATCAAGTTTGTTTTAAAATTTGGCCACGCCCACTT
The DNA here is from genome assembly GCA_018153105.1 of Drosophila rufa. Taxonomy (NCBI): domain Eukaryota; kingdom Metazoa; phylum Arthropoda; class Insecta; order Diptera; family Drosophilidae; genus Drosophila; species Drosophila rufa. The sequence continues at coordinate 575,748 of JAECXS010000135.1, forward strand.
CCGCCCTCAAAAATCGTAAAATAAGCTATACTAGTTATTTTCGGGTTAAAGTTAATAGATAAAATAAATTAACGTTAAATAACGGACATTTTCTGAAAATTTCAGTAAAATCGGATGATAAACATGCGAGCTATTTGCAATAAGGTTAGAATTTTAACACATTCCCCTAAGGCACTGCTGTTGCTGTTGCAAGCTGTAGCCGACAGGTGGCGCATTCGAGCCTTGCCCGCGCGATATAATGGCGCCAACTGCAGAAGAAATGACAAAAGAATAGACCAAAAAATAACATAATTCATTTTTTGGCGTCCTTATAAAATGTATCATTCATATTTAAGTATGACATTAAATTGTTTAGGTCGGGAGCTAATTCGAGAGGCGATTTATTTTAAGAAGTATCGAAGAAGAGTATGATAATGTATGTACAATTTTAAATAGCCTTTTAGTGTAAAGCACAAACGTTTAGGTACCGGGTATCTCACAGTCGAGCACTCTCGACTGTAGCTTTCTTACTTGTTTTTTTTTTGCACCTCCGTAATCTGCATATAATAGCATTATTTTTCAATATATTTGCGAAAAAAAATCTTAAAACATAGCTTAGCTATTATGTCCAAAAAAGTTTAAAACATTCTATCAGGTACCTTTTTTTTTTTTAATTTTTGAAAATTTCCTTTTTTTATGTGTTACACTGGTATAGCCCTTTAAATCGGTCGTCACCCAGTATTGTGCTTTCATTTAATTTTCGGTATCTGTCGTCACCTTACTTTCGTTATTTATAAATAGTTCACGAATTTCTGTTAAAATAAAATCGGTATTTACTCGATATACATCTTTAGGTTTTACTGCTACCAAACAAAACTGAGTATCTTAGTCTTCAAACAATAATGTTTTAATTAGTTGAATTTTTTTGAATGTAATTGTTAAATAAAGTTTAAACGGTTTGCTTGGCTTGGCACATTTCTTTACCTAATAAACTCTCTTATTTATGTGCCTATTTATGTCCATTTGTGTTTATTTGCGTCATTGAAGGCTAGCAATTTGTATATGTAGGTACACATATGCGATAAAGTGTACACAAAATAATACAACTTTATAGCTAAAAAAGCTCAAGTGGCATTGTATTAATTGATAATATTTATTCTTTATGAAAATAATGGATTATCAAAACGTTGTTATTTATACAATAGTTAAAATAAGAGCTCAAAATCAAAAATATCAAAATTCTCGGAATAATGAAAAACATGTTTGGCTAATAAATAAATTGAGGTGTTTATGGCAAAGGTAAATTCAGATAACATTAAAGATTAATCTTTCTGTTCTAATAAAGTGAATAATCTTCTTAGTATCTTGTATCTTTTATTATACCCTCGCAAAGTATTATAATTTTAAATAGAGGTTCGCAACGCTGTGAAGGAGACATATCCGACCCTATAAAGAATATACATACATATGTATACTTATGTATGTATTTATACTCTTCAACTAGTCTCGTTTTTTTAGAGCTATCTAAATAAAACTTAACTGCAGATAAGTCGGAACTGCCAGATCAGACGATAATAAAGCTGTCTTTTGAACAATTGGAAAAAATAATGGGAAAATCTGCATAATTGAGTTATTTTTTAACATAAAAACATAAATCCAGATATAGTCATTTCTTACGCTTTGACAATTAGTTTTAAAATATTTATCAAAATCGGATAACTACATCATATCACTGTGGATGGCAGTCCACGTAGTGACGATGACCATTTATATCTTGATCGAAAGGTATCATAAACCTCTTTGAAACTGCATACAACGATTTTTTAAGATTTCAAAAATGGATTAGCTTAGGAGAAATGGGAGTGAAAGTGCGAAATTGAACATTTTGAAAATTGGAGCTGTTGGCGCCGGTTGAGCAAAAATTTAATGTTGTTTTAATCTAGCTGTAAATACGCGTCGATTTACACCTCAATCATCCCGATCCGATACTCCGTTCAAAAGATATTAAAAAAAATATTTTAACGGCCTTTCCGAAATGAAAACGTTTGTCCTGTTGTTTGTCTGTGGATTTTTTTGTTTTAGAGCCCTGGAACTACTTTTATTTTATTTATAAGCTCGAGCTGATAAACTTTGGTTCTACCACTTTTTGTTTTCCGCTAGTTTGGCGGGAAAATAGCTAAAAAATCTAGATTTCCCGCATCCATAACTTCTAAACGACTAAAGCTACAGAAACGTTAGAAAGGTATTTTAAAATGCCTATAGCTTTGCTCTGACATAATTTATCTAAATATAATATTTAAGAATTTATAATTAAAATTAATTTTTTTTTTAAGTTTTTGATATTTTTTAAAACTGGCTCTTACGATTTTGATATTTACTCAGGGACATATAGCACTTGCGATTGCTCAACCTTTGGTATATAACACATGTCTAGGAAAATTCGCTTTCTTGAGATATTACTCATTACAATTAGTAGCACAGATCCAATATACCTAACCCTTTACATGAACTATACATACATTTATGTAAAAATACATGTAGAGACATATAGAGACGTGCACAATTGCAATACATTTTAAAACCATCCAAGGATTAAAATATTAAAATATTTTAAATTAAAAAAAACGTTTTAAAATTTTTGTTTTTATTTGATCCACTTTTTGCTCTTCCCGCTAGTTTGGCGGGAAAAAGGGGGAAACATTTATTTCTCGCGCCCATAAATATTAAACGACTAAAGTTACAGAAACTTGCTATATGTCGTTGGAAAGGTGAAATGATAATTAATTTGCCTTGACAAAATTTATCTAAATATTATATTAAACTTTTATAATTAAAAATAATTTTTTTTAAATTTTTTAATATATATTTTTTTAAATGGCTTTTACTATTTTGATAGTCACTTCAGGCCGTATAGGTCTTGAGATATATTAAAATAAGAAAACGCAAAATGTACTTAAATTTTGTACGCACTTCTTTTTTCCGTTTTTTATTTTTATTTTTTTTCTCAATTGATGGCATATTATAGAGTTTCAAATTTTTTTAGGTATTGCACAATAAAGTAAAACTTCTTCTCCCATTTGATTCAATGGTGATTGAATTGGTGATTTAAATATGCAATGCTTATTTTAATAACTTAACATATATAATGCTAAATATTTTATATGTGGGTTAATCATAAATTATACGACCTTTGTGGATAATTAAGATTTGTTATATTTTAAGTATGTTTTATTGATGTACCTAATTAAATCCCTAAGCATAAAGTTATTGATTTTGATTTCCACCAAACACGCACGGTGGTTCAGAATTAGAGCGAAATTTGAATGAAAGCGATTTATGGAGCACCCCTGTGTGTCTTATAGCGGTTGTGTAAATTGCAAGCTGTAAGAGTACGCAAATTCGGCTTCCCGAAGTGAGCTTTCTGTCTGTTTGTTTTTTACAATGTTAAATAATCTAAATTTTTTTTTAGAGCTGTGGCCGCCTACCTACGGGCATTAAACTTGTCCCCGAATAATGCTGTAGTTCATGGAAATTTAGCATGTGTTTACTATGAACAAGGCCTCATTGATTTAGCTATTGACACATATAGACGGGCAATAGATCTACAGCCTAATTTTCCCGATGCCTATTGCAATCTTGCAAATGCTCTTAAAGAGAAAGGACAGGTATGTTTTATGTTGGCTAGTTTTGGTATTATTAATTTATGTTTCTATTAGGTCAAAGAAGCTGAAGATTGCTATAACACTGCACTAAGACTGTGTTCTAATCACGCCGATTCCCTAAATAATTTAGCGAACATAAAAAGAGAGCAGGGATATATTGAAGAGGCTACTCGACTTTATTTAAAAGCACTGGAAGTATTTCCCGATTTTGCTGCAGCACATTCAAACTTAGCATCCGTTTTGCAACAGCAAGGAAAATTAAAGGAAGCGTTAATGCATTATAAGGAAGCTATTAGAATACAGCCAACATTTGCAGATGCTTATTCAAATATGGGAAATACCCTTAAGGAGTTACAAGACGTCAGTGGGGCCCTTCAATGCTACACCCGAGCAATTCAAATTAACCCAGCCTTTGCTGATGCCCACAGTAATTTAGCTAGCATTCATAAAGATTCTGGAAATATTCCAGAGGCAATTCAGTCTTACCGTACAGCCTTGAAGTTAAAGCCAGATTTTCCAGATGCATATTGTAATTTAGCACATTGCTTGCAAATCGTTTGTGACTGGACTGACTATGAAATCCGAATGAAGAAATTAGTTAGTATAGTTGCTGAGCAGCTTGATAAAAACCGTTTACCATCAGTACATCCTCATCATTCTATGCTGTATCCCTTGACACATGACTATCGAAAAGCTATTGCAGCAAGACACGCTAATTTATGCTTAGAAAAAATACATGTGTTACATAAAAAACCGTATAATTTCCTAAAAGAATTACCCATAAATGGAAGGTTACGTATTGGCTATCTCAGCTCAGACTTTGGAAATCACCCGACTTCACATTTGATGCAGTCAGTTCCTGGTCTACATGACCGTTCAAAAGTAGAGATTTTCTGTTATGCCCTAAGTCCAGATGATGGCACAACATTTCGATACAAAATCAGCAGAGAAGCGGAACATTTTGTCGATCTTTCACAAATTCCTTGCAATGGTAAAGCAGCAGATAAGATCTATAACGATGGTATTAATATACTTGTAAATATGAATGGCTACACAAAGGGCGCAAGAAATGAAATATTTGCTCTCCGTCCTGCCCCGATTCAAGTAATGTGGTTAGGTTATCCAGGAACAAGTGGAGCTAGTTTTATGGATTATATTATAACTGATGCTATAACTAGTCCAATGGAATTGGCTTATCAATACAGCGAAAAGTTATCCTACATGCCAAACACCTACTTTATTGGCGACCATAAGCAGATGTTTCCACATTTAAAGGAGCGTATTATTGTATGTGACAAACAACAATCATCACTTGTAGATAATGTAACGGTTATTAATGCTACAGATTTATCTCCCCTAGTAGAAAATACAGATGTTAAAGAGATAAAAGAAGTCGTAAATGCACAAAAGCCTCTCGAAATAACTCATAAAGTTGCAGAGCTGCCAAGCACGACACAGATAGTATCAATGATAGCTTCTGGTCAAGTGCAAACTTCTCTGAATGGGGTTGTTGTTCAAAACGGATTAGCTACTACTCAAACAAATAACAAAGCCGCTACAGGGGAAGAGGTTCCCCAAAATATTGTTATAACAACACGCCGTCAATATATGTTACCAGATGATGCAATTGTTTTTTGCAATTTTAATCAATTATATAAAATTGATCCACAAACCCTTGAATCTTGGGTCGAAATTCTAAAAAATGTACCTAAGTCAGTTTTGTGGCTTCTGAGGTTTCCAGCAGTTGGCGAACAAAATATTAAGAAAACTGTCAGTGACTTTGGTAATTGTAATTTTTAATTCTCTTTGTATTATTATATTACTAATAATAAAAAATTACATTTTTAGGAATATCTCCCGATAGAGTAATATTTTCCAATGTAGCTGCTAAAGAAGAACATGTGCGCCGAGGTCAATTAGCTGATATATGTCTTGACACTCCATTATGCAATGGACACACAACATCAATGGATGTCTTGTGGACAGGAACCCCGGTGGTAACTTTACCGGGAGAAACATTAGCCTCAAGGTGTGTATATGATCATTTGCAAGCAAAGGTCCACCATGACCGAAAAATATATATTACACAGGACTGCAAAATTTCAGTTTTTATCAGTTACAAGAATCTTGACATGATGGAGAATTTGTATGTACTTAATCGTATTCAGCGCGATAAAATCTATAAGAATCACCTCCGACTGTTCTTGTAACTGAACCATACCGGCCTGTGTTTTTATTCTATATTATATTGTAAAAGAAATAATTGAATATACAGTGAGTACGGGATATTTTAATTTTTATTGAAAAATATTCTAACAGAAAATCACAAATATGTTTTTTGAAGTGGAACTTCTTTAGGCGCGTCATGGATTTTCGGGGAGTAAAACCGATTTAGGATCGTCACGAATTTTGTATTTCTTTTCGGGCGCGCTGCGTCGACTGCACTGCCGGCAGCGCTGCCGCTCCCGCAGCCGACTGCAAAGGTGCAAGCAAGCGAGTGGGTTTTTTTTTTTTTTTTTTTTTTTTTTTTTTGATTTCATTAATTTATTCATTTTATTAATACGTTGACATAACATGCTTTTGTGCCTTGTGACGGGGCGAGGGCCCGCACTGTGCGGTACGGCCGCAAAGCATTGCTTCGCACACCGGAAGGCCACTCAGCCTGTCTGCTCCTTTCTTCCTCTCTCCAGAGACCTCAGCGTCTTCATCAGCGTTGTTGAAAACTCCGCCGCTGCTTCCCATGCTCTTGGGTCCGCCAGCATTAGCGGCACCAGCGTTTCTACTCTGATCGGTGACCCTGCCACCGCTTCCAGCGCCTCTCTCTCTGCATCGAACCGCCGACATTCGAAAATGACGTGGTGCGCATCCTCGACAATTCCGGATCCGCACTCCGGGCAGCCGTCCTCGTCGTCGTGGTCGAACCTCTTGAGGTAACTGCGGTCAGGGTGGAAGTCCAACTGCCCGTGCTTCCTCTCCATCCAGGCCTCGATGTTGGGAATTAGCCTGTGCGTCCATCGCCCTTTGGACGCGGCATCTTATCTCTCCTGCCAGGTCTCGTAGCTCCGCATTCTGGCCGCGCGCTTAAGTTCAGCCTTACTACCGCCCTCCGGTACCAGGTGACCGCTCAGCGCTCTGCGCAGGTCCGCCTTCTCGCGTACCATCTCTTTCAACGGGACTAGCCCGGCTATAACCAGCACTACGTCGTCCGAGATGGTCCGAAATGCGCTCGCAACTCGGATTGCACAAAGTCTGTACGTCGACTCGACTCCCTGCATGTACGTCCTTACTTCGGCCGCTTCCGCCCACACCGGAAGTGACGACACTTGTCAGCAACTTCCTTGTGGTCTGCTTGGGGCCTATGGTGTTCAGCAGCATACGGGAGAGTGCCCCTGCAGTTCCGCTGGCCGCCACTGCGGCGCGCTCCATTGCGACCAGGACCACTGCCACATCGTCTGCAAAGCCCACGACGGTGGTGTTAATGGAGCCTCAGAACCCCATCGTACATGGTATACCAGAGCAGGGGTCCCAAAACGGAGCCCTGCGGGACTCCGGCTGAGACTTCGTATGATCTGGAACCCATGTCCGTCTCCACAGTGAGCACCCTCTCGCTGAAATAGCTCCGTACTATTCGTAGCAGGTTCCCAGGGATGTTCAGGGCACCGAGAGACTCCAGCGTGTTGAAGGCGTTCCTTATGTCTAGCGTTACCACTAGGCAGTAGCTCTTCGAGCCGCCTTTCCACCTCGTGCCCGCGATCGCCGTTTCCGCAATCTCCTTCACCTTCTCGATGGCGTCCAGCGTTGACCTCCCCTTCCTGAAGCCGAACTGCCTCGGAGAAAGACCGCCAGCCTCCTCGATAGCAGTATTTAACCTTACTGCTATGAGTTTTTCGAACACCTTGCCAGTGGTGTCGGTGAGGCAAATAGGTCTGAAGGAGGAAGGCTCCCCAGGTGGCTTCCCAGGCTTGGCCAGCAGCAGCAGCTTCTGCTTCTTCCACCGCTCCGGAAAGGTCCCCTCCCTCAAGAACAGGGCCGCGTACTCTTTCGGGTGCAGGTCGATGGACATCTTTAGTGCCCTGTTGGGTACTGCGTCCGGCCCTGGATGTACGCTTATCCCGGTCTGAGATACCTCCTCTTCCGACACGTCGCAGGAGCCAACGGGTTCGATGGGCTGCCGCTCCTCCCTGGGCTGGGTGGCTACTGGTGCTCCTCGCGGTGCTATCCAGGACTGTGGGGTCCGAAGGGGGGGGTGCTGCGTGCCTTCAGTCCCTTGACCACCAACTTAAATGCGCCGCCCCAGGGGTTGTTGTCCGCCGCGTCGCAGAGCCGCAAAAAGGAGTCTCTCTTCGCGTCTCTTATGGCCGCCTTGAGAGCCTTCCTCGTGGCCTTATAGGCCTCGTTGCACTCGCCGACTCGTGGCGTTCCTCGCGAGCGGGTCAGCTTTCTCCGGCTTCGAAGGCAGGTGGTCGGCTATCCTGTCGCTCCACCAAAACACAGGCTTGTGGTGCCCCCGAAATGCTCCCCTACGCCGCATACTCCAGTCGCAAGCGTGCTCCAGGACTACATCAATTCGGTTCGCCGCAGAGTTTGCTCCCTCCTCCGCCTCGACTGCAATGCCACCCAGCGCATTTTCGAATGTCCCTGTGTACCGCCTTGCCAGTGTGGTCCTTGGCCCACTCCCCTCCTTGGCACACCCTGTATGGTTCGCTAAGGATGGCAACATTCGCTGCTACCTCGCGGGCCTTCTGCAGCAGCAGATCCTGTCGTCCTTTGAGGGTCGCCACCGCCGGTCCTGATCAGGCCGCTTTTGCTGCCGGATCTGTGTGTGGCCTGTCTGAAGGCTGCTTTGCCGAGAGGGCGCGCTACCTTGTGCCCTGCTTCGCCGCACTTGATGCAGCACCAGCTCTTGTCCACCGCGCTCTTGCACCTGATGGCGATGTGCCCGAGCTCCAGGCATCGGAAACAGCGCGGGGGACTGTCGCGCTCCCGCACTCTGCATCTCAGCTCGGCGCCTGACCTCTTTGGCCATCGAGCATGGCAGGCTGATCACCGCTACTCGCTTCCACATTTGTAGCTCGAAGAGAGTGCGGAAGCTTGTTATTCTGGAAATTTTCGCTATAAAAAAGCTTTAGTCGATCTTTTCCAACTGACCGAAAAACTCCGCTAGAGTTAAAGGGAGATAAAAGGCGTTTTCCTAACGCAATTTTTTTTTTAAGTTTTGCCTGACACGCTCATCCCTCAAGCTCCTCAGGCACAGTACCTGGGTCTCATCCTCGACAAGCGGCTCACATGGAGGCAGCACACCACCAAAATTGCAGCCACATGTCGGAATAAGCTTAGGAAGCTCAATTGGATGCTTAGAGGAGGGAGTCAACTAAGTCTAAGTAACAAAGTTCTTCTGTACAAGGCAATAGTGGTCCCTTCAATGACCTATTGCATCCAGATATGGGGTACGGCGTCTGACTCGAACATTATGCGCATGCAAAGGATCCAAAACCGAGCGCTGCGCACAATCACTAATGCGCCGTGGTATATGAGGAACGTGGACATTACAAAGGACCTTCACATCCCCACCGTGAGGGAGCAAATTAATCGACACTCGAGTCGGTATAATGAACGACTTCGAGTCCATGCGAACCAACTAGCTGCTTCATTGGCAACACCGAGGACCAGAAGAAGGCTTCAAAGACGGCACCCCGGAGACTTATGGATGGGAGGACGGCAGAGAACGAGAGTCCTTCCCCAATAAATACATTGCACTGATTGTCACTTCTTTCCCTATGTTAGGGAGATTACCGTTTCCATGTTATGCATCCATGTTATTTTTGTTACTATTGCTAGTCCCTACATTTTATAACCATTAATTTGGTTGATTAATGTAAAAATAATATATATGTGTTAAAAAATGTTAAAAAAGTTTTGCCTATGAAGCTCCAACATAACCCCCTTGCCCACGTTACCAATACACGTGTAGAGAAAACAAGAGGAAAAGCTACATTGGACCTAGTCAATAATAAAGGAAAATCTCCACCTGACTTGACACAAATAAAAGGATTTTCCTTTTATTTACGACGAATCTACAAGAAAATAAGAGGAAACTAAATTAACACAATAAACCAAGCCAGTGAGAAGTCCTCAGGCAGTGCAGTTAACTCCAAGTCCGCCCCTGTCCTCGCGCAGCAGCAGCGCCGCTGCGCTGTAGACCATGCCAAAATCAACGGCAGAAACGTAGGCAGTGCAGCAGCATAGGCAGTGCAGAAGCAGAGACAGTGAATAAGCTTGCCAGGAGCGGCCCCGATCGCACCGCGGGTTTTAGGCAAATGTTTTAAAAATTTATTGTTGTTCTGCTGAAAACCAACTCTGGTTTAATAGCACTTAAATACTAGATTAAATAGCAGAGAGTGTTGCGATTAAAAAACATTAAAGTAAAAAGTTAAACCCCAAAATTTAAAATCTAAATTTAAAATCAATAGTTAATAACAATGTAAAATCAACCTTTAAAATCAAAAGCTAAAATCACAAGTTCAAATCACTTAAGGCTTTTATGAGAAGTTAGGTTCATATATAAAAACTTTCTTATTGCCCCCAAAAGTTTCTATTATCATCACAACGACCACGCTGAAAGGCCTTTCAACGCTGGATTATATGAAATGTGAGTAATACCCTGCAAAATTATATATCGCTTTTTATTTGGATTTATCTTCTCGAATATATCGAGCCGATCCAACCGAAACATGAATATCGTTGGTGACAGATAAGTTGAATTAAATAAAAATTTCGTTTACAATTAAATTAACTACACTGAGAAAAAAATAAATAATAAATAATTATAGTTAACCAAAAAGTTACAAAAAAATATAAATTAAATATGGTACAATTTTGAATTTTTTTTTGCATACACTGAAAACAAAATCAATAAATTTAATTACATATGAAAATATAAAAAAAAAAGATTTTTAATAGAATAAAATCAATAAATATATATAACCCACTCTCTTAAATTTAAATAGAATAAAACCAACATGCATTTAAAAATCTAGTATTAATAAACAAGTAAATAACCTTTTCATTTATTACATCTATTTAAATTAAATCGAAACATGTAGTCATAAAAATTTTTAATATTTAACGCGCACATTGTTATCACATGCAACTGCCTTTTTTTTCGACTATACACAGAAACCAAAAAAAATGAACCCCCAATAAACCATGAAATAAACACAACAACATATATACCCCAACACATCAAATATATACTAAAAATAACAATGAATTAAATACAATGTACAGCAATTCTAAATTTAATATAAGTAGCATTAATAAGAACTTATAGATTAGGACACTTACATACCAACCAAATCGCTTCTTTAATAATTTGAATTAAAAATGCATAATACCTAATTGTCCTTACACAAAAGCCGCAACAAAAGAAGAAAATGAATTAAAATTATTTCGCATTTAAAAGATTAGGTTTAGTAAACTTTAGAAGTAAAAATGTTAACCTAGAAAACAATAAAATCTAAACAAACAAATGGACATACAATGAAATTTATTTTGAAGTTTGAGAAGATGATTTTAATTTATAATGACATATTTCCCAAATAACTTTTTTTCTTGTGGTTTTGGGTAATACTTAACACCGAGTTAGAATGGATGCCACCCCAAACAAAATTTTGTCGAGTATTTTTTTGATTCTAGTACTACTACGGTTGAAGTAATTTAGACTAGACACGTCTTAATACCGCTGATAGTATACAAGGAGAAAATCTTTTATATGGCCTACGAATCTGATTATTCTGGTTAAGGAGTGAAAGAGCTGATAGAATTTCAAGGTCTTATGTCAGGTAAGAAACTTGGGATCTCTACTCATAAAAATATTGCTCGTTTTTTTCGTGATTGTGAGTCAGCTAGTTAATCTCGGAATATGTGATTTAGTTACCTTACACAGATAGTTTTGGAGAATATTGAGCATTCGACTGAAATCAGATGCCAGTACTCGATTATATTGTTAGGTTGAACTGTTCCTTCCTGATGGGGGTTACACGATACTGATTCCCAAAACCACCTTTGAAGATGGACAACTGGATACAATTGGTTTTATTTTTGTACTTATATAACTGTTGTCTGGAACTTGTTTAAATGCTGTAACGCTTTACTTGCCGAATAGAAACCGATAGGAAGATTGAAAAATCAAGTAATTAGTACCATTTCAGTTTAGTTGCAATAGCCCAAAAATTTTAAACCATATCGGATACTGCAAGCTACGTAGGTTAAACAATTCGATTTTTTTTGTTGCCAAATTAAGTCAAATCCAGGAGGAAGAAAAAACAAAAACAATGCCAGTTGGAAATACTCCTCCACGTGCCGCAACAGCGTTAGTGGAAAATAATGGTTTGTTATGTGGCACGATAATGGTTAACACGTCCATGCTATTTACTCACGTGTGGACATGTCTTTCATAAAAATTGTATAGACACATAAATCGAGATGAGCTTAGAGTTGTGGTAGGCAATTGTTCGCCACCTAGATCTCAGCAAGTTGCGCCTCCCGCGGTACGAGCTACGCGAGGGGTAATGACCCGAAGCGCCAGAGCCTTGCCGTTAGGCGAAACCCAACATTTAAATGAAAATCAGGACCCTCCAGTTGCAAACGTAGGAGATGTTAGTCCTCCAGCCTTAGATAGTAGTCAAAGCACTAATCATGGAGATGGTGTTGCCGAAAGACCCTCTAGAGGTAGGCCTCGAAGCAATAGACAGAATCGTTCCACAAATAATCGCCGTAGTCATCTAGTCTATTAGACCTATGTATGTACATACATATGTCATTTAAAAAACTTCTGATATAAAATAAAAACACCTCTTAACGAGGTGAGATTAAAGTGACGATGGCACATTCAACCGAAAAAATTTCTGATACCAAATTTTGTGACGATTAATAGTTATTTAAACAAAAATATTTAAAAAGTTTTTAATTAGTTCCAAAATCGGCACTTAGCTGAAAAATTTAAAAAGGCAAAAAAGGCAGCGTGCCGATTTTGATACTAATTAAAAACTTTTTAAATATTTTTGTTTATATAACTATTAATCGTCACAAAATTTGGTATCAGAAATTTTTTGGGTTGAATGTGCCATCGTCACTTTAATCTCACCTCGTTAAGAGGTGTTTTTATTTGATATCAGAAGTTTTTTAAATGACATATGTATGTACATACATAGGTCTCCCATTGTTGTTATAAGTTTTTGTTTGAAACTCAAATGGGAAAAATTCATTAAAAAAATGCGTATATGGGATAATTGCTACAAATTTTGAAGAGAAAGCGAATTTTCGGAGATATGTGTTGTACCCCGAAATATCTCAAGGGCTATACGGCCTGAAGTGACCAAAAAATTCGTAAAAGCCATTAAAAAAAAAAAAATTATCTTAAAAAAAACTAATTTTAATTCTAAATTCTTAATTATAATATTTAGAAAAAATTTGTCAAGGGAAAAGTAATTATCATATCAAAATACTTTTCCAACGACATATAGCACGTTTCTGTAACTTTAGTCGTTCAGAAGTTATGGGCGCGAGAAATTTCCTTTTTTCCCGCCAAAGTAGTAAACAACGTAATAATTAAATTAAATTAAAAAAAAAAAAAATTTAAAACGATTTCTTTTAAATTTAAATTGTATTAAATTTCCTTTGATGGTTTTAAATTTTATTGCATTGTGCACGTCTCTATATGACTCTACATAATTTTTTACATAAATGTATGTACGAATATAGTGCATGTAAAGAAAGCGAATTTTCCCAGATATGTGTTATATACCAAAAGTTGAGCCATCTCAAGGGCTATATGGCCTTGAGTGACTATCAAAATCGTTAGAGCCATTTTTAAGAAAACTTCAAAAACTTAAAAAAAAAAATTAATTTTAATTATAAATTCTTAAATATTATATTTAGATAAATTATGTCAAGGCAAAGCCATTATCATTTGAAAATACCTTTCAAACGACATATAGCACGTTTCTGTAGCTTCAGTCGTTTAGAAGTTATGGGCGCGGGAAATCAGGCTTTTTTAGCTGTTTTACCCGCCAAACTAGCGGGAAACCCAAAAAGTCGTAGAACAAAAAATGTTCAGCTCGAGCAGTTAATTAAAATAAAAGTGGTTCCAGGACTATAAAACAAAAAAATCGACACACAGGCAGACAAACAACAGGACAAACGTTTTCATTTCGGAAAGGTCGTTAAAATCTTGTTTATTGAATATATTTTGAACGGAGTATCGGATCAGGATGATCGAGGTGTCATTCGACGCGTATTTAAAGCTAGATCACAACAACATTAAAAATTTTGGGATTTTTGCTCCACCGGCCCCAATAGCTCCAATTTTCAAAATTTTCAATATCGCACTTTCACTCCCATTTCTCCTAAACTAATCCGTTTTTGAAAAATCTTAGTATGCAGTTTCAAAGAGGTTTACAATACCTTTCGATCAAGATATAAATGGTTCTGATCGGACTATCGTAGCAGATTTTCAATTCTACGGCTGTATATAGTAGTCTCCTTGCGCACCACAGTCTCGGTGCTCATCGTCACTACGTGGACTGCCGTCCACAGTGATGAGTATGGAGCTAATCAGAGCGCGCAAACAGAAACACTGAGAAAGTTTTTCGTATTTTTATGAGTCCGTAGTGACTTTAATAGATAACGCATCCATTAGACTCGAAGAAGAAGAGCTAGTGAAACTCTTGAAAAGTAATGTGTAGGCTGCTTCTTGAGACTCGGGACAAATTATTATACCATCCTGTACATTCGGTATGACATTTACGTCGCTTGGTTCAGATGAGAGAGAACTTATCTTATGAAATAAGCGCTCGACATGATTCCGGATCTTAGCAGAAATCATTAGTTAGCCGTCGCCAAGTACATGCTTTAGAATAATTCGAACGAATTAGAAGATTCCCAATTCGAAGCTGAAGTGGACGCTGTAAATAGCTCTAAAGCTAACTTCAAATGTTGGAATTGCGAAAGAGTAGGTCATGTTTGGGAAAATTGTAGATCTCCCTCTCGTATATTTTGTTATGGCTGCGGTAAGGTTAATGTATATAAACCACAGTGCCCAACCTGTCTTCAAAAGGAATTGGAAAACCGCTGAGCGGGGGCATCCCACAGCCCAAGGAGCCCCCTCGCAATGTAATGCAACCCACTCAAGAATTGGATAAGAAAGTCTCGATACCAGTTCAGTTCAACGATCAAAACGAAGAAAGTGATTCGTCAGAATCAATACTATCCACTTAGTCCGAAAAAACAGAACTAAATCTAAATAACATTCCGTTAAGACATTGATCTTACCAAGATAGATTAGACAATTATAACAAAGTCCGGCGTCCGGCATCGACTCGTGACAACACGAGTAGGCGTACTGTTAGATTAAATTCATATTACGCTGATGTTAAGATATATAACAACTTCAGATCTCTACTATTTTTAATAACTCCAAGGATCTGAGAAGTTACGCAGAAGTGTCGTTTTTAAAGTACACCGAACTAGGCTTGCTAGACACCGGTTCAAACATAAGCTGCATAGAAGCTCAATTGGCTCTTACAGACTTTTCCAAGTTTCCTCAATTTAAGCACATAAAATCTAGCGCAAAATCTATTATAGGATTATTGGAAGTTGAAATTAAATACAAAACTGTTAAACGTCCCATTACACCGTATATTATTCCAAGCATTAAACAGAAATTGATTCTAGGACACGATTTTTTGAAAAACTTCGAATTAGCTCCAAATATTATCGGTTGCGTAGAAACAGAAAGTAGGACCACCGAACCAGAAACTAATGCCTATCCGTTGAGTCCCAGCGAGGTGCAAACATTTACCGTCATCAAAGACCTTTTTCCGGAAATGTTGGAAAAATTAGGTCGTACAACTTTGATTGAACATCACATCGAAATTGGCGATGCAAAACCGGTAAAACAGCGATTTTATCCAGTTAGTCCCACCGTAGAAAAACTGCTTTATGAAGAAATCGATCGCATGTTGAAACTAGATGTGATTGAGCCCTCTAGTAGCGCATGGAGTTCTTCCATGAGGCTTGTAGTTAAACCAAACAAAGTTCGACTTTGTCTGGACGCTCGTATGCTAAACGATGCAACCCAAAAGGATGCTTATCCGTTGCCCAGCATCGATGGTATTTTTTCTCGGTTGCCGAAGGCAAACATCATTTCGAAATTAGACCTCAAGAATGCATATTGGCAAATTCAGCTGAGTCCGACCATTGTACCAGTTTAAAGTAAAGCCATTCGGGCTATGTAATGCCCCATCCACAATGTGTAGGCTAATATATCAGATCATTCCACCAGATCTGAGTTATTGGGTATTTGGATTGGACGATCTTTGTGTCGTCTCAGAAGACTTTTCTTCTCATATTGCGATTTTGGTCAGGGTTACAGAGCAATTCCGAAAAGCTAATCCTACGCTTAACCTGGCTAAAAGCCAATTTTATGTCGCAAGCATCAACTATATTGTCACTATATGTCATTGGTAGTGTAGCATTGGTACTGACCCTGCAAAAATATCCTGTATTGTGAATTGGCCTTTGCAAAAGATCTTAAAACAGGTACGAGGGTTTTTTAGGAGTTTGTTGTTGATACCGTCGTTTTATGTCATTGGTAGTGTAGCATTGGTACTGACCCTGCAAAAGAATCCTGTATTGTGAATTGGCCTTTGCCAAAGAACTTAAAACAGGTACGAGGGTTTGTTGTTGGTACCGTCGTTTTATTCATAATTTCTCGGATCTTCCTTGTCCAATCAGAGATTTATTATCCAAAAAGATCAAATTTGAATGGACCTCCGAAGCTTAAATAGCTATGGACAAACTAAAAGAAGTTCTGACGTCTGCACCTGTTCTAACGAATCCAGACTTTGAAAATAAGTTTTACCTTCATTGCGATGCCAGCGATTTCGGCATTGGCGCAGTATTAGTTCAGTTCTCAGATGAGGGAGCGGAGAAGCCCATTGCATTTATGTCTAAAAAGTTAAGTACAGCTCAACGTAACTATAGCGTTACTGAACGTGAATGTCTAGCAGTCGTTCTAGCCATTGAGAAATCCCGCTGCTACTTAGAGCTACAGGAGTTCGAAGTGGTAACAGACCATTCTAGTCTTCTTTGGCTAATGCGTCAGCAAAACGTTTCCGGCAGACTTGCACGATGGATATTTCGCAATTTAAATTTACCTTTTTGTATAAGAAAGGGAAGGATCGATCTTCAAGCAGAAGCGTTTTCAGAGGATTCGTATGTGGCACTGAGAGATAAATAAAGTAAAAACAGACCCCATTACCCGATATTAAATTTGTAGACAAATATATATATTTTCGTACGGAGCCCGCTGAGCGAAATGAGGTACAAGAAAAACTTCCTTGGAAACTCTGGGTACCCGAGAGTCTTCGTGCCGATGGCCTTAAACAAGCTCACGATAGTCTTACTGCAGGCCATGCTGGAATGCAGAAGACTATAGAAAAACTTAGGCTTCATTTATTTTGGCCAGGGTTATCCAAGGATGTAAAGTACTATATCCGTTCTTGCGATATTTTCAAAACAAGCAAAGCACCGAATCAGACGCTAAGGCCACCTATGGGAGCTCAAGTACCTTCTTGTCGACCGTTTCAATGGCTGTACATCGACCTTCTTGGACCGTATCCTCGAAGTAAAGATGGTCATGTAGGCTTACTCATCGTTTTAGATCACTTTGACAAATACCATTGGTTACGGCCTTTAAAGAAATTCACATCACAGGCTTTAAGAGATTTTCTGTTGAAGCAAATATTTCATTGCTATGGAGTTCCAGAAACCATTATAAGTGATAATGGCACGCAATTCAAGGCAGTAGATTTCAATGCATTTTTTACTGAATTTGGTATTAATCACGTCTATACGGCCTTACGAGTATACTCCACAAAGTAAAGTAAGTAAGGTAAAAAGTAAAAAGTAAGGTGAATTTTCAATTTAAAATTCGCGGGCTTAAGATGGCGGACTATTTTTTTTTTTGAGTTGGGAGGACTGTTGATGACATCTGGCGGTAATTTCATGTCAATGTTAGTATCAGTACTATATTTACGCTTGTGTTTACCAAACGATCAAGAGTGCAATTGTCGATTTTTACAATGTCTGATTCAATTGAGCAGAGAAGTGCCATCAAATTTTGTTTGGGGAATGAAATTTCGGCTGCGGAAACGTTGAAGATGTTGCGGAAGGCCTTTGGTGATTCTACCATGTCCCAGAAAAATGTTCATAAGTGGTACAAAGACTTCAAAGAGGGTCGGGAACGTGTTGATGAGAGCACGTCAAAGTCGTTCAAAAATCAAGGTAATGATGACAGTTTTTTTCGATTTTCGTGGTGTGGTGCACTATGAATTCCTTCCACGTGGGCAAACTGTTAATAAGGAATATTATTTGAGCCTTATGCGTCGTTTGCGCGAAGCAATTCGTCGAAAAAGACCAGACTTATGGGCCAATAACTCTTGGTTTTTGCGTCACGATAATGCACCGTCGCACACTGCACTCGTTCTTCGTGACCATTTCGCCAAGA
The DNA here is from genome assembly GCA_018153105.1 of Drosophila rufa. Taxonomy (NCBI): domain Eukaryota; kingdom Metazoa; phylum Arthropoda; class Insecta; order Diptera; family Drosophilidae; genus Drosophila; species Drosophila rufa. The sequence goes on from JAECXS010000135.1 coordinate 593,958, forward strand.
ATTTGACGCATATCGTTCCGCAACCACCGTATTCTCCTGATTTGGCATAAGTGTATTTTATCGGGAGGGGATAACTTTGAAGGGGATGAAATTGATTCAGGAGAATAAATAAAGAATTTTCACTTTACAAACAAATTAACCTTACTTTTTGCCCACAGTAGTAATGCCGCAGAGCGTGTTAATCGTTCCTTGTTAGCTGCTATGCGATCTTACTTAAAGCACGATCAAAGAGAATGGGATTTGCACCTCATAAGCATTTCATGTTTGCTAAGGGCTGCGGTTCATTCTTCTTTAGGATGTTCTCCTTATCGAGCCTTGTTCGGACTAGATATGATTACGCATGGTTCCGATTACAAGTTGCTGAAAGAGTTATCACTGTTGGAAGAGCCGATTGTACCACTCTCCCGATCGGACAATTTAGCCATGTTGCGGAAAGACATTCAAGCTAACATCCGTCGCGCTTACGATCGCAATGTTGGTCAATATAACTTACGCTCCCAGCCCGTATCATTTAAAGAATGACAATACGTTTATTGTAGAAGTTTTGCACAAAGCAAGTTCTCCGCCAACTTTAACGCCAAACTCGGCCCAAAATTTATCAAACGTCGGTTAATGAAACTTTAGGAAATTGTTACTACCTAGTAGAAAATTTAGAGAAATAGGAACCTTCGATGCAAAACATTAAAAGCTAATTCCCGCTAATATTTCATCTAGCGAAAGAATATTATCGGGTGGTGTAACGGCCCAGGTTTTTTATTTACAAAAATATGCCCAAAAAGATTTTGTTTACCATAGCTCAAAAGCTTAGCATCGGCGATTGCATCGCTGATATTAATTAGATCCATGCTTATCTTACGCTTACTCTCTTAATTCAGCAGACCAGATCAGCGGCACTGATAAGCGCAGCTAACTTCGTTTGAGCTCAAACATATTCCAGAAAAAGCTTGTTATTCTGGAAATTTTCGCTATAAAAACGCCCACGCGGCTTTAGTCGATCGTTTCCAACTGACCGAAAAACTCCGCTACGCCGCTATTGTGTGTTTTTCAAAGAGCGATAAAAAGCTAAGTTATTAAGTAAAAGTGAAATAACCGCGCCGAAGCGCTTAAATAAATTGTGCATTCGGTCGCGAAATAAAGTGCATATCATTTTCTGGGATGAAGATTAATTTTCGGCCGCAGTTGGTCAGAGACAACTCCCTGGAGGAAGGTCTGGAAAATTTCCATATAGACTTTGCAGACTTTTCCGAAAGGTATGTAGAGTTAAAGGGAGATAAAAGGCGTTTTCCTAACGCAAATTTTTTTTTTAAGTTTTGCCTATGAAGCCAGTACACCAATATACGTGTAGAGAAAACAAGAGGAAAAGCTACATTGGACCTAGTCAATAATAAAGGAAAATCTACATCGGACTTGACACAAATAAAAGGATTTTCCTTTTATTTACGACGAATCTACAGAACAATAAGAGGAAACTAAATTAACACAATAAACCAAGCCAGTGAGAAGTCCTCAGGCAGTGCAGTTAACTCCGAGTCCGCCCCTGTCCTCGCGCAGTAGCAGCGCCGCTGCGCTGTAGACCATGCCAAAATCAACGGCAGAAACGTAGGCAGTGCAGCAGCATAGGCAGTGCAGAAGCAGAGACAGTGAATAAGCTTGCCAGGAGCGGCCCCGATCGCACCGCGGGTTTTAGGCAAATGTTTTAAAAATTTATTGTTGTTCTGCTGAAAACCAACTCTGGTTTAATAGCACTTAAATACTAGATTAAATAGCAGAGAGTGTTGCTATTAAAAAACATTAAAGTAAAAAGTTAAACCCCAAAATTTAAAATCAATAGTTAATAACAATGTAAAATCAACCATTAAAATCAAAAGCTAAAATCACAAGTTCAAATCACTTAAGGCTTTTATGAGAAGTTAGGTTCATATATAAAAGCTTTCTTATTGCCCCCAAAAGTTTCTATTATCATCACCACGACCACGCTGAAAGGCCTTTCAACGCTGGATTATATGAAATGTGAGTAATACCCTGCAAAATTATATATCGCTTTTTATTTGGATTTATCTTCTTGAATATATCGAGCCGATCCAACCGAAACATGAATATCGTTGGTGACAGCTAAGTTGAATTAAATAAAAATTTCGTTTACAATTAAATTCACTACACTGGGGAAAAAAAAAAAAATAATTATAGTTAACCAAAAAGTTACAAAAAAATATAAATTAAATATGGTACAATTTTGAAAATTGTTTTGCATACACTGAAAACAAAATCAATAAATTAAATTACATATGAAAAATAAAAAAAAATTAAAATAGAATAAAATCAATAAATATATGTAACCCACTCTCTTAAATTTAAATAGAATCAAACCAACATGCATTTAAAAATCTAGTATTAATAAACAAGTAAATAACCTTATCATTTATTACATCTATTTAAATTAAATCGAAACATGTAGTCATAAAAATTTTTAATATTTAACTCGCACATTGTTATCACATGCAACTGCCTTTTTTTTCGACTATACACAGAAACCAAAAAAAATGAACCCCCAATAAACCATGAAATAAACACAACAACATATATACCCCAACATATCAAGTATACACTAAAAATAACAATGAATTAAATACAATGTACGATTGAAAACAATAAAATCGAAGTTAGTTAGGTAATTAACATGAGAAGATGAATATAATTTTGTTTATTAAAATTTATAAGAATTAAGATTTGAAGTCATGATGTATTAAATTTGATGTTTTTCTGGATTGACCTTCGGAGGAATCTTTAGGGTATCTTCAGCGCTTGTGTAACTTTGAAGATCATGGTTAGAGTCAAATAACATCTAAGACCTCGCTAACCTTACAGTCGCTAACAGTCTGAATTTTCAGCCCTTTGTTTGCCCTTGTTAAGTTCGTGCAGTAAAGCTCCCTTGATAGTTTCAGTAGGAATGTGGTAAGGAAATGGGAAAAACCCACCCCAACGCCAATTGAGCTTCGGTACCAGAGGATTCCGCCCGCCAATGTTCCCAACCCGGCAGATAGTGAGATCGAGAGAGGCTAGCTATTTAGTTAATCGGAGATGCCGCACATATCCTACATGCATTACCCTCCTTCACACACACATCGTTCATTACAGAATACATTATTGTATATAAACAAGTAAAAAAGCTACAGTCGACTGTGCTCGACTGTGAGATACCCGGTACCTAAACTTTTGCGCTTCACACTAAAAGGCAATTTAAAAATGTACATACACTACATTGTACATACATATGTACATTGGCGCCATTATATCGCACGGCCAAGGCTCGAATGCGCCACCTGTCGGCTACAGCTTGCAACAGCAGTGCCTTAGGGCGGTGTGTTAAAATTCTAACCTTATTGCTAATATCTCCCATGTTTATCATCCGATTTTACTGAAATTTTCAGGAAACGTCCGCTCTATTTTATTCATTTTTTGTATTTATTAACTTTTACCCGAAAAAAAACGAGTATAGCTTATTTAACGTTTTATATGATTTTTGGGGGCGGAAGTAGGCGTGGCCAAATTTTAAAACAAACTTGATCTGCGTGCAACAGATTCCAATGTTGTCACCAAATTTGGTAACTCTAGCTCTTATAGTCTCTGAGATCTGTTGTTTCACACGGACGGACAGACGGACATGGCTAAATCGACTCAGCTGGTGATACTGATCAAGAATATATATAGTTTATGGGGTCAGAGATGCCTCCTTCTGCCTGTTACATACATTCTCGGTTGGCACAAACTTATAATACCCTTGTACCCTATGGGTACCGGGTATAAAAATTGATAACAAATTATGATTTTATTTTTATATATTTATTATATACAATATATATTGTAAATTAAGTAAATATCATAATTAACAATTATGATTTTGCTTGTTATTGTTAATTTTCTTAAACTTTCCCGCTAGAAAAAACGAATTCCCGCCAAAATGCTGTCAGCGCTGATTCTTAAGTCCTCCTTTGCTGCATTCTGCCCATGCCCATGAGTAAAAACACGCGCCGGCACGCGTCAGTAAAAATAAGATATATATACACACATTTGCATGCAAATATGTACATACATTCATACACATCTATTGTTTTGCGGAATCGCGCCTTTATTTGATTGCAAAATATGAATTAACTAAAACTTAATCCGTTTACCCAATAAATATTATTTTTTTAGTGACAACTTTTTTTTTTAATTTGGATTTTTTCAAAAGGTTATAAAACCTCATTTAGACAATTTTTTTGTTTGTTTTATTTTTGAAAATCTAAAGATACGTAAGATTAAATTAGGTTAGACTCTAAACCGTTTATTACAAAACTATTTTTTATTGAGTCTTTACTATGTTTAAACGGTTATTCTGAATTTAAACCATCGTTTATCGTTTCAGATGCCGAGGCATACATACATCTGTTGTTTATTTTCTGTCTCTTTTCCTTTTATGTTTGGCCTTGGAGCGCACTTGACCGAATGACATCAGAACTAGAACCAAACGATATTGTATGTAACACAAATGGTCCACTGATTTACATTTGTGAACTTATGGTATAAGAATTAGAAGGGAATGTTTGTTACACAAATGGTACACTGTTCTAAACGCAACACCAACAAGGTATCGCTATGAGAACATGGTCTCAAAATACTAGACGTTATGTCGTGCGTAAGCTTGACACACCCCTTTTTTGTTCGTTATTTATGATGTTGTTTTCGTTTGTTGATGTTACTTATTTTGTATTCGATTTTTGTTTGAAATATTCATTTATGATTATTGTATCAACAACAAACTAATTATACCCTTGAAGTTTGCAATTTGATCCAACTGTTTGTTGTGTCCGGCTTATCGGGTAGTGGATGGTGATAGGCGTGGGAGTTGGTGGGAGTAGTTTCGATAGATCGGAGGCGAACTAAGCTATAAGCTAATCGATCTGTACGAACGTGGCTGCCAAAACGAAAACAAGGTGGGGCTTTCGCAACGTTGCGAAAAAGTTCGTTCACCCGCCGAAAGCGAAGATCGAAAAATAACGGAGTTCGCAACGTGGGTTTTCGAGCTTGCACTTCCTCCGGTGTTTCTGACGAAAGGGAGAGAGATTCGGGAACAGAAACGCTAAGCCCGCCAGTTCTGTGCGAAACTTATTTCGGAGACCAAGGATATTTATATTTGTTGCGGCGAAAATAACAAGGAAGGATCTTGGATCGAATCCGAAAGCAGAGGACGAGACCTGGGCAGCAGGATCGGCAAGCCATAATAGGTGAGTGGCCAGGTGCCAGAGGTAATAGAACAGTAAAAGAAGAACTTTGCTATTATTTCTAGAAGCCGACCAGACCCAGTCTCTCCAAGGAGACAAACGCCAGGCCATTCTACGGGCCTGGCGACATTTTTTTTGCCAACACGGAATTTTTGTGATGTATGTGTGTTTGTTAGTTATGTAGGGGCAGCTACAAATTAGGGAAGGGAAATGCAGAGGAGCTCAAAAGCGATCTAGATTTTCCAAACTGACGGTGTTTCGTGTAGATATGTTCGTTAAGTTTTGAATGTTTGTTTGAATTTGAATTGTAAACAAACTGTGCAGTGAATAGTGTTGTCGAACGTGAAGTTCTTGTCTGTGTGAATTCTATGTTAATTTTTGACTGTTACGTGTGTTAATGGGCCGGGCTATGTAATCCACGACCCAAACCAATGAGCTAGCCGAGACATGGCCCAAGCAGATGGCTACACGCGCAGGACCAGTGTTGGTCATAACATGTTATGATGATAAATAGTATGTCCATATAGATTAATAAATATTTAATTTAAGGGGCGTGTTTTAGGCCATTTGCGTGCTTCAAAAGAAGGGATTTGTAAATTGATGCAAATAGATTTGGGTACAGGATATATTACTTATTAACGTTGATTCAATGGACTGGCTCCAAACTTGTTTTTTATTATACCCGGTACCCATAGGGTACAAGGGTATTATAAGTTTGTGCCAACCGAGAATGTATGTAACAGGCAGAAGGAGGCATATCCGACCCCAAAAAGTATATATATTCTTGATCAGTATCACCAGCCGAGTCGATTTAGCCATGTCCGTCTGTCCGTCTGCCCGTCCGTGTGAAACAACAGATCTCAGAGACTATAAGAGCTAGAGTTACCAAATTTGGTGACAACATTGGAATCTGTTGCACGCAGATCAAGTTTGTTTTAAAATTTGGCCACGCCCACTTCCGCTCTCAAAAATCATAAAAAACGTTAAATAAGCTATACTCGTGTTTTTTCGGGTAAAAGTTAATAAATACAAAAAATGAATAAAATAGAGCGGACGTTTCCTGAAAATTTCAGTAAAATCGGATGATAAACATGGGAGATATTAGCAATAAGGTTAGAATTTTAACACACCGCCCTAAGGCACTGCTGTTGCAAGCTGTAGCCGACAGGTGGCGCATTCGAGCCTTGGCCGTGCGATATAATGGCGCCAATGTACATATGTATGTACAATGTAGTGTATGTACATTTTTAAATTGCCTTTTAGTGTGAAGCGCAAACGTTTAGGTACCGGTTATCTCACAGTCGAGCACAGTCGACTGTAGCTTTCTTACTTTTTTACAATTTGGTTTTGTTTACTTTATTACTGCAGTCTGATAGCCACTTCGTAACTACAATGAGGTGATTGGCTCTATTGTTCGTACTGGGCATCTTAAGCGATTATTTCTAGCTAAAATGAAATTTTTAAATCTACTACTGTGGGCAAAAAGTAAGGTGAATTCTCAATTTAAAATTCGCGGGCTTAAGATGGCGGACTAATTTTTTTTTTCTTGAGTTGGCAGGACTGTTGATGACATCTGGCTGTTATTTCATGTCAATTTCAGTATCAGTACTATATTTACGCTTGTGTTTACCAAACGATCAAGAGTGCATTTGTCGATTTTTACAATGTCTGATTTAATTGAGCAGAGAAGTGCCATCAAATTTTGTTTGCGGAATGAAATTTCGGCTGCGGAAACATTGAGGATATTGCGGAAGGCCTTTGGTGATTCTACCATGTCCCAAAAAATGTTTATAAGTGGTACAAAGACATCAAAGAGGGTCGGGAACGGAGCGCTCCGGACGACCATCGACGTCAACAGATGACCAACACGTCAATGGAGTGAAGGAATTAGTGCTCAAAAATCGGCGGTTGACTGTTACCGTTACCTTACTAATATGATCGGAATATCAGAAGGATCTGTGAAAACCATTTTGAAAGACCATTTGGGCCTACGAAAAGTCAAATCTCGTTTGGGACCGAAAACGCTCAATTTCATGCAAAAAAGTCATCGCGTTGATGTGTGTGAAACAATGCTTTCTGACTATCAGGACAAGCTCAAATGCATAATATCGGGCGATAAGACTTTGATTCATGCTTACGACCCTGAAACAACAGACCAATCAAGCGAATATCGTGCTAAAGGCGAGGCCAGACCGAAAAGAGCACGTCAAAGTCGTTCAAAAATCAAGGTTATGATGACAGTTTTTTTCGATTTTCGTGGTGTGGTGCACTATGAATTCCTTCCACCTGGCCAAACTGTTAATAAGGAATATTATTTGAGCGTTATGCGTCGTTTGCGTGAAGCAATTCTTCGAAAAAGACCAGAGTGATGGGCCAACAACTCTTGGTTTTTGCCTCACGATAATGCACCGTCGCACACTGCACTCGTTCTTCGTGACCATTTCGTGACCAAGAATTTGACGCATATCGTTCCGCAACCACCGTATTCTCCTGATTTGGCTCCGTGTGACTTCTGGCTATTCCCAAAACTCAAGAGACCACTCCGGGGAACGCGTTTCGAGTCGATTGAAGAGATAAAAGCGGAATCGACGAGGGCGCTCATGGCTATACCGGAAAGGGATTTTTTGGCCTGTTTCGAAGATTTGAAGAAACTTTGGCATAAGTGTATTTTATCGGGAGGGGATTACTTTGAAGGGGATGAAATTGATTCAGGAGAATAAATAAAGAACTTTCACTTTACAAACAAATTCACCTTACATTTTGCCCACAGTACACGTAGTATACTGATTTCAGTCAAGCATTTGACTTCGTTAATCATTCCCTTCTTGTTAGGAAACTCGACTTGGGGATTTTCCCGTCGATCTTCTTAGGTGGATCTCAAGTTATTTGAATGGCAGGACGCAAAATGTCCTCTTTAAAAATAACTTGTTGAATGTTCCTCGCATTATTTTACATATACTTTTCTTTCGCGCCTAATAACACCTAACAAGCACGTGCTTGGTTTCGAAGGGCCACTTGACCGTACTGACCGTAGTGCATCCCGTTTTTCCTCCCGAATCGCAAACTTTGTGCGCCTTTGGATCGTAGCGGACGATCTCCTTTTGCATATGGGCATTTTCCAGCATCGCGAATACACATTCGTACGCCTTCTGTCTATAAAACTACCCTTCAAAAAATAAATAAATAAAATACTATTTTTTCCTGTTTTTTTTTTATTTTTACGTAAATGTATTAGATCTACGCTTGGTTCAAAAAGTAGCCTCAGGTTTTTTTAATTGGCAAAAAACATGCAATACTCAGTGAATTCGAAGGAAATGGTCAAGTAAAAAAAATTTCGTTTTAAAAAGGGATAATGTAGCTTTAATTTAAGACCCCACCTTCCAAATTTAACAAAGTAGTATTTTTTCGATGATTGAAAAGGTAGTTTCGCGAACACACACTTTTTCCGTCATGTTTTTTATCTCACATTTTCGTATGAATAACTTTAAACTTTCTTGAAAAACCAACTTATTATGTACTTAATAGATATCGAAGAGAAGATTTGGTAGAAAAAGTGCCAACATTTCGTATGTTTTGCATGCAAAATATAATATATAAAAATTCATTTAAAAATACCAAAAAATATCGAACTTTTAGTTTTTTCAGTTTTCTGGCCGATCTTCACATGAAAGCACTAAGATATGCTATGTAACCATTGTATTATGATTTATGATCATTTTTCTTGACCTAGTTTTTTTTTTACCTAGTTTTAGGGTATTTAATTTGTTTTCCGCCATTTTTCTTTTTATTTTGTTTTGTGAATGCCTAATATCTTAAGAATATAAAGTCAAAATTTGACATCGATCGGAGCAAAAATAACGAAGTAATGGGTAGTTGAACGGAGGTCATTCTATGTTCGATGTATGGGGAGCCAAAACTTTAAAGCGCTGCCCTGAAAAGTGTCATTTTCAAAGTCGGTGTACACGATTACTAAAAAGCTATTTGACCAATCGTTTTGAAATTTTGCACATAGCTTTTGCTATTAATTCTCCAGGTATCACCTGGGGTTTTTAAATTTTATTTTTTGTTATATTTTTTATTTAACAATTAAACTTTTTTTTAGTCAAGAATTGAATTTTTGACTTCAAACTTTCATGAAAAATCGAAAAAAAAATTAAAAAAAGAAAAACTCCAAGGTGATACTTACGGACAATTATCTTTTAACTAATGCCTATTTTGGTTTTCATATCGAACTATTCTGTGGATCGTTAGGATGTGCACACCAAATCTTTTTTTTCTGGAGGGGCCACGCGAGATATACACATATCTTTGCACATATTTTCCAAAGAAACATTTTTTCAAAAATTGTCTAAATGTTACGTTATTATATGTAATTTAAATTAATAAACTGGCTTTATCCGTTTCACCACAACAAATTTTTGAAAAGTGGCCCATTTTGCACCGAATTAACCCTACCCCCCCTTAAATATTAGAAGTTCAAAAATAAAGATAATATGTTGAATATTTTTAAATTATTGTTAAAAATCTTAATTTTTTATTTATTCGTAAAAGGGAGTTTATCTGGTGCACCAGCTACTGCTGGCCATAGAACGCTTAGAGGTTTGCACATAATCGCTTTTAGCGAGACTTTTGGCAATGAGGAGTTCTGGCGAGGGAATTCTAAAAGGGCTACCAAGAAGCGTAGGCTTCTCAGATGCGCGTCTATTCCATTTTCACAAGCAAAAAAAAGTAAAGCCGAAGAATTGAAAATCTCCTACTATAGTCAGATCAGAATCATTTGTATCTTGATTGAATGGTATTTAAAAATTGGAGCTGTTGGGGGGCCTTTGGTGCAAAAATCCCAAAATAGTGACTTTTGGTTTTCTTGCTAGTTTAGCGAGAAAACAGCTAAAAAGGCTAGATTTCCCGCGCCCATATCTTCTAAACAACAAAAGTTACAGAAACGGACTTCATGTTGTTAGAAAGGTATTTTGAAGTGATAATAACTTTGCCTTGACATAATTTATCTTAATATAATATTTAAGAATTTCAAAATAAAAAAAATTTTTTTTTTAAGTTTTTGAAATTTTTTCAAAAATAGCTCTAACGATTTTAAAAGTTACTCAAGGACACATAGCCCTTGATATTGCTCAACTTTTGGGACGTGGGACGAGGGTCTTTTTACATTATTTATACACGACTTGCCCGAAGTTTTGACTAACTCAAGAGAGACGTTAAACTTTGCGTGCAATATAAGGACGGCGCTAGCCAGTCATATTTACAAACAGATCTTAGTAACTTTCAAAAATGGTGCAGTGCAATCCTACTAAACCTAAATGGCTTAAAGTGCAAACTCGTGGCACTCTCAAGTGTCTCTGCCAAGCTAAACTGCAGTTTATTGATCATATTTCGTGCATTGTAAATAAAGCCAAGGGTGTGCTTGTATTTATGAAATATGGTCGAAAGAATTCGATGACCCCTACGTCACTAAGAATTTATACATTTCGTTCGTCCTATTTTAGAATATGGATCTTGCGTTTGAAGTCCCCAGTGGGACGTCCACAGCAAACGCATTTTTGTGTCTTAAAGTTGGAAGCAAACTTAAGGTTGCCCTCTTATTCTAGTAGACTTCCCCTAATTAACCTACCTTTCTTAGCAAACCGTAGAAAGAGGTTTCTTCGTCGTCTTCGCCGCCTACAAGCTTCAACTGCTTGAACTGGCTGGCGCTCTTAACCAAGAGAGCTTTCGCCCCTAAACTATTTTTGTTTCTAAATATATATTTACATTTATTTATTTATTTCTATTTCTAATGTCTTTATTATCTGCCTACTTATTGTATTGTCAAAAGTTTGCAATTATCTTTTTGATTTTTAAAGTACTATTAGTAACTAAAGCCTGCTTCCAAGTAGATATTAAGTTCGATCGGACTGAATTAAGGAATTCTATAGCTGCGAGCTTGATCAAAATTTTAAGAAAGCACAAAAACGGGCTCAGGGCTGCCCACATTAATGCAAAAAATCGGATGAAGAAAATTGATAAGTTTAGATATCTCTTTCTTTAGTCTACTGTAGATGTTATTTGTGTCTCCGAGACTTGGTTGTTGTCAGATTATTGTGGTTTGTCTATGGCGTGTGATAATTATGTTGTTTATCGTACGATCGTTCGGTCATACTGGTGGTGTTGCAATATATGTAAACAAAAATTGTATTTGTTAAATGTTTTTATTGGATGCATTTATCGGCCGAACCGTAATATAGAATATGCCTCCTCTATGACTGTTATCCGTGAACAATCTGTACATTATACAGATATTATCATCACAGGTGATCTTAATAGCAACATTTTAACAGAGAACCATTTGCTGTATACTTTCTAGTCTATTGGTTTCTCTTCAATTAATCGGCAGACACGAACGCCATTTTCTAAGACCTGTGATACCCTTCTTGACCTTTTCCTTGTAATGACGATAGTAAGATGTTGTTGTATATGACCAGGTTTCTATACCAGTTTTCTCCATGACATGACCTCATCTCCTGGACTTATAACACTACAGATTTAGGGACTTTAAGAATATCGAGCACAATGAACTAGTAGCTGAATTTAATACATGTGATTGGGCCTCCATTTACTTGACACCCTTTATTAAGCACCAATTAAATATATTCAATAGCAAAATTGAGTACCTTTAAATATATTCAATAAATTAAATATATTCAATAGCAAAATTGAGTACCTTTTCGACAAATGTGTACCTGTAAAGCAGAAAAACACTCATGCCTCGCAGAATCCTTGGTTTAGTGCGGATATAAAAAGGCATATAGCTATACAAAGTGGCAGCGGTATAAAACCGAATTTTGTAGGACCAAGTACACACAGGCACGACAGGTCGTACGGCAACTAATAACATCATCTAAATTCGACTTTCTTTAGTCCAATATAGATGTTATTTGTGTCTCCGAGACTTGGTTGTTGTCAGATTATTGTGATTTGTCTATGGCGTCTGATAAGTGACACAAGTTTGCTAAAAATCTGTCCACTAAAATCAACTGGCGTGAATTAAAAATCTTAGGAATATGGAAAAACAAACGGCCCAGCAGCAAGTGGACGTAAATAGCTTGAACAGTAAGTTTGTGCAACTCGAAGTACCTGAAGCTGCATGCAACAAGTACTTGAACGCCTTACCTGACTGTGATAATTGTTTTAGTTTTACGTGTGTTAGTCAATGTGATGTCTTAGAATGTTTACTAAAAATTAAGTCCAATGCTGTAGGCCTAGATGAAATTAGCACCAAATTTATAAAATTACTCGTGCCGTTACTACTCCCGTAATATTACCGTAAGGTAATAACGACTTTTGACCAATTTCCTTACTTCATTTTCTATAAATTTTTTTTTGAAATCTGCTGGCAGCTCAGATTCAGCACTTTTTGGATGACAATTTATTGTTAAGTATAAAGCAATCAGGTTTCAGAAAGAAGAGAAGCTGCATTAGTGCTATCACTGACATAGTTGAAGACATACGCATAGAAGGGGTTTGATACAGTTAACCATATATCCTATGCACTAAGCTGGAATCAATTTTTAACTTTTCAAACACTGCAGTTAGACTCTTGAGGTCCTATCTCACTGATAGACACCAAGCTGTTGTGTCTGTATTTCTAGCTTTGCCAAGACTACCAGAGGGTATTCCCAAGGATCTGTGTTAGGGCCATTACTGTTTTCCATGTATGTTAATGACTTGCCCAATGTTCTGTCCGAATGTGATCTCCACTTATAATCTGATGATGTGCAATTCTATGTTAGTAAACCGATGTGTCAAATTGCTGATTGTATTACTGAGTACAATACCTTGCCCAACAAAATCAATACATGGACTCATGCTTAAACGAAAAAAAAAAACAATTATATAGTTATATACAAAAAAAAACCGATAAATTCAAGAACTTCCTCACAACTTCAAAATTTTGCCACACGAATGCTAGTAGCCAAAACAATACTCATTCTATGTCATTTTTATGGTGTTGTAGTTTTTGGGCACAGTGATTCGCTTGATATGCAAATCAAATAAAAACACTTCTTAACGAGGTATGATTCAAGTGACGATGGCACATTCAATTCAAAATTTCGAATACCAAACTTTTGTGACGATTAATAGTTATTTAAACTAAAATATTTAAACAGTTTTTAATTAGTTTCAAAATCGGCACGCTGCCTGTTTTGCCTGTTTAAATTTTAAAGCTAAGTGCCGATTTAGAAACTTATTAAAAACTATTAAATATTTTTGTTATATGGCCTTGAGTGACTATCAAAATCGTTAGAGCCATTTTTAAGAAAACTTCAAAAACCTAAAAAAAAATTTATTTGAATTATATATTCTTAAATGTTATATTTAGATCAATTATGTCAAGGCAAAACTATTATCATTTCAAAAGCTTTCGGTAGCTTTAGTCGTTTAGAAGTTATGGGCGCGGGAAATCTGGCTTTTTTTAGCTGTTTTCCCGCCAAACTAACGGGAACCCCAAAAAGGCGTAAAACAAAAAATGTTTAGCTCGAGCTGTTTAATGAAATTAAAGTGGTTCCAGGACTCTAAAACAAAAAAATCGACAGACACACAGGCAGACAGACAAACAACAGGACAAACGACGTTTTCATTTCGGAAAGGCCGTTAAAATTTAGTTTATTGAATATCTTTTGAACGGAGTGATCGAGGTGTCATTCGACGCGTATTTAAAGCTAGATCACAACAACCTGCCGCAATAGCTCCAATTTGCAAAATTTTCAATTTCGCACTTTTACTCTCATTTCTCCGAAACTAATCCGTTTTTGAAAAATCTTAGTATGCAGTTTCAAAGAGGTTTACAATACCTTTCGATCACGATATAAAAGGTTCTGATCGGACTATCGTAGCAGATTTTCAATTCTACGACTGTATATAGTAGTCTCCTTGCGCACCACAGTCTCGGTGCTCATCGTCACTACGTGGACTGCCGTCCACAGTGATATTAACTGTAAGGCCAAGCGCACACTAGCGGCTGAAAGCGGAACTTATTGCTGAGATTATTCAGCTCGAAAAAACAAACGATCTGTTTGCTTGAAAGTGCGCACACTGAAAGCTCAGCTGAGCTGATCAGCTGCAAGTTCAGTTCAGCTCTGCTTGATCGATCAAACCAGTTTGATTTATCAGCAAGCTGACGAGCTGATTTTATTGTGTTGCGAAGTGGGAGCCAAACCTTAAACGGTGAAATCTCTCAGTATTAAAGCTATCTGAATGAAACTTGGCAGATAGTCTTATTTATGTTGAAGAAAGTATATAAGTCGGAACGGGCCAGATCTGTCCACTATATCATATAGCTGCCATAAGAAATATCGGGCCAAATGGGCCGATATTCATTTGTTTTGTAAGATATCGGTTTAACTCTTAGTAAATGGTCTTTTAATTGAAATATAGCCATACATTTCAAATTTTATTCAACTCTGACTCATATCTTATAGCTGTCATAGGAACGATCAGCCAAATTAGTAGATTTTCGATGTTAATTTAATTTTATTTGTAGTCAGCCTCAGCTTCAGTTGTGCGCAACCAAAAAAATCTCAGCTAGCTGAGGAGCTTTGAAGTTCTCAGCTCGCTTATAATCTCAGCAATAAGTTCCGCTTTCAGCTGCTAGTGTGCGCTTGGCCTTATTTGTAACTCGATAGTGCGATATGTGTTTAATCTTTGTTGGACTGACCATACACCACATTTAATCACTAAATTTTGACCTAAGCCTTAAAAAGTGGATTGACTTTAAAACCCTCATATATTTCCGCGGTATTTATATCGTAGGCTTCTTCCTGCGCAATCGCACAGAACTCAAAATTTCAAAAGGCAATTTTTTATCAACGCAATCAGTCTATGGAACAATTTACTTCATGCCCTTAAAATCAATAGAAGCGCACCTCAATTTAAATCTCAATTAAAAGAGTTCCTTCAATCTTAAAGGTAGTTCAAACTTACTCAAACTTTATCTTCTTCTAATATTGGTAATAAAATGTTAGTAATAAAATGCGCTAATACTTTAAGTTAGCATGATGTATTTAACGCACTATGGGCTGAACGACTACTTTATCTGGCCAAAACCCATTTTTAAAAGTCGTTAAAATAACTTTTTTTAACCAGGATGTAATTCAATAACATTAATCTGAAATGTTACGAACATTAATATAAGTGTTTTTGAGTGTGAATGGTTTGGTTAGTTGAGTATATTATTGTATTTGGTTAGTTGAGTATATTATATACATGTAAATGTTGTGGGTCCCTGAGTATTTGTTTTGCTTTAAAAAGTTGGGAGCTAATTCGAGGGGCGATTTAATTTAAGAAGTATCGTATAACGCTGTAAAATTGGAACGGACAAACGGACGGGTATGTCACAGTCGAGTGTGCTTTCTTTCTTATTTGTTTTCAATTGCAAACTTCAAGGGTTCTTGCAATAATTAATAACTTGGACCAATATAGCTCCGATTTAATAAGCCACCATCTATCGTTTAGGGTTAAATACAAATTTATTTCGAGAAAAATATTAAATTTATAAAATTATTTTAATCGTCTTAGACCAGATTAATACTGATTATCATTTTTAATATTTTTTCAGAGTTGCTGCTTCCCAGCTTGCCACCCTTGGATGTCCAGAGTTAATAGCGCATACAAGGGAAGAGTACCAAGATATTGCTATACGTCTTGGAACAAAAAAGGAATATTTAAAAGCTCTACGAGCTAAAGTATGGAAAGCTCGAGTGGAAAGTCCATTATTTGACTGCTCACAGTATGCCAAAGGTTTAGAAATATTGTTTTTACAAATGTGGGAAAGATTTAGAAATGGTGAATTACCCGATCACATTTCTGCAATGGAAAAAATATGAAATAAAATTAATTATATATTTGACACGCAATGGAGAAATAAGAATAAAATGCTTAAAAAATACATACACGAATACCTTATTTTTCTGCATAAGAAAGAAAAGTAAACCTTAACATTTTACATACCAAGTTTGGTTCATCAAGCTAACTATTTACTATTTAAGGCGTTACTTTGTATTAAAAAAAAGTGAAACTAAAATGTGTTTGGTGTATATCAAATGCTGCCTATTAAAAAAAAACAGTCGTCTTTTTATTATTTATTTCTGACCGGCGTGGTTTCTGTAAGAGATTCCCAAAATGGATATGAAACATGTTGAGATTTAGTTCAGTAATCTGCGTTTGCAATTTGTATTGTTCTTAATCACTGTGGACGGCAGTCCAAGTAGTGACGATGAGCACCGAGACTGTGGTGCGCAAGGAGACTACTATATAGACCCGTAGAATTGAAAATCTCATTGTCACTATGTGGACTGCCGTCTACAGTGATGTGCCCGCTGCGTGATCCGAATTAACCCTACCTTCAGCGCGCGTGATCTACCTCAAACCTGCAAAATCTGAATTCCTAAAGCTAGGTACACACGATGCAAACAATTTGCAGCAAGTTCAAAATAATTTGCAGCAAAAGTTTGCACAAATGTTTACACCTATGCAAATATTGCAAGAAAATTTCCTGCTGCAATCAATTTTTATTTTGCACGCAAACTTTTGCATGGCTATTTCGTGCAATATATTGCGTTAATGTCTACACGTGTTTTCATTTTTGTTTGCAGTGCTTGCAAGTGACACTCATTTGCAAGTTCTGTTGTTTTGTGAAAGTCAGAGAATAACAAAGTGTTTATATTATGTCGGCACAAAAATCCAGAGCTGCTGCTATTGCCATATTAGCAACTTTAATTAAACGCAAAAAAAGTGAGAAAATTAGAGTCTGCAAAAAAACGAAAGTGTTGGGTGAAAGAGTGGATTTCTAAAAGAGATGAAAAAGGAGTGCATCAGAACCTTTTAAAAGAGCTACAAAATGGCGATGAAACAAACTATTACAATTTTTTTCGCATGTCAGTCAGTGATTTCAATTTTTTATTAGAAAAAGTAAAAAACAAAATAACTAAACAAGACACTGTAATGCGTCCTGCGATTCCACCAAATGAGCGATTAGCCCTGACATTGCGTTTTTTAGCCACGGGTAAGTATTAAATATAATTAACATTGTTATGAACTTTTAAATAATATGTTTATTGATGAAATTAAATTTTTTACAGGTGATTCATATCATTCTCTGATGTTTCTTTTTCGCATTCCTGTGAGTACGGTTGCAAGCATTGTGCCGGAGTCTTGTCGAGCTGTATATGAATGCCTGAAAAGGGAATATCTTAAAGTAAGTGTGTAAATTATATATGCATTTACTAGTTTACCATCTGAAAAGGCAAAAACTGGAGAATTGGTAGACGAGTACACGATATTAGGTGTGGAACAAGTAAAAGTGTCCTCGCTATCAATTTCCGATACTTCCAAAATAGCTCTTTGAATTTTTCTGCGAAGCAGAAGTCTATTTTGGTCTGATTTCAACAATCTGAGCTCAGATGCAACGAAATCACCGAACACCTGATGGTCATCCGCTGGCTTATCGAGTACAGCGCTTGCCTTTTTAATAAGCAGATCTTCGTCCATAAATTCAATCTCGTGACGTTTTCTTTTTTTTGCTTTGGATGTACTTGGTACGTCATCTGTTGTTATTGACGAATTAGCTGAACATGGTGCCTCTCCTGAGAATATTGTGTTAACGGTGCTTTCACTTAGATCCTAAATATATGTGAAAAAGTATGAAAAGAAAATGTAAACAAAATATTAATAATTTATTTGAATTTTCGTAGGTTCCCAATTCTACAAACGAGTGGCTTAAAATTTCATCCGATTTTGAAAGTATTTGGAACTTTCCTCATTGTATCGGTGCATTAGACGGAAAACACGTAGTTATGAAAGCTCCGTCTAAAAGTGGTAGTACCTACTTCAACTATAAGGGCACGCATAGCGTTGTGCTAATGGTGTTAGCAGATGCAAACTATAAAATAATTTACTTCGATGTAGGAGGCAAAGGAAGAATTTCTGATGGAGGAATTTTTAATGCATGTAGTCTATCATATGCGTTACAAAATGAACAACTTAATGTTCCTGAGGAGCAGCCACTTCCAGGTCGAGATCTAAAGGTGCCCTATGTACTTGTAGCGGATGATGCATTCGCATTGAAAACATACATAATGAAACCATATCCATTCAGAAATCAACCAGCTCCAAATCGTGTTTTTAACTACCGTCTTTCCAGAGCAAGAAGAGTGGTAGAAAATGTTTTTGGCATAATGGCAAATAGATTTCGGGTTTTAAGAAAGCCATTGGAACTTGGGCCAGAAAAGACAATAGATGTTGTCTCTGCAGTTTGTGCATTACATAACTGGTTGATGGCCAAGAAAGAGTCAAAACAAAAATATGCTCCGAATGGAACATTCGACAATGAAGTTGATGGAGAAGTGGTACCAGGAACTTGGCGTAACGATCTGACGTTAGAAGGAAACTGCATACCAATTCAAAGAAGTACGCAAAACTCTACTCAAGCAAAAGATATACGTGAAGAATTTAAAAATTTTTTTGTTTCGCCTGATGGTGAAGTGTCATGGCAATATAAACATATATAAAATAAGTAATTACTACGATATGTTCAATAAATTGTACTACTTACCAAATTTTGAATTTTATAATTATTTCCGTCGTCATTCTTTATAAATTTAAGCGCATCGAAAAACTCCCATTTGCTGGTATAATTGTCCGCTGTACCCTGGCCACTCTTTTTTGCTTCACTCTGCGCACCTCTTGCTAAAATTGAGTGCGCAAATGGTGAATTTTTGTTTTTACTTCACCATCACTTTTATCTAAATTTTCAGCAATTTCGCGATAAGCATTTTGCTTTTTATGCTTATTTTTATAATCTGCTGAAGAGACATCCCATAAAACAGGGTGATTCTCATATAATTCAATTAATTTTATTGTTTTCTCGCGATCCCACATGTTGTTTTCTTGCTGCAATATTGCGACTGAAAGCAAACAGCACATGCAAACTAGCAAACAACTGACGCAACCAAGATAACGGTAAAAAAATGTATACAGACAGCAAGCAAGAAATATTGCTGCAAAAAAATTTTGCAAGTTCTTTGTTTGCAGCAAAATGATTTCACTCGTGTTTATACGTGCAAATTTGTTTGCAGCAATCAACTTGCTGCAAATTGTTTGCATCGTGTGTACCTAGCTTAAGAAAGGATATCGAATATTTAAGTCACGTAGTTACTGACAAAGGAATCAAACCCAATAAAAAAAAAAAACAATTCGGAGAGCTACAGTCGAGTGTGACCGACTGTGAGATACCCGGTATCCAAAGCATTGTTAGTGAAATTAAATTGCAAATGAACATGGAAAAAAGAAAGTGTAGACAAATACTTGTAATACAAAATTTGGTACCTCTAGCTCTTAAAGTCTCTAAGATCTGTTTACCAACATGGACAGACAGACATGGCTAAATCGACTCGGCAAGTGATGCTGATTATGGGGTCGGAGATGCCTCCTTCTGCCCGTTACATACATTCTCGGTTTTCACTAACTTATAATTCCCTTGTACCCTATGGGTACCGAGTATACAAATAAAAAATGCTATCAAGTAATTTCCGGTTCCACGAACAAAAGACTTAAAATAACAAAAAAAAAAAAAAAAACAAGTGGGAAAGCTACAGAAGAGTGTGACCGACTGTGAGATACCTTGTGTGGTGAAATTAAATAGCCCATGAACATGGAAAAATGAAAATGATGATTAATAAAGAAAAATGTTACTAGAAACATGTTGAGCAAAATCCAAAACAGACAAATGTTGCTAGGAACATGTTGAGCAACACCCATTGGCACAGAAGAAGAAGAAACATACAAAGAAACTTTACTGTTAATAACTTTCATGTTTATCATCTGATTTTACTCAAATTTTCAGAAAACGTCCGCGAATGCCTTTTTATTTATTTTATCTATTTATATTAGGCCGAAAATCACGATTATAGCTTATATATATATATATATTTTTTTTTATACTTTGCTGTTATTTATTGAATCTTCTCCATTTAGAGACTAACAATAAGTTTGTCAAATCTTATATTAATAACCTAACTAACAGTCATATGACTGGCACAGAGTTGTATGGCCCTGACAATTATTGCTGGGTTGGAAGGTCGTTTCGTTGTAGGCGGGTTCTGCTGGAAGCCCGAGTCAAGCCTCTTGCCAGATGATTAGGGTGCACAGTAAGTTTTTTATTATAGGTCGCCTTTTGCTTGTCTATTTCATCTTTTACTGCAAGAATGCCGAGATCCCTATGGATGTTTTGGTTGCGAATATACCATGGTGCCCCAGTGATAGTTCTCAGGATTTTTGATTGCGCGCGCTGTATGATGTCTATGTTGCTGCTGCTCGCGTTTCCCCATATAGCTTATATAACGTTTTTTATTATTTTTGGGACGGAAGTGGGCGTGGCCAGATTTTAAAACAAACTTGATATGCGTGCAACGGATTAGAACACAGTGGTCGATTCTGTACGTAATAAATAGTAAAGAAAAATGTCGAATATTGTGTAAATTTATTATTTTCTTAAAAGCCAACATCCCGCCAATAATAATTCTAGTGATCAAATATTTTTTTTTATCAATAGTCACTCAGTCGTGATTCATCAAAGCTTGTGATAGTTTTCTGTCCATACCTATTACCCTATTTAAACTGCCGCTTAAAGTCACAGTAACGGAAAGTTGTTCGAGTCTTTTTAGACTGCGAATCCGCTTAAGCACACAGCTGTCGACCCTCATAAGTAAAACTAACCAAGTGAGAAGAGGAAGCCAACATCCCGCCAATAATAATTCCAGTGATCAAATATTTTTTTTATCAATAGACACTCAGTCGTGATTCATCAAAGCTTGTGATAGTTTTCTGTCCATACCTATTACCCTATTTAAACTGCCGCTTAAAGTCACAGTAACGGAAAGTTGTTCGAGTCTTTTTAGACTGCGAATCCGCTTAAGCACACAGCTGTCGACTCTCATAAGTAAAACTTACCGAGTGAGAAGAGGAAGACAAATTACATATTTTAGTAAAAGCCATCTTCTTATTGCTGAAAATCTCAAAAGCGGCAGTGAAATTTTGAGCCTTTTCTATGTGTCTTCTTTGTGTTCACAAAATATGGTGGCTATATTTTGGTTAAATTTTTCCTTTATTTGGAAAAGTGCCGGTATGTATTTAGTAAAACAATATTGTGTGCGTTCTGTTTTTGGATGTATTAGTGTTAAGTCGTAGAACTTTGATTTTAATATAGAGTATTGTGAGTTACATACCCAAAGACTTACGTGGAATATAACTTTGTTTTATTCGGTAGTATTCGGTTTAAAACTCTAAATGCTTATTAATATGGTCCATTCTCCAGTGTCAAAATAAATGCAACTATTTAACTTATGAAATTTTATGTGCACAATGTTTATACTAAAAAGCACTCTCTTTTAATAAAAGACTTATAGAAAGTATAGCTGAATGAATAATTACTTAAGAATACATTTGGATTTGGTTTTTAATATTTATAGCCTAGTCTACAAAGGCTATTAGTAAAAATAAATAATTGCCATATAATAGCACAACATAAAAATATGTTAAAAAATATATACATTTAGAGGAGTTATAGGGAATGTCCCAAGGGATCCTCTAAAAATAGATAGTTTGCGGTGTAAATAGTAACTTTCCACAGAATAATCCGGCCTGAAAAAAAGAAAAACTTTAATTAACGGAGAAGTGTCCCTAAGTACTAACCTCGGTTTTGTTTTGATATTTTATTGACAAGAAAAATTGTTAATATTGTAACGAGCTGATTTTCTCTGTTTGGCTCGCAACGAATGTGCGGCTAGCTCAGTCGAGTTTGTGTGCTCGTCCCACAAAATTTATATTGCGTGATTGCCCGCCCAGAGAGAACGCTTTCGGGTTAATTGGTTGTTCAGTTCGTTTATTCCAATTCAATAAGTTTCCGTATGTCAATTCTCGCTGCTGCGTCCTGATCATCCACGGTTGCGGATGCACACCTTCCGCGCAGATCGTCGGTCGGTAACTTTGACGGGCTCCTTGACGCACTCGCTTGGGATCTCGCACTCGCACTAGTTGCCCATGCGTCTGCGTCCTCCGCCTTTTATAGGCTCCGCCAGTCGCGTTGCTCCTGCCGGCATCGGTCACACCACTCGGTCCAATGTCCAGTAAATGTCGCGTGATCGGGTCCAAAGTCCGGCTCGTCCCGTTATTCTTCACGGCTTTTCCTCCTAGGCGGCCAAAGTCCACCGCCGCCGATCACGCCACCGGGTCCAAGGTCCGCCTGAGTCCCGCTATATTAGCGGCGTCTCCTTTGTGGCGGCCACCTGCCTCGATACTGCCTGCCTGTTGCTAGGCAGCTTTTCTGGGCTGCCCTCCCCGTCCCCTTGCCCCGCTCGTTTGACAAGCGGCTGCTGCCCTTGGCAGTGTGCATCCACTGCACACTGCTTTGTGGGGAGTTTAACTTACAACTCCTCACAATATGTTAAAAAAAATTATAATACTACAAAAAAGACAAAATCCCCACAACGTACATAGGAAAATTGGTGAAGAAGTGCTGTGCAAAGTTTCAAGACGATTGGTCCAGTAAAATGACCTCTGTTTAACTACCTAGGTTAGGTAAGGTTAAGACGGTAGCCAGAATTTCTTCTGATTTACTTAGACCATTGAGGTCCATTGTGATTCCTTGTTGATTTGCGCCTCCTTTCCCTGTGGATGTACAAATTGAGCAGTTCTCAGCCGGAGGTTTGAAACAAGTTCAATATCCTGCATATATGTTTATTGCCCAAGTATGAAATACTTGTTAGAAATGGGGCTGCTAAGTTTTTGAATTCATTTATTTCGGTAAAAATTAACAGCCAGCTAGCGTCGCTGTAAAGCAGGGGTCGGCACCCAGACACACACAGTTTTTTAGTGCGTATGTGTGTGAAGCTAACAGACACGAACGATTTGCTTCTTTGCTGCATTGTGTATAGGCTACTCGGTCGCGTCTCTGCCGCAGCGCCACCCGAACCTTTTTGTAAACGAACATTTGCGTAGCAACGGACAGACGGACTTGGAAACAGACAGAGAGCTGTTTTTACATAGCTCCGGAGCTTGTTACGACAACCCAACAGAATCCCGAACAAACACGAAGCTCTTACAGTGTACGTGCGTCGACAGCGCTGCCTGAAATACTTTCCTATACACAGTGTATAGGACGCTGCCGATCTCTGTTGTAAAGCATAGTCTCCTCCAGGTTGTCCGTCGAGATCACGGTGTTCAGCACCGCTTTGAGCACGTGTCGCTCATCCGCAAACTTACCCCATCTGAAAACTTCATGCTCCGCTGGCTCCTCCTCTAGTGACCATTTGTCGAGCTCTCCCAGAGGGCTTGCGCATCTGGTCATGAGCTGTGACCTGTTCGGAGGCAAGGAGTTCCAGGGGTGGAGTCCCCGGAACTAACGCTGCCTGATCTGACACCGTCCTGTACGCGCTGCAGATGCGAAGGGCTGCAAGGCGCTGGATGACGCTCAGAGAGCGACATATGCATAGAGCATGGTTGCCGCTGGTTAGAAGTACCTTGCTGCTTCGGCCCTCTGCAGTTCATTAGGATTCACGATAGTGATCGGAACGAGCCCGCCGCCATGGGGGAGATGGGGCAGTATATCCCCCATCTTAAGTCAAGGGGAAATCTTTGGCCAGCGCGGAAGCCTCCCTTGCACTGACCGGATCACCCAAGATGGAGGATAGCGAAAATCCCTTCGTGGCTAGGCCGCTGGTGTCCAGATTGCCACGCCAACCGAGGGAAGAGTTGCCTTAGGGAGATGCAGCGGCGTTTAGGAGGGGCAGCAAGCTCGTCCGTTCGCCGGTAGCAGCGTCTACCCAAGACGAAGGGCAGAGCTTGGAGTCTCATGATAGGGAGACTTTCAAGAGGGCGCGAGACCCTGCCAACCCGGCAAGCTCGCAGAGACGGACGCCAGCGAAGAGGAGCAAGGCAGACAGGGCACAGCAGACCACGACCGTCTTGAAGAAGGAAGCCGCACCGCAGACAGAGCCGTGGCGTATGCTCAGCCACCAGGGTAGGTCGGAAGGACCGACTGCGGAGCTGGCTCCACCACTCTCGCGCCCAGGAAGCCCAAAAGGGATCATTAGGAAGAAGTGGCGATGTGGTCAACCGTTAGGAAGCCCGAGAGCATTGGGAATCCGGATAGCGGCTGGGAAGTGGTGGCCAAAAAGCAGAGGACAGCACGCCGCGCTCGTCCCGAAGTGGTCATAGTACAAACGCGTGTCAAATCCTACAGCGAGTTGCTGGCCATGGTGACCAGGAGGGACGGCAAACAGCTCTCAGAGCTGGTAAGCAGCGTCTCCAAGGTGTGCCGCACCGCCAATGGCAACCTCCTACTGAAAGTGGCCAAAGGCAGTGCCGAGACTGCGGAGGAAGAAGCTGTGGCAGTGCGAGCCACGACGGAGGAGTCGAAGCTCCTCGTATTGGAGATCCGAGGAATCGACTCCATCGCGACGTAGCGGGAGATTTGCGTGGCGATAGCAAGCCAGTATAGCTTTGCAGCGGAACGGGTCAAGGTTCGGATCCTGCGACGGGACTACGCAGACTCGCAGACGACTGTGGTCAACTTGCCCTTTCCCCTGGGCAAACTCGTCCTTCAGCTAGCTGAGGTGCGGATCGGCTTATCCAACTGCAGGATCCGGGAAAAGGCTGGTTCTCCCAGGTGTTTCCGATACGGAATACGGGCACAGTCCAGTGGATCGGAGTGACTGCTGCATCAAGTGTGGCGGGAAATGGCACAAGGCAGCCAGTTGCAGCAAGGCGCCGGCGTGCTTTATCTGCTCAGCAGCTGGCAGTAAGGAGGTCGGTCAACAAGCAGGCGGCAAAGGCTGTCCAGTTTCCACTGGCGGTCCCGAGAACCTACGGCCATCATGCAGTTGATTAACTAAACCTGTATCACTGCAGAGCTCCGCAGGATCTCCTGACCCAGACGGTGCACGAACGTGGCTCGAAGATGGCAATCCTCAGCAAACCCAACAGGGTGGAGTGCAGCTGCGATTGGGCCACTGATCTTACAGGCAAATCGGCCCTGTGGATCTGCAGGGTGGAGGCGCTCCAGTTGTGTGACACCAAAGCAGCAGAAGGGTTCGTCCGTTCGAGAGTAGGAGACCTTCAGCAGGATACTGGACGCGTTGAGCAGCGATCTGCGAGGACGGAGCAATGTGGTGGTCGGGGGCGACTTTAACGCCTGGGCACTGGATTGGGGTTCCTCACACACCAATGCCAGAGGCCGCGTTGTGCTGGAGACCTTCGCCTCGCTGGACGTCGTACTGCTAAATGAAGGGTCACGGCAGACATTTAGCAGGGCAGGCGCTGGGTCGGTCATCGACTTAACCTTCGTCAGTAGCGCGCTGGCCCGTAGTGCCCGTTGGAGGATCAGCGAGGCCTACACCACCAGCGACCACGAGGCCATAGAGTGTTCGCTGGGTATGCTCGATCGAGCAAGAGGACTTCCCTGCCAGAGGAAGGCGTACCAGACAGACTCCTTTCGGATACTGGCACTCACAAACACCCTCGAGGGTTACACAACGAGCGAGGCAGATGGAGCTGATGAACTCGCAACCAAACTGGCAGACGCACTAGAAGGGGCCTGCGACCAGAGCATGCCACGGAGGAATATTTTTGGGAAACGCCACGACCCGGTGTTTTGGTGGAGCGAGGAGATTGCAGAGCTCCGCAGAACCTGTCCTCGCGCAAGAAGGCAGCTTCAACGAGCAAGGGGAACTCCGCGCCTATCTGCCTGAGCGGCGAGAAGGAGCAGAAGACTGCAATCAAGGACAGCAAGAGGGAATGATTTCCTAAGCTATGCGACGCAGCTGAAGAAGATCCCTGGGGAGGTGCCTACAAGCTGGTGGTGAAGAGAATCAACGCTGGCGGCAGAGCCACAACGGACCCAGTGGCGCTGGAGGCGAGTGTTAGTGCCCTGTTTCCACGAGGACAGCGACTGACTTATATCCCCAGGTCAGAGCATAGTCCGAGCGACATATACCTGGTCACGAACGCGGAGGTATTGCAAGCAGGCAGGAACCTTAAAGCGAAGAAGGCGCCTGGTCCAGATGCTATCCCGACTAGGGCGATGAAGCTGGCTCTTGCGCTGCGGCCGACGGAAGTCGCCAGGCTCTTCAACAAGTGCAGGTCGGAGTGACCAGCTGTCCTGATCGACACCCGCCTGTCGTTCAAGGAACACTTGGAGTACGTCCACAAGAAGGCCAGCGGGACTGCAGGAGCGCTATCCAGGATGCTGTTCAATACCCGAGGCCCGAAGCAGGCTACCAGGAAGCTGCTCACTTCCGTTGTCACGTCGCAGATGCTGTACGCAGCGCCTGTGTGGGCGCACAGGTAAAAAGCTACATGTGAGGGGTGGAGGTAACACACAGGCTGTGTGCCATCAGGACCGCGTGCTCGTTCCGGACCATTTCGAAAGATGCGGTGGTGGTCATCGCAGGGCAAGTGCCTCTCGCGGAGCTCATCAAAAGAGGAAGGAGATCCAAGAAGCCACGCAGGACTATGCGGGAGCTCTAGGCTCCAAGACCGAGCTGAAGGATGCTGCCAGACGGAGAAGCCTGGAGACCTGGAGAGGTCGGTAGGACAGCTCGCCAAAGGGACGCTGGACACACACCCTCATCCCTCATATAGCGTGCTGGGTGGGAACTGGTGCTCAGAGTGTGGGTCGGGCATAGCGGAGGATGCGCAGCACGTCCTCTTCGAATGCCACCGTTTTGACCACGGGAGGCAGTAGCTGGAGACCATCGCCGGGTCCAGGATCAGCGTTGAAACGCTGGTGCCAAAGATGCTGGAGGACGCAACCATCTGGGAAGCGGCAGCGGCGTTTGTCTCGAGAGAGAGAACTGTATGTACTGTTTGTGACAGCTCTCCTGGACTGCTCTCCATAAAACTCTGCTGTTGCTGTTCCCGCTGCTCTTGCTTCGCCACCAACGTAAAGCTCTTTCTGGATTCGCTGTACTCGCTATCGCCGATCTTCAACTGCGCTGGACTAGACAGAGACATCCACTTACTAAGTACAGTTATAGTGGTCTTTGCTCTTAGTCGAAGCTCTTACCGCGAACATTCATACAAACATCTGTAAATTGACTTCCTAATTTCGCCTCTCTGAGTCTTGCAGATTAAACTCCGCTGATCTGCTGTTTCCTATATTCTTCTGTTGCCGTTTCAACTACGAACATACCTATTAACTCCAATATGACTTCCTGCTGTATTAAAAAATGTGTTTTCAATAACAAAATTACTTTGCGACAGCCTGCAGTTTGTTGCTGGCTTTGCGATAATATTGCGCATCTAAGCTGTGCTGAGTTTGGCCTCAATGGGGGCACAATTGCTGACCGTATCCGCCAAAATATTGGTCTCAACTGGACGTATACATCCTGCAGACACATCGAACAAGAAATTAAGGCGTTTATGAGACAAACCAATTTGAAGTTCCAGGCGCTTCTTTCGGATTCCGTGACTTAAGTCTGCATTTCGCAAAAATAGAATCGAACTTTAAGAATCTGAGGTTGAGAAAAAAGTGTTTCCCTATTGCTCCGATTCTTAATCTAACAAAAAATGTACTTTTTCAAGGTATAATCTTGAAAAAGTAAATTTTTTGTTAAAACCGTCGCACATTTTTTTTAAATCAAAATTTTTACAAATCCATCGTCCAGGGACTAGGCAATACAATATACCAACGAATTTTTTTTGAATTTTTGATTTCAGATGAACCGTTCTCGGGATATGATGTCCACCGAAAGTCACCATCGAAATAAGACGATCTTGGAATTCGGCCATAACATTTTTATTATTTAATATTTTTTTATGACAAAATTTTAAAAAGTACCCAGAAACATGTACTAAACAACGTCGCCAAAACATTTTTAATAAATATTTTTTATGGTGTCAAAAAAAATCGATAAAATTACATTTTTTTTGCGCTGTATATAACCCCTTAACTCTAATATGACTTCCTGCTGTATTAAAAATGAGATTTCAATTACAAAATTACTTTGCGACAGCCTGCAGTTTGTTGCTGGCTTTGCGATAATATTGCGCATCTAAGCTGTGCTGAGTTTGGCCTCAATGGGGGCACATTTTCTGACCGCATCCGCCAAAATATTGGTCTTAACTGGACGTGTCCATCCTGCAGACACATCGAACAAGAAATTAAGGCGTTTATGAGACAAACCAATTTGAAGTTCCAGGCGCTTCTTTCGGATTCCGTGACTTAAGTCTGCAGTTCGCAAAAATAGAATCGAACTTTAAGAATCTGAGGTTGAGAAAAGAGTGTTTCCCTATTGCTCCGATTCTTAATCTAACTGTGTCAGAGAGTGACCCCTCTTCCCCGATGCTTTTAAGTCCAGTGGGCGGAACCACTGCGATTTCAGATTTAATAATTATTGTCTGTTCCACCGCCTGGGTCAACAACTCTTCTGGGTGTGGCTCCCACCGTTGCTCGGGCGTAGATGGCAATAGCGCAAACAAAAAAATCGATGTTTGTACGTGGGCTGCTATATATATTTCTGGCCTAGGCAACACTAAGTGTTGTTAGGTGGAATCTGACATTTCCATTGAAAAGTTCGACATTTTTAAGCATAAACGTACTCAGAACGGTTTGACGTACGACTATCATTTGTGTTGTTTACAGTTACTTAAAAAAATCAATTTCGCAAAAAAATGGAATTAACTCGTGAACATTTTCGTGCGATCATTTTTCACAACTTTCGGCGTGGATTATCACGACAAGAGTGCAGCGATGAACTTAAATCTTTGTATGACTATGAAGCACCATCCTATAGCACTGTGAAAAACTGGTACAACGAATTCAATCGTGGCCGACGCTCCCTCAAAGACGAATTCCGCGAAGGTCGTCCAAAAACAGCCGTTGTGCCAGAAAACATCGATGGCGTACGTGAACTAATAATGCAAGACCGTCATGTGACATACCGTGAGATAGAGGCATCCCTAGGCATTTCTTCCACCAGCATACATTCGATATTGCATGAGCACCTGGCTGTAAAAAAGGTTTGTTCTCGTTGGATCCCGCACAATTTGACAATCGTCAAAAGAAGGCTCGTGTGGATTGGTGTAAAGAAATGCTGAAAAAATACGATCGCGGTGCTTCAAAAGACGTTTATAAGATCGTCACAGGTGACGAATCATGGATCTATGCGTATGAGCCCGAAACAAAACAGCAATCGACCGTGTGGGTCTTCCAAGACGAGCCAAATCCAACGAAAGTTGTTCGTGGAAGAAGCACTTCGAAGCAAATGGTCGCCTGTTTCTTCGCAAAAACTGGTCATGTGGCTACTGTTCCTCTTGAGCAACGTAGGACGGTCAATTCTGATTGGTACACCACCATTTGTTTGCCTGAAGTCTTCGGTGAAATTCGAAAAACGAACAAGGGAAGACGAATCATTGTGCACCATGACAATGCGAGCTCTCACACATCGGCTCAAACCAGCGCCTTTTTGACTGGCCAAAAAGTTGAATTGATGGGTCATCCGCCGTACAGTCCTGACTTGGCACCAAATGACTTCTTTTTATTCCCTCACATCAAGAAGAAAATGCGTGGTCAATGATTTTCGTCGCCAGAAGATGCTGTTGAAGCATTCAAAAACCATGTTTTTGAGGTGTGTCAATCAGAGTGGAAAAAGTGCTTCGAAAATTGGTTTGAGCGCATGCAAAAGTGTGTAAATCTTGATGGAGAATATTTTGAAAAACAATAAAACTATTTTCTTTAATAAATATTCGTATTTTCATTATTAGGCCAGAAATATATGTAGCAGCCCACGTATCTAGGCTTATGCCCTCTGCAACAGTAAAGGATATAAAATATCATATTTCTTTATTTTTCCCCAAATCCAATCCGGTTGAATGTGAAGTTGTCAAATTTAATTTTAAACATAAACGAAAACGTCAAAATGTCCGTGGCCTCCTTAGTAAGCTCTGCTGACTCCAGTGTTATAGCCTTTACTGAAACATGGCTTAATCGAATATCGTACGCGATTACTACGAGTTCTATCAGCAGTCAATTTGGAAACATTTTGGAAGCTAGAAGTTCGGAATATCGGAAAAAAATGCATGCAATTGCACTTGATTCCCCCAACAAGTCCCCACTTGGAGCAATTGGGAAAGCTGGGGGAAAATAACTTCATAAAAACGGTACGCATTACTGGCCAAAATTAAAGGAGAAACTACCACGAAACATCCAAATACTGGAATGGAAATAAGGCAGATACGACATCAACGCCGACGTAGGCAGCAGATTCAAGCAGAAGAAACTAAAAGAGGTAGCCAAACCTAAATAAATAAATTTAAACAAATTTAATAAAAGACTCCGGTTACACCGTGCCCGAAATTAAAAAGTGAAAGCCTATACGGAGATTATTGTAATCGTTATCCCGACTCGTGAATAAACCGGCCAATACATACAAGTTCGGAGTTCTGCGAGTGAGATTAATGTTGGTGTCCAAAGTGAAGCGAAACTACTGATGGCCAAAAAAGGCTCCTCAGGTCGTGGGGTCTAAAACCTCTTAGGTTTCTGACAACACTTCCAATGTGATCAACACCATAGAAGAAGTTGATCATAATGACGAAATAATTAAAGTCTACAAAGTTCATCAACTAATCGTGGGATTGTTAAACGTTCCCAGTCGCACCTTGTAGAACGGGTTGTTCAACAGAACGCATCAGCAACGGTTCTATATGCCGTTAAAAACATTATTTTCAATATAATTGCAGGATTTCTTCACTAATCAAATTAAAGATTTTACTGTACGAATAAATTAACCTATATATATTATGTGTACATTTCAAATTGAATAAAATATATGTTTTTAAAAATATTTATATTTAAAGAAAGAAAGCGAATGAGAACAGAAATGAATTAATATAACAGACGTCCAACCAAAATCTGCAGACAGGCAAATACACCAAAACGAAATAAATGCATTTAATAATTCAAGAAAAATCAACAGCAACCTTAGCTTTTGTGAATGAACAAATATACAAATACTTGTATGCATATGCAAATGTATACCCCTACCTACACCCTACAAAGAGAATCAACGTAAAGAAGATATCATCGTCAAAAGCTCAGCGGCGACTCAGCTCTCCGAGCATATTTTTTTATGTTGATTTACAAGTATATCACCCCTAAGTTTTTTTTGGTAATTTTCTATTTTTGTACCGTTTTTATGGAGTTATTTTCCCCCAGCTTTCCCAATTGCTCCAAGTGGGGACTTGTTGGGGGAATCAAGTGCAATTGAATGCATTTTTTTCCGATATTCCGAACTTCTAGCTTCCAAAATGTTTCCAAATTGACTGCTGATAGAACTCGTAGTAATCGCGTACGATATTCGATTAAGCCATGTTTCAGTAAAGGCTATAACACTGGAGTCAGCTGAGCTTACTAAGGAGGCCACGGACATTTTGACGTTTTCGTTTATGTTTAAAATTAAATTTGACAACTTCACATTCAACCGGATTGGATTTGGGAAAAAAATAAAGAAATATGATATTTTATATCCTTTACTGTTGCAGAGGGCATAAGCCAGGATACAAACATCGATTTTTTTGTTTGCGCTATTGCCATCTACGCCCGAGCAACGGTGGGAGCCACACCCAGAAGAGTTGTTGACCCAGGCGGTGGAACAGACAATAATTATTAAATCTGAAATCGCAGTGGTTCCGCCCACTGGACTTAAAAGCATCGGGGAAGAGGGGTCACTCTCTGACACAGTTAGATTAAGAATCGGGGCAATAGGGAAAAACTCTTTTCTCAACCTCAGATTCTTAAAGTTCGATTCTATTTTTGCGAACTGCAGACTTAAGTCACGGAATCCGAAAGAAGCGCCTGGAACTTCAAATTGGTTTGTCTCATAAACGCCTTAATTTCTTGTTCGATGTGTCTGCAGGATGGACACGTCCATTTGAGACCAATATTTTGGCGGATGCGGTCAGAAATTGTGCCCCCATTGAGGCCAAACTCAGCACAGCTTAGATGCGCAATATTATCGCAAAGCCAGCAACAAACTGCAGGCTGTCGCAAAGTAATGTTGTTATTGAAAACACATTTTTTAATACAGCAGGAAGTCATATTGGAGTTAATAGGTATGTTCGTAGTTGAAACGGCAACAGAAGAATATAGGAAACAGCAGATCAGCGGAGTTTAATCTGCAAGACTCAGAGAGGCGAAATTAGGAAGTCAATTTACAGATGTTTGTATGAATGTTCGCGGTAAGAGCTTCGACTAAGAGCAAAGAGCACTATAACTGTACTTAGCAAGTGGATGTCTCGGTCTAGTCCAGCGCAGTTGAAGATCGGCGATAGCGAGTACAGCGAATTCAGAAAGAGCTTTACGTTGGTGGAGAAGCAAGAGCAGCGGGAACAGCAACAGCAGAGTTTTATGGAGAGCAGTCCAGGAGAGCTGTCACAAACAGTACATAGGCAGCGTCAGTGCGGCGATCCAGATAGAGATGTAACTGGATAAAGAGCAGCAAGCGCGATGTAACGGCGGTCGAAGTGTAAACAAAAGTACCGTGGATGACCAAAAACAAAAGACCAGGCAGGTAAAAACTTTTGGCGGACCGAAGCTGACATTTAAATACGTTGCGTTTACGACGGATTCCAATAAGATCAAGAGACAACAATTTAAATAACTCTTTACATGCGAATCAAAATTAATCGCGCGCTACTTTAAGTATTCTTAATTAATTCAGTACAACTTCAACCTCCGAAGAGATAAGTCGTGCCAC
This sequence comes from Drosophila rufa, assembly GCA_018153105.1. NCBI lineage: Eukaryota > Metazoa > Arthropoda > Insecta > Diptera > Drosophilidae > Drosophila > Drosophila rufa. The sequence continues at coordinate 627,016 of JAECXS010000135.1, forward strand.
AACAGTGTAAAGCCTAGCTTCGCGCAAGCCAAAATCGTTATCAGCAAAATTTTGCACAAACAAATATCAGCCACAAAGAGAAAATAAAAAAACACAACAACACCAAACACACGAAAACTTCTAATCTGGGCTCAAGCCCTTTACCAGCAATCATGACAGACCCACCAGACATTTACAAAACTACCTCAAAATCATACCATTCCCAATTAGGCGAACCAAAATTTATTGTAGTCAAAAGGAAGGACAACGGCTCTTTTGAAAAACTATCACCATTCATCATTAAAAAATCCGTGGACTTTGCCTGTGGAGGAGAAGTTGACGGATGCAAAAAAATAAGAGACGGCACATTATTAATAAAAACTAAAAATGAATTGCAAGCCAAAAAGCTCCTTAAACTTACAACAATCGCAGAAATCGAAGTAACAACAAATGAACATGAAACATTAAACTTCTGTAAGGGAGTTATTTATTGCAACGACCTTAGATATATCGACGAAGACACAATTCTACAAGAGTTAAAACCACAAAAAGTAACCGAAGTGAAAAAAATAATGAAACGACAAAACCCCAACACTAACTCCGATAGCAACAACCCCACTCTAATTGAAACAGGCTTGATTATTATAACATTTGAATCGCACAAACTCCCAGAAATATTACGAATCGGTTACGAAACAGTTCGCGTACGTGAGTATATCCCACTTCCTCTCCGAAGCAGAAAATGCCTCCGCTTTGGTCACCCAACACCAATATGCAAAAGTTCCGAAACTTGCACCAATTGTTCAGAAATAAAACACACAAGCGACGGAGAAACATGCAAAAACGAAAAAAAATGCTTAAACTGCAAAAACAACCCAGAACTTGACCAGCAGCACAGTCCAACCGACCGCAAATGCCCAACTTTCATAAAAAACCAAGAATTAACAGCCATTAAAACCACACAAAAAGTTGACCATAAGACTGCCCAACGAATATATTTCGAACGACACGGATTTCAATTGAGAAACACCTATGCCAAAACACTTACAAACGCCACAACCCAGATGACATCAAAACCTCAATCACCGAATACTATTATAAAAACATACACAGACATAACCCAACCACAACATAAAAGTTCGCACACCACACCCACAACAGGAACACATATCACTTCATCGAAGGCAACAGCCAACGGACCAGCCAAAACATCTTTACCATCAAGCCAAACTCCTCAACACCATCACCACCACGATTACGACAAACTAGAAGACATGGATACTGACTGCGTTACACATACCAGAAAACTAGCCACACCATACTCGTCACATCTCACAGAAGATCTAAAAATAAAAATCTTTCCTAAAGATAAGTCTAATACCCTATCTACTAATCTTAAAGCATCCAAGACAAAGGCCAAAGCTCTAAACAAAAACAAACACACTAACAACAGCGACAGCGAATCCGTATAGAACCCTAAACCCTAAGTAAACCTTAAACTTAAACCGTTAGCACTACCAATAAAGTTAAGTTACAAGCTTTAATTTTCTCTAAAATGGCATTAACTGTAATTCAATGGAACATAAAAGGATATGTAAATAACTATAGCCAACTCCTTATTCTAATTAAAAAATATACACCGCAGATAATTTCCCTACAAGAAACCCACATACAATATATTAATAACATACCAACCCCAATAAACTACCATCTATTAACAAACATAGCCACCAACAGATTTGGCGGCGTAGCACTATTAGTTCATAAGTCAATTCAATACACTATCCCTAACATCACAAACGATCTAGAAGCAATAGCCATAAATATACAATCTAAACTAAAATTAAACATATTTTCAATATACATATATCCCACCAAAAACATTACTAACCAGACACTTCAAAACACAGTTAATACATTACAAGCACCCTCATTAATTATGGGAGATTTCAATGGATGGCATCCGTCCTGGGGCTCACCAACAACGAACACACGAGGAAAAATAACTCAAAGATTTATTGACAATGCGAACCTTATTCTACTGAACGACAAATCTCCCACACATTTTTCAACACACAATACTTACACACATATCGACCTCACAGTCTGCTCTCCAATCTTGGCCCCCCACACTAAGTGGGAAATACTGAACGACCTTCATGGTAGTGACAATTTTCCTATTATCACAACCCTATTTCCAACAACTTATACACAAAAATTCAACAGACCCTTTTTTAAACTAAAAGAGGCCAACTGGGAACAATACAACCTACTTACCCAACAAACAAACGAAAAATACCCAACTTCCCAAAACGTAAACAAAGAAGCAGCTCAAATTAACAGAATTATTCTATATAGCGCAAACCTTTCCATCCCACAAACTTCACCAAATACTCATCCATACAGGGTTCCATGGTGGAACTAACACCTCGACCTATTACGAAAACAAAAACAACTTGCCTGGAAAAAATGAAACCGAACAATTACAGTAGAAAATGTCATAGACTATAGGCGCAAAAATGCCAAATTTAGGTTCGAATTAAAAAAAGTAAAACAGAAGTTTCCAACTCATTCACCTCTACCATCCAACCCGCTACCCCCACATCAAAAATGTGGGCCAATATAAGACGTTTCTGCGGACCCAGAAAACAATAAGACAACATTAGCTAGCAACGAAATTGCTATCATTTTTGCACAACACTTCTCAGACCTCTCCGGCGACTGGAACTTTTCAGAGGAGTTCCGAAACCACAAATACAAAAGCAACTTTCAAAACTATACCCCCTCCGCAATAGCCCAAACCATAGAAAAAAACATAACATACTACAAACATTAAAAGGATCTGCCCCAGGACTAAACAGAATATCATATCAAATGATTAAAAATAGCTCCACTACAAAAAAAAATAGAATAACAAAACTTTTCAATGAAATATTTAACAATCATATACCACAAGCTTACAAAAGAAGTCTAATCATTCCAGTCCTCAAGCCCAACACAGATAAAACTAAAACCACCTCCTACCGACCCATTTCACTCAACTGCTGTATTGGAAAAACACTAGATAAAATTATAGCCAAAAGACTCTGGTGGTTTGTGACACATAATAACCTACTGAACGAAAACCAATTCGGATTTAAAAAAGGCAAATCGACTTCTGACTGTCTACTTTATGTAGACTACCTCATAACGAAGTCAAAAATGCACACCTCCCTCGTAACTCTTGATTTCTCAAGAGCCTTTGATCGAGTAGGTGTACACTCCATAATCGACCAACTGCAGGAATGGAAAATAGGCCAAAAAATAATCAACTACATTAAAAACTTCATGGTTAACAGAAAAATAATCGTCCGCGTCGGTCCGCATACATCGAACTCATTACCCTTATTCAATGGAATTCCCCAAGGTTCGCCCATATCCGTAATACTATTCCTTATTGCCTTCAACAAACTATCAGACATCATATCCTTAAATAGAGAAATCAAATTTAATGCATACGCCGACGACTTCTTTCTTATAATAAACTTCAATAAAAACAAAAATACAAACTTCAACCTAGACAATCTCTTTAACAATATAGGGAATTGGGGCTCCTACTCAGGGGCATCGCTATCCCTATCCAAATGCCAACACCTCCACATATGCAAAAAACACAATTGCGCTTGCAAGATAAGCTGCAACAACATACAAATTCCTACCGTTACCTCATTAAAAATTCTAGGAATAACAATAAACAACAAATACAAATGGAACACACACATAAACATACTTCTGCCTAAACTCCATAGTAAACTAAACATAATAAAATGCTTATCTAGTCGTAAATTCAATTGCAACACGTACACACTACTCAATGTCGCGAAGGCAACGGTCATAGCCAAATTAGAGTACGGTCTGTTTCTATACGGACACTCTCCCAAAAGTATTTTAAACAAAGTAAAAACACCGTTCAACTCTGCAATCCGTCTAGCCCTCGGAGCCTATCGCTCTACTCCAATAAATAACTTACTCTACGAAGCAAATATTCCTCCATTAGAAATGAGACGAGACCTTCAAACTTCTAAACTATCTCAAAACTTAATATTTTCCAAAAACACACCAATTCACAAGTTTGTTAAGTATAAAAAAGCCAAAAGGAAAACGCCACCAATAATAGACCAGACAATCAAACTAAGCCTAGCACTTAATCTACCCTACAAACCAATAAAACTCCATAAATACAAACCTTTCTGGGCACTCCCCAATCTAATAGACACATCACTCCGAACCTACAAGAAACATGAAACATCCCCAGAAACATATCGAAAACTATTCGAACACACAAAGAATAAACTTAAACCACATAATCTCATATTCACCGACGGTTCAAAAATGAACTGCACAATAACATACGCCATTACAACAGAAACAAACATCTTAAAATATGGCATACTGCCCCAATTATCATCCGTCCTCACCTCTGAAACAATCGCCATCCTAGAAGCAATCGAAATTATTAAAAACCAAAGAGGTAAATTCATTATCTGTTCCGACTCCTTAGCAGCAATAGACTCAATACAGAATCCAAACAACAATAACTTTTACCCAAACAGAATCAGATCACTTTTAACCCAACATGCCCCCAAAATCAAAATAATGTGGATTCCCGGCCATGCAGGAATAAAAGGAAGCGATCTAGCCGATCAAGCCGCAAAGTCCGCAAACAATATGCCACTTATCCTCACCCCAAACATAAATAATGTAGACATAAAAAGACAACTTAAATCTGAATTTGCAATAAAACAAAAGGAAAACATTATACACTGCAGTCAATGGTACCAATCAATTAATGCGAATAACTCACACACCTGGGACTACCTAAAACAGTCCCACCAACATTGGACCAGACTCGACCAAATAAAAATAATACGACTTCGACTAGGACACACAAACATAACGCACCAACACTATTTAAATCAAAATTCAATACCAATTTGTCCGTTTTGCCAAGGTGACATCTCTATAAGTCTTATGCTAACAAAAACAATAATCAACTAGCCAATTACTCAATATTAGATTAAGATACAGTACCATTGTAAACCAACATAGCCAAAGGCCCTGCAGCCAACGCTATACTAGTTAAGTTAGTTTAGTTTTGTAAACTACTCTATCTATTATAATAATAATAATAATAATAATTCTTAATTAATTTTTTTTTTCTTTTTCGTTTATTATGCACGGCCAATTTTTGATTGACATTTGACGAAAATAAGGGCATGGAAGGTCCTTTTTAATTTTATATATAACATAATATAATCTATATATATAAAAATGGAGCCCAAAAAATGTGTCGTAAAAAACTACTGGAGAACGGCTGGGCCGAGTTGGTTCAAATTTTTTTTCAGTTGTAGGTAACTAACAGGAGAAGGTCAGAACGTAATAAAATTTTTAGAAAGTCCTCCAGGGTAATGGTGAAAAACAAATAATTAAAATATCAAATTATATAAAAGAGTAGTGTATCGAAATATATGTCAAAGTAAAAACAAATCGTTTCAATATTATTCGGTTTCTTATTCGTTTTTATCAGACGTCCGGATTTGTTTAATTTCTTCCTGTGATTTGTAGGAATAATGCCTGCTATAAGACGGCCAAACATTGGACGACGTACACGTCGAGCAACATATAGTCGGAATGTCCATGAAAGTCAAACGCAAGACGAACGTGCAGAAAGAAATGAATCGAGACGAACCCGTTTAGCACAGATTCGCTCTACACAAAGAGTACCAAGAACAGACTTGAATCGCGCTGCATTTGCATACAATTTCTCAACGTCCTACAAAGACCATAGCTGCGTTGTTATCGGTTCATTGTCTGTGGTATGTCAGCACTGCAATGCACTGAAGTTTCGATTGGAAGCTCCCGGCTTATGCTGCGCAGGTGGCAAGGTAAAATTGCCGGTTTTGACTCATCCACCAGAGCCATTGTATTCGCTTCTATATGGAAATACAAGCAAATCAAACCATTTCCTGTTGCACGCACAAAAATATAACGGATGTTTTCAAATGACGTCATTTGGAGCAGAGGTTGTTCAACAACCAGGCTACAATCCGAGTTATAAGGTAATAGCGTCACTCTTTTATCAACATGAACAACTATAATTTTTCACGAAATTGCATCACAAAATTCAGATTCAAGGGCAAATTCACCATCGAGCGGGCGCTTTGTTACCACCACCAAACAAAGATCATAAATTCCTTCAGATCTATTTCGTTGGTGATTCGGCAGTTGAACTTAATCAGCGTTGTGCAATTTTCACTGCAACTAAACGTGAAATAATACAACAATTGCAAAATCTTCTTCATGAGTGTAATGAATTGGTCAGATTGTTCAAAACAGCTTTGGATACAATGCATTCTGACGACCACAAAATCATTATCAGAGCAGATAAAAGACCAGCAGGAAGCCATTCAAGACAATTCAATGCCCCCACTATCAATGAAGTCGCAGTGGTGATTGTTGGCGAGAATGTGGAATCACGCGATATTGTTCTCAAGCGTCGGGATGATGGACAATTGCAACGCGTTTATGAGACTCATCGGTCATATGATGCACTTCAATATCCGTTGATGTTCTGTCGTGGAGAAGATGGCTATCACTTCAACATAAAGATGGTCAATCCAACGACAGGTTTGTTTAATCACTTCTTTTTCATTCTGCACGTAAATTCGAATTCATATTACAGGAGAAGAAACGAATAAGAAAGTCAGCTCAATGAATTTTTATGCATATCGATTGATGATTCGACTAGATGTTGACAATCATCTGTTGAGATACCGCCGTTTGTTTCAGCAGTACTGTGTCGACATGTATGTACAAGTAGAAACGGAGCGTCTCAATTTCATTCGTTTCAATCAGTCAAAGTTACGATCTGACGAGTACATCCACTTGCGTGACGCCATCGCTACTGATGGACACGCGGCAAACATTGGTTGTTTGACCATTCTGCCAGCTACTTATGTTGGGAGCCCGCGCCATATGCATGAGTACGCTCAAGATGCGATGACGTACGTGCGGAATTACGAACGACCTGATTTATTTATCACGTTTACATGCAATCCGAAATGGCCCGAAATTACGAATTTGTTGCACCAAGGACAAACATCCAGCGATCGACATGACATCACTGCACGAGTATTCAAGCTAAAGGTAAAAATTCTTATGGATTACATCGTTAAGCAGAAGGTTTTTGGCGTAGTTCGTTGTTGGATGTACTCGGTTGAATGGCAGAAGCGTGGCTTACCACATGCGCACATTTTGCTTTGGATGTTCGACAAGATCCGACCAGAACATATTGATTCGATTATTTCTGCCGAAATACCAGATCCAGAAACTGATCCGGAGCTGCATTCCGTTGTGAAAACGAGTATGATCCATGGCCCTTGCGGAGTCCACAACCCAGAATCACCATGCATGGAAAACGGAAATTGCACAAAACGATTTCCCCGTCCGTTGGTGGCTGAAACAATCAGTGGAAACGATGGATATCCATTGTATAGGCGTCGTTCTCCAGATGACAACGGCAGATGGATCGAAATGATGGTAAAAAATAACAAAGTCATCGTCGATAACCGCTGGATCGTTCCATATTGTCCGCTTTTGTCGAAAACGTTTTCAACGCACTGCAATGTTGAGTACTGCAACTCAATAAAATCAATCAAATACATTTGCAAATATGTGAACAAAGGGAGCGACATGGCGGTGTTTGGCATTGCTGATCCGAATGCAAACGACGAGGTGACGAAATTTCAACTTGGACGTTACGTAAGTTGTAACGAGGCCATTTGGCGTCTGTTTTCATTTCCGATTCATGAACGTCATCCGACGGTCGTACACTTATCTGTTCACTTGGAAAACGGCCAGCGTGTCTACTTTACGGACGCGAATGCAGCGCAAAGAGCAGAACGGCCACCAGCGACAACGTTGACAAATTTCTTTTCTACATGCGAAAGCGATCCGTTCGCAAGGACTACTTTACTCTATTCGGAAATGCCACGCTATTATACATGGAACGCTGCATCGAAAAAGTTTCAACGCCGAAAAGGAGGCGATGCTGTTGATGGTTTCGCTGATATCTATTCGACTGATGCTCTCGGACGAATATACACAGTTCATCCACGCCAAGACGAATGCTTTTATATTCGCTTGCTTTTGGTGAACATAAGAGGCCCTACATCCTTCGAGTCCCTGCGTACTGTGGATGGTGTGCTGTGCGCCACTTTTCGGGAGGCTTGCCAACGTTTAAATTTGCTTGAAAACGACACACATTGGTACTCAACGCTCGCTGATGCCACTGTTTCTCTTTCTGGATCAAATCAAATTCGTGCATTATTTGCAATAATCATAGCCACATGTCATCCGTCGAACCCGACCGCACTGTGGGAAAAGTACAAGGACGATATGGCTGACGACATTTTAATAGACGTTCGCAGGACAACTATGAATTTCACTGTTGCCATTAACGGAGAAATGCACAACGAAGCTTTAATACGGATCGAAGACATGTGTATGCTTATGTGCGGCAGTCTACTGTCGACATTGGGAATGCCAACGCCACATCGTTCAGTGCACGATGCTTTCAATCGCGAATTTCAACGGGAGCAACACTATAACCAAGATAACTTGGCCGAAAGAGTCCGAACCAATGTGCCGTTTTTGAATGCCGAGCAGAAGAACGTGTACGATTCGATAATGAAGGTTGTTGACGATGGATCGGGAGGCTTATACTTTCTCGATGCTCCTGGTGGGACAGGCAAGACATTTGTCATTTCGTTGATTCTGGCAACGATTCGATCAAGATCTCAAATTGCGTTGGCTGTTGCATCATCTGGCATTGCTGCCACGTTGTTGGAAGGCGGTCGAACTGCACATTCCGCTTTGAAGCTGCCCATGAATCTTCTCACGGTTGACAAGACCGATAACAACGCAGCTATGGTCTTTGTAGGACGTTGAGAAATTGTATGCAAATGCAGCGCGATTCAAGTCTGTTCTTGGTACTCTTTGTGTAGAGCGAATCTGTGCTAAACGGGTTCGTCTCGATTCATTTCTTTCTGCACGTTCGTCTTGCGTTTGACTTTCATGGACATTCCGACTATATGTTGCTCGACGTGTACGTCGTCCAATGTTTGGCCGTCTTATAGCAGGCATTATTCCTACAAATCACAGGAAGAAATTAAACAAATCCGGACGTCTGATAAAAACGAATAAGAAACCGAATAATATTGAAACGATTTGTTTTTACTTTGACATATATTTCGATACACTACTCTTTTATATAATTTGATATTTTAATTATTTGTTTTTCACCATTACCCTGGAGGACTTTCTAAAAATTTTATTACGTTCTGACCTTCTTCTGTTAGTTACCTACAACTGAAAAAAAATTTGAACCAACTCGGTCTAGCCGTTCTCCAGTAGTTTTTTACGACACATTTTTTGGGCTCCATTTTTATATATATATATAGAAGATCGACTGGATTAGTGAACGGGCAATACTAGCAGCGAAGAACAAGGACGTAGATAATTTGAATTACATTATTCAAAATCAAATCGATGGAGAACTGCATTCATACAGATCCGTTGACAGCGTGACCGACGAGGATGAAGAGACGAACTATCCGACAGAATTTTTGAACTCGCTAGATGTGCCAGGAACTCCACCGCATAATTTGCAACTGAAGGTGGGATCAATTATTCTAATTATTATTGTCCGTCAAGAAACTGATGAATAACGTGATTCAGGCGACGATCATCAAGGGAACATTTAAAGGAGAGGTAGTCCTTATACCACGAATTCCGATTATTCCAACTGATCTACCATTCCAATTCAAGAGGATTCAGTTCCCCGTCCGATTGGCATTTGCGATGACAATCAACAAATCGCAAGGCCAATCGTTAAAAGTCTGCGGGATAAATCTAGAATTTCCCTGTTTTTCGCACGGCCAGCTGTACGTTGCATGTTCGCGTGTTGGTAAGCCGTCTTCATTGTTTGTTTTTGCGCCGGAAAATAAAACAAAAAACATAGTATATCATATCGCTCTATACTAAATAAAGAAATGCAGTGTTTGACTATTACCCTGGGGTTATATAATGGCGTCGAATTAGGGCGAGACAAAGTTCGCCGGGTCCGCTAGTTATATATAATATAAATCAAACAAATTAAAAAGTCGTTAATTACTACGTATTTTACGTTGTAAAATTTTCATTTTTTTTAAATTTCACTCATAAATGTATTCAAAGTGTGCAAAGTGTCGACATATATAGTATTTACGCTAACCACAATTTGACAACAATTTTAAGCTTCACAGACCACTGTACCGCGACGATCACACAGACAGGCGCTTGAATTTTGTGTATTCATAATTTGTCAGTGTGCGTGTTTGCTACAGATTTTGTATGGGAATTAGGCTAATCTTTAAATATTTATTGTGGCTAATCTAAGAGCGTCCCCAACATAATTTTTATACCCAAATGTAAGTTGAAGCACCCCCTATCTATGATTTTTTTTTTTTTCCGTTAATAGAAAATTACCGTTTTTTTGTTTATTACTTTATTTTTTTGTGAATAAATTAATTTATTTAAAGCCCACACTATAAATGCACATGAATATAACTATATGCTGTAACGAAGTCACAAACGTCGTCGGCAGAAGCAGGAGAGGAGACCGAGAGGCAGAAGGAGGCCCATGAAGGGCAGCAACTAAGCACATGGAGGGCGGTAGCTAAGCCCGCGAAGGCGTAAATGTTAATTAATTAATTTTAGTAGCCGCCGCAGCAGTATTCAATGATATTTGTAGCACCCCGAGTTTTTCCAGTGTAGGCAGAGCAGCGGAGAGAAGGAGAGAGAGGGCAGTGACCGTGACCGACGGTCGAGAACCCGGCGACAGAGGGAGCAGCAAGCAGAGCGAAATCGAATTATTTGGCACGAGCCGCTGCCAGCGCCGGCAGAGGTGAGCGACGGAGAATAGCGATTGTCGCAGCGAGAGCGCACTGCAGCGGAGAGGAGCGACGGCAGTGCGAACCGACGGCAATGTAAGCCGACGGCAGCGGAGCGCGATCCGACGGCAGCTGAGCGACGGACAGCAGCAACGGAGAGACGAGAGTCGTGGACATCGAGGGAGCACGAAGGCCTGGCTGAGCAGAGGCGGCTCACTGTGGCTCATTTTACGAAAACTCGTTGCAAAAGTCGGATTTCGCGTTGTTGAATTTAGCAAATCTTTTGATACCATTCAATTAGGAATTGATCAAGCTATTCAAAACCAAAATTTTATAATTTAAAAAATTTGTTTAGTATTTATAATCGCTACTCAAAGTTTGACAATTTTTCTGTAGTTGCAAAAAGGTAAAAAACTCGCTAAATCGACAGATTTAAATTAATTTTTCTAAAAAAGTAGTTAAGCTCAAAGAAAAAAGAAATATTTTTCTGCTTTAAGGAATCAATTGTACACATGAATTAAAAAGAAAATTGCATTTTTTTTTCGGACTTCTATTTTATTTAGTTTTTTTAAAAAAAGTATTTTTTTCCCATATTTTTAATTTTTAGTGGAAAATAAAAAAAAAATGCCAAATTTCGCCGAGCTCTAGATAATACTAAAAATTAGTGGAGATATTCAACTAACAAACCAAAAAAAAAACCATTGCTACAATTGTGCGCATTTCGAGATTTTGATAATTGTTCATATCAAACCATGCTACCAAACTGGCACTTTGTATTCGGCCAGTATGGAAAACGGCAAGGCAGCAAAAAGTATAGCTTCAAGTCAACTCCGGTGGAAAAATAAATAATTTTTTTTTGCCAATTTTTATATTGCAAATTTTTTTTTATTTATAGAATGAGTATAAAAAAAATATGTTTAATCATTTTGAATTTTTAAGTTCATTGATTCCTATTAAAAATGTATTTTTATACTAAAAAATCAAAAGTTTTAGTTTGCCGAATAAATTCCGCCTCTTTTGGTGGGCGTAACCTAAAAAACGTACTACTTAAATTTTTTTGGAGATCTGTAAATTATTATAAAAAAAAAATTACGTAGATACCTTCAATAGATCAAAAGTTATTAATTTTGCAACGTGTTTTGAGAAAACGAGCCACAGTGCGGCTGCGCTACCCGCACGCATATGCAAATGCAAGGCCTGTGTGCGAGAGCGAGATGCGGCTAGCACCTGCACGCCAAGTGCAGAGCCGAGCCGGAACGTTAAGTACTGAGCGGAGCGGCTGCGCTGCCGGCATGCGTAGGGGTCGCAGGGGTCGGCACACAGACATACACAGTTTTTTAGTGCCTATGTGTGCGAAGCTAACAGACCCAAATGATACTAACGAAAAAAAAAAAACAAAAACGAAGCGCTTACAACGTATATGTATCGACAGCGCACAGTGGACAAATTTCAAAAAATCATAACAAAAATTTTCGAAAAGTAACCAAATTGCCTCTAAAATGACCAAACTTCTTCATAGCAAACCGGTTTTTTCTAGATATCTAACGGGACTTTCTAAAAATAGAATTGAAGCTGTGAACACGTGTTCATTTGCAAAGCGCATGGATTTTGAAGTTAAAGGTATTATTTTTAAGTTTCATTATTAATAAAAGCTAACTTGTGTTGTCTTTATTTTGAAATTAATTCTTTACTTTATTATATTTTTAGTATCTTTTGTATTCGTCTTTTTTATGTTTACTAAAAGTTTTAACTGTAATCCCCCAAGATGCCCCGATTCATTTTTTATTCAGTGTATTTGTTAATATCTTCAGGTATAAAAAAGTTAAAGCTAGCTGCAGATATTTGCAGATGTGTGCATAATCAACCATATAGTAACATCGTCTCTTTTTTCTTCAAGGTCAAAGCAGCTGTTTTGCATTGTAGTTGTGCTGTGTCTTTGTGTTCGTCTTTAGTGTTTTATGTTTTTTTTTTTAGGTTCAAATTTTAATTTTTATAGCTTTATTTCTTTATTAATTTAATTTTGGTAGGTGACTCTTCTCATTGTGTCTTCACTCGCTTTTACATATTCAATAATTGGTGTACAGCAATTGGCACCAGTGCAGAAAAATTACGGAAGGCCATCGAACATTTGAACTGCAAAAACATTGGCTACGTGTCCGAGATGAGCGTGTTAACGAAAATTATTGGATACATTTGCAAAAAAATTGTTTCGTTTTGGACACAATATAAACGCAAAAAGGCATCAGTTCTTGAAATCCAATCTAATTGGCTTAACGAAAAGGAACCTATTTTAATGAAACGCACTCCAAGTAAGCCTCAATAAATGATAAAAACTGCTAAGCGTGGACGTCCGAAAGTAAACTTTAGTGAGTCATCAAAAAGAACTAAGAGACGAAGAATTGCTGAGCTTTCAATAACTAATGAATCTGCAGCTTGTGACTTACGATCGTGCAACTTTCAATCAAATGCAATGTGTAGCAAAGCTAACATCGATGAAGTCCTATCGCTTCTTATGGAGGCAAACTTGAGCAAGCATCAATATTTTCTTATTCGAAGCTATGTGAACTCAAAGACCTCCTGTGACCTTTTTCCAAGCTACGTTCAACTGTTAAAGGCTAAGAAATTAACATATCCAGACAAAATAACTGTAAGTGAATCAAAACCACACTGCGAGGAGGATTGTAAAACTTCAGCATGATGTTCTTGAAAGCTTTGGAAGTGATTACTTTGATAACCTTATTTTAATTGGAAAATGGGGATTTGACGGCAGTAATGGACATTCAGAATACAACCAGAAAGTCTGCAATAAGGATTTGAGGGATTCCAGTCTTTTTATGACATCATATGTGCCATTACAACTTAAAACCATGGAAAATGAGAAAAAATAATTTGAAAGAATCCGCGACCTTCGTCTACACGATACTGCAGACCATTAAGATTGAAATTTGCAAAAGAAACGGCTCAATTAGCTGAAGACGTAGAAAAGTATTATAAAGATAAGATTGAAGTGTTGAATGCCAAGCCACGTAATGTGTCTGGTAAAGAAATTAAAATTAAACACAGCTTGCGGTTGACCATGGTTGATAAAAAAATTTGTAGTGCCCTAAGTCGCATGTCATCTTCTAAATGCTACATATGTGAGGCGAAGCCGACAGAAATGAACGATTTAGAAAATTGTTTGAAAAAGAAGGTTCATGAATCACGTTTTGAGTTTGGATTGTCTCCATTACACTCCTATATTCGTTTTTTGAATACTTTTTGCATTTATCGTACAGACTCGACCTGAAGAGCTGGAGAGTTAATACTCCAGAAGGAAAACAAGTACTTTCGACAAGGAAATCCCAAATGCAGAATAATTTTCGCATACGAATGGGGTTTATTGTGGATAAACCTATGAGTGGAGGAAGTGGCACGTCAAATAATGGCAATACGGCCAGAGCGTTTTTTTAAAATCCAAAATTAGCAGCAGAAATAACGGGTATTGATGAAGACATTATAATCCGGTGTTCAATATTGCTGCAGTGTTTGGCATCAGGCTACAAAATCAATGCGCCAAAATTTGGAGAATATGCACTTGGTACTGCCAGAAAGCTGATTAGCTTGTATCCATGATACTATCTTTCACTATCCGTACACAAAATTTTAGTTCATGCTCCAGATGTCATAAATTATCAACTTTTGCCGATTGGAGAATTATCAGAAGAAGCTGTTTGTTTGTTTGTTTTTTTGCTATAATTTGTATTTTCGTTTATTATTATTGTTATGTTTTTTTTTTCATGTAATTTACACTTAATAATCCAAACTAACGGATTAATATTGGTGGGAGGACAATAAACCACGCCTCTTCCTCTTAAAATATTATTTAAATGTAATAACACTTTAAAAAAAAGTTTGAAACTGAAAATAGCAACGCGTTTGAAATTTGGTTCGATATTTTGTATGGTAGCTATAGGTTATAGTCCTATATGTCCTATTTTTTTGCTATAATTAAAATATTTCTATAGAATTTTGGGGAAAATTTCGTAACGATATAACAACTAAAAGTATTTTTGGCCGCGGCTCCCATACAGGCCCAACCACTGTGCAGCGCTGCCTGAAATTTTTTCCTATGCACAGTGTATAGGACGCTGCCGACCCCTGATGTAAGGGCAAGGGCAGCGACAATTCCTGCAGGCGAGAGCGGGACACGGCTTACACGTGCACTCCGAGATTGTGCGAGTATCACCGAGCTTGGGCGAGCAGAGTCAGAGGAGAGGCAGAGGAGAGGCAGAGGAGAGGCAGAGGAGAGGCAGAGGAGAGGCAAAGGAGAGGCAGAGGAGAGGCAGCGCTTCCGCTATTTTTTCACTGACAATGAGGCTGCGTGGGAGCTTGAAAAGTAGGTCAGCGGGAGTGAGAACCTGAGCTTGGAAACCAACGGACTCGTTGCTCGTTTCGGGGTTTTACTTTTATATATTTTCGCGAAGTGCCTCGACTTGGAAAGTTTTCCCTCGCCGCAGGAAAAACCCACCTGAAAGTGTTTGGCCACCGGACAGCGAGTTCAGGCCCCAGCAACAGCAGCAGCAACAGAATCGAACGGGATCATCAAGCGTAAGCGAACGCACGGATAAAGCCGACGCGCGCAACTCGCAGCAGGTGAGCTGGCCCAAGGCCGGATTCGTGATGGCGGAGGGTATTTGCGGGGCCATAGGCAGGGCAATAAAACACAAAACAACGCTTACAAACATGAAATAAGTAAACCCACACTTAAGGCTAGTACTAAGATGAACGAAAAAAATCCATAATTGGAAAACTTCATATAAAAAACGAGAAAGAAAGCTAACTTCGGTAAACCGAAGTTGGTATACCCTTGCAGTCTGCAATTGGATCATTGAAAATCGAACCATTTTAGTAATGTTGAAAAAACATCGAATTTTGTACATTTTACATTTTACGTGTAGAATTTTACATTTTCATATAAATCGACCGATAGCTTCTATGGCAGCTATATGATATAGTGGTCCGATCTTAATGAAATTAAAACCGTAATTCTAGAACCATAAAAAACTGTTATATCTCACAATTTATAGAAATACGTCGAAAAACAGAGAATTTAAAATTTTTTTACATTAATTTCGCCATCATTCCTATGGCAGCTATAGGATATAGTAGTCCAATTTCGGTCGTTCCGAGATATATATAGTGCGTGCTAAAGAAATAAAACTATGCTGAAAATTTCAGCTCGATAGCTCAAAAACTGATAGACTAGTTCGCGTATAAACCGACAGATGGACAGACGGACAGACAGACAGACGGACATGGCTAGATCGACTCGGTGATGCTGATCAAGAATATATATACTTTATGGGGTCAGAGATGCCTCCTTCACTGCGTTGCAAACATCTGGCAGTTTTCGTTCATCGTAGTACTAACCTTTACACTGAAAACAAAAACCCAGCTTATTTATTTATTTATTTAGTGTTTTCCCCGCCCCTCAGCTTCCTCACCTTTTGTGCTCGCGAAAACTGACCGTAGGGGCAGACGCGTTCAGTTTGCGTGAACTAGTTCCCCGCCAAACTCGGCGCTGGGGAAAGCCGGGCTCTCGGCTGGGTTGCCACATAGGCGAAAACTGCCGCTGGGGAAGCCGAACACACGCCAGGGGCGCTACCCGCGGAATGGCCGATGGGGAAGCCAAGCCCTCCCTCAAAAGGCTGCCACCTCGTTAGAGTCGCCGCTGGGGAAAAGCCGGGCACTCGATGGGGTTGCCACTAGACCAGACTTGGACCCCTCGAGCTAGGTACCAGGACCCGACCCACGCCTTTCCGTCCCCGAATTTTCGATTGCTACCAGGAGCAGGTCTGCACTGGGTTTAAGCCCTCCGCGCTATTGCACCGGGTTCAGACCCGCCACAATCTCCCGTCGCCGTACTGAGCTCAAACCAGCCACAACCACCTGAGCACCGGACTCGAACACGAGCCCATCGATGACGGCAATGTCTGCCCCGCGAATCGTCGTCGGTTCGGCCCCGAAGTGAGGCTAAAACAGATATAAAGTACGCGTTCCAGTCGTTCTATTCGCGAACTGCAAGTCGCCTGTGTGTCGTTCTATTCTCGAACTCCAGATCCGAATGACCCTCCTTCGTTTCTTTAGATCCGAATGACTCCTTCGATTTTTTCTTTCTGGTCACTTTACTTTCTAGAACAATCACAGGCCCCATGCACATTTGAGAGTTCAAATGATGCTGTTCTCACTTAACAGAATTCTATCTAACAGAATGGTAACACGATTTCGATTACATTTAAATTCCAATCATATTCATATTTCAGTAAAATATATCGATCCACGACACGGCCTTCCTAACGATCATGCGTCCTCGCGAGCCATGTCTCTCATTCACAGCTGAACAGTAGATTTTATTCATCATTTTTATTCTCATCTTAAGTGACTTAACTTAACAATGTTTCCTTTCTTACGTTTTTACTTGGTATCACTTAAACATTTTTTTTCAATAAACAGTTAAAAATCTAACTTAATTGAAATAAATAAATAATTGAAAATCAATTTAGTTCAATGAACTAGTAGAGCGCTACATGCCTTGGTTTTTTTTTTTTTTTTTTTTACACTAATTCTTTTACTCCTTTTTTTTTAATCGTTTCTCAACTCTTCCACAATAACTCTTTCTTTTTCTCGGGCTCTTGCTGCACACCCTGCAACGCTTCCATGCACACTCTGCGTCATGGTCCCACTGGACCCACATAGCCCTCGCCATGCAGTTAACTGCGCAGTAACTGCATAGTGTGGCTGTAGCCTTGTAAATAATTTACACTGCTATCTATGGTATCTACGAGTGCCTCAGCCGGCGATCTCTCGCATTCATCTGCGTCTACCTCCTCAGGCATCGCACGCAACTGCTTATGAGCATACTTGTATGTTCGTTTACTTCCTATCTCTTTCTAGCACACGTACAGCTTATGGGGGAAAAGTTGATGCTGCGAATTTTTCGAGTTATTGCTGTTGCGTCTCCAGTCTAAACAGAGTATAAGCCTAGTGAAAGCTTCCTCCTCAATCAAAACATCGTTGATATAAACAATCGCATACGAATAAGCCACTTCACCAGGGCTCGCATTATGGCTCGCTAAAACACTGATGAGGCGTTCTTTAGACCAAATGGCTTAGCTATGAACTCGGACTGCCCTTCTGTCGTGACAAATGCAGTGCGTTTAATCGAGTCTGCATTGTTGCATTTCGAGTTGGAATCGGCTGAAATGGACCGATAGGTTAGAGGTATTAGTCGGCTTTAAACTGGTGGCGCCACCTAAATGTCCAAAGGCAAGGGCAAGCGATCTCACCTTCTCGCTCACACATCGCTCTGTCTTTGGGTTTGCCCTTGAACTGGACCGTTGCATTGAGCGCTAAAAGGGTCCCGTAAGGTGGAACGCGGTCAGTGAAACGAACCCATATAGGGAGGCAAAAGCGTTGGAGGAGAGGCAGTAGGAAAAGATACGGAGGAGCGGCAGCCAGCAAACAAATTAAGTGTAGTGATTTTCAGAATATTAAGAAAAACGTGAGTGGCAAATAAAAGAACAATAAATTTAGTGAATTCGAAATTAATTCAAATTGAAAAACAATTTTTTGTGGTGATTTTTCAGCGTGGCAATGACTGGATAGACACTGGCCACGTATATCTTTTATTTTGGATTTATTTGGACTTACTGGAAATTTGTGAAAGCTGCCATTTTACTTAGAGCTTTCGCCAGTGGACCCGAAATTGCAGATCTCAGCCAGACTGTCGGTCAGTGGGGGACATCTGGTGAGTCTGTTCCAGTCCCAGAACGGCACTGGACAATATTCTTGGGCGCGATCACGAGTCGGCCAGATCCACCGATACTACGTCCACGTTTTTGTCGTCGTTGCCGCGCACGGTGAATCTACCTGCCGCTGGGCAACTGCTGCCATTTTGTGACCCGTGAATCCGCATAGGGATTGCCGCCATTCTGATCCCGCCAAGGTCCTGGCATCCGCTGCTGCCATTTTATTTTTATCTAGTAATAATTCTGAAAATAGATATAAGAACATTATTAAATTTAATTAATGTGTAGATGTTAATTTTGTCCTAGTAGTTCCGTGCACCAGAGCCCGGTTTTCGCCCAACCCAGACCTGAAAATATAGAGATTCGTTAGCTAGAAGTTATAGACCTACATTTGTTGTTTTACCCACCTTAGTTGTCCTTTTTGAAGCTCAAGTAGGGACCGTAGGTGACCAAAGAGGGTATCCGGCCAGCCCTTGTGGCTGTAGTAATTAATAAAACTAATCCCAAGAGGCATCCATGGTTGGGTGCCACCAATTCCAATTTAATTTATTTCGTTTACGTTTTTTTGCTAGGGATGGTAAAAATTATGTTAGTGAGACGTCCGATGTATCAATATATCGATTGTGCGGACTGCGGGCAGAGGGGGAACTCTTCCCTGAGATTCCGGAGCTAGCCAGCACTGCCCTCCGGGAAAAGAGCAGTTCCATAACAGTATGGCGCCCAATCAAACAAATCAGGATATTCGGGACGACGGCGTCCTATTTAAGGATGCCCTTGACGGCGCAGCCCCCACAATCGGTGACTTGCGAGGCAGAATATTTTTGCCTGGAGAGTGGGAGACTGGCCATCGAAGAGTATTTGTTTTTGTTTTCCTTTGCAGTAGTCAGGGCGGGAGGCTTGTACCTTAAAGGGAACAATGAGCAGAGAGAGCAGTGAGCCGAGAACAGTGAGCAGTGGTTCACCAGATGACCAGGAGGTGACATCCGCGCAGAAGACGAATGATTTGCATCTCCGGTCAAATCGTGCACTGAGCACGAAAAGGAACCAAGCTGTAATATAAAGTATAGGATTTATTTATTAGTATTTATTACAGTAACTTAATTATTTGTTGTATATTTTTTTTTGTTTTTTTTTTTTGTAAAACTGTGGAGTAGATGCAGATCCTTGGTCTTCCTAGACGTGTATGGGTTTTGTATCATATCGGTGTAAACTTAAATGTGTGATCGTGACCCGTAACTCGGCTGCGCGCTGCACGATCACTGCGAGAATCCTAAGGGATTCTGCGTAAGGCCGATGTCCTTAACTGGAGACTATTAGCTCCGCTGATAGTTAGTCCAGTTGACGCAAAGCTGGAGGATTGGCGGCAGGAAGAAATTGTATACGCAAGACGTCTGGCACGGTTAACCGGTTTCATCTCCACTGAAAAGTATAGAAAAGGAAAGTTCGTTTTTTTGTTATATTTGAAATATTTCGCAGAGAGTAGTTGTGTTTAGTTCGAGCATATTTCTTTATTTATTATTCAGTTAATTATTTATATATCGAATATATATATTTATGTATTGTTTAATTATTTATTTATTTATTGAATATTTAGGTGAGTCTTATTTAAGTTCAAAAAGGTGAACATGCATAATTGTCCGCACCCAAAGAACCACTTGAAATCACAGGCTGATCAAGGGCTCAAGTAGTCTAATTATATACACGCCGCCTATCAGTAAGAACTAATTTGAAAAGAATACACACACTTATTTATAATATTTAAGTAAGCCCGAAATACTCTTATCGCCCCCTGTAAAGTACACAAATGCCCTAGCATTCGCGCCTTTGTCAACATACATACATGTAATCAAGTGCAAGAGCACTCATATATATACAAGTTTAAGCACAAACTACTTTGATCGCCACCTAGAATGTCCTACTCTAGCATAGATAACCCCTAGGTGGAATTATACATATGGAATCTGTAACTAGTACATAAGTGAAAACCGCTATAAAAAGGCGTGAGCGCCCAATAAAGATTCAGTTCCTAACAAAATGCTGATGTGTTTTGACTAGGGACTCAGCGGTATAAGTTGCCAGTCGAACGGAGCGGTACGAGCTGCACCTAAGACAAGCGATGTACGCTGCTAAAATATGGTCCTACGAGCTTAAATAAATTTTGGCTCACGAAGACTGCCAAACCGATCGGCATACTTTAATCGGTATCCATGGAAGAAAAGTCCGCAAGGCGCACCTTATTAAAAGCACTACGGCAAGATCAGGGAAAAAAATAACAAAATTACAGTGACATCCTGAGAATTCCGCGAGGGAAAGGACTGGTGGTCGACGTGAGAGGCTTATGAGGAGGCGACAGCGGACGCCTGGAATAAATAAAAGACGACGACGTAGGATGTCCACGAGAGAACGGACAAGATGAGGTCCTGACCGCGGCTAAATTTGAAATGAAAGCGGTGACATAAGACTGGAGAGGAGCTAAATCGACGTGGGAGATCCGCGGAAAACTGCAAGGACCAAGCGTCGGACCACGGCTTATGAAAAAGCGCCAGTGGAGGCTTTTACTTAAGTAATAGAAATTGGCGTGGGAGGTCCACGAAATAACAAAGGATCAAGTATCGGACCGCGGCTTATGTTGGAGCGACAGCGGAGGCTTGAATCCAGAGGAATCTACAACGGTGTGGGAGGACCACGATTTTAAAAATGATCAAAAATCACAACGAGGCTTATTTGGAGTGACAGCTGAGATAGCTAACGGCTATGTCGACGTGGGAGGTCCACGAACTCGGCAAGGTGAAGCCAATGGAGGCTTGAAACATCAAATAAATATATTGGCGTGGGAGGTCTACAAAATTACTGGAGCAAGTATCGGACCGCGACTTACATTAAAGCGACAGCGGAGGCTTGCAACCCTAAGAATCTACAGCGGCGTGGGATGTCCACGAAATTAAAAGGATTGAGTATTTACACGGCGTGGGAGGTCCAAGAAAAAGCAGCAAGGATCAAGCGTCGGACAACGGCTTCTACAAAAGTGCCAGTGGAGGCTTGAGACGGGAGCGCAAATACATCGACGTGGAAGGTCCACGAAAGGCGTGTTGAAAAATAGTCAAGGGAAACGCTTATAAAAGAAAGGTTTATCTGAGATAAAACTTAAAAGAAGAAGATATAAAATACGAGGCAACGAATAAAGATATAATTGAGAATATGAGAATATTTTGAAAGAAAGAATTGTTATATTATAAAAATGAGATCAAAAAACGATTTACTTAATGCCCTGGCGGCTAGCCAGTCATCAATATGAAACCAAATGGAAGAACAGGAAATGCGATTACGCAAGTACCACCAAGCAAGAATAGCGCTTCAAGGAACTTTGGTCAATGACGGACAAGACCCAAAACTACAAAAGATATATATGAAATATATAGATGAAGATTTTCAACGACTTATGGATAGTTTCAAGGAACTAAAAGTAAATGGACAACTTACCCAGACGGTTTTAGATGGGTATGAGAAAATAAAGATGGAAAGAAGAAAGAAAGAAATTTGGATGCACTAGAATAAATTCGAGGAACGTCGGATATCTGTAAGGGATCCCTGGATTTTTTGGAGACATTTCGGCATGGTCGGGATTTTTCGATATGTTTAAAGAAATTATAGACAATGATGAACACATGAAACCCAAAATAAAGTTTATGCGACTGAAGGAGGTTGTAAAGGGCGAAGCTTTAAATTTAATAAAGCATCTGATGATAACGGATGAAAATTACAAATTAGCTTTGGACATCTTAACAAATCGATACGTGAACAAACGTCAGCTGTTTAAGAAAAATTATAACAAGATTCTGGTTTTGCCTATAATAAACAGCGAATCAGAGAGAAGTGTTCAAAACATGCTGGACAAATGCACTCATGCTATAAATGGTTTGTGCATCCCATTAGACGGCACCGACGTATTCATTTCTGGAATACTATTAAAGAAATTTGATCGTCAAGGACAACAAAATTACGAGCACACGTCAAAGTCGACAAAGGAAGTCCAGACACTTCAAAATATGTTGGAATTTTTGGAAAAACATCTGCAAGCCATTAAAGCAGTAGCGCAACCAAGGCACGGGACACAGGAAAATCCAAAAGTGTTGACTGCGATTATGAATGGGAACTGCCCTTATTGTGGAAATCTAAAACACAAATTACCCAATTGCAAAATTCAGTCATCTCTCTATCAGGGAGAAGTGGAAATTCGCATGTCGAGAAAGATTATGTTTCAAGTGCTTGTGTCACAAATTTACACCACACAAGGACCACAACCGAAATCAAATAATAAATTTAAAACGGGGAAAACCACCTTGTTGGCCACGGCACAAATTGAAGTTCAAGATGCCAATGGAAAATGAAAAAAACTCCGAGCGTTAATCGACCAAGGATCTCAAATGACAGTTGTATCTGAAGAAGCAGTTCAAAGGTTGGGAGTACATAAGAAGAAAAGGGATACCCAAATTTATGGACTAGGAGACAGTTTAGTTGGATCATCTGACGCATCGATACAGCTAAAAATTCGTCCAAGATTTAAAAGTAAAGATCGATTTGAGACCGAAGCAGTAGTTTTATCGAAATTATTAAATGCGACGCCATCAATGTCATTATTATGTTATATTAGCGGATCCAACCTATAAAAACGCAGTAAGGTTGATGTGCTGATCGGTGGAGATTTATTGGCCGAAATTATTACACAAGGATTGAAACAGGAAGAAACCATGATTGGGCAATGTACTAAGCTGGGATGGATACTATCGGGAATCGTACAAACTCCTGGTAGTAAACGCATTTTATCACCAATTACCATACAGAAAATGTGGAAGCTAGACGAAGTTCCAGAGACGGCATCCGTAACGGATATGAACCTAAAGAAAAAAAATATGTTGGAAGCGGCTCTGAAAAATGTATTGCCCCGGCAAGTCCTCACATTGGAGGAAAATGGGAAGCTGGAGGAAAATCGCTCCTGAAAATTTCCCCGGCAAGTCCTTACGTTGGAGGAAGTTGGAAAAGTGGAGGAAAAGTGCTTCAAGAAAACGTAACAAAAAAGAAGACGAATCTTTGGCCGAAATGGAAGGAGAAGCTACCACGAAGCGTCCAACTACTGGGTTCAGCGACTGGATTTGAAATAATGGAGATACGACAGCTACGTCGAGGGAACTTGATTCGGGTCATCGGTACTAAAACAAAGCCATTGTCAACATGTCTTCAATGATCCGTCAGCAGACGCACCGCCCTCAGTCTCCTAATAGCTGCGCACGCGATCACGACAGAAGACTATTATCAGGATCCTATGGCGCGACTAATTATAAATAGTTGTAAATGGTATATAAGAAAAATTAATCCATTGGGATTGTAGAGCGGGAGTGGGATAGTAGAGCGCTACATGCCTTGGTTTTTTTTTTTTTTTTTTTTACACTAATTCTTTTACTCCTTTTTTTTTAATCGTTTCTCAACTCTTCCACAATAACTCTTTCTTTTTCTCGGGCTCTTGCTGCACACCCTGCAACGCTTCCATGCACACTCTGCGTCATGGTCCCACTGGACCCACATAGCCCTCGCCATGCAGTTAACTGCGCAGTAACTGCATAGTGTGGCTGTAGCCTTGTAAATAATTTACACTGCTATCTATGGTATCTACGAGTGCCTCAGCCGGCGATCTCTCGCATTCATCTGCGTCTACCTCCTCAGGCATCGCACGCAACTGCTTATGAGCATACTTGTATGTTCGTTTACTTCCTATCTCTTTCTAGCACACGTACAGCTTATGGGGGGAAAAGTTGATGCTGCGAATTTTTCGAGTTATTGCTGTTGCGTCTCCAGTCTAAACAGAGTATAAGCCTAGTGAAAGCTTCCTCCTCAATCAAAACATCGTTGATATAAACAATCGCATACGAATAAGCCACTTCACCAGGGCTCGCATTATGGCTCGCTAAAACACTGATGAGGCGTTCTTTAGACCAAATGGCTTAGCTATGAACTCGGACTGCCCTTCTGTCGTGACAAATGCAGTGCGTTTAATCGAGTCTGCATTGTTGCATTTCGAGTTGGAATCGGCTGAAATGGACCGATAGGTTAGAGGTATTAGTCGGCTTTAAACTGGTGGCGCCACCTAAATGTCCAAAGGCAAGGGCAAGCGATCTCACCTTCTCGCTCACACATCGCTCTGTCTTTGGGTTTGCCCTTGAACTGGACCGTTGCATTGAGCGCTAAAAGGGTCCCGTAAGGTGGAACGCGGTCAGTGAAACGAACCCATATAGGGAGGCAAAAGCGTTGGAGGAGAGGCAGTAGGAAAAGATACGGAGGAGCGGCAGCCAGCAAACAAATTAAGTGTAGTGATTTTCAGAATATTAAGAAAAACGTGAGTGGCAAATAAAAGAACAATAAATTTAGTGAATTCGAAATTAATTCAAATTGAAAAACAATTTTTTGTGGTGATTTTTCAGCGTGGCAATGACTGGATAGACACTGGCCACGTATATCTTTTATTTTGGATTTATTTGGACTTACTGAAAATTTGTGAAAGCTGCCATTTTACTTAGAGCTTTCGCCAGTGGACCCGAAATTGCAGATCTCAGCCAGACTGTCGGTCAGTGGGGGACATCTGGTGAGTCTGTTCCAGTCCCAGAACGGCACTGGACAATATTCTTGGGCGCGATCACGAGTCGGCCAGATCCACCGATACTACGTCCACGTTTTTGTCGTCGTTGCCGCGCACGGTGAATCTACCTGCCGCTGGGCAACTGCTGCCATTTTGTGACCCGTGAATCCGCATAGGGATTGCCGCCATTCTGATCCCGCCAAGGTCCTGGCATTCGCTGCTGCCATTTTATTTTTATCTAGTAATAATTCTGAAAATAGATATAAGAACATTATTAAATTTAATTAATGTGTAGATGTTAATTTTGTCCTAGTAGTTCCGTGCACCAGAGCCCGGTTTTCGCCCAACCCAGACCTGAAAATATAGAGATTCGTTAGCTAGAAGTTATAGACCTACATTTGTTGTTTTACCCACCTTAGTTGTCCTTTTTGAAGCTCAAGTAGGGACCGTAGGTGACCAAAGAGGGTATCCGGCCAGCCCTTGTGGCTGTAGTAATTAATAAAACTAATCCCAAGAGGCATCCATGGTTGGGTGCCACCAATTCCAATTTAATTTATTTCGTTTACGTTTTTTTGCTAGGGATGGTAAAAATTATGTTAGTGAGACGTCCGATGTATCAATATATCGATTGTGCGGACTGCGGGCAGAGGGGGAACTCTTCCCTGAGATTCCGGAGCTAGCCAGCACTGCCCTCCGGGAAAAGAGCAGTTCCATAACAGTATGGCGCCCAATCAAACAAATCAGGATATTCGGGACGACGGCGTCCTATTTAAGGATGCCCTTGACGGCGCAGCCCCCACAATCGGTGACTTGCGAGGCAGAATATTTTTGCCTGGAGAGTGGGAGACTGGCCATCGAAGAGTATTTGTTTTTGTTTTCCTTTGCAGTAGTCAGGGCGGGAGGCTTGTACCTTAAAGGGAACAATGAGCAGAGAGAGCAGTGAGCCGAGAACAGTGAGCAGTGGTTCACCAGATGACCAGGAGGTGACATCCGCGCAGAAGACGAATGATTTGCATCTCCGGTCAAATCGTGCACTGAGCACGAAAAGGAACCAAGCTGTAATATAAAGTATAGGATTTATTTATTAGTATTTATTACAGTAACTTAATTATTTGTTGTATATTTTTTTTTGTTTTTTTTTTTTGTAAAACTGTGGAGTAGATGCAGATCCTTGGGCTTCCTAGACGTGTATGGGTTTTGTATCATATCGGTGTAAACTTAAATGTGTGATCGTGACCCGTAACTCGGCTGCGCGCTGCACGATCACTGCGAGAATCCTAAGGGATTCTGCGTAAGGCCGATGTCCTTAACTGGAGACTATTAGCTCCGCTGATAGTTAGTCCAGTTGACGCAAAGCTGGAGGATTGGCGGCAGGAAGAAATTGTATACGCAAGACGTCTGGCACGGTTAACCGGTTTCATCTCCACTGAAAAGTATAGAAAAGGAAAGTTCGTTTTTTTGTTATATTTGAAATATTTCGCAGAGAGTAGTTGTGTTTAGTTCGAGCATATTTCTTTATTTATTATTCAGTTAATTATTTATATATCGAATATATATATTTATGTATTGTTTAATTATTTATTTATTTATTGAATATTTAGGTGAGTCTTATTTAAGTTCAAAAAGGTGAACATGCATAATTGTCCTCTCCCAAAGAACCACTTGAAATCACAGGTAGATCAAGGGCTCAAGTATTCTAATTATATAAGATTTAAGTATGCCCGAAATACTCTTATCGCCCCCTGTAAAGTACACAAATGCCTTGCCTCAACATACATACATGTAATCAAGTGCAAGAGCACTCATATATATACAAGTTTAAGCAGACACAAAGTACTATGATCGCCCTCAGAATGTCCAAGAATACTCTAGCATAGATAACCCCTAGGTGGAATTATACATAAGTGAAAACCGCTATAAAAAGGCGAGAGCGCCCAATAAAGATTCAGTTCCTAACGAAATGCTGATGTGTTTTGACTAGGGACTCGGCGGTTAGCGGTATAAGTTGCCAGTCGAACGGAGCGGTACGAGCTGCACCTAAGATAAGCGATGTACGCTGCTAACATATTGTTCTTCGAGCTTAAATAAATTTTGGCTCACGAAGACTACCAAACCGATCCGCATACTTTAATCGGTATCCACGGTAGAAAAGTCCGCAAGGCGTACCTTATTGAGTGCACTACGGCAAGATGAGGGAAAAAAATAACAAAATTACAGTGACATCCCGAGAATGCCGCGAGGGACAGGACTGGTGGTCGACGTGAGAGGCTTATGAGGAGGCGACAGCGGACGCCTGGAATAAATAAAAGACGACGACGTAGGATGTCCACGAGAGAACGGACAAGATGAGGTCCTGACCGCGGCTAAATTTGAAATGAAAGCGGTGGCATAAGACTGGAGAGGAGCTAAATCGACGTGGGAGATCCGCGGAAAACTGCAAGGATCAAGCGTCGGACCACGGCTTATGAAAAAGCGCCAGTGGAGGCTTTTACTTAAGTAATAGAAATTGGCGTGGGAGGTCCACGAAATAACAAAGGATCAAGTATCGGACCGCGGCTTATGTTGGAGCGACAGCGGAGGCTTGAATCCAGAGGAATCTACAACGGTGTGGGAGGACCACGATTTTAAAAATGATCAAAAATCACAACGAGGCTTATTTGGAGTGACAGCTGAGATAGCTAACGGCTATGTCGACGTGGGAGGTCCACGAACTCGGCAAGGTGAAGCCAATGGAGGCTTGAAACATCAAATAAATATATTGGCGTGGGAGGTCTACAAAATTACTGGAGCAAGTATCGGACCGCGACTTACATTAAAGCGACAGCGGAGGCTTGCAACCCTAAGAATCTACAGCGGCGTGGGATGTCCACGAAATTAAAAGGATTGAGTATTTACAACGGCGTGGGAGGTCCAAGAAAAAGCAGCAAGGATCAAGCGTCGGACAACGGCTTCTACAAAAGTGCCAGTGGAGGCTTGAGACGGGAGCGCAAATACATCGACGTGGAAGGTCCACGAAAGGCGTGTTGAAAAATAGTCAAGGGAAACGCTTATAAAAGAAAGGTTTATCTGAGATAAAACTTAAAAGAGAAGATATAAAATACGAGGCAACGAATAAAGATATAATTGGAATATGAGAATATTTTGAAAGAAAGAATTGTTATATTATTAAAATGAGATCAAAAAACGATTTACTTAATGCCCTGGCGGCTAGCCAGTCATCAATATGAAACCAAATGGAAGAACAGGAAATGCGATTACGCAAGTACCACCAAGCAAGAATAGCGCTTCAAGGAACTTTGGTCAATGACGGACAAGACCCAAAACTACAAAAGATATATATGAAATATATAGATGAAGATTTTCAACGACTTATGGATAGTTTCAAGGAACTAAAAGTAAATGGACAACTTACCCAGACGGTTTTAGATGGGTATGAGAAAATAAAGATGGAAAGAAGAAAGAAAGAAATTTGGATGCACTAGAATAAATTCGAGGAACGTCGGATATCTGTAAGGGATCCCTGGATTTTTTGGAGACATTTCGGCATGGTCGGGATTTTTCGATATGTTTAAAGAAATTATAGACAATGATGAACACATGAAACCCAAAATAAAGTTTATGCGACTGAAGGAGGTTGTAAAGGGCGAAGCTTTAAATTTAATAAAGCATCTGATGATAACGGATGAAAATTACAAATTAGCTTTGGACATCTTAACAAATCGATACGTGAACAAACGTCAGCTGTTTAAGAAAAATTATAACAAGATTCTGGTTTTGCCTATAATAAACAGCGAATCAGAGAGAAGTGTTCAAAACATGCTGGACAAATGCACTCATGCTATAAATGGTTTGTGCATCCCATTAGACGGCACCGACGTATTCATTTCTGGAATACTATTAAAGAAATTTGATCGTCAAGGACAACAAAATTACGAGCACACGTCAAAGTCGACAAAGGAAGTCCAGACACTTCAAAATATGTTGGAATTTTTGGAAAAACATCTGCAAGCCATTAAAGCAGTAGCGCAACCAAGGCACGGGACACAGGAAAATCCAACACTTTTGTGTTGACTGCGATTATGAATGGGAACTGCCCTTATTGTGGAAATCTAAAACACAAATTACCCAATTGCAAAATTCAGTCATCTCTCTATCAGGGAGAAGTGGAAATTCGCATGTCGAGAAAGATTATGTTTCAAGTGCTTGTGTCACAAATTTACACCACACAAGGACTTAAACACAACCGAAATCAAATAATAAATTTAAAACGGGGAAAACCACCTTGTTGGCCACGGCACAGATTGAAGTCCAAGATGCAAATGGAAAATGGATAAAACTCCGAGCGTTAATCGACCAATGATTTCAGATAACCGTTGTATCTGAAGAATCAATTCAAAGGTTGGTAGTACAGAAGAAAAAAAGGGATACCCAATTTTATGGATTACGAGACAATTTGATTGGATCATCTAAAGCATCGATACAGCTAAAAATTCGTCCAAGATTTAAAAGTAATGGGCGATTTGAGACCGAAGCAGTAGTTTTATCGACATTATTAAATGCAACGCCATCAATGTCATTTATTATGTTATATTAGCGGATCCAACCTATAAAAACGCAGTAAGGTTGATGTGCTGATCGGTGGAGATTTATTGGCCGAAATTATTACACAAGGATTGAAACAGGAAGAAACCATGATTGGGCAATGTACTAAGCTGGGATGGATACTATCGGGAATCGTACAAACTCCTGGTAGTAAACGCATTTTATCACCAATTACCATACAGAAAATGTGGAAGCTAGACGAAGTTCCAGAGACGGCATCCGTAACGGATATGAACCTAAAGAAAAAAAATATGTTGGAAGCGGCTCTGAAAAATGTATTGCCCCGGCAAGTCCTCACATTGGAGGAAAATGGGAAGCTGGAGGAAAATCGCTCCTGAAAATTTCCCCGGCAAGTCCTTACGTTGGAGGAAGTTGGAAAAGTGGAGGAAAAGTGCTTCAAGAAAACGTAACAAAAAAGAAGACGAATCTTTGGCCGAAATGGAAGGAGAAGCTACCACGAAGCGTCCAACTACTGGATTCAGCGACTGGATTTGAAATAATGGAGATACGACAGCTACGTCGAGGGAACTTGATTCGGGTCATCGGTACTAAAACAAAGCCATTGTCAACATGTCTTCAATGATCCGTCAGCAGACGCACCGCCCTCAGTCTCCTAATAGCTGCGCACGCGATCACGACAGAAGACTATTATCAGGATCCTATGGCGCGACTAATTATAAATAGTTGTAAATGGTATATAAGAAAAATTAATCCATTGGGTTCAACATGCATAAATATTTCAATTGAAAATTTCAAAGAAAATGTTAAATTAATGGATATTAATAATGATAATGCTATCGGTCATAGGTCTGCAATATTATATGTAATATAAATAATTGTATGAAGTTAAATTAACATAAAAAAGCTGAATATTAAAATGGTAGAGAGCAAATCAATTTAGAATGCAAGATATAAATAAATACAGTAAAATTAAAGGCAATAAGGCCCCGAGCAGAATGAATAATTGTCCGCACCCAAAGAACCACTTGAAATCACAGGCTCAAGTAGTCTAATTATATACACGCCGCCTATCAGTAAGAACTAATGTGATTTATAAGTATTTATAAGATTTAAGTAAGCCCGATATACTCTTATCGCCCCCTGTAAAGTACACAAATGTCCTGGCATTCGCGCCTTTGTCAACATACATACATGTAATCAAGTGCAAGAGCACTCACATATATACAAGTTTAAGTATATACAAAGTACTATGATCGCCCCCTAGAATGTCCAGGAATACTCTAGCATAGATAACTCCTAGGTGGAATTATACATATGGAATCTGTAACTAATACATAAGTGAAAACCGCCCAAATAACATTCAGTTCGTAATGAAATGCTGATATGTTTTGACTAGGGATTCGGCGGTTAGCGGTATAAGTTGCCAGTCGAACAAAGCGGTACAAGCTGCACCTAAGACAAGCGATGTACGCTGCCAACAATTTATTAATTTATAATTGTCAATGTTTGTTTTAAAACTGAATCTTAAGTATGTTAACAAATATTCGAAGAACTCTCAGAAATAACTCAGTTTGTTTTAAATGTATACTATATGTGTTCGCGCCAAGAGGGCGCTTATTTTCGAGAGCCAGTGTAAAGCGCTAGCGGCTTCGAAATGTCCCGCTTAATGGAGCCCAGCGCTCTCCCACACTCGCTCTCCCTCTCTCTTCCTCCGAGCTTCCAGTCCGCAAGAGCCTTCCATTCCGCTCTCCCAAACTTCTATTTTTATGACATGTAATTAGTTCTAATTTACGACCCCGCCGATGAAGGCAAATAAAGTTTATATTCAACTCAAACTGAAACCCCAACAACTACTCATTTATTCTACGTGGGATTTTGCACCTTTTCATTGGGACTACGATCATCTTGTGTACAACGGCTACTAATCCGCCCACTCCATTTCATGGTCCTTCAAACGGGGTCTATCCTGATCCTCACCAGCTCCGATGCGGATTTTTAAAAAAGATAAGTACTAGTGTTCTTACTTTACAAAAATAAATCATACAGATATTTCCGAAGATTAAATCAAAGTGTCTTATATCTGTGTGGTTTGCAGTGGCCAAAGTCCGAAGTCCAATTTTCTCATCGACATAGTGCAAACTCCGTTCGTTGTTTAAACAAAGTGCAAAGTGTTCTACATAAAAAAAAGCGACTGCGAAAATATGCGCCCAGCCACAGTGAAAATTAAGAGTTCCAAAATTTAAAAAAAATCGTTCCGTCAAAAACGGCTCATACTTTTTTTTTCTCGTTCACTGTGTTCCTGCTGGTGTTCAAGCGTATATATGTACATAAATATTCACACGTCCATACAGTCCACTACACTTCACTACAAAATGAAATATATTGAAAAACATACATCATATTCCGATACATACAACAACAATTTACAACAAATTACAGTCCACTTCTATATTGAGTATTATATATTTATATATATTTATACTATAAATATATTTATACTATAAATAGTATTAATAAATATATCCCATAGCCCAGTTTTATTATTAGAGTCGGCACAGCTACGTCGACTTAATTATAATTGGTTAATTAATATTCGAACAATTCCGAGCTATTCTGCGCTGTGTTACATACAAACATTCATATATATTATATTTACATATTTTCTAATTCCTACAGACATACATCAGCGTCGGCAAAGTCGATGCACTGACTTTATTTGGCAATTTATTCCGCTTATCGTCGTTTTCTCTTTTTTCTCTGCGCTAGCTGCAGTTATTGCACACGGTCGGTGCACAAACAGCCGCACACATACATTTTCGAAAAACAAGACCGGCGAATACAGTGCCGATATTAAAATTTCGTCCAGTTCAAATAACAAAAAAAATAATTCCGGATTAGATATAAACAAATTTTACGAATAATTACAACCGAAACCAATAGCTATTATATACATATTTTAGCTAGGTTTTGGCGGTTTTTTCATACAGATTTTAGCTTTTTTGTATTCAGTTGAGTAAAATCGCTAAAAAGACCGAATTCTCTCCAGATAAATTCTATTTTCCGAAAAACTGGATATAGAAAATAATACATCTATGCGACACACCTCTCCAAAGGCACTAGTGTGACCGTTCTTTCATCCAAAATATTTTATTTTTAATTCCGAAATTAAAAATATAAGTATATACGCTACACACATTCCAGTGTTTCAATTCCACACACTCCAGTGTGTCATTCCGGTGTTCCGTCCTACATACACATATATAAATAATATTAAAAAATGTCACCCACCGAGAAGCCTACTGCGACAACTGCGGCCTTACATAAATTCATTGCCGTTTCTGAACGTGTAAGCCAATTTGAAGCGATGGTCAACACTCCTGGCCACTCCACGCCGTCGCTCTACACACTCCAAGTCCGGCGAGATCACATCCGAGCCCTATGGGACAAAGTCGAACAAGCATATGAAGCTTGTCCGGAGCTAGTAGCAGTAGAGGGGTCGATTGACACCTTGCCAATCCTCCAGGCTAAATATGACTACTGCTACTCAGTTTACGAGTCATGTGCAGCTCAACTCAACGAGCAAATTGAGCTAGCGACGTCTCACCCAGCACAATCCAACTCCTGCAACTCCCCAAATTATACTCCAGCAGGTTTCCAGTTACCTCCGTGCGATGCAGAAGTTTTCTCGGGCGATTATCTTCGCTGGCCCACGTTCCGTGACCTTTTCACAGCGGTCTATATAGACAATCCAAGACTTACCGCTGTCGAGAAGTTATTCCACTTAAATGCTAAGAAGCTAATTCCATAGTGAAGCTAATTCCATAGTTTCCAATTCGCCACTCACCAACGATGGTTTCCGCTCAGCCTGGAACAACTTAACTGAGCGTTTCGAAAACAAACGGTCGTTGGTGAACAACTCATTAAAAAGGTTATTCAATGTGCAATCCATTGCAAATGAATCTTCAGCAGCCTTGAAGGTGCTGCAGGAAACCATTCAGAGTTGTCTTACGTCCTTAGAAATGTCCGGCATGAACACTGAAAATTGGGACTGCCTTTTGGTTTATCTGTGCTCTACGAAATTACCAAAGCTTACGCTTTCATTGTGGGAGCAATCCTTCACAAATAAAACCCAGATTCCCAAGTGGCAAGAGCTCGATTCATTCCTGACTGAGCGCCATAGAACTCTAGAGGCCATAGATTCCTTTCAACCTTCCAAGTTATGTCTCCGTCAGTTCCAACCGACAACCAAAGTCTCCCCACGAGTACTGAAATCCTTCTGTACAAAAGTGGTTCCAAAACCGACAACCTCCGAAATGTCCCCACGAGTGCTGAAATCCTTCAGTACAAAAGTGGTTCCAAAAACGACAAGCTGCGATTTGTGTTCAAGAGAGAACCATCCAGTACGTATTTGTCCACGCTTCCTACAAATGACGGTAGACGATCGTTCGTCCTATATCCGAACGAAACAATTGTGCTTGAATTGCTTTGCAATAGACCATCCACTCCGGGATTGCACAAGCGCCCACAACTGTTTCACATGCCGAGGTCGGCATCACACGTTGTTGCATCCAAGCAACTCTTCCTCCGGTGCTACGACTCCTCCCAGTGATTCAAGGCCAGTATCCGCCTCCATCCAAAGGATTTTCGCGTTCTGCACGCAAGTCTCTAAAGCTCCGGATTCATCCAAATATTGGGTTCCGTACGACGCCATAAAAGACAGACGTTCCCGAGGTATTTTATCCTACCAATGCCGAGTCTGCCAAGGGAACCATCCTCTTCGGAAATGCCACCGTTTTCTACAGCTAAGCGCTGAGAAACGGCTCCTGGCGGTCAGGGATAAGAAGTATTGCGTCAATTGCCTGGCCCACCACCATTCCAAAGGATCTTGCCGCAGTGGTGACCGATGCCAATCGTGTGGACAGGATCACCACACTCTTCTCCATCTCCACGAACGCTCAGCGTATCCAACGTTTTCCCGAGTTACCTCTTCCTGAGGTTCTTGCTGCGTATCCTCGCAAGGGGGGGGGGGAGAATATTCGCGACAAGAGGGCGCTTATTTTCGAGAGCCAGTGTGAAGCGCTAGCGGCTTCGAAATGTCCCGCTTAATGGAGCCCAGCGCTCTCCCACACTCGCTCTCCCTCTCTCTTCCTCCGGGCTTCCAGTCCGCAAGAGCCTTCCATTCCGCTCTCCCAAACTTCTATTTTTATGACATGTAATTAGTTCTAATTTACGACCCCGCCGATGAAGGCAAATAAAGTTTATATTCAACTCAAACTGAAACCCCAACAACTAATCATTTATTCTACGTGGGATTTTGCACCTTTTCATTGGGACTACGATCATCTTGTGTACAACGGCTACTAATCCGCCCACTCCATTTCAATATGTAAAAGAAAGGAAAGGAATTAAACTAACATTATAAGAAAAATGTATCTGAATAAGAAACAAATTAAGAGTGTATGTATTGAATTGTACTGAATAAAAATTAAATAATATATTTCTCCTAGTGGAAGTATGGGTGGCACATAAATATATATAGTATATATGTATATATGGTTTGTGGTCAAAAGTGGGAATTTATGTCCCATATATGAATCTTGGGCTGCGGAAGTTGTGTTAACATATATATATTTATATTTATGTGCATTAAACAAAAGATGTGTATATTAATTGTTAGCATTTAAACACAAAAAAAAAACTTCAGAAAAAAAGTATAACTTTGAGACACTTGGAGAGCGGAGTTGCCGTTGAGCGTTCACTGCTGGTGTCGTCTTCACTTCGCTTTACTTTCCGGAGAGGTAGAGAGAGAGGTGCACACTTGCATATGGACTTAAAAGTATTTATGTATTTTGTTTGCATCTGCCGTCAGTATTTCTCTATTTCTGCTTTATTCACCACCACGAAAACTGTTGGTTGTTTTTGTTTTAATTTATTACGTGCATTTATTTCGATTTTTGAGTTTGATCAACGATATATTGGTGGTTCTGTCTGCTGGATTAGTTAGCGGTTGTTTTAATTAATAATGTCTGTTAATTATGGCTTATAGATTATGCCCGTTATTATTTAAGGTAGTATTGGGTGCGATGAGGGATCTGTAGACTGATGCGACGTTGTGGCTTCTACTTCTGGCTGGCGGTCAAATGGTTGGCAAGGGTGACAACCTTCTCCAGTTCATGGCTCCGGTCCTGATGTCCTTGGATCATCTTTCGGTATGTACGGTGTCCTTTGAATAGTAGAACTACCAAGAGACCGGCAATAAACTGGAGCACTCTGTACACTTCGACGATCTCGTCTTTGTGATCGACTACCTCTACTGTGTTGATGACATTGCGGTCTTTCCAAAGGCTTTGGAGCTCTTCGATCCCATTATCCTTGTGGGTACTCTTTCCGCGGCAAATTGGCTTTTTCGTCGATATTATTATCGTCGGGGTCCGAGCACAGAACTTCGAATTTGAGTGTCCAACGGAACTTTTAAAGGCTGGCCGATTTGGTTACACGTCGTGGATGTCGATCAGCAGTACCGTAGCTTCTCTTCTAGTAACGCTGACTCTGATTGATCCCGTACTGCTAAATTGGGGCCTTTTATACCCTAGACGGTGCCTAGTTTCTCCTATTGAGCACCGGAATGACCTAAACTGTTCCCAGTATTCACGCCCCTCTTGTCGCCCATTGGCTGAAGTTCTACCTTGGGTTCGTCTTTGTCTGGATGACCGACAGTTCAACCAACTTGTCGATGTCGGGTTACCGGTGAGTGCATGGTCCGAGTTGGCGCATTTATGCAGTGTCAGTGCCTGGAGCCCAAATTCTGGTGCAATTTTTGCAAACGCTGATTTTTGCAGATCAAGCTATTGCAATGCCTGGCGCGTGTTCTAGGTATTGCTACCTCTTTATTTTCTTATACAGCATATGCCGCCTAGAACCGACGTACGTAACAGGCTCTGGGTCGTCGATGCTGATCAGCATGGAATGATCCCGCTAAGAAATTAATGTGCGGGCGGTTATGCCTTTGCGCCTAACGTGGGCCTCGAGCCACACCCTGAGGTTATGAGTCGCGTTCTCTACCGCCTGAGCTAGCCGGGCTGCAGGTTGGATACCGGTGCAGCTAGTAACAGTATCCCTAAAGAGATACTGGCGCCTCTACCTGTGCTGGCAAACAAAATATGGCTGAAATAAAAATATGCCCTATTCCCCCCACTTAAAAGAGTTGTTATAAATGTTTGTATTTTCATGTTGATATTTCCTTTATTTTTGTAGTATACCTATGTATTCAGAAGGAATGGCTTCTTTCGCGGGGTTGCTCCGCGTACTTGTCTTCTGGTTCTTCGTACTCCAGGTAAGACGAATCGTCTTGCTTGTAGTTTTTTCGGTATACGACCTGACCTACGGCAAATTTGATCATCCTGCTTCGAGTGTTGTACGTCCTTTCCGCCTTTCCGTGCGCTCGTGTAGGTCCTTGTTTCACCTTTTCCCGAATAAGCTCCATCTTATCTGGTAGCAATACGAGTGTTTCATCGGCACCTAAGTCTCCGAGACGCCGACGTATCGGAAACGCACTCGCATGCGTAACCATGCGTGTCCCAAACATAGCGTAATAGGGTTCCAATACCAGCGCCTCATTATGCCCACTTCTTAGAGCAAACGCTATTCGTGTGCTGGTATGCACTAGTTGCTGATCTAAGCATTTGCAAGACGGATCGGTTTACCCGCTTTGTGGCGTAAGACAGTGGTGAGTAAAACGCGGTTCATACGGCTTGAATACCGTATCGGCAGAGGAATTCGGTGAATAAATGTGATACGACTTGTTTTCTATTGTCTGAGTGGAAGTATTCGGGTACTCCGAACTGGTCGAAAATATTCTTTTCAAGGAATTTGACGACCTCTGTTGCGGTAGCTTTTCGCATGGGTTGCAACCAAACGAATTTCGTTTCGTTTCTATGCATACAAAAATAACGGTATTACCGGATTTTGTCCTGTGGTATGGTCCCATAAAATCGATAAATAACCTTTGTAGTGGTAGCTCCGTAATATGTTGTTGGCCCATGGGAGGTCTGTCTGTTTTGTTGGAGGTTTTGCTAATTTTGCAAGTTTCACATTCTTTGACCATTCTTTGTGCTTCAGTCGTAATAGACGGCCAGTAGTAAAATTGTTACAGCCTTGCGAGTGACTTGTGAAATCCTCCGTGTCCAGCGGTGGTGGCATGATGTGATCTCCAAACTAGGTCGGCGCGTAGTTCAACCGGAACCCAAAGTTTCCAGGTCCTGTCATTGTTGATCACGTCATGTGTACTAAAGCCTAAGCGTTTATATACCACGCCTTCAATTATCTGAGTGTCTGATAGTTTTCCTGCATTTTCCTCGATCCGTTGTTTTAACATTTTGTACTCCTGAGATTGAAAACCGGGTAACTTGAGATCTAGTTGTAACTCCAGGCTATCAGCTGCAGGTGTACTGAGTTCGTTCATATGCACCCGTGAGAGTGCATTGGGTACTACATTTAAAGCTCCCTTACGATGTTCGATTGTAAAATAAAATGCCTGTAATTTAAGACTCCATCTAAATAGTCTCCCGGATAAATCCTTTTGGCCCATTAGCCATTTTAGGCTACCGTGGTCTGTAATTACTTTAAACGGCATCCCTTCTATATATGCCCGAAATTTGCTGATACTAATTATTGTTGCGTAACACTCCAATTCGGTGATACTGTAAATCCGCTGAGCTTTATTTAGCTTAGCAGATACATCTACAATTGGGTGCACGCCGCCGTCATCGTCAGTTTAAAATAAGACTCCACTCCCGTTGTAGAGGCGTCACATTGTATATCAATTTATTTATATCCCAGCACTACAAGTGTAATATATAATTAGTGTGCTAGTCACGAGAGTTATAAAATTATTTTCTAGGTAGGACATTTTGAATATTACAAATAAAAATAGAAATAATAATAATGAAAAAAAAAAAAATTTAAGTAATACCAATTTTACAAATTTAAAAATTTTAGTTTCAATTTCTTAATTTCTTATAATTTCTCTCATAGTCTGAAAATTGTTTTTTGATGTGTGTCATTAAGTCAAAACGAAAGTTATGTGCGCTCTTAATTATTTTTATTCGATTTGGAAGTTCGTTCCAATACCGAACAGCAAAGATGAAAAATTGTTTTTCGGGAAATGCTTGCCTGTGCCTTATGGTTCGTCTGGAGGTTGTAAGCGATATTTTGTCAAATAGGTATGCTGGTTCTTTAGTGTTAATTATTTGATGTAATGTCACCAATGCCCTGAATTTGATCCATGATTGAAGATCAATGTCAAGAATTCTGCACGATAAACGAGAAATCGGCTCTTCACGTCTAACATTAAACACATATCTCGCAACACTGTTAAATACGACATTCAGTTTTTATTTACTTCTTGCGTCACTTTTTCCAAATAACTCGGCCCCGTAAAATAATGCCGGTATTAAATATGTTTTTGCCACTCAAAGTCGTAAGCCCTCAGGCAAATATAGTTGCGTATGGTAGCGTGCTCGTAGAGACCCATATGCCTTGCCAACAGCTTGGTTTATATGATCGCTCGAAGTGAGGGTTTGATTGAAAACAATGCCCAAGTTATTAGCTCTGTTTGCATATTCCACTACCTCATTATCTATAACAAGAGGTGAAAGGGCCGTGGTGTCAACTACTTTTTTATAAATAACTAAGCATTTAGATTTTGTTTGGGTTTATCTGAAGACCATTCAGCTTCGACCACTTGTTTATCTCAGATAATTCAACATTTGACATAACTACACATTCATTTAATCTACACAAAGGACGCGATACACACATTTGTACGTCATCGGCATACATATGGACTTTACACGAGGACACTACTTTGGGAAGGTCATTGACATACATCGAGAAAAGCAAGGGCCCTAAAACTGATCCTTGTGGGACTCCTCTAGAAAGCTGCTCAAAGGTCGAAGTTTGTGAGGGCGTAACAAAGGCCTGACGCCTGGAAGTTTGGTAAGAGCGCATCAACTTTTCTGCTGTTCCAGAGAAGTTTAACATTTTAATAAGCTTCCAGCACAAAATATCATGGGTTACATTGTCGAAGGCTTTGCTAAAATAGAATAGGGTCAAAAAAGTAACTTTGCCTTCCTCCATACTTCATACAATGAAGTTACACAGCTCCTGCCTCTTCTAAAACCGGACTGTACATTGTTCAGCAGGTAATTTGTCTCTAAATATTTCGTCATTTGCTTCGCTATTAGGTTTTCGCTTCCCTTTGACAAAAACGGCTATATAGATATTGTCCTACAGTCACCATTCGTTTTGGCAATTGGGAGTATCTTGGCATCCTTCCACCTCTCAGGGAAAGTGGAAGTAGTCAGAACCCAATTTATAGCAAAAGTGAGTTTTTGGCAATATCATTTTTATGAATTTGGAATTAATGTCATCAACTCCTACCGCATTTGATCGTATATTAAGGACAGCTTCTAATACATTACACTGACTAACACACGAAAAACTAGTATCACAGTTTAAATCACAGTCATTATTTTTCACAACGTGATCATAGAACTCTTTGAATGGTACCTCAGGTACCTGGCGTTGCACAAATTTTAAGGTTTAACTCGTTTATATCAGAATCTATCTCCAGTGAGCGTCTTTGTTTTACGACACCTAGAGCCTTAAAGTCTTTCCATGATTGACAGGAATTACCTGCATTATTAAATTTCATATGAAAATATTAGCATTTAGCAGAATGTATAAGGTCGGTTACGTTTTTCCGTAAGGACTTAAATTCTGTATATAAATAAGCAGATTTGTACCTTTTCCATTTTTTAAAAGCACTATTTCTCAGATATATCGCATTCTGTATGGTACTATTGAACAATTGCTGTTTATTATACCCGGTACCCATAGGGTACAAGGGTATTATAAGTGTGTGCCAACCGAGAATGTATGTAACAGGCAGAAGGAGGCATCTCCGACCCCATAAAGTATATATATTCTTGATCAGTATCACCAGCCGAGTCGATTTAGCCATGTCCGTCTGTCCGTCTGTCCGTCCGTGTGAAACAACAGATCTCAGAGACTATAAGAGCTAGAGTTACCAAATTTGGTGACAACATTGGAATCTGTTGCACGCAGATCAAGTTTGTTTTAAAATTTGGCCACGCCCACTTCCGCTCTCAAAAATCATAAAAAACGTTAAATAAGCTATACTCGTTTTTTTTCGGGTAAAAGTTAATAAATACAAAAAATGAATAAAATAGTGCCCTAAGGCACTGCTGTTGCAAGCTGTTGCCGACAGGTGGCGCATTCGAGCCTTGGCCGTGCGATATAATGGCGCCAATGTACATATGTATGTACAATGTAGTGTATGTACATTTTTAAATTGCCTTTTAGTGTGAAGCGCAAACGTTTAGGTACCGGGTATCTCACAGTCGAGCACAGTCGACTGTAGCTTTCTTACTTGTTTTTCTTTATAATTCTGGTCTTTATAGAAACGCAGGTATTATAAAGATGGATTACATTATTTTGGAGACACTTGATTTGCTCATCAACAGATACAAGACTATACAACACATTCCAGTCACACTGAGTACATTCAAATGCTAATAAATTATAGTCAATATGTTTAAAGTCCCTACAAATAATTGGATGGTCAGTATTGTCAATTAAAATGTCACATGCTATGAATATAAGGTCATATACGAGAATATTGTCAGGGTTGTTTACAAAAAATACGTCCAGGAGAGTTTTACAGGTACTAGTAAAGTGAGTCGGAAATGAGTAATTTACTACGGATTCCAATAGTTCGATTAGGTCGGTAAACACAGCCCAAGATAAGTTTTTCAGTTTGAATAGATCCTAGAAGTTCAACAAATAAATATTCTATTGCACTTCCAACATCAGTTTTCCTGATTATCTTGGCTTTTAGCCTATTATGTAGGTAAATTGCGACACCCCCGGCATGTCCACCACGATCAGCACGGTACAAATTAAATCAATCACATGAGACAAGACTATCACTAACATCGGACGAGAACCATGTTTCGGAAACATATATAACATCTGCTCCATAGTTAGCGAACAAATATCTAAATTCTTCAATCTTTTTGGTCAGACTCTGGGCATTTATATGACATATTTTGAGACCTGTGTATTGTGTGCATAAGAGCTTAATTACTTCTTTGTTGTTCTCATTGGCGTTATAAGTCAAGGCAAGCGCTTCCGAATTATAAAAACTTGGCACTACACCAACCAATTAACAGCGAGCTAGCACAATGCATTTTGGCGATACGACACACAACAAAAACTTTAACATTGATTAAATAGAGAGAAATTCCTCGATTAAGAGAAGTTATAATGAACTTATGTTAGATAAACACGATGGTTTTTATTATTTAAAAAAATAATATTATTTAGGACACTTGGTCCGTATTTATTTCCACACAAATTGGAACTGAATTATGTTTACAGAAATTGCCATATTTAATCCCCATTATTTTTGTCGCTGCCTCTGCCAACGTCGGAGCTTTGCCGTTGTCGTCGCTGCAGCGGGAAGTGGATCAGACGCTGCAGTCAGCACTTTTTGTGAGCTATTGACCGAAGCCTGGAAGTTGCCCTTGCACTTTTACTTGCTGGTGCAATACCGGATGCGCGTGGCCAACTTCGGTTGCGAATTCGTTTTGTGTTAACTCCTCCACCTTTAAAATCAAGTGTCCACGCTCGGTGTGATCATTGTTCTCGTTATCAGAAGCTATGTGTTGGTTGTTGATTCAAGTGCAGGTGGCAGAGCTACTTTTTAATAAATTAGCTATGCAAGAGTAATTACTTATGTCTATCATATTTCTATGTTTACAAATGGTTATCTCATTATAATTATTACATTTTAAAATTTTTGCAAAAAGTTTTCCTTTACATTTGATTACATTTTCGCTTTGAATTTTATTAACATATTGACCAAATTTTATTGGTATGATTAAAAGTTCTTCACAAAAGTAGGTGTCGGTTATAGGAATTTTAATGATATAAATAAATGTTGGCCCATTGCTTGCTACGCTTACTTCTGCTATTATCATGGCTTCTTCAAAATTAGTGTATGGCAACTGGTCTTGATCCAGTGTTTTTATAACTTAATTTACCTCTTCATCTCCTAATATCTGGGTGTTAC
The DNA here is from genome assembly GCA_018153105.1 of Drosophila rufa. NCBI lineage: Eukaryota > Metazoa > Arthropoda > Insecta > Diptera > Drosophilidae > Drosophila > Drosophila rufa. The sequence continues at coordinate 670,099 of JAECXS010000135.1, forward strand.
TAATATCTGCTGATGCCCATTGTATAGCGTGGTTTAAGTTAATAATTTCTCCTTTAAGCATTTTAATTTGAAACATTAATATTGTGCTAATGTCTCTTAATGTCTCCTCCGTATTTTAAGCTATTTATAAGATTTGCTTTGGCCTGGGTGATATTATTTATTTTTTCTACGATAAGTCTGTTTAGAAAAACTTGATTGTAGTTGTTAGTTAATGCTGAATTTATTTTTTCTTGAACTGTTTCGATATCTCTACTGTCGGGAGATCCAGCTAACCATTTCCAGGCGCTGTTTAACAAATTTATATGTCTTTTCCTTTTACTCCTAATCCTGAGATTATTAATTAAATTTTTTGAAATTCTAATATCTTCAGTTATAAATGGCAATATTGGGTCGTATGTTTATACCCTTGCAGAGGGTATTATAATTTTGCCATGATATCTGCAACGCAGTGAAGGAGGCATCTCCGACCCCATAAAGTATATATATTCTTGATCAACATCACCAGCCGAGTCGATCTAGCCATGTCCGTCTGTCTGTCTGTCTGTTCGTCTGTCCGTCTGTCGGTTTCTACGCGAACTAGTCTCTCAGTTTTTGAGCTATCGGGCTGAAATTTTCAGCATAGTCTCATTTCTTTAGCATATATATATATAAATTAATAAAAAATGTTTAATCCGGTTAAGGGTGAATCGCCGTCGGTACTCGGCGACTTCTTTTCTCTTCTCGGGCGGTCCCTCGTAGTTGAAGATAACTTGATGGGGGTGGACGACAGGTCCACTGCTGGCTGCTGGCCGGTTGGACGAAGAGTTCCCAAAGATGAATTAGGAAGTTTACGTTGGAAGGGTGACTGCCCTTCTTTAACTGCTGGCCTAGGGACTCAGACAGTTTATCAGTAATAAGGTATTAACGACAGATTGCCGGAGTTAAGTTTGTATGAGCAGTTGCTCTTTATTCTTTGAATGTCAAAACTGAACTGAAGTTAAGGAATAAACTTATAGCTAACAAAGCTCACAGCGGCCACGCAAATATGCAGTGTCTGCCGTCTGTGCACGAGCATCCGGCCCATTGCTAGGTCAGCAATTTGGCTGGAGCGTTGTTGTCAACGTGACTATGGTCAACGATTCTGGTCTGGCTGACTACAGTTAACTACTCCCCCTTCTAAGTTAAGGCCGCCCTCGGCCGTTTGTAATTCAGCGATAATCTGCCTAATTTGGCCTGCGGATTTCTTTGCCCTAGTAAGTCGCCTATAAGTGAGCCCGATGCAGATGAGTGCGCAGCATATTGCTCCTGCAATAATTGCTGCGAGACGTGTTTGGTTGTTGTCGATCTCTTCTCTGAACTCCTTGATGAACTCCAAGTTTCGTTCACTCAAGCGGTGAAGATACGGGAGGCTGAGGACATCTTGGCTGGCGGTGATGTTCAATAGGGGGAGACTTGCTGTCCCTGGAGCTCTCTTCTGGGTATTATCATGGTTGATGAAGAGTGTGTCATTTATCATGGCCTGTTTGTCAAAGGTTATGAGGTGTGTGCCATGAGTCCAGGTTTCTGTGCCATTGTCCACTCGAACTTTGGCCGACCTGTCGTTAATGATTATAATCCCTTCGTCCACATAGGTTATCGGGTGCAGGTCACTCTCTTGTACTCGGCAATGTGCTACCCCACCGGCATGCAGTTCTTTGGCGCATGAACTCTCTAAAGCCAGACCGCAGAACGTGGCTCCCGGTGATACGGAGCAGTTTTTAATGGCGTAAATTTCTCCGCTGCATTCGGCTATGACGTTGTCTATTATCTGCAACATTGTCTCACCACGGGCAACTGGAAAGACTGTAATCTTTTTGCAGGCTAGTTTAATTTTTTGAAATTTTATGATAAAATGTAAAATGTAGTGGACTGCAGAATTTTTACAGACGAGACGGACAAAAGATCCCCTATACAAGGTGAATTACAAAGTAAACAGGACTTAAAAAAAAAAAAAAAAAAAAGTTTTTTCGGCGAAATCAATTTATTTTCTTCAAAATAGTCTCCTTCTGCTTTAATACAGCGTTTTGCACGGTCCAAAAGCATGTCGAACGAGTGTTTTTGCTCGTTGCCCGGTATGGCCGCCAGTATGCCGGTGCAAGCCTTTTGAATGGCCTCTACGTCTGCATAACGCTTTATTTCATCGGCAAATGCATTTTTCCGAAAAGGTGCCATATCAGGTGAATACGCGGAGTGGTTGATGGTTAAAATGTGATTTTTGGTCAAATAGTCGGACACAAGCGTCGATCGATGAGACGGAGCATTGTCGTGCAACAAACGCCAACTTCCATCTTCGCGATATTCGGGCCGAACACGTCGAATACGGCGCACCAAACGCTTCAAAACTCCAAGGTAGAATACCGCATTAACGTTTTGGCCGGGTGGAACAAATTCTTTGTGGGCATTACCCTTGTAATCATAAAAACAAATCAGCATTGTCTTCACTTTTGACTTCTCCAGGCGCGATTTTTTGGGTTTCGGCTCGTCGTCATTTATGTCCTCACGACCACTTTGAAAACGTTGAACCCACTCGTGCACTCTGCTACGGGATAGGCAATCATCGCCATAAACTTGTTTCATCAATTGAAACGTTTCGGTAAAAAAACAAAATTTAATGTTGGCTCTTTGTTCGAAGCTCATTTTCGCACCGATGACAAAAACATACTGACACTTAAAACGCAATAACCTCACTTCCAATAGATGAAATGTCATGAAAGTCGATAAACGATAGCAGATTCTTACGCACCAGTTGACATATAGATGGCGCCACCAGAGGGCGCTAGATTAAAGAAGTCCTGTTTACTTTGGAACTCACCTTGTAGGTGTGTTGGTGGGTTCCTCAAGCCAAACTGTTTTTAAGTCTTCATGGTCTAAAATGTTCGGACTAACAATATTAATTTTGGCAAGGGTTATCGCAAGCATTATATTTTGTAATTCCGTCATCAACATTCGGTTTCTAGCAAGCAGTGTCTCGTATAAATGTCCAGTGTCTACTTGTGAGTTTTTGGCTGATCTCAAAATTGAATTAACGGTAGAGGTTAGCTGATTAATTTGGTTTTGGATTTTAGTGTTTATTTTTGAATCTGTATATTGCTTGACTCGACTAACTTAATTTCAAAAGTCAAAATACCCTTAAACAATGTTTATTTTTTAAAAACTTTTGGACGCCATATGGTTAAGGGGGAGTTCCGTTATCAATTTCCCAAAAAAAAATGGCTAAGTTAGGCTTCAAATAAGAAAAATTCAAATAAGTAAGGCAACTATGCCAAGACTTTTGTTTCACGAAATTTAAATGTTTAAGTTTAAATAGTTTTAAGGACGTTAAAAAAAAGTATAAAAAAATTATGCCAATGAATACACAAATGTTTAATTCAACTATATACAAACAAATTTAATCATTTAAATGCTTCATACGTCTGGGAATAACGTTTAAAGTTGACATTTGCAACTGTGCCAACACTTAAGTTTAGCACTGTACATATTCTGCACGTCTAATTACTAAGAAAGTTTTAAACTACAAAAATAAATATGATGGAAAAAAGTGTCGCGTGGAACACTGTGTTAAAATTTTTGGTAAGGTTTGGGTAAAATCAGTGTTCGAACAGACGTTCGAGAAAGTGACTTCTGTCTGGGTCCCGGCGAATGACTTGTTTTTTTTGCGATTATCTTGAAAACGAAATTTTTCCCGAAATCAATCTTTGTTCAAAATCTTGTCTTTACCAAGAGCTACAAGTTTCGCTTTTGCGCACGAATGTCCCTTTCGACATCAAAGAATTACCCATATACTTTACATGTTAGATACATTCTTGGTTATAGGTGTAAGTTATAATACCTATGGGTACCGGATTTTTAAAAATATGATCGCTATTTGAGCTGGGAATGACACATAAAAAACATTACACGACCATACATTTCGAACACACTCGACCGTAGACTTCTTGCTAATTCTTCTATTAATGTCTTGATCCTTCCTAAGATCCTTAAACCATACATCTCGAATCATAAAAAACAGTCCAGATCTTGGGGTTGATGAAAATATATTAAGAAACAACAATGTTATAATTTAATTTTTAGTAATATTCAACTACTATAAATATATAAATGTTTTTTATTTGAAATTGTTATCCAATCCGGCCCGTTCTGACTTATATACTACTTGCTAAGCAAATAAGACCTTTTGGAAAGTTTAATCCTAATAGTTTTAAAATTGAGACTAGTTGGCGAAAAAACGGACAGACAGACATGTCAGATAGACAAATCAAGAAATTACTCCTTCCAAGGGTATAAGAAACCAAAACATACTTCCTTTAAAGTATCCGATAAAGTAGACGAGTGAATGTGGTTTAAGCCTAAGCCTCCACCGGGGCTTAGTGATCCTTTTGTTGAATTTATGTACACCATACTGTCAGAGAGAGTCGAGTTATCTAAGATTGATTTCTCTCGTATTTCTTCGGCATCAGAATCTCTATCTTCTGGATCCAGTTTTAAGATAAGTTGCTTAAACTAAAATGTTATTAGACTCTTTATTATTATAATAAATTTAAAAAAAAATGGTATCATACATACATCAAGGTACTTTACAAGTTCAGGGACCCGTTGTGACATTTGTTTCTTAATTACATCAATAGTTGTCTTTGGATTAAAGTCAGTAACGCATCTACGCGTAACTGCTTTTTCATAAATCTTTTATTCGGAGGGAGAATATCTTGAAATTTTACTATCGGTAATTCCATACATATCCTTTAAATGATCTTTTAATATTAGTAGAAGCATACACGCTTGAGCAGACGTTATACATTTTTTTATTTCTGTCATATCTTCCGGTAAGCGATTAAACAAAACTTGTGGATCTTCAACGTCATCATCATCATCTAATACATCTCCTTCTTTGTCACTTGGTTTTAAATGCTCTTTAAAGGTTGCAAGCAAATGCGTTCCTGCCATTGATATAAGTAGATCTATTTGATGTATCAGATATAAAGGTTCATCTTGAACTACATATGGGAAGTAAGCCAGATTGTCGGCAATATACAACATTTGCTGTAGTGATGTTTTTTGATCATCAAACTGTTTTGTAACAGTTTGCACCAAGGCACGTCTTTGGGGCTTAGTTGTCCGTAATAAAGTATAAAGGAAATCGTTTAAAGATGTCGTTCTTCGTTTCTCTTTCAAAGTGAACGGTCGTGTTTTTGTTTTGCGCCTCGTATTTGTGTAAATTCTTTGCTATAAACCACCGGGGTTTTTTGAAACTTCTATCTTGTATTAAATAATAATTCACCGTCTCACTTCGCGTGTGCATGCTGCTGTTTTTGTGTATTAATAACTATATTAATTGCAAATTAGTTTGGTGCAGCAAATGCTTATCTTCATTTTTGCATTCCTCTTTGTGCTTTATCCGTTACGCCGATATTACAGCTTGACGGCATAAGCTCCCTAACTCTCGCTCTATTGCTCGCTCTCTCTCTCTCTTAGTGCACTTAACTTCTCTTATTTTCTCTTAACTTCTGATTGGTACAGTGGTAAGTAACTATAATGACCTGTAATATTGTCTGCGCTATTAAAACCTGCAAGAAGGTAATTTCAAGTGATGACCCTAATATCGGCTGCTGGCTGTGTGATAATGTTGTGCACGCCAAGTGCCTTGATCGCACAGGCCGGGCGGCTGAAATTATTAAAAACAGTGGAATGCGCTACTGCTGTGAAACTTGTCCCGAGGTTGAAAAGGAGATGAGGTCTTTTATGCGGCAAACCAAAAATGGTTTTAGGGAGCTACTGGTTAGTTTTCGTAAAACTAACGAGGTGCTCCTTGCGCTGGACTCCCAGTTTAATGGCCTTAAGCTATTAAATGAGTCCCCTAAGCGCAAAAAAACCACGGTTGGCACACCGCATTTGGGCGGATCCCAACAACTCGCGGCGGGCTCTCAACAGCTCACTCCCTCGGCACAGCCCTCGACTCCAATATATCTAACTCCAATGATATTAAGATCGGGGGCGAGAAAAGATTCGGCCTCCGAATGTGCCGCGGGAGGGACAGCGCCTTCATTTATATCCGTTGAGTCCGCTGAGGGGCCACAATTAATGACCCCTCAGAACCCCATCCAGAAAACTCCCCAGGGTAACAGGCCCGGAATACCGGCCGAAATTGGCACTACAAATGTATTGCCAAAAGCCCTGATTGCTATTCCACCAACGAAACAGATATTTGTTTCGCGGCTTTCCCCTGATCAAACATCTGATGATGTAAGTACCTACATTCTAGGTCGTCTTAAAGCCGATAAATCTAAGATTAAGGTGGAAAAATTCAAATTTTCTTATGCTAGGGATATTTCATCTTTCCAAATAAATGTCCCTGACGATATTTTTAAGACAATGTGCTCTGAGAACTTCTGGCCAAAGCATATTGTTGTTAAGGAGTACGAAGCTAAGAAAAAAAAATGTCCCTGACGATCTTTTTAAGACAATGTGCTCTGAGAACTTCTGGCCAAAGCATATTGTTGTTAAGGAGTACGAAGCTAAGAAAAAAAAGACGGCCTGTTGGAGTTAGTTTACCCAGGCCGGAAAAATCCATTGTGCCATCAACCTCGTCCGCTTCAAAAAACTAACAAATTCTCTTCTTCTTTCCTATCAGAATGCAAGAGGCTTAAGTAGTAAGCTTCCTAAATTGTATTCTGATAGTTTATCGTTTGCATTCCAGGTGATTGTGTTCACAGAAACCTGGTTAAAGCCGGAGCTTCTAAGCTCCGAAGTTCTTCCAGCTGTGTACACAATGTACAGGCTTGATCGGCCTTCCAGGCGAGGAGGCGGGGTCCTCATTGCGGTTGACTCCAACCTCACGTCTGAAATGTTAACTTTCGAGGAATGCAACGAAGTTGAATTCCTTTGTGTGAAGCTATCATATAATGGTAGTTTTATTTATATTGCATGTTCCTATATTCCCCCCATGTCGGAACTTCCTATTCATTGGAACCACCTTTCCGCTATTCAGGCGGTCTCCAATAGACTTTTGGATAGGGACCATTTAGTAGTTCTAGGCGATTTTAATATTCCTGGGGCTATTTGGTCTACACATGAATCTTCAAATACTCTGTTAACTACAGCACGGCATGACTTTATTGATGGCTTGTTTGACATTTCGCTGTCTCAAGTCAACAATGTACGAAATTCCTTAGATCGCTTGCTTGATCTCTGCTTTGTCTCTGATCCGGCAAGAGTCAGTTTGGTTAGGGTCCCACCCTTGACACAACCTGAAGATCCGTACCATCCTACTTTTGATGTCACTATCGATATTGGGACTGTTATGAATAAGTCTGATCGGCCAGCTAAGAAAGTCCACTGCTTTCGCAAGGCGGATTTTCGACGGCTGAATAATTTCATATCTGACTTTGATTGGTCCGATCTCTACATGTGCACTGACATGGTGGGTGCCATGGATATTATTTACAATGCTATGAATTCCTTTTTTACAGAATGTGTTCCGCTATACTATCCGTCAATCTCAAATAAGCCTCCCTGGTTTAGTAAAGAGTTGACTCGCCTCAAAAATATTAAGTCCAATCTCTATTCTAAATTTAAACGTAACGGTTCTCAAGCTGTCCATTCTCGTTATTTAGCGGCTCGGTCTAAGTTCACCGTGCTTAACGCGCAATGTTATAAAAACTATCTGACTCGTTGTAGGGTTCAGTTTGCGGTGGACCCAAAACAGTTTTATAATTTTGTCAACACTAAACGTAAGCCTATTACACATCCTTCCTCGCTTTCATTTGAAAATACGACAGCAAACAATGATCAGAAATCGCCGATCTTTTTGCTCAGTTTTTTCAATCTACTTATTCTCCGTCATCCGATTCAAACCAGACCTATTCTTATAACATGCCCAAATCAAACCTAATCTTCAGTCCTAGCTTAACCGAAAGCTCCCTTCTTGTGGATCTTCAACGTGTCAGGCCAGTTTACTCGCCAGGCCCCGATGGAATACCAGGCTGTGTGCTTAGGTATTGTGCCGAGGCCCTGTGCAGTCCCCTTCTAAAATTGTTTACCTTATCCTTAGAAACATCCCAATTTCCCCTTATTTGGAAGGAATCACTCGTCATTCCTCTCCACAAAAAAGGTAGCAAAGTGGATGCTAACAACTATAGAGGAATCTCTAAGTTGTCAGCCATCCCAAAACTTTTCGAAAACGTAATTACTCCCCATTTGCAGCACCTGTGTAGATCAGTAATTTCTCCATGCCAACATGGATTTGTTAAACGAAGATCAACGACAACTAACCTTCTGGAGCTCACTTCTTTTATTATAAGGGGTTTTCCTCAAAATTTACAGACAGATGTCATCTATACTAATTTCAGTAAGGCATTTGACTCAGTTAATCATTCCCTTCTTATTAGGAAACTCGACTTAATGGGTTTTCCTGTCGATCTTCTTAGATGGATCTAAAGTTATCTGAATGGCAGGACGCAAAAGGTCCTCTTTAAAAACAACTTGTCGAATGTTCTCCGGGTGACCTCTGGTGTCCCGCAAGGGAGCCACCTTGGTCCCATACTTTTTACATTATTTATTAACGACTTCCCCAAAGTTTTGACTAACTCAAGAGTACTCATGTACGCTGACGACGTTAAACTTTGCGTGCAATATAAGGACGGCGCTAGCCAGTCAGATTTACAAACAGATCTTAATAACTTTCAAAAATGGTGCACTGCAAACAAATTAAACCTAAATGGCTCCAAATGCAAGCTCATGTCATTCTCACGTGCCTCTCCCAAGCTTGCAACTTATACGCTGAACTGCTGCTCTCTGGAAAGGATCACTCTAGTTGACGATTTGGGTATCCGCCTAGATTCTAAACTGGAGTTTATTGATCATATTTCGTCCATTGTAAATAAAGCCAGGGGTGTGCTTGGATTTATTAAACGGTGGTCGAAAGAATTCGATGACCCCTACGTCACGAAGAATTTATATATTTCGTTAGTTCGTCCTATTTTAGAATATGGATCTTGCGTTTGGAGTCCCCAGTGGGACGTCCACAGCAAACGCATTGAGTCAGTTCAAAAGAATTTTTTACTTTTTGCACTTCGTGGCTTAAACTGGGATGCAAACCATAGGTTGCCATCTTATTCTAGTAGACTTCTCCTAATTAACCTACCTTCCTTAGCAAACCGTAGGACAATGCTAGGCATTGTTTTTATGTATAACCTGATCCGTGGTGACGTGGAAAGCACCGATCTTTTGGGGCAGTTGAATTTCCATGTACCATGTAGAACCACCAGATCCTACTTGCCTTTAGTTTTGCACCATTGTAGAACCTCGTATGAAATGCATGAACCCTTTAGAGTACTATGTGCAAATTATAAAGATTTGTACAAAATAACCTCATCTGTAGATAGTCTTCCTAAACTAAAAACATTAATCTTAACCCACTTAGTACACAAGCAAGATAGCAATCGAGCTGCGCGCTATTAGTCTATATGGTGGAGGGTAGTTTCCTCGCATTCTTTTACCTATACTTTTCTTTCGCGCACCTAACACCTAACCCTAACAAGCACGTGCTTGGTTTCGAAGGGCCACTTGAGTGTACTGACCGTAGTGCATCAACGTCCATATATAATATATAATAGACATTACAAGTTTATACTAGTCGCAACTTACGCATAACCTCGAATAATCTCGAGCTTTCCTCGGCTACTAATTTGGAGAACTTTTTGTAATTAAAGCAAAGCTGTAACCCAAATTGGACTTTCATATTTACAAAACCGGAATAAGTCTTGTCGATATCTTTTAATAGGGCATCAGCTCTGTGCGCGGACTAACAATATATAAATGTTTAAAATTTCAGTTCAAGAATAAAAAATTTAACACAAACCTCTACTTTAGGATCAGTGCTTAAGCAAATTAAATTTTGACAGGATGAACTAATCCTTGACGAAGAACAATTTGTATTACTTTTACAGCCCATAAACGCACTGCGTCATCCTGATGCAGAAAACATTCCAGTACTTCTTCTAAATAAAGTTGAATAATTCGACTTGCCATTCCAGATGAAACGTCGTTCATTTTCTTTAGATCCTCGTGTTTTGATTGCCTTTCCCCTGAAAATTAAAGTGTGATTATCGATATACAAATTCATGAAATGGGGAAATAAGAAAAGTTCAATTCGTTTTTTTTTTTTTATTTAATCATAACTTAACTTAGCTTAGCCAATTTCTGCATATTTTAGGTGTAAAACTTGAAAATAAAATATAATCGGAAATACGATTTGGTCATGCATGCCTAATGCGCCCAGGTTAAGCTGGTTAGAGCCTTCAAATTTAAACTCAAATGGCGACAAGTCTATAGCGACATAATGTTATAATTTGTTTAGAAGCCTCGATACTTAGCTGCATCGTCCAGATAAAAGCCTGATATTTTTCACAATGTGGATTTTAGATTTAAAACTCTTTTAGATTAAATTAATTTTAATTTATTTTTATTTTAAGATATCGGATAAAAATTAAATATCTGATCCGCTGATTTAATTAAAGCAAAAAAAAATCGGGCCACTGTACCTTTTAGCTCCTTTAAGAACGATCGGGTTAAATTGGCCTATTTTCGTTTTCTTTAAAGATTATGACTTAATATATGTGGGGTGTGTTTGCCTCAAGGTGCAAGCATACCTGCAAATAACCCTAGACAACAACAACGACCAACCAACAAGACACCAGCAGATGACGACGAGCGCATCGAGTATGGATGACGAGCTGGCAACCCTGAGGACGACGAGATGGATACAGAAGAGGAGAGAAAACGACGAGCACTTATCCATAAGCAGATGAGGATCGAGCAGGAGTGCAAGAGAGCTACGAGTACGAGAGAGCTTGTAATGACGAGCAGGCAACCGAATACGAGAGAGGGAGAGTTAAGTTCGAGCCTTTGACGACGACGGTCCTACGACGCTGAGCCAAAACGACAGCCAAATTCAAATATTTCAAACTTAAATTAAACTTATAATCATTACTTAAATAAAACTTAACATTTACTGCCTAAAACTAATAAAATAATCCCACATTTGGGAGCTAGTCCGGGATAGGAACGAAAAGATTGAAGAAAAACGACAGAAGTGAAATAAGAGAAGAAGAGAACGAAGTGGAAAAGAAGAAAACCGAAACAAGAAACGTAAAACGTGAAAAAACTTGTGAACTTGACGATGAACGTTTAAACTGAAAAAAAATTCTGTGCGGTCTAACACAAATTTTTACTAAGATGAGCTGTTTAAATGACTTTATAAGGCGAAACTTGCGCAGTGGCAGCAGAGAGAGCATCGCGGCCCTACACAAATTCGTGTTCGAGCATGAGGGTGACAGAGGAAACCGGAAACGACTTCGCCAGTTTTCCGGTTTCGAGTTCGACGAAAGCAGTGAAAATTATCAGGCGAAAAAAGGTTACGTACAAGAGAATTTGAACGAGCGTGATCTTGTTACGATTTGCCACATTTTAAACATAACATACAATGTGGAAGATGTCGGGTTACACATATTTCGCAACCTAACGCACATAGGCTTCACACACACGACGTGATCCAGAATCAGGAGAGGAAGAAGACGACGACGACGCAGAAGTATTCGTGAGCGGGAGAAGCACACGAAACAGCAATATGGAAAACCAACAAAGAGAGCAAGAAGTACAGTACGCATCAAAAGGGGAAAATGCTGGAAAAGTTCAAAAGATGGAGAACAATACACCCCGATTCGCGTTCAGTTTTCGGGACCTGGAGGACTCAATACGTACCTACGACGGTACCAACACAATATCAATCGAATCGTGGATAGCCGAATTCGAAGAGCAGGCGTTGATTATGTGTTGGAGCGACGTGCAGATGTTGATATTCGCCAAAAAATCGCTGAGAGGTACAGCCAAACTTTTCATCATGAGCGAGAGAGGACTGAGCACTTGGATCGCTCTCAAAGCTGCTCTCCTGAACGAATTCAAAATGGTGGTGAACAGTAGAGCTGGGAAAAAATCGATTGCAACATCGATACTATGACTCTTTTTTTTTCGGTCCAACATTGATTCTATTTTGGCAGAATCGATGTATTGTGAACCATTCATATATTGGATTATCAATGGCTTTTGAAAATGGAAACGTAGTTTATATTCGCTTTTTATGTTATAAAAACGAATTCTTTCGTTATTTATGTTTTAAAAACATATAACTTTTTTTTTTTATATTAAAGAAATTTATTTTTGGTTTGCTCTTTATATGTCCATGAATTAATTTCTATAAATTAAAAAAAATAATTTTTTTTTTTTTTTTTCGATTTAATCGATATAATCGATGTTTCTTTCTAACAGATCGAACTAAATCGATGCACTGAGAATCGATTTTTTCCCAGCTCTAGTGAACAGTATACAAATACATGAGCAACTCAGCAAGAACAAACACGCAAAAAACGAGTGTAATTTCGCATATCTCTACCGGATGAAAGATCTGGCAATCCACGGAGACATTTGTGATTCGGTTTTAATTCAATATGTCATCGATGCGATTGACGATCAATCGATTGACAAGACTTTGCTGTACGGTGCGAAAAACATGAACGATTTTAAAGAAAAGCTGAAAAGTTATTCTGCAAAAAATGAAAGAGAGAGAGTTTTTGGAAGAGAGCAAGTGTTCAACAAGGAGAAGCCGAAGCGCAGCGGTGAGATGTTCAACAAGAAATGAGTAGAGCGAGATAAAGTGTTATAACTGTGGCGAGAACGGACATATGTCAAACAACTGCAAGAACAAAGAGCGTGGTAAAAAATGTTTCAAGTGTGGTCAATTCGGACACATCTCGCGAAATTGTGACCAAATCGAAAAGCCAGAGAACAACAAAGTGAATACCCATCGAGTGCAAGTGAAAAATTCCTTTACGAGCAAGGAAGTTGATCTCGATAACAAAAAATGTATCGCTCTCTTTGATACAGGTAGCAAATTTAACCTGATCCGCGAAGATTTTTATGAAGAATTACGGCGTCCTAAAATTCAAAGTTGCAATGAAGTTTTAGTTGGCTTTGGCAGCGAGCGCGATAGCAACAAAATATATCCTATTGGACATTTCAAACACGCGATTCTTATTGTCTGTGAGACAGTCTAGTTGGATTTTTACGTCGTTCCAATTGGGTGCAAGGATTTTAAGTTGATCGTTGGTGAAGAACTCTGCTTATACGCCGAAATTATTTTCAATCGTGACGGTTTGCAAGTGTGTAAAATTTCGAATGATTTAATAGTTGACAACGAATTAGTGAACGTGATGAAAATAATCGTGGCAGACAAAAACGATGAATTACAAGCCGGTTCCTTTAAAAACGATGAACATCGAGATGCGCGTAATTCTCAAGGACGAAACACCGATTTTTGCCAGACCACGTCGACTATCGTTTGCTGAGACACGCCTGGTGGAGGGGCAAATAGACGAGTGGCTACACGCTGGGATCATCAAGGAGTCTGATTCCGAGTTTACAAGCCCTGTGGTGATGGTAAAAAAGCGCGACGGTACCCCAAGACTCTGCGTTGACTTTAGAAGGATCAATAAGGTAATAGTTAAAGACCATTTCCCATTGCCTCTTATTGATGACCAATAAGTCTCCAAGATGCCAAAATTTTTCACATACTTGACTTGAAGAACGGTTTTTTCCACGTTCTTGTCGTAGAATGAAGCCGGAAATACACATCCTTCGTCACTCAAAGCGGGCAATTCCAGTTCTTAAAGGTCCCCTTTGACCTTTCGAATTCACCTGGCGTTTTTCAGCGGCATGTTAACGCAATTTTCCGACAGCTGACTCGCAAAGGCATCGCTTTGCCGTACATCGATGACCGCCATGAACGAAGAAGACGCTTTGCTTAATCTGAGGGAGGTTATTAACACCTGTTCCGAATATGGTCTCCAGTTGAACCTTAAAAAGTGTAATTTTTTGAAAACTCGAATTCAATTTCTGGGCCATATTATCGAGAACCACAAGCTTTACCCGACGCCAGAAAAGATAGAGGCAGTATCTAAATTCAAAGCTCCTCAAACACTAAATCAGCTGGAAAGTGTTTTGGGATTAACGGGGTATTTTAGGAAATTTATTCAAAATTACGCCCTTATTTCCAAGCCCTTGACTGACCTAACGAAGAACAAAGCATCGATTAACAGCCTGAAGGAAATTTTGACCGAAAATCCAGTTCTGAACATTTACAATCAGAAACTCGAGACGGAAGTGCACACTGACGCTTCGATTGACGGATTCGGCGCGATCCTGTGTATTTTATGAGTAAAAAGACGGACGACGCTCAACGAAAATACACAAGCTATGAGCTTGAGATACTTGTAGTCATCGAAGCTCTGACCAAGCTTAAAGTCTATCTGCTTGGCATTCACTTCAAAATTATCACCGACTGCAACGCGTTCACAAAAACTTTGAAGAAGGAGAACCTTTGCACGAGAGTCGCTCACTGTGTGCTATTTCTTCAGGAGTATGACTACGAGGTAGAGCATCGAGCCGGAACACACATGAAGCACGTAGACGCACTCAGCCGATACCCAGTTATGACGATAGTCGATGATAGCACCTACAATGACTACTTTTTGAAAGGTGGGGTTCTGCACAAGCTTGTAAACGACGCGGAGCTGATTGTTATTCCATAAGATATGCAAAGACAAGTCATAACGTGAGCTCACGAGAGGGGTCATTTCGCTACAAAAAAGGTAAAAGATTTAGTTGGCCAGGAATACTTCATACCGAGTCTGGAGGAAAAAATTCAAAAAGGAAGAAAGGGAAACAGGAAGGATTACTGCACCCTCTGGAGAAGGGAGACGTCCCTTTGCATACTTTTCACGTTGACTTTTTGGGTCCTTTAGATTCAACGCACAAAGACTACAAGCACATCCTAGCAGTCGTGGATTCCTTTACAAAGTTTTGCTGGTTGTACCCAACTAAATCGACTTCTGCGAACGACGTTATATCAAGACTTCGTAGCCAGAGCATGGTGTTTGGCAACCCCGCAATCATCATCTCAGATCGAGGATCTGAATTCACTTCCCAGGACTTTTTGAAGTACTGCGAGGACGAGAACATCAAGCCGGTCAAGACGACAACAGGACTTCCTCGAGTGAACGGTCAAGTCGAGAGACTGAACGCCACAATAATTTCAGTTCTCTCCAAGCTGAGCATCGACGATCCAACTAAGTGGTACCAGCATGTCGACAAAGTGCAACAGGCAATAAACTCGACATTTGCACGATCCATCAGAACTACACCGTTTGAGCTCTTGATAGGCTCCAAAATGAGAACCAAAGAAGACATCAAACTCCAGGACTTGATCAACAACGAAGCGATAGCAGCATATTCCGACGAAAGAGACGACTTGAGAGCAAAAGCAAAATCTCAGATCTGAAAGGTGCAAGATGAGAACAAGAAGACTTACAACCTGCGGCGCAAGCAAGCTAGCCAGTATGCTGTGGGCGATATTGTTGCTATTAAAAGGACGCAATTCGGCAGTGGTCTCAAGTTGAAACCAAAATACTTGGGCCCGTACAAAATTGTCAAATCCAAAGGCAATAATTCTTACGACGTTCAGAAGATTGGCAATTCCGATGGTCCTATAAAATCGACTTGTGCTGAATACATGAAGCCCTGGTTCACACCCGACGACGATGATAACGACGCTTTCGGGGCGAAAGCATAAGCAGGATGGCCGAATGTGGGGTGTGTTTGCCTCAAGGTGCAAGCATACCTGCAAATAACCCTAGACAACAACAACGAGCGACCAACAAGACACCAGCAGATGACGACGAGCGCAACGAGTATGGATGACGAGCTGCCAACCCGACGACGAGATGGATACAGAAGAGGAGAGAAAACGACGAGCACTTATCCATAAGCAGATTAGGATGAGAGCAACGACGATGACGATCGAGCAGGAGTGCAAGAGAGCTACGAGTACGAGAGAGCTTGTAACGACGAGCAGGCAACCGAATACGAGAGAGGTTGAGTTGAGTTCGAGCCTTTGACGACTACGGTCCTACGACGCTGAGCCAAAACGACGGAGAGATTAACGACGACGAGATTCATTTTCTTATTTCAAACTTAAATTTAACTTATAATCATTACTTAAATAAAACTTTACATTTACTGCCTAAAACTAATAGAATAATCCCACATATATGAGCCTTTATTTTAGTTATACCAATACATTTTAAAGTTCTTAAATATATTTGCAAGGGTATATAAACTTCGGGATGCCGAAGTTTCCTTACTTTCAAGGTTTGGTATTTTATTGTTCTTAGACTGGCTAAACATTAAATATATTTCTTAAATATTATAAACATATCCAAGCCAAAACTAGTTGAACTTTTGTTAGTCCCCACCTATATAAAATATATACTAACATTCTTTTTCTTTATTGTGCATAAACATTTCGGATTCCGTTAAATATATCCAAATATTACGCATGCAAATTATCTTGAAACCGGAATCGTTAGAGGTTGAGCTTAATAGATCGCAATAAAAATTTTTAAGCTCAACTCTAGTCAGATAATCATCGTTTAAAACGCAAAAGGAGCCAAGAGAGATGAGCGCTTGCTTTCGAATTTCTAGACTTGCACACCTACAGAAGAACATTAGACACTCAAATACATCATCACATATTGACGCAGGAAGTCCACCATTTGTATCACCTAAAAGTATTAAAATGAAATTATCACTATATACTTAATCAGTAACACTTACCTAAAGCACTTGGAGATTTAAAATCAAAATAGCGCATTAAAATTCCAATCGTAAACAGGCTTCGTCGAAAACTTGGAGTGTAAATATTATCTACACTGTAGTTTTTTTGAACTACTTGACTTCGAGAAACATCAAGAACTCGATAAAACCTTAAATAAAATAAATATCATATTAGTAGAAAAACATAATTCTAATTATTATTAATTATAATACAAATAGAAATACAATTCATGAACGCATGTAAATAACGTTTTCGATCTATTTAAAAAAACAGACACCGCGCCAGGATTGCAAAGCAAAACATACGTGTGAAATATTTCCATAAACAGATTATACAATAATCTTCTATCTATCTATATATATAAAAATGGAGCCCAAAAAATGTGTCGTAAAAAACTACTGGAGAACGGCTGGGCCGATTTGGTTCAAATTTTTTTTCAGTTGTAGGTAACTAACAGGAGAAGGTCAGAACGTAATAAAATTTTTAGAAAATCTTCCAGGGTAATGGTGAAAAACAAATAATTAAAATATCAAATTATATAAAAGAGTAGTGTATCGAAATATATGTCAAAGTAAAAACAAATCGTTTCAATATTATTCGGTTTCTTATTCGTTTTTATCAGACGTCCGGATTTGTTTAATTTCTTCCTGTGATTTGTAGGAATAATGCCTCCTATAAGACGGCCAAACATTGGACGACGTACACGTCGAGCAACATATAGTCGGAATGTCCATGAAAGTCAAACGCAAGACGAACGTGCAGAAAGAAATGAATCGAGACGAACCCGTTTAGCACAGATTCGCTCTACACAAAGAGTACCAAGAACAGACTTGAATCGCGCTGCATTTGCATACAATTTCTCAACGTCCTACAAAGACCATAGCTGCGTTGTTATCGGTTCATTGTCTGTGGTATGTCAGCACTGCAATGCACTGAAGTTTCGATTGGAAGCTCCCGGCTTATGCTGCGCAGGTGGCAAGGTAAAATTGCCGGTTTTGACTCATCCACCAGAGCCATTGTATTCGCTTCTATATGGAAATACAAGCAAATCAAACCATTTCCTGTTGCACGCACAAAAATATAACGGATGTTTTCAAATGACGTCATTTGGAGCAGAGGTTGTTCAACAACCAGGCTACAATCCGAGTTATAAGGTAATAGCGTCACTCTTTTATCAACATGAACAACTATAATTTTTCACGAAATTGCATCACAAAATTCAGATTCAAGGGCAAATTCACCATCGAGCGGGCGCTTTGTTACCACCACCAAACAAAGATCATAAATTCCTTCAGATCTATTTCGTTGGTGATTCGGCAGTTGAACTTAATCAGCGTTGTGCAATTTTCACTGCAACTAAACGTGAAATAATACAACAATTGCAAAATCTTCTTCATGAGTGTAATGAATTGGTCAGATTGTTCAAAACAGCTTTGGATACAATGCATTCTGACGACCACAAAATCATTATCAGAGCAGATAAAAGACCAGCAGGAAGCCATTCAAGACAATTCAATTCTCAAGCGTCGGGATGATGGACAATTGCAACGCGTTTATGAGACTCATCGGTCATATGATGCACTTCAATATCCGTTGATGTTCTGTCGTGGAGAAGATGGCTATCACTTCAACATAAAGATGGTCAATCCAACGACAGGTTTGTTTAATCACTTCTTTTTCATTCTGCACGTAAATTCGAATTCATATTACAGGAGAAGAAACGAATAAGAAAGTCAGCTCAATGAATTTTTATGCATATCGATGTATGATTCGACTAGATGTTGACAATCATCTGTTGAGATACCGCCGTTTGTTTCAGCAGTACTGT
Organism: Drosophila rufa; assembly: GCA_018153105.1. Lineage (NCBI taxonomy): Eukaryota > Metazoa > Arthropoda > Insecta > Diptera > Drosophilidae > Drosophila > Drosophila rufa. The sequence continues at coordinate 688,665 of JAECXS010000135.1, forward strand.
GTCGACATGTATGTAAAAGTAGAAACGGAGCGTCTCAATTTCATTCGTTTCAATCAAAGTTACGATCTGACGAGTACATCCACTTGCGTGACGCCATCGCTACTGATGGACACGCGGCAAACATTGGTTGTTTGACCATTCTGCCAGCTACTTATGTTGGGAGCCGGCGCCATATGCATGAGTACGCTCAAGATGCGATGACGTACGTGCGGAATTACGGACGACCTGATTTATTTATCACGTTTACATGCAATCCGAAATGGCCCGAAATTACGAATTTGTTGCACCAAGGACAAACATCCAGCGATCGACATGACATCACTGCACGAGTATTCAAGCTAAAGGTAAAAATTCTTATGGATTACATCGTTAAGCAGAAGGTTTTTGGCGTAGTTCGTTGTTGGATGTACTCGGTTGAATGGCAGAAGCGTGGCTTACCACATGCGCACATTTTGCTTTGGATGTTCGACAAGATCCGACCAGAACATATTGATTCGATTATTTCTGCCGAAATACCAGATCCAGAAACTGATCCGGAGCTGCATTCCGTTGTGAAAACGAGTATGATCCATGGCCCTTGCGGAGTCCACAACCCAGAATCACCATGCATGGAAAACGGAAATTGCACAAAACGATTTCCCCGTCCGTTGGTGGCTGAAACAATCAGTGGAAACGATGGATATCCATTCTACAGGCGTCGTTCTCCAGATGACAACGGCAGATGGATCGATATGATGGTGAACGAGAAAGAAAGCTAATTTCGGTAAACCGAAGTTGGTATACCCTTGCAGTCTGCAATTGGATCATTGAAAATCGAACCATTTTAGTAATGTTGAAAAAATTTCGAATTTTGTAAATTTTACATTTTACATGTATAAATTTACATTTTCATATAAATCGATCGATCGCTTCTATGGCAGCTATATGATAGTTGTCCGATCTTAAAAAATGAAACCGTAATTCTAGAACCATAAAAAACTGCTATGTCTGAAAATTTATAGAAATACGTTGAAAAACAGAGAAGTTAAATTTTTTTTTACATTAATTTCGCCATCATTCCTATGGCAGCTATAGGATATAGTAGTCCGATTTCGGTCGTTCCGACATATATACTGCGTGCTAAAGAAATAAGACTATGCTGAAAATTTCAGCCCGATAGCTCAAAAACTGAGAGACTAGTTCGCGTAGAAACCGACAGACGGACAGACGGACAGACAGACAGACGGACAGACAGACGGACATGGCTAGATCGACTCGACTGGTGATGCTGATCAAGAATATATATACTTTATGGGGTCGGAGATGCCTCCTTCACTGCGTTGCAAACATCTGGTCAAAATTATAATACCCTCTGCAAGGGTATAAAAATATATTATTTGTAATTTTTATAAAATAAAAATTGTATTTCCATAACCTTTAAACTAAAAGAATAACTTACATTAAATATATTGTTTTTATATAAAAACAGCATTTATGAAGTTTTAATCGAATATCATGAAAAATAGCGAGTATATGCCAATTTAATCCGATAGTGCCTATATTATATAGAAGTCCGATTTCGCATGAAATTTAAAATCTGCTGTTATACGCAAGGGTATAAAAATAACAATGTAATGTAAATTTATAACATTTATACATAGCTATAAAATTTTACATTTTACATGATTTTACATTTTCATATAAATCGACCGATCGTTTCTATGGCAGCTATATGATATAGTTGTCCGATCTTAATGAAATTAAAACCGTAATTCTAGAACCATAAAAAACTGCTATTAATGCAAAATTACATGGAGAAGCGCAAAGAAACGATCTACTAGAAAGATCTACGTTTTGAAAAAAGGTTCGTCACGATCGACGGAAATTAATTTCCACTATAGTTCTTTGTTCTGATCAGAGACTACGGATATTCCCATGAGGTGGCTTAGCTGCTCAAAACTTATTAAAGCACCACAACATAAAAAAATGTTTTGCCGTAATTCGAGCTGAAAACGGAACAGAAAGAAAAGTAGTGTCAAAAATCATTACTTCTATTACGTATGGAGATAATGAAGATTATCTCGAATGATTTATAATTCCAGACCTTTAACAGACCTTTAGGCATCAATTTTTGCCAAAAATTTGGGTTACTAAATAAAATTACATCCAGCTAAATTCATAAATGGTATCGACATGAAGCGTGCATTTACGATACCAAATAGACCGTTATATCGGTATAAAATTATGCCCTTCAGTCTCTGTAATGCGGCCCACATGCTTTACCGTCTGATGGATCGAGTATATTTAGATGACCTCTTAGTTTTGTCCGACGACTTTGAGTCACATTTGATTTTGCTCCAAGCTCCAAGCCAATCTGACCATCGTTAGCAAATCCAATTTTATTATGCTGCAGATTTATAATTGGAAATGGACAAATAAGAACCTATCCACCTGGAACCTGGATTCATCAGTGGAGAAGATTTTTAGGACTAGCAGGCTGGTACCGACGTTTTGTCGAAAATTTTACTACTATTAGTTTCCCTTTGACGGAGCTTGAATGAAAAAGCACAGTGCGCTTTCGAAACCCTAAAATCATGCCTTACAGTCTCACCTATTCTCATAACACCCCATTTTTCCATTTGGTATTGATTGTGTGTTGGATCAAGAACTAGATGGAGTGGAACTACTGGTTTCGTATATGTCCTAAAATTTGTCTAGGGCCCAACGTAAATATTGTAAGTCTGAATTAGAATGCCTTGCCTAATAATAAAGGGAATTACAAAATTCCGCGCGTATATGGAAGGTCACGATTTGTTGGCCATAATGGACCACGCAGCCTTTCAATGGTTGATGCGGCAGAAGGACCATTCAGGGAGATTAGTTCGGTGCTCAATGAGGTTAAGAACATTTACGTTCAAAATAAAACATCGTAGCGGTTCTCTGAATGTAGTTGCAGACACCTTGTCTCGACAAAACAACCCGGCCATCGATGAGTTTTGCCAGAATGGTCCCATAGTTGACTTAGATTCCGCACACCTCAAATCCCTTGAATAATTGGACTTACTATAGAAGATATCCACCAAACAGTTCAAATTTTCCGATCTACAAGTCAAAGATGTATACATCTATAAGAGAACGACGTTTTTATACATCGAGAAGATCCTTGGAAACTTTGGATACCTTCAGCTTTAGTCCCCGATATTTTATACCAATCTCATTCACCCAGTTCGGCTTATTGTGGCGTGAGCAAAAGCCTAAAAAAGCCTAAAAAATATTTGCTTTGGTCGTGTATGGTCAAGCAAATATGCAACTATATTTATTTATTTATATAAAGCTAAAAATTGGTTAAAAACTAAAAGCAAACTTAAAATCAGGAGCATTAGTTGCTACCGCTCGCCTGGGAGTATTTACATGTTTACATATTTACATTTAAGTCGTAGTGGAGTTCTTTTGGATTTCTATAATCGATCTAGCCATGTCCGTATCCGAATACGTTTAAAATTTCAAGCAAATCGGGCCACTATATATTATAGTTGCCAAAGAAACGATCGGCACGAAATAGTTGTTTTTCGTTTGTTTTTAAAAATATCTTAGTAAATGGTCTTTTAATTTAAATATGGCTATACATTTAAAATTTCATCCAAATAGGACCACTATATCTTATAACTGCCATAGGAACGATCGGGCCAAATCTTCGTTGTTCGTAAAAATATCGGATTAAAACTTTTAAAATATTCCTTTAATATAAATATAGCAATACAAATAAAATTTCATTCAAATCGGACAACTATTTTTTATAGCTGCCATAGAAACGATCGATTGATTTATATGAAAATGTAAAATTCTTCATGTAAAATGTAAGATGTGGAAGTAAAGGTTATACTAATTTACAATCTTAGATATTTTTTAAGTTTACCAAAATGGAAGGGTATACAAACTTCGGCTTTCCGAAGTTAGCTTTCTTTTTTGTTAGTTGTGTGATGACTCTGGTGTTGAGATGTGTTGGTGTTATTGTTGAGAGGGGTAGTAAAATCCAAACACCATCGTTAAACCGCCTATAGTCTATAGTCTCTTGCACAGTCTAAATCTACTAGCAGAAGACACTAGGTTATCCAAACCTGAAGCTAAAAGTGAACAAATTCCATGAAGAAAATGCAAATAGATACAAATTACGTGCCCAGGAAATACATTTTAAGAAATACATTTTAAGATCAGGCTTCCAAGAAATAGCCTTGTCACCCTTATCTAACTAAGCTTATACGATATAAAACTATTCTCTCTACCCTCGCACCCCAGTTTCTCTATAGAAGTTTCTCTATAGAAAATAAAAGCAAATTGCGACAACTTAAAAACGTACGATTAAACAGTTCCTATTCATTCACTCATTACCCTCTCTTAGCAAGCGTTCAGTTAAGACTTTGTCCAAGAGTAATTACCAAAACCACATGGTGCTCAAAGTATACAGTTCTATAATTTTGTATTAAACTAGCGGACCCGGCGAACTTTGCCTCGCCCTAATTCGACGCCTTTATATAACCCCAACTTCTTCGATGCAGCGTTCCATGTATAATAACGTGGCATTTCCGAATAGAGTATAGTCCTTGCGAACGGATTGATTTTGCATGTAAAAAAAGAACGTTATCGCTGGTGGCCATTCTGCTCTGCGATGCATTCGCGTCCGTAGAGTAGACACGCTGGCCGTTTTCCAAGTGAACAAATAAGTGTACGACAGTCGGATGACGTTCATGAATCGGAAATGAAAACTCCAAATGGCCTCGTTACGACTTACGTAACGTCCAAGTTAAAATTTCGTCACTTTATCGTTTGCATTCGGATCAGCTATGCCAAACGCCATGTCGCTCCCTTTGTTCACTTATTTGCAAATATTTGCAGTACTCAACATTGCAGTGCGTTGAAAACATTTTCGACAAAAGCGGACAATATGGGACGATCCAGCGGTTATCGACGACGACTTTGTTATTTTTATACCCTTGCAGAGGGTATTATAATTTTGACCAGATGTTTGCAACGCAGTGAAGGAGGCATCTCCGACCCCATAAAGTATATATATTCCTGATCAGCATCACCAGCCGAGTCGATCTAGCCATGTCCGTCTGTCTGTCCGTCTGTCTGTCCGTCTGTCTGTCCGTCTGTCCGTCTGTCGGTTTCTACGCGAACTAGTCTCTCAGTTTTTGAGCTATCAAGCTGACATTTTCAGCATAGTCTTATTTTTTAGCACGCAGTATATATGTCGGAATGACCGAAATCGGACTACTATATCCTATAGCTGCCATAGGAATGATGGCGAAATTAATGTAAAAAAATTTTAACTTCTCTGTTTTTCAACGAATTTCTATAAATTTTCAGATATAGCAGTTTTTTATGGTTCTAGAATTACGGTTTTAATTTCATTAAGATCGGACAACTATATCATATAGCTGCCATAGAAACGATCGGTCGATTTATATGAAAATGTAAAATCATGTAAAATGTAAAATTTTATAGCTATGTATAAATGTTATAAATTTACATTACATTGTTATTTTTATACCCTTGCGTATAACAGCAGATTTTAAATTTCATGCGAAATCGGACTTCTATATAATATAGGCACTATCGGATTAAATTGGCATATACTCGCTATTTTTCATGATATTCGATTAAAACTTCATAAATGCTGTTTTTATATAAAAATGCTGTTTTTATATAAAAACAGCATTATGAAGTTATATAAAAACAGCATTTATGAAGTTTTAATCGAATATCATGAAAAATAGCGAGTATATGCCAATTTAATCCGATAGTGCCTATATTATATAGAAGTCCGATTTCGCATGAAATTTAAAATCTGCTGTTATACGCAAGGGTATAAAAATAACAATGTAATGTAAATTTATAACATTTATACATAGCTATAAAATTTTACATTTTACATGATTTTACATTTTCATATAAATCGACCGATCGTTTCTATGGCAGCTATATGATATAGTTGTCCGATCTTAATGAAATTAAAACCGTAATTCTAGAACCATAAAAAACTGCTATATCTGAAAATTTATAGAAATTCGTTGAAAAACAGAGAAGTTAAAATTTTTTTTACATTAATTTCGCCATCATTCCTATGGCAGCTATAGGATATAGTAGTCCGATTTCGGTCATTCCGACATATATACTGCGTGCTAAAAAATAAGACTATGCTGAAAATTTCAGCTTGATAGCTCAAAAACTGAGAGACTAGTTCGCGTAGAAACCGACAGACGGACAGACGGACAGACAGACGGACAGACAGACGGACAGACAGACGGACATGGCTAGATCGACTCGGCTGGTGATGCTGATCAGGAATATATATACTTTATGGGGTCGGAGATGCCTCCTTCACTGCGTTGCAAACATCTGGTCAAAATTATAATACCCTCTGCAAGGGTATAAAAATAACAAAGTCGTCGTCGATAACCGCTGGATCGTCCCATATTGTCCGCTTTTGTCGAAAATGTTTTCAACGCACTGCAATGTTGAGTACTGCAACTCTATAAAATCAATAGATTTGCAAATAAGTGAACAAAGGGAGCGACATGGCGTTTGGCATAGCTGATCCGAATGCAAACGATAAAGTGACGAAATTTTAACTTGGACGTTACGTAAGTCGTAACGAGGCCATTTGGAGTTTTCATTTCCGATTCATGAACGTCATCCGACTGTCGTACACTTATTTGTTCACTTGGAAAACGGCCAGCGTGTCTACTCTACGGACGCGAATGCATCGCAGAGCAGAATGGCCACCAGCGATAACGTTCTTTTTTTACATGCAAAATCAATCCGTTCGCAAGGACTATACTCTATTCGGAAATGCCACGTTATTATACATGGAACGCTGCATCGAAGAAGTTGGGGTTATATAAAGGCGTCGAATTAGGGCGAGGCAAAGTTCGCCGGGTCCGCTAGTTTAATACAAAATTATAGAACTGTATACTTTGAGCACCATGTGGTTTTGGTAATTACTCTTGGACAAAGTCTTAACTGAACGCTTGCTAAGAGAGGGTAATGAGTGAATGAATAGGAACTGTTTAATCGTACGTTTTTAAGTTGTCGCAATTTGCTTTTATTTTCTATAGAGAAACTTCTATAGAGAAACTGGGGTGCGAGGGTAGAGAGAATAGTTTTATATCGTATAAGCTTAGTTAGATAAGGGTGACAAGGCTATTTCTTGGAAGCCTGATCTTAAAATGTATTTCTTAAAATGTATTTCCTGGGCACGTAATTTGTATCTATTTGCATTTTCTTCATGGAATTTGTTCACTTTTAGCTTCAGGTTTGGATAACCTAGTGTCTTCTGCTAGTAGATTTAGACTGTGCAAGAGACTATAGACTATAGGCGGTTTAACGATGGTGTTTGGATTTTACTACCCCTCTCAACAATAACACCAACACATCTCAACACCAGAGTCATCACACAACTAACAAAAAAGAAAGCTAACTTCGGAAAGCCGAAGTTTGTATACCCTTCCATTTTGGTAAACTTAAAAAATATCTAAGATTGTAAATTAGTATAACCTTTACTTCCACATCTTACATTTTACATGAAGAATTTTACATTTTCATATAAATCAATCGATCGTTTCTATGGCAGCTATAAAAAATAGTTGTCCGATTTGAATGAAATTTTATTTGTATTGCTATATTTATATTAAAGGAATATTTTAAAAGTTTTAATCCGATATTTTTACGAACAACGAAGATTTGGCCCGATCGTTCCTATGGCAGTTATAAGATATAGTGGTCCTATTTGGATGAAATTTTAAATGTATAGCCATATTTAAATTAAAAGACCATTTACTAAGATATTTTTAAAAACAAACGAAAAACAACTATTTCGTGCCGATCGTTTCTTTGGCAACTATAATATATAGTGGCCCGATTTGCTTGAAATTTTAAACGTATTCGGATACGGACATGGCTAGATCGATTATAGAAATCCAAAAGAACTCCACTACGACTTAAATGTAAATATGTAAACATGTAAATACTCCCAGGCGAGCGGTAGCAACTAATGCTCCTGATTTTAAGTTTGCTTTTAGTTTTTAACCAATTTTTAGCTTTATATAAATAAATAAATATAGTTGCATATTTGCTTGACCATACACGACCAAAGCAAATATATTTTAGGCTTTTTTAGGCTTTTGCTCACGCCACAATAAGCCGAACTGGGTGAATGAGATTGGTATAAAATATCGGGGACTAAAGCTGAAGGTATCCAAAGTTTCCAAGGATCTTCTCGATGTATAAAAACGTCGTTCTCTTATAGATGTATACATCTTTGACTTGTAGATCGGAAAATTTGAACTGTTTGGTGGATATCTTCTATAGTAAGTCCAATTATTCAAGGGATTTGAGGTGTGCGGAATCTAAGTCAACTATGGGACCATTCTGGCAAAACTCATCGATGGCCGGGTTGTTTTGTCGAGACAAGGTGTCTGCAACTACATTCAGAGAACCGCTACGATGTTTTATTTTGAACGTAAATGTTCTTAACCTCATTGAGCACCGAACTAATCTCCCTGAATGGTCCTTCTGCCGCATCAACCATTGAAAGGCTGCGTGGTCCATTATGGCCAACAAATCGTGACCTTCCATATACGCGCGGAATTTTGTAATTCCCTTTATTATTAGGCAAGGCATTCTAATTCAGACTTACAATATTTACGTTGGGCCCTAGACAAATTTTATGACATATACGAAACCAGTAGTTCCACTCCATCTAGTTCTTGATCCAACACACAATCAATACCAAATGGAAAAATGGGGTGTTATGAGAATAGGTGAGACTGTAAGGCATGATTTTAGGGTTTCGAAAGCGCACTGTGCTTTTTCATTCAAGCTCCGTCAAAGGGAAACTAATAGTAGTAAAATTTTCGACAAAACGTCGGTACCAGCCTGCTAGTCCTAAAAATCTTCTCCACTGATGAATCCAGGTTCCAGGTGGATAGGTTCTTATTTGTCCATTTACAATTATAAATCTGCAGCATAAAAAAATTGGATTTGCTAACGATGGTCAGATTGGCTTGGAGCTTGGAGCAAAATCAAATGTGACTCAAAGTCGTCGGACAAAACTAAGAGGTCATCTAAATATACTCGATCCATCAGACGGTAAAGCATGTGGGCCGCATTACAGAGACTGAAGGGCATAATTTTATACCGATATAACGGTCTATTTGGTATCGTAAATGCACGCTTCATGTCGATACCATTTATGAATTTAGCTGGATGTAATTTTATTTAGTAACCCAAATTTTTGGCAAAAATTGATGCCTAAAGGTCTGTTAAAGGTCTGGAATTATAAATCATTCGAGATAATCTTCATTATCTCCATACGTAATAGAAGTAATGATTTTTGACACTACTTTTCTTTCTGTTCCGTTTTCAGCTCGAATTACGGCAAAACATTTTTTATGTTGTGGTGCTTTAATAAGTTTTGAGCAGCTAAGCCACCTCATGGGAATATCCGTAGTCTCTGATCAGAACAAAGAACTATAGTGGAAATTAATTTCCGTCGATCGTGACGAACCTTTTTTCAAAACGTAGATCTTTCTAGTAGATCGTTTCTTTGCGCTTCTCCATGTAATTTTGAATTCTTATATGTAAAGGGTTAAGGGAAAAATGAATCTCGGACTGTCTTACATTTTCTGTCTGTTTTCTTGTTTTTTTCTTTAGTTTCAGAACCGAAGCAAAATATTGACCTTTTAGCCATGTAGTCGTCGTATCTGTGACCTTGTTTGTGAGAGTTTCAACAAGTTGGAATAGGTCGGCGTTGAATTTGATTTACTACTTAATTCTACTATATTGAATAACTCGGAAACTTAGGTGCGAAAGGGTTTTTGGCTTGAACATTCTAAAATTATTATAAAACTGCTCATGCCTGCGGTCTATTTTCGATTTTAAGATGCATCAACTCAAGATGTTGACTAGACTTCGTATATCGAACTAGTAATTCAACTAATTGTGCTTCATAAACTCAATTTTGAAGTCTGTCGATCCATAGTTTCCTGGATATCTTCAAAGGCTTTATTGTCTCCTTTTCTGCGTTTTCTGATTCCATCCCCAAATGTAGTCTGTCTCAACGTGTTCAAATCTCGCCGCAAAATGTATTCCAATCTAAACACGGATTGTTGTGATGGAATTTCCAATACCAATCGCTGGCGTTTCCGGTAAATAAACTAGTCCATCCTAATGCTTGTTTTGCTGCCGTCGAACTTTAGTCCCCATTTTTTAATAGTTCCGGATACCTGTTCAGGGCTAAGATATGAGCTTGTGTTGCTTCTGTTTACGCTTGTTTCTTCTATTTGTGGCAATTGTAAGGTGGCCAAATGACTTCTAATATATGTTTCTATAGTCTTCCCTTCGTAAAAGGTGAGTTGATTCATTAGCTGTATCTGCTATCGGCCAAAAGTAGACTGTATAAGGTGCAATATCTCTACTTGAGTACTTAGTCATACCGGAAGCGATAAGATCCAAATCCAAATTCGCTCTGTACGTATTTCGATTTGACATTCCCCATTTACCTGTTGTTTTTTCCTAGTTGGTAACACTAGATGTTCCCGCTGCTGTGGCGTTTAATTCATCGAACAAAGTGTTATTAGAATAAGATCAATTCATTTCGTTGCAATCCGCCTAACAAGGGGACATGGTTTGATTTATTCTATAATGCACTGTTTATGAAATGTATGTCTGCAGGGAGCTGTTGTTGTAACAAAAATGAACCAGAGGTCCCCTATTGGATGTTCTTATTTAATATTGAAATAGAAAGACCAACGTTTTTTTAAGCCTAATACTAGCTCTGGGGTAATCTGGTTTGGGGGTTATTTAGGCTGGAAAAGTGCTAAAGCAAGCAGTGTTCGATTCTTTGACCGCGATTTGCTCGAAATTTAATTCAGTTCTAAAAAAAAAAATCTAATTCAGTTCTGAAAAAAAAATTAATTTTTCTGGAAAAAAAAGTACTTCCACCCCCTAAAAAATAAAAAAAATATTTTTTTAACAATGTCTTAGGTTAAAAAAGAAGAGAATAAAATTTGATTCACTCCAATTTATTGCATAGTTTTTTGTGAATCGTGTCCATAAGAAAGTAAACAACGCAAAAATGAGAAGTAGAGAAAAGACAATTTAAAGTGAACGATTTGGCTGGAGGCGCTTCCATGCTCGATTTGAGGTACTTGGAGTTCGAACTTTAACTTTTACAGCATATTCTACAAATGATAAACTATTTTTTAGAGCAAACAAATTTTGGTCTAAGTAGAATTTTTGAAAAATCGAAAAAATTTGTTATGGCTTTATTAATGCTTTAGGGACCTACAAATAACATACCAAAAAATTGAATCTGCTAAAGGTTTTTAAGTGTCAAAATTTTCCATTCTGCCGTGTGCATCGCATGTATATCTCAAGCGCCTTAAAAATTTAAACGCGTGTATCTCGAAACCACTTTTTTTCAGCTCGTCGGAAACATAACTCAATCAAATCTTAACCAATCGAACTGAAATTTTGTCAGTAAATCGGAAATACCTATGGCTTCGAGCCTCGTAGGATTTTTTTTTTTCGATATTTTGCTTACTTTTTTTTAAACAATTTTTTAAGGCGTTTTTTAGTTCGATCGGTTAAGATTAGCTTGAGGTTTGTTTCCGGCCACGAATAAATAGGGTTTACGGAGAAATTATACACTACCGCCATATTGTTTTTGATACAAAAAAATTGAAACCATTTCGAATAAATGTATCACACTATAATACGTCATTCACAAATTTGCGATTGGCCCTTCCATTTGGCAAAAAAAAAAAACGAAAATCCACTGATTTTATAGCCCGCTCTTGTACATAGATTTAGTTAATTCATTATGATTACACAATTTCACCGCGAAAAAACCATGCAGTCGAAAACTTCTTTATTTTGTTAAATTTTCTTGTGTTTTTGCAGTATAGTTGCTGCAAATTATGGGAAGCCTTCAGCAAAAATCAATATATGTATGTATGTATACCGTTTTGCCTAATGAGACATCGATATAGTTTATAGATACAATTTAATGCATTAAGCCTAGTACTCACTAGCGCTAAACGTTTAGCTAGCTATAGTGTGACAAGGTATTATGGGGTTTACCGAAAATCCATACGCAACCGCCAAACGGCCATACTGTGAGCTGTGTTTGTTTACAATTCAAATTAAACGCTGCAAAACGAACAAATTACTTAAATTATAATTTCCAAAGCCGCGGGACCAGCTCCCGATACCGCCGACGAGGAAGATATCTTAATATTTTAAGACTTCATTTTGTTTTAATACATTTTATTTTTATTTATTTTATTGTCAAGATCCCACATAATTGGATCTTGGAATATTGTAAATAAACATATTTTTCTCCGCTGAAAAATCCCGCCATACGGCTTTGTTTCCTATTGCCTGTATCCATTTCGCAAGGGTAGCGGGCTATTTATTAGATTCTTCCTTCCTCTCGCGCTACCCTTGCAAAGACTCATCCAATTTCAAATATCTAGCTCGATGTTCATTCTAGTCAGTGTTGCAAGCTCCTCCTTCGATGCCGTCTTTATCTCGTCAAGCGTAGCGTAACGTCGTCCTTTCATGGGCCTCTTCAGATTAGGGAACAAGAAAAAGTCACAGGGGCCAGATCTGGGGAATACGGTGGCTGCGGCATCATTAGTGTGTTGTTTTTGGCCAAAAAGTCGCGCACAAGCAACGATGTCTGTGCAGGGGCGTTATCGTGGTGCAAAAGCCAATTTATGTTCTTCCGCAAAACCGGGCGTTTCTGGCGCATTGCTTCGCGCAAGTTGAGCATAACTTGCAGGTAATATTCCTTATTGACCGTTCTACCCTGTGGCAAGAACTCATGATACACCACACCCCTGAACATTCTAAAATTATTATAAAACTGCTCATGCCTGCGGTCTATTTTCGATTTTAAGATGCATCAACTCAAGATGTTGACTAGACTTCGTATATCGAACTAGTAATTCAACTAATTGTGCTTCATAAACTCAATTTTGAAGTCTGTCGATCCATAGTTTCCTGGATATCTTCAAAGGCTTTATTGTCTCCTTTTCTGCGTTTTCTGATTCCATCCCCAAATGTAGTCTGTCTCAACGTGTTCAAATCTCGCCGCAAAATGTATTCCAATCTAAACACGGATTGTTGTGATGGAATTTCCAATACCAATCGCTGGCGTTTCCGGTAAATAAACTAGTCCATCCTAATGCTTGTTTTGCTGCCGTCGAACTTTAGTCCCCATTTTTTAATAGTTCCGGATACCTGTTCAGGGCTAAGATATGAGCTTGTGTTGCTTCTGTTTACGCTTGTTTCTTCTATTTGTGGCAATTGTAAGGTGGCCAAATGACTTCTAATATATGTTTCTATAGTCTTCCCTTCGTAAAAGGTGAGTTGATTCATTAGCTGTATCTGCTATCGGCCAAAAGTAGACTGTATAAGGTGCAATATCTCTACTTGAGTACTTAGTCATACCGGAAGCGATAAGATCCAAATCCAAATTCGCTCTGTACGTATTTCGATTTGACATTCCCCATTTACCTGTTGTTTTTTCCTAGTTGGTAACACTAGATGTTCCCGCTGCTGTGGCGTTTAATTCATCGAACAAAGTGTTATTAGAATAAGATCAATTCATTTCGTTGCAATCCGCCTAACAAGGGGACATGGTTTGATTTATTCTATAATGCACTGTTTATGAAATGTATGTCTGCAGGGAGCTGTTGTTGTAACAAAAATGAACCAGAGGTCCCCTATTGGATGTTCTTATTTAATATTGAAATAGAAAGACCAACGTTTTTTTAAGCCTAATACTAGCTCTGGGGTAATCTGGTTTGGGGGTTATTTAGGCTGGAAAAGTGCTAAAGCAAGCAGTGTTCGATTCTTTGACCGCGATTTGCTCGAAATTTAATTCAGTTCTAAAAAAAAAAATCTAATTCAGTTCTGAAAAAAAAATTAATTTTTCTGGAAAAAAAGTACTTCCACCCCCTAAAAAATAAAAAAATATTTTTTTAACAATGTCTTAGGTTAAAAAAGAAGAGAATAAAATTTGATTCACTCCAATTTATTGCATAGTTTTTTGTGAATCGTGTCCATAAGAAAGTAAACAACGCAAAAATGAGAAGTAGAGAAAAGACAATTTAAAGTGAACGATTTGGCTGGAGGCGCTTCCATGCTCGATTTGAGGTACTTGGAGTTCGAACTTTAACTTTTACAGCATATTCTACAAATGATAAACTATTTTTTAGAGCAAACAAATTTTGGTCTAAGTAGAATTTTTTGAAAAATCGAAAAAATTTGTTATGGCTTTATTAATGCTTTAGGGACCTACAAATAACATACCAAAAAATTGAATCTGCTAAAGGTTTTTAAGTGTCAAAATTTTCCATTCTGCCGTGTGCATCGCATGTATATCTCAAGCGCCTTAAAAATTTAAACGCGTGTATCTCGAAACCACTTTTTTTCAGCTCGTCGGAAACATAACTCAATCAAATCTTAACCAATCGAACTGAAATTTTGTCAGTAAATCGGAAATACCTATGGCTTCGAGCCTCGTAGGATTTTTTTTTTTCGATATTTTGCTTACTTTTTTTTAAACAATTTTTTAAGGCGTTTTTTAGTTCGATCGGTTAAGATTAGCTTGAGGTTTGTTTCCGGCCACGAATAAATAGGGTTTACGGAGAAATTATACACTACCGCCATATTGTTTTTGATACAAAAAAATTGAAACCATTTCGAATAAATGTATCACACTATAATACGTCATTCACAAATTTGCGATTGGCCCTTCCATTTGGCAAAAAAAAAAACGAAAATCCACTGATTTTATAGCCCGCTCTTGTACATAGATTTAGTTAATTCATTATGATTACACAATTTCACCGCGAAAAAACCATGCAGTCGAAAACTTCTTTATTTTGTTAAATTTTCTTGTGTTTTTGCAGTATAGTTGCTGCAAATTATGGGAAGCCTTCAGCAAAAATCAATATATGTATGTATGTATACCGTTTTGCCTAATGAGACATCGATATAGTTTATAGATACAATTTAATGCATTAAGCCTAGTACTCACTAGCGCTAAACGTTTAGCTAGCTATAGTGTGACAAGGTATTATGGGGTTTACCGAAAATCCATACGCAACCGCCAAACGGCCATACTGTGAGCTGTGTTTGTTTACAATTCAAATTAAACGCTGCAAAACGAACAAATTACTTAAATTATAATTTCCAAAGCCGCGGGACCAGCTCCCGATACCGCCGACGAGGAAGATATCTTAATATTTTAAGACTTCATTTTGTTTTAATACATTTTATTTTTATTTATTTTATTGTCAAGATCCCACATAATTGGATCTTGGAATATTGTAAATAAACATATTTTTCTCCGCTGAAAAATCCCGCCATACGGCTTTGTTTCCTATTGCCTGTATCCATTTCGCAAGGGTAGCGGGCTATTTATTAGATTCTTCCTTCCTCTCGCGCTACCCTTGCAAAGACTCATCCAATTTCAAATATCTAGCTCGATGTTCATTCTAGTCAGTGTTGCAAGCTCCTCCTTCGATGCCGTCTTTATCTCGTCAAGCGTAGCGTAACGTCGTCCTTTCATGGGCCTCTTCAGATTAGGGAACAAGAAAAAGTCACAGGGGGCCAGATCTGGGGAATACGGTGGCTGCGGCATCATTAGTGTGTTGTTTTTGGCCAAAAAGTCGCGCACAAGCAACGATGTCTGTGCAGGGGCGTTATCGTGGTGCAAAAGCCAATTTATGTTCTTCCGCAAAACCGGGCGTTTCTGGCGCATTGCTTCGCGCAAGTTGAGCATAACTTGCAGGTAATATTCCTTATTGACCGTTCTACCCTGTGGCAAGAACTCATGATACACCACACCCCTGTAAAGGGGCCCATCCACAGTAGAACATGTTGGCCGAGCCGCTCGGCGAGCCAAAATTTTCTCGTCCACCAACTAGTGCCAACATGCTCGCAAACATCATTTGGTGTCAAATCTTTGAGCAGTAAACATGGCAACGGAAAATGACAGCGCCACTTGGCTTGGCTGGTAAACATCTTCCGCCCCGGCACCAGATCTCTCGCTTCTTTTTATTTTTTGAAGTTCGCGTCTATACGACGCCCGCAACGAATTGACCTTCTTCTTCACGGTGTCAATTGTTGCGTTCTCATCCAACTCCTTGTATTTTTTAAGAAGCACTTCCCACGCAGCGTTCCTTAAATTCTTATTTTTATAAGAATCGCTTTTTGTGTACCACAAAGATTGCTCATTTTGCAAGCAATGTATAAATTCTTGCATAAATTGCTTTGACATTTTTGACAGCGCTCGCACGTGTTTTCACTTCAAACGTTTGATTCAAGTGATGTTCGTGCCAGCGTTGCCATCCATTGTCGAGCATGTTGTTGCGAACACAAGCAAGATAGAATCATTTCTATTTCGTTCGAGCGGCTCGGCCAGCACGAAATTTGTACGCGAGCACTGCCACTAACGATGAAAATTGCGTCGAGCACAACATGCTCGGCCAACATGTTCTACTGTGGATGGGCCCCTTAATCGAAGAAAACTGTCAGCAAAACTTTCACATTCGACCGAACTTTGCTCGCTTTTTTCGGTCTCGGTTCGTGCGGCAGCTTCCATTGAGATTATTGAGCTTTGGTTTCCACGTCATAACCATAAACCCACGATTCGTTACCAGTTATGACCCTCTGGAGCAAATTTGGGTCGTCGCGGACAGAGTCCCACATCTCATTAGCAATGTTCATGCGATGCTGTTTTTAGTCGCAGTTGAGTAATTTTGGTACGAATTTCGCGGCGACCCGTCTCATGCCCAAATCATTGATAAAAATCGAATGGCACGAGCCAATCGATATGTTTAGGCCCTCAGCAACTTCCCTAACGGTGATTCGACGATTGGCCGATACCATTTTCTCAGTTTCATTAATTTTGTCATCTTTTGCGCGGGCGCCCGGCACGCTTTTCGTCGTTCACATCTTCTCGGCCTTCTAAGAACATTTTGTACCACCCATAATCGTTGCTTCGGTCCAAGGTAGCTTCTCCGTATGCCACAGTCAACATTCGGAATACATCCGCGCACTTCATTTCATTTTTCACAAACAATTTTATACAGGTTATTTAATCCATTTTTTTGAAGAGGTAAAAATCGAAGACGATCCAAAACACGTGCAAGCAAAGCTGCTGTCAACAATTAAGTGAACATTCAAAATGGCCGAGCTTGTCGGCATAAGTGAGAGACATGAGTACCAACATAACGCCACAAAAAAATCGAAATTCGAATATACGTAACCCGCGAAAATTTAAAATTCGCGATACTTTTTGAACACACCTTGTATAAAACACTAGCGGCCCGGTACGTGCTTCGCTACGTATACAATGAATTATAAATTCACTTATTTAAACAACAAAAAGTTTTTTAATTGCTTGCTATTTTAAAATTTAATTCGAAACATAAGGATAAACAAAATTTTTTGTTTTTCCATTTTGAGTATTAATAAGCAAACAGCTGGGGGTACCGACTCTGGAACACGCAAAATAAAGTTCGCCATGTGAAAAAACGATTCTTCTAAATTCACACGGCAAACGTTAAGTGTTTGCCCTTGGGCCTTGTTGATAGACATCGCAAATGATAACCTCACAGGATATTGCAACCGTTTGAACTCACATGGCATATTAGTTGGAATCATAGGGATACGTGGTATGAAACAAACTTCTCTTTTTGATTTATCTGATAAGATAGTAGCTTCAATCAAATCAGATTCAAGCAATGCGGTGGCATACCACCCGGTTCCAATGAATTTAAAAACTCAACTGGAAAATTTGTGGCATCATCTTGATTAATAACACTGTCAATTGATTTATATGTCGTAACTACACCTGGCAGTTTCGCTTAAATTTGAAAATTAATGGCATTGATGAATCTTTTTGATGCTAAAATAGCCCATTCTCTCAAGCAATCAAGATTTGTGTAATTATGAAGAGTATTGGGAAAAACATATTCAATCAATTCATCTATTGACTGTGCAATTGTACAAAAATAGTTCAGTATAGCGATCAATCCGTCGGTACGGTCGATTTGTATTTTGCAATCACCAATTTCTAAAAATTATTTTAAAAAGTCATAGGCAGCTGGATCATTTTGTAGGTGAATACTCATATTAATCTTCAGTGTCAATTTTGTTTACATATCTCCAAAGAACTGATGACTTCAAACATAAATTTATTTTATCAGCAGGAGTTGATCTAGGTATGACCGGCAATGTTTGACGAAAATCCCCTGACAGTAATATCAAAGCACCACCAAAAAGCTGTTGATTACCACGTAAATCTTGCATTATTCTATTAAATGCTTCTAGTATTTTTTTATTCGCCATTGAACACTCATCCCATAAAATAATTGACGTTAATCGCAAAATTTGGCCATAGCGAAATTTCTTAAAATATTGCAAGTCGGAGTTTCAATCACCTGTATATTCAATGGCAATTTTAATGCCAAGTGTGCGGTCCAACTACCTTCTAATAATGTAGCAGCAATTCCCGAAGATTGAAGTGACACTGCAATTTTCTGTTCCGATCGAATAGTCGCTAAAATCAATTATATAACGAACGTTTTGCCTGTACCACCAGGTACATCCAAGAAATATAGTCCACCTGAATTATTGGAAATGGCTTATATGATTGTACAAATAAATGCAAGGCATTAGAATTAAATTCCTTCTCATATTGCCCTTCACGGTCAAACAACTCATTCATCTCACGATTTGGTGCGGTCATACCCAATTGTCCTAATTCTTTACTTGCAATCGTTACACAGATCTTAAATTATTATCAAAGCTTCGTTGTACATTTCCAAGGTAATCAACAAATCAGGATCTCTTTCATAATTACGCATACGAATTAAAATATCTTCTGCCATATAATCTTTATATTTGTTCCATAATTCAAGTGGATTTGATGGCTTACATGTTGATATTATAATGGCAAATAGCATTCGTATTTATTGTGGATGAGCTGAAATATATGCATCATAAAGTGTTAAATCCCAATCGACATCATCCTCCAATAAATGCAAGAGTTGACATGCTTCAAGATATGTTTGACACAATTAACCGTTGACTGTTCTTAATTTTTGAAATGATTTTGGACCAGTGACGTTAACTAATAACAATCGCAAATAAAAACACTCGGCATTGTTAGGAGGTACAGTATATATTCTTCCAAATGCATCTGTTTGAAAAATGCCTGGATGCGCATCGAATGGTGTTCCTCGTTTACGTCTTTGAAATTTTTTCGAAGACACATTCCGGCACTTCAGAATATACAAATTTTGTCGCAAATCATCAGTTTCGCATAATTTACTGGATGCCTTTTGTTTACTGGAAACGACATAATCCTGCAGACTGCTTCATTACTACTAATATAGCGCCCCATTTGATACTGAGTAATTTCATTATGTTTATTATCAGCAGCAACACCAAAAACAGCCATATCGCTTCCTTTATTTACATACTTGCAAATATATTTAATGGATTTTACTGAATTACAGTACTCCACATTTATATGAGCATTAAATATTTTCGAAAATAATGGACAATACGGAACCACCCAACGATTATCAACTTTAACGTCCTGGCCACGAATTCTAATGGTTGCCGTTTTGCCATTATTATTAGCTGATCTGCGTCGATACAACGGATATCCGTCATTGCCCGTTATGGTTTCTGAAGTCAATTGTCTTGGGTATCTTCTTGGTGAATTCATATTTAGTTGAATGCACGGATCATGTATCACGTTTTTAACGACAACGTGAAATAACTCAGGATCAACTGTTTGATTAAAAATTTCAGTCGATATAACGTTATCGATTTGATCCGGAGTTATTTTATGTACCAGCCAAATTAATATATGTGCGTGCGGCAGTCCCCTTTTTTGCCATTCGATGGAGTACACATGGCGACGTACCTCTCCAAATACACATAATATTACAATTAAATCCATAAGTGCTTCCAATTTTTTTTCGAAAATCAAGTCCTGTAATGTCATGACGATCAGTTGACTGTCCTTCAAATAAATTGTTTTTGATGCCATCCCACTGCGGATTATATTATATATAGTTAAACGTCCGATGTCATTAACATTAGCATCATTCGCTATCGCATCTTGCAAATGAATATATTCTTCAGATCTTAATTTTGCTTGGTTAAAACGAATAAAATTAAGACGTTCAGTTTCTATTTTTTCATACATATCAACGATGTACTGATGAAACAGTTTACCACATCTTAAGAAAACATTTTTTTCTTGTGGACGAACCATCAATCTTTTTCGTGCATTACCTTCATCTGCAGTCCATGATCGTCTTTGTAATACAAAGAATTGGCACTTTATTTTATATACAGACAACATTTAATGTTTTTAGCTTATATAATAACTACCATTGCCTGGCCCCCTTTGCCTCCCTTCATGTTATCAGCAAAGTAATAAAGAGTGGTTTTCTGAAAAATACACATCGAATATAAAAACAAGAAAGGAAGCTAACTTCGGCAAACCGAAGTTTGTATATCCTTGCAGTCTGCAATTGGATCAGTGAAAGTCGATCCATTTATGGAAAATTGAAAATATCGAACTTTTTACATTTTAATAACATTTATCTACACATTTTTCATTTTACATGTAGAATTTTACATTCTCATATAAATCAACCGAAAGTTTATATGGCAGCTTTATGATATAGTTGTCCGATCTTAATGAAATTAAAGCCGTAATTCTAAAACCGTTAAAAACAGCTATATCCCGAAATTTATGAAAATACGTTGAAAAACAGGGAAGTTATAATTTTTTTTTCCATTAGTTTTCCAATCATTCCTATGGCAGCTATAAGATATAGTTGTACGATTCCATCCGTTCCGACATAGTTACTGCAAAAGAAAGAAGACTATCTGCAAAGTTTCATTCAGATAGCTAAAAAACTGAGAGACTAGTTTGCGTAGCAATGGACAGACAGACAGACAGACAGACAGACGGGAAGACAGACGGACAGACGGACATGGCTAAAGCAAAACATCTCCCTAGCAGGCGACATTGATGCTATTATTAACAGCTTCAGTAACGCAATTACGTCAACCACATATTGCTAAAATTAAAATTGCTAAAAACTAAATTCCAAAATCGTGGTGGAACTAGGACCTTCAAGTCTTATATTCAAGACTTAGAAGATTTCGTAACACAAGAGATCTCCTCATAACAAACGAACCTCTGCATTACAGCAAATTAGCGAAGTTTATAGAAGAAGTTAAATTATACTTTCTGGTGGACGTTGATGCACTCGGTCAGTACACTCTAGTGGCCCTTCGAAACCAAGCAAGTGCTTGTTAGGGTTAGGTGTTAATAGGCGCGAAAGAAAAGTATTGGTAAAAGAATACGAGGAATATAGTCTACTATTAGTAGTAGTAGTACACATGGGTTAAGATTAATGTTTTTAGTTTAGTAAGGCTATCTACGGATGAGGTAATTTGGTACAAATCATTTTAATTTGCACATAATACTCTAAAGGGTTCATGCATTTCATACGATGAACTGCAGTGGTGCATCCCATCCCATTTTAAGCCACGAAGAGCGAAAAGTAAAAATGTGTTTGCTGTGAACGTCCCACTTGGGGCTCCAAACGCAAGATCCATATTCTAAAATAGGACGAACTAACGAAATGTATAAATTCTTCGTGACGTAGGGGTCATCGAATTCTTTCCACCACCATTTAATAAATCCAAGCACACCCCCGGCTTTATTTACAATGCACGAAATATGATCAATAAACTCCAGTTTAGGATCCAGGCGGATACCCAAATCGTCAACTAGAGTGATCCTTTCCAGAGAGCGGCAGTTCAGCGTATAGGTAGCAAGCTTGGAAGAAACACATGAGAATGTCATCAGCTTGCATTTGGAGTCATTTGGGCTTAATAAGTTTGCAGTGCACCATTTTTTAAAGTTATTAAGATCTGTTTGTAAATCTGACTGGCTAGCGCCGTCCTTATATTGCACGCAAAGTTTAATGTCGTCAGCGTACATGAGTTCTCTTGAGTTAGTCAAAACTTTGGGCAAGTCGTGTCGAATCAGTTTTTGATGGTGGCAAACAGCTTGCATTTTAATGCAATATCTCTGTTTCCCGGAGTAGAACGCTTCAGGGTCTTCCGTTGGTTTCTCCGCAGGCGGAATTTTGCTGCCATCGACATTCCCAATGCAAAATGATAATTTGTTCCATGATTTTCATGTAGGCATTTTCCTCGACTGTTAAAAAATACAGAGAGCCTTTGAAATCAGTTGTTTGATCAAAGTCAGCAGCCGATTTTTTTTGGGTCGTTCACTATACGTCTAAATCAGGGGTCGGCAGCGTCGTATACACTGTGCATAGAAAAAATTGTCAGGCAGCGCTGTCGGCACACATATAGTATAAGCATTTCGTGTTTGTTCAGGATTCTGTTAGGCTGTCGTAGCAAGCGTCAAAGCTATGTAAAAACGGCTTCGTATCAAATGTAAAAAATGTTCGGGTGCGCTGCAGCAGAGATATGACCGAATAGCCTATGCACAATTGCTCGGATCTCGCAGCAACAGAGAAGCAAATCTTTCGGGTCTGTTAGTATCATTCGGGTCTATTAGCTTCGCATACATACGCACTAAAAAACTGTGAGTGTCTGGGTGCCGACCCCTGGTCTAAATATATCGGCGATAGTTTTAGTCGTTTTAAACTACGCTGCTTTTTTCAACTATCACACGAAAATCACGAAAAGCAGAAAAGATGTTTCTACTAGGAAAAGTGCTTTTTAGCACTCTCTTGAAGGGAAACAGATGTTTTTATACCCTTGCAGTGGGTATTATAATTTTGCCATGATTGTTGCAACGCAGTGAAGGAGGCATCTCCGACCCCATAAAGTATATATATTCTTGATCAGCATCACCAGCCGAGTCGATCTAGCCATGTCCGTCTGTCTGTTTGTCCGTCTGTCCTTCTGTCGGTTTCTACGCGAACTAGTCTCTCAGTTTTCGAGCTGAAATTTTTAGCATAGTCTTATTTCTTTAGCACGCAGTATATATGTCGGAACGGCCGAAATCGGACTACTATATCCTATAGCTGCCATAGGAATGATGGCGAAATTAATGTAAAAAAAATTTTAACTTCTCTCTTTTTAAACGTATTTCTATAAATTTTGAGATATAACAGTTTTTTTATGGTTCTAGAATTACGGTTTTAATTTCATTAAGATCGGACCACTATATCATATAGCTGCCATAGAAGCGATCGGTCGAGTTATATGAAAATGTAAACTTCTACATGTAAAATGTAAAATTTACAAAATTCGATGTTTTTTCAACATTACTAAAATGGTTCGATTTTCAATGATCCAATAGCAGACTGCAAGGGTATACCAACTTCGGTTTACCGAAGTTAGCTTTCTTTCTCGTTTCTAATGACGCCGTACCCAAACTAAATGACACATTGCTATACAAATTTACAGAATAGTGGCTGACAGTTGTGCCAGCATGGGAAAAAATTGTTTTGAAATATTCTCAGAGGGAAAATTTAAAATGAGAATTTCCGGGTACTTATTTGACGGAGTATCACGTTTCTGTAACTTTAGTCGTTCAGAAGTTATGGGCGCGAGAAATCGAGAAATTCTATTTCTGTTTTCCCGCCAAAGTAACGGGCAACTCAAAGTTAGATCAAATTAAAAACAAACATTTTAAAACGTTTTTTCAAATTAAAAATATTTTAAGTTTCGTTTGATGGTATCTAAGATGCATGGGATCGAATCCCACTTAGATTTTAGATTTCTTTTTTTTTTTTTTTTTTTTTTGTAATATGTAATTAATTTATAGTCAACAATGATTTTTTTATGTTTTTCGATTTTTAAGTAGTGTTTCGAGCATTTTTATTGTTCGGTTTTAGATTTTGGTTTTTCTTTGTATATTTTAAAACAGGAAATCTAAGCAGCTAAAAAGGCGAATTTTCAGATTTTTTTTTGACCAAATGGAAGAGACAATCGGCAATTTGTAAATTAAGTATTACTAGAACCGGTTTTTTATTTTTTTTTTATCAAAACCGAAATTGGGGACGTGTAGCTTTTCTTCGTAGTCTCCTTATTTATTAATCTTAACCGATTGATCTAAAATTTTGTCAATAAATCCAAAATACCTATGGATATCGTCGATTCACGTAGGATTTTTCGATATTTTAATTTTTCGCAAAATGGTACGTAATTAAAAAAAAAAAAAAAAAAAAAAAAAAAAAAAAAAAGAATCTAAAATAATAAAAAAAGTTGAAAATAGTAAAAGTAAATTTTGACATTTAACAACTTTTGCCGGACTCCATGTTTTGGTATAATATTTTAAGGTCCTAAAGAATTATTTAAACAAATACAAAAATCTTAGATTTTCAATAAATTGTACTTAGATGTCTTCTCTTAAGTTTTTTTTGTATTTTTTATACCCGGTACCCATAAGGTACAAGGGTATTATGAGTTAGTGCCAACCGAGAATGTATGTAACAGGCAGAAGGAGGCATCTCCGACCCCGTAAAGTATATATATTCTTGATCAGCATCACCAGCCGAGTCGATTTAGTCGTCCGTCTGTCCGTCTGTCCGTCCGTGTGAAACCACAGATCTGAGAGACTATAAGAGCTCGAGTTACCAAATTTGGTGACAACATTGGAATCTGTTGCACGCAGATCAAGTTTGTTTTAAAATTTGGCCACGCCCACTTCCGCCCTCAAAAATCATAAAAAACTTAAAATAAGCTATACTCGTTATTTTCGGGTTAAAGTTAATAGATACAATAAATTAGCGTTAAATAACGGACGTTTTCTGAAAATTTCAGTAAAATCGGATGATAAACATGCGAGATATTAGCAATAAGGTTAGAATTTTAACACATTCCCCTAAGGCACTGCTGTTGCTGTTGCAAGCTGTAGCCGACAGGTGGCGCATTCGAGCCTTGGCCGCGCGATATAATGGCGCCAACTGCAGAAGAAATGACAAAAGAATAGAGCAAGAAATGACAAAAAATAACGTAATTCATTTTTTAGCGTCCTTATAAAATGTATCATTCATATTTAAGTATGACATTAAATTGTTTAGGTCGGGAGCTAATTCGAGAGGCGATTTATTTTAAGAAGTATCGAAGTAGAGTATGATAATGTATGCACAATTTTAAATTGCCTTTTAGTGTAAAGCACATACGTTTAGGTACCGGGTATCTCACAGTCGAGCACTCTCGACTGTAGCTTTCTTACTTGTTTTAAGTTATTGGAGTTTTTTGGGGTTTTTTTCGGGTAAAGTTGTTTAAATTGTAGCAAAATTTTTTTGTTATATGTTTTAACAATTGTTTTGGATCAATGTTTTAAATTAAATAAGCTGATATTAAAAGATATTAAAAACGATTTTAAGCATATTTTACATATATTTGAAATAAGTTATTATCGCCATTTAAAATTGTTTTGATTTTTCAAGCCCGTCACTTGTTCTTTTAGCAAAGAAACTTTTTCTGTTCAATGATAGTTTGTTAGCTTTAAGACTTATTTAACTCAAACTTAAAAAATAACAAACTTTTCAATTCATAATAAAAGAAAAAAACGTTCTGGCCTGACCGAAGAATCGAACCCCCATTCACATCGCTGAACAAGGCTATAACCAGCACGACCATAGACCGAGTTCAAAAATCACATTTCCCTCAGGAATTACCGGTGACAGAGAATAGGTCACGAGTGACGCACAGGTGACATTTCATATTGACATTTTGTATGGGATGTCCGGCCCCGTCCCATTGTGACAACTTCATATGACATTTTCATCGAAGTCACTGATAATTTTACCGATGAGTTATACGTATTAGACATATGTGAGGTCACCAATGACAAGTCCTATATGAAGTCAGCTGTGACCACAAAATATTTCCTTTACGAAGTCATCAGTGACACTATAGATAGTTTTCCCTATGTGAAGTCACCTGTGCCATTGGTCACCTGTGTGAAAAGAAACGCAGAAATTTCTAAAACTATATGCATATGCATATAAAATAAAATATTTTTTTATTTTAAGTGTATAAACTTTTTTATTCACATTTTCACATTTTATATTGTCCCTAGATTTTTGAGAGTCTTAACTACCCCAATCGCACAGTGCTTATCAGAATTAGAAGACAACTTGAAAATTTTAGTTTCGACCCTCGTAAGAGAATGGGGAAGCATAATACAACAAAATCAAGTATGTAGAATGAAAGATTAATGAATTCTGCTTAAAAGCTGATGTTCTTATCTCTGATTGCATCTCGCGTTTTCAAGTAGCAATAAAAAATCGCAAAATTTAGATTTTTGTCATGCCTTAATGCTTATCATAATTATAAGACACATTTCAATTATTGCGGCTGGAGAGAAAGATTTGGTTTCAAATATTTTTTTTTTATTTCTGTTAACAATTTAATGAATCTATATTAAAAGGAAAAAATAAATGCGAAACATCGCGAAAAGCAAAAAATTGAGAAAAGTTGGTCGAACACGTTGTGTTATTATCAAATTTTTTAATAAATCGAGGAAAAACATCCAAAAGCCCCAACAAATTAAGTATATTTTTGAGGTTACGTACCTTTTTTAAAAAAAATGTTTACTTTAATTTTGTATTTCATTGCCAATGAAATGACCAACAAAATGAGGTATTCTCTCATTTCAATTGGAAAAAAACTAGCAGAGTTATCGACTTTTCTATTAATCTATGTGCCACTACTATCGGCGTGCATACAAATTTCTATAGGACCATCATTTATTAGCCACATAATAACAGAAAAAGACAGACACAAGAGAGGAGAAAAAAAAAACGGTAATTCTCTATTCCAAAAAAAAAAAAAAAAAAAAAAAACGTAGATAGGGGGTACTTCAACTAGCATTTGGGTACCAAAATTATGTTGGGGACGCTCTTAGTTTAGCCACAATAAATTTTTAAAGTTTTGCTTAATTCCCATACAAAATGTGCTTGGAAACCGTTGCTACGCAAACGCGCGCACAATGACAAGCGCCTGTCTGTGTGATCGGTACAGTGGGCTGTGAAGCTTAAAATGTTTGTCAAATTGTGCTTAGCGTAAATACTATATCAGGCGTGCTCCGGTTTTCACTTTTATTTTTCGTTTTCGTTTTAGACCAAAAACGTACGTTTTCGTTTTTAGGTGCTCCGGTTTTCACAAACTTTTTGTCATCGTTTTGTTATCGAAATATTTAATAGTTTTTATTGCTCAAACAGATGACTTGGATGTTTTGAGAAGTATAAGGAATGCTTAAGTGCCTTTACTCTTTTTAATTGTTTGTTTTAAAGCCAAATAAAGGCAGAAATTGTTTATTTATCGGTCCAAGAGGGCTGCCACCCTTTGATGATATGTCTTTTATACCTTTTTTTATTGGTAAAAATTCCATTTAAACATTAAAATAAACTGTTTTTTTTTATTAAAGCCTTATTTCATCCTCCTTGAACATTATTAATGACCACCCTTTAAATTTAGAAGCATTTCGACCAGATTGTTTTGTTCCATCAACAGTACGGCAGCACTGGCAATCAAAACGAAAGATGTTGTTGCCGACGGCAAATAGTTTGTTCCCAAATTCGAGGTGGGGTCAGAAAATAATTATTTAAAAAGTAAATACGAATTAGATTGATCTACTTATTGTGTGAAATGAACATCAATAGACCAAGGAGTCAACTATTTTTTTCCTTTGCAATTAAGAACCGATTTATGTAGAAAAAGGCATTTACTTTTCATTTCGACAAAACAAACTTGCCCGTTTTTGAAAACGAAAAATCTTGTGAAAGTGAAAACGGGAGCACCGATTTTTCGTTTTCGAAAACGAAAACGAGAGAATCTTGTGAAAATGAAAACCGGAGCCTGCCTGTATATGTCGACACTTTGCACACTTTGAATACATTTAAGCGTGAAGTATAAATAAAACAACAATTTGACAACGTAAAATACGTAGTAATTAACTTTTTAATTCCATTTTTTGTTTGTATTTCAATATTAAGAATATGTATATATATAAAATTATAAAGGACCTTTCATGTCCTTATTTTCGTTTAATGTCAAAAGCAAAAATCGGACGTGCAAAATAACATAGGTTAAAAAAAAGAGAGAATTAATTAGGATTACTTAAAGTAGCGCCGGAGGCGAAAATTTTTTTTCGCCTCCGGCGCTGCTTTACGTTCCCTATGACATAATGATCACAGCAATACTCTTATTTTACCTCATCAAACTGTATGCTCTTTACTATAAAATTCTCCATATAATTTTTATACTCAAATGTACGTCTTAATATTGAAAAGTAGTTAATTACTACGTATTTTACGTTGTCAACTTTTTGTTTTATTTATATTTCTCGCATAAATGTATTCAAAGTGTGCAAAGTGTCGACATACTCGTATATAGTATTTACGCTAAGCACAATTTAACAATAATTTTAAGCTTCACAGCCCACTGTACCGCGACGATACACAGACAGGCGCTTGAATTTGGTGTATTCATAATTTGTCAGTGTGCGTGTCTGCTAGCATTTTGTATGGGAATTTGGCAAAACTTTATTGTGGCTAAACTAAGAGCGTCCCCAACATAATTTTGATACCCAAATGCATGTGGAAATACCCCCTATATATGTTTTTTTTTTTTTTTTTTTTTTTTTGGAAGGGGCTCCGTTAATAGAGAATTACCAAAAAAACTAACTTCCCCCCTCTGGCCCTCCAACATTAGCACAGCCGAAAATTGACAACGAAAGAGTGGCCGCTGCGATTCTCAAGACTGGATCCAGCACCGCGCTTACATAAATAGGCACTTCTGTTGGGAGTCGGTCGCCAGCTAAAGTTCACTGATGAGACTCGATGTGGTATCGGTCGAAACATGTATGGACATCCCCGCTGTGCAGTAAGATCTGTGTGTGATCTTGGCATATAATTGCGTCTTGATTTACGTACGAGAAATTAAGCCGGTTAGACTTCGAGTTAGCTCCACCTTCAATTTATAAATTAAATAAAAAAGTTTTTTGTCAATGTTTAAGTTTTCGGTACGGGTGGACCTTCCGTGGGAAATGCCCATATCAGTATGATATAGAAACCTCAGAAGACATTGCTTAAATTTGTGAAAAAGAGCATATAGATAATATGGCTGAAGATTTTTTTTATCTACGAATTTTAATTTGCCATATGATACTATCAGATACTATCAGAAAGATATTTCATAGGCTATGTTGCATTTAAAATACTTTTTCTATTGGATTGTAAAAAAGGTCTCACGGACTAGAAAAACGCTGATAAAGTCATTTCAGCTCCAAGTGATATATTTATTTTTCACAAAAACTCCGATACAGACTTTGGAAATCTTCTAGCTTCATCACAAGTTTTTATGGAGAAAAGCATATAATACTAGCGGACCCGGCGAACTTTGTCTCGCCCTAATTCGACGCCATTATATAACCCCAGGGTAATAGTCAAACACTGCATTTCTTTATTTAGTATAGAGCGATATGATATACTATGTTTTTTGTTTTATTTTCCGGCGCAAAAACAAACAATGAAGACGGCTTACCAACACGCGAACATGCAACGTACAGCTGGCCGTGCAAAAAACAGGGAAATTCTAGATTTATCCCGCAGACTTCTAACGATTGGCCTTGCGATTTGTTGATTGTCATCGCAAATGCCAATCGGACGGGGAACTGAATCCTCTTGAATTGGAATGGTAGATCAGTTGGAATAATCGGAATTCGTGGTATAAAGACTACCTCTCCTTTAAATGTTCCCTTGATGATCGTCGCCTGAATCACGTTATTCATCAGTTTCTTGACGGACAACCGCGTACCGTTGCACAATTTCGGATGATTTAGATTCCGCAGCATTATAATAATTGATCCCACCTTCAGTTGCAAATTATGCGGTGGAGTTCCTGGCACATCTAGCGTGTTCAAAAATTCTGTCGGATAGTTCGTCGCTTCATCCTCGTCGGTCACGCTGTCAACGGATCTGTATGAATGCAGTTCTCCATCGATTTGATTTTGAATAATGTAATTCAAATTATCTACGTCCTTTTTCTTCGCTGCTAGTATTGCCCGTTCACTAATCTAGTCGATATTTTTATAATTTTGCGCAATGTCGGGGAACACTTTGTTAATGAGTTCCTCCTTTGACGATGTGAACACGCTCTTTGTGTAGAGCGAATCTGTGCTAAACGGGTTCGTCTCGATTCATTTCTTTCTGCACGTTCGTCTTGCGTTTGACTTTCATGGACATTCCGACTATATGTTGCTCGACGTGTACGTCGTCCAATGTTTGGCCGTCTTATAGCAGGCATTATTCCTACAAATCACAGGAAGAAATTAAACAAATCCGGACGTCTGATAAAAACGTATAAGAAACCGAATAATATTGAAACGATTTGTTTTTACTTTGACATATATTTCGATACACTACTCTTTTATATAATTTGATATTTTAATTATTTGTTTTTCACCATTACCCTGGAGGATTTTCTAAAAATTTTATTACGTTCTGACCTTCTCCTGTTAGTTACCTACAACTGAAAAGAAAATTTGAACCAAATCGGCCCAGCCGTTCTCCAGTAGTTTTTTACGACACATTTTTTGGGCTCCATTTTTATATATGTCGGAGGGTTTTCCATTTTTACGATTAATTAAAAGTAAAGCAGCAAGTTCTGTTCGTCTTCTCTGCGCTTTCTGAACTAACTCCAAAAGTCAGCTTCCCATTTTATACTTTCTACTCTATTCTTGTTCATTGTCACTCGTCTCTCTCTAAGACGTTATTCAGCGCTTAACGAACAGACCTCACCTGGCAGCAACATATTGCTATCTTGCTCTGCCATGCTTTTCACTCAATTTCTAACTCCTTTCGCTTTCTTCAATAACTGCAAGTCATTGCTATCATAAAACTAAGGAATTCCTGGCATAGCAACAAGCAGATTTAAGCAATTTAAGCAGCTTCTGCTTCACTTGCTCGACAAAGCAAATAAAGTAGGCCCTGTTTCGTTTGATTCGACACGGCCTTCCTGACCACTCACACGTCCTCGTGTGTTAACTTAAAATCACAATAATCTCAAACGTCAATTCTCATTACATTTTATTGTTAACAAACATTTCATTCGATTTTCTTTACATAAATTTTGAGGCATTTAGACAAAATAAGCAAATTATTTTCTAGATTCCATTTCTTAATTCTTTTCATTACATTTTCAGTTTAATCATAATTAACAATTCAGATATGATTAATTACATAGTTTTATCAACTGGTGTATTTCCTTTTACACCCAAATACTGACCCCCGCCATAACAAGTCCTTCTGCTATGGTGCGGTCTCCACTGACCCCCGCCACAACAAGTCCTTCTGTTGTGGTGCGGTCTTCACTAACCCCCGCCATAACAATTCCTTCTGTTATGGTGCGGTTATTCTATCCCCTCTTGGGATTCCATGGCATCCACCGTGCCATCCATATCTTCATTCCCCACATGGGAATCAGACGCATCTCCACTTGAGTCGTCTAAATCTTTATCAACTTCGTTGCTTATTTGTCTATTTGGCAATGCCCTCAAAAAATCATGCGCATACTTATAGGTTCTTTTGCTTGTTTATGATTTTAAAATGTACCGATCTCCATCTAGTAGTTCTATTATCTCAAAAGGACCTTTAAACTTTGGATCAAGCTTTGTTTGGTGGCGCTCTTCATTTTTTTAGCAAAACATGGTCTCCTACGTTAAACTTTATTATTTTTGCCTTATTCTTATCAAACCTGCGTTTGTCGTAACGAGCATTCGATTCAATGTTTTCTTTAGCTTGTTTTCTTAAACATTCTCTGTCAATTAAATTATTTTCTTCATCACCTATCGGCAAAAGGCCAAAAGGTCTAGCTTCCCTACCGATTAGCATTTCTAATGGGCTGACCTTGGTGACTCGATTTGCTGTACAATTCATTGCCAGCTGTACTTCGGTTAAGGCGTCTTGCCACGACCTCTGACTGGTTTCAACGGCGGTCAACATACTCTTCAACGTGCTCATTACACGGTCTACCTGGCCATTTGCTCTGCTCGCGCCTGTAGCAATTAAGTGTAGTTCAATTTTTTGGGAAGCACAAAATTCACGGAATCCTGCGCTTGCAAAGTTACGGCCCTGATCCGCTATAATTCGAGTAGGCACTCCAAACAAACACACGACGGCTTTAACAGCCTTGATAGAACATTCAGTGTCAATTTTTAAGGTGTGATGAAAATAGACAAATTTTGTAAACGCATCTACCAAAACAATAACGTACTCCTTTAAATCGTTTTTTCCACTCATCTTTCCCGTTATGTCTATATGCACAGTGTGCCACGGAATGTCTACCTTAGGAATCGAATGTAATTCAGCCTGCACTTTTCCAACTGGTGGCTTAGATAGTTTACAGGTGATACAATTTTCGACAAACCTTCGAACGTACTTCGACATATTTTCGAACCAGTAAAAACCATAGACCTTATCCAATGTTTTCTCCCAACCTAAATGCATTATGGATTCGTGGACGTGATTAATCACTGCCCATCTAAATGCCCTAGGGATTACAGGCAAACATTTGTTTTTACCGTTTCTTTGTATTTTTCTATATAAAACTCCTTTCCTCAGTTCATACGTTTTGTCTAAATTTTCCGGCAATTCCTTGTTTTTAAGCTTAGCTAATATCTCTGCCACCTCAGGATCACGTATCTGTTCAGAAATTAGCCAATTATCAGTTATCTCAGTCAATTCAACCCGTTTTTCAACTATTTTTTCCAAACTGATACACTCTTTAACCAGGGGATTCCTTGACAAAAAATCTACGTGTGCCATTCGTTCTCCTTTGGTATATTGGATATCAAAGACAAACGACTGTAAAAAGGCCCACCATCGATGCACCCTCGGTGATAGGTCCGATTTTGTACGACTTGCTTTCAGCGAGTTGCAATCAGTAAACACTACAAATTTTCGCCCCTGTAAATAGTGACGAAAATGTTTAATGGCATTGACAACTGCTAAAGTCTCAAGCTCGTAAGAGTGGTATTTCGATTCAGCAGGTGACGTGCATTTACTGAAATATTCAACAACATGGGGCTTTTTATCTACTCTGTGTAGCAAAATTGCTCCATAGCCAATTGAGCTGGCATCTGTGTGCAGTTCTATTGGGTGTTGAGGGTCAAATATTGTGAGCACCGGCTCCTGGGTTAGGACAGAAATTATCTTGGAGCGAATTTTTTCATGCTCTAGCAGCCAAACGAAATCACAGTTTTTCTTTGAGGTTAGCGCATACAAGGGCTTTAAACTTTCTGAAAATTTTGGGACAAACTGCCGAAAATAAGAGGCTAGACCTATAAATTGCCTCAATTGCGTTACCGTTTTTGGGGGTGGCAATTCTGTCAATACCTGAATTTTGCGTGGATTAGGGCGTACCTGTCCATTGCTCACTACAAATCCCAAATATTCTACCCTGGTTTTGAGAAAGGAACACTTCGTTACGTTGAATGAAAATCCAGCCTTACTCAAGGTTTCTAACACAATCTGCAATCGGTCTAAAGCTTCATCTTTAGTTTCCGCCACAATTAAAACGTCATCGATGTACACGATGGCGTATGTGTAAGCCAGATTACCCAATGCTTTATTTATAGCGCGCTGAAACACAGACGGAGCGTTTTTTAAACCAAAAGGCATAGTCAAAAATTCATATTGACCCTCGGGCGTGACAAATGCGGTACGCTCAATTGAATCGGGATGTACCGGTATTTGGTAAAAGCCGCTTGCCATATCGAGACTTGAAAAGTAGCTTGCTCCGCGTAGCCTAGCAATCTGGTCTGATATTAGAGGCAATGGGTACTTGTCTGCTACTGTGTTCTCGTTCAAAGCACGAAAATCAACACAAAGACGGTCACTACCGTTTTTCTTTTTAACGAGCATCATCGGACTAGCGAAAGGTGAACAACTGGGGCGAATAATATTAGACTTTAGAAGCTCCTCGATTTTATAACGAACATGCTCTTTCTCATCTTCACTAAGTCTATATGGCCTGCGCTGCACTGTTTTTTGTGGATCTACCAACCTAATTTCCAAATGTCCTGTCGTTACACGAGTCTGTGGTATTCCGTCTATAAACCAATCAGAATAGCGTTTTAAAATGTTTTTTAATGCCATCTTGTCTGAGTTACTCAGGTCGCCATCGGAATCTACAAGATTTTCATAATTTGCTAAAGTTACGACATCAACTCTTTTTGTTTTGTCTATCTAAATTTTTCTACGTCTATTGTTACACTAAAGCCCTGGCTTAATATTTCGCGGCCAATCAAAACATCATACTTCAAGTATTGGTCCATTACAACGTGCAATAAAATCTCCAGGCAATACTGTTCAACATTTATATTGGAAAGAATTTGCGATGTACTACAGATGGAGTCGTTACCTATGCCATTTAGTTTAACAATTATTATTAATTCGTTTTCCCTTGAATTTATCTGCAACACTTTCCTTAACTAATGAACACTCAGCTCCAGAGTCAAAGCAAAATGGAATGAGCTCACCGGATACGTTAATGTTTCCCTTTGGCGGGGCCACAGTGCAAAAATCCACACGCTTCTCGTACATCTTCTTCTTCTCGCTCCCGCTGGTCTGGATTCTCGGACATGAAGTAGCGTAGTGTCCCCGTTCGTTGCAGTTGAAACATCGTATGCTGGAACGATCCTTCACTCCAAAGTTACTGCTCCCGTTCTGATTGTTTCCTCTCGCGTTCTGTCCTTTTTCCAGTCGACTACGGCACTCGGCGATTTTATGGCCAATCTTTCCACAATGGTGACATTTCACTTGGAACTTGGTCTTCTTCCGCTCTGGACCCGTAGAACATGCATCCTCTTCCGCATTACGCTTCTTAAAAGCATGAGCCTGCAGTTGTTGTTGTAGCTCATTGCGGCTTGTAACGTTCGTTGTATATACCCAGCGCAATAAACTGCTGTCAATTTGCGCCATATGTGCCAACGCTATTGACACTGCGATTTCCATTTGAATAAACAGTTCTTTAAACTGTGTCCAGGTTATGCCGGCGAAACATATTTGCGATAACCATTGTGATGCGCTGCCTTCAAGCGCCTTGCTTAAGGTCATGACAAGACCGCTGCCCTCTAGAACGTGGTCTGCAAATATGAGGTCCACTGTTGTACACCAGGCTGAGGCGTCTGCTCCAGCACCATCGGGATTGTATTTGGACAAGGTGACATGCGTAGCCTTATCGCCCGCTGCCGGAGTCCTCGGTGTCTGCATAGATTTCAGTAGCTCCATCAAAGTCCTGTTCTGGGCTTCCAACGCTGCCATGTATTGTCCAGAAGTATTTTCTGTAGGCGAGGCTGATCCCACTTCTGATGTCGGAGGGTTTTCCATTTTTACGATTAATTAAAAGTAAAGCAGCCAGTTCTGTTCGTCTTCTCTGCGCTTTCTGAACTAACTCCAAAAGTCAGCTTCCCATTTTATACTTTCTACTCTATTCTTGTTCATTGTCACTCGTCTCTCTCTAACACGTTATTCAGCGCTTAACGAACAGACCTCACCTGGCAGCAACATATTGCTATCTTGCTCTGCCATGCTTTTCACTCAATTTCTAACTCCTTTCGCTTTCTTCAATAACTGCAAGTCATTGCTATCATAAAACTAAGGAATTCCTGGCATAGCAACAAGCAGATTTAAGCAATTTAAGCAGCTTCTGCTTCACTTGCTCGACAAAGCAAATAAAGTAGGCCCTGTTTCGTTTGATTCGACATATATATAGATAGATAGATTTGAGTCAGCCGAAAAAGTTTAAAATAAGGACATATATCTCAGAAGCATGTAAAAATGGTACACCGGAGTATTTCACTGGGGACTGTGCAGATCATAAGTTTAAAATACTTGACTTTCTTTTGGTAGTGCTAATAAGAATACACTCTTTTGGCGCCTTGGAAAATTCAATTTTTACCCCTAATTTTAAATTTTAATTTACGTGCTTAAAATAAAGCGCAAAAACATATTTTCCTTTATTTTTTTTTTAAATAAAAATATATTATTTTTTTTTAAATAAAAATATTTAAAAAAAATTAAACAATTTAAACAGCTTATCCCTATTAAACCTTTTTTTTTGTTTTTTTGTTTTTTAATACAATGAACATGTTTTTCCTTATTTTATTAATAAGAATTAAACACAAAAGTAAAAGAGGAAAAAAATTAAAAAAAAAAAAAACTATTAAGTTCAAAAAACTGCAACAAAAAAAACTTAAAATATACAAAGAAAAACTAAAAACTAAACCCGAAAAATAAAAAAAACATCGAATCACTACTTAAAAATCTAATAAACATACAAAAAATCATTGTTGAATATAAATTTATATTATAAAAAAAGAAAAACTTGAATGAATTTTCTAATTAGTTTATTAGAAATAGTTTATTAAAGAAAACCGAAAACTTTGGTGGCAAGAAATTACTTCTTAATTTGGCAGAACGAAAAATACGTGTTTGCGCTTCGACTTCAATTATACGACCATATTCTTCTGACAATTATATGCTTAGAGCCTAGCCTAACGAAGGTTGGCGAAGGCGGTGCGAAATCGCAAAGAGCGAGAGAGAGTTTTATTGTGCTCCCGCCTTCGCCCTAAACTAACTTACACTAGACTTCACAATTTTACATCCATTCCATGAGATCGACAACAACAAACAAAATGACACAACACTTGTTTTTTCCCGCAGCACTCACTTGAGGGATGGTGAGCCTTGTTCGCACTTGTGTGTGACCTTTTTAAGTGAGGGGCGAGTGAGTGTGCGATCGCTCTCTCGCACGCGCACCATTTCATGTGGCGGCGTAACCTATTCAATTGGGGGAGGTTGAGTGTCCTTTGACGGGACAATATCGTGCAGGATCAATTTGCATGCACCCTTCTCAAGTGGCTCCTCGATCCCTCCACTTATCCTTTCAGAGCTAACCCTAATAAATTGCATTTTTATTACTAAAAGCCTGTTGAAATTGACAGCTGACCCTAATTAATTGCATTTTTATTACTAAAGTCCTTTTAAAATTGACAGTTGACCCTAATTAATTGCATTTTTATTACTAAAATCATATTAAAATTTGACAGGTGACCCTAATTAAGCTAATTTATGACCCCGCTTAGCGACATTAAAGGTCCGAAAACCCGGTTTATATACTACTTGCGGGTTCTACCGCTGGAACTCGCCATATAACAGATTTTTTTGTATGAGGTCTCCCCTCTGTATATTCATACTCTTTGATCTCATCAAAGCATGCGATACAAATATCTGCGGATATTGCCACGTTTTAGAAACTGCTGAGCACCTTATTTTTAATTGCCAAAAACTTACATGGTACTGCTCCTGCGCCTGGTTTTGTCCATTACTATACATGTCATTCTCGAGCTCTGTAATAAAGGATTTGTCCAGCCAGACACTGCTCTCAGCCGCAGCGGGCGGTGACTGTCGCCTTCATCTCAGTCACCGAGCGTGGCATCTCATAGTGATTGTCAACGTAATACCCAAATATGACATCGAGGGAGCTATTTCCTTCCAGGCATATTGAATTTGCCTCTACCGATTTAATTACTATAACTTTATCTGCTCTTTTAAACTCCTGAACTCGCCTTTTGCATAGATTATTGTTTTTGGCGGGATCTATATTTTTGAAATGTATGAAGAAACGGTAAGAGAGAGTGAGAGACCAATAGTAAAGTACGACCTGTTTGATACATTTTTTATTCTGTTCGGCACCCCGCTCTACGAATACCAAATGTCTCTCACTCCTTAGAAACGCAGTTCGCGTGTCTGAGTACGTTGCTTAAAAAAGGCCGAAACTGTCTATTTAGCTCTCGCTCGCACTCATTGGGTGGCTAAATCTTAGCGCTGTTGAGTACGTAGCTTTAATTGCAGAACAAATTCTTAACGAGTTATACTACTAATACCTTTTTCCCACACAGTTCATCCGTGCGAAACAGTAGGGATTTTTTACAAATGTGAAGCCCCTATTTCCACTGAGCACATCCACCATCCGCCATTCAATAACAGCAGATCTGTTAGCTGTGGCTTATTAAAATGTAAACAAAAATGGTGGAAATGGGTTTTTCTGCAAATTTAATTGGACCTAAATTCAATGTCACCAAAAAATCGGTGTACGTTCCAAGACATTTTTTCATCGTGTTCCGTGGTGGATGCGGAACGACCCAAGGAAAGAGTTCAGCGACTTTTAATGCTGCCACAAAGATGAAGAGCCACTGCTTGGTCCCATTTAAATTTTTTTTCTGCATGCAAATCAAGTTTCTCACTAGTGAATTGATTAAAAAAATTTATTTTTATTTTTAATAATCACTTATTCACTATTACAATTTTTTAATAGGTCGAACTTATTTTATTCACTGCTCATATACTTTCACTTAATTTTATCGGATCTAAAAAAATGACTGCTCTCTGGTTCAATGATCAATAATCAAACCTCGGCTTAAGAGATTTATCCATAAAAATTGATAAAGAGAATGACTCAAAATTGATAAAGAGAATGACTCAAGAGAGTCGGAAAATACGATGGATAGGATTTTCCTCATCATACCCAAACACATTTATGCTTATGTGTGGGTTTCGTTATGTAAACTCATTTATTTTCGAAATTTTCATAGGAAACGTTAATCATGTGAAGTCGACTGTGATGTTGTTGGTGTGGATTATGGGTGAAGATATATCCACTCCATAACCACTGCACCGTTCTCCTTTTTTTCTCGGGTTAAGGGCGGATATTATACCCCCTTGAAGCAAAATATATCGTCGTTCTGCACATTGATGACTGCTCTTCTATTTTTAAGTGTTCTTGGCAGCTCAAAATGTGCTGATCCCTTCAGAGGAACACATTGGAGCATGTTCAACTCCACTCGAATAATTCGTGTCAATGTCCATCCGAAGTCTTTTCCTGGAACTCTCCCATTTTTGTTTTTATAATATTTGAATGGGAATCATAGAGTTCTGATAAATTGGATCCTATCGTAACCAGACTCATCTTACTCTGGAACGATTTTATATCGGTTTGTGTATCATGTTCTTTTATTAACATGTACTCTGCAAACAGTTCAAAATTTATTTTTGATGCAGTATGGAAGCTTAGTACTCTCTCAATATGAGGGAGTAGCGCTAGGCCTACTTCATTCAGGAATTCATCAGGAATCCTAAGAGCAGCTCCCTCATTTAAGAACATATACTGAAGGATACGTCCCTTGTATCCATCAATAATCTATTTAACTTGTCCATTAACAGGCCGCATCGCAAAGTTTTGGTGATGGCATTGCATATTTGGGGGGAGGTATTGCTGGCAGGAGTTGCAGAAAATAGCATTCATGTACAATTGTTAATGTTTTAACTTTGTTTAATTTTTTCAAGTGTTTTCGTTTTTTTTTATTTTTTTATTTCACTTTTGAAGTTACAGTATTGATTTTTATTTTTTCAAGTGTTTTCTTTTGTTCAAGATGATTTGTTAATGTTTTTACTTTGTTTAATTTTTTTAATAATTTTGATAACTGTAACTTTGTTAAATGCAGACCAAATCGTTTGAAACACAAACTAAATATGATCTTTAAGGCTCCACAAGACTAGCCTTTGACTCACAACATCGAAGAACAAATACAATGCAATGATATAGTCACTCATACAAATTTGAGACTCGATTTTTCCGTTAGACTTTAAGTGGACAGACTGAGGACAGTGTATAGTGTATAATTTTCACACTCGACCGTGTTACTGTCCTTTTGACCCCCGATCGCTAAAATTTCACCCACAATCGTTTGTAACAAAGCGATTGTGAGTGGAATTTGAGCGAGACGCCCGTCCCATTTCCTTCCCTTTCACCTTCCTAGTTTCCTCTCTCAGGATCAGATTTTATAACATACTTTTTTATGATCTGAAAGGAGACTTGTTTGAGATCGCCTCGTAAGGGTCGTTTACGTAGATACTTGTTCGTTTATTCCCACAGCACTTGTTTTTTCCCGCAGCACTCACTCGAGGGATGGTGAGCCTTGTTCGCACTTGTGTGTGACCTTTTTAAGTGGGGGGCGATCGCTCCCTCACACGCGCACCATTTCATGTGGCGGCGTAACCTATTCAATTGGGGGAGGTTGAGTGTCCTTAGACGGGAGAAGATCGTGCAGGATCAATTTGCATGCACCCTTCTCAAGTGTCACCTCGATCCCTCCACTTATCCTTTCAGGGCTAACCATAATAAATTGCATTTTTATAACCTTGCAGAGGGTATTATAATTTTGCCATGATTGTTGCAACGCAGTGAAGGAGGCATCTCCGACCCCATAAAGTATATAAATTCTTGATCAGCATCACCAGCCGAGTCGATCTAGCCATGTCCGTCTGTCTGTCTGTCCGTCTGTCGGTTTCTACGCGAACTAGTCTCTCAGTTTTTGAGCTATCGAGCTGAATGTTATAGCAAAGTCTTATTTCTTTAGCACGCAGTATATATGTCGGAACGGCCGAAATCGGACCACTTTATCCTATAGCTGCCATAGGAATGATGGCGAAATTAATGTAAAAAAAATTTGAACTTCTCTGTTTTTAAACGTATTTCTATAAATTTTAAGATATAGCAGTTTTTATGGTTCTAGAATTACGGTTTTCATTTTTTTATATTCGGACAACTATATCATATAGCTGCCATAGAATCGATCGGTCGATTTATATGAAAATGTAAAATTCTACATGTAAAATGTAAAATGTACAAAATTCGATATTTTTTCAACATTACTAAAATGGTTCGATTTTCAATGATCCAATTGCAGACTGCAAGGGTATACCAACTTCGGTTTACCGAAGTTAGCTTTTTTTCTCGTTTTAGAGGTGCCATTAAAAGTTATTAAATATGACCCATTAAATGAGTGTCATGAACTGTATTATCTCCATTTTCAAAAATGGCTCCATCTTGGATTACATCTACATTTTTATTTTTTTCTCAGATTTTGTTACAAAAAGATTTTTCTCCATTTAGTAATCTTGTGAAACAAGAACCTTCTGGATTAAGTGTGCAATAATTATTAAATATTTCTACCTTAAAATTAGACATTACATACATATTACATTATTACATATTTCTACATTTTGCGACATGATTATCAATTAATAATTTTCCATCATTATGTGAAATGGATCTTGAATTGTAAACGTCACAACGATCGGTAATAATAGAGTATTATATATATATATATATATATATATATATATATATATATATATATATTATGTATTATATATATATATATATATATTATGTATTATATATATATATATATATATTATGTATTATATATATATATATATATATATTATGTATTATATATATATATATATATATTATGTATTATATATATATATAAGTTAAACACGAAGGTTTTTATTATTTAAAAAAATAATATTTCTTGGACACTTGGTCCGTATTTATTTCCATAAAAAGTTGAACTAAATTATGTTTACAGAAATTGCCATATTTATACCCAATAACTTTGTCGCTGTCTCTGCCAACGTCGGAGCTTTGCCGTTGTCGTCGCTGCAGCGGGAAGTGGATCAGACGCTGCAGTCAGCACTTTTTGGGAGCTACTGACCGAAGCCGGGAAGTTGCCCTTGCACTTTTACTTGCTGGTGCAATACCGGATGCGCGTGGCCAACTTCGGTTGCGAATTCGTTTTGTGTTAACTCCTCCACCTTTAAAATCGAGTGTCCACGCTCGATGCGGTCATTGATCTCGTTATCAGAAGCTATTTTGTTGATGTGCAGTATTTTGACCCTTTTAATCAAGAAGCGGCTAGCTAGTGCAGTTAGTCCGATGATTATTATGGAACTTATTAGAAAATCGGCTGTATGCGATGTTGTTTTTAACACTTCCAAGGTCTTGGTATTGTTGATGTTCAGTTCTTTTACCAATTCTAATGATAGCTTTTCTTCTATCTTTTTAATGGTCATCTCAGTTTGGAGGATTGCTGGCATCGGGTGATAGTGCACCGTGTCTTTGTTGGTGAAGGTCTGTCCATCAATATTAATTGTAGAATTGCTGAAGTTAATAACAAAGGTTCCGTTGAGACTTGTGGATGTCCCATTTATTTGTACGTTGCCGGAGAATTTGTTGAGTAGAATGACTCCAGGTGCGAGTTCGTCAATAACTGGAATGTGTTGGTTGTTGATTCGAGTGCAGGTGGCAGGGCGACTTTTTAATAAATTTGGTAGGCAAGAGGAATTACTTATGTCTATCATATCTCTACGTTTACAAATGGTTATCTCATTATAATTATTACATTTGGAAATTTTTGCAAAAAGTTTTCCTTTACATTTGATTACATTTTCGCTTTGAATTTTATTAACATATTGACCAATTTTTATTGGTTTGATTAAAAGTTCTTCACAATTGTTGGTGTTGGTTATAGGAATTTTAATGATATAAATAAGTGTTGGTCCATTGCTTGCTACGCTTACTTCTGCTATTTTCATGGCTTCTTCAAAATTAGTGTATGGCAACTGGTCTTGATCCAGTGTTTTTATAACTTAATTTACCTCTTCATCTCCTAATATCTGGGTGTTACTAATATCTGCTGATGCCCATTGTATAGCGTGGTTTAAGATAATAATTTCTCCTTTAAGCATTTTAATTTGAAACATTAATATTGTGCTAGTGTCTCTTTGAGGATCTCCTCCGTATTTTAAGCTGTTTATAAGATTTGCATTGGCCTGGGTGATATTATTTATTTTTTCTACTATAAGTCTGTTTAGAATAACTTGATTGTTGTTGTTAGTTAATGGTGAATTTATTTTTTCTTGAACTATTTCGAAATCTCTACTGTCGGGAGATCCAGCTAACCATTTCCAGGCGCTGCCTAATAAATCTATATGTCTTTTTCTTCTACTCTTAATCTTGAGGTTATTAATTAAAATTTTTTTAAATTCTAATTTCTTCGGTTATAAATGGCAATATTGGGTCGTATGTTTTTAATTTATAGTTAGCAGTGTAATTAATTTTTTCAAGTGTTTCTTCGTATTTTTCTAAGTCAATAATATGAATTAATCTGAAGGTTCCCGTTTGAACCTTTGCCAGTCCGGTAATTAGAGTCACGATATTGGATTTCGTGTAGTCAGTTATTTGCACGTCAGCAGCGCACACAGTGAACAGGGTTCTGTAAATGAGATTTAATTTTGAATAAGTTGCTTATGAATAATTCATCCAGTTTCTGTTAGTACTGTAGTGTTTCTGTCTTCTTTTACGGTTTCATTTTTATATCTGGCGAATAGTTTTGTGTCTAATCTTGTATTCCTTTTTTCAAATATCTCATCTTCTGGGAAATATTTTTTTGTTTGATCTCTACTTTTGTTATGGTATGTTAGGTCTTTTTCCTGAGTGATCGTAATTCTCTCTGTGATTTTTTGTCTCTCTGTTTGTTGTAGTTTAGGGTTAAGTGCTACCTTTCTTCCAAAAAATAAGTCAACTGGTTTTCTGTTAGTGGTTGAGTGTATTGAATAATTATATTTGACAACTGATCTGTCTATAAGATCTTTTCGGCCTTTTGGCACCGAATAATTTCTGACAGTGTTGAATGGAAACGTTCGATTTGGCCGTTTGCTGAACTGTTATATGGAGGTGTTTTGTAAACTTCGATATTAAATTGATCTTGTAGCATCCGCATTACGGGAGCCGAACCAAGAGATTTCTCATTATCCATTACTACCATTTCTGGGATACCAAAATTGATTAATAAATCTTTTAAAGGTTCTTTTATGTCTTGAGTTGCTCGAGATTTGACTATCCTAGCCTGTGCAAATTTTGAAAATTTATCTATTGCCGTCAAAACGACTTGTTTGCATGTGAGGTAAAAATAAACGTGAATAATTTGACCTGGGTATTGTGGTATTGGTGTTTTTTGTAACTCTGGTTTGTTGGGGTGTCTTTCGTATTTGTGTTCCTTACAAATTTGGCATTCTTTTACAAGTTTTATTATTTTGGCCCTCATGTGTGGAAAGTAAACTTTGCTTAACAATTGTTGTTTGTTTTCATTGCTATTTCTATGTGCTCTTCTATGCTCTGTTATAATTGCATTCTCTTGATCAGTTTCGTCTTTTAAATCTTTAACTAGTCTGCTTGAGAATCTGGTTTTATATTTATTTAAAAGTGGATAGATTTCCTGAAGTTGACCTAAAGTTTTTTCGTCCGTATGGATTCCGTTAATGACAGACGGGTTGAGTCTATGTCTTAAAATTTTTAATAAAGTTTCTGAATTAAAAATTGGTTCTGTAATAATGTGTCTATGGTACGTTGGAAAAACAAGTTCGAATTTATAGGAGGGTGTATTTCCTAAATATAATAGTATTTGATTTTTAAAAACATTTACTAGTTCTTCCGCCATTGGTATTAGTCTCTCAGGAGAACTAGAACTGCTGTGAATAGTGCCTGTTAGTGTGTTTACTTCCCCTCGCGTTTAAATGGGAGGTCTACTCAGAGCATCGGCAACAACGTTTGCTTTGCCAGATTTGTGGAGCAGTTCGTGGTTGTACTCCTCTAGAATTGCTTTCCATCTCTTCATCTGATCGTTACGGCTTTTCGGGTTAGTTGGGTGTGTGAGAGATTCGTGGTCTGTAAATATTTTTACTTTGGTCGGACCGTACAGAAAATTTCTAAGAGTCTGTGTAGACCAAATTATAGCTAGCTAGGGGCATAACTTTCTTCGGCCTTACTTAGAGTCCTAGAAATAAACATTATAGGTTTGTCTTCTTGGGCCAATACGGCACCAATAGCAT
Organism: Drosophila rufa; assembly: GCA_018153105.1. Taxonomy (NCBI): domain Eukaryota; kingdom Metazoa; phylum Arthropoda; class Insecta; order Diptera; family Drosophilidae; genus Drosophila; species Drosophila rufa. Next base: position 733,562 of record JAECXS010000135.1, read on the forward strand.
AATCTGAAGCATCGGTAGTTAATTGAAATTCTTTATTGTTGTCTGGATATGATAACATTACCTCCTCGGCCTCGGCCCTCTTCCCCTCTTAAAAGGGCTGTTAGGGGCTTTGCAAGCTTTGCATAATCTTTGATGAAGCGACGGTAGAACCCTGACAGTCCTAAAAAGGAGCGAAGATCTTTAAGTGTCTTTGGTTCTGGGAATTCGACGATTGCTCTCACCTTTTCCGGATTTTTCTTAATTCCGGTATCTGCTACTAAAAATCCTAAAAATTCAACTTCTTTCTTAAAAAATTCGCATTTATCTAACTGGATTCTCATGTTTGCGTCTTCAAGAATTTTGAATACAATTTCTATGTCTTTTAGATGATTTTCTTCGTTTTTACTGAAGATAATAATGTCGTCAATGTAGACGAAACACCTAATTCCTATATGTTCTCTAAGAATGTCATCTAGCGCTCTTTGAAAAATGGAAGGGGCATTTTTAAGTCCAAACGGGAGTCTGGTAAACTCATATTTGCCTTGATTAACTGAAAATGCTGTTTTTTCTATGTCTGATTGTCTGAGTGGGATTTGGTGAAATCCACTTTTAAGGTCTAAAACAGAAAAAAAATTATTTTGTCCTAGTTGTGCCAGTACATTGTTTATGTCTGGTATAGGGTATCTGTCTGGAATAGTGACCAAGTTAAGCTTCCTATAGTCAATCACCATTCTATGTTTTTTCTGTCCGGAGGCATCCATTTTTTTGGGTACAATCCATATTGGAGAATTATACGGAGACCTTGAAGGTCTAATTACGCCGTTTTCAAGTAGCTCTTGTATTTGCTTTTCAACTTCTGGCCTAAGAGCTTCCGGGTATGGGTAGTGCCTCGAGTATATTGGACTTTCGTTTGTACTTCTTATAGTGGCTTCTACTTTGGTAGTGTATGTCAGTTTTTCGTCCGGGTCGCCAAATAAGTTTGGAAATTTTAAGCAGATAATTTTTAAATTTTCTTTTTGCGTTTTTGTTGTATGGTCTATTCGAATATCTAACTTGTTCACTTCGGGAGAAGCTTTCTGTTTTATTTTAATTTTACGTTTGTTTTTAATTGAAATGTAACCTTCCTGCATATTTATTTGAGCATTGATTTCGCGAAGTGTATCATTTCCTATAATAGCATCGAAAGATTTTAATGAGGGTAGTAAAAAGAATTTAACAAATGTATCTTTTAAGTCAAATGGGTTGGCAATTGTGTGGTGGGTGATATGGATATCTCCGGCTACGGAGCTTACATAGAAAGGTTTATTATTTTCGATTGGTTTTTTTACCAATCGCGGTTGGATATAATTTTTATTAGAGCCGGTGTCTATTAAAATTTTGATCATCTCTCCATCACCGGTTTTACATTGAAAGTAAGGTAATGAAGAGGATTTTACTCTAAAAAATAAAGGCCAGTGTATTCGGTTTCCTCTGTTTCTTGTTCGAAATCTGGAATTTCCGCGTAGTATTCGGCTGCTGTCTCGTCAGTTTCCGTTAATTGGTCGGTATTTTCTACTGGGTGTTCTTGTTCAGTGTTTATATGACAATTTCTCTGTTTTTTATCTACCAGTCCGCTTGTCATTTGAGGTGGTGGTCGTTTTCCCTGCAGTCCATTATTTGGTCTGTTCATATAATTTATTTGTCTTGTCTGTAAACTTTTATCTATATCCATAGGTTCTGGCTTAGGCTGTGGTTTGGGAGCCAATGGACGTGGTGGTTGTATTGCTGGGTAAGCAGAATATTGTTGATGATGTCCACTGAATTGCATTTGCTGCTGTGGAAAATAGGCTGTCGTTTTCGGGGTCTGTGGAACGTGAGCTAAATGTGGGATAAATGGTTGTCTAGCTGCGTTGAATGGTTGCTGTGCGAATTTTTTTGGTAAGGCAGGTCCTCTAGTAGGGCCTTCAAATTTTCTTGAATTGTTTTGATTATTATTGGCGTAATTGGTTCTGAAATTTTGATTTTCTAGTCTTTCGCAAAGTTGAAGTGCAGATGGAAGATCTGCCGGTTCTTTGGTACCTAGCAGTCTAGGCAAGTCGCCGTTAAGACCTCTAATAAAAGTATCAAGCGCCTTGTCTCTGTAAGACTTGGCAAAAAGATCGATTGATTCTCTTCCCATTTCCATGCATGAAATTTTGTTCAAGATGAGTGATAAGTGAGTATAGACCTGTTGGTAGAAATCTGCTGTGGTTTGATTACCCTGTACTAACGAAGTCATTTGATATTCTAATGTCGTAACGTCTCGTTTATCAGCGTAGTGGGCTGTTAAACATTTGGAGATTGCTGTCCAGTTTAGTGTTGTGTTATATGATTCTAGAACTGAGTCTGCATTACCTACTATTTTGTTTCTAATAACATTTAAAATTGAATAGTACCTGGGGGATCCTTCTGTTAATGAATATATTTTTGTTATTCTCTCTACGCTCTTCCTCCAAGAGCTGAATTCTCCTGCTTGGCCAGAAAATTCCCTGAGGCTTTTTACTATGTCTGGGACTCTGTCAAATTCATTCATATTATTTGCATTAGCAGTATAGGTTTGATCGAGTTTCGGCACTGAATCTGGATTTAATTTTTGATTTAGAATTCTCTCTACTATTTCTTGTATTTGGGCTTGCATGTTAACTAAGTTTGTTGGGACTTGGTTTACTTCAGGGGCTTGTACCCCACTATTGGGTAGCATCGCGGGCCTGATCAGATTATTAGGGTTAGCCATTGTAATAAAATATTTTTTGTATGTGTAGAGTTGTATGTAAAATATAAATTCTTAAATTAATGATTTTTTTAAATTTAGATTTGATTTGTTTTGTGTGTTTGTTTGCTTTGTTTTTGCTTTTGTTGGGGCTTTTTTTTGCCTTTGTTTTAGCTTTTTAGCTTTTGTTTAAAAAGATTTCTTTTAGGTATTTTTCACTTTCGTGATTTCTTATTTTGTTTGTGGTTTGTAATTAAAAGTTAGCTTACAGTAAAATAAAATACATCCTGAACCGGTCAGTTGGTAGTAGTCCTTTTTGCTCCTTGCTACTGGGGTACCTTTTCCTGACACTCCCGTCCAGTTGTCTACGGCGATCGCCTGCAGTCTGATGTAAGTGAGTTCTTTTCTTGGCGGGTCGTCCAGCAGTGTTGCCTTTCCTTTGGTGCGCCTTTTTTCCGGTGTTACCAGGGCAGCCTATGGGGTGCACTTGCAGGTGATTTCTGGAGTCACGACTTATTTTTCGGATCGGTGGAACCCGGGCAGCCTATGGGGTGCTCTTACGAGTGTTCCTTTGATTCGATACCAAGGATATTTCCGCGGACAGGACCCTTAAACGTTGGGCGCCAGTTAAACACGAAGGTTTTTATTATTTAAAAAAATAATATTTCTTGGACACTTGGTCCGTATTTATTTCCATAAAAAGTTGAACTAAATTATGTTTACAGAAATTGCCATATTTATACCCAATAACTTTGTCGCTGTCTCTGCCAACGTCGGAGCTTTGCCGTTGTCGTCGCTGCAGCGGGAAGTGGATCAGACGCTGCAGTCAGCACTTTTTGGGAGCTACTGACCGAAGCCGGGAAGTTGCCCTTGCACTTTTACTTGCTGGTGCAATACCGGATGCGCGTGGCCAACTTCGGTTGCGAATTCGTTTTGTGTTAACTTATATATTATCTATCTTCTATCTATATATATAAAAATGGAGCCCAAAAAATGTGTCGTAAAAAACTACTGGAGAACGGCTGGGCCGATTTGGTTCAAATTTTTTTTCAGTTGTAGGTAACTAACAGAAGAAGGTCAGAACGTAATAAATTTTTAGAAAATCCTCCAGGGTAATGGTGAAAAACAAATAATTAAAATATCAAATTATATAAAAGAGTAGTGTATCGAAATATATGTCAAAGTAAAAACAAATCGTTTCAATATTATTCGGTTTCTTATTCGTTTTTATCAGACGTCCGGATTTGTTTAATTTCTTCCTGTGATTTGTAGGAATAATGCCTCCTATAAGACGGCCAAACATTGGACGACGTACACGTCGAGCAACATATAGTCGGAATGTCCATGAAAGTCAAACGCAAGACGAACGTGCAGAAAGAAATGAATCGAGACGAACCCGTTTAGCACAGATTCGCTCTACACAAAGAGTACCAAGAACAGACTTGAATCGCGCTGCATTTGCATACAATTTCTCAACGTCCTACAAAGACCATAGCTGCGTTGTTATCGGTTCATTGTCTGTGGTATGTCAGCACTGCAATGCACTGAAGTTTCGATTGGAAGCTCCCGGCTTATGCTGCGCAGGTGGCAAGGTAAAATTGCCGGTTTTGACTCATCCACCAGAGCCATTGTATTCGCTTCTATATGAAAATACAAGCAAATCAAACCATTTCCTGTTGCACGCACAAAAATATAACGGATGTTTTCAAATGACGTCATTTGGAGCAGAGGTTGTTCAACAACCAGGCTACAATCCGAGTTATAAGGTAATAGCGTCACTCTTTTATCAACATGAACAACTATAATTTTTCACGAAATTGCATCACAAAATTCAGATTCAAGGGCAAATTCACCATCGAGCGGGCGCTTTGTTACCACCACCAAACAAAGATCATAAATTCCTTCAGATCTATTTCGTTGGTGATTCGGCAGTTGAACTTAATCAGCGTTGTGCAATTTTCACTGCAACTAAACGTGAAATAATACAACAATTGCAAAATCTTCTTCATGAGTGTAATGAATTGGTCAGATTGTTCAAAACCGCTTTGGATACAATGCATTCTGACGACCACAAAATCATTATCAGAGCAGATAAAAGACCAGCAGGAAGCCATTCAAGACAATTCAATGCGCCCACTATCAATGAAGTCGCAGTGGTGATTGTTGGCGAGAATGTGGAATCACGCGATATTGTTCTTAAGCGTCGGGATGATGGACAATTGCAACGCGTTTATGAGACTCATCGGTCCTATGATGCACTTCAATATCCGTTGATGTTCTGTCGTGGAGAAGATGGCTATCACTTCAACATAAAGATGGTCAATCCAACGACAGGTTTGTTTAATCACTTCTTTTTCATTCTGCACGTAAATTCGAATTCATATTACAGGAGAAGAAACGAATAAGAAAGTCAGCTCAATGAATTTTTATGCATATCGATTGATGATTCGACTAGATGTTGACAATCATCTGTTGAGATACCGCCGTTTGTTTCAGCAGTACTGTGTCGACATGTATGTAAAAGTAGAAACGGAGCGTCTCAATTTCATTCGTATCAATCAGTCAAAGTTACGATCTGACGAGTACATCCACTTGCGTGACGCCATCGCTACTGATGGACACGCGGCAAACATTGGTTGTTTGACCATTCTGCCAGCTACTTATGTTGGGAGCCCGCGCCATATGCATGAGTACGCTCAAGATGCGATGACGTACGTGCGGAATTACGGACGACCTGATTTATTTATCACGTTTACATGCAATCCGAAATGGCCCGAAATTACGAATTTGTTGCACCAAGGACAAACATCCAGCGATCGACATGACATCACTGCACGAGTATTCAAGCTAAAGGTAAAAATTCTTATGGATTACATCGTTAAGCAGAAGGTTTTTGGCGTAGTTCGTTGTTGGATGTACTCGGTTGAATGGCAGAAGCGTGGCTTACCACATGCGCACATTTTGCTTTGGATGTTCGACAAGATCCGACCAGAACATATTGATTCGATTATTTAATCGGCCCAGCCGTTCTCCAGTAGTTTTTTACGACACATTTTTTGGGCTCCATTTTTATATATATAGATAAAGAAATGCAGTGTTTGACTATTACCCTGGGGTTATATAATGGCGTCGAATTAGGGCGAAGCAAAGTTCGCCGGGTCCGCTAGTGTATTATATATTATATATATATATATATATTATGTAGCGATTTTGAAATCAGATATATCTAAAAGGTCTGTTAAAATTCTGTTTCAAGATTAATTATATCTTTATAAAAACTTATATTAGTTATATGAAATAAATCTGCGTATGATTCATAAATAAGAACATCTTTGGTATCCTTGTAAAGAAGGAAATCATGGTTCGTGTAATCCATAATTTCGGATTTGGTTGTAGCTACCAGCAATAATAAGTACATTATTGAAATCATTATCTGTAATTTGAAACAAATTATTTAATATTATCTTTATGAATCGTACGGTTTCTGTTATTTATACAAATTTTATTAGGGAGATATTCCTTAACTACTTGTTTTTTATATCTTGAATTAAGCTTGTTTCTTTTCGTAGATTATCCTACGTGATCATTTTTATTTTGTCTATCTTTATTATGAAAATGCATAATGAAATGATTTAATTAAATAATATATCAAAAGGTCGTTGGTTGGTTATTGAGTGAATTGTTAAATTATATTTTTGTGCTGCTTTAATTATAATTTCGGAATAATCAATTAAATTAAGCTTATCTTTAATGCAGCGAGCCATTTCTGTTAAGGTAGAGTGTGCCCTTTCTATTTGTCCGTTGGACTTGCTATGTCGAGGATCTGCAAAGAATAGAGATATCCTATTTCTTTGTGCAAAGGATTTAAATTGGGATGAAGAAAAACTTGGTTCGTTATCTATCATCAAATATTTGGCTAATGGGAATTGTTGTAAAATTTCTGAAACTTTATTTTCTATATTGTTGTAAAATTTCTGAAACTTTATTTTCTATATTTAGTTTATTAGGAATTTCTTTTACGACTAAGTATTTTGCAGATTGCAGATTGTGCAATTCTTTATAAATTCCTTAAGCTTTTTGTATAAATTAGGCCAATAATAAAGTCTAGTTATTTGCTTATAATTTTCATCAAGCCCTCTATGAGCTCTACAATGAGTTTCTGTGATTATCGAAGATCTGTCTTCAGCGTTTTCGACATCCTGGACAAATGTCTTAGTGTATAAAAATGTATTTATACAATTTTTTTAAGTGGTTTTTGAATTCTAATAAAATCTAGATTACAGTGATCTCCTATTGTTATATTGGGTGGAATATATTCTCTTAAGATTGATATTAAATTTTCTGGAGTTTCATACTCTATTATATGCCTAGAATTCCGAATACCTTAATCGACTCATGTATTGTATACCTTCCCGTTGCTATTAGCAATTGTTGCTTAAACTGGTTTAAGGGTTTTCTGGTTTCTTGTATAACATTCTCAAAACTACTCTCTGCTGAATGCTGAGTATTTTGATCTGAGACCGATTCATTATTTTCCGTTAAGTTATTAATTTGGATCCTTGATAAAGCGTCCGCAACAACATTTGTTGCTCCTGGCTTATAAATTATTTTGGGTGAATAGCTTTCAATAAAGGAATACCATCTTTTCATTTCAATATTGGGGTTTTTTTGAGAAATTGAGAATGAAAGAGGTTGGTGATCGGTATAGATCTCGATGTTGTTAGCCCCATATAAGTAATTTCAACGTTTTTTAAAAGCCCATACTATGGCTAAAAGTTCCTTTTTATTTGTTGCGTATATGTAACTGTTCAGTTTTGGTTAGAGTTTTAGAAATAAATGTAATTGGTTTTCCTTCCTGAGAAAGAACAGCACCAATTGCTAGATCAGACGCGTCAGTTGTTAGGGTAAATTTTTTATTGTAGTCCGGTAGTACTAGTTCAACTTGTGCAATTAAATTTTCTTTGAGCTATCTTTGCGTAATTTTTCACAAATTTTCTGTAATATCCTGTAAGGCCTAGGAAGCTTCTAAGTTCTGGAATATTTTTAGGGATCTGATATTTTACAATTGTAGAAATTTTTTCGGGATCGGTTTTAATCGAGAAAGCTTGTTTCTAATTTAAAGAACTTTGATTTTTCAATCGAAATTTTCATGTTTGCGTTCAGCAAAATTTTAATAATGACAATTAAATCTTTTTAATGTTGTTCAATTGTATTAGAAAATATAATGATGTCATCCATATAAACATAACATGTTTTACCCACTTGTTCTCTTAAAATATCGTCCATCGCTCGTCGGAATATTCTTGGAGCGTTTGTCAAACCGAAAGGCATTCTTAGGAATTCGTATTTCCCATTGTTTATTGAAAATGAGGTTTTCTGTATGTCTGGTTCATTCATGAGAATCTGATGAAATCCAGATTCCAAGTCAATTGTTGAAAAGTATTTGGCTTTTCCAAGATTTCATAAAATCACTGAAGGGTTCTACATTGGATATCTATCAGGTACAGTATTTTCATTGAGTTTTTTATAATCTATTACGAGTCTGAGCTTTGGAATTCCATCTTCAATGAAACCCTTTTTTTATTACCACAAGTACAGGGGAATTATAAGGACTTCTACTTGGCCTTATAATTCCTTCTTTTAGCATTCGACTTATTTCAGAATTTACAAAATCTGAAGCTGATAGAGCATAAGGGTATTGTTTGCTGTAAATGGCCCTATCATTTACGGTGTTTATTTCACCGCGTATATCTGTCCTAAATGGAATCTGCTTATTTATTTTTGAATGCTCTTCATTGATAATATTTAATATTTCATTCTCCAGATATTTTCTTTGGTATGCAGATGAAATTTATATGTTGTTTATTTTTTGATTGTCGGATAATTCAACGACGGCGTGTTCAGAATTTTTAAATTCAAAACTTTTATTTTTGTCGTATTTTTCAACGACGGCGCGTTCAGGATTTTTAATTCCCAAACTTTTATTTTTGTCGGATATTTCAACGACGGCGTGTTCAGGATTTGTATATCCCAAACTAAATTCGCTTTGATTACCCATTTCAGATTCGGATCTGATTTGAGCCTTTCCATCAAAGTATTTTTTTAATATAAATTCCTTTAATGGAAGAATGGTGATTTCTTCTGTTAAAGAATGTTGGTTCAAAAGGTTTCCGTTATCATAATTTAATTTTTCTTATTTTCCTTTATATTTAATAACTCCCTTAGCTGTATCAATTACAGCTCCTATTTTTTCAATAGGTTATAGCCGACCAGTAGATCTGAGTCTAGTCCTTCTATTTCATAAAAAGTATATTGCGTATCAAAAATAGTTATTTTATGATAATATTTAATTATACAATATCCATTCACTGTAGATACTCTTTTGTATATTGAAAGCTCATTCTTATTTTTATAAATTCCTGTTCTAATATAACACGAGGTTGCTCCAGTGTCAATTAATATTTTTAATTTTTTATTTATTTTCGGGTCATTTCTAATTAAGTAAGGTAAGCCTCCTCCTGAATTTTGTCTAAAAAATGGTTCTTCTCTATGTTATTTAGTCTCATCGTCTTGTTAGCCTGTTGGTTAATAGTTCCAGTAGGTACCCTTTTATTTTGGGCTTGGCCTTGCTGAGTGTTCTGGGTCTCAAATTTTTTAGTTTGATCACACTTGTTCTGGCTATAATTATTATTTTGATATTTATTATAGCTTTTATTATAGCCATTGTTAGCCCTGTTCTGAACCAGGATAGACTCGTCTACCTCCATTGGTTCTGGCTTATTTTGTGGCTGCCTTTAAGTGTTCCACTAATTTTGCTGGTTATTATTATATCTACCCTGGTTTCAAGAATTATTTTTGCTCTGATTCTAATACCATAATTATTTTTGTTCTGGTTGTTGTCATGATTAAACCTTAAATTATTATTGCTTCGCTGGTTATTCTAATTATTGTTTTGTTGTCTTGGCTAGTGGTTGAAATTTATTTGACCATTCCCAGTCGGACCTTGTAGAACGGGTTGTTCAACAGAACGCATCTGCAACGGTTCTAAATGCCGCCAATTCTAGCTCAAAAATGGCCAGAACTATGATATAATGCATGTTAGATGTGTGCAATAAGAAGTGTTCTTTGGTTGGTATATTAGAAGCGAAGAAATGAGTTATAAAATAAATATTATGTGCAACTGTCGCTTCTCTAAGAACGCATAAATATACGTTATTTTGGAAGTAAATTAGCCGAGCGCTTCCCGAACGGTCGGCTTTTTTTTGTATAGCTTCGGGTCCGTGCAATCGTAGCTTCTCTTGAAACGCATAAATATGCGTTCTATCCGAAACCAGCATTTAGTGTTGTTTTTTATTCTCTTTCTCTTTCATATAAGTGCAAACGTCGCTTCTATTAGAACGCATAAATATGCCTTATTTTGAAAACCAACATTTGTTGTTGTTTGATGTTCTATTTTTCTTTCATATCACTGCGATCGTCGCTTCTTTTAGAACGTAAAAAGATTCATTATTTCGGAAACCACCATTTGAAACGAAAATAAGAGCATAAAAAAGGAAAGAAACGCACAAACAAATAAGAAGAAAAGAGAATGAAAAAACACGCGCTTGGGTTTTTCGTTTTCTTTGTTACTTGCTTCAGTTGCATTAAGAAATTTGCTTGACGCAGTTGTGAAATTCATTATAATAAGTATGCAAGGTAAGCAAAACATATCTATTATTACATAAGTTAATTCATTCCAGTTTCAGATATTTTAACAAAATAAGGTAAGCAATTGCCCTTATAAAATAAATAATATATTACATTTATTTCAGATCTGGTATGTATACGTAAATATATAAAATATAATATTTATCATTTCAGATTTTATTTCTTTATAGTTCATAATATAACATTTTTATTTCAGATAATATTTGCGATTTACGGTGAGTGTTTATAATATTAATTTCCCATTTATTATTTTTATAACATTATTTAATTATTGCATTAAAAAACATTATTATTATTTTCAATATAATTGCAGGATTTCTTCACTAATCACATATAAGATTTTACTGTACGAATAATTTAACCTATATATATTATGTGTACACTTCAAATTGAATAAAATTAATATTTTTAAATATATTTTTATTGCTGTTTTAATGGTTATTAATGCATTCTCACCGAACGGTTCTTTATGTATGCTACAGATGTGTTCTTAATTGCTTCCTTCATAACAGTTCTATAACTGTTATCAATGGGTTATTTTGAAGCGGTATTTTGCATGAAAGATACATTGCTACAGAACCGTTATTGATGTATGCTGCAGATGGGTTATATAACGCTTCTTTTAGAAACTAAACTTGGAAGCGAAACCCGAAGATTGCCGAAGTGTAATATACGTTATTTATATGTTGCGAAAGAACTGTTGCAGCATACAAAAGAAAAGAACAGTTGTTTCGGTGTTTCACCCCATACAAATCTGAAAGGAAGACCCCTGGTATAGAGAATACATTCTTTACTCGGAGAGAATGCATAGAACTGTGCTTGTTGGAAGCGGCCAGGTCCGACTGGGTTTCCACCAGGGTTTGGCTCCCTAAGTTTTCTTTGAGTAGTTGAGAAACTATTTGCGAAATGAACCCTCATGTTGTTGCTTTCTAATTCCTGAACTATGATCATTGCATTTGGTAGGTCAGGTGGATTCATTGATAAAATAGTATCTGAAATTTGGACGTTGAGACCGGTAATGAAAACTCTTAGAGCTGTCTTCCTATGTTTCTAATTTAATTCCGCTGTTATTGGTTTGTTTCTACCATAGGTCATAATAGTTTTATCACTGTGGACGGCAGTCCACGTAGTGACGATGAGCACCGAGGAGACTACTATATGCAGCCGTAGAATTGAAAATCTGCTACGATAGTCCGATCAGAACCATTTATATCTTGATCGAAAGGTATTGTAACCCTCTTTGAAACTGCATACTAAGATTTTTCAAAAACTAATTAGGAGAAATGGGAGTGAAAGGGCGAAATTGAAAATTTGGAAAATTTGAGCTATTGGGGCCGGTGGAGCAAAAATCCCAAATTTTTTAATGTTGCTGTGATCTAGCTTTAAATACACGCCGAATGACACCTCGATCATCCTGATCCGATACTCCGTTCAAAATATATTCAGTAAACAAGATTTTAACGGCCTTTCCGAAATGAGAACGTTTGTCCTGTTGTTTGTTTGTCTGTCTGTCGATTTTTTTGTTTTAGAGTCCTGGAACTACTTTTATTTTATTAAACAGCTCGAGCTGAACATTTTTTGTTCTACGACTTTTTGGGTTTCCCGCTAGTTTGGCGGGAAAACAGCTAAAAAAGGCAGATTTCCCGAGCCCATAAGTTCTAAACGAATAAAGCTACAGAAACGTGCTATATGTCGTTTGAAAGGTATTTTTAAATGATAATAGCTTTGCCTTGACATAATTTATCTAAATATAATATTTAAGAATTTATAATTAAATTTTTTTTTTTTTTAAGTTTTTGAAGTTTTCTTTAAAAGTGCTCTAACAATTTTGATAGTCACTCAAGGCCATATATCCCTTGAGATTGCTCAACTTTTGGTATATAACACATATCTGCGAAAGTTCGCTTTCTCGAGATATTACTCATTAAAATTAGTAGCAAAGATCCCATATACCTAACCTTTTACATGCACTATACATACATTTATGTAAAAAATCATGTAGAGTCGTGCACAATGCAAAAATTTAAAACCATCAAAGGAAATTTAATATAATTTAAATTTAAAAGAAATCGTTATTTTTTTATTTTTTTTATTTATCTAACTGTTGCGTTTTCCAGTACTTTGGCGGTACTTACACTAGAAATATGAAACCCGTTTAGCTAGCTAAGGGTTTAGCGCTAGTGAGTACTAGGTATATAACAAAGAGAAGATTTGGTAGAAAAAGTGCAAACATTTCGTAAGTTTTGCATGCGAAATATTAAATATAGAAATGCTTTTAAAAAAACAAAAATATACAAAATTTTTGGTTGTTTTTCAGTTTTTTTTTATTTTTACATAAAAACACTAAGATATGATATTTATTTTAACAAATTTGATTTGTATTTTAAGTTCTTTTTATATATACCCACAAAAATACGTAGTAATGAAAATTTTAGTTTTCGGGGCTGGTAGACCTTTTGTGGGATTTGCCCATATATTATGGCACAAATATAATAGTTACCTGTACTTCGTAAGATTTTCAATTTTTGTCCGAACATCCTTAACTCAACTTACCCAGCCTCCATTATGGGCTGGGCAGCTTCAATGTAGACATGGGTGTTCCTCCACGCTCCTCAGAACTGCTCGATGTTCTACTGCCATGTATTGATAGGCATGCGCTTTATTTCCGAAGTTTTAAACAAATATAAAACCAGATTTTTACAAATTAAACAGGTATTATTAATAAACAGGTATAATATATAATAATATAATATATAAAAATAATTTTCTGGCGAACTAATCTATGTTTTTGTTTTTGTATTGTTTATTTTTTTTTAGGCTTCGTACTCAGGCACGCGAACAGCGTTTCTAAGCAGTGAGAGAGAGCGAGAGGTGAATAGTCGAGAAACACTTTTCTGCAGCGCTGTTTTAAAGGCCGGTACGACAAACGAATAACATACTAGAAAATACCAGAAAGAGAATTTTGGTATTTCTAGAGCGTGGCGACGAACAGAATAACAAATTTAATAAAACGATCGTTCTCGACTATTGGTCTCTCACTCTCTCTTACTGTTTCTTCACACAATTCAAAAATATAGATCCCGCCAAACACAATAATGTATTCAAAATGTATGTATGTAATGTATTCCAGGCGTTTAGAAGAGCAGATAAAGTAATAATAATTAAATTAGTAGAGGCCAATTCAATGATAAGGGATTTGGGCAATATTAAACATTTGCATAAATAAAAGCCTAGTCGGAAATAGGTCCCTCGATGTCATATTTGGTTATGACGTTGATGAGCACTATGACATGTGACGCTCGATGAAGGGGTCAGAGGCGACGGCCACCGCCGGCTGCTGCTTAGAGCAGAATCTGGCTGGACAAATCCTTCATTGCCGAGCTCGAGAAGCACATACAGAGGCCACAGCTGCTGAGAGCAGTGTCTGGGTGGACAAAACCTTCATTGCCAAGCTGGAAAGGAACATGTACAGCAATGGACAGAACCAGAAGCAGGAGCAGTACCAACTCTAACCAAATGTATGCCAGCAAGGATATGGTGGTCAATCAGAATCTCGCATCCATCAAGAACGAAGTAACTTTGAATCATTTCACGAGTCCAACAATTTGGTGGTAGCAGGAGTAGCTGCCGCAACCACCGCCACCACCCAGATGGTGGTTATTTCCATTTGGTAAGAACAGAATCACCAGCAGCAGTCGGTAGAGCGGCCCTTGTCCTCGTTGTCGATCCAGGAAAGAATGTTGGACAAGTAATAGGGAGAAAAATAAGCGGTTGTGCATGGTCGAGAGAATCTGGGCGACGGCGTTGGTGGTCATTGTGCCCAAATTAGCTATTCCAAATCGAAACTACAAGTCTATGCGAATTGTCTTTCAAATATAAAATAAATTACTGTAAATATAAAACATCTGATTTAAGATTGGTATAACCGCATCATTTACCTCCCAAAAATGCCGAAGAGCGTTTTAAGAAGCGGTCACACCGGAAAATGATTAAATCTTTTTCGGGTTGCGAACTGTTTTAGTGTCTGCGTACTAGGCTTTAATTCTAAATTTTGAGCCAGGGCAAAGTTAAAGAGTTCCGAGCGTGCATGCAGAAGTACGTGGAGCTGCAGAGCCAGATGTATGCTCACGCAGCATATTGCAGAAGTTCAGCAACAGCGTCGCCTTCGAAAGGTCCACCAAGCTGGCTCTCGTGGTACGCGACGACGCGAACACAAACAAATGCTGTTTTTTTCTTTATACACATTTTTTTAGAAGAAAATGACAAAAAAAATCTAGCACAACCTTTTCCGATAACGTTTGACGAACGACTGTCAAAATATCGTCCTCAATTGAGGGAAGGTTTCTCGATAAGAGTACCTTCATATAATTGTTATATGGGCTTCAGCACCTCTGTTTCAATTGTTCCTTGTCATAATTGTTTACTTTTGTTAGTGAATGCTAAATTTTTTACTATCTATATGAAAATCTCACTGTTGCACCAAAAAACAACTACTATCGCTAAAAAAGTCGATGTTAGCGGACATCGATGTTTTTCGATGTTTAACCAAAAAACATCGATAAAAGAAACATCGAGCTTTTTAAAGTTTTTATAAAAACATCGATGGGACATGACTCTTTTCTCCACCTCTAATGGGAAGCGGGAAAACAGAAAATTTCTCGCGCCCATAACTTCTGAACGACTAAAGTTACAGAAACGTGCTATATGTCGTTGGAAAAGTATTTCGATAAAATAATTAGTTTGCCCTGACAAAATTTTTCTTAATATTATAATTAAGAATTTATAATTTTTTTTTATTTTGTAAGATTTAAAATATTTTTTTTTTTTTCAAGGTACAACACATATCTCCGAAAATTCGCTTTACTTCTTATATGCATTTTTTGTGAATTTTTCCCATTTGAGTTTCAAACAAAAACTTATAGCAACAATGGGAGGCCTATGTATGTATATACATATGTCATTTAAAAAACTTCTGGTATCAAATAAAAACATCTCTTAACGAGGTGAGATTAAAGTGACGATGGCACATTCAACTGAAAAAATGTCTGATACCAAATTTTGTGACGATTAATAGTTATTTTAACAAATATATTTAAACAGTTTTTAATTAGTTTCAAAATCGGCACTTAGCTGAAAAATTTAAAAAGGCAAAACAGGCAGCGTGCCGATTTTGAAACAAATTAAAAACTGCTTAAAAATTTTTGTTTAAATAGCTATTAATCGCTACAAAATTTGGTATCAAAAATTGTTTGAGTTAAATGTGCCATCGTCACTTTAATCTCACCTCGTTGAGAGGTGTTTTTATTTGATTGATTAGTAGAGTTAATTTTCTACTAACTGTACCATAATAACACCAGTTTATAAAATAAAAAAAAAAATGCTTCAAGTCTGTTGATGCGAAATTCTGGGAGAGTTGAATCCCCAGATCACGAAAATGGCATAATTTTTTTTTTATGGATACGTTTTTTTAAAGATTTTTTAAAGTTTTACACAATAAAAATCTGCTCAGGTTACGTTTATCATTTCATAGCTCGAGTTTTAGCTAACCAATTTAACCGTCGAATGTTTTATTTTACAGGTAATGAACTAACCTTTCGATTTTAAAACACTTTATGTATATTGGTTAAGTACTTTGAGTGCTATAGCTCGATAAACTTGAAAAAAGTGGAAAATTCAATCAGTTAACTCAAATGTTAACGTGCTGCTAGCATCCTAAAAACTCGAAAAAAATCCGTTGGAAAATCAAAACGTGTTTTTTTATAAAGTTGATCGCCCAAAGTATCTAACAGGCCTACAACTCTAGAAATCCGTTGAAAAATAGATTTATCGTGGATTTTCAAAGTAAATTAAAAAAAGAAATGTTTTCAAATTTTTGGTCAGATGCATACTAGATTAAAGGTACAGTGTTGGACAACGCCTTTAGATGGTCTATTAACTTTGCTAGATGTGATAAACAGTCGGATTTAAAGCTAAGTACTCACCAGCGCTAAAATTTAGCAACCAAATGAGTGCGAGCGAGAGACAAATACACTTTTTCGGCCCCTCTTAGCAAGGTCGGTACGCAGATGAGCTAAGAGAAATAGTAGAATAAACTAGAACGAACATCGCGCTAGATATTTTAAATCGGCTGAGTCTTCGCAAGGGTGGCGCGAGAGGAAGGAAATATCTGATAATTCTCCGCGACCCTTGCGAAACTGAGACAGGCAATTGGAAACAAAACCCAATGGCGGGACTTTCCAGCTGCGAAAAATTAATTTATTTACAATATAATTAAAGAAGATCCAATTATATGGGATCTTGACCGAAAAATAAAAAAAATAAAAAATATTTAAACAAAATGAAATCTTAAAATATGTGATTTCACAGGGAAATAAGCAAATCAAACGAACAAATTACTTTATGTATTATGATTTCCAAAGCCGCGGGGCCAGCTCCCGATGCCGCCGACGACGACGAGCTGCTCCTGGCGCTGCAGCTGCTGCTACTGCCACTGCTGGAGCAATGTAAAAGGGCCAAAATCAGAATTTTACAAATTATGCACAAGCTATCTCCATTCCCTGCTAGTCCATGACCAGTGGTCACCAATTGGGATCCTCTTCTTAGTTGGCTGCCAACCCAAAATGCTGCTGCTTCAGAGCATACGAGGAGTACAAGAAGGAGAATGAGAGCTGCCCGTCCTCGGGAAGTGGCAACGGGAATGGTAATGGGCCGGGACGACTCGGCAAGCAGCCGCCGCCCTAGATACGCGGAACCACAGGTTCCGTGGATAACTCATGGATAGAGAGCATGGCGCGGCGACTTACGCGCCAATTTCGTGGCAATAGTCGTCGTGGACGCGGATGTGCCAACGATGACGATGGGCAGGGCGACACTTCGCAGGTGTTCTACGACTACAATGCGGAGAGACCCACTAGCGGCCAACTGGACAAGGACGTAGAGCAGCAGACGGAAGAGACCGGACACACAAAGATGCCTCTGGTCAACACTCCGCAACTGGATCTGAAGCATAATTTAAGTAATTTGTTAATTTGCCCGCGTTTAATTTGAATTGAAACACAGCTAACAGTAAAACCGGTCACACTAGAAATATGAAACCCGTTTAGCTAGCTAAGGGTTTAGCGCTGGGTTTAGCTAAGGGTTTGGCTATTGCCAACTAATTATAAAGAAGACTATGGTGGTGGTCTTTGTATCGATAAGAAGCCAAAAAATAGTATTATGCCTAATATATTCTAGAAACATTAATCTTCAGTAAATAATAAGGATTTAATCAATATCCTGCGGTGCTCCGTAGTGAGTTCTAGGTCTCGCACCCAATCGTTCAAATACTATCCAAAAATCTTTTAAAAAAACGTATCCATAGAAAAAAAAATTAAAGCCATTTTCGTGATCTGGGGATTCAACTCTACCAGAATATCGCATCAACATGCTTGGAGCATTTTGAGTGTAAACTAGTGTAGTGGATAATTTACCCTGACTCAATACGCCTAATTCCTGTTCAATAATATGAATTGGACGATTGTCGCTAAAGACAAAGTCAAGTCTGGCCATTATGGCATCGAAATTTAATACCGTTCCATTATGGGTTAAGGCTAGGGTTGCATGATATTTAAAAAATATCGTATCAATGATATTGCCATTTTTGAAAAATATCAAAATGATTTTTTTAAATATCAAGAAAAAATATCGATATATCGAGTATTTATGATATTTAACATTTTTTTTATTTTTAGGATCAGAAAGCCTTTAGAAATCTCTTTCTTTCTATCTCATTATTCGTATACATTACCTCTCTATTGATCCTAATGATCCACATGAATTCATTCAAACAAAACTAACAACACAAATACTTCATATTAAGCTTTTATTATTTAAAGCAATGGAAAATACTGTAAGTTAAAGTTAAAGTTATTTCCAATATTGTTTCGCCAGTGACTTTAAAAATACACGATTTGTTACGTGCCGATCAGTCATACGGCTGCGTGAGTCGCACACTACACATTTAATTGCCGAAGCCATCCTTTCTGAGGATACCGAGCTACCTGGTATTATCAGATAGCGTAGTGCTTACTTAGACAAATGTTGCATGGTCTGCTGTTGCGAAGTTCAGTACTGTGTTGGGTCAGCTTCCCAATTACTATTTGGCAAAGAAATATATAAGTGGAACTCGTTTTCGTAGGGGCTGACCGAAAACAAAATATCAGAAAATATCAAAAAAAAATATTTATATATCGATATTACAGCTTAAAAATATCATGATAAAAATATTTATTTTTTTTGCAAATATATCGATATTTTGATATTTTGATATATTTTCGACAACCCTAGTTAAGGCATCGTTTGCCATTCCCGTTATTTTGTTTCTTAATATACATAGATAGGGCTGAATAAAATCTTTCACTCCCTCTGGCATATTGCCCCATGGCTATTTCAGCTGATTCTCTCCAGCTTACATATTTATCTTCTTCACCTTTATATTCCCTGACAGATTTGACGACTTCATAAGATGTGTCGCACTTGATATTTGGATCTATGATCTCTATCTGATAATCCTCAACCGTTTTAATTTTGTCAGAAAGCTGGGATCTTAAGTTTACGATCTCCTCCTTTAATGGATTTAATTCAAAATTTACAATTTGTTTAATTAAATCTCCTACATTTAACATTGTATTGTTTGATATCGCCTGATGGTTTGTATGTTCTTGGGGCGGATTCACGTGGTCTTTTATTTGCTCCAGTCTGGCTGGTTGTAGGTTTTGACATTTTGTGAATTTTTTCGAAATCAGAAATTAAGTCTTCCACTTTGTTTATATATTTGATTTTTTACAAATTTCTTATAAAATAATAATGATAATAAAAAAGATAGTATCGCCCACGAATCGTCCTAATTATTTTTCTTCTCGTTGTTGGGGTCGTCCTTTTCTTTATGATCTTCAGATTTTAACTGAGGGTCTTCATTCTTATCTTTGGTTTTCAGAGTTTATCTTGGGGTCTTCCTTCTTTATCAATGTTTATTTTTGGCGAGGGATTGCCCTTCAGCCTGTTTTATTTGAATGTTTTTTTTTTGTTGATAGTTTCGAGGAATTTTTAATTTTTTTTTTGTTTTTAAACATTTTTTTGAATTAAATTGTTTTTTCCGATGGTTTTTTGTTTCGATGAATTTTTTTGACACTTTTTAATGTTTATAATGTCCGAGCAGTGAATTTATGTTACGATCACTATTTTGTAATTTGAGATTTAAGAGGATTATTTCCTTCATTATTTTCCACCTTAGCTTTTTTTATCAACACAAACTTTTTATTTATTCGTCGGTTGGGTCGGGTTCCTTTTTTACTTTAAAACTTTTTACCATTTATTTTAAGCTTTGTTTTCGAATTTTTTAATTACACGGCCCCACGTTGGGCGCCCATTAAGTTTCTCACTAGTGAATTGTTTAAAAAAAAATAATTTTTATTTTTAATAATTACTTATTCACTATTACAATTTTTTAATAGGTCGAACTTATTTTATTTACGGCTCATATACTTTCACTTGATTAGATTTTATCAACTCCTCGAATCGGATCTCAAAAACTGACTGACTGCTCTCTGGTGCAATGATCAATAATCAAACCTCGTCTTAAGAGATTTATCCATAAAAATTGATAAATTGATAAATAACGAAGTAATGGTTAGTTGAACGGAGGTCATTCTATGTTCGATGTATGGGCAGTCAAAACTTTAAAGTGCTCCCCCGATTTCTAAAAATCTACTTGACCAATCGTTTTGAAATTTCGCACACAGCCTCTGCAACTAATTCTCCAGGTATCACCGTCGTGTTTTTTTTAAATTTATTTTTTATTATATTTTTTATTTAACAATTAAACTTTTTTTTTAGTCAAGAATTGGATTTTTTGAATTCAAACTTTCTTAAAAAATCGAAAAAAAAAAATGAAAAAATGAAAAACTCCACGGTGATACTTCCAGCCAATTATTCTTTAACTAATGCATATTTTGGTTTTCATATCGGACGATTCTGTAGATAGTAAAGATGTACACCGCAAATCAACTTTAGTTGGAGGGGCCTCAGGAGATTCCCTATAACTCCTATAAATATGCATATTTTTTCATAAAACATTTTTAGAAAAATTGTCTAAATATCAACTTATTATATGTCATTTAAATAAGTAAACTAGTTCCAGCCGTTTCGCCACAATGAAAAGTGGCCCGTTTTGCACCGAATTAACCCAACAAAATGGGAGTTAATTTATATCGTAAATACATAAATCGTAATAACAAAAAATAATCAAAATATATTAAAATTATACATCAAAATAACAATGTTAGTATATAAGTATCTTTAAGATAATACAACATGTTTTAATCAATGTGACCAGTGCAATAATCATAAGTTTATACTTGTAGCACTGGGCTAAAACTCAAATAAATTACATATTACAAATTTTCAATTTTCCACATAAATTGACATTTTTAGCGAATAATACAAAATAAAGCATACAAACTCCAATATATAAAATAACTCTTATTTGAAGAAAAAAAAGTTTGTGGTTTTTTAGCAAACGCCGTGAAGCTCAATTCACACTGCAGTGGTTTTCGGGGGAACGATGAGAAGATGGCGAAAAATGGAATTCGTGTTCACATTACACCATCTACCGTCGACCATCAGCCTCTTCTTCTTTTTTCTCAAGTGAAAAGTAAACAAAAATATCCACATAATCAATTTAAATTATAATACATGCTACAAAAGATGTTTTATTATGAAATATAGTTTACAAAATATCAATAATGGAGTAAGAAGGGTGTTGCGTTGCTCACTGTCCACTATTAATTTCTGGGTATCCACTTATCCACCGGCCCATTAGGCGGCCTCGACTGGATTTAGCAGTCGTATCCGACAGAACTTCTTTGGTTGGAAGAATTTAAATTTTTGCATTTGCTGAAACATTATCCTATTGATTCAGGATAGGTTCTGCCTGCTATTCCTGCAATTTTCGGCTCGTGGTGGGTGCATAAGGATGTAGGGTAGTTGGTTGCTGCTCTGTGTTGTGGCCATGTTGGTGGAACGGGCAGTGGGCAGGATTGCGATGAGGGCATCGATCAGGTTCTTGGTGTTCAACTCTGCGATCTGTTGCCGATATTGATCATGTACGGCGAATCGGACGACCCAGTCGGACCTGGTCGCTTCCAACAAGCACAGTTCTATGCGTTCTCTGCGAGTAAAGAATGTATTCTCTATACCCGGGGTCTTCCTTTCAGATTTGTATGGGGTGAAACACCGAAACAACTGTTCTTTTCTTTTGTATGCTGCAACAGTTCTTTCGCAACATATAAATAACGTATATTACACTTCGGCAAACTTCGGGTTTCATTTCCAACTTTAGTTTCTAAAAGAAGCGTTATATAATCCATCTGCAGCATACATCAATAACGGTTCTGTAGCAATGTATCTTTCATGCAAAATACCGCTTCAAAATAACCCATTGATAACAGTTATAGAACTGTTATGAAGGAAGCAATTAAGAACACATCTGTAGCATACATAAAGAACCGTTCGGTGAGAATGCATTAATAACCATTAAAACAGCATCAAAATATATTTAAAAACATTTATTTTATTCAATTTGAAGTGTACACATAATATATATAGGTTAATTTATTCGTACATTAAAATCTTTTATGTAATTAGTGAAGAAATCCTGCAATTATATGGAAAATAATAATAATGTTTTTTTTGCAATAATTAAATACAGTTATAAAACTAATAAATGGGAAAGTAATATTATAAACACTCACCGTAAATATAAAATATTATCTGAAATAAAAATGTTATCATTATGACCTATAAATAAATAAAATCTGAAATGATAAATATTATATTTTATATATTTACGTATACATACCAGATCTGAAATAAAAGTAATATTTTTTTTATTTTATTAGGGCAATTGCTTACCTTATTTTGTTAATATATCTGAAACTGAAATTAATTAACTTATGTAATAATATATATGTTTTGCTTACCTTGCATACTTTTTGTAATGAATTTCACAACTGCGTCAAGCAAATTTCTTAATACAACTGAAGCAAGTAACAAAGAAAACGAAAAACCCAAGCGCGTGTTTTTTCATTCTCTTTTCTTCTTATTTGTTTGTGCGTTTCTTTCCTTTTTTATTCTCTTATTTTCGTTTCAAATGGTGGTTTCCGAAATAATGCACCTTTTTACGTTCTAAGAGAAGCGACGATCGCAGTGATATGAAAGAAAAATAGAACAGCAAACAACAACAAACGTTGGTTTCCTATAGAATACATATTTATGCGCTCTGAGAGAAGCGACGATTGCACTTATATGAAAGAGACAGAGAATAAAAAACAACAATAAATGCTGGTTTCCGATAGAATGCATATTTATGCGTTTTAAGAGAAGCTACGATTGCACGGACCCGAAGCTCTAAAAAAAATAGCCGACCGTTCGGGAAGCGCTCGGGTAATTTACTTCTAAAATAACGTATATTTATGCGTTCTTAGAGAAGCGACAGTTGCACATAATTTTTATTTTATACCTCATTTCTTCGCTTCTAATATACCAACCAAAGAACACTTGTTATTGCACACATCTAATATGCATTATATCATAATTCTGGCCATTTTTGAGCTAAAATTGGCGGCATATAGAACCGTTGCAGATGCGTTCTGTTGAACAACCCGTTCTACAAGGTCCGACTGGGGAGTCCACCTTGTTCACGACGACATCAACTGATTCTCACACAGTGATGGCGAGCAAAGTGTGCTCGCAGGTCTGGGCATCCTTCGAGATGCCAGCCTCGAGAACACCGGTTCAGGCGGCCACAATCAGCACAGCGCATTCGGCCTGGGGAGGTGCCAGTGACCATGTTCTTTTTGAATAATTATAATATTGGTAGAACTGTCAATAATAAATTTAAAACATAAGTTATATGTTTCCTTTCCCGGCATTTCGACTTTGTTTCAGGGACCGTAAATAAGATTTATGATTTAATAAAAATCAAAGGTCTAAAAATCGTCTGGGAAGTGCGGGAAAAATACACATATGATATTTTTTTATGGGGAAATTAATCATAGAATAAACTTTTTGTTCCCGATTTTTTAAATAAATGTCAATTTTAACTCTTAAAAGTGATTTAAAATATTAAAATCAAATATAATAAATATATTTAAATTTTTATTTAAAAATAAAAAATTAAAGTTATTTTTAATTTTTATTATAAAAATCAAACAATTAGTTATTTTTTTTTTTTAATTATATACAAATTAAAAATAAAAATCAAATTGGAATATCTCGTTAACGGAAGATCCAACAGAATATATCGACCGATATATATGATCTACTCTTCAATACCTTTCCGTATGTATAAAGCGCACGTACCCAAAGACCTTAACTTGCTTCATAGCGATCTTGGGGTGGGTAAGTTGGCTACATATGTATATGTACAATACATATATCAACGGAAAGGTATTGAAGAGTAGAATATATATATATAGAGCTATACATTCTGTATGATCTTCCCTTCAAGAGATATTCAAATTTTATCTTTATTTTAGATTTTTTAAATAAAAATATAACTTTTATTTCTCAATTTCTGAAATAAAAACCAAAAATAACTTTTATATTTTAAATTTAAATAAAAATTAAAATATAATTATTATATTTGATTTTTATTTTTTAATTCAATTTTAAGACTTATAATTGATATGTATAATAAAAATAAAAAAAATACTTTTATTTTTTGATTAAAATATATATTTTATTTTTTGATTTTTATAATAAAACTTATAATAATTACGGTTTCTGGTTTATTTGATTACTTTTGCGTTGTGAATAATAACTTTTCCATTTTGAATGGCTACTTTTTAATGGTCGAACCAAAAATATCGTATATCGGCTGGGTGAAACAGCCTGACATAGTCACACCAAATATTGATGGTGGAATATTTTGAAAAATTTTGGAACGGCAAATTCAAACGGTTAACGGTAGATGTATTGTGTCGAACGCTACAATTTTTTCACTATCATACATAATGTAGTTTTCCAATGAATAACTTCATATTTTATTGAAGCCTAGTACTTACTAGCGCTAAACCCTTAGCTAGCTAAAAGGGTTTCATATTTCTAGTGTGACCGGTTTAATGGTGTTTACCGAAAATCCATACGAAACGGCCATACTGTCAGCTGTGTTTTCAATTCAAATTAAACGCGGGCCAACGAACAAATTACTTAAATTATGCTTCAGATCCAGCTGCGGAGTGTTGACCCGAGGCATCTTTGTGTGTCTGATCTCTTCCGTCTGCTGCTTCACCTCCTTGTCCAGTTGGCCGCTAGTGGGTCTCTCCGCATTGTAGTCGTAGAACACCTGCGAAGTGTCGCTCTGCCCATTGTCATCGTAGGGCACATCCGCGTCCTAGACGACTGCTGCCACCAAATTAGCGCTTAAGTCGCCGCGCCATGATCTCTATCCGTGAGTTCTCCACGGAACCCGTGCTTATGTGTGGGCGGCTGCTTGCCCAGTCGTCCCGGGCCATTACCATTCCCTTTGGCACTTCCCGAGGACGGCCAGCTCTCATTCTCCATCTTGTACTCCTCGTATGCTCTGAAGCAGCAGCATTTTGTGTTGGCAGCCAACTAAGAAGAAGATCCCAATTGGTGACCACTGGTCATGGACTAACAGGGAATGGAGATTGCTTGTCCATAATTTTTAAAATTCTGATTTTGGCCCTTTTATATTGCTCCAGCAGTGGCAGTAGCAGCAGCTAAAGGGCCAGGAGCAGCTCGTCCTCGTCGGCGGCATCGGGAGCTGGCCCCGCGGCTTTGGATATCATAGTTTAAGTAATTTGTTTGTTTGATTTGCTTATATCCCTGTGAAATCACATATTTTAAGACTTAATTTTGTTTTAATATTTTTTATTTTTTTATTTTATGGTCAAGATTGCAAATAATTGGATCTTCTTCAATTGTATTGTAAATAAATTCATTTTTCCCCGCTGGAAAGTCCCGCCATAGGGTTTTGTTTCCAATTGCCTGTCTCAATTTCGCAAGGGTCGCGGGGAATTATCAAATATTTCCTTCCTCTTGCGCCACCCTTGCGAAGACTCAGCCGATTTAAAATATCTAGCGCGATGTTTATTCTAGTATATTCTAGTATTTCTCTTAGCTCATCTGCGTACCGACCTTGCTAAGAGGGGCCGAACAAGTGTATTTGTCTCTCGCTCGCACTCATTTTGATGCTTAATTTTAGCGCTAGTGAGTAAGTAGCTTTAGCTAGCTAAAAGGGTTTCATATTTCTAGTGTGACCGGTTTGATGGTGTTTACGAAAATCCATACGAAACGGCAAAACGGCCATACTGTCAGCTGTAAAAATATGTGTTGTGTGTTGCTGTTTTTTTCAAATCAAATTAAACGCGGCCAAACGAACAAATTACTTAAATTATGCTTCATATTCAGCTGCGGAGTGTGTGTTTGGTCTCCTCCGTCTGCTGCTCCACCTTCTTGTCCAGTTGGCCGCTAGTGGGTCTCTCCGCATTGTAGTCGTAGAACACCTGCGAAGTGTCCATTGTCATCGTTGGGCACATCCGCGTCCACGAGGACTGCTGCCACGAAATTGGCGCTTAAGTCGCCGCGCCATGATCTCTATACATAAGTTATCCACGGAACCCGTGCTTATGCGTATCTAGGGCGGCGGCTGCTTGCCCAGTCGTTCCGGGCCATTACCATTACCGTTGCCACTTCCCGAAGACGGGCAGCTCTCATTCTCCTTCTTGTACACCTCTTATGCTCTGAATCAGCAGCATTTTGGGTTGGCAGCCAACTAAGAAGAGGATCCCAATAGGTGACCACTGGTCATGGACTAGCAGGAAATTGAGATAGCTTGTCCATAATTTTTAAAATTCTGATTTTGGCCCTTTTATATTGCTCCAGCAGTGGCAGTAGCAGCAGCTGCAGGGCCAGGAGCAGCTCGTCCTCGTCGGCGGCATAGGGAGCTGGCCCCGCGGCTTTGGTAATCATAATTTAAGTATTTGTTCGTTTGATTTGCTTATTTCCCTGTGAATTTAATTTTTTATTCTGTTTTAATATATTTTAATTTTTTTATTTTATGGTCAAGATTGCATATAATTGGATCTTCTTTAATTGTATGTAAATAAATGACTTTTTCCCCGCTGGTAAGTCCCGCCATAGGGTTTTGTTTCCAATTGCCTGTCCCAATTTCGCAAGGGTCGCGGGGAATTATCAGATATTTCCTTCCTCTCGCGCCACCCTTGCGAAGACTCAGCCGATTTAAAATATCTAGCGCGATGTTCGTTCTAGTTTATTCTACTATTTCTCTTAGCTCATCTGCGTACCGACCTTGCTAAGAGGGGCCGAAAAAGTGTATTTGTCTCTCGCTCGCACTCATTTGGTTGCTAAATTTTAGCGCTGTTGAGTACGTAGCTTGAAAAGCAACTTATGTTGTACTTAAGCCTAGTACTCACTAGCGCTAAACCCTTAAGCCTAGTACTCACTAGCGCTAAACCCTTAGCTAGCTGAAAGGGTTTCATATTTCTAGTGTGACCGGTTTTATGGTGTTCACCGAAAATCCATACGAGACGGCCAAACGGCCATACTGTCAGCTGTGTTTCAATTCAAATTAAACGCGGGCAAACGAACAAATTACTTAAACTATGATTCAGATCCAGCAGCAGAGTGTGTGTTTGGTCTCTTCCGTCTGCTGCTCCACCTCGTTGTCCAGTTGGCCGCTAGTGGGTCTCTCCGCATTGTAGTCGTAGAACACCTGCGACGTGTCGCCCTGCCCATTGTCATCGTTGGGCACATCCGCGTCCATGACGACTGCTGCCACGAAATTGGCGCTTAAGTCGCCGCGCCATGATCTCTATACATGAGTTATCCACGGAACCCGTGCTTATGCGTATCTAGGGCGGCGGCTGCTTGCCCAGTCGTTCCGGGCCATTACCATTACCGTTGCCACTTCCCGAAGACGGGCAGCTCTCATTCTCCTTCTTGTACACCTCGTATGCTCTGAATCAGCAGCATTTTGGGTTGGCAGCCAACTAAGAAGAGGATCCCAATAGGTGACCACTGGTCATCGACTAGCAGGAAATTGAGATAGCTTGTCCATAATTTTTAAAATTCTGATTTTGGCCCTTTTATATTGCTCCAGCAGTGGCAGTAGCAGCAGCTGCAGGGCCAGGAGCAGCTCGTCCTCGTCGGCGGCATAGGGAGCTGGCCCCGCGGCTTTGGTAATCATAATTTAAGTATTTGTTCGTTTGATTTGCTTATTTCCCTGTGAATTTAATTTTTTATTCTGTTTTAATATATTTTAATTTTTTTATTTTATGGTCAAGATTGCATATAATTGGATCTTCTTTAATTGTATGTAAATAAATGACTTTTTCCCCGCTGGTAAGTCCCGCCATAGGGTTTTGTTTCCAATTGCCTGTCCCAATTTCGCAAGGGTCGCGGGGAATTATCAGATATTTCCTTCCTCTCGCGCCACCCTTGCGAAGACTCAGCCGATTTAAAATATCTAGCGCGATGTTCATTCTAGTATATTCTAGTATTTCTCTTAGCTCATCTGCGTACCGACCTTGCTAAGAGGGGTTGAACAAGTGTATTTGTCTCTCGCTCGCACTCATTTGGTTGCTAAACTTTAGCGCTGGTGAGTACGTAGCTTTAGCTAGCTAGAAGGGTTACGTATTTCTAGTGTGACCATGTTCCAAACGAAAAGGCCATACTGTCAGCTGTGTTTGTTTAAGCTACGAACTCACTAGTGCTCAAATTTAGCAACCAAATGAGTGCGACAACGGCAGCCGCCGCCCTAGATACGCATAAGCTCGGGTTCCGTGGAGAACTCATGGATAGATATCATGGCGCGCCGACTTCAGCGCTAATTTCGTAGCAGCAGTCCTCGTGGACGCGGATGTGCCCAACGATGACAATGGGCAGGGCGACACTTCGCAGGTGTTCTACGACTACAATGCGGAGAGACCCACTAGCGGCCAACTGGACAAGAAGGTGGAGCAGCAGACGGAGGAGACCAAACACACACTCCGCAGCTGAATATGAAGCATAATTTAAGTAATTTGTTCGTTTGGCCGCGTTTAATTTGATTTGAAAAAAACAGCAACACACAACACATATTTTTACAGCTGACAGAATGGCCGTTTTGCCGTTTCGTATGGATTTTCGGTAAACACCATCAAACCGGTCACACTAGAAATATGAAACCCTTTTAGCTAGCTAAAGCTACTTACTCACTAGCGCTAAAATTAAGCATCAAAATGAGTGCGAGCGAGAGACAAATACACTTGTTCGGCCCCTCTTAGCAAGGTCGGTACGCAGATGAGCTAAGAGAAATACTAGAATATACTAGAATGAACATCGCGCTAGATATTTTAAATCGGCTGAGTCTTCGCAAGGGTGGCGCGAGAGGAAGGAAATATCTGATAATTCCCCGCGACCCTTGCGAAATTATGACAGGCAATTGGAAACAAAACCCAATTGCGGGACTTTCCAGTGGGGAAAAATTTATTCATTTACAATACCATTATATGGGATGTTGACCATAAAATAAAAAAAAATAAAAATACTAAAAATGAGTCTTAAAATATGTGATTTCACAGGGAAATAAGCAAATCAAGCGAACAAAATATTTAAATTTTAATTTCCAAAGCCGCGGGGCCAGCTCCCGATGCCGCCGACGAGGACGAGCTGCTCCTGGCCCTGCAGCTGCTGCTACTGCCACTGCTGAGGCAATATAAAAGGGCCACAGCCACAATTTTAAAAATTATGGACAAGCTTTCTCCATTCCCTGCTAGTCCATGACCAGTGGTCACCTATTGAGATCCTCTTCTTAGTAGGCTGCCAACCCAAAATGCTGCTGCTTCAGAGCATACGAGGAGTACAAGAAGGAGAATGAGAGCTGCCCGTCCTCGGGAAGTGGCAACGGGAATGGCTCGGGACGACTGGGCAAGCAGCCGCCGCCCTAGATACGTATAAGCACGGGTTCCGTGGGGAACTCATGGATAGAGATCATTGCGACTTAAGCGCCAATTTTGTGGCAGCAGTCGTCGTGGACGCGGATGTGCCCAACGATCACAATGGGCAGGGCGACACTTCGCAGGTGTTCTACGACTACAATGCGGAGAGACCCACTAGCGGCCAACTGGATAAGGAGGTGAAGCAGCAGACGGAAAAGACCAGACACACAAAGATGCCTCGGTAATTTGTTCGTTTGCCCGAGTTTAATTTGAATTGAAACACAGCTGACAGTATGGCCGTTTGGCCGTTTCGTATGGATTTTCGGTGAGCACCATAAAACCGGTTACACTAGAAATATGAAACCCGTTTAGCTAGCTAAGGGTTTAGCGCTAGTGAGTACTAGGTATATAACAAAGAGAAGATTTGGTAGAAAAAGTGCAAACATTTCGTAAGTTTTGCATGCGAAATATTAAATATAGAAATGCTTTTAAAAAAACAAAAATATACAAAATTTTTGGTTGTTTTTCAGTTTTTTTTTTATTTTACATAAAAACACTAAGATATGATATTTATTTAAAAAAATTTTATTTGTATTTTAAGTTCTTTTTATATATACCCACAAAAATACGTAGTAATGAAAATTTTAGTTTTCGGGGCTGGTAGACCTTTTGTGGGATTTGCCCATATATTATGGCACAAATATAATAGTTACCTGTACTTCGTAAGATTTTCAATTTTTGTCCGAACATCCTTAACTCAACTTACCCAGCCTCCATTATGGGCTGGGCAGCTTCAATGTAGACATGGGTGTTCCTCCACGCTCCTCAGAACTGCTCGATGTTCTACTGCCATGTATTGATAGGCATGCGCTTTATTTCCGAAGTTTTAAACAAATATAAAACCAGATTTTTACAAATTAAACAGGTATTATTAATAAACAGGTATAATATATAATAATATAATATATAAAAATAATTTTCTGGCGAACTAATCTATGTTTTTGTTTTTGTATTGTTTATTTTTTTTTAGGCTTCGTACTCAGGCACGCGAACAGCGTTTCTAAGCAGTGAGAGAGAGCGAGAGGTGAATAGTCGAGAAACACTTTTCTGCAGCGCTGTTTTAAAGGCCGGTACGACAAACGAATAACATACTAGAAAATACCAGAAAGAGAATTTTGGTATTTCTAGAGCGTGGCGACGAACAGAATAACAAATTTAATAAAACGATCGTTCTCGACTATTGGTCTCTCACTCTCTCTTACTGTTTCTTCACACAATTCAAAAATATAGATCCCGCCAAACACAATAATGTATTCAAAATGTATGTATGTAATGTATTCCAGGCGTTTAGAAGAGCAGATAAAGTAATAATAATTAAATTAGTAGAGGCCAATTCAATGATAAGGGATTTGGGCAATATTAAACATTTGCATAAATAAAAGCCTAGTCGGAAATAGGTCCCTCGATGTCATATTTGGTTATGACGTTGATGAGCACTATGACATGTGACGCTCGATGAAGGGGTCAGAGGCGACGGCCACCGCCGGCTGCTGCTTAGAGCAGAATCTGGCTGGACAAATCCTTCATTGCCGAGCTCGAGAAGCACATACAGAGGCCACAGCTGCTGAGAGCAGTGTCTGGGTGGACAAAACCTTCATTGCCAAGCTGGAAAGGAACATGTACAGCAATAGACAGAACCAGAAGCAGGAGCAGTACCAACTCTAACCAAATGTATGCCAGCAAGGATATGGTGGTCAATCAGAATCTCGCATCCATCAAGAACGAAGTAACTTTGAATCATTTCACGAGTCCAACAATTTGGTGGTAGCAGGAGTAGCTGCCGCAACCACCGCCACCACCCAGATGGTGGTTATTTCCATTTGGTAAGAACAGAATCACCAGCAGCAGTCGGTAGAGCGGCCCTTGTCCTCGTTGTCGATCCAGGAAAGAATGTTGGACAAGTAATAGGGAGAAAAATAAGCGGTTGTGCATGGTCGAGAGAATCTGGGCGACGGCGTTGGTGGTCATTGTGCCCAAATTAGCTATTCCAAATCGAAACTACAAGTCTATGCGAATTGTCTTTCAAATATAAAATAAATTACTGTAAATATAAAACATCTGATTTAAGATTGGTATAACCGCATCATTTACCTCCCAAAAATGCCGAAGAGCGTTTTAAGAAGCGGTCACACCGGAAAATGATTAAATCTTTTTCGGGTTGCGAACTGTTTTAGTGTCTGCGTACTAGGCTTTAATTCTAAATTTTGAGCCAGGGCAAAGTTAAAGAGTTCCGAGCGTGCATGCAGAAGTACGTGGAGCTGCAGAGCCAGATGTATGCTCACGCAGCATATTGCAGAAGTTCAGCAACAGCGTCGCCTTCGAAAGGTCCACCAAGCTGGCTCTCGTGGTACGCGACGACGCGAACACAAACAAATGCTGTTTTTTTCTTTATACACATTTTTTTTAGAAGAAAATGACAATAAAAATCTAGCACAACCTTTTCCGATAACGTTTGACGAACGACTGTCAAAATATCGTCCTCAATTGAGGGAAGGTTTCTCGATAAGAGTACCTTCATATAATTGTTATATGGGCTTCAGCACCTCTGTTTCAATTGTTCCTTGTCATAATTGTTTACTTTTGT
Organism: Drosophila rufa; assembly: GCA_018153105.1. Classification (NCBI taxonomy): domain Eukaryota; kingdom Metazoa; phylum Arthropoda; class Insecta; order Diptera; family Drosophilidae; genus Drosophila; species Drosophila rufa. The sequence continues at coordinate 765,621 of JAECXS010000135.1, forward strand.
TAGTGAATGCTAAATTTTTTACTATCTATATGAAAAACTCACTGTTGCACCAAAAAACAACTACTATCGCTAAAAAAGTCGATGTTAGCGGACATCGATGTTTTTCGATGTTTAACCAAAAAACATCGATAAAAGAAACATCGAGCTTTTTAAAGTTTTTATAAAAACATCGATGGGACATGACTCTTTTCTCCACCTCTAATGGGAAGCGGTATTTAAGTCGGGTAGTCAGATTTAGTACTCGCCTTCCGCTGTTTAAAAAGGAAAGTAGACAATTTTCTTATTTCGTTTTATTACATATATGTCAATTTTTGGACGAATGTTTTGCGAATAATCAGCTGATTGTTGACGCGAAGCTCGATTATTCCTTCAACGGCATCATGAGCGTTCACTATAAAAATCTTGATCACAGATACTTATGCAGCACTGATCAGTGATCATGCTGTTCTAGTAACGCAACCAGTGTTCCCATACATACATTTTTTGTTTCGATTTGATAAATTTTTTTTCTATCGGTTGGATGATGTGCACTGTGAAAATAGGAGTTGCACATTTGTTAAATATCTCACCTGTTTCACACGGATGCACTGGTGGGTAGAGGGTATAAAACGTCTGAGAAAAAATATATACATATATGTCTATGTAGAATTCAGGTATGGAACATACAAATTTTAATCTTGTTTCACTTTCTGTCGTTTCATATACAACGATTACCTATTTTTAAAATCTGATGCTTAAACCGAGCAACATTAATAATGTTTTAAAGGTGTCAGTCCTTACACGGGAAAGTCAGCCATATTTTTTCATCATTAGTGAAAATTGTTTGATATATGTAACGAAACTGCGCGACTTAATAATAAGTCGATTAGACGCTTCGGATAAAATCTGCAGGTTTAAGATAAATAATACTTTAATATCTTTCAGCTGTCAGTATACCTACAGTTTCATTATCGTAAATATTTATTTAGCGGTGCATTAAAAAGGCAACATACATATATTAAACTTCACTAGTTATACATATGTACATATATACAAAGTAAATATGTAGTTCAAAGGCATCGGGACTGGGTAAAATACATATGTAATGTTTTAATGCATTTGGGTGGTTTAACGTATTTACGTATGTATACACATTACAATTTTGTGAACCCAAATATAAATATAGGTAAATACATCTTATAAAAATCGTGTATATAAACATGCGGTTGCACATATCTACGTATAGTATACTCGCGAACTTGTGGGATCAACACAACACGAAAGTGTTTTTGTAACTTAAACAATAATAAAATCCAGATAACAATAGGAATTTAATCGAACGACTCTTACTGTCAATTAAGATGGGGGACCGTGACATCCCCAGCGTGCCTGTGACAACGCTAGCTGGTTTAACCAGCACTTCTGATTGTAAGTAATTCAAAGCTCAGAAATACAGTTATAAACGTTAATATTTTTATTTTAAATCCAAGTGCTGAGCGAATTACCCGTCTCGGATTCACTTCACAGTGCCGCTTCCTTAAATAAGTCACTACTGTTCCATGCCTTAGTGGCCAATGAATCTAGCAACTTGCTCTCTGTCCGTGATGAAAATCTCGTTCGACAACTAGTAAATGCCATTGAAAAAACAAACTCTGACAATATGTAAGTGTGTTCTCACCAGTTATAATGTTTTCATTCTCATGTTATCATTATTTGTTTCAGTGAACTAAAATCAAATTACACGATTCAGCAATCTGGAGCTAACATTAGTGTATACCCAGAGTTACTGCAGGGAATTTACAGTTTCCGACCAACAGTTTTCAATACGCCCCTAAAAATATGTAAGTTTTAACGTAAACAGGTTCTGATTTACAAAATTACATCCAATTTGTTAAGATATATTACACAAAGATAATTCCAATCTTGTCGAAATCTGTTTGCGCGGTGTCAAGGTGGTTGTACTTCTGCATCACGTAAGCTGTGATGCTACAGTTAGTCACAAAAGTATTCGTTGCAAAGAGGGTTAAGAGAAAAATGAAAATTTTAAATAAGTAACCGTTTTAAAATGTTAAAAAAAAGTTTGGGTTTCCAAATATATATACTTTGTGAAGTATATGGCGGAAAAATCCAAACAGAAATCGCTTTCCATGAAAAGTTATGGACAATAATATAAAACTAAATCGTTTTGTATGCTCACAAAAGTATTCGTTGCACATACACATTTTATATTTTTTCGTATTTTTTGGGGCTGGGCACTTTTTTTTTTTTTTTTTTAATTTGGTTTGTTTTTCTATTTAAAGACTGAATTCGGGGAAAAACACAAACTTTTGGCGTCATTCTTGGTGTACATCTCTAACAAAATGCCAAAGAGTCCAAATTTAAACGTTTCGCAAAAGAAAATTATTTTACACCTACACAATAAGGTTGTATCGCTAGAATATAGTTGTGGGATGTTCGATAGAAGTCCTTAGACCATAAGGAGTGTAATTTCTCGACTGAAATCCAGAAATTTCCTGGAAAATCGACCCCGTTCTGGCCGTCCGATATCATTGCTTGGCAGAGAACAGAGGAAAATCCTTAAAGAAAACAGGGAAAACCCACACTTATCGGCTCCAAAAATTAATACCGCCATATCCACATCCCTAGGTACAAACGTATCCACTAAAACCGTCCGAAGAGTGCCTAAAAGCCATGATTTGCATGGGAGATGGCTAGAAAGAAACCCTTGCTCTCATGCATCAATATATCAAAGCGGCTTTTTAAGTTTTTTCCGGGTTTTTCCGACACTATTCCTTCCCCATCAGATCCGAATATATTAAATTTGCTTTCATCACTAAATATTAATTGTTCCCAGTACCAAAAAATCCAGTCTCAATAGGTTTTAGCAAAAGGAAGCCGCTTCCATATATTGATGCATGAGAGCAAGGATTTCTTTCTAGCCATCTCCCATGCAAATCATGGCTTTTAGGCACTCTTCGGACGGTTTTAGTGGATACGTTTGTACCTAGGGATGTGGATATGGCGGTATTAATTTTTGGAGCCGATAAGTGTGGGTTTTCCCTGTTTTCTTTAAGGATTTTCCTCTGTTCTCTGCCAAGCAATGATATCGGACGGCCAGAACGGTGTCGATTTTCCAGGAAATTTCTGGATTTCAGTCGAGAAATTACACTCCTTATGGTCTAAGGACTTCTATCGAACATCCCACAAATATATTAAAGCGATCCAACCTTATTGTGTGGGTGTAAAATAATTTTCTTTTGCGAAACGTTTAAATTTGGACTCTTTGGCATTTTGTTAGAGATTTACACCAAGAATGACGCCAAAAGTTTGTGTTTTTCCCCGAATTCAGTCTTTAAATAGAAAAACAAACCAAAAAAAAAAAAAAAAAAATAGTGCCCAGCCCCAAAAAATACAAAAAAAATATAAAATGTGTATGTGCAACGAATACTTTTGTGAGCATTCAAAACGGTTTAGTTTTATATTATTGTCCATAACTTTTCATGGAAAGCGATTTCTGTTTGGATTTTTCCGCCATATACTTCACAAAATATGTATCTTCGGAAATCCAAACTTTTTTTTAACATTTTAAAACGGTTACTTATTTAAAATTGTCATTTTTCTCTTAACCCTCTTTGCAACGAATACTTTTGTAACTAACTGTATGTATAATAGCATCACTATGTATAATAGCATAACAGCTTATTTGATGCAGAGGTACAATCACCTTGCCACCGCGCAAACATATTTCGGCAAGATTGGCATTATCTTACTAATTTACCAACGCAAGGGGGGACATTTACAGCTGCAAAATAAATAATAGCTAGCATAATACATTTTTAAATAGTTGTCCTCACATTTTTAACTTTAGGGAAATATTGAATACACTTTTAGAAATTGGAGACTATAGCTAATCTAGGAAAAAGACAAATATTGTATTCATAACTTATGTTTTCAAGATATTTAAGAAACTTTCCAAAAATGATTAACAAATTTACGAAAAAATAATATCACCAATTTGTGAAAAATTTATTTAAAAATTAAAGGTAATTCTCTATTAACGGAAAAAAAAAAAAATATATATATATATATATATATATATATATAGGGGGTACTTCAACTAGCATTTGGGTATCAAAATTATGTTGGGGACGCTCTTAGTTTAGCCACAATAAATCTTTAAAGTTTTTTTTTTTTTTTTTTTTTTTTTTTTTTTTTTTTTTTGGGCTAATGTCCTGTTGAAAGACTTTCAAGTCGACCCATTTTGGTAAAATAGAAAAAATGTCCCAGTTTTTAAATGTTTATAACATTTACCGACACATTATACATTTTCGTATAAATCAACTGATCGCTTTTATGGCAGCTATATGATGTAGTTGTCCGATTTTAATGAAATTAAACTCGTAATTCTAAAACCGTAAAAACAGCTATACCTCGAAATTTATAAAAATACGTTGAAACAGAGAAGATATAATTTGTTTCCATTAATTTTTCGATCATTTATATGGCAGCTATAAGATATAGTGGTCCGATTTGCATGAAATTTAAAATGCATAGCTTTAATAAATTTATAGGATGATATATGTATTTAATTTAAGCCCAATATCTTCAAAAATAGCGAAAATATAACATTTTGACCCTATTGGTCCGATTCCGGCCGTTCCGACCTACATATACTGTGTTGGTAAGTAATTTAGCACACCATGCCTTGCCCAACTTCATTCACATTTGTCTCCTCTCCCCGAAATATTAGGATACTCTGCTTTTTGGTTGATGTAAACGACATATTTGAGAATATGTACCATTAATTTCGTCGTCCTTGCTTTACCCGTTTTCGTTTGAGGACCCATTGCATGGAAGAACCTCTCATTTTGGCTGGACACGAATTTAGCACACTAGCACATTGATAATTATTTTGGTGATTTCTTAAAAAACTTCGTGTTTTTTTATGCAAATCACTAAATGTACCACTAATGGAAGCAATAAATTGTGTTTACTGTAGCTAAGAGGTCCTGGTGCTCTGAAGGACGATATGAGAGTACCATACACAGGCAGGCTCTTAAACTATCAAAAACGCTTCCTTTTCATTCGATCTTATCATTCTTTACGAAATTAAGCAGTAAAAAATATTACAAGGTGTGAAAAAAAAGCTAAAATCCTCGAAAAATGAGGCATATTTTTGAAATACCTATTTTTAAGTTTAAAATATTTTAAAAAATTATTTTTAAACTTTTTATTTTGTATTTTATTACCAATGAAATTTTCAAAAAAAATTCATAGAACCATCGTTTATTAGCCCCTCAGCAGTCTTGGCTAACAAAACCGTCTGTCGCTCAGTTATTTTTTGTCCAGTTTAAGTGACTGATACCTCATTTTGGTGGAAATTTCTTACCGAAGTTAGCTTCCTTTCTTGTTAAAGTTTAAAATTCTAAAAAAAAATTTTGATTAACTTTTTAGACTTGTATTTATGTTCAATGAAATTTCCAACAAAATGAGGTATTGACCATTAAAATTGGACAAAGGTAAGCAACGGGGCAGACTAATTATGCTACCGCCCCAGTGCTAGCCAAGGCGTCCATACAAATTTCCATAGAAACAGAAATTGTAAACCACTCTATTTACTAATCAGTCTGCCCCATTGCTGTCCTTTGTCCAATTTTAATGGTCAATACCAAATTTAAAATGGTGCTACACTTTCGCTCCTCAGTGTATGTATATATTTCTATCTGCGAGAGAGAATTTCTAAGCTTCCGATGCAAAGCTATATATGTATATATATTTATCTGCGAGAGAGAATTTCTAAGCTTCCGATGCAAAGCTTCGGATAAGAATATCATACTACGCGAGGGTCGTTCTACGAATTGTGTAAAGAATATAGAGTCGAGCACTAAAGTATGTCGGGGCGGCCGAATTCGGGCCACTATATCCAATAGCCATAGTCATAGGAATGATCGGGGAATTATTAGAAAACAAATTATACTCTCTCTGTTTTTCCACTTATTTCGATAAATTTCGAGATATAGATGATTTTTACGGTTTTAATTTCAAGAAAATCGGACAACTATGTATATCATATAGCTGCATTAAAAGCGATCGGTTGATTTATATGAAAATGTAAAATGTGTAGGTAAATGTTATAAAAATGTACAAACTTTAATATTTTCCCAATTTTACCAAAATGGATCGATTTTCAATGATCCAATTGCAGACTGCAAGAGAATACAAATTTCGACTTACCAAAGTTAGCTTCCTTTCTTGTTTGGTTTGGTTTTGATTCAATTCAAAATTCAAACCAATCTTAACTAAGATTAAAAATATAAGAGTTAGTCTCGTTTTTCTATTTGCGGCTAAGTAACAATAAAGATTTCACGTGGTTTCGCAAGCCAGCCGCTCGACTGAAGACTTAAGACTTCCAGGAACCACTGTAATCTTTTAGCCTGGAGCCGCAGATTCTACCAACTCGGAGGCAGACGCATCAACCCCTTCTCTTTTTATGGAAGTCTCTAATCTCTAATAATCAATACTATCGTAGAAAACGAATAAATGCACATACATTTTTCTGTTTTATCACCACTATATTCCTATGCCTTATAGCCTAGTACTCAACCAGTAAAACAGTTTGCAACCTCAATAGATTTAATCTTTTGAGTGTGACCGCGTCATACGTATTTTAAATCAGCTGTTTTATACGTGGGCTGCTACATATATTTCTGGCCTAATAATGAAAATACGAATATTTATTAAGGAAAATAGTTTTATTGTTTTTCAAAATATTCTCCATCAAGATTTACACACTTTTGCATGCGCTCAAACCAATTTTCGAAGCACTTTTTCCACTCTGATTGACACACCTCAAAAACATGGTTTTTGAATGCTTCAACAGCATCTTCTGGCGACGAAAATCGTTGACCACGCATTTTCTTCTTGATGTGAGGGAATAAAAAGAAGTCATTTGGTGCCAAGTCAGGACTGTACGGCGGATGACCCATCAATTCGACGTTTTGGCCAGTCAAAAAGGCGCTGGTTTGAGCCGATGTGTGAGAGCTCGCATTGTCATGGTGCACAATGATTCGTCTTCCCTTGTTCGTTTTTCGAATTTCACCGAAGACTTCAGGCAAACAAATGGTGGTGTACCAATCAGAATTGACCGTCCTACGTTGCTCAAGAGGAACAGTAGCCACATGACCAGTTTTTGCGAAGAAACAGGCGACCATTTGCTTCGAAGTGCTTCTTCCACGAACAACTTTCGTTGGATTTGGCTCGTCTTGGAAGACCCACACGGTCGATTGCTGTTTTGTTTCGGGCTCATACGCATAGATCCATGATTCGTCACCTGTGACGATCTTATAAACGTCTTTTGAAGCACCGCGATCGTATTTTTTCAGCATTTCTTTACACCAATCCACACGAGCCTTCTTTTGAGCGATTGTCAAATTGTGCGGGATCCAACGAGAACAAACCTTTTTTACAGCCAGGTGCTCATGCAATATCGAATGTATGCTGGTGGAAGAAATGCCTAGGGATGCCTCTATCTCACGGTATGTCACATGACGGTCTTGCATTATTAGTTCACGTACGCCATCGATGTTTTCTGGCACAACGGCTGTTTTTGGACGACCTTCGCGGAATTCGTCTTTGAGGGAGCGTCGGCCACGATTGAATTCGTTGTACCAGTTTTTCACAGTGCTATAGGATGGTGCTTCATAGTCATACAAAGATTTAAGTTCATCGCTGCACTCTTGTCGTGATAATCCACGCCGAAAGTTGTGAAAAATGATCGCACGAAAATGTTCACGAGTTAATTCCATTTTTTTGCGAAATTGATTTTTTTAAGTAACTGTAAACAACACAAATGATAGTCGTACGTCAAACCGTTCTGAGTACGTTTATGCTTAAAAATGTCGAACTTTTCAATGGAAATGTCAGATTCCACCTAACAACACTTAGTGTTGCCTAGGCCAGAAATATATATAGCAGCCCACGTATTTGTTGACCATATTTGAAGGACAAGGCAGTTGCACAGATTTGCGACTCATCTGTCCACAATGACCACCGACGCTGCGGCACAGGTTCTCTCGATCATATACATGGGTGTACAAGTTTTTCTCCAGCTGGGCCATGAAGGACTTGTCCAGCAAGACTGCTCTCAGCAGCAGCAGTCGGTGGCCTTCGTCACTGAAACCTTCATCTCAGCTACCGAGCGTGACATTCCGTTCTCATATAATATGTCATCAAGGCAGCCTTTATTAATGCAAATGTTTTATATTGCCCAAATCACTTATTATTGCATTTGCCTCTTCTAATTTAATTACTATAACTTTATCTGCTATTATAAACTCCTGGATTTGAATTTTGTATTATTGTTCTTTGTAGGATCTATATTTATGAAATGTATAAAGAAACGGTAAGAGAGAGTGAGAGCCCAATAGTAAAAAAAAAACGACGTGTTTTATACAATTTTGTATTCTTTGCGTCATCCCGCTCTCGAAAAACCAACCGTTTTTCCTCGCGTAAAGCTACGTACTCACGAGCGCTAAAATTTAGCAACCAAATGAGTGCGAGCGAGAGCCAAATACACTTTTTCGGCCCCTCTTAGCAAGGTCGGTACGCAGATGACCTAAGAATGAACATCGCGCTAGATATTATAAATCGGCTGAGTCTTCGCAAGGGTGGCGCGATAAAATCTGATAATTCCCCACGACCCTTGCTAAATTGAGACAGGCAATTGGAAACAAATTGCAAAATGAATTTATTTACAATACAATTAAAGAAGATTAAATTATCTGAGATCTTGACCATTAAATAAATAAAATTAAAACAAAATGAAGTATTAAAATATGTGACTTGACAGGGAAATAAGCAAATCAAATGAACAAATTACTTAAATTATGATTTCCAAAGTGGCGGGGACAGATCCCGATGCCGCCGACGAGGACGAGCTGCTCATCATTTTGTTATTATATTTCTATATCAAGGATCGTAAATAAGAGTTACTTGGGAGTCTGTGTAATATTTGTTTTTCAAGTTCGATGGTTTATATTTACTTTTTTAATAAAAAATACTCTATTATGTCTCAATTAACTCTTATTTGTAGTCTATGGTTGATTAAATCATTTATTATAGCGTTTTTTTTTTAAATTAGAAGTTACAGTTTTTACCTAAACTTACAAAGGACCAAATGTACAGCAACAGGATACCTTTATCACTAAACATTAAACAATATCTTAAATACTCAATACATGGTTTTTTTTACGATATTTTGTAAAATCATCATGCAATATTTTTTTTTAAACACCAAGACGAGACTAATCTCTTCTTTAATTGACTATCGGAAATCACATTTTTATTTTCCGGCCCGGAAAAGATTTTATATGGAGTCTGGGTCCCGCCTATAGTTAGCTATCACATTTGCAAGATAGAGAACCAAATTTTCTTATCCGGAACTTTATCTAGCCGGGAAATTTTGACAGGAAGGGTAGAAACCGGCCCTGAGTAGATTTGTTGTGATTGTCCTGTTCAGCACCAAATTGTGCTGTAAAACGTAACTGCTAAAAGGCCTTCTCAAATCAGCTCTTATTTTGCTAAGCCAAAAAAGGGTGTCTGGTTCCTGTCAATATTAGCTCTCACATTGACACGGTAGACAAGCAAATTTTAAGACTTTAATAAATAAATAAATAAAAAAGAGTTCGCGGAGAAACCAAAGAATCCGGTCGTTGCGATACAGCTCAAACAAAAGAAAATGCATTTGTCAAGAGGGACCAAAAGGATATTTAATGGAAAATGTGAAAAAAACATTATCAATATGCTTGTTTTAACTCTACTAAAAATCAATTTTAATCTTTGTTATATACCTTATATATTTAATTTATATACAGTGTCCAGTGACCATCAACTAGTGAAGAGGCGTTATTACCAAAGCGAAAGAAGTGAACATAAGTTTCATTCGTACGCAACACCGACAGAACCCAATTCCGATATATCTACATCGATAATTAAAGATCAAGCGCACATGCCTCCATCGCAGATCAATATTGATCAGATATCTAGGTATGACATCAATAACATATTAATTTTATATCAATTATAATACATCACTTAAATTTTAGTATGACTTCAACGGTTTTTTCAACGGAATATCCAGAAATAAAAGTCAGAAGAAAGTCAATGGAAAACAGTCAAGTAAAAGATAAAACTGTAAACTTAGATACAAATATAGACAAAATATTGCCCGCAAATCCTGAAAAAGAAAAAGTATATAATACTACTGAAACAAAAAAGCAAAATTCATCGTTTCAGTCTCATGATGAGTGCTTTCGTAAGCAAAAAAAACTCAACTATAATTCAAATTGTGATAACCAACCGATGGGCAAACCCTTTTCAAATGTAACCGGAGACTGTTCACAAGTTTTAGAGTCTGCGGCTTTCAATTTGGAGTCTGAACATGTCCAACATTTTTCGTTTACACATGGCCAGCCGCATACGGCAATTGTTCCAAGTGAAATCCAAAACTCTTTAATACAGCATACAAAAAAAAACCCAACGCAATCTATCGACGTATCCGAGGCAAACCAACAAGAAACGCAACCAAGTGCAAACTCACTTCTAAATAATAACAGACTTTCATATAGCTCTGACCTTCAACAGAATATCCAAGTAGCTTCAACCACAACATCGACGTCTACGTCATCAAGTGGCAAGTCCCAGGTCCGGGTATGTATAAATCGCCTTAAAATTGAGGATACTTGTCTTATGCAACAGAGTATTAAAAAGTTTGTACAAAAGTCACCAGAATTGGCTAGAAGTATGGGGTTACTACAAGAATCAACTCACCAACCACTTGAAACCTTGAATATGATACCTAATATGTCGGCCTTATTAACTGTAAGCGGCGGAACCGCTGCTAAATCACAAGTTGATTCGTTTTCGACTATAAAAGCCGATGAAAAGCATATTTCTGGAAAACGAAAACAGGCGATATCAATCGGTGATATTCCACCCGAACAAATATGTAAGTATATTTATTTAAAAGATATTTCTTTTAGTATAAATATTTGTATTTCTTTGTACATATAAAGTCTCTAAACCCAAAGTGCGTCGCGTCGAAAGAATATTGCCTATTTCAAACCAACAATTTCAGAAGGATGAAGTAACTCGATCACAAACATATCAACAATTTATTCGAAATATGGAACAAATAATTGAAATATTAGACGATACTGAGTCTCCGAACTTCGATTCAGGTATGCTACACAATAATATTGGGTTTAAATTGATAATAAAAAAATCGTTCAAAAAAATTATTTCTATAAATTAGCTGGTATTATATTATATATTATATAGATCCGTTAACTGAAAAAAATCCTTAATTTATAGTCTTCAGCGTATAAGACCCAAGCTTGGGGTGACACTTGAGAATGTCGTCAATTTGCATTTGGGTTTAATAAGTTAGCACTGCATCATTTTAAAAAATTTATCTAGATCGGTTTGTAAATCTGAATGGCGAGCGACGTTTTTGTACTGCACGCAAAGTTTAACGTCGTCAGCATACATGAGGACTCTGGAGTTAGTCAAAACTTTTGGCAGGTCGTTAATAAATAGTAAGGGACCCAGGTGGCTTTCTTGCGGGACACCTGAGGCCACCCGAAGAACATTCGACAAGTTGTTTTTAAAGAGGCCCTTTTGCCTCCTGCCATTCAGATAGCTTGAGATCCACCTAAGAAGATCGGAAGAACGGAGTCAAATGCTTTACTGAAATCAGTATAGGTCAGATCTGTCTGCAAATTTTGTGGAAAGCTTCTTATAAAAAAAGAAGAAGCTCCAAAAGGTTAGTTGTCGTTGATCTTCGTTTAATAAATCCATGTTGAGCTATTACGTTTTCGAAAGGTTTCAGAATAGCTGATCTCTCTATAGTCGTTAGCACTCGCTTTGCTATATTTTGATGGAGAGGAATGACGAATGATTCCTTCCATCTTAGAAGGAGACGGCACAGGACCTTGACACAGCCTTGTATGCCATCCGGACCTGGCGAATAAACCCGGCTTGACACGTTGAAGATCCAAAAGAAGCAAACTTCCGTTAGGACTGAAGATGGAATTTGATTTGGGCTTATTATAAGAGTAGGTCTGGTTTTAATCGGATGACGGAGAAAAATAAGCTTGAAAAACTGAGCAAAAAGATCGGCGCTTACCTAATCATTGTTTGCTGTCGTATTTTCAAATGTAAAAAATAAATTCAAGGCATTGTAAAAAATATCCATGGCTCCAACCATTTTAGTGCAGATGTAGAGATTGGACTAATTAAAGTCAGATATGAAAATGTTCAGCTGTCGTAAATCCACCCTGCGAAAGCAGTGAACTTTCTTAGGTGGTCGATCAGACTTTTTGTCATTGGCAGCCTTAATATTGATAGTCACATCGAAAGTAGGATAATAGGGATATTCGGGTTGCTCAAGAGGTGGAACCCTTACCAAACTGACCCTTGCCGGATCAAGGCCGATCTAGCCTGTACGTTGTGTACATAGCTGAAAAAACTTCGGAGCTAAGGATCTCCGGCTTTAAGGGGTTATACCAGTGTAACACATGAAAAATAGGCAATTTTCGAACAAATTTAAAAAAATAAAGTACTTGATAGAATGTTTTGAACACAATAGGGTGTATCTTCAACTATATTTTAGAATTTTTTTGTCACAAAAATATTAAAATATAACGGTATTATACGCAGGTTTCGGAGGTGCCAACAAAATAAGTACCCCAACTACTGCCACCCCTCCGGCCGAATAAGTAGCTGAAACGAAGAAATTAAAAAAAAAAAAATATTAAAGTAGATAATATTTCCTACAATACTTGAAACAATTGGGGTGTTCCCTATACGTCTAACTGTCGAACTGACTGAATTTATCGAATGGAAAACAGCTTTCCCATACAAATTGAAATTTTCGAAAAAATTCAGTAAGTTAGCAACCCGGGGGCGGCTGAAAATATTGTCTAACTAACTGAACATATATTTAGGTCAGTTGCGTTGACTGGAAACGTTGTTAAAACCTGCTCTAATAACTTATATGCACTGTCTCCAGCGATCCATTGATTGTCAGCAAAAAAAAGATGCGACTTGGAATATAGAGGAGAATTTTGAAAAATTCGGCTGTCGTGTACGCTGCCTGGCCACCCAACCACCAAGTATGGAAGTTTTTGATGGTGGCAAACAGCTTGCATTTTAATGCAATATCTTTGTTTCCCGAAGTAGAACGCTTCAGGGTCTTCCGTTGGCTTCTCCGCCAGCGGAATTTCGTTGCCATACATACCCAATGCAAAATGGCAATTTGTTCCATGCAGGCATTTTCTCGACTTTTTACAAAAACAGAAAGTCTTTGAAATCAGTTGTTTGCAAATGCAGCAGCCGATTTTTTTTTTGGTCGTTCCCTATACGTCTAAACATATCGGTGATAGTTTCAGTCGTTTTGCGATAGTTACTTAGTTAGACGTATAGAGAAGGAAAGCATTGGTTAGTTTTTTGGAGCGGACGTAGCTGGCACAGTGGTTTTGTCCGGCCTGGGTAGACTAATTCCTACAGGCCGTCTCTACTATTCTTTTAGCTTCGTACTCCTTAACGACAACATACTGAGGCCAGAAATCGGCAGAGCGTATTGTTTTAAGAAATAATAAGTACATAGATACATAGAATGTCTGCCTGCCCATTGTTTATATTTTTAAAAGTTACAGCATGGCGAAGCAATAAAATAAAAAATGTGATGGGGTACCGAGTTGTTTTGAATGGTGGTTTTTGGCCTGGTCAAAATAATAGGTACACCGGTAATATTTTAAAATTTGTAAGTATTAAATCTACAGCTAAGCTTAAAATGAATTGTTTTTTAATAACTTCTTACACATTTAACAACATACAAGTGAAAAAACTTAAGATGGACCAAATCCAAATTGAACTGTTGAATAAAATTTGCTTTATATCTTCATAAGGAAGGGAAAAGTCTTCGGGAAATGGGGAAAACACTCAAACACTTAGTAAATTGTATTCAGAATACCTTACAATAAAAAGTGCTTTATTAAAAAAACGAGAACTGAAAAATAAATAATCAAAAATATCGAAAAACTGCATCGTCTATATATTAAAAATTGAACCCTTCATTTCTTTCAAACACTGTTGCCAACTTTAAAAGCTATAAAAGAGGCGCACAAGTTTTCCACTTTAATATACCCGGTACCCATAGGGTTTAAGGGTATTATAACTTTGGCAAATCGTGAATGTACATATGTAAAAGTCAGAAGGTGGCATTTCCAACCACATAATATGACATGAAATAAAAAGTTGTATGGGTAAAATTTTGTTTCTGAAAGTTTAAGTATAATCGGATGATAAACGTAGGAGGTATTAGTAATAAGGAGGTATTAGCAAAACATCGATGTTCCCATCGATGTTTTTATCGATGTTTCTCCACCTCTATGAACTTCCACATTAAAATATAAAGATATTTACATCGATGTTCTGTCACAGCAGATTATCTTTTCTCGACTCTAATCGTTTTCGAGAGCTGACTCTCTCGACAGAATATCGGTAAAAAGTCCACTGAAGATGATAGATATGGTATCGATCGAAACGCGTCTGGACAACCCACTGTACAACATACACACATCATATTAATAGGTACACACATCAACTTAGACTTTGAGGTAACAGAAAAAGTTTTCTTCATTATTTTAAACTTTAAATTTTGTCTCATTGGTTCTTTAACTATTTGTTTTTAATAAAATAAACTTAATTGTATCATAGGATAATAATATAACAGAAAAGAGATAATTTTTTGTCTTAGATACGTTTTTAGTCTGATCATAATAATAGGTATATTTCATATGTTGGTGAGAAAATAAAGTTTCATTTCTATTTTGGATTCTTTTTTTTAGCTAAATTCGTATTTCCCAACTTAGTATCAAGTGTATCCACCTCAATTTTTGGTAACTACTGCTATTCTTTTGGGCATACTATTAAAAAAAGCCTGGCTTGTTTCTACTGGTGTCTCATACCACTATTTAGAACTTCAACTTTTTGGCCTTCGAAAAATTAAGATAAAAGCCTTGATGTGTGCTTAGGATCATTGTCTTTTTTAAATACCCAACGGAGTGACATATTTTCCACTGCATATGGTACTATAACTATTTCCAATATGGATTTGTATTCTTCAGCCGTCATTTTGTTCGTGTCTGATAAATTGGACCTACGCCGTACCAGGAGAAGCAACCCCATACCATTATATTACCACCTCAATGTTTGACTGCTTATTTTGTAAACTGTGAATGAAATTCCTTTTCATTCAACCGTCGAACATTCCTTTTCCAATCATTTCCAATTAAATTTATCTTGTATTCATCGCTCCATAAAATGTCTCTCGACTTTTTCTTCCCGATGCATCCTTACCAGCTTTTGTAGTCCAATGCTAAAGTTTGCCTAATGTTGATATTTTTTTTGCGCATAAGTGGAACCTTTCTGGCAATTCTTCCTAGTAGGTTAGCTTCTTGCAGTTGTCTTCTTGTTGGAGCACTGACTGAATTCCTTATTTCTGCTGCAATAGCCTTTGATGCCATAAATGGGTCCTTTTTGCTCAAATATACTATGAAGTGGTCAAGGGTTTCCGTTGTTATTGTGGCATTCCACGTGATTCCTGGCTTGGTTTTCTTTCTAATGAATTTTAACAAAATTATGAGACCTGTTCATTTTTTTGGCAATGGCTCGCAAAGATTTGCCTTCATTTTTATACCCTTGCAGAGGGTATTATAATTTTGCCATGATATTTGCAACGCAGTGGGGAGGCATCTCCGACCCCATAAAGTATATATATTCTTGATCAGCATCAATCTGTCGGTTTCTACGCGAACTAGTCTCTCAGTTTTTGAGCTATCGAGCTGAAATTTTCAGCATAGTCTTATTTCTTTAGCACGCAGTATATATGTCGGAACGGCCGAAATCGGACTACTATATCCTATAGCTGCCATAGGAATGAAGGCGAAATTAATGTAAGAAAAATTTTAACTTCTCTGTTTTTCAACGTATTTCTATAAATTTTGAGATATAGCAGTTTTTTATGGTTCTAGAATTACGGTTTTCATTTTTTAAGATCGGACAACTATATCATATAGCTGCCATAGAATCGATCGGTCGATTTATATGAAAATGTAAAATTCTACATGTAAAATGTAAAATGAACAAAATTCAATATTTTTTCAACATTACTAAAATGGTTCGATTTTTAATGATCCAATTGCAGTCTGCAAGGGTATAACACCTTCGGTTTACCGAAGTTAGCTTTCTTTCTCGTTCAGACTAAGAACCAGTCGAGCTTCTTCTTTAGTACAATGACAATTTCGATCCATTTTTTCTATAAACAAAAATAATGTAACTCTTTTTATTGACAGTAGCTACTAAACGAAATTTATCTTTAGTTGCCAAAAAATCACTAATTACAATATTATTCACCCTATATTTATGAGAAACGGAGACTGTACCTATTATTATTAATTAGGCGAAATGTGTGGTTGACTCACAATTTATTGAAAAGCTTCGATATATGGGACATCGCCTCTTTCAATTCTTTGTCACAGTGTAGGCAGACATTGACAACAACAACAAATCAAAAATTAAAAACTGTCAACACTTTAAGTACTAAAAAACCGTATTTAATTAAATAATTTCTATGGGTACCTATTAATATGATCAGGTGTGTAGATCTGTGTGTGATCTTGGCATATTTATGAGAAATTAAGCCGATTATCGCCTCGAGTTAGCTAAACTACTCATATAAGCAAATATAAGGTCACTAAACATAAAAATTGTAAGTGTAAAAAAAGCTGATAAAAATCTGATTTAAAATTAAAAAGAGCTAGAATTCCCGCTTCCCACTGCTTGTAAAATATATCCGCAAGTCAAGAATAAAACAAGTAAGAAAGCTACAGTCGACTTTGCTCGACTGTGAGATACCCAGTACCTAAACGTTTGTGCTTTACAGTAAAAGGCAATTTAAAATTGTACATACATTATCATACTCTACTTCGATACTTCTTAAAATAAATCGCCTCTAGAAATACCTCCCGACCTAAACAATTTAATGTCATACCTAAATATGAATGATACATTTTATAAGGACGCATAAAAACACACTCGATCGGCGACAAAAAATGAATTATGTTATTTTTTGTTGTCATTTCTTGGTCTATTCCTTTGTCATTTCTTCTGCAGTTGGCGCTATTATATCGAGCGGCCAAGGCTCGAATGCGCCACCTGTCGGCTACAGCTTCCAACACCAGTGCCTTAAGGTTTTTTGTTATCCGATTTTACTGAAATTTATTTATATATTTATTTATTGTATCTATTAACTTCAACCCAAAAATAACGACTATAGCTATAACTATAACTATATTTTTTTTTTACGTTTTTGATGATTTTTGAGGGCGGAATTGGGCGTGGCCAAATTTTAAAACAAACTTGATCTGCGTGCAACAGATTCCAATGCTGTCACCAAATATGATCGATGCATCGATGTTTTTGAAATGTTTGGGAACATCGATGTTTTGTGTCACATCACTAAAGTAAGGGAAAAAAATTTTAATTTATTTTAAAGGAAATTTTGTTTTCTGTGTGCTTGAAAATATCGATGTTTTATCGATGTTTTTATGAAAACATCGAAATACTTCGATGTTTTTTTCCATCGATGTTTTTTATTTAAACATCGAAAAACATCGATGTTTCTCTAGTCTTTACCGCTCAATTTAGCCATAAAACCTGATCTAACAAGAAAGAAAGCTAACTTTGGTAAACCGAAGTTTGTATACCCTTGCAGTCTGTAATTGGATCATTGAAAACACAAGTTTACAGCCAAACAAGTAAGAAAGCTACAGTCGAGAGTGCTCGACTGTGAGATACCCAGTACCCAGACGTTTGTTGGTTTAGATACTCCTTAATTAAAAATTAAATCGCCGCTCGAATTAGCTCCCGACTTAATAATAAATTTGCGCCATTTTTTTTGGTCAACAGTCGATCTTTTCTCTCTTTCACACACACTTGTTTTGTGCGTCTCTGTTACAATAAACAAACCGCCTTCTGATTGAAAAAGTCTGGAGGCTATTAGAAGTATCAATCGCTGTCTATTGCGCAATGAGGAGCACAGCCCAGGCGTCTAAGCGATGGGCCATCGTTTTATTATGCAAGAAGTTCTGAGTTCTAATCCCGCTCATGACAAAGAATTTTTTTACATTTTTATTTTAGATTCTTATTCATTTGTTCTGCTTTTTATTTATTAATACATTTTATACCAGTTCGGCAAAGTTGGGTTATGAAAGTGTATTTTGTTATTTTTTGTCATTTCTTGGTCACGCTCGTTCTTTTCTGTAGTTTTGCGTAATTTTTTTGGTCAAGAGTCGATCTTGTTTCTCTTTCACACACTCTTGTTTTGTGCGTCTCTGTTACAATAAACAAACCGCCTTCTGATTGAAAGAGTCTGGAGGCTATTAGAAGTATCAATCGCTGTCTATTGCCCAATGAGGAGCACAGCCCAGGCGTCTAAGCGATGGGCCATCGTTTTATTATGCAAGAAGTTCTGAGTTCTAATCCCGCTCACGCCAAAGAATTTTTTGACATTTTTATTTTAAATTCTTATTTATTTTTCTGCTCTTTATTCAATTAATACATTTTATACCAGTCCGGCAAAGTTGGTTTATTAAAGTGAATTTTGTTATTTTTTGTCCTTTCTTGGTCACGCTCGTTCTTTTCTGTAGTTTTGCGCCATTTTTTTGGTCAAGAGTCGATCTTTTTCTCTTTCACACACACTTGTTTTGTGCGTCTCTGTTACAATAAACAAACCGCCTTCTGATTGAAAGAGTCTAAAGGCTATTAGAAGTATCAATCGCTGTCTATTGCCCAATGAGGAGCACAGCCCAGGCGTCTAAGCGATGGGCCATCGTTTTATTATGCAAGAAGTTCTGAGTTCTAATCCCGCTCATGCCAAAGAATTTTTTGACATTTTTATTTTAGATTCTTATTTATTTTTCTGCTCTTTATTCAATTAATACATTTTATACCAGTCCGGCAAAGTTGGTTTATGAAAGTGAATTTTGTTATTTTTTGTCATTTCTTGGTCACGCTCGTTCTTTTCTGTAGTTTTGCGCCATTTTTTTGGTCAAGAGTCGATCTTTTTTCTCTGTCACACACACTTGTTTTGTGCGTCTCTGTTACAATAAACAAACCGCCTTCTGATTGAAAGAGTCTGGAGGCTATTAGAAGTATCAATCGCTGTCTATTGCGCAATGAGGAGCATAGCCGAGGCGTCTAAGCGATGGGCCATCGTTTTATTATGCAAGAAGTTCTGAGTTCTAATCCCGCTCATGCCAAAGAATTTTTTTACATTTTTATTTAAGATTCTTTTTTTTTTCTGCTCTTTATTCAATTAATACATTTTATACCAGTTCGGCAAAGTTGAGTTATGAAAGTGATTTTTTTTTTTTTTTTGTCATTTCTTGGTCACGCTCGTTCTTTTCTGTAGTTTGGCGCAATTTTTTTGGTCAATAGTCGATCTCTTTTTTCTTTCACACACACTTTTCTATGACAATAAAAAGCATCTTTTCATTAAGAAAATGTAGAAGCTATTAGATGTGACAATCTCTGGCAATTTTATTTAAGTTCTGCCAAAATTAGGTTAACAGTTTTCGAAGCATACTTAGTATGAAAATGGCTCTTCATATGTAACATATGTAATGGCCCAGTTGTCTAAGCAGCCGGTGCATCTACATTTTGCAAAATTGGCACGAGCTCAATCCCACACAAAACCAAAATATTTTCTGTTTTGTATTTTTATTCTAAAATTTTTTTCTAGTTGTTCTCCGGGTAAAATAACAAAGGAAAAAGGAAGAAATGCAAAAAAAAAACAGAGAAAAAAACAATAACAAGTTTTGGTGAGGTCGGGGCTCGAACCCACGACCTAGACGGCTACAGGCTACTCAGCAGCGCCTTAGGGGGGTTTTAAAATTCGAACCTTATTGCTAATATCTCCCATGTTTATCATCCGATTTTACTGAAATTTTCAGGAAACGTCCGCTCTATTTTATTCATTTTTTGTATTTATTAACTTTTACCCGAAAAAAACGAGTATAGCTTATTTAACGTTTTTTATGATTTTTGAGGGCGGAAGTGGGCGTGGCCAAATTTTAAAACAAACTTGATCTGCGTGCAACAGATTCCAATGTTGTCACCAAATTTGGTAACTCTAGCTCTTATAGTCTCTGAGATCTGTTGTTTCACACGGACGGACAGACGGACATGGCTAAATCGACTCGGCTGGTGATACTGATCAAGAATATATATACTTTATGGGGTCGGATATGCCTCCTTCTGCCTGTTACATACATTCTCGGTTGGCACAAACTTATACGTTAATACCCTTGTACCCTATGGGTACCGGGTATAAATATATAAACGTTTAAACCAACTTTTTCCACTTAATTTTGAGACGCTGAACACGTTGAACTCATTAAAAAAAATTTCCAAAGAACCGTTTTGAAGATATTCGCGAAAAAACAAATTTTTTCTTCTACGCTAAAAATCTTGAAAACCGTAAGTCCAACATATTTCAAATAAGGGGCTGTCCATATATTACGTAATCACGAATTTGATGATTTTCGACCCCCTCCCCCCCTATGTAATCAAGAGTAATCATTGCAGAAACCCCCTCCCTATGATTACGTAATCATAAACATTTTGTTTCCCCATAAATTCATAAAAATAATTTTTTTTAAACATATATTTTGATATAAAATGATTACGTAATCATTGTCCAATAACCCCCCTCCCCATATAATCAAACATAATCATTTCGCTGACCCCCTCCCCCCCTATAGGTGATTACGTAATATATGGACAGCCCCTAAGTACAATCCAAAAGCCAATGTAAACACCTTTCCGACAACATACGGCTCTTAATGGTCAGAGCTCTATTCAAAACGGTGCTTTGGAATTTTTTTTAATGAGTTCAACGTGTTCAGCAACTCAAAATTATGCGAATAAAGTGGGTCTTAACGATTATATAAAAAAAATATATAAATTGTAAACTAGTGAAATCGATCCATTCTAGAAATGTTGAAAAAAATATCAAATTTTGCAAATTTCGAAAATTTTGTAAATGTTGTATATTTCACATTTTACATGTAGAATTTTACATTTTCATAAAAATTGACCGATCGCTTCTATGGCAGCTATATTATATAGTTGGCCGATCTTAATGAAACTGAAACCGTAATTCTAAAACTGTAAAACACCACTTTATCTCGAAAGAAATACGTTTAAAAACAGAGAAGTTACAATTTTTTTACATTAATTTCGCCATCATTCCTATGGCAGCTATAGGATATAGTGGTCCAACATATATACTGCGTGCTGTGGAAATAATACTATGGTATAAAATTTCAGCCCGATAGCTCAAAAACTGAAAGACTAGTTTGCGTAGAAACCGACAGATTGATGCTGATCAAGAATATATATACTTTATGGGGTCGGAGATGCCTCCCCACTTTACCGCTCAATTTAGCCATAAAACCTGATCTAACAAGAAAGAAAGAAAGCTAACTTCGGTAAACCGAAGTTTGTATACCCTTGCAATCTGTAATTGGAGCATTGAAAATCTATCCATTTTAGAAATGTTGAAAAAAATATCAAATTTTGTAAATTTTGTACATTTTGTAAATTTCACATTTTACATGTAGAATTTTACATTTTCATAAAAATTGACCGATCGCTTCTATGGCAGCTACAGTGGGGAGCAAAAGTGATTACACGTTCAACATTTTCGTGTTCGAGCCCTCATAAAACCTGAACGAATGAAGTTAATCAAACAAACTTTTTTTTCCTCGATTCCTTATTCAATTTGGAACAAATAGACGTAAATAGAAAAATAATAAAAGAAACAATGTAATAGTTATAAATAAAAAACCAAAACAAATGACATGTACTCAGTTTTGCACCTTATATGAAAAAATCTAAAGAAATTCCGTATTAATATTTTGTCCAAAGACAATTCGTGTCTTTATAAGTTTTTATGTATTTAGGCATCTTTTCAACCCATTTCTCAACAATTCCATTCAGAAGTTGATTCCACTTCAGTTCCACACGCATCCAAGGACCACCTACGTTGCATTGGACTGATTGATACGGCCCAAGATATATGGTCATGATTGACCACAGATTTTCAATCGGATTGAATTCGGGACTTTTAGCTTTCCACTCTAACAAGATAAGATGTTGGTTTTTTACCCGTTTCTTAAGAATTTTTGAAGTGTACTTAGGATCTCCATCTTGTTGAAAAGTGAATTTTCCCTCATTAAAGCCAAAATGATCCAAAAAATATTGAAAATGGGCTTGGAAAATATTTAAAATAGTCTTCCTTCTTTATAATTTAATCAATTCTGTGAAAAAGTTCAAGTGCGAACTCGGTACTATTGGGTAGAACTTAAAATGGCGCAATTGGGGAAACAAAATAAACCAGCTCTCTCCTAGGAAAGTGTTAAGGTTCGATTGAAATTCGCATTGACACACAAAAATTAGACAGTATATGATAGGAAATGTGATATTTGGTGAAAAGAATCCATGTTTAACCATTTCCAGTCAAATAACATAGGATGTAGTATTGTTCGCGTAGGTCGAGTAACAAGCTTCAAAGACAATATGTGAGCAAGCCGTATAGCATGGAGGAGGAAATATAATAGCTTTACATCATGGCAAGTTGAGCCTTTGCACAAAATTTATGGAATTATGAGTAAAGAAGACTATTTTAAATATTTTACAAGCAATTTTTAAAAATTTTCTGGACAAATATGGCTTCTATGAAGGAAAATGTACTTTTGAACAAGGGGGGTATCCTAAGTACACTTCGAAAATGTGTAAGAAATGGGTGGAAAATCAAATTTGTATGTCGATTGAGTAATTGACTCAAAGTCCCGACCTTAATCTGATTGAAAACCTATGGTCAATCATGATCAAATATCTCGGGCGATATCAATCAGTTTAATGCAACGTAGGCGGTCCTTAGATGCGTGTGAAACTGGCGTGGAATCAAATTCTAAATGGAATTATTGAGAAATGGGTTGAAAAGATGCCAAACTACATAAAAAATTATAAAGACAAGAATTGTCTTTGGACCTAATATTAATATAGAATTTCTATTGATTTTTTCATATAAGGTGCAAAACTGAGTACATGTCTTTTGTTTTGGTTTTTTATTTATAACTATTACATTGTTTCTTTTATTATTTTTCTATTTACGTCTATTTGTTCCAAATTGAATACGGAATAGAGGAAAAAAAGTTTGTTTCATTAACTTCATTCGTTCAGGTTTTATGAGCTCTCGAACACGAAAATTTCGAACGTGGAATCACTTTTGCTCCCCACTGTATATGATATAGTTGGCCGATCTTAATAAAATTTAAACCGTAATTCTTAACCGTAAAAAAACGCTATATCTCGAAATTAATAGAAATAAGTTTAAAGACAGAGAAGTTAAAATTTTTCTTACATCCATTTCGCCTTCAATCCTATGGCAGCTATAGAATATAGTAGTCCGATTTCGGCATATATACTGCGTGCTAAAGAAATAAGACTATGCTGAAAATTTCAGCTCGATAGCTCAAAAACTGAGAGACTAGTTCGCGTAGAAACCGACAGATAGACAGACGGACATGGCTAGATCGACTCGGCTGGTGATGCTGATCAAGAAGATATACTTTATGTGGTCGGAGATGCCTCCTTCACTGCGTTGCAAATATCATGGCAAAATTATAATTATGAAAGATCCTTTGGAAGTTCCTCTTTTCAACACTGTAATTATACCAAAACCGGTTTCATTAAATTAAATAAGTAAATTGGGTTAATTCGGTGCAAAAAGGGCCACTTTTCAAAAATTTGTTGTGGCGAAACGGCTTGAGCTAGTTTATTAATTTAAATGACATAGAATAACGTTACATTTGGGTAATTTTTCTAAAAATATTTCATTGAAAAATTTGTGCAGGTATAGGCGTTAAAGGGAACCTCCTTTTGCTCCTTCAAAAAAAGTTGATTTGCGGTGTACATACTAACGGTCCACAGAATCGTCCGATATAAAAACTAGAATATGCATTAGTTAAAGGATAATTATCCGGAGGTATCACCGCGGAGTTTTTCATTTTATCTTTTTTTTCGATTTTTCATGAAAGTTTGAAGTCAAACATTCAATTCCTGACTAAAAAAAAAAGTTTATTTGTTAAATAAAAAATACAATAAAAATAAAAATAAAAAAACCTCGACGGTGATACCTGGAGAGTTAGTTGCAGAAGCTGTGTGCAAAATTTCAAAACGATTGGTCAAGTAGCTTTTGAGTAATCGTGTACACAGACTTTGAAAATGGTACTTTTCAGGAGAGCGCTTTAATGTTTTGGCTTCCCATTACTATGTTATTTTTGCTCCGATCGATGTCAAATTTGGACTTTATATTATAAAGATGTTGGGCATTCATAAAAAAAATAAAAATATAAATGGCGAAAAAAAAATTAAATTTAAATTTGTATCTGAAACGAGTAAACAAATATTTTTGTTAATTTTCTCTTGACAGAGCCCCTTCCAAGAAATTTAAAAAAAAAAACCCGCACAATTTGACAAAAATTGTATGCTTCACAGACACCTGTACCGCGAAGATCACACAGACAGGCACTTGAATTTTGTGTATTCATAATTGGTCAGTGTGCGTGTTTGCTACGGATTTTGTATGGGAATTAGGCTAAGGACGATCCCAACATAATTTTTATACCCAAATGTACGTTGAAGCACCCCCTTATCAATGATTTTTTTTTTTTAATTTTTTGGAAGAGGCTCCGGTTAATAGAAAATTAACATATTTTTTTCAAAAAGTGATTTATTTTTAACAGAGTGACGTAGCCGTTAAAAAAAGGGGTGAGTCAAGCCTACGCACGACAGTAGTGAAACTTCTAGTATTTTGAGACCAAGTCCTCACAACAATACCTTTTGGTGTTGCATTTAGAACAGATTACCATTTGTGTAAAAAAAATTCCCGTTTGGTTCTAATTCTTATACCATAAGTTCACAAATGTAAACAAGTGGACCATTTGTGTTACATACAATATCGTTTGGTTTTAGTTCTGATACGCATTGGGTCAAGTGCGAGGCCAAACATTAAAGTGTGTATGCCGCGGCCGCTTAAACGATAAACGATGGTTTAAATTCAGTATAACCGTTTAAACATATAGTAATAAACGGTTTAGAATCTAACCTAATCTAATCTTACATATCTTTAGATAAAAAAAAAAACATTTTTTTTTTTAGCTTAATGAGGTTTTATAACTCTTTGAAAAAATCCGAAACAAAAAAAAATTTGTTAATTCACAAAAAAAATCTTTTTTTTTTGGGTAAACGGATTAAGTTTTAGTTAACTCATATTTTGCAGTCAAATAATAATAATAATAATTTTTTTTTTTTTTTCGAAAGTAAGTTACAAATTATTTGAAAATAGTGTTTTTAATTGAACATTATACTACATAAAAAATGTTCTTTCAATATTTTGTTGGACCTCCTTTGTTTTTTATGACCGCCTTTATCCGTGTCGGCATAGAATCCACTAGATGTTGGATTGTTTCAACGGTTATATCGTTGTACCAAACATTTTCCACAATTGAATCAAGCTCTTTTACAGTTTTGGGTTTCTTCTTTGTTATTTTAACCTTTAAAATATGCCAAAGGTTCTCAATCGGGTTTAAATCAGGACTATTGCCTGGATCCACCGTGCCTGACCGTCCGTCGTAGGCACTCACTTTTGAATCTTTCTCCGACTTTACGTCGCACGTAGGATAATATAACGTTTCTCCAATCGTTTAAGGTCCAAGATTCGTGCTCTTTAGCCCATTGTAGCCTTTTTTGACGCATTTTAGCGGTTAAAACCGGTTTTTTTGCTGGTCTGCGCCCATTAAGTCCTGCATCCTGAAGGCGTCTTCGTACTGTTCGAGTGCTAATATCGACTCCTTCCGACTGAACAAACTCGAATCTTATATCTTCTGCAGTTTTGAATCAATTAGCCATGCTTAAGCGCTTTATAATCCGATCTTCCTGATCGTTGGTCTTCTTCTTTCTTCCTGACCCAGGGTTTCGCTTCAGAGTTCCGGTTTTTTCAAAATTCTTTAAGAAATTTCCGACAGAAGATTTGCTAAAGCCAACTTTAGCGCTTATATCGCGGAGGCTTAAATTTTCCGATCGCAAAGCCAATATGGCACCTTTATCTGCTTCAGTCATTATACCCGGTACCCATAGGGTACAAGGGTATTATAAGTTTGTGCCAACCGAGAAAATATGTAACAGGCAGAAGGAGGCATCTCCGACCCCATAAAGTATATATATTCTTGATCAGTATCACCAGCCGAGTCGATTCAGCCATGTCCGTCTGTCCGTCTGCCCGTCTGTCCATCCGTGTGAAACAACAGATCTCAGAGACTATAAGAGCTAGAGTTACCAAATTTGGTAACAACATTGGAATCTGTTGCACGCAGATCAAGTTTGTTTTAAAATTTGGCCACGCCCACTTCCGCCCTCAAAAATCATAAAAAACGTTAAATAAGCTATACTCGTTTTTTTTCGGGTAAAAGTTAATAAATACAAAAAATGAATAAAATAGAGCGGACGTTTCTTGAAAATTTCAGGAAAATTGGATGATAAACATGGGAGATATTAGCCATAAGGTTAGAATTTTAACACACCGCCCTAAGGCACTGCTGTTGCAAGCTGTGGCCGACAGGTGGCGCATTCGAGCCTTGGCTGCACGATATAATGGCGCCAACTGCAGAAGAAATGGCGAAAGAATAGAGCAAGAAATGACAAAAAATAACATAATTCATTTTTTGACGCCGATCGGGCGGGTTTTTATGCGTCCTTATAAAATGAATCATTCATATTTAAGTATGACATTAAATTGTTTAGGTCGGGAGCTAATTCGAGAGGCGATTTATTTTAAGAAGTATCGAAGTAGAGTATGATAATGTATGTACAATTTTAAATTGCCTTTTAGTGTAAAGCACAAACGTTTAGGTACCGGGTATATCACAGTCGAGCACTCTCGACTGTAGCTTTCTTACTTGTTTAAGAAGGGTTTGAGTAAAATGGTTATTATAAGAATACGAAAAATTGGGAAAAATTCTGCAAAAATATAAGGAGGCGGCCAATTTAATTACTAATAGAATGAACCCATTTTTGATTCGCAGTGCAAAATATTAGCGGAGTTATTTGACGTTAAAGTCAAAGTTTTGATTTTTTATGGTGCTGTACGCAGAAATATGCGGCCGAGTGTATATTATAAGATAAAAATTAATAAACAATAATATCAGTTGCCGCTCTTGAGCAGCAGTCAAAATGAGCTCAGTTTGGCTGCAAGGAATTCATAATTTGTGTTTTGCTTTTTATTTTTTGTCCTTGTTTGACGTTTGTTTTATATTGCATGACGTTTGATTTACATTGAAAGCTGACAGTAGATGGTGGATGGTGTCATGTGAACAGGAATTCCAAATGTTCACCATGAAAACCCTAAAAAGTCTGTTACTTCGAGAAAAAATATTTCAGATGGTGCAAAAAGTGTGGAATATTATTTAATGAACCGACGACGAAATAAGAATAAATCTGTTTGATAATGACTCCAGCCGATATGAACAAGGCCCAAAAGGCAAAAATTTTGACGTCCGCTTTACATAGAAGTCCCTCAAGTATGGTGGCGGATTCGTAATATTGTAGGGCTGTAGGTGACCCATAGAGCTGGGAAAAAATCGATTCCAATATCGATACTATCGATCTTTTTTTTCGGTCCAAGATCGATTCTATTTTGGCAGAATCGATGTATCGTGATCCATTCTTCTTTTGGATCAATGGCTTTTGAAAATAAAATCATTTATTTATATTTTATGTTCTGGAAACGTAATTTATATTAGCTTTTTATGTTATAAAAACGAATTCTTTCGTTATTTATGTTTTAAGAACTTGTAACTTTTCTTTATTTATATCAAAGAAATGTATTTTTGGTTTGCTCTTTATATGTATCAGTATATGATCTCCATTAATTGATTACTATAAATTAAAAAAAAAAAAAAAAAAAAAAAGCATCGATTAAATCGATGCACTGAGAATCGATTTTTTCCCAGATCTACTGCAAGAGTATTCTAACTTTGGTTTACCGAAGTTAGCTTTCTTTCTTGTTATAATTAAATTTTCGCATGCAAAACATTTGAAAGATTTATTTTTTTTTCTACCAAATCTTCTCTCTGATATCTATTAAGTACATATTAAGGTGTTTTTAAAGAAAATATAAAGTTATTGATACGATTACGTGAGGTAAAAAACATGACAGAAAAAGGGTGTTATCGCGATGTGTGTTCGCGAGATTACCTTTTCAATCTTTGTTAAATTGGGAAGGAGGGGTCTTAAATTAAAGCTACATTATCCCATTTTCAGACGCAATTTTATTACTTGACTATTTCCTTCAAATTCGCAGAGTTTTGCATTTCTTTACATGCAGTCGAGAAGCACTTAAGTTTTTTTGTATGTTCACGAGGGCATGTTTTTTGCGAATTAAAAAAAAAACGTGATATCCACCGAGGCTACTTTTTGCACCAAGTATAAAACTAATACATTTACCTAAAAAAAAAAAAAAAAAAAAAACCCCAAGAAAAAATTCTCAGGTAGTTTTATAGTCAGAAAGTGTACGAACGTGTGTTCGCGATGGTGGGAAATGCCCATATATATTCTTCATCAGCATCACTAGCTGAGTCCGTCTGTCCGTGTTTGTAAACAGATCTCAGAGACCACCAAATTTGGTGATAGCATTCTTCCAAACTCGAGCAAAGGGGTGTGCACTCGTTGCTGCTAAATATTAAATGGTCGAAGGTATAGAGTGGAGTGCCATAGGTCTGTTTTTTGTTTGTTATCTTCATAAATGACATATGCCATTGTTTTAAGAATTCCGAATTTTTATTGTTTGCGGACGATTTAAAAATCTATAAGTCAGTTAATTCCATTATGGATAGTGAGCTGCTCCAGAATGATTCAAATAAAATTGGAGATTAATGTTCCCGGAATAAGCTGCCTTTGAATCGCTCTAAATGCTTCACCGTCACATATAGCAAACGGCCCAAAACTTGTTGTTCTCATACTCTATCGAATCCCAATTCATTGCCTGTGGGAACGAAGCCCTGGACTTTGGAGTTATGTTTGATGCTGCTCTATTTTCACGCCCAGCTTAAACTCAGCTTATTTTATTATATTTTATATATATTATATATATAGTTCTAAGTTGGAGTACGCTTCATTTATCTGGAACCCGACTGGGGCCATACATATTCACCGCCTTGAACGTATACAGAAAAAATGTCTATGTTTTGCCCGTAAATCTCTAAACTTTACTGAACCGTTTTCGTACTATTCCGCAAAATGTCGTCTTGTTCTTTACAAGATAGGAGAACTGTATTTGACCTAATTTTTATTTTCGACCTGATAGCAGGAAAAATTGATTGTCCTTATTTACTAAGTAAAGTTTAGTTGGAAATTTCATTGGATTTAGAATATAAAACTAAAAGTAAAAAAATGTTTTTTTTTAATATTTTGAACTTTTTTTTTTAAATGTACATAACCTAAAAAAATACCGAATTTTTTGAGGATTATAGCTGTTTTTTTCACAACATTTAATATTTTTTACTGCTTAATTCCGTACAGAATAATAAGATCGAATGAAGAGGAATAGTTTCGAACCCAAAATGCAATGTTTTGGGTGTTGTTAAGAGCTTGCCTGTGTATGGTACTCTCATATCGTCCTTCAGTGCACAAGGACCTCTTAGTTACAGCAATTTCTTGCTTCCATTAGTGGTAAATTCAAGAAATCACGAAAATAATTATCAATGTGCTAAAGTGCGTTAAATTCATGTCCAGCCAAAATGAGAGGTGCTTCCATGCAATGGCTTATTCTCAACTATGTGGTTCACATCCACCGAAAATCTCAGTATCGTAATATTTCGGAGAGAGGAAAAAAATGTAAATAAAGTTGGGCCAGGCATGGTGTGCTCAATTTGTGGCCACCACTGTGTATACTGCTTGCAAATTAAATAAAACTATGCTGAAAATTTCAGCTTTACAACGCAGTGACGGAGATGCCTCCTTCTTCCTGTTACATACATTTTCGGTTGGCACTAACTTATAATACTCTTGTACCCTATGGGTACCGGGTATAATAAGTTAACAGACAAATAAATTGTCCTTGTGATGGCTCTTCCAACAGGACTACGACATAAAACGCACCCCAGGACTGGCCAATGCCCGACTTACAGAAAACAAGGTAAAAGTTGTAAGTTGACGAAGTCGGTCTACGGACTTAAATCCAATTGCAAACTTATGGGGACACATATCTGTTCCAAACTGCCAAAGAATTGTGGGAATTCTTTCAACAAATCCAGTATGAGACTTCTGAAGTGACTGGTACCAAACTTTTTTTTAGTATTTCAAAAAGAATCGACAAAGTTAAAAACAGTTGGAAAATTGTAATTTAGACTTGTTCACATATACACACATACAGAGAAACGAGAGCACAGCGCGCAGAAACGCGGCCGTGCCTCATCGTTCCGCATTCGATCTGCGACTGAAAATCGGTTTCTTGTTGTGCTGGCTTTCGAACGAATGCTTCGATCTCGAAACAGCCGAACGCACTCGGGGTTCTAGACATTTCGTTCGGCTGCTCTGGGCTTCCAGGCTCAGCCGTTTGGTTGATAGCACTTTTTCTGCTGTTTGACGCCTCTATATATTTCTTGCTTAGTGCTTATACGTAGGAAGTGTACTACATATTATTTGTTATTCAAAATACTGTATTTAGGTTTTGATCTTATAAAAATATCTGGTAAGATAACGATGGTACAGCTGATTTGTCCAGATACCACGTGTTTGACATAAAAATAAAAATAGAAACACGCTACATTTTTGTCAAAATGGTTGGTAGGTATAAGTGGTGAAGCTCTTGCTCCAAGTAAAGCCAGGCTCCTTTTTGTTCCACGCCCTCTGTTTGTTCATGCTAGCTGCGTCGTCTTCAGTACCACCCTGAATCGTTGAGGAATCCTAGGATTGCTGTAATCTTCAGCTTCCCAATTTTTTTCAGCGATTCACGAGAGCAGATGCTCTGGTGTCTCGTGTTCCGTTGTGTCCTTGCAGCTTCTGGAGCTTGTATGTCAGCCCCATCTTCATTGCGTGCGCTCCAATCGCCCAATGACCGGTGGACACCGCTGTAATCCTGCTGATATCCCGTTTGCTGTTGGATACCAGTTCCTTTGTCCGATTACCATTAAAAACTGGCCAACATTGTTTTGATATTTTATGCTCACTCTTTCTAGACCATTCCTTGTTGGCTAACATTCTGAAATGGTTATGAATCCCTGTTTGGACTGAGTTGAGTAATATCGGTATCCTTCTAGTTTCTGCACTGCTAGCCGAGCCTGCTCGGGCTAGCTCGTCTGCTTTTTCATTACCTGGGATGTCGCTATGTCCCGACACCCAGGTAATTTGTACGTTATTGTATTCGGCAAGATTATTTAGGGCGCACTTGCATTCTGCCACAAACTGCGAGTTTGTTTTCACGGCTGTAAGAGATTTTATAGCCGCTTGGCTCCAATATCGCGAGCACCTTAGCCTGAAAAACCGTTGCTGAGTCTGGGAGAGTGAAGGCCGCTTCAATCCCCCAGCTTTCAGCATAGATTCCAGCCCCCACCCCGCAGCTCATCTTAGAGCCATCTTAAGAATATGAAGTTCAAATATGACATCGATCGGAGCAAAAATAACGAAGTAATGGGTAGTTGAACGGAGGTCATTCTATGTTCGATGTATGGGGAGCCAAAACTTTAAACTTTAAAGCAAAGTGCCATCTTTAAACTCGGTGTACACGATTACTAAAAATCTACTTGACCAATCGTTTTGAAATTTTGCACACAGCTTCTGCAACTAATTTTCCAGGTATCACCGTTGGCGTTTTTTTAATTTTATTTTTTATTGTATTCTTTATTTAACAATTAAACTTTTTTTGTTAGTCAGGAATTGAATTTTTGACTTCAAACTTTCATGAAAAAAAAAAAAAAAAAAACGGTGTTACCTCCGGACAATTACCCTTTAATTAATGCATATTCTGGTTTTCATATCGGACTTTTGTGGACCGTTAGGATGTACACAGCAAATCAACATTTTTTTGGGGGGGCCACGGGAGATTTTCTATAACTCCTATACCTGAACATATTTTTCAATGAAACATTTTTAGAAAAATTGTCTAAATGTTACGTTATTATGTCATTTAACCCTCTAGTGCCGAAATTTTCTTTTCCAAAAAAAAAATTATTTTTGGATTCATTATGTATTAAAAGTGAATGTTTGTTTTAGAAAAACTTTTACTTTTGCATGGATCGAGTTTTATAGGACTATATCCTTGGACCGCCTAGAGGCGGCTTTGGGAAGGTAGGCCAACAAAAAATTAGGTAATCACTTCTTTTGTTTACACGTTTTATTATAAATTACTTAAAGAAAGGCTCCAAAAACAAATAAAACAACAATTAAAACTAAAGTTACTTAAATTCACAAAGCTTCAAATATTTGGGTACAAAAAGTTTGATTACTTATTTGTGATGAAAATCATAGAAACAGTATTTTTTCTGGGAAAAGCACAGGTTTATATTACATTTGCGGCAGACAATTTGAGTTTCCGATGTACAACCAGGAAGCTTACAGTTTTTTTGTCAGCGCGTGATAAAAACATTGGAAAATGCTCGACTTTATCATTACGTACATCATTAATCGGAAGGAAAGTTTTATTCCCTGTGCATTTATTTTCCTTTCCATCAACTTGTCGCGGGCGCCCGGCTTCTTTTGGCAGATAAGGAGTTTGTAGCATGCAAAGCACATTTGCAACCTCTGACCGGAAGTTTGGCAATTGGTATTTTGTGTTATTAGCGTCCGGCTGGTTTATTCGGTGGAACAAAATGTAAGCGTTTACCATGGCTAAATCAAGCATATGTGTAAATAGTCGATTTGTATACTTGTTGCTCTTTACGGGAATTTTATATCGACCAATAAGTCCGTCCATTAAGTCGACACCACCCATGTGGCTGTTGTATTCGTGGATTACATTTGGGCAATTTATGTCAACGTACTTTTTTTCGGAACGAACAAAACGTGAAACCTGATCTTTTGAATTCGTTTCATTCAGGAAAGGCTTTGTGCCCGCGTAAGTCGAAGCAAGTCGTACTGCCTTATTGTCCTTCCAAATCGTCAAAGACAGTTCGACTCCTGATA
Organism: Drosophila rufa; assembly: GCA_018153105.1. Classification (NCBI taxonomy): domain Eukaryota; kingdom Metazoa; phylum Arthropoda; class Insecta; order Diptera; family Drosophilidae; genus Drosophila; species Drosophila rufa. Next base: position 798,966 of record JAECXS010000135.1, read on the forward strand.
CAGCTCCACAAAATTCTGTAGAATATCCACGCACTTGTTTCTTGAGGTCGCTGTCAGATGGCAGCTTACAATTTGGAATGCGATTCGAGCGAATAGTTCCCAAAGAAAATATTCCCCGGGACTTGAGATATACAAGAAGCGGCAAAGAAGTATAATAATTGTCAAAGTAGATAATCTGGTTTTTGAAATCCGGAACATTGCGTGACAATCGAACAACTACATTTGCTGCCGCACCAAGATCTGGTGAGCCAGTTTGAACAACGTTGTCACCTGCTCCACAATATATCTCGAAATTATAGCAAAAGCCAGAAGAGTCACACAAATTGAAGAATTTCACTCTCCATTTGTGTGGTTTGTCTGGTAAATATTGTCTAAGAAAGGTCTTCATCTTCGTTGCACACATTTGTTCATCCACAGATAAGCGTTGGCGCATCGGAACTGACTGAAACTTCTCATTGAAGTGATTCACGAGCGGCCGTATTTTGTATAAAGGATCGTGGTCGTTAGAATCCTTGGAGGGCAACTTACTATTATCATTAAAATGCAAATTACCTCGTATTTTTTCAAAGCGATTTCTTGACATTGTGTTCTGAATTGTTCCAAATGCGTACTCCCCCCAATATGAACGGACATTTGGGTAGCGAAAAACTGACATAAAAAATAAAATGCCAATAAATTTTCGAATTTCTAAATTGGTTGTAGAAAACGAAGTATTGACATCCTTTTGGGCAGCATACAAATTTGTTTGCTGCGTGATATGCTCAATTATAGTATCACTCAAAAAGAATTGAAAACACTTGAATGGCGTATCCAGATTTTTAAGTGCTCCGAGGTCAGGCTCATTAAAGGATATTGCAGATTTATCCATGACTAGGTTCGTTTGGCGCCAAAACATCTTTTTGAAAAGCGGTGATTTTGGGTCTATAGCCCAAACAGATCCTACACATTCAGCTATTGTGCTTGCTTTAACATGAGCAATATTTTGCTCAGCAGGCGCTTTGCGTTTGCGTTTCTGTGCTTGAGGTGAATTGGATGCAATCGAACTTGAGGGTGACAATTTTGCAAAAGGAGTAGGACTTCCGCTTGAAGTTACACAAATCTCTCTAGCCAACATAGAATCCGACATATGTATAACTTTCTCAATCGCTTCTTCATCTTCCTCATTGACAGGACGCGCTGCCTCGCAAACATCATCAGTCAAATCTTCCTCCAATTCTTCTTCTCCGTCCGTATCAATGTCAACATCAATTGAATTAAAAAATTTTTCAATCTCCACGTCGGAAAGAGCTGATAGCTTATTCACTTGTCGTCGCTCCATGTCTACTGAAGCAATTATTTGTACTTAAATATGTCATAGGTTGTTCCACTTTCAAACTTACCTTATAATTTTTTTTTCCCCGAATTGTCCTAAGACCGCCTCTAGACGGGATACCTTATAAAAGCTATAGAAAGCTATCGAAATCTTATTTTTAGTGTGGGTTTCGTTTTTTGAGTCCTTGAGACTATCAGCAACACGGTACAATTTTTTTTTCGAGCAACAAACTTTTTATAATATTTTAAAAAAATATTTATATTTTGCACTTAATTTGCAAATAATTATTTCGTTCGAGTTGCACAAATTTTCTGCTTCAAATGACTACAGCAGCTTGCGCAAGCTCTAGTATGTATTCCAAACGCAACGAACTTAATTTTTGGACTTCCCCGAATTAGAAAAAACGCAAAACCGAGTCAAAAGTAATGAAAAGACTAAAATAACGGTGTAAAAACACCTTACCCGTCTGGAGGCGGTCTTGGGCACTAGAGGGTTAAATTAGTAAACTAGCCTAAGCCGTTTCGCCACAACAAATTTTTGAAAAGTGGCCCGTTTAGCACCGAATTAACCCAACCCCCCCTTAAGGCCAGCCCAAGTGTTGCTTATCTTAGCAACACATTCCGCCAGGAAGCTCCTAGAGAACCCGTCGTCGCATCTAATCACATGGTGCCGAAGAGTCGAAGGACGGGTCAGGGCCGGTCGGCATGGCAATCAACCTGTCAGTCGGCCATCTTGGCCTCTATCTCCTCCCACTTTTTTGCCAGTAGGCTCCCATCGTCGTGGAGCTCATCCACCAGAGCCATAGCCAGACTGTCTCTGGCCAGCTCACTAAACTTCTTCGCCTTGAGCGTCCCTAGCCCTTTTAGGCACGCTCTCGCTCACGTCGTGTAAGCGATCACGTTTCGCCTGCGAGGTCCTACTGAACTCCTCAGGATATGCCTTCTCCAAACTCTGCGAACTCCGCATAGAATCTGGTCTTATCTGCCGCGTCTCGAGGGTCAGTTTTGCCCTCAGCCTCATTCTTAGCTATCTTGCTAAGAATGAAGCGGGCTCTGTTGGCCCTCTCGCGTCTAGATTTGTGCGTCTGTGGCTCGACCACTGCCGGCTTCGAGAGTGCTGCTTGCTCTCCTCTCGGATCTCGACGGAGCTGGGATAATTTTTTAATTTTAGTTTAATTTAATTTTAATTTTTTTCTGATTGACTTGGCTGCTTGTAATTTAAGTGTTTTAGAAATTAAAAATAATTTTAAAAATAAATAAAAACAAGGGGTTAGAATGTTGCCAACAATAAGTTTATTAAAATCAATTCTTTGGATCAAGAATTTAAAAAATATATATTATTTTTTTAAATCATGTTAAAAATTATATCATCCTCATCACTAATTCCCCAATAAACTTATATCCGTTCTTTATAATATATGGAAAAATAGTTCAAATTGACGCTTATGAATCATTAAGAAACTTATTAAAAAAAAAAGATCTGTTGATGCATTACAAAAATAAGGTGTAGTTAAAGTAGCGAATGTGAAATTCCGCTTTGAGCTCGTTCAGTACAAAATTCAATTTGTCGATAAAATGATCAAAAGTTTTTCTGATGTGCAAAATTAGCTTCAGTTCGTTTAGCTGTATTGCATTTGAAAAATTAGAGCCCTAGTTTCGCTTATTAGAACCATTTTTGACAAATTTTCCGAATAATTCACTATTATGTACTAAATAAGTTCACTGCAAAATATTCACATTTTGCAAAATGCACCTACCTGATCTATTTTTTGTATAAGCTTCCTATTATATGACTCATAAGCGTCAATTTAAATCATAATTTCATATATTATAAAGAAAGAAAATAAGTTTATTTAGGAATTAGTGATGAGGATGATACAATTTTTAGCATTGTTTTGTTACATCTTAGTTAAAAAATGAATTCAAACGACTATTGATTTTAATAAACTTATTATTTGCAATAGTCTAAACCAGAGTTGCGCACGAGACATAACGGAAAGAGCAACTGAGCAGGTAGACGACAAAAAACAGCAACAACTGCTACCGTCTCGACGCGTCGCAGTCAAGAGCTACCTAAAATGTGCGAGCAAGGGGAAAAATTGGATCGCAAACTCTGAACTTTCCGTTTCGTCAGTCATTTGTGATGCTCTCGTGCCCGCCTCAAAAGAACGACAAAAAAACAAATCAACTTTTTCACTCAGTGCAGATGTTCACAATTCCCTTTAAAATTGTTGTTGCATTGCTATCATGTGCGTCGGCCGCACGCGTACAATTTGTTTTTGCAATTTCGAGCGATCGTCGACAACCCTTTTCCCCGCCTCTCTGGCGCCTAAATTTCATTGGCATTGTTGTTGTAAAACTTCACGGATAGCTGAGCGCGAAGATCGACCGTCTGTGTCGACTTGCTGTCGCAGCAAGAAGAACCAGTGCAGACAAATTGTAATTGTGTGGCTAGATTTGGCCCAGTTTAGCGTTAAATAGCTAGTTTTTAGGTTATATATAGCTATGTTTTTTTCCATATTACAGAATTTTCTCATCTAGCCATAGAGTCTTTAATTTTCAGTCATACTACTGTGGGCAAAAAGGAAGGTGAATTTTCAATTTAAAATTCGCGGGTTTAAGATGGCGGACTAGTTTTTTTTTTTGAGTTGGCAGGACTGTTGATGACATCTGGCGGTAATTTCATGTCAATGTCAGTATCTGTACTATATTTACGCTTGTGTTTACCAAACGATCAAGAGTGCATTTGTCGATGTTTACAATGTCTGATTTAATTGAGCAGAGAAGTGCCATTAAATTTTGTTTGCGGAATGAAATTTCGGCTGCGGCAACGTTGAGGATGTTGCGGAAGGCCTTTGGTGATTCTACCATGTCCCAGAAAAATGTTTATAAGTGGTGCTAAAGGCGAGGCCAGACCAAAAAGAGAACGTCAAAGTCGTTTAAAAATCAAGGTTATGAAGGCAGTTTTTTTCGATTTTCGTGGTGTGGTGCACTATGAATTCCGTCTACCTGGCCAAACTGTTAATAAGGAATATTATTTGAGCGTTTTGCGTCGTTTGCGTGAAGCAATTCGTCGAAAAAGACCAGAATTATGGGCCAACAACTCTTGGTTTTTGCATCACGTAAAAGCACTGTCGCACACTGCACTCGTTCTTCGTGACCATTTCGCCAAGAATTCGACGCATATCGTTCCGCAATCACCGTATTCTCCTGATTTGGCTGCGTGTGACTTCTGGCTATTCCCAAAACTCAAGAGACCACACCGGGGAACGCGTTTCGAGTCGATTGAAGAGATAAAAGCGGAATCGACAAGGGCGCTCATGGCTATACCGGAAAGGGACTATTTGGCCTGTTTCGAGGATTTGAAGAAACGTTGGCATAAGTGTATTTTATCGGGAGGGGATTACTTTGAAAGGAATAAAATTGATTCAGGAGAATAAACAAAGAATTTTCACTTAACAAACAAATTCACCTTACTTTTTGCCCACAGTAGTATGTGTTTTATAAGTCAAATGAATCGGTATTTTTGCAATGTTGGGTTAGCATCTAAAAAGTTAAATTTCAGAAGTGCGCAAAAGTGCACTGTTAAACTTACAGAATATATCAAGAATTGAATACTCTACAACATATAAACAATTTTAGAGGTGCAATGAGCTGGGTTCACTTTATAGCTCTATTTTAAAATTAGAACTCACTAAAATCAATTTTTTTGGGGTTAGAACTTATTCATGAATATCTGTTTTGTCCCCTTCAAAGTAATCCCCATGAGATATTATACACTTGTGCCAACTGTTTTTCCAATCTTCGAAGCACTTCAAAAAATCATTTTTTTTAAATCTTGTTCAGCTCCTCCTTCGATGCCGTATTTATCTCGTCAAGCGTAGCGTAACGTCGTCCTTTCATGGGCCTCTTCAGATTAGGGAACAAGAAAAAGTCACAGGGGGCCAAATCTGGGGAATACGGTGGCTGCGGCATCATTAGTGTGTTGTTTTTGGCCAAAAAGTCGCGCACAAGCAACGATGTGTGAGCAGGGGCGTTATCGTGGCGCAAAAGCCAATTTTTGTTCTTTTCGGCCTTTTTTCTCGGTCTTCTGAAAACATTTTGTACCACAGATAAACTTTGCTTCGGTTAAAGGTAGCTTCTCCGTATGCCACAGTCAATATTCGGAATCCATCCGCGCACTTAATTTCGTTTCTCACACAAAATTTGATACAGGTTTTTTGAAAATTTTTTTTTTAATAGGTAAAAATCGAAGACGATCCAAAACACGTGCAAGCAAAGCAGCTGTCAACAATTAAGTGAACATTCAAAATGGCCGAGCTTGTCGGCATAAGTGAGAGACATGAGTACCAACATAACGCCACAAGAAAATCGAAATTCGAATATACGTAACCCGCGAAAATTCAAAATTCGCGATACTTTTTGAACACACCTCGTATTTTAAGAATAATTTTAACAAGTGTACCAGTTTTTCGTGGATCAGTACTTTTGCATGGCACTGAGTTGCAAAAAGCTTTAGATGAGAACTTATTATAAACAGTTTGGAGATTAATGTGATACTAAACAACCTTGCCCAAACCTGCACGTTTAAAAAAAAAAAAACCAAAACAGTCGGTCAAGCGGCTATATGAAATAATGCTCTAAAGTATATGAAATTTGGTGGATCATCATCTTGGGAGCCAAAAATATAGTTACAAATTTCACTTGACTACCATTATAAGCAAAAAAGTTGGTGTAAATCTGCCAAATCGGTTATATGGCGGCTATATGAAATAATGCCTCAAAGTATATGAAATTTGGTAGGTCATCTAAGAAGCGTAGATTATTTATACAGTAAAAATTTCAAATTAATTGCTTCAAATTTAAAGTTTATGCAAAAAAAAAAATATCACTTTTTCGGCCTTTCTTGAGTTACATTATCAGACACGCGAACAGCGTTTCTAAGCAGTGAGAGAACGAGGGGTCAATAGTCAAGAAACACTTTTCGGCAGCGCTGTTTTAAGAGCCGGTACGCAGACGAACGAAAAAAATACTAGACAGTGGAAGGGAAATACTTTTTTTACAGGTCTAAAATTTGCTATTTCCTAGTATTTTTTTCGTTGGTCTGCATACCGGCCGAAAAGTGTTTCTCGACTATTGACCCCTCGTTCTCTCTCACTGCTTAGAAACCTTTTCGCGTGTCTGAGTACGTAGCTTATAGATTTTCAGTGTGACCGCGTTTTTAAATAGTTCTTCGGCTCTATTGGAAGGCATGTGATATGGTCATAGTATTTTAAATCAGCTGTTTTATATTTGATGACAATATAATCCATTTGAAATATTTGCAGCTTCGACTTAGAATAGCTTATCTGCGCACAATGATCTCGATATTGTACATTTGTATACCGCTTATTTTTTCCTCCAACAAAGTGGGCAACATTCTTTTCTGGATCGACGATGAGGACAAGGGCGGCTCAACAGGCTGCCACTAGGGTTTTTTCTTTGTACCAAATATAATTCACCACCACCCGGGTGGTGGTGGTGGTTGCCGCAGCTACTCCTGCTGCCTCCAAATTTTTGGACTGGTGGAATAATTCGATTTGGGTGCGCGACTCTGATTGTACACCATATCCTTGCAGGCAGTCATTTGGCAAAAGTTGCGCTGGTACTGCACCTGCGCGCGGTTCTGTCCATTACTGTACATGTTCTTCTCGAGCTCGGCAATGAAGGATTTGTCCAGCCAGACACCCCTCTCAGCAGCAGCGGGCGCTGGCCGCCGCCTCTGCATATCCTTCTCGAACTCAGCATTGAAGGATTTGTCCAGCAAGACACTGCTCTCAGCTGCAGCGGGCGGAGGCCGTCGCCTCAGCCGCCTTCATCTCAGTCACCGGACGTGACATTTCATTGTGCTCATCAAAGTCATAACCAAATATGATATCGAGGGAGCTATTTCCTTCCAGGCCTTTATTTATGCAAATGTTTTATATTGCCCAAATCCCTTATTATTGAATATGCCTCTTCTTCCAATTGAATTACTTTAACTTTATCTGCTCTTCTAAACTCCTGGACTGGACTTTTGCCTACATTATTATTTTTGGCGGGATCTATATTTTTGAAATGTGTGAAGAAACGGTAAGAGAGAGTGAGAGACCAATAGTCTAGAACGACCTGTTTATAAATTTATATTCTGTTCGTCACACCGCTCTAGAAATACCAAAAGTATCTCCATACCACTTCCTATTTTTTTTTCGTTCGTCTGCGAACCGGTCGAGAAGTGTTTCTCGACTATTAACCCCTCGCTATAAAAATAAAAAATAAAACTCCTGGACTGGGTTTTTGCATACAATATTATTTTTGGCGGGATCTATATTTTTGAAATGAGTGAAGAAACGGTAAGAGAGAGTGAGAGACCAATAGTCGCGAACGACCTGTTTTATAAATTCTGTATTCTGTTCGTCACCCCGCTATAGAAATACCAAAAGTATTTCCCTTCCACTTTCTAGTATTTTTTTCGTTCGTCTGCGTACCGGCTCTTAAAACAGCGCTGCCGAAAAGTGTTTCTCGACTATTGTCCCCTCGTTCTCTCTCAATGCTTAGAGACAGTACGTAGCTTTACGCAATAAAAATTAATAATATAATATTTAATTATTTTTATGTTGCAGAAGACGTCGACGAGAATATTGAGTGTATTTCGCCAAAACTTCTTAATATAATGAGCACAGATGTGGCCAAACTAAAAGCTAAACATGCTCTGGATTCCATACCGAAAAATAAACTAACACTTCTTATTAATTATGCAATGCGTAACGTCTACTTAGCTAGAAACTATTTTGCTGGACCGGTAAATATTGCACTCATAAACATATTTGATTAATGACAATTTTTATATTTTGATATATATTTATTTATACGTTATTTTTAAAAAAATTATTTTTAAGTCGGTCATAGAAATCGTTGTTGATTGGCTATTATGGACCGATTTTTCAATAACAGGTTGACAATCATCGAGATAAATTGTTATTCTGAGTAATTAAAGGCAAATTTTTCAATGTCAGGGGGTAACTTTTTTCATTGAGATAAAGAGAAACACCCTCGAATGCGTATTTATTTATATTATCTATTACTTTAAGCCGAAAATCACGACTATAGCTTATATAACGTTTTTTTTTAAGATTTTCGGGGGCGGAAGTGGGCGTGGCCAAATTTTAAAACATACTGGATCTGCGTGCAGCGGATTAGAATACTGTCACCAAATTTGATGGCTCTAGCTATTATAGTCTCTGAGATCTGTTTACCAACACAGACAGACGGACATACGAACAGACGGTAATTAAGAATATATCGGCGCAGATTTGCAAAAGTATCGTATGTCGAAAAATCAAATTTTCCAGATGGTTTATTTTAATGTATTCAGCATAACAGAGCAAAATCGTCACCAATTTTTTCAGTTTGTATGGTTTTAGCTATACTATCCGTTAACAACTTAAACATTGCCAAAAATTGCGCCATTAAAAAAAAAAAACAGGTTGGATGTTTGCACATACAATACGTTCGTCCGCTCTGTTTTAAAGGCGTCGGCCGCAAAATGTGAGCCATACGATAATAAAATAAAAAGTCGTTTTTGGACGATGATTAAGTAATCATTTTATATTCAAAACAAGAAAGGAAGCTAACCTCGGTAAGCCGAAGTTTGTATATCCTGCAGTCTTCAATTGGATCATCCATTTTGATAAAATTTAAAAAATATCTCAATTTATACATTTTTCTAACATTTACCTACACATTTTAGATTGTACATTTTCGTATAAATCAACCAATCGCCTCTATGCCAGCTATATGATATAGTTGTCTGAACTTAATAAAACTAAAACCGTAATTCTACAACCGTAAAAAACAGCTATGTCTCGAAATTTATACAAATACGTTGAGAAAAAGAGAAGTTTTAATTTGTTTTCACCACACTAAGACTCCATACAGCAAAGTCGAACGCCCCACCGATATGTAAATCCAATGCATTAGAGCAGGTGATAAGCCCCATGTGCAACTAAGCATCTACTTGGATGCGTATAGCGCTTTGGTGGCCTTTTTCACCCTGTCCATTACATTGGGATTCCATGCTAGCTGGCTGTCTAGTACTATCCCGAGGTATTTGACTTGTGTTTTCGGGGTCAGCCTGGTTGAGTTGACTTTCGGGGGGATCCATAGCGGCGGTACCTTGTATCTCTTGGTAAAGAGAATGAGGTCCGTCTTGTCCGCGTTGATACTGAGTTCTACCTTCTCCGCCCACTCACATACCTCCCTGAGTATTAATTCCATGATAGAGCTGAGAGTCGATGAGCTGTTATTTTGGAGTCTTTCCCTTCGAATCTCTTGATTAGGTCGTCCACCACCATATTCCATAGGAGGGGCGACGGAACTCCACCAGGAAGACAATCCAAGAGGTCCTCCATTGGATAGGGATATAGCCCGTGCTTAGACAAGCTGTACTTTGTATATTGCGGAGAGCCATGGGGTGAACTCATCTTTGGTCACCTGTAGCATGGCTGGAAATATTCCGTTTAGGCCTGGTGCTTTTATACTCGTAAAGGAGTCTTTAGCCCAGTGGATTCTTCTAGACGATATCAGATCCTATGGGGGATTTTCAATCCCAATTGCTACGACCTGGGGCTCATTGGCATCGGAAACCTCCGTGCATTCTGGGAAGTGTACTTGCATTAGTGCTGTGCCTCTAAGTGCCTCTTCGCTGCCCTCAGTCCACTGTCCGTCGTCGCGTTTAAGCTGACTCTGTACGGTAGGTTGCTTTGGTAACAACTTTCGGAGTCTAGCCGTTTCTGGGACCGTCCCGATATTGGAGCAGAAGGTTCTTCACGAGTAGGGTTTTGTATTCGTTGATGACATCATCTTTTGCCTGCTTGGCGATTCTGAAAAATTCCCTGAGGTTATTTCTTTGTTTCGATAGGTCCTTGTTCCACCAGGGTAACTTGGTCCTTTTTTTCGTTCTCGATACTGGGCATGATGCATGGTATGCATGGAGTAATTGGAAAGGGTCTCTAGGGACGTTTTTATGTCTTTCGCGGAATTTTACTAGGCCCGGACATGTGGCGAGCCTTGTCTTGACTGTCTTTTTAAACTTTTCCCAGTTTGTATTCCGTGGGATTCTAAACTCAGCGAAATTTAATTAAAGGCACATGGATATTTAATGTTTTATGGGAAATTAGATGATAAACGCATCAAATTTTTATTAAATAATAAAGTAAATAACGATATTAGTTCAACAAATGTCTTAATACTACAAATCAACAGGTGTTAGATTAACAAACAAATTATTTTCAAACAATTTTTTTTTATACAGCGAAAGTCAATTAGAGGCATGTATTTAAATTATATGGAAAAATAACAATATACATATTATTTTCGAAGAAAATAATGATTAATAGTGAGTCCAGCTTCCAGATTTTGAAATCACTTCAAAAATTCGATTTTTTATTGAGTCTATGACCTTTTGAACCTCTGAAGTAGGAATTTTGGCCCATTCATTGACTACAGCAATTCTGAGCTCTTCCACCGACTCGAATTTGCGATGACCTGCATATACACGGCTGGCCAAGTTACCCCACATGTTCTCTATAGGATTTCGATCTGGGGAACGTGCTGGCTACTTCATAACATCGATCTGCTTCTCCTGAAACCAATTAACGCTGAGTCACGATACATGTATGGCAGCGTTATCCTGCTGAAAAATTGTGTTTGAAGTAGGTTGCTGATCCAAAAAGTTGATTAATACTTCATCCAACATGGTTATATACTTTTCCGAGCTCATTCGCCCATTCATTCATCCATATCATTAACGAATCTCCTTCAAAGTTCCGATTAGTAGAAAAGGATTCGGGCTTCTTCAAATCGTGGCAGTAATAGTTAAAACCATCTGAACCGTCAAGGTTGAATTTTTTCTCGTCTGAAAATATTACCTTCTTCCATTGATCGGTCCATGACATGTGTTTTTCGGCAAACTCCAATCTTGCAACTTTATGCGATTCCTTAAAATCTGGTTTAGACTTGATTTTCTTCCGAAATAACCGATTACTTCCAGATAAAATTTGTTGTACACGACGCTTAGTAACTTGGAAAATTTAGCACCTTCTTTTTACTTGAGGACTTGAAACACACTGCCTTTCAAAACGTTCAGAAACTCTGAATAATGGGCAAGCTTTAGCCTAAACTAACTGTTAGCTCTCTTTAAGCTAAAAATAGAAATAGAGAGACGAATGTAAAAGGGAGAATAGGATTTGGTTCCAATACATTTTAAGGTGACTAAACGGACCTGCCTTTAATTGAATTTCGCTGAGGGTATAGACTGTCAGCTTTGGCAAATGTTTGAATTCGTATTTTTTTTCTCGAGACTAACAATAAGTGTGTCAAGTCTTATATTAATAACCTAACTAACAGTCATATGTATGACTGGCACTGAGTTGTATGGCCCTGACAATTATTGCTGGGTTGGAAGGTCGTTTCGTTGTAGGCGGGTTCTGCTGGAAACCCGAGTCAAGCCTCTTGCCAGATGATTAGGGTGCCTAGTAAGTTTTTTATTATAGGTCGTCTTTTGCTTGTCTATTCAATCTTTTACTGCAAGAATGCCGAGATCCCTATGGATGTGTTGGTTGCGAATATACCATGGTGCCCCAGTGATAGTTCTCAGGATTTTTGATTGCGCGCGCTGTATGATGTCTATATTGCTGCTGCTCGCGTTTCCCCACAGCTGGGAGCTGTCCAGATAGGCTTTAGGGTGGAGTTGTAGAGCAGGACCTTGTAGTCCAGACGCAGTGGCGATCGGGCGTTTAACATCCAGTGAAGGCTGCTAGCTTTTAGTTTTAGATGTAGTTTCTTGCATTCGATGTGTCTTCGCCAGGTTAGTCGTCTGTCGAGGTGGACGCCGAGATACGTTACTTCGTTGAATTGGGGAATCTACATACTATTCAAGGATACTGGGGAGCATGTTTGCCTGTTGAGAGTAAAAGTTATGTGTTTACATTTTTGTTCGTTTATTTTAATACGCCAGTCAGATAGCCACTTCTCAACTACCATGAGGTGACTTGCTAGTTGAGTTGTTGCTCGGTTTGGGCACTTCGAGCGACTTAGGATCGCAGTGTCGTCAGCGAACGTGGATGTTGTTAGCCGTAGGTATGTTGTGTTCGTAGGTATATTCGCTGAATAAAGGACGAACAGGGTGGGTCCAAGTGCGCTGCCTTGTGGAACTCCGGCTTCGATAGTGTACTCGTCAGATGTTATTGCGTTGCACCTTACTGCAAAGACTCTGTTGTAAAGATACGACTCAAGTAGTTTATGAGTGTATGTAGGCAAGTGTGTTTTGATTTTATGCATGAGGCCATTTAACCAGACTATCGAAAGTTTGAGATACATCGAGAAATACTGCGCTGCAGTATTCCCGATGTTCGAAGGCTGTGATGTTATTCGGTTAACTTGTTCGATTGTGCCATGGTTTCGACGGAAGCCAAATTGATGAGCCGGGATATCATTGTGTGCTTCCAGGTATGGTATTATGTTTGTTAGAAGGCATTTCTCGAACAGTTTTGACAGACACGATAATAAGCTTATTGGTCTGTAGGATGACGGGATTGTGTGGTCTTTTCCCGGTTTCGGTATCATTATGATGATAGATTTTTTCCATTTCCTTGGGTAGTAGCCGAGGCATATAATCCCATTGAAGATTTTACAAATGACCTCGATAGCAGAGTTTGGAAGTTCAATTATCATCTTTGGAGTTATTAAGTCACCGCCTGGAGCCTTTTTGGTTTCAGTTCCCCAATGACTTTTGCGATCTCATTCGGCTGAAACAATGTTGGCAAAGACATAGTATTAGTTTCGGTTTGTGGTAGGACAAATGGACTAGTGGCCTGGTTAGGCTGGAAGACGCTTCGGAGATGTGAAGCGAATGTTTCGGCTCTATCTTCGTCGCTGCGGGCCCAGCAACCTGAAGAGTTTCTTATCGGGGTGACGGTTTCAATTGGAGAGCTTAGATTTGGGTGAGCCCTCCACAAAGGATGCTTTGTACTGGTTGGGGTAAGTTTTTCGATGTACCATAGTTGTGCCTTTTCAGCGTCTTGTTTCAGAGCTCGGTTTAGTAAGCGAGTGACTTGCTTAAGACGTTGTTTTGAAGATGGCGATCTGTTGCTTTGCCAAGCACGTCGCAGACTCCTTTTTTCCAGGACAAGCTGTTCGATTTGTTGATTAGTTTTGAATTTGTTGGGTTGTACGTCCTTCCCTTGTGGTGTTGAGATAGTGGCTGCTGCAGTGAGTACGTCCTCAAGAGCATCAGTAGAGCAGTCGATATCCGCTTCGATGTTGAGCTGCGGGGTTAGTTCAATGTGGGAACTTACATATTTCTTATATTCAAGCCAGTTAGTTCTGTGCGACGTCAGCCTTTGGGGTTGATCTGTAGTTTCTGGGCTTTGAAGAGTTTACAAATGCCACTAATCAGTGCTATGCTCGCTACATTGCTCAATGTAGAGAGAACATACGCGCTGATCCAAAGCATTTTTACTCCTTTGTTAATTCTAAAAGAAAATCTAATGTGTATCCCTCATCTTTCCATTATCAAAGTTCTACAGAATCCTCATCATTAAACATATCCAATCTTTTTGCCAAATTTTTCCAGTCAACCTACTCTCTACAGACCTACAGCTCATCTACTCCTTATCCTTACCCTCTACCACACATTAATAATATTAATGTTCCGTATTTTAATGTCAACGATGTCTTGAAAGCCCTGCTCTCCCTTGAAATGTCCTTTTCAACGGGTCCCGACAAGATTCCAAGTTGTGTCCTTAAAAACTGTGCTGAAGCTTTGTCCTGGCCAATCACATTTCTTTTCAACCAATCCCTACATCTTTCAGAATTCCCCAGAATTTGGAGTGAATCTTTTATCATTCCTCTACATAAAAAAGGCTCAAGGTCCGAAGTTGAAAACTATCGCGGTATCGCTAAACTCTCGGCCATACCTAAGCTTTTTGAGCAGTTGATAACTTGCCAACTTCAACATATGTGTACCTCCATAATCTCTTCAGCTCAGCACGGCTTTGTTAAGCATCGGTCTACCACTACAAATCTCCTCGAATTCTCTTCTTTCATTCATCGAAGTTTCCTTAACAAATGCCAAACTGATGTTATTTTTACTGATTTCAGCAAGGCGTTTGACTCAGTAAACCATGGCCTTCTCCTCCACAAACTCTCTCTTTTAGGATTCCCACCAATTCTACTAAAATGGATTTGTGCATACCTTTCCAATAGAACTCAACGCGTTCTTTTTAACAATCAATTGTCTTCTGTCGTAAATGTGTTTTCTGGTGTCCCCCAAGGCAGTCATTTGGGTCCATTACTGTTTGTCCTTTTTATAAACGATCTTCCAAACGTCATGTCTTTTGCCACAACTTTAATGTATGCTGATGACGTAAAAATTTGCCTATCATACTCCGATCAAATCTCCCACCTTCGCCTGCAATCGGATCTAAACGAATTACAGTTATGGTGCTCCATCAATCTGCTTTATCTAAACCATGCGAAATGCAAGTCGATGTCCTTTTATCGAACTTCAGCCCATTTTCAACCTTACTATCTTGGAAATTGTAGTCTTGAACGTATTTCCCAAGTCAAAGATCTAGGTGTTTTGTTTAATAGCAATTTATGTTTTAAAAGTCATATCTCCGTTACCATTGGTAAAGCTAGGGGGTTTTAGCATTCATAAAACGTTGGGCCAAAGAGTTCGACGATCCTTACACAACAAAAACTCTGTATGTTTCCATGGTTCGCCCTATTTTGGAATATTGCTCAAGTATATGGAGCCCTCAATATATTGAGCAACAAAGGTTGATTGAGTCAGTTCAAAAACAGTTTTTATTGTTTGCTCTTCATCAGCTGAATTGGGATCCGACTAGACACTTACCACCCTACGCATCTAGATTAAAACTAATTGATTTACAATCTCTAAAACATCGCAGAATGTGCGGTGGAGTAATTCTTTTACACAAACTTCTTACAGGTGAGGTGGACTCTCCCCTTCTCCTAAGCTACATTGACATCGCTGTCCCTTTGAGATTCACTCGAACTTTTCGCCCTATTCACTTGCCAATATGTAGATCAAACTTTGCCATTCATGAGCCCTTTAGGGTAATGTGTTCTAATTATAATTTGTTATATACTGTGGTTTCTTTCGAAGATTCAATTGTATGCATATCAAGTAAAATTTACTCCTTCCTGGATTCGAATAATTTGTAATAATAATCTCGCTTTGTTAAATTTTTTTATTTAATATACATGTATTTTAGTAATAAGCTATGTTAAGGCAAGTTAGCAGTTCATTGTTAACTATAAACCAAATAAACAAGAGTTATTAGTACTGGCGAATGGTCTGATGAAAGATCCGAAAGCGCTTTGGCACATATAATGTTGCGTGGGATATTTTTTGTCACCGCAAAGTCGATTAAGTCTGGCATCTTTCTGGGGTCTGCTGGCCAATATGAGGGGCTACCAGGGGGAAGAGAATTGTCCTCCCGAGATTGTAAAGCGATGCGGGCAGTAGACAGCGGCTATGGAAAGGTTGCCGTTACCTGACAGCACTTTAATAGCCGTCTACCTTTGGTAAAAGTGGTGCTTTATGCGTTATCTGACTAGACGTTGGTTCCGCCGTGAGCTTTACCATCTGGATGATCTGTGCGGTAGAAGGCGTAACCTCTTATTTGGAAGTTGTATTTGCTTGTGATGTGCGTCTCTCCAAGCAGCATAACATTGATATGATTTTCATTCAGGAACTGTGTTATTTCAAGTTTATGTCGTGAAACGCCATAAGCGTTCCACATGATTATACGTAGACTAGACATCAGATATTTGGACTGCTGACCTACAAGCAGCTGTATCACCATGTTCTGGTATGGAACAAGTGTTTGCATGGTCGTTTTCATGAAGGACATTAATTCTGTCAGACTTTGTTGCATGGTCAACATCATAGCTTCCATTGTGCTTTGTGGCTGTCTTGGGGCTTTCTGAACGTTTTCTAGATTAGACTGAAGGGGGTTTTCCATACCTGTTCGGAGGGCATCGGCGTAGGAGAAGGCCTTCTGGGTATTCAGCGGACCAAATGAGGATCTTGCGGCCTTGGCAAAGAATACTTCCGGCGTCGTTTGTGAGCTAGTGTACACGTTTCTTGTATTCTGATGGCGCGTTGCTGTCACTCTTCTCATGCGACGCTTCAACTCCTTGTAGACCACACACCCCCTGTAGTTTGCGGTATGGTTTCCTCCGCAGTTCCCACATTTCTTAGTGTGGGGGTCTTTCTTGTTAGCAGGGCAGTTAGCGGAATTGTGGAAGTCTCCGCATACTACACAGACTGATCGATGTGTGCAGTATGTCCTGGTGTGTCCATACTCCTGGCAGTTTGTGCATTGCACTGGGCCGTTTCTTTTATGTGGCTCTTCCACCGTAATTCTTCGGTGCAAGAGGAATTGCAGGTTGTAAACGGGGTACACTGTGTTTTCCTTCAAGGCTCTGCTATCTGGCTCCAGCTCGACCTTAAAGAGTGGTTGCGGTTGTTGCGTTTTGAGTTACTTCGGGCTCGATTCCCTTTAGTACCACTTGCAGGCCCTTGCTGGTTTTTAATTGGTACGTGTAATAATTTTTTTTTATTTGTCCAGGTATTTGGACACAGCTCGGAAGTGTTCTTCAGATTTCGTTTGAACTTTGGTTTCGTGAATATTCCCTTTAGTAAGCGGAACAACATGAAAATTTCCGTCCCCGACAAGCTTTTCTCCCTTATGTAGATTGGTGGGGGCTTCGATTTCTTTTGGGTTTCTTGACCCATTTCCGGTAGATCATCCGCTAAAAGGGCAAATCTGTTGCTGTTAGATCAGGAGATCATTGTCTCCTTGGACACGGTTTATCTTTGGCTTGTTACAGACACCGCTGTTCTGCGGGCTAAGTTTACGCTTGGTTTGGATGTAGCGATCCATGCCGGTCTGTATGGCCGGGCCGCCTGTTGAATATTGCCGATTTTGCCTTTGGAGCTTGCAGTTTTTGTTGTTATTGTATTTGGCGCTGCATTCGATGACATCGCAGTCGTTTCCGCGATTTTGGTTGTTCCTGCTGTTGCTTTTTCCGCCGTTACTGTATTTGTTGCTGGTGCTTTCGCTGCAGTTGCAGACATTTTGTTACAGCTTGTTGTTGGGGTTTTACACTGAGAACTCCATGATGTAGGTGTAGGAGTGGGTAGAGCGGGTGAGCAAGACCGTGCTCTTTGGCTATCGACCGCCAGACGGTTGCTCTTTGTCGCCGTTTCGTTGCTGTCGCGCGTTGAGAAATACGAGAAATAACCGTTACTTGGGCTCACGGAGCTTCTACGCTCTTTCTTTTGTTCGTCGCTCATTGAGCTATTTCGCGTGGCACTTATTTTTATAAAATAATTATGCACTTGTTTTAATCATATCACTTATTTTGTGAGTCGAAAACTATTTATTTTTCTGATTTAGCGTCTTTTCGCTTATCTTGGAATACTCCAGTATTTTATACTTTATTTTTGGCTTAAAATCATTCACTTTCTAAAATTTTTCCCGGAGCTCACGCGAGACACTTCCGCTCTCTACGGTTTTGCGCTCAGGTTACGAATAATTATACGAATAATTATTCGTATTCGAATTGGATGTACTTGTGGTCTGAGAAGGATGGTCTTTCGAGAACTCTCCATCCTGATAGCATAGTACATTGCCCTGTGAAGAGTGTTATGTCTAGTACATTTGATGATGTGGGGCCTACGTATGTATGCTCCTCTTCCACATTTGCTTTAGATAAGTTGATTGAAAGTATAAATTCTAAGAGTGACTCACCTCTGCCGTTGATGTCGGGGCTCCCCCACACGCTATGATGTGCGTTGGCGTCTGCACCCACGAGCAGTTGCTGGTCTTTCGGGCCGGATTCTAATAGGCTCCTGAGTTCCTCCGGTGGAGCTGTCCTGTCGTGTGCCATGTAGCAGGAAGCTACCAAAAAGCGCTTCTCCTCGCTCTCTAGCATCACCACAGTCAGGTCATCAGAGCTGTAATGAGACGACGGAATTGCCAGAGGCAATCCATGGCTCCTGGACCAAGGCTGTGTCGACCCTTGCTCCATGGCAATCAGGAGTTCCGTCGATGCGACCTTGCTTTAATGGAGGTTGAGCTGCAGCACCCTCCTGACGGGTTGACTCAGGTCACCGTTCTCCTCCTTATCCGAACCTTCCAACGTTAGATCCTGGGCGGCATCGACGATGGACTCCAGACCTAGGTCCTTCTCTACCTCGCCCGCCTGCAGGGTATGCGCATCTTTGTCCCCGGGGTGGCGCTTTTTGAGGCATACGTATGCCCCACGCCATCTTCCCGAATCGTGGATACAGGACATCCAACGCCTCTGTTAATCTGAAGGACCAGACATTGGCCCGCCTCTTTGAGTAGTGGGCTCGCAATGTGGAGGATCCTTCAGTCAACGGTTGGGATGTCGAGGTTTTGTCGCTGCAGTAGCTTCAGCGCACGGTCCCCTTGGATTGCTATGAGAAAGAGTACCTTCGCCTTCAGTATGGATGGAATTAACTCCCTGTCCACCACCTCCAGCTTGGCCCCCTTCAGGATTTGTACGCCATTCAGCCACCCGTCACCATTAAGTGTGGGCATGGAAGCCTTGGAGTCTTCCTCCAACCGTGTAAACAGCGATTCCACAAGCGCGCATGCACTTTCATCCACCGCGCCTCGATCATCTTGCCATTTTCGTCGCTCCGGTCCATAAGTGTCACGATCAAATGTCGTTTGGTCACCTCACTGACCTTCGTCTTCGTCTTGGTTGGCTTCGCTTTGGTGGGTAGAGGGCCTGCCTCCTTGAACCCGCGTTGCGGCTTGCTCGACGGAGCGTCCTTAGCCGCGCTCTCGGCGGAGCGTTCCCTCTTGTTGGCAAGCATCTCCTCCACCTTATTTGCGAAACCTTTTGAGGCCGTTTGCGGGAATTTTGCGAAGTGCAGCCGGGTTTCCTCAATCCTTTTCTCTGCCCAGGCCAGCTTTTCCTTCTCCTCACTGGAGAGGGTCGGCTTGTCCTGGAGCCGGCTCCGAATTTTCAGGGCAGCCTCATACTGCGCCTTCGCAATCATCCCCTCGCTTGAGCGCTTCGGCCCGTCCCTGCGCAGGGAGCTGGTGCCTGGCTTTGGCAAGCGGAGAAGTCTCTCTTCGTCTTCATGGCTCTCAAATGAAATGTAAATGAAAATAAAAGGGACCAAGGGGAAATTTTACAAAATCAACAAAGGAAATCCGAGTATGTTATAGGGAAATCCGAAAATGTTATCAAACTCTCTTCCGAGTGAAAACTGAAACAGACCTATAACATTAAGTCTAAAGTTACACACAGAATTTCAATTCTGAATTCTGGAATACGCACGTTTAAGTATGCGCTAGTGTGGGGAGTTAATCGTATAGCAAAGTTCACTGATGATGGTTGGATGGTATCGATCAGAGACCGGCAGAGGTGCATCGCAATTAGAAGTACACAAGAGTAAAAAAAGACAGTCCAAAAATTATGCGTTGTTTTTTTACTCGTTTTTTTTTTCTTCTCTGTTTCGTATGCGGTGGCAAGAATGATCGTCAAGAATTGATGCGATACATTTTTACTCTTTTACTCAAGTAATCTCGCAACATACCATTTTATTCGGCTGCTTTTATGTATGTGTAAGTTAAGGAATCTTTTTTGAAAACGTATACAAGATTGGCATAGCGACATATCTCCGCGCGGAGATATGTCGTCTTTGAAACGTCATATCTCCGCGCAGACGTTGGCGTCATATCTCCGCGAGGATGTATGGAAAAAATGTATGGGCGGAGATATGACGCGCGGACTAATGTCGCTACCCCACAAGATTGACATCAAAGTAAGCCAGCATGATTTTATTGATTATATTATTATGAGCTAATTGATAACAAGTAATATAAAAAAACCAAAAACTGTGTAGTATGTACATATATAAATGTAGAATCTTTATTGTCTTCTTTTTAAGTAACTCAGGCCTAAATACATATTACACTAGTTTACAAATTTATATATTTTTTTTATATAATCGTTAAGACCCACTTTATCTACATAATTTTGAGTTTCTGAACACGTTGAACTCATAAAAAAAATGTTCAAAGAACCGTTTTGGACGCGAAAAAACAGATTTTTTATACTACGCTAAAAATCTTGAAAACCGTAAGTCCAACATATTAAATTAGTACAATTCAAAAGCCAATGTAAACACCTTTCCTACAACATACGGCTCTTAATGGTCAGAGCTCTATTAATGAAGATATAAGCACTTAAAGCAAAAAAACAGGCAATATTTTTGTTATTTATAGCTAGATTTCAATTTCTTTTAAAAAATGTAAAAAAAAAAAGTTATTATTTATTTTGAGTGAACAGAACTAAAGATACCTTTCTCCTTAAAGAGTTAAGTCAAATATATGCAAATCCAGTACAAATTCTAGAAGTTATGGCAAATTATATTAAATTATCATATTGCTGTTGTGCTGCAAAATTGTTTTTCAAGGGAAGTAGCCTGCTTTGTGATTATGTTTTATAAGATATTACCTAAATATAGTTATTTATTTTATACACATTTTATTCAAAAACTATGCAGAAAAATGTTTAAGTTTGGAAAAATACTTTATTATTCGCACTTCTTCGCTTATGATGTGTGGAAACTTCCCGTATTTGCCGTATTTGCTTTCAGCCCCCAAGTTATTCGGAAAGAAGTCCAAATGACTGTTTAAAAAGTGAATTTTAAGTGACATGCGGGAACCTATAGTTATGAATAAATCGTACTTTAGTGAATGTAATTTTAATTAAATAATTATACCACTCGCCAATGATTTTAAAGGATTGGTAATTTTGTTGTTCTTTTATTTCCCAAAAATCCGTGAACTACTTCTTGAAACGCCATCCAAGCTGTTTTTTCTGCAGGCCTCAACAATTTTGTAAAATTTTCGTCTGCAAACAGTTTTCTTTTTCTGAAGCCCCACAAATATACCGCCTTTGATTTTTTCCTTTGAGAGTTTTGGAAATTTCATCCTTAAGTAAGGCTTACTGTGCGGATCTTTCGCCAGAGCTTTCACAAAATTTTTCATCAGGCCCAGTTTAATGTGCAGCGGAGGAAAAATAACTCTTTTTGTATTGACAAGGGCGTCTTTAAGCACATTACAGTTGCCAATGACATGATACTTCCGAAGTGGCCAATCATGCTTGGAAAAATGTAAATCATCTGCCCTGATATTCCAAAGGCACAAAAAGCAGCTGAACTTCGTATAACCACCTTTGAGACCAGTAAGTATTGCAACAACCTTTAAGTCACAACATATTTTCCAATTGTAGGACTTATATTCAATTAGGTCCATACACATTTTTATGGTTTCATACGTTTCCTTTACATTTGTAGCATGGCCAATCGGTATAGAAGGTTTTTGGTTTCCTTTATGAAGTGAAACAGCTTTCACACTATATTTGCTACCGTCGATAAAAAGACGCCAATCATCTGGATTGTGAAGTTCTCCTAGTGCTGCAAACAACTTGGTGACTTTATGTTTGAACTTTCCGAATCTGAATGTTCTGATTGAGTCCCCTCAAATGTATCTTCATCAATGGCATCTTCATCATATTTTTGTTTTTGTGGCAAGGGGCTTTGGAAAATGTATGGAATGTGGTTTAGCATATTTTGGTAATATCTTATAAAACATAATCACAAAGCAGGCTACTTCCCTTGAAAAACAATTTTGTAGCACAACAGCAATATGATAATTTATTATAATTTGCCATAAATTCTAGAATTTGTACTCGATTTGCATATATTTGACCTTAACTCTTTAAGAAGAATGGTATCTTTAGTTCTGTTCACTCAAAATAATTAATAACTTTTTTTTATATTTTTAAAAAGAAAATGAAATCTAGCTATAAAAACCAGCCAAAAATATTGCATGTTTTTTTTAGCTTTAAGTGCTTATATCTTCATTAATAGAGCTCTGACCATTAAGAGCCGTATGTTGTCGGAAAGGTGTTTACATTGGCTGTTGAATTGTACTAATTGAAAATATGTTGGACTTACAGTTTTCAAGATTTTTAGCGTAGTATAAAAAATCTGTTTTTTCGCGAATATCTTCAAAACGGTTCTTTGGAATTTTTTTTTAATGAGTTCAACGTGTTCAGCGTCTCAAAATTAAGCGGAAAATGTGGGTTTAAACGTTTATATATTGTGGCTGTAAACTAGTGTTATTTATACTATATACACTACTGGCCAAAATAATAAGTTCATAGGCATCGTGCCACTTTGTTTGGTAATTGCTCGATTCTTTTTTAATGTATGCCTGCCAATTATTTACATGTTGAAAAGTTACAGTATGGCGAATCATTTAAATAAAAAATTAGATTTATGTTTGTATTTTACAATTTTGATGTATTTAATCTACAATTAGGCTCAAAATATAATGTGTTTTAATAACTTCTTACATATTTAACAATGTACAAGTGGAAAAAAACACTTTATATGGACCAAATCAAAATTTAACTGTTTAAGATGACCAATATGCTTTATATCTTCAAAAAAAGTAAAAAGTCTTCGGGAAATGGTGAAAACCCTCAAACGCTTGATATACTATTCCCTACAGTACTGGAGGTGTCGATTGGCCTTGCCTGAACTACCTACCGAACTAGTTCGTGTGTACAGTACTTCCTTGACTGACCCTATGGTAAACGAACGCCGAAGCACCTATAACCCTATAGTAAACGAACCCCGATCCCACCTACCACATGGGTATTTCTTTGACTGACCTTAGGGTAAACGAATGCCGAACCACGTATAACTTTATGGTAAACGAAGGCCGAACAACCTACCACATTGCTACTGTAGCAGGCTAGTTAAGATAAGTATGCTCTGGTCACACTATAAAAGGGGTTATGCTCTCTCTGAGTGAGCAGAGCGCAGCTGCCTGCGAGCAGCGGGTCACTGTTTAACGAGCACGAGAAAAGAGCACAAGAAAGAAGTTTGAAATAAAAAGTGTAGAAACAAGAAAAGACAAGAACAAAGTGTTAAACATAATTTAAGACATAATAAAGAAAAGATTAAAATAATAAAGAGAGAATAATAATTAAATAAACATTCGGTCACACTACTTCCTTGACTGACCCTAAAGTAAGCGAGCGCCGAAGCACCTACCAGATGGGTACTTCCTTGACTGACCCTAAGGTAAACGAACGCCGAACCACCTACTATATGGGTACTTTCTTGACTGACCCTAAGGTAAACAGGCCGAACCACCTAGTTAGTTGATAGGTTAACATTTGCTCCTGAAATGTATCTTCCCTTTTGTCTGAGCCCATCTGGCCCCCGAGGCCTGACAGCTAGATGGCGCCATCTCGTTCCAAAGCACTTCCTACCCGCTAAAAACGACCCATAGGTGGCGCCACTGTTCGGCATAACCAAGAACCAGAACCGGCAGCATTACAGGGCACTTTTTCCGAACCACCTTGACTGACCCTATAGTAAACGTACGCCGAACCACAAAGAAAAATGTGAGTTTTCGCTGTTGTTGTCTGTTTTCCATCTGTGGAGCGTTGGGTAGTGTGCTGGACTATGAATCTGATGGTCCCGAGTTCGAGTCCGAGTCTTAACAATTGTGTTTAGAATTGTTGTGATTATTCTTAATGGAATTTAGACGAGGTGTGTTCAAATTATTTCTTTATTCATGAATATCTATTTTGTCCCCTTCAAAGTAATCCCCATGAGATATTATACACTTGTGCCAACGGTTTTCCAATCTTCGAAGGACTTCAAAAAATCGTTTTTCTTTTTTTCTTGTTCAGCTCCTCCTTCGATGCCGTCTTTATCTCGTCAAGCGTAGCGTAACGTCGTCCTTTCATGGGCCTCTTCAGATTAGGGAACAAGAAAAAGTCACAGGGGGCCAGATCTGGGGAATACGGTGGCTGCGGCATCATTAGTGTGTTGTATTTGGCCAAAAAGTCGCGCACAAGCACCGATGTGTGAGCAGGGGCGTTATCGTGGCGCAAAAGCCAATTTTTGTTCTTTTCGGCCTTTCTTCTCGGCCTTCTGAGGACATTTTGTACCACCGATAAACGGTGCTTCGGTCCAAGCTAGCCTCTCCGTATGTCACAGTCAACATTCGGAATGCATCCGCGCACTTAATTTCGTTTTTCACACAAAATTTGATACAGGTTCCTTGATCCATTTTTGAATAGGTAAATATCGAAGACGCTCGAAAACACGTGCAAGCAAAGCAGCTGTCAACACTTACGTGAACATTCAAAATGGCCGAGCTTGTCGGCATAAGTGAGAGACATGACTAACAACATAACGCCACAAAAAAAATCGAAATTAGAATATACGTATCCCGCGAAAATTCAAAATTCGCGATACTTTTTGACACACCTCGTATATCATAAATACATCCATTTAACTTACAGAAGCTATGTCAACAATAAATAAATTTAATTGTCATGTAAAATAACAAAGCTGAGCTTGTTATAGAGTTTCATTAAAATTTAAAACGATTCGTCCTTAAAAAATACAAAGTTAAATAATGTAAAACGTTCTCAAAACGGTTCTTAGGTCTCCCTAATTAATTTTGTATTGTTTTTTGGGTACCCATTTAAGTACCCTTTCCAGAGTACCCTTATCAGTACCCCTATTATGGGTACCCAGTGCTACCCATTGCGGATACTCATATCACCACCTTTAGCATGGGTACCTATGTAACTACCCTTTTCATGGGTACCCTTATTACTAGATCACGGTAAACGGTGGTGGCAATTGACCCTATAGGCGGACATTTCATACAAAAATGGAAATGACTGGACTAGGGTTAATAAACTAAGTACTCGTAGTTCCTTTGAAAGTAGTCGTACTACAACCTATGGACTAGTGCGCAGTACTGAAGGGTTTGTATTCAGAATACCTTACAATAAAAGGTGCTTACTGGAAAAACGAGAACCAAAGAAGATATTTTCAGAAACATCCAACAACTGCAATGGTCAGTATATCAAAAATTAAACCTTTCATGTCTCTCAAGGCCCCTACCGCTCAAATTAGACATGAAACCTAATCTAAAAAGGTTCGTCCTACATCTTAAAATGTATACTTACCAGAATATATACCCTAAAAAGTCCGTTACTTCAAGAAAATAAAGTTTCAGATGGTGCAAAAAGTTGTGAAAAATATTTTGGGGTGCTCTAGATCAGAGATCGAGAGAGTGAAATTATTTTATGAAACTCCGAAATAAAAATAAACCGAAAATAAACCGAAATAAAAAATAAAATAAGTTGACAGACATTATGCGAACCGTTTACTGAAAAAAAAAAAAGATTCCTCTTTTAACAGGACAACGACATAAAACCCACGCCAGGACTGATCAATGCCTGACTTTCAGAAACAAGGTAAACGTTATAAGTTGTCGAAGTTGGTTTACGGACTTAAATCCACTTGTAAATTTATGGGGCGACTAGGTACTTTGTATTTGTGCCAAAATACGTTTCAAAACGCCCAAGTATTGTGGGAATTCTTGCAAAAAGCCCGGTATGAGATTCCAAAGGTGACTCGTCACAAACTTATTTGTAGTAAGCCAAAAAGAATCAACAAAGTATTTCAAAATAGGTGTTAATATACTCAATACTATCATAAGATTACTACTATTAAGAAAACAGAGGGAAATTCTTAATACGTTTCGAATTGTAGGCTTTGTAGACTTGGTGTACTTATTATTTTGGCCAGGCCAATAACGTCCATTCACCACATATTTAAAAAAAACGCGGTAAACCCCTCTAATTGTTTATTTAAATGATTCGCCATACTGTAACTTTTCAATATGTAAATAATTGGCAGGCATACATTCAAAAATAATCGAGCAATAACCAAACAAAGTGGCACGATGCCTATGTACTTATTATTTTGGCCAGTAGTGTATATATATGTATATTAAAGAACGGAACCTAATTTTCTTATACTATTGAATTTATTTTATTCTTAAGATTAAATTTGTATATATTTATTTTTATAAAATTAATGATTTGCATAATGCTAACTCCCTCTAGATCATTTTTTGATCGGTCGGTGTTTGCTACTCGTATACCTACTCGGTGCAAGGACACAGTAAAAAGAAACACAGAAAAAGGATGTGCGAGATCGCCGGTCATAAAATAACGGAGTAATTTTATGAGTGTTTTTTACGACTGCGTATTTTTGTGAATGTGTCGCACCGGACTCACAAGCGATGCGGTGTTTTACCACCGCAACCGCATATTAGGCGGTGTTAGTACCAACGCCCCCGCATTTTTAGTGAGTACACCATTACTACTTAAAATAGGCAGCGCTGCCGACCTCTGGTATCGATCGAAACACACCTGGACAACCCGCTATACAGTTAAGATCTGTGTGTAATCTTGGCATATAATTACGTATGAGAAATTACGCCGATTACGATCCTCCTTGGGCCGGGTTAGGTAATGTGAATTCGGGATCATTAAAGACTTGCATAAGAAGAGAAGGGTTGATGGCTCCAGGCAATAAGATTCCTGTGAGCTGCAGTGGTTTCTGCAAGGTTTAAGGCTCCAGTCCAGCGCACAGTGTAAGATTTTGCCAATCTAGACAAACTTTAAACAAAAATTTAACTATTTTTGGCGTCGATGAGCAGCATCCGCAAAATTGTTCAACTGTTACGGAAACAAATGTTTTCTTGGAAGATAACAGTTTTTGAAGCGTGTACTCGAAATGCACGCAACTTTGCATTGGAAAGTGAGCATCAGTTCACAATTTTTTTCATAGTTATTAGGCAAAATTTTATTTACCTTCTAAAACAATAAATTTTTATAGTCAACAAATCTGATTTTTGTATATGAAAATTAGGTTGACCATGGACCTCGAGTTGGGTAAATTACTAATAATAAATATATGGTGCACGAAAAATCAGAATAAAGAAAATATTTAAACCTTAAATTTTTTTGATTATTACCAAAAAGTGCCAAAAGTTTTTGGTGGAAAAAACGTACATTGTTCTATGCTATTCTATACCCCCAGAACATGTATAAATTGACAAATGTGTTGATTAATCCGTGTATTTTCCTAGGTTTAGTTAAGAAACGCGAAACCCACTAGGCGAGCCTCACTTGTAGATCACTCAGTAATGTTGATTGGGAACGACACCGATCAGTCTAAATTAATATTAAAAATGTCCAAACTATGTCTTGAATTTCAAATATTAAATTTATGTTAATGGTTCGTTCCTCCTCAAACAACAGTAAGAAGTCAAAACAATAATTTTCTGATCGTAATTTAAAAACACACAAAAGGAAAATTCAAAGATTTCAACAATTGATGAAAATCAATTGCTGAGAGTCGCAGAACAGACTTTGCAGTCTGACGGAAATAGGTAAGTTAATTTATTTCAAATCTGCAACAGCAACGGTGACCAGCCTACAGCATCACTGGATCATCTGATTCCACAAAATCAAAATGCTTTCTTTGACGTATAGATTTTTTTATTTGTCAATTTTCCAATTTTTGCACCATTTTGAAGAAAAGTCTACTTATTTGTTAATTTAAAAATTGTTAGTAATTAGAATAGAATATTGAGGTATATATTTTTTTTGTCTCTGAAAGTTCAAGATTTTGTCCACATACCAACTCAAATTAGTTCAAAAGTTATAGCGATGTGAAGTGAGGGCTCTTGCACTAGCGTAGTTTACACCTGCATAGTTTTTATACCCGGTACCCATAGCGTATTATAACATTGTGCAAGCCGAGATTGTATGTAACAGCCAGAAAAGGAGTCATCTCCGACCCTATAAAGTATATATATATTCTTGATCACCATCACCAGCCGTTGCACGCAGATCAAGTTTGTTTTAAAATTTGGCCACGCTCACTTTCGCTCCCGAAAATCATAACAATCGTTATATAAGCTATAGTCGTAATATTCGATTCAAAGTAAATACATAAACTAAATACAAAGGATTGGTGGGCGATTTCTGAAAATGGAATTAATCGGATAATAAACATGGAAGTTATTAACAATAAAGTTTTTGTGTATGATTCTTCTTCTTCTGTGTTGACAGCACAATTGAGTGTTGCCCAACATGTCCCTAGCAACATTTGTCTTTTTGGGTGTTGCTCAACTTGTTCCTAGCAGCATTTAATTTCACCCACAATGCTTTGGGTACCGGATATCTCACAGTCAGACATACTCGACTGTAGCTTTCCTACTTATTTTCATTCAGGAACTGTGTTATTTCAAGTTTGTGCCGTGAAACGCCTTTGGCGTTCCACTTGGTTATTCGTAGAATTGACATTAATTATTTGGACTGATGAGCTACAAGCAACTGTATCACCATGTTTTGGATTTGAACAAGTGTTCTCATGAAGAACTTTAATTCCGTCGTACTTTGTTGCATGGTAAACATCACAGCTTTCATTTAGCTTTGTGGATGTCCTAGGGCTTGCTGAAAGCCTTCTAGATAAGATGGAGTGGGTTTCCATTCCACGTCAGCTCCTTGTAGACCACGCAGTTTCCACATTTGTTCTTGTGGAGGTCTTTCTTGTTAGAAGGGTAGTATTGTCGAAGTCAGGGCAAACTACACAGACTGATCGAAGTGTACTGTATGCCCTGGTGTATACATACTCCTGGCTCTCCAACCTTAATTTTTCGATGCAAAAGGAATTGCAGTTTATAAATGGGGTGCACTTCATTTTTCGTCAAGGCTCTGCTGTCTGGCTCCAATTCGTGTTTGCGGCTATTTGCTTTTGTTAATGGTGTTTCTATCGATCCTTGCAGAAAAATCCTTTTCCTTAAGGGCATCTAGAACTTCATTGGGGATTACGTCGGGCTCGATTATTTTATTACCATTTGTAACTCTTCCGGTTTTTTAGTTGGTACGTGTACTAATTTTTCTTCTCTTCATCCAGGTATTTGGAGAGAGCTCTGGCTTTGATCTCTTTTGGGTCTCGTGCCGTCCGCTAAGAGGGTAAATGTTAGATCTCCCGGGCCGTTCGTTTTCCCTTTACGCGCGGCTTATTTTTGGCTTTTTACCAACCGCGTTGTTAAGTAGCGATCCATGCAGCTTATTGAATATTGCCGATATAGGCTTTGGAGCTTGCTGTTTTTGTTGCCATTGTATTTGGCGGTGCAGTTGACGACATTAGCAGTCGTTTCAACAATATTGGCCGTTACTGTAGTTGTTTCTGTTACTCTTGCACCCATTACTAAAATTGTTTCTGTTGCTTTTTCTCTGGTTCCATGAAATTTTGCCACTGCTCATGCGTCGAAATTTTTTTTGTAAATTTTTTTCACCCAAGTGACAGTTTATTGCCTTACAGCACTTATCGATAAATAACAGTAAAGTTAACAGAGCTATGTTATTCTTTCACAGTCAGATACATTTTTGAAGGGCAGGAAATCGAATTGTTTTTATCTGTTGACTATATTTTCTGGTAAGGTAGGAACCGGCCCTAAATTACTCCGAATAACAATTTATCTTAATGACCAAAGTTACCATGACATTGAAAAATAGGCCCTTAAAGAAGTTGATAGACAAAACCGTGGCTACTCTAATCTTGGAAGGTGACAACTCTTAATTAATTATCAGCTAAGTCCGAAAAGGTCGGTGAAATGGCTTAACAATCTAAAAACCACGGTTTAATTTTTAAGTGAATTGGCTTTGAAATCATCTTAACTTCGCCGGCGGTTTCTGGAGCACATCCGATAATGAAAAGTGTTAACAAAACTGGGAGGGTAATAAAAAGCACTTACACCGAACTTTCAATAATTAAATCAACACAAGGTCCACTTACGTGTTTTGTTTGTTCGCCAGGGCATGTTTTTCGACAATTAAATTACAATTTTGATATCCACCGATGCTTCTTTTTGCACCAAGCATAATATATTTACTTCTTTATTCCGATTATTCGTGACCGGTATTTTCATTATTAGTCATTTGCGCCAACTTGAGGTCTATAGTCAACTACATCTTCATAGACAGAAATAAGATTTGTTGACTATTAATTGCCAGATACACAGATCGTTTTTGTCAAAAGACAAATGCATCAATGCAGAAGACAAATGCAGACAAATTAACAAACCTGCTGCATTTGTCTTGTGTTTTAATATATGAGTAATTTACATCCAAATCTATTTAACAATATGCATGTTAAGATATTAAAACAAGCATTTTAGTAATTGCCGAAACCCTGTCCGATTTTGATTCTCGAAGCTAAGACCACTACTGCCACCTTATTTAGTAAGAATTGGGAGTAATTAACAAAAATATATATGTGAAACCACTTCTTATCTTTTAATTAAGCATTAAAAAAATAAGTCATTTGAGTCAAAATAAAAATTCCGCAAAATTCTTTTACTTTATTGTGCAATTTGTGAAAACATTTGTGGGCAGTTGCCATTCTGTCATATGGCAGCTCTATAACATTCCATAAGGTGAAAGCAACGAGGAAAAATGACAAACCGAAGAAACCAACAGATCCTTATCCTTTCCTATCGCTCTTTGGAACGAACCAACTCCTAGAAACCGTAGTGCAGTTGCCAATTGCAAAACGGGAGAAATTGAAGACAATGAGATATCCCATTTGATCAAATGAAAGATCCTTTGGAAGTTCCTCTTTTCAACACTGTAATTATACCAAAACCGGTTTCATTAAATTAAATAAATAAATTGGGTTAATTCGGTGCAAAAAGGGCCACTTTTCAAAAATTTGTTGTGGCGAAACGGCTTGAGCTAGTTTATTAATTTAAATGACATAGAATAACGTTACATTTGGGTAATTTTTCTAAAAATATTTCATTGAAAAATTTGTGCAGGTATAGGCGTTAAAGGGAACCTCCTTTTGCTCCTTCAAAAAAGTTGATTTGCGGTGTACATACTAACGGTCCACAGAATCGTCCGATATAAAAACTAGAATATGCATTAGTTAAAGGATAATTATCCGGAGGTATCACCGCGGAGTTTTTCATTTTATCTTTTTTTTTCGATTTTTCATGAAAGTTTGAAGTCAAACATTCAATTCCTGACTAAAAAAAAAAGTTTATTTGTTAAATAAAAAATACAATAAAAATAAAAATAAAAAGACCTCGACGGTGATACCTGGAGAGTTAGTTGCAGAAGCTGTGTGCAAAATTTCAAAACGATTGGTCAAGTAGCTTTTGAGTAATCGTGTACACAGACTTTGAAAATGGTACTTTTCAGGAGAGCGCTTTAATGTTTTGGCTTCCCATACATCGAACATAGAGTGACCTCCGTTTAACTACCCATTACTATGTTATTTTTGCTCCGATCGATGTCAAATTTGGACTTTATATTATAAAGATGTTGGGCATTCATAAAAAAAATAAAAAAATAAATGGCGAAAAAAAAATTAAATTTAAATTTTTATCTGAAACGAGTAAACAAATATTTTTGTTAATTTTCTCTTGACAGAGCCCCTTCCAAAAATTAAAAAAAAAAAACGCACAATTTGACAAAAATTGTATGCTTCACAGACACCTGTACCGCGAAGATCACACAGACAGGCACTTGAATTTTGTGTATTCATAATTGGTCAGTGTGCGTGTTTGCTACGGATTTTGTATGGGAATTAGGCTAAGGACGATCCCAACATAATTTTTATACCCAAATGTACGTTGAAGCACCCCCTTATCAATGATTTTTTTTTTTTAATTTTTTGGAAGGGGCTCCGGTTAATAGAAAATTAACATATTTTTTTCAAAAAGTGATTTATTTTTAACAGAGTGACGTAGCCGTTAAAAAAAGGGGTGAGTCAAGCCTACGCACGACAGTAGTGAAACTTCTAGTATTTTGAGACCATGTCCTCACAACAATACCTTTTGGTGTTGCATTTAGAACAGATTACCATTTGTGTAAAAAAAATTCCCGTTTGGTTCTAATTCTTATACCATAAGTTCACAAATGTAAACAAGTGGACCATTTGTGTTACATACAATATCGTTTGGTTTTAGTTCTGATACGCATTGGGTCAAGTGCGAGGCCAAACATAAAAGTGTGTATGCCGCGGCCGCTTAAACGATAAACGATGGTTTAAATTCAGTATAACCGTTTAAACATATAGTAATAAACGGTTTAGAATCTAACCTAATCTAATCTTACATATCTTTAGATAAAAAAAAACATTTTTTTTTTAGCTTAATGAGGTTTTATAACTCTTTGAAAAATCCGAAACAAAAAAAAATTTGTTAATTCACAAAAAAATCTTTTTTTTGGGTAAACGGATTAAGTTTTAGTTAACTCATATTTTGCAGTCAAATAATAATAATAATAATTTTTTTTTTTTTTCGAAAGTAAGTTACAAATTATTTGAAAATAGTGTTTTTAATTGAACATTATACTACATAAAAAATGTTCTTTCAATATTTTGTTGGACCTCCTTTGTTTTTTATGACCGCCTTTATCCGTGTCGGCATAGAATCCACTAGATGTTGGATTGTTTCAACGGTTATATCGTTGTACCAAACATTTTCCACAATTGAATCAAGCTCTTTTACAGTTTTGGGTTTCTTCTTTGTTATTTTAACCTTTAAAATATGCCAAAGGTTCTCAATCGGGTTTAAATCAGGACTATTGCCTGGATCCACCGTGCCTGACCGTCCGTCGTAGGCACTCACTTTTGAATCTTTCTCCGACTTTACGTCGCACGTAGGATAATATAACGTTTCTCCAATCGTTTAAGGTCCAAGATTCGTGCTCTTTAGCCCATTGTAGCCTTTTTTGACGCATTTTAGCGGTTAAAACCGGTTTTTTTGCTGGTCTGCGCCCATTAAGTCCTGCATCCTGAAGGCGTCTTCGTACTGTTCGAGTGCTAATATCGACTCCTTCCGACTGAACAAACTCGAATCTTATATCTTCTGCAGTTTTGAATCAATTAGCCATGCATAAGCGCTTTATAATCCGATCTTCCTGATCGTTGGTCTTCTTCTTTCTTCCTGACCCAGGGTTTCGCTTCAGAGTTCCGGTTTTTTCAAAATTCTTTAAGAAATTTCCGACAGAAGATTTGCTAAAGCCAACTTTAGCGCTTATATCGCGGAGGCTTAAATTTTCCGATCGCAAAGCCAATATGGCACCTTTATCTGCTTCAGTCATTATACCCGGTACCCATAGGGTACAAGGGTATTATAAGTTTGTGCCAACCGAGAAAATATGTAACAGGCAGAAGGAGGCATCTCCGACCCCATAAAGTATATATATTCTTGATCAGTATCACCAGCCGAGTCGATTCAGCCATGTCCGTCTGTCCGTCTGCCCGTCTGTCCATCCGTGTGAAACAACAGATCTCAGAGACTATAAGAGCTAGAGTTACCAAATTTGGTAACAACATTGGGATCTGTTGCACGCAGATCAAGTTTGTTTTAAAATTTGGCCGCGCCCACTTCCGCCCTCAAAAATCATAAAAAACGTTAGATAAGCTATACCCGTTTTTTTCGGGTAAAAGTTAATAAATACAAAAAATGAATAAAATAGAGCGGACGTTTCCTGAAAATTTCAGTAAAATCGGATGATAAACATGGGAGATATTAGCAATAAGGTTAGAATTTTAACACACCGCCCTAAGGCACTGCTGTTGCAAGCTGTAGCCGACAGGTGGCGCATTCGAGCCTTGGCCGTGCGATATAATGGCGCCAATGTACACATGTATGTACAATGTAGTGTATGTACATTTTTAAATTGCCTTTTAGTGTGAAGCGCAAACGTTTAGGTACCGGGTATCTCACAGTCGAGCACAGTCGACTGTAGCTTTCTTACTTGTTTTCGACATGTTTCACTATTTTTTTTTTCGCACCAAAAGCTTAGGACACGATAAACTGGGAGGTATTTTAATACTACACACTTACAAGATAACACGAAAAAACATCCAAGCCGATTGAACCTTATTATTGAACCTTATTAACATAAGGAAAAAATCAAAGTTACTTTTAGTTTTTCAGCATATTAGAGATAATAAAAATAAATAACAAAAGCATTTTTCTATTCAAATAAAAATGTTGTGATCGATTAAGTCTAAAAACATACAAAAAGGGTTGGCCAAAATAATAAGTACATCAATTCTACAATGTAAAAAACTTAAAGCTTATTAACTTTTTTCCACTTTTTTCTTAGAAAGGGTAAACTTATGCTAATATCCTGTATAGCCACCCTTATTTTGTAGAACTTTGGCAATTCTTTTGCGACAAGTGGTGACTGGAATCTCATACCATGTTTTTTGGACATATTGCCACAATTCTTCGGTATTTCGAAAACTTTTTGTCCCAATTCGACGTTTTAATTCTCCCCATAAGTTTTCTATAGGATTTAAGTCTGGAGACTGACTTGGCCAACTCATAACATTTACCTCATTTTCTGTAAACCAGGCCTTGACTAACTTTGAGGTGCGTTCATAATATATCCTTATAACCAAATCGGGTCATGGTATCAGATATGCGATGTATTGGACCAACGCCATCCCAAGAAAAGCAGCTCCAAGCCATTATACATCCGCCTCCGTGCTTTACGGTCTTATTTGTGTACCGGACGTCAAATTCTTTGCTTTTTGGGCGTCGCACATATCTTCTGGAGTTATTTCCAAAAATTTATTTTTGTCTCGTCGCTCCATAAAACATTATTCCATTTTGAAGACCCTTATGGCCCAGACCAAGCCAAATGATTTTTGGCAAACTGTTCCCTCATCTGAAAATTTTATCCTCGAAGTAATGGAACATTTCTAGCTATACGTCCTGGTAGGTTAGCAGTCTACGACGAACCGATCGGGATAATATTTCATTGTCAATTTCGACGCTGATCGCCTTTGAAGACATGAACGGATCCTTTTTTGCGAGACTGACGATGCGGGTATCCGTTGTGTGTGACTTTTCCTCTTCCGGCCTCGTTTTTCAGCAGGCACTTTTGACTTTAAGGCATTCTGAACAAAACACACTGAACGTCCCAGTCTTTTTGCTATTTCTCGAAGAGATTTCCCTTCTTGTTGAAGAATCAGAGCAATCTTTCTTTCTTCAACTGTACAATGCTTTCTGCGGCCCATCTAGATACATTTTTTGGCTAGGATGTTCTTAAATATTTAAGGTATCAATAAAAATCAACATACCTTAACCCAATTCTTTTTTTGATCCTTTAAAATTAATAAATAACTTAAGTGTACTTATTATTTTGACCACACCAAAAACGCTCATCCAGCACAAATTTAGGCCTAGCACTTAATAAATGGGGTTCCCCGCTTTCATTTTTGATTTAAATGTTTTGCCACACTGTAACCTTTCAAAATATTATCAGTTGGCAAGGCTGCATTCGAAAATAATCGAGAAATATCCAAAATAAGTAGGACGATACCTATGTACTTATTATTTTGTCCAGTAGTGTATATCTTCTTTTTACTGACGCGTGCCGGCGGCAACGCACCAAGCGATCGCATGCTATCTCGCTTTTACTCATGGGCATGGGCAGAATGCAGCAAAGGAGGACTTAAGAATCACAGCTGACAGCATTTTGGCGGAAATGAGCTTTTTCTAGCGTTTAAGTTTAAGAAAACTAACAATAACAAAAACAAAATCATCATTGTTTATGATATTTAATTAATTTACAATATATATTGTATACGGCAAGCCGTAGTGAGCGGACGTGTTTCGCGTGAGCTCCGGGAAAAAATTATAGAAAGTGGATGATTTTAAGACAAAAAAAATAAAGTATATAATACTGGAGTATTCCAAGATAAGCGAAAAGACGCTAAATCAGAAAAATAAATAGTTTTCGACTCACAAAATAAGTGATATGATTAAAACAAGTGCATAATTATTTTATAAAAATAAGTGCCACGCGAAATAGCTCAATGAGCGACGAACAAAAGAAAGAGCGTAGAAGCTCCGTGAGCCCAAGTAACGGTTATTTCTCGTATTTCTCAACGCGCGACAGCAACGTAACGGCGACAAAGAGCAACCGTCTGGCGGTCGATAGCCAAAGAGCACGGTCTTGCTCACCCGCTCTACCCACTCCTACACCTACATCATGGAGTTCTCAGTGTAAAACCCCAACAACGAGCAGTAACAAAATTTCTGCAACTGCAGCAAAAGCAACAGCAATAACTACAGTAACGGCGGGAAAAGCAACAGCAACAACTACAGCAACGACCAATATCGTGGAAACGACTGCGATGTCATCGATTGCAGCGCCAAATACAACAACAATAAAAACTGCAAGCTCCAAAGGCAAAATCGGCAATATTCAACAGGCGGCCCCGGCCATACAGACCGGCATGGATCGCTACATCCAAATCAAGCGTAAGCTTAGCCCGCAGAACAGCGCGATCGGTAACAAGCCAAAGATAAACCGTGTCCAAGGAGACAATGATCAACCCAGGAGATCTAACAACAACAGATTTGCCCTTTTAGCGGATGATCTACCGGAAATGGGTCAAGAGACCCAAAAGAAATCAAAGCCCCCACCAATCTACATAAGGGAGAAAAGCTCGAACGCCCTGGTCAACAAAATTGTTGCGCTGGTCGGGGACGGAAATTTTCATGTAGTTCCGCTTACTAAAGGGAATATTCACGAAACAAAAGTTCAAACAAAATCTGAAGAGCACTTCCGAGCTGTGTCCAAATACCTGTACGAATCAAACAAAAATTATTACACGTACCAATTAAAAAGCAGCAAGGGCCTGCAAGTGGTACCAAAAGGAATCTAGCCCGACGTAACTCAAACCGAAATTATAGATGCCCTTAAAGAAAAGGGTTTTTCTGCAAAGAACGTCAGCAACATCATAAACAAAAACAGACAACCGCAACCACTCTTTTAGGTCGAGCTGGAGCCTGACAGCAGAGCCTTGAAGAAAAACGAAGTGCACCCCATTTACAACCTGCAATTCCTCTTGCACCGAAGAATTACGGTGGAAGAGCCACATAAAAGAAACGGCCCAGTGCAATGCACAAACTGCCAGGAGTATGGACACACCAGGACATACTGCACACATCGATCAGTCTGTGTAGTATGCGGAGACTTCCACAATTCCGCTAACTGCCCTGCTAACAAGAAAGACCCCCACACTAAGAAATGTGGGAACTGCGGAGGAAACCATACCGCAAACTACAGGGGGTGTGTGGTCTACAAGGAGTTGAAGAGTCGCATGAGAAGAGTGACAGCAACGCGCCATCAGAATACAAGAAACGTGTACACTAGCTCACAAACGACGCCGGAAGTATTCTTTGCCAAGGCCGCAAGATCCTCATTTGGTCCGCTGAATACCCAGAAGGCCTTCTCCTACGCCGATGCCCTCCGAACAGGTATGGAAAACCCCCTTCAGTCTAATCTAGAAAACGTTCAGAAAGCCCCAAGACAGCCACAAAGCACAATGGAAGCTATGATGTTGACCATGCAACAAAGTCTGACAGAATTAATGTCCTTCATGAAAACGACCATGCAAACACTTGTTCCATACCAGAACATGGTGATACAGCTGCTTGTAGGTCAGCAGTCCAAATATCTGATGTCTAGAAATAACACAGTTCCTGAATGAAAATCATATCGACGTTATGCTGCTTGGAGAGACGCACCTCACAAGCAAATACAACTTCCAAAAAGAGGTTACGCCTTCTACCGCACAGATCATCCAGATGGTAAAGCCCACGGCGGAACCGGCGTCCTAGTCAGAGAACGCATAAAGCACCACTTTCACCAAACGTATTCAACTAATTACTTGCAGGCTACGTCTATTAAAGTGTAGTCAGGTAACGGCAACCTATCCATAGCCGCTGTCTACTGCCCGCCTCGCTTTACAATCTCGGAAGGACAATTCATGGATTTTTACAACTCACTTGGAGATCGCTTCATAGCTGCACGAGACTATAATGCCAAGCATACGCACTGGGGATCGCGTCTCGTCACTCCCAAAGGAAGGCAGTTATATAATGCAATCATAAACTTGAGCAACAAATTGGACTATGTTTCCCCTGGTAGCCCTACATATTGGCCAGCAGACCCAAGAAAGATACCAGACTTAATAGACTTTGCGGTGACAAAAAATATTTCACGCAACATTATATGTGCCAAAGCGCTTTCGGATCTTTCATCAGACCATTCGCCAGTACTAAGAACTCTTCTTCAAAGCCCAGAAACTACAGATCAACCCCAAAGGCTGACGTCGCACAGAACTAACTGGCTTAAATATAAGAAATATGTAAGTTCCCACATTGAACTAACCCCGCAGCTCAACATCGAAGCGGATATCGACTGCTCTACTGATGCTCTTGAGGACGTACTCACTGCAGCAGCCACTATCTCAACACCACAAGGGAAGGACGTACAACCCAACAAATTCAAAACTAATCAACAAATTGAACAGCTTGTCCTGGAAAAAAGGAGTCTGCGACGTGCTTGGCAAAGCAACAGATCGCCATCTTCAAAACAACGTCTTAAGCAAGTCACTCGCTTACTAAACCGAGCTCTGAAACAAGACGCTGAAAAGGCACAACTACGGTACATCGAAAAACTTACCCCAACCAGTACAAAGCATCCTTTGTGGAGGGCTCACCCAAATCTAAGCTCTCCAATTGAAACCGTCACCCCGATAAGAAACTCTTCAGGTTGCTGGGCCCGCAGCGACGAAGATAGAGCCGAAACATTCGCTTCACATCTCCGAAGCGTCTTCCAGCCTAACCAGGCCACTAGTCCATTTGTCCTACCACAAACCGAAACTAATACTATGTCTTTGCCAACATTGTTTCAGCCGAATGAGATCGCAAAAGTCATTGGGGAACTGAAACCAAAAAAGGCTCCAGGCGGTGACTTAATAACTCCAAAGATGATAATTGAACTTCCAAACTCTGCTATCGAGGTCATTTGTAAAATCTTCAATGGGATTATATGCCTCGGCTACTACCCAAGGAAATGGAAAAAATCTATCATCATAATGATACCGAAACCCGGAAAAGACCACACAATCCCGTCATCCTACAGACCAATAAGCTTATTATCGTGTCTGTCAAAACTGTTCGAGAAATGTCTTCTAACAAACATAATACCATACCTGGAAGCACACAATGTTATCCCGGCTCATCAATTTGGCTTCCGTCGAAACCATGGC
Organism: Drosophila rufa; assembly: GCA_018153105.1. Classification (NCBI taxonomy): domain Eukaryota; kingdom Metazoa; phylum Arthropoda; class Insecta; order Diptera; family Drosophilidae; genus Drosophila; species Drosophila rufa. The sequence continues at coordinate 838,441 of JAECXS010000135.1, forward strand.
GCAATCGAACAAGTCAACCGAATAACATCAGAGATACGCACAGCCTTCGAGCATCGGGAATACTGCAGCGCAGTATTTCTCGATGTATCTCAAGCTTTCGATCGAGTCTGGTTAAATGGCCTCATGCATAAAATCAAAACACATATCTTTACAACAGAGTCTTCGCAGTAAGGTGCAATGCAACAACATCATCTGACGAGTACACTATCGAAGCCGGAGTTCCACAAGGCAGCGCACTTGGGCCTACCCTGTTCGTCCTTTATACAGCGGATATACCTACGAACGAGCGGCTAACAACATCCACGTTCGCTGACGACACTGCGATCCTAAGTCGCTCGAAGTGCCCAAACCAAGCAACAACCCAACTAGCAAGTCACCTCATGGTAGTTGAGAAGTGGCTATCCGACTGGCGTATTAAAATAAACGAGCAAAAATGTAAACACAACTTTTACTCTTAACAGGCAAACATGCTCCCCAGTATCCTTGAATAGTACGCAGATTCTCCAATTCAACGAAGTAACGTATCTCGGCGTCCACCTCGACAGACGACTAACCTGGCGAAGACACATCGAATGCAAGAAACTACATCTAAAACTAAAAGCTAGCAGCCTCCACTGGATTTTAAACGCCCGATCGCCACTGCGTCTGGACTACAAGGTCTTGCTCTACAACTCCACCCTAAAGCCTATCTGGACAGCTCCCAGCTGTGGGGAAACGCGAGCAGCAGCAATATAGACATCATACAGCGCGCGCAATCAAAAGTCCTGAGAACTATCACTGGGGCACCATGGTATATTCGCAACCAACACATCCATAGGGATCTCGGCATTCTTGTAGTAAAAGATTGAATAGACAAGCAAAAGACGACCTATAATAAAAAACTTACTAGGCACCCTAATCATCTGGCAAGAGGCTTGACTCGGGTTTCCAGCAGAACCCGCCTACAACGAAACGACCTTCCAACCCAGCAATAATTGTCAGGGCCATACAACTCTGTGCCAGTCATATGACTGTTAGTTAGGTTATTAATATATGATTTGACACACTTATTGTTAGTCTCTAAAAGGAGATGATTCAATAAATAACAGCAAAGTAAACAAAAAAAAATATATATATATATAATAAATATATTAAAATAAAATCATAATTTTATATAAATTTGTCATACACAATAATATATTCTTTATTTCAAATGGTTCTTTGGGAAGGGAAATATATTAAGTAATTGCCTATAATTAATTAATATCATTTTCCGATATACTTTTAATTTGGTTTTTTTTTAACTTTTCCATTAGAATAAGCTATTTTCCGCTAAAATTCTGTCAGCACTATTTATTATCCAGCGTTGAGTGATACAAAATTGCTCATGCGTAAGAGCGAGATAGCAAGCTGTAACAGTTATTTGTAAGCAAAACGGTGAGCGGTGGTGTGGGTGGGTATCGCCGATTTTCGTGATGATCCCGACTCTGTTTTACTCCGTCCCCGAAAATTACTTCAAAAATAAAAATTATAAGGAAATCTAAAAAAAAATCGTATAGAAAATTTTAATGCCATAACGTAAGATTTAGGGTATATTTTTAATAATAACACTAGTTTACAGCCAAAATATATAAACGTTTAGAACCACTTTTTCCGCCTAATTTTGAGACGATGAACACGTTGAACTCAATCAAAAAAATTTTCAAAGAACCGTTTTGGAGATATTGTCGAACAACCCGATTTTTTATATTACGGTAAAAATATCGAAAACCGTTAGTCCAACAAATTTCAAATTAGTGCGATCCAAAAGGCAATGTACATACCTTTCCGACAACATACGGCTCTTTATGGTCAGAGCTTTATTAATGAAGATATAAGCACTGAAAGTAAAAAAACATAGAATATTTTTGGCTATTTTGCGTATTTTTTGGCTTTGTCCTAATAGAGTCTTTGTCCTAATAGAGTCAAGGTCAAATATTTGCAAATCCAGTACAAATTTGAGAAGTTATGGCCAATTCAATGAAATTATCATATTGCAGCTTAGCTACAAAATTGTTTTCAAAGGGAAGTAGCCTTTTAAGTATTAGCAAAAATCTGAATTAATTCATGATAATTTGTTCTTCTTTTATATCCCAAAAATCAGTGAATTACTTTTTAAGTCGCCCTCAAAGCAGCTTTTTCTGCAGGGCTTAATGATTTTGTAAAATTTTCGTCTGCAGACAATTTTCTTATCTGAGGTCCCACAAATATACCGGCTGTGATTTCATTCTATGAGAGTTTTGGAAATTGCATCCTTAAGTAAGCCATTCGCTTGTTGTGCCACGATTTTATCTAATGTTTTTCATTAAAAAAGAAAATCAGAAAAGTATCTTTAGATCTGTTTCCTCATAATAGTTAAAATTTTTTTTTTTTTTTTTTTAAAAGAAAATAAAATCTAGCTATAAAAACATAAAATATAGAAAAATAATTAATTTTTTCTAAATTTTTAAAAAGAAAATTAAATCTAGCTATAAAAAAACATAAAATATAGCATTTGAAACTAATTAAAAACTTTTTAAATATTTTTGTTTAAATAACTATTAATCGTCACAAAATTTGATATCAGAAATTTTTTGTGTTGAGTGTGCCATCGTCACTTTAATCTAACCTCGTTAAGAGGTGTTTTTATTTGATATCAGAAGTTTTTTAAATGACTTATGTATGTACATACATAGGTCTTCCATTGTTTTTATAAGTTTTTGTTTGAAACTCAAATGGGAAAAATTAACAAACAAAATTCATATAAGAAGTTAGCTATATGGGAGCATTGCTACTAATTTTGATGAGAAAGCAAATTTTCGGAGATATGTGTTGTACCCCGAAATATCTCAAGGGATATACGGCCGGAAGTTACTAAAAAAATCGTGAAAGCTATTTAAAAAAATTTTTAATCTAAAAAAAATAATTTTTATTCTAAATTCTTAATTATAATATTTAGAAAATTTTTGTCAGGGCAAAGTAATTATCATATCAAAATACTTTTCCAACGACATATAGCACGTTTCTGTAACTTTAGTCGTTCAGAAGTTATGGGCGCGAGAAATGTCCTGTTTTCCCGCCAAAGCAGTGGAAAAACCAAAAATTAGATTAAATAAAAAAAAAAAAATTTGAAACGATTTCTTTTAAATTTAAATGATATTAAATTTTTTTTGATGGCTTTAAATTTTATTGCATTGTGCACGTCTCTAAATGACTCTACATGAGTTTTTACATAAATGTATGTATAGTGCATGTAAAAGGTTAGGTATATGGGATCTTTGCTACTAATTTTAATGAGTAATATCTCGAGAAAGCGAATTTTCCCAGATATGTGTTATATACCAAAAGTTGAGCCATCTCAAGGGCTATCTGGCCTTGAGTGAATATCAAAATCGTTAGAGCCATTTTTAAGAAAACTTCAAAAACTTAAAAAAAAAAATTACTTTTAATTATAAATTCTTTAATATTATATTTAGATAAATAATGTCAAGGCAAAGCTATTATCATTTCAAAATACCTTTCAAACGACATATAGCACGTTTCTGTAGCTTTAGTCGTTTAGAAGTTATGGGCGCGGAAAATCTAGCTTTTTTAGCGGTTTTCCCGCCAAACTAGCGGGAAATCGAAAAAGTTGTAGAACAAAAAATGTTCAGCTCGAGCTGTTTAACAAAATAAAAGTAGTTCCAGGACTTTAAAACAAAAAAATCTTCACACACACAGACAGACAGACAAACAACAGGACAAACGTTTTCATTTCGGAAAGGCCGTTGAAATCTTGTTTATTGAATATCTTTTGAACGGAGTATCGGATCAGGATGATCGAGGTGTCATTCGACGCGTATTTAAAGCTAGATCACAACAACATTAAAAATTTTGGGATTTTTGCTCCACCGGCCCCAATGGCTCCAATTTTCAAAATTTTCAATTTCGCACTTTCACTCTAATTTCTCCCAAACTAATCCGTTTTTGAAAAATCTTAGTATGCAGTTTCAAAGAGGTTTACAATACCTTTCGATTAAGATATAAATGGTTCTGATCGGACTATCGTAGCAGATTTTCAATTCTACGGCTGTATATAGTAGTCTCCTTGCGCACCACAGTCTCGGTGCTCATCGTCACTACGTGGACTGCCGTCCACAGTGATATAAAAAAAATATATACATTTGTAAACTAGTGTAATTAGCAGAAGGAAAGATAAAATAAGTAAGCCATATTAAAATGTATAACTTGAAAGGGATCTCAAGAAATTATTAAATGCATTATTTTAAAATTAGAAAATCAATCAAGAAAATAAAAAAATCATCTTTAATATTAAATTAGTTAATTAATTTACCAAATACCAAGCTTGCAATCGGTTTTACCCCCGAAAATCTATGATGCGCCTAATGATCACGTCAAAAAAAAATTCGAGCACTTCAAAAATTGGCTTCATTTTTAAGCAAACCATTTCATATTAAAAATTGCATGGACAAATTTTCTAATTAATAATCGAAAAAATCCTACGGCAGTCTGTGGAATATCTTTGTAAGATGTGTTCCAATTTTCAAGTCAATCAGTTGAATAGTTTTTGCATTATCATGCCCACCGTCTTGAAAGAATGAATGAACATAACTTTCATAATTATCAAGATATTGTCTTCGGGGATGTCTTTAAGTACGTGTAAGAATATAGGCTTTTCAAATAAGTAAAAAAAAACTTTTTTGAAAATTTCAGGGTGGCGCGATCCCTTAAGCTGGTTTAAATGAAGCCTCGAGCCAAATCAAACTACGTAAGGTTTGACTCTAATTAAGCTAAGTGAAGGAATCTTTTCAGTTTCGGACTAGCAAGGTGCAAGTAAAACCTTTCAGAATAAATAGCATTTTGAAGCCGTTTTTTTTTTGTCGACCTAAGTAATTAACGAAGTTACATTTTTAAAAATATTTTTCCGATAACATATAATATAAATATATCTTCCGATAATAATTGTTCAATTCAGACTGCTCCAATTTAAAAATTGCAAAATTGCAAAATCGGGGATCGTAAAGAAGACTGCACCGGAAATTTCCCACAGCCTTATTGCCAAATTTTTCGTGGCTGATAAACAATTTGATACTTAAAATGGCACTTTTTAGGAGACCGTTTTAAAGTTTTGGCTGCCCATACATCGAACATAGAATGTCTTCCCCATTAAAGCAATAAACTGGGAAAAATAAAGTCGACGGCATAAACTGTGGTTGTTGATTTCAAAAATGAATCCACAGATTTATAAGTTACATTTTACTATTATGTTCCTTGATTAAAGCATTGTTATTTTTTTCTTGCAGGAAGACGAAGAGGAAATTGTAGATGATGAAGTAATTGAAAAAATATTAAATGCAATGGATGCGTGCTTACTTATATGTAATATATATTCTACAGTAACGGATCTTAAGTTCTTACAGGAGGATAATATCTCACATATTATAAAATTTGCACAATTTCAATTACGTGAGACAATATTTCCACTACATGATCCTGTTTATACAGTAAGGACTGTTAAAAAAACCAATCAACGTAAAAAATTGAAGTCGAATCAAGCTCATGGTAGAAGTTTGCAGCTCTTCTACTCAAAGACGGTCGAACTTTTAAAGGTTTTCGTAACGCTATTTGATAAGTGTATCTTTGTTGATACAATAGTCTTGCCATTATCGTCACTAGCTATTGAACCTTTTTTTGTCGACAATATAGAGACAGTGCAATTCGTTTGTTTGGAACTTGTAACCACAGTAAGTAATTGTTATATTAAATTTCTCAACACTTATAATTATTCTGTACTGCTTCCAAGACTTAACAAATATAATCTTAAAAGAGACGTCTCTCTCGTACTGGAGCCGATTTTTTACGTTTCTCTTGTAATTTCGCTTAGACTGCATAATAAAACATGAAACTCTCTTTCACTTTTGCTAGTTAATAGATGGCAAAGCGTAGAAGAGAGGCCAAGAGAGATACAAACAAGTAAGAAAGCTACAGTCGAGAGTGCTCGACTGTAAGATACCCGGTACCTAAACGTTTGTGCTTTACACTAAAAGGCTATTTAAAATTGTACATACATTATCATACTCTACTTCGATTCTTCTTAAAATAAATCGCCTCTCGAATTAGCTCCCGTCCTAAACAATTTAATGTCATACTTAAATATGAATGATACATTTTATAAGGAAGACAAAAAATGAATTATGTTTTTTTTTTGTAATTCTTTCCTCTATTCTTTTGTCATTTCTTCTGCAGTTGGCGCCATTGTATCGCGCGGCCAAGGCTCGAATGCGCCACCTGTACAGCTTGCAACAGCAAAAGCAATGCCTTAGGGGAATGTGTTAAAATTCTAACCTTATTGCTAATATCTCGCATGTTTATCATCCGATTTTACTGAAATTTTCAGAAAACGTCCGTTATTTAACGGTAATTTATTTATTTCCTCTCCTCGTACCTCTCCATCTTGGCCTTGCTTGCGGCAGACCTTCCCTTCACCCCTGCACCTGACTGAGCTACAGCTGCGCTTGTGGTAGCACCTTGCTGGTCGCTCGAGGTGACAGGGGTGTTGGTCACGGTCACCGCCTTGCCTCTGACCAAGGGGCGATTTAGCCCAGTTGGCTGCTGTTTCGCCGGGGTGGAGTTGACCTTAGCTCCAGTGAGCTCTGTCATTCCTCCAGTAGCAACAGCAGTGACTGCCGTTGGGTCGACTTTAGGTGCAGTCACCTCTGTCTTTGGGGTAGGACCCTCGGTCCTCGCCGAATTTTTGAGAGTTCCGGTCTCCTTTTTGTCTTTATTTGTTTTCAGGTCCATAATATTTCCCACGAGTGGCGGAGAAAGGGTGGTCCACCTCCCGCAGAGATCCGCGATGCGGGAGGTAAGGCTGGCTAATCCGGAGGGCGCCAGGTGTCCGGATGCTCCGTTTGCGACTGGGCTATTTTTTTTTTTTTTAACAAGGGCCCCCAGCCAGGCTGATCATCGGCACGGGTCGCATGACACCTTGATCCAGCCCTTCACCTTAGCCATGATAAGTGATCGCAGAGGCCTGTGGCATAGCTATGGAAAAGCTCCGCCCCAGACTGCGAATCACAGATCTTAGCTGGTACCGTCCCTAGGGACACTGGAGCACCATTACCAGTCGGCACCCTCGTGGAGGGTTCAGCTATAGGATTTTTGCCAACCAAACCCGAAAATAACTAGTATAGCTTATTTTACGATTTTTGAGGGCGGAAGTGGGCGGGGCCAAATTTTAAAACAAACTTGATCTGCGTGCAACAGATTCCAATGTTGTCAGCAAATTTGGTAACTCTAGCTCGTATAGTCTCTAAGATCTGTTGTTTCACACGGACGGACAGATGGACAGACGGACATGGCTAAATCGACTCGGCTGGTGATGCTGATCAAGAATATATATACTTTATGGGGTCGGAGATGCCTCCTTCTGCCTGTTACATACATCTTCGGTTGGCACTAACACATAATACCCTTGTACCCTATGGGTACCGGGTATAAAAATATTCTCAAAAATCACGTAGTCTCAACAGAGCGAGCCGTGCTGAGCGGCTGAGCGGAGAGACCTCTGCTTTATATAAATTTAAACCGGCATTGCTTTTATATGACAATTTTGCTCCATTTTCGACGTTTTTCCAACACTTGATTACAATTGGTTGTGACATCTAAGCAGCTCAAAAAAAAAAACAAGAAAGGAAGCTAACTTCGGTAAGCCGAATTTTGTATATCCTTGCAGTCTGCAATTGGTTAAATTGAAAAAATATCGAAGTTTTTTCAATTTTATAACATTTACCAACACAATTTACATATTTCATTTTCGTATAAATCAACCGATCGCTTCTATGGCAGCTATAAGATATAGTGGTCCGATTCGCACGAAATTTAAAATATATACCTATAATATAATTAAAGTATAATATATATTTAGACCCCAATATCTTTAAAAATAGCGAAAATATAACATTTTGGCCATATCGTTCCTATGGCAGCTATAAGTTATTGTAACGAGCTTATTTTTTTGATTGGCTCGCAACTTATATGTGCGGCTAGCTCAGAAGAGATAGTGTGCTCGTCCCACCAAATTTATATTCCGTGATTGCCCGCCCAGAGAGAACGCTTTCGGATAAACTATTGCATAGGGTTGTTTATTGGGTTTCTAATTTCTGCTGCTTTGGTTCGATCGCACCCGCGGTTGCGGCTGCGCTCCTTCCTAGCTGACCGTTAGGCCGTCTTACTGGCAAAGCTAGCAGGGTGTATCGCCTGGCAGGTTAGACTTTCGCCCCTCCTTATCGCCACTGCCACCCCAATCGCCCGCTGTGGGGCCTCGCTACAAAGCTAGCAGAGTGTACCGCCTGACAGGATGAACTTTCGTTCCTCCTTATCGCCACTGCCACTCCGAACACCCACTTTGCAGCTTCAAGCACAGAGCTAGCAGGATGTATCGCCTGGCAGGCTAAACTTTCGCTCGTCCTTATCGCCCCTGCCACCCTTATCGCCCCTGCCACCCCTATCGCCCGCTCTGCGCCTTGGCCCAGGATGTCGTCGACACGGTGTATCGCCCGGCCTGAGTCTAGCCACGCGTGCAACTCCTGCAGTTTAACACCACTTGACAGTCGGTTCACTCGTCTGATCCTTGCCAACGTAGATCTCAACGTTGAAGTCTCAGTTTGGAAGACTTTCCACTTCAAGCTCCGCTTGGACTCTCGCGCTCTTACTATTTCCCGTTCTCCTCCTTTTATAGACTCCGCCAGTCCCTTTAATCCTGCCAGCGTCGGTCACGCCACTGGGTCCAAAGTCCGGTGAATGTCGAGTGATCGGGTCCAACGTCCGGCTTGTACCGTTATTCCTCTCGGCGTCCCCTCCTTGACGGCCAAAGTCCAACGCCGCGGCGGTGGCTCGTTTTCCGAAAACTCGTTGCAAAAGTCGGATTTCGCGTTGTTGAATTTAGCAAATCTTTTGATACCATTCAATTAGGAATTGATCAAGCAATTCAAAACCAAAATTTTATAATTTACAAAATTTTTTAAGTATTTATTATCGCTGCTCAAAGTTTGACAATTTTTCTGTATTTGCAAAAAGGTAGAAAAACTCGCTAAATCGACAGATTTAAAATAATTTTTCTAAAAAAGTAGTTAAGCTCAAAGAAAAAACAATATTTTTCTGCTTTAAGGAACCAATTTTAAACCTGAATTAAAAAAAAAAAATGGAATTATTTTTTGCTTTTTCTATTTTTTTAGATTTAAAAAAAAAATTCTTTTTTTTTCATATTTTCAATTTTTAGTGGAAAAAAAAAAAAAAATCCAGATTTCGCCGAGCTCTAGATAATACTAAAAATTAGGAGAGATATTCAACTAACAAACCAAAAAAAAAACCATTGCTACAATTGTGCGCATTTCGAGATTTTGATAATTGTTCATATCAAACCATGCTACCAAACTGGCACTTTGTAGTCGGCCAGTATGGAAAACGGCAAGGCACCAAAAATTATAGCTTCAAGTCAACTCCGGTGCAAAAAAAAAAAAATTATTTTTTTTACAATTTTTTTTTGCAATTTTTTTTTTATTTATATAATAAGTATAAAAAAATGTGTTTAATAATTTTGAATTTTTAAGTTCATTGATTCCTATGAAAAATGTATTTTTATAGTAAAAAATCAAAAGTTTTAGTTTGCCGAATAAATTCCGCCTCTTTCGGTGGGCGTAACCTAAAAAAAGTACTACTTAAACATTTTTGGAGGTCAGTAAATTATTATACAAAAAAAATTAAGTAGATACCTTCAATAGATCAAAAGGTATTCATTTTGCAACGTGTTTTGAGAAAACGAGCCACAGTGCGCCGCCGATCACGCCACCGAGGCCAAGATCCGCCTGAGTCCCGCTACATTACTGGCGCACTATGGGGTCTCTAGAACAAACGGCGTTGCAAAAACCAAAAATTGCATGTTCGCGTTCGATATTTTAAATAGACACATCTTATAGATAATTGTTTAAAGATTACAAATGCAAAATATCAATAGGCTTCGTTTTTTAGAAGATATACCGTTTCATAGTTGACCAATAAAAAAAAAAAAAAAAAAAAAAAACGCACAATTTTAATGATGTTCGACAAAGTTTCATATGAAATTTCAAGAGAACTAGTTAATGGATTCTAAATTTTTGTTGTTCTTATTTATAAATGTACTTCTTAGGTTTTATTTCTGTTTGCTTCTTGTTTCTCTAGGTAATTAATTATTTACTAACTTTCCATATTTGTACTATTTTTTAACTTTGATGGAAAATAACAATATTGTACATTTGCCATATTTTTGTAAAATGTTTTATTGAATATTTCCTAATCGAATTCAATCGAGATTTGCTGCAGCTTTCTGCAGCGCCCATACACCTCGAGGCGAAAAACATAAAAAAGTCACGGTTCCAGAAATGGTTTTTCGTGCAGCCCTGGTGTAATCCCTAGTAAACGTACGACTGCTGAAACAAAACAAAAAATTACAAAATAAAATATATTTTTTTAGTTATTTGTCAAACTTTTTTTAAAATTAAAAACATTAAAAGTAAGCACCACAAAAATTTAGAAAGTGAAAAAAAATATTTCTTTGTAAAATAAACGTGATTTATCTATGATACTTATAAATTTTGAATTTGATAATTTATAACTAACCATCTAAGAAGAGTTGCACCTTGTTAACACATTTTTAATAGGTTGATCAATTATCTGTCATGCTTTTTAAATTATGCGACTATCTTACTTGGTTCAAAAGTTATTAATTTTGCATCGAAGAAACTCAAATGGCACCATTGTGCGCTGTTTCTAAATATTTTTAGCAAATGGTCTTTAAAAAAAGGCAGATTTTTACGGGAAAAAAGCGACTCTGGCAACTGATCGTTCAAAATGATTTACAACTACCTGCAACTCTTTAACCAATGTTTACACAAAAACGCACCCTTTTTCTAAGCCTTATAGAAAATATAGCTGAATAACTACTTAAAAATACATTTGGATTTGTTATTTTAATTTTTAACCTTAAATACTTAACTAATAAATTCACTTAAATGCACATATTGTAGCTCGCTTGCTATTAATTATTATTTGCCAGATTGACTGTGCACCAGCCCCAACAGCTCCAATATCCAAAATTTTCCTTTTCGCACTTTCACTTCATTTTTGAATGCGGCTACGTCAGCAATTTTGAAAAATCTTAAAAAATATATATCTTTTCATAAATAGGTAAAGGTTGTCGCAAGTCGTAAAATCTTCTTTAAAAAATTGGAGATGGTTCATTGGAGTCCATAAAAGATAAGTCAATTTGTGATATAGCTGTGTTCATTTTAGTAGTCGCAGCTCATCGAAGGCAGTAAAAGATAAAAGGTCTTTCTTGAAGGTGGGATCTTTTCAGACAATATTGATTCTAAGAAAATCTCAAGCGTTAGATGATACCTGTTTCCGGAGAAGATAATTTTTCTATCCGTGAAACTAGACCATCAGCAAATTCAGCTGTAAAAACTATTTCTAGAAATTTGTTGGTGCAATTTCCAAGGTGATCATTATATCCAAGTTAAGAACATATCTCTTGCATACTTGATAAATTTTGCATGTACATATGTATTAAAATTGGATCTGGGGAATATAAGGATCGTATCAAAACTAGTGAAAAGAACAAAGCAAAAATAAGTCACCTTATCGGCACAGATCTTCTCCTGGAAGATTTATCGTTGTTTTTTGTAAGTATACTCGCTTTTCAGCTTAGTTGGGCCCGTATCAAAACTATGCGACAATTAATTTTTTTTTATTTTTTATGTGGAACTATGTAATAAGAAATATTTCTTAAACTTAATTTATTCTAAATTATAAAATAATAATTTATAAAATTTCAAACAGCTACAAAATTTTATTGTTGTCTTTAAAATTGTTGTCTTAAAAAAGGATTTCGGCTAATTCGATCTTACCGTTTTTTATAAAATTATACAGCAATAAATATTAAAAGTGGAGAACAAACAGCTTAAGTCGTCATCCAATTTTGAGGATAGGTACCGTTTTTAAAGTTTTTTATACAAAACGTATTTGTATTCTTACCATTTTTTTGATATCTTATTTCTTATGCAATTTCCAACGAAATAAGGTATCGGTCATTGAAATTGGACCATAACTCATAATATTCGGGTCATACTTCGCTGCTGCAGATGTTAGTTGACTACCCGGCTGCTGCTCTTGGCAATGCTTTGGGTATCGGGTATTTCACAGTCGGTCACACCCAACTGTAGCTTTCTCACTTGTTTTGGTTAGTTTTTTGTCCAATTTAAGTGACTAATAGATACCTCATTTTGTTCGAAATGTCATTGATAATAGAATACAAAATTAAAAATGAAACATATTTTTTTAAAATATTTTAAACTTAAAAATAGGTACATAACCTCAAAAATATACATAACTTTTCGAGGATTTGAGCTATTTTTTCACAACTTTTTATATTTTTTACTGCTTAATTTCGTAAAGAATGATAAGGTCGAAGGAAAAGGAAGCGTTTTGGATAGTTTCGAACCCAAAATTGAATGTTATGGAAGTTGTTAAGAGCCTGCCTGTGTATGGTACTCCTATATCGTCCTTCAGAGCACCAGGACCTCTTAGCTACAGTAAACACAATTTCTTTCTTCCATTAGTGGTAAATTTAATGCTTTGCATAAAAAACTCGAAGTTTTCAAGAAATCACAAAAATAAATATCAATGTACTAAAGTGTGCTAAATTAGTGTCCAGCCAAAATGAGAGGTGCTTCCATGCAACGGGTCCTCAAACGAAACAGCCACCACTGCACATACACGAGTTATACAAATACTACTTGCAAAAGAAATAAGACTATGCCAAAAATTTCAGTCCGATAGCTCAAAAACTGAAAGAGACGGACAGATGGACAGTAAGCTAGACTGTTGCACATCAAGTGGGCGGAGGCAAGGACAAATGTGTAATAATATTTCTTACATTAAACTCAAGGGATATTTCAACAAATAACAAAAAGTACAGATCATTGTACGACGAACATAAAATCTCAAAGTTAGATTTACAAAATGGCAAGGCAATAGGCCGAAAATTACGAGACGGCCTTATAGGTATGGCAAATAGAATTTAGCCAAGAAGGTGAGCCGAGTTGATGTGCCCAGTGATCAGCTTGTGCAGGAACATCACTCTATGACAGGTCCGGCGATCCTTGAGCGAGGGCAGGTTCAGAAGACACAGTCTGTCAACGTAGGATAGCAGGTGACGACGTGGTTCCCAGTTTAATCCCCAGGCAAACAAATGGAACTGTTTCTGTACCGATTCGATAAGGTCCTTATATTTTGCTTATTGAGGCGACCATACGCACGAGCAATATTCGAGAATCGGGAGAACCAGCGAAATATACAGGAGTTTAGTCGTGTAGGGATCCTCAAACTCCCTCGACCATCGCTTGACAAAAGCAAAAACTCCTTTTGCTTTCCCGACAATGATGCCAATGTGATCGGTGAAGTTTAGGTTATGGTTAAATAAGACTCCGAGATCTGACACCGTATAAATGCGCTCAAGCTCTCACGACCCTATAGAATAATTAGTCAGATAAAGATTTCTCCTATAAAAGGACATGAAGCTACACTTAGAGTTGTTTAGGAACAGCAAATTTTGGACGCACCAAGACTGAAGGTTGTCCAAGTCAGACTGTAAGAGTGTATGGGAGTCAGACTGCGTGAGTGGCAAACAAAGTTTTACGTCATCCGCATACATCATTACGTGTGAATGCTGAACTACCTGAGGTAAATCATTTATAAAGAGGCCGAATAGCAGAGGTCCAAGATGGCTCCCTTGAGGAACACCAGAAGTCACAAGGAAAAGGTTTGAAAAAGAACCCTTGAAGGCTACCCTCTGTGTTCGGTTCGATAAATAAGTCGAAATCCACTTGGTCAACGTTATAGGGAATCCTTAAAGAATACGTTTTTTTAACAGTAATTGGTGGTTCACGGAGTCGAAAGTCTTACTGAAGTCTGTAAAAATAACGTCAGTTTGGGCATTCGTTTTAAACGCGTTCCTTATAACAGAAACAAACTCAAGAAGATTTGTAGACGTTGATCTACGTTTCATAAAGCCGTGCTGCGAGGAGGACATTATCGAGCTGCATTGGTGCTGTAACTGAGCAGTAATTAATAACTCAAATAACTTGGGAATCGCACTGAGTTTTGCTATCCCTCGGTATTTTTCGATGTTAGCTTTACTTCCCTTTTTATGAAGCGGAATGATAAAAGATTCGTTCCAAACATCAGGAAAAAATGAACTCCGAAGGGATAATTGAAAATGTTTTGCCAGTGGTTTACTTAGAGCTGTAGCACAATTTTTTAACACGCAGCTTGGTACCAGATCTGGACCAGAGGAGGACTTAATAGTTTGAAGATTTGGAAAAACATCATCTTCATTAAAGTGAGTAAGGATAGGATGAGGTAGTGTCGAAACTAACAGATGAATATGTAGACTGGAAGAAATTTGCAAATAAATTTGCAATATCGGACTCATTAGAGGCGGAAATAGTGTTGAAATGAAGACAAGATGGAAATTGTTGTGACTTACGTTTTGAATTAACGAACGCATAAAAATGTTTAGGGTTATCCAGGAACTCATTTTTACGACGAATCAGGTAATTTACGAGAGAACCAGAGGGGCTTATGAATAACGTTAGATGAGGAACGTCAAAAACGTATCACTGTGGACGGCAGTCCACGTAGTGACGATGAGCACCAAGACTGTGGTGCGCAAGGAGACTACTATATGCAGCCGTAGAATTGAAAAGAAAGAATCTGCTACGATAGTCCGATCAGAACCATTTATATCTTAATCGAAAGGTATTGTAAACCTCTTTGAAACTGCATACTAAGATTTTTCAAAAACGGATTAGTTTGGGAGAAATTAGAGTGAAAGTGCGAAATTGAAAATTTTGAAAATTGGAGCCATTGGGGCCGGTGGAGCAAAAATCCCAAAATTTTTCATGTTGTTGTGATCTAGTTTTAAATACGCGTCGAATGACACCTCGATCATCCTGATCCGATACTCCGTTCAAAAGATATTCAATAAACAAGATTTCAACGGCCTTTCCGAAATGAAAACGTTTGTCCTGTTGTTTGTCTGTCTGTCTGTGTGTGTGTAGATTTTTTTGTTTTAAAGTCCTGGAACTACTTTTATTTTGTTAAACAGCTCGAGCTGAACATTTTTTGTTCTACAACTTTTTCGATTTCCCGCTAGTTTGGCGGGAAAACCGCTAAAAAGCTAGATTTTCCGCGCCCATAACTTCTAAACGATTAAAGCTACAGAAACGTGCTATATGTCGTTTGAAAGGTATTTTGAAATGATAATAGCTTTGCCTTGACATTTTTTATCTAAATATAATATTAAAGAATTTATAATTAAAAGTAATTTTTTTTTTTAAGTTTTTGAAGTGTTCTTAAAAATGGCTCTAACGATTTTGATATTCACTCAAGGCCAGATAGTCCTTGAGATGGCTCAACTTTTGGTATGTAACACATATCTGGGAAAATTCGCTTTCTCGAGATATTACTCATTAAAATTAGTAGAAAAGATCCCATATACCTAACCTTTTACATGCACTATACATACATTTATGTAAAAACTCATGTAGAGTCATTTAGAGACGTGCACAATGCAAAAAAATTTAAAGCCATCAAAAAAAATGTAATATCATTTAAATTTAAAAGAAATCGTTTGAATTTTTTTTTTTAATTTAATCTAATTTTTGCTTTTTCCACTACTTTGGCGGGAAAACAGGAAATTTCTCGCGCCCATAAAGGCACTTAGCTGAAAAATTTAAAAAGGCAAAATAGGCAGCGTGCCGATTTTGAAACTAATTAAAAACTTTTTAAATATTTTTGTTTAAATAACTATTAATCGTCACAAAATTTGATATCAAAAATTTTTTGTGTTGAGTGCGCCATCGTCACTTTAATCTAACCTCGTTAAGAGGTGTTTTTATTTGATTCCAGTATACGGCAGAACCGTTCTACAATGTTAGATGGGCTTTCAAGTAAATCCATAAAGGACCACTCCACTGAGGATAAATAAGCATTAATTTCAATGAAAGCAACGAAAAGTTGCTGGCTCGACTTCAGGGCTTCTAAAATGATGTCCAGTGTGGGATGATAGGCGTCTTCGGGGCTGAAGAGAGGGTCAATTCTAGAGACATAGGCATTTGCAAACTGTGAAGAAAAAATAGGATCTAAGATTTTACCTGTTCCTCACAGCGTTCAATTGTCCCAATGAAAGGTAATAAGACCATGTACTAGATCATGGGGTACGGTGGGAACAAGAACACTCGACTCAGATGAGGGCAGCCAAGAAATGGCAGGCAAATTGAAATCTGCCATAACAATGAGATGGTCATTATTGCCAAGGGTTGATTGAATACCCTGAATTAGAGCTAAATGCTGTAGGTATATGTTGATATCAGACCTAGGTGGAATATACGAGAATGAGACGTACACAAAATAATCGTCAACCTTAATTCGAACAGCCACAAGCTCTAACATGCACTCCATGTCCATTATCGGAATAGGTTCAGAGACTAAATCGGACTTAACGGCAATAAGGACACCGCCTCCAATACGTTGTTGCATAGATGACACAGTTGCCTGCAAATATTTCGCAGTCACAGACAGAGGAGTTCAGCCACGTTTCAGTAAAGACAATCACATTGGCATCAAAGGAGCCACTATTGGCATTTTGCTTACTCAGTTTGCCAAGTAAACTACGAATATTCTGGTAGTGTACGGAAAATGAGTCGCTTAGTTTTTTGGAGCCCTAAGTGAAGGAGTATGAGGCCCGCGAACCTGAGGATTTGCCTTGTTTACATACTCGTGAACAATAGCATGATCCGGCCATACTGAAATATAAAAGGACCTTATCAAGGAGAACATCAGAAAGTCCAATCTTAAACGAAGATATATCACGTCTTTGTTAAAAATTGAACTTGAAGATAGAAAATTCGGTGTCAGAAACATTCAGTTTGCTGCTCAAATGGGTCTTAACGTCGGATTCAGAAGCGTCTTGAGTCTGGAGACAAACACGACCTTTTTGTACGTTTGCAGATAAATTTGCAGTTGCAGTTTCAATGTTTTAAAAAGAGAGAAAAAGCTTAAAAAGATAATAAATCCTTGAAACCGGCCGCAAGAGACTGAAACTTTATGTGACTCTGCCGCATAAAAGCTCTCATTTACTTTTTTATATGCATGCAGCTCGGGCACGTCCAATCCAAACCGTCATGAGCACGAACACAAACACGATCCGCAATTTGTACACCAGTATGCCATATCAAAGCCAACAACAAACCGTAGAATGCCGCAAGGTAATTTTGCGGCCATGCGTGAAAGCAGGGAAGCAGCAGGTACTCATTTTTATTTTGTGCAGAAAAATGCAAAGATGTTGGTAAATAAGTTGAGAAATTATTATAAATATTTTGCGGTAAAGAACCGAAGAAAACAGAAAAAAAAGCGTGCAACTAAAAGCTTTTGTCCAAGCTCAGAGAAGTTACAAGAGCATGTATGTAATTGCTCAGCAGCAACAACAACCACACGGTGCAATTGTGAGCGGTAAACGCAGTGCACAAGAAGAACAGGGCAGCAAAACGTAATAAGAAAGTTATTAAAACTGAGTATAGTTTTGCGAGATTAAAGTCACTGGCTTTGATAAAAACGAATCAATTGTTTCCGATTGACACAGACCCTGACATCAGCCTTAACGGCCTCTTAGACCCTATATTAACAAGTCGGAAAGCTACAGTCGAGTGTTTATGAAATTAAATAGCATATGAACATGGAAAATAGAAAATGTTGACAAATGAAATCAAATGTTGCTAGGAACATATTGAGCAACATCCAAAAAAGACAAATGTTTCTAGGAACATGTTGAGCAACACTCATTTTTGCCGTCAACACAGAAGGATAAGGAATCATACACAAATACTTTATTGCTTAATAACTTCATCTTTCATCTTACTGACAACTTTTTAACAAGAGCTATTCCTCTGGTCAGGAATTTTCAGTCAGACTAACAAAAACATGATTTTGAGGGGTCTACATTACTCCAAAAAAAATTTACCTCAATGACAAAAGTTGACCTCCCATTGAAAAATAGGCTCTTAGATAAAAAAAACTACAACATACGTATACATAGTTATGACTCCTGATCTTAGCTGAACGTCGACTATCGTCACATTTTTTTTTTTTTTTTTTTTTTGTAGGGAAGTTACGGTCAGTACACTCAAGTGGCCCTTCGAAACCAAGCACATGATTTCTAGGGTTAGGTTTTAATAGGCCTGAAAGAAAAGTATAGGTACAAGAATGCGAGAAAACTACCCTCCACCAAATTCTAAAAAAGGACAAACTGGGTCGCGAAATTGATTTTTTTCTAAATCTAGAAAGTGACAATTTTAGCCCGTCGTTTGGCCATGTTTGACCACCAATTACTTTTTATCTGGTTTCAAAAATATTCAACTTCGGAAATTTTTGAGAATTTTTGAAATTCAAAAAGGAAACTTAAAAATTTTTTTTTAATCGCATTAGAATTGTTTGCTTACAATTGACCTCCCTTTAGAATTTTGAAAAAATTTGGAATTCAGAGAATTTTCAAAAAAAAAAAAAAAACCATTTTAGCCCATCGTTTGACCATGTTTGACCACCAATTACCTTTTTATACCACGTCTGGTTTCAAAAATATTCGATTTCGAAAATTTTCGAAATTTAAGATGTTGACTTTTAATTTTTTTTTTTTTTTTTATTCGCTTTAGAATCCTTTCCCACGATTGACCAAACTTTAAAATTTCAAATTCAGGAAAGTTTCCAAACTTTTTGAGAAAATTTTAATTTTTGAAATGTAAAAGCTGGCCATTTTTGCCCACCATATGACCATGTTTGACCACCAATTAAATTTTTTTTTACCATAAATATTTTAGTTATTTAATTTTAATATTTTGTTGTTTATTTTTATACCCGGTACCCATAGGGTACAAGGGTATTATGAGTTAGTGCCAACCGAGAATGTATGTAACAGGCAGAAAGAGAAATCTCCGACCCTATAAAGTATATATATTCTTGATCAGCGTCACCAGCCGAGTCGATTTAGCCATGTCCGTCTGTCCGTCTGTCTGTCCGTGTGAAACAAAAGATCTGAGAGACGATAAGAGCTAGAGTTACCAAATTTGGTGACAACATTGGAATTTGTTGCACGCAGATCAAGTTTGTTTTAAAATTTGTCCACGCCCACTTCCGCCCCTGAAAATCATAAAAACGTTATATTAACTATATGCGTGATTTTCGGCTTAAAGTTAATAGATAAAATAAATTAATAAAATAGAGACGGACGTTTCCGAAAACTTCAATAAAATCGGATGATAAACATGGGAGATATTAGCAATAAGGTTTGAATTTTAACACACCGCCCTAAGGCACTGCTGTTGCAAGACAGGTGGCGCATTCGAGCCTTGGCCGTATGTATGTATGTACAATGTATGTATGTACAATGTATGTATGTACAATGTATGTATGTACAATGTATGTATGCACAATGTATGTATGCACAATGTATGTATGTACAATGTATGTATGTACAATGTATGTATGTACAATTTTAATTTGCCTTTTAGTGTGAAGCGCAAACGTTTAGGTACCGGGTATCTCACAGTCGAGCACAGTCGACTGTAGCTTTCTTACTTGTTATATATGTATGTCGGATAAACTGTTCCTCCTCCGGTCTGAAAGGGGTCGTTCGTTTCTTCCTCGGTCGAATTTCTGACAAATTATATCTGATTGCACTCTTAACGTCGGATCTGTGCAGCGAGTCTCCAGCGTGGTAAAAAAAAAGTAAGTGGTGGTCAAACATGGCCAAACGACGGGCTAAAATGGTCACCTGTTAGATTTCGAAAAAAAAAAAAAATCGCGACCCAGCTTCTTTGAGCTAACATAGGGGTCATCGAATTCTTTCGACCACCGTTTAATAAATCCAAGCACACCCCTGGCTTTATTTACAATGCACGAAGTATGATCAATAAACTCCAGTTTAAAATCTAGGCGGATATCCAAATCGTCAACGAGTGCAGCATTTCAGTGTATAAGTCGCAAGCTTGGAAATCTTATCAGCTTGCATTTGGAGCCATTTAGGTTTATTATGGGTATTCACATTTTTTTTTTGCCATTTTTATTTTTTTTATTTTTGTAGTGAATGCCCAACATCTTAATAATATAAAGTCAAAATTTGACATCGATTGAAACAAAAATAACGAAGTAATGGGTAGTTGAACGGAATTGAATTTTTAACTTTAAACCATCACGAAACATCTAAACAAAAAATGAAAAAAAGAAAAACTCCACGGTGATACCTTTGAACAATTATCCTTTAACTAATGCATATTCTGCTTTTCATATCGGACGATTCTGTGGACCGTTAGGATGTACACCACGGGGAGGTGGGGCCACGAGAGATTCCCTTTAACTCCTATACCTGCACATATTTTTTAATGAAACATTTTTAGGAAAATTGTCAAAATGTTACTTTATAATATGTCATTTAAATAAATAATCTAGCTTAAGCCGTTTCGCCACAACAAATTTTTGAAAAGTGTCCCGTTCTGCATTGAATTAACCCTACTTGAGATCCACAGGAAGATCGACAGGAAAACTCAATAAGTCGAGTTTCCTAACAAGAAAGGAATGATTGACGGAGACAAATGCTTTACTGAAATCAGTAAAGATCACATCTGTCTACAAATTTTGTGGAAAGCCCCTTATAATGAAAGAAGTGAGCTCCAGAAGTTTAGTTGTCGTTGATCTTCGTTTAACAAAACCATGTGTGCATGGAGAAATTACTAATCTACACAGGTGCTGCAAATGGGGAGTAATTACGTTTTCGAAAAGTTTAGGGATGGCTGACAACTTAGAGAGCATACATATAGTCATGTAGAGACCTCTATAGTTGTTAGCATCCACTTGGCGACCTTTTTTGTGGAGAGGAATGACTAATGATACCTTTCAAATAAGGGGAAATTGGGATTATTGATTGATACTCAAGTGGGAAAAGATATCAAAAAAATACATTTAAGAAGTTAGTTACATGGGATCATTGCTAGTAATGAGTAATATCTCGAGAAAGCGAATTTTCGGAAGTATGTATGTGTTGTATACCAAAAGGAGGGCAGCAATCTCAAGGGCCGTACCGCCTCGAGTGACTATCAAAATTGCTAAAGCCATTTTTGAAAAAAAAATCAAAAACTTAAAACAAAATTTTTAAAATTTTTTTTTTTATACTTTGTTATTGTTGTTATTTATTGAATCTTCTCCATTTAGAGACTAACAATAAGTGTGTCAAATCTTATATTAATAACCTAACTAACAGTCATATGACTGGCACAAAATTGTATGGCCCTGACAATTATTGCTGGGTTGGAAGGTCGTTTCGTTGCTGGAAACCCGAGTCAAGCCTCTTGCCAGATGATTAGGGTGCCTAGTAAGTTTTTTATTATAGGTCGTCTTTTGCTTGTCTATTTAATCTTTTACTGAAAGAATGCCATGGTGCCCCAGTGATAGTTCTCAGGATTTTTGATTGCGCGCGCTGTATGATGTCTATATTGCTGCTGCTCGAGTTTCCCCACAGCTGGGAGCTGTCCAGATAGGCTTTAGGGTGGAGTTGTAGAGCAGGACCTTGTAGTCCAGACGCAGTGGCGAT
Organism: Drosophila rufa; assembly: GCA_018153105.1. Taxonomy (NCBI): domain Eukaryota; kingdom Metazoa; phylum Arthropoda; class Insecta; order Diptera; family Drosophilidae; genus Drosophila; species Drosophila rufa. The sequence continues at coordinate 860,171 of JAECXS010000135.1, forward strand.
CGGGCGTTTAACATCCAGTGAAGGCTGCTAGCTTTTAGTTTTAGATGTAGTTTCTTGCATTCGATGTGTCTTCGCCAGGTTAGTCGTCTGTCGAGGTGGACGCCGAGATACGTTACTTCGTTGAATTGGGGAATCTGCATACTATTCAAGGATACTGGGGAGCATGGTTGCCTGTTGAGAGTAAAAGTTATGTGTTTACATTTTTGTTCGTTTTTTTTAATACGCCAGTCAGATAGCCACTTTTCAACTACCATGAGGTGACTTGCTAGTTGAGTGGTTGCTCGGTTTGGGCACTTCGAGCGACTTAGGATCGCAGTGTCGTCAGCGAACGTGGATGTTGTTAGCCGTAGGTATGTTGTGTTCGTAGGTATATTCGCTGAATAAAGGACGAACAGGGTGGGTCCAAGTGCGCTGCCTTGTGGAACTCCGGCTTCGATAGTGTACTCGTCAGATGTTGTTGCGTTGCACCTTACTGCAAAGACTCTGTTGTAAAGATACGACTCAAGTAGTTTATGAGTGTATGTAGGCAAGTGTGTTTTGATTTTATGCATGAGGCCATTTAACCAGACTATCGAAAGTTTGAGATACATCGAGAAATACTGCGCTGCAGTATTCCCGATGTTCGAAGGCTGTGATGTTATTCGGTTAACTTGTTCGATTGTGCCATGGTTTCGACGGAAGCCAAATTGATGAGCCGGGATATCATTGTGTGCTTCCAGGTATGGTATTATGTCCGGGTGACCTCTGGCGTCCCGCAAGGGAGCCACCTGGGTCCCTTACTTTTTACATTATTTATTAACGACTTGCCCAAAGTTTTGACTAACTCCAGAGTACTCATGTACGCTGACGACGTTAAGCTTTGCGTGCAATATAAGGACGGGACTAGCCAGTCAGATTTACAAACAGATCTTAATAACTTTCAAGAATGGTGCACTGCAAACAAATTAAACCTAAATGGCTCCAAATGCAAGCTCATGTCATTCTCACGCGCCTCTCCCATGCTTGCAACTTATTCGCTGAACTGCTGCTCTCTGGAAAGGATCACTCTAGTTGACGATTTGGGTATCCGCCTAGATTCTAAACTGGAGTTTATAGATCATATTTCGTCCATTGTAAATAAAGCCAGGGGTGTGCTTGGATTTATTAAACGGTGGTCGAAAGAATTCGATGACCCCTATGTCACGAAGAATTTATACATTTCGTTAGTTCGTCCTATTTTAGAATATGGATCTTGCGTTTGGAGTCCCCAGTGGGACGTCCACAGCAAACGCATTGAGTCAGTTCAAACGAATTTTTTACTTTTTGCACTTCGTGGCTTAAACTGGGATGCAAACTTTAGGTTGCCATCTTATTCTAGTAGACTTCTCCTAATTAACCTACCTTCCTTAGCAAACCGTAGGACGATGCTAGGCATTATTTTTATGTATAACCTGATCCGTGGTGACGTGGAAAGCACCGATCTTTTGGGGCAGTTGAATTTCCACGTACCATGTAGAAACACCAGATCCTACTTGCCTTTAGTTTTACACCATTGTAGAACCTCGTATGAAATGCATGAACCCTTTAGAGTACTATGTGCAAATTATAATGATTTGTACAAAATAACCTCATCAGTAGATAGCCTTCCTAAACTAAAAACATTAATCTTAACCCACTTAGTACACATGCAAGATAGCAATCAAGCTGCGCGCCATTAGTCTATATGGTGGAGGGTAGTTTCCTCGCATTCTTTTACCTATACTTTTTTTTCGCGCCTATTAACACCTAACCCTAACAAGCACGTGCTTGGTTTCGAAGGGCCACTTGAGTGTACTGACCGTAGTGCATCAACGTCCATATTATAAAAATGTGTGTTAGAAGGCATTTCTCGAATAGTTTGGACAGACACGATAATAAACTTATTGGTCTGAAGGATGACGGGATTATGTGATCTTTTCCGGGTTTCGGTATCATTATGATGATAGATTTTTTCCATTTCCTTGGGTAGTAGCCAAGGCATATAATCCCATTGAAGATTTTACAAATGACCTCAATAGCAGAGTTTGGAAGTTCAATTATCATTTTTGGAGTTATTAAGTCACCGTCCGGAGCCTTTCTTGGTTTCAGTTCCCCAATGACTTTTGCGATCTCATTCGGCATTTGTGGTAGGACAAATGGACTATTGGCCTGGTTGGGCTGGAAGACGCTTCGGAGATGTGAAGCAAATGTTTCGGCTCCATCTTCGTCGCTGCGGGCCCAGCAACCTGTAGAGTTTCTTATCGGGATGACGGTTTCGATTGGAGAGCTTAGATTTGGGTGAGCCCTCCACAAAGGATGCTTTGTACTGGTTGGCGTAAGTTTTTCGATGTACCGCTTCGATGTTGAGCTGCGGGGTTAGTTCAATGTGGGAACTTACATATTTCTTATATTCATGCCAGTTAGTTCTGTGCGACGTCAGCCTTTGGGGTTGATCTGTAGTTTCTGGGCTTTGAAGAAGAGTTATTAGTACTGGCGAATGGTCTGATGAAAGATCCGAAAGCGCTTTGGCACATATAATGTTGCGTGGGATATTTTTTGTCACCGCAAAGTCTATTAAGTCTGGTATCTTTCTGTGGTCTGCTGGCCAATATGTGGGGTTACCAGGGGAAACATAGTAAAATTTGTTGCTCAAGTTTATGATTGCATTATATAATTACCAGAGCTCGCAAATAACAGTTGACCGTTTTTCGTGTTGCGGTCTGCTTCGTATAACAACCGAAAAATACGATGCTCGTGTGCTCTCGCTCTGAACAGAACTTTTCGTTGCTCTTTGTTTTGGTTTTCGGTTAACCGCTCTCAGTTTCGGGGTTCTTGTTATGCTCACTCAACAAGAACTGAGAGAGAGCGATTCAAAAGAACGCTCGCTCATTGAGAGTCAGCAGATGAGCGAAATGCTCATCGTAAATGGTCTTTTGTCTTCAGTACCTATTTAACAGCGTTTAACAACAACTTTACCATATTTATTAGATGTTAACATTATATTTATTATTTATTCAGTGTTAAGCTTAACAATAAGTAGAGAATTTAAAGTTTCTGCACTTAAAGAGCTTCGTCGCTCGCTTAAAATGTAGTGAAGCGCTGAAAATGCCCTCTCAACAGTCACCTGAGTCGCCGGTGTAGCCAGTACTACGTGTGCGAGCGCACACAGATGGGGCGACTGCAGCTTTATGTCTGTAAAAAACTGCAAAATGTTCGCATTCAATGGCAAACGTCCATGCATAAGGTCGAAATTTTCTATATCAGCATAGATTTGGACCAGTTTTTTAGATGCAGGGTCTTCTTTGATTTCGGATATTGTCTGTACGCCATCCAAATAGGCGGAAAACAGAGACTCTTCTTTGTCAGCACATTTATCACCGTCGGATTTGAGCTCCTTCTTCTGGTCCTGGACATCAACCTCGTATGATGGCGCATTTTGAGTTGGGGAATGCACCTTAAATAAAAACTAAATTAGAACATATTTTTTGCAATGTTAGTTTAGTACAAGTGTGAGTTTTTTGACATGGACAATATACTTTGTTAAAACATGTAATATCAATTAACAACAATAAAACAGGACCTAAATTTCAAAGACACGTAGCCTTACTTTCTTTAGCTCCAATAAACGGTATGCTATTTTTTTTAGATTTAGCTTTGCTAAGCATTTTTGCTGGTCATTCAAGATGCAATTAACGCGTGGATCAATGTAGATTGCAGCTAACATTACATCATTTTCAAGTAACTTACATTCTCGAATTTTGATTTATTGTAGTAATTTTTTTTTTATATAATTTAGGCTGTTCTCGCACTTTAGCTTAAGCTCCATCCATATTATAAAGAATTCGCTGTATACTAATTTTTCATTCTGCAACTTTAAGGTCGCTTCGTATGTGTCCTTGAATGCATCAATATACATCTCCATCCAATCCCAGTCCGCATCAATACTAATGCTAGGGTGTACAGCAAGGAACTCTTTTAAATCTAACAATTTTAGTATCATTAAATACGTAGAGTTCCATCTCGTAACAATATCGAGACATGGTACGTTTTTTTTGCCCTCGTTCAACCAACGTCTGTTCAAGTTGAATATTTTTAAACATTTAAAATAATATTAATATTAATAATTATAAATAATATTGTCACTTACCTATTCGTTTCTGTACGCAATAATTTACAAATTTTTCGACATGATGAAACTTTTTCGCTGATCTCATCTAGCTTGTTGACGTCGAATACGCACAGTTGAAGCGAGTGCGCAGCACACCTTACAAGGTGAATATTCGCCAGCTGTATTGAATCTAGTTTTTTCATCACTTCTTCCCCGTTAGTGTCATCGTGTGTATCGTCAAAAAGAGTCTCCGAAATATCATTTAAAATTTCTATGGCTTTAATCATGTTTTTTCCGTTATCCGATGTAATACTGTGGTTATAGTTTTAGGTTTTCAGTAAGTCATTTAAACATATTTTGCAATTAAGATTTTACCTGAAGATTTGATCGAGGGTGATTCCATAGTCATTTATGATCTCCATAATTTTTTCCTTTATGTACATTCCAGTGTGCGAATGACGAAGGTGTATCATGCCTAAAGTCTTGATAACAATATCAGTTTTAGACATACTAGAATGTATCATTTGTAAATTTACGCCCAAAATAGCCTTGTCCATTCTAGTGGCAACATCTATTTTCAGTGATACAATCTTTCCCTTTACAAGCGCTTTTATATTTTCTTTAATGGTCTGCTCTTTGACAGTCACATATTCCATAACATTTCGAGAAGTTATGGGATTCATCGAAAGCGTGTTATAAATTGGGTTTAATATCTCTCGAAACCCTTCGCTATCAAGAAATATAAAAGGCTTTCCATCGGCGGTCACAATCTTTATAATCGAAGAGACGATTGATGCTTCACTCGTTTCGTATGAAATTTTTCTTTTTTCATATTTTGTTGCACTTTGTCGTCGTCACCGTCGAATTCATTATATAATTCAGCATGCTTTGCCATTAAATGTCGTTTTAAATTTGTTATGTGAGAGCCTGATAACTTCACATCGCAAACATTGCACTTAGACTTATTATCTTCGGCATTAAATTTAAAAAAATAGTTCACTTTTTTGTTGTAATCGCGACCCATCTTGACACAAGAATTAGAACAATCCAAACGCACCGAATACACAAAAGCACGTGTGGTTTACAAGCAGACTGTTCATTCGCATACCAACGCAAAAGTGGTCAGCGAATGAGCAGAGCAAAAAGGAAGCACGAAATTGGTTTTCGGTTGAGCACAGACCGTTCGTTCAAGAGACACTCGTGAACGGTTCGTGTCTAACTTTTTCCACAAGTGATGCGCAAAGAACTGTTACACGTATTTGGTGACTGCAAGAAACGGTCAACTGTTATTTGCGAGCTCTGATAATTACCTTCCTTTGGGAGTCACGAGACGCGATCCCCAGTGCGTATGCTTGGCATTATAGTGTCCTGCAGCTATGAAGCGATCTCCAAGTGAGTTGTAAAAATCCATGAATTGTCCTTCCGAGATTGTAAAGCGAGGCGGGCAGTAGACAGCGGCTATGGATAGGTTGCCGTTACCTGACTACACTTTAATAGACGTAGCCTGCAAGTAATTAGTTGAATACGTTTGGTGAAAGTGGTGCTTTATGCGTTCTCTGACTAGGACGCCGGTTCCGCCGTGGGCTTTACCATCTGGATGATCTGTGCGGTAGAAGGCGTAACCTCTTTTTGGAAGTTGTATTTGCTTGTGAGGTGCGTCTCTCCAAGCAGCATAACGTCGATATGATTTTCATTCAGGAACTGTGTTATTTCTAGACATCAGATATTTGGACTGCTGACCTACAAGCAGCTGTATCACCATGTTCTGGTATTGAACAAGTGTTTGCATGGTCGTTTTCATGAAGAACATTAATTCTGTCAGACTTTGTTGCATGGTAAACATCATAGCTTCCATTGTGCTTTGTGGCTGTCCTGGGGCTTTCTGAACGTTTTCTAGATTAGACTGGAGGGGGTTTTCCATACCTGTTCGGAGGGCATCGGCGTAGGAGAAGCCCTTCTGGGTATTCAGCGGACCAAATGAGGATCTTGCGGCCTTGGCAAAGAATACTTCCGGCGTCCTTTGTGATCTAGTGTACACGTTTCGTGTAATCTGATTGCGCGTTGCTGTCACTCTTCTCATGCGACTCTTCAACTCCTTGTAGACCACACAGCCCCTGTAGTTTGCGGTATGGTTTCCTCCGCAGTTCCCACATTTCTTCTTGTGGGGGTCTTCCTTGTTAGCAGGGCAGTTAGCGGAATTGTGAAAGTCTCCGCAAACTACACAGACTGATCGAAAAGTGCAGTATGTCCTGGTGTGTCCATACTCCTGGCAGTTTGTGCATTGCACTGGGCCGTTTCTTTTATGTGGCTCTTCCACCGTAATTCTTCGGTGCAAGAGGAATTGCAGGTTGTAAATGGGGTGCACTTCGTTTTTCTTCAAGGCTCTGCTGTCAGGCTCCAGCTCGACCTTAAAGAGTGGTTGCGGTTGTCTGTTTTTGTTTATGATGTTGCTGACGTTCTTTGCAGAAAAACCATTTTCTTTAAGGGCATCTATAATTTCGTTTTGAGTTACTTCGGACTCGATTCCCTTTAGTATCATTTGCAGGTCCTTGCTGCTTTTTAATTGGTACGTGTAATATTTTTTTTTTTATTTGTCCAGGTATTTGGACACAGCTCGGAAGTGTTCTTCAGATTTCGTTTGAACTTTGGTTTCGTGAATATTCCCTTTAGTAAAAATTTTAAATATAACTTTTTAATTATTATATTTAGAGAAATTTTGTCAAGGCAAAGTAATTATTTGTTTAAAATACCTTTCCAACGACATAGCGTGATTCTATAACTGTAGTCGCTTAGAAGGTGTGTGCTCGTAAAATCTAGCCTTTTTATCTTTTTTCCCGCTAAACAAAAGTGGTTCAGCCCGAGCTGTTTAATAAAGTGAAACTGGTTTTAGCACTCTAAAACGAAGATTTCATACAAATAGACATACAAACAGACAACACCAATAAAATCTTATTGATTGAATATCTTTTGAACGGAGTATCGGATCGGGCTGATCGAGGTGTCATTCGATGTATTTAAAGCTAGAACACACAATTTGGGGATTTTGTCTCCACCGTCCTCAACACCTCCAAATTTCAACATTTTCATTCTCGCAGTTTCACTTCCATTTTTCCTGAACTAATCTATTTTTGAAGTAAGCACATAAACTAAATACTAAAATCTAAGTATGCATTTTCAAAGAGCTTTACAATACCTTTCGATCAAGATATAAATGATTCTAATCGGACTATCGTAGAAGATTTTCAATTCTACGGCTCTACATAGTAGTCTCGATTCGATATTTTTAACAGCGATCTCAACATCGATGCCCAACATAGTTTCCTTTGTTTTCCTTCTCTAATAGCACACAAGAAATATCTATGTGTGCCTGCAACGTCTTGCGACTCAAAGGATCTTCAGCCAAGCAGGACAACTGGTGTCTGATCGCAGATGTTCAATCCATAGTCATCCAATTCCTTTTCTTCAACAAGAACTACGATCTTAGTTTACTACGATTAGTTTATAAAAAACCGAAATGCACCAAATTGTATTTTCATATGGTGAAAGAACAATAAAACCATGTTTTGTTTTTATACCCTTGCAGAGGGTATTATAATTTTGCCATGATATTTGCAACGCAGTGAAGGAGGCATCTCCGACCCCATAAAGTATATATATTCTTGATCAGCATCACCAGCCGAGTCGATCTAGCCATGTCCGTCTGTCTTTCTGTCCGTCTGTCTTTCTGTCTGTCTGTCTTTCTGTCCGTCTGTCTGTCCGTCTGTCGGTTTCTACGCGAACTAGTCTCTCAATTTTTGAGCTACCGAGCTGAAATATTCAGCATAGTCTTATTTCTTTAGCACGCAGTATATATGTCGGAACGGCCGAAATCGGACTACTATATCCTATAGATGACAATGGAATGATGGCGAAATTAATGTAAAAAAAATTTAACTTCTCTGTTTTTAAACGTATTTCTATAAATTTTGAGATATAGCAGTTTTTTATGGTTCTAGAATTACGGTTTTCATTTTTTTAAGATCGGACAACTATATCATATAGCTGCCATAGAAGCGATTGGTCGATTTATATGAAAATATATGAAAATGTAAAAGTCTACATGTAAAATGTAAAATTTACAACATTTACAAATTTCGATATTTTTTCAACTTTACCAAAATGGATCGATTTTCAAAGGTCAAATTGTAGACTGTAAGGTTATACCAACTCTGGTTTACCGAAGTTAGCTTTCTTGCTCATTTCAAATTTAAAATACAAGTGATTTTTGATGGTTTTAAAATGTATTGCAATTTTGCACATCTCTATATGACTCTATATGTATTTTTACATAAATGTATGTATACTGCATGTAAAATGTTAGGTATATGGGATCATTGCTACTAATTTTAATGAGTAATATCTCGAGAAAGCGAATTTTCCCAGATATGTGTTATACTATATACCAAAAAATATAGTAATTTTTTTAAAAAATTCAAACAAAAAAATAATAATAATTAATTTGAATTGTAAATTCTTAAATATTTCATTAAGATAAAGCAAAGCTATTAGCATTTCAAAATACCATTCTAACGACATATAGCACGTTTCTGTAGCTTTAGTCGTTTAGAAGTTATGGGCACGGGATATAGCTTTTTTTAGCTGTTTTCCCGGCAAACTAGCGGGAAAACTAAAAAGTGGTAGAACAAAAGTTGTTTAGCTCGAGCTGTTTAATAAAAAAAAAGTGGTTCCAGGACTCAATAAAAATAAACAGACCCACAAACAGACAGGCAAACAACCGAACTAACGTTCTCATTTCGAAAGGACGTTAAAATTTATTGAATATCTTTTGAACGGAATATCGGATCGGGATGATTGAGGTGTCATTCGACGCGTATCTAAAACGGGATCACAACATAACAATTTGTTGGACTTTTGCTCCACCGGTCCCAACAGCTCCAACTTTCAAAATTTTGAATTTTGCACTTTTATTTCCATTTCTCCTGAACTAATCCGTTTTAAAACAAGTAAGAAAGCTTAGGGGGGGGTGTGTTAAAATTCTAACCTTATTGCTAATATCTCCCATGTTTATCATCCGATTTTAGTCAAATTTTCAGAAAACGTCCGCTTAAGCCTATTTATTTATTGTATCTATTAACATTAACCCAAAAATAACGAGTATAGCTTATTTTACGTTTTTTATGATTTTTGTAGGCGGATGTGGGCGTGGCCAAATAAAAAAAAAACTTGATATGCGTGCAACAGATTCCAATGTTGTCACAAAATTTGGGAACTCTAGCTCTTATAGTCTCTGAGATCTGTAGTTTTACACGGATGGACAGACGGACATGGCTAAATCGACTCGGCTGGTGACGCTGATCAAGAATATATGCATATATTTTATAGGGTCGGAGATTTCTCCTTCTGCCTGTTACATACATTCTCGGTTGGCACTTACTTTTAATACCCTTGTACCCTATGGGTACCGGTAAATTTCGCCTGCGCCTGAGATCGAACCCTTGACCCGGTCGGTTACAATCAGCTTCGCAACAAGCATTAGGTGTCTGGTAGACCCTATCTTCAAATTCCCACTTGGTTGCCTAATAATTTCCAAGTTTATTATCCGATTTCACTCAAATTGAAAATGACCGCACAATCCTACTTATTTGCTTTGACCCGAATATTATGAGTTATGGTCCAATTTCAATGACCGATACCTTATTTCGTTGGAAATTGCATAAGAAATAAGATATCAAAAAAATGGTAAGAATACAAATACGTTTTGTATAAAAAACTTTAAAAACGGTACCTATCCTCAAAATTGGATGACGACTTAAGCTGTTTGTTCTCCACTTTTAATATTTATTGCTGTATAATTTATATAAAAAACGGTAAGATCGAATTATCCGAAATCCTTTTTTAAGACAACAATTTTAAAGACAACAATAAAATTTTGTAGCTGTTTGAAATTTTATAAATTATTATTTTATAATTTAGAATAAATTAAGTTTAAGAAATATTTCTTATTACATAGTTCCACATAAAAAAAAAAAAAAAAAATTGTCGCATAGTTTTGATACGGGCCCAACTAAGCTGAAAAGAGAGTATACTTACAAAAAACAACGATAAATCTTCCAGGAGAAGATCTGTGCCGATAAGGTGACTTATTTTTGCTTTGTTCTTTTCACTAGTTTTGATACGATCCTTATATTCCCCAGATCCAATTTTAATACATATGTACATGCAAAATTTATCAAGTATGCAAGAGATATGTTCTTAACTTGGATATAATGATCACCTTGGAAATTGCACCAACAAATTTCTAGAAATAGTTTTTACAGCTGAATTTGCTGATGGTCTAGTTTCACGGATAGAAAAATTATCTTCTCCGGAAACAGGTATCATCTAACGCTTGAGATTTTCTTAGAATCAATATTGTCTGAAAAGATCCCACCTTCAAGAAAGACCTTTTATCTTTTACTGCCTTCGATGAGCTGCGACTACTAAAATGAACACAGCTATATCACAAATTGACTTATCTTTTATGGACTCCAATGAACCATCTCCAATTTTTTAAAGAAGATTTTACTACTTGCGACAACCTTTACCTATTTATGAAAAGATATATATTTTTTAAGATTTTTCAAAATTGCTGACGTAGCCGCATTCAAAAATGAAGTGAAAGTGCGAAAAGGAAAATTTTGGATATTGGAGCTGTTGGGGCTGGTGCTCAGTCAATCTGGCAAATAATAATTAATAGCAAGCGAGCTACAATATGTGCATTTAAGTGAATTTATTAGTTAAGTATTTAAGGTTCAAAATTAAAATAACAAATCCAAATGTATTTTTAAGTAGTTATTCAGCTATATTTTCTATAAGGCTTAGAAAAAGGGTGCGTTTTTGTGTAAACCTTGGTTAAAGAGTTGCAGGTAGTTGTAAATCATTTTGAACGATCAGTTGCCAGAGTCGCTTTTTTCCCGTAAAAATCTGCCTTTTTTTAAAGACCATTTGCTAAAAATATTTAGAAACAGCGCACAGTGGTGCCATTTGAGTTTCTTCGATGCAAAATTAATAACTTTTGAACCAAGTAAGAAAATCGCATCATTTAAAAAGCATGTGACAGATAATTGTTCAACCTATTAAAAATATGTTTAAACAAGGTACTACTCTTTTGAGATAGTTAGTTATAATTTATCAAAATCAAAAATCTTACGAGGAAATTTTTTTCACCTTTTATGTTTTTTTTGTGTTTATTTTTAATGTTTTTAATTTTAAAACAAAGTTTGACAAATAACAAAAAAAAAAAGAATATTTTATTTTATAAATAAAAACCCGCTCGATCGGCGTCAAAAAATGAATTATGTTATTTTTTGTCATTTCTTGCTCTATTCTTTCGCCATTTCTTCTGCAGTTGGCGCCATTCTATCGTGCAGCCAAGGCTCGAATGCGCCACCTGTCGGCCACAGCTTGCAACAGTAGTGCCTTAGGGCGGTGTGTTAAAATTCTAACCTTATTGCTAATATCTCCCATGTTTATCATCCGATTTTACTCAAATTTTCAGAAAACGTCCGATTAAACCTATGCATTTATTGTATCTATTAACATTAACCCAAAAAGAACGAGTATAGCTTATTTACGTTTTTGGGCCTTAAAACATGCTTAGAAGCATACTCGTAATTAATTTTAAGAAAACTATATATTTTGTTTGGTGTATTTTTTACGAAGCGATGTATGACACGTCCGAACGATAAGTGAAGTATTTATTAATTCTCCAAGTCAATGGTTTAAAAACGTCGATACTGGGCGATTTATATGTTGTGCTATTTACTTTCTATAATCTTATTTTTTATATGTTTTGTGCGGGCGGTAGTAGACGTGGCTAAATTCTAAAACAAACTTGATCTACAAGACACAGAAAGACTGCCAGGCGGAATACAAGTTTTGGGAAAATAGAAGAACAATTTATTATTTTTTATAACTTTAATAAAGTTTTTTAATTATGTTTAGGCATACCTTATGAGGTTTATCTACAGAAAACTATATCTCATAAGTACTTTTAAATATATTTCAGATATTTCGCAAGGAAAGGTACGACAAAATTAGAAACAGTATCTTAGGAGATATATTATCTTCAATTGATCGCTTACCTTCATCGAAAAAAAATCTACGACCATATAAACTTACAAATAATGGTGGAAACATTCAAATGGTTACTGCCCTTGTTCTCCAATTAATTCAATGCGCTACAATTTTACCAGACTCACTATGTGATAATGGGAAGCCAATTAATAAAACACAAATGATTGTTTCTTTGGACGACAATCTTCAAAGCGGAGCTAAAAAGATAGTAAAACCTAATAAGGATATATTGGTTTTAAAAAAGTATGATGTCGCTGTCAGTATCGGTGGAAATTTTTTAACTACTTTCTTAAACAAATGCAAATCTCGGTCAAATGAAACTGATTTCCGACCACTCTTTGAAAATTTCATTCATGATTTGCTTGCAACTGCTAACAAGCCCGAATGGCCCGCATCTGAACTGTTACTTTCACTTCTCGGAACAATGCTTGTTCGCTATGTATCTGATAAAAGTATAGAACAAAGCATTCGCTTAGTTTCTTTAGATTATCTTGGAATTGTGGCTGCTAGACTACGTAAAGACACTGTTGAATCTCGATGTAAGGTCAACATAATAGATTCAATGATTAAATCAATAAAAAAAGAACAGGAAAAGGAGGGCGATTTGCAAGATTGTAATGTAAGTATCACTTTTTGTTCTTATTATGGAAATAACTTAAATAAAACTTACTTTACAGGCTCAAATGGATTTACATGCCGAGGATCAAAGAACAGAATTTCTGCAAAAAATTCTTCTCGATTTTTTAGCAGTAAATGCTGAGGAAGAAAATTTAATTTGGGATTATGCTCGACACTTTTATTTGGCACAATGGTATCGGGATATAATTTATCAAAGACGTCGGATAAAAAATAATGATAAAGAGCTGGCTATAAGGAAGTCAAAATGTCGGACTACGCGGAGAAGTGGTATGTATTTAAATACCGTTTACCAATGAGTATCCTATAATGGAATAATAAAATATTTAATGTTTTTTATTTAACTACTCTTTCAGTTCAAGAAAATTGGCATTACTTTAGTTATTTATACATTATTTTTCGACGATTAACCACGCAATTATATTTAACCAAGTATTTTCTTCCGTTGATCTATACGTATAAAGGCCAAAAATCGTTGTTGTTAAGTAGTACAATGCTAAGAAAATGAAAAACAGCCTGAAGGAATAAGTCTTCCAAGCCAGATCAAAAAATGGCACCCTCTACGTCTTCTAGTCCGTCCGTTCCAAAAAACTAACCTATTCTCTCCTTTTTTTCTATCAGAATATATAAGGTTTTCGTAGTAAGCTTCCTAAAATATATTCTGGTTTTATTTGTATTATTATGATTTTATTCTTTCGTTTGCATCCCAGGTGATTGTGTTAACAGAAACCTGAATAAAGCCGGAGATCTTTAGCTCCAGCTATGTACACAACCTTGGCCTTCCAGGTGTGGGGGCGGTGTACTCATAGCGGTTTTATTACATGTTCCTACATTCCCCCCGATATCCAGTAGGTCTCTATGTGGACCATTTGGTCCACATTAATCCTCAACTACTCTTTTAACTTCAGCACGACACCATTTTTTTGGTTGGCTTGTTTGACATTTCGCTGTCTTAAGTTAACCAAGTACGAAATTCTTTAGACCACTTGCTTGATTTCAGTTTTGTCTCTGGTCCGGCAAGAGTCAGTTTGGTGAACGTTCCACCTCTGACGTGTCATCGTCCAGATAAGAAAGTACACTGCTTTTGAAGAGCTCTTTGGTTTAGTATAGAGTTAACGCGCCTTAAGAACAATATCTTCTAAATTTAGAAACACCGGTTCTCAATCTGTATTTTCTCGCTATTTAGCTATTCGGTCTAATTTTACGTGCTTATTGCGCAGTGCTATAAAAACTATTTGACTCGTTGCAAGGCTTAGTTCTCGCAGGACCCAATATAGTTCTATAATTCCATTCGGAAATGTGGTAGCAAACAATGATCAGGCAGTCGCCGATTTTTTTTGCTAAGTTCTTTCAAATAACTTAGGGTTAATTCGGTGCGAAACGGGTCACTTTTCAAATATTTGTTGTCGCGAAACGTCTTATGCTAGTTTATTAATTTAAAAGACAAATAATAACGTAGCATTGTGACAATTTTTCTAAAAATTGTACAAAAATGTTAAAAATATGTACAGGTACAAAAAAAATTCCTTTACAGTGTACATCCTAACTGTCTACAGAATCTCCCGATATAAAAAAATTAAAATGCATTAGTTAAAAGTATTCTCGTAGAGTTTTTTTAAAATTTTTTTTTTTTAATTGAAGTTAAAAATACAATTCTTGTTTTAAAAAAAGTTTAATTGTTAAAAAAAAAAAGTGAAAAAACAACCCAACATGAGTACCTGAAAAATTAGTTGCAGAATCTGTGTGCGAAATTTCAAAACGATTGGTCAAGTAGATTTTGACTAATCGTGTACACCGACTTTGTACACCACTTTTCAGGAGAGCGCTTTGAAGTTTTGGTTGCCCATACATAGAATATAGAATGGCCTCCCTTCAACTACCCATTACTACAATCGATGTCAAATTTGGACTTAATACTTTTGAGATGTTGGGCATTAAAAAAAAAATATTTTAAAAAAGTAAGAAAGTTACAGTCGAGTGTGCTCGACGGGTACCGGGTATCCCTAAACGATTGTGCGTTACATTAAAAGGCAATTTAAAATTGTACATTCTAAATGATACTACTTCGACACTTCTTAAAAAAATTCACCTCTCGAATAAGATCCCAGGCATAGCCTAGAAGTCTTAGCGCTGGGCAAGTGTTTTTAAGCAAAAATGCTTTGAGTTCAAATCCCGCAAAATCCAAGAATTTACAAAAAAAAAATTATTTCAGGATTTTACATATATATATTTTATCCTTTGTAATCAATTTATCAGTTCTGTCAAGCAGGCCTATATCAGTACACTTAAACCTCCAAGCTTAATGGCTGTTGTGGTATAGTGAGGTTGGTGTTTTGTGCTTTTTAGACGACGGACATATGACCGAGATCCCTTTCCACCAAAAAACCCATCTTGCTCTTATCTGAATAAAAAAATTCCTTAATGTTTGGTATGTCGACTTTTCATGCTCCTAGGCTAATATCCTGTGGCTAGAAACATGCCTCCCATTTAAAGGTGGGTTTTTTTTGGGCTGCAGACTTTTGGGTTATACTGCGTGCTAAAGAAATCGATAGCTCAAAAACTGAAAGTGTAGTTCGCGTAGAAACCGACAGACAGACGGACAGAGAGAGAGAGACGGACATGGCTAGATCGACTCGGCTGGTGATGCTGATCACTTTTCAAAAATTTGTTGTGGCGAAACGGCTTGATCTAGTTTATTAATTTAAATGACATATAATAACGTAACATTTAGACAATTTTTCTAAAAATGTTTCATTGAAAAATATGTGCAGGTTTATGAGTTATAGAAAATCTCTCATGGCCGCCCCAAAAAAATTTGCGGTGTACTATACATCATAACGGCCTATAGAATCGTCCGATATGAAAACCAGAATATGCATTAGTTAAAGGATAATTGTCCGGAGGTATCACCGTGAAGTTTTTCTTTTTTTCATTTTTTTTTCTTCGATTTTTCATGAAAGTTT
Organism: Drosophila rufa; assembly: GCA_018153105.1. Lineage (NCBI taxonomy): Eukaryota > Metazoa > Arthropoda > Insecta > Diptera > Drosophilidae > Drosophila > Drosophila rufa. Next base: position 875,990 of record JAECXS010000135.1, read on the forward strand.
GAAGTCAAACATTCAATTCTTGACTAAATAATAAAGTTTAATTGTTAAATAAAAAATATAATAAAAAAATAAATTAAAAAACCCCGACGATGATACCTGGAGAATTAGTTGCATAAGCTGTGTGCAAAATTTCAAAACGATTGGCCAAGTATTTTTAGTAATCGTGTACACCGACTTTGAAAATGGCAGGAGAGCGCTTTAAAGTTTTGGCTCCCTATACATCGAACATAGAATGACCTCCGTTCAACTACCCATTACTTCGTTATTTTTGCTCCGATCGATGTCAAATTTGAACTTTATATTCTTAAGATGTTGGGCATTTATAAATAAAAATATTTTTTAAAAATGGCAACAAAAATTAAATTAAAAAATTTAATACCCTACCCCCCTTAAAGAATTGACTGCTGCTTCAGTATTAACAAAGGACTGTAAAAAATCATTTATTAGCCAAATAGCCCAGTTTTGCTAAACAAACCATGCTAGTTGTCCAATTTCAATGACCGATACCTCATTATGTCGGAAATTTCATAGGAATAAGATACCAAAAAAGTGTTAAACAAAAAATAATTATGTATAAAAATCTCAAAATTTGATGAGAACTTTGGCTGTTTTTTTTGTTTTTCCTTTTTTGATATTTTTTACCGTTTAATTATATAAAAAACGATACGATTGAATAAGCGGAATGACGCATAAGTTAGAGCTCTCAGCGATGGACCAGCGATTTGTATCCATGAAAGATCTGAGTTAAAATCCAGCAAAATCCAAGAATTTTTTTTAGTGGCTTTTGCAGTTTATTTCCTTTTTATTTCTTAATGCATTTTTTTTCAGTTCTGCCAAAATTAGGGTAGGGACTGTCCATATATTACGTAGTCAGCGAAATGATTGTTTGATTAAATGGAGAATGGGGGTTCTTGGATAATGATTACGTAATTTCTAACCTTATTGTTATGTTTATATTACGTTTTTAATGATTTTCGGAGGCGGAAGTGGCTGTGGCCAAATTTTAAAACAAACTTGATCTTCGTGCAACGGATTAGAATGTTGTCACAAAATTTGGTGGCTCTAGCTCTTATAGTCTCTGAGATCTGTTTACCAATACTGACGGATAGACGGACATGGCTAAATCTACTCGACTGGTGATGCTGATCAGCTTGGAATGACACATTTAATAGCCTCAATTTACTGTCACAACTTTTCCCTTATGGGAATTCTTGCGAGATAGACGGCAACAACTTAAATTCGCTCCACAAATATTGACGCTAACGGCACCGCTGCTCCCAAAAATTGTATTTTGTAGCCACAATTTTTTCGCTTGAGACAATTTTATGGCTTGCTAGATCGGCTTGATTTGAGAAAATGGTCCGAAAAGGGTTGATTAAAAGTTTCTAATGAAGTAAATATGAATAAAAACAATATACAAAAAATTAACATTATATTTAAAAAAGCTACATGGTTATTTTATGATTATTTTCCATATTATACAAAATCGTTAATAGCAAATTAAGATACGCGTCTAGCTTTTCCAGAAATGAACTGTCATAATGATATGGCGCTGACTGGCCCTTCAGCTAGGTACTCACCAGCGCTAAAATTTAGCAACCAAATCAGTGTGAGCGAGCAAGGTCGGTACGCAGATGAGCTCAGAGAAATACTACAATTCTAGTATATTGAACATCGCGTTAGATATTTTTAATCGGCTGAGTCTTCGCAAGGATGGCGCGAGAGGTAGGAAATATCTGATAATTCCCCGCGACCCTTGCGAAATGGAGAAAGCGAATTGGAAACAAAGCCGTGTGGCAGGATTTTTCAGCGGGGAAAAATTAATTTCTTTATAGTAAATTAAAGAAGATCCAATTATTTGGCATCTTGACCATCAAATAATAAAATATTAAATATTAAAAAAAAAAATTAAGTCTTAAAATATGTGATTTCACAGGGAAATTGGCAAATCAAACAAACTAATTACTTATAGCAGCAGCTGCAAGGCCAGAAGCAGCTCGTCCTCGTCGGCGGCATCGGGAGCTGGCCCCGCGGCTTTGGAAATCATAATTTAAGTAATTTGTTCGTTTTGGAGTGTTTATTTAAATTGTAAACAAACACAGCTGACAGTATGGCCGTTTCGTATGGATTTTCGGTGTGTCGGTATGAAACAACAGATCTCAGAGATTATAAAACTCAGAGATTATAAAACGTATGACAACGTTCTTATCTGTTGAACGCAGATTAAGTTTATTTCAAAATTTAGCCACATTCACTACCGCCTCCGAAAATCAAGGATAAGCATTACTAAGCTATTGTCATAATTTTCGGCTTAAAGTAAAATTATAGGAAATTAATACATTTCTGCGGACGTGCTCTAAAAATGTAGTAAAATCAGATGATCAACTTGGAAGTTATTAAACAATAAAGTTTCTGAGTATGCTCCTTCTTCTGTGTTGTCAGCACCATTGCGTGTGGCTCATTATGTTCCTAGCAACATTTTACATAAACTTGAGCATAAATAGTGAACTTTTTGCGAATTTTTTAACTTTCTTTGTGTTCAGAAAATTAATGTAGTTATATTATTATTAAAATTTTTATTTATTTTGAACATTTCTTGTACGTATTTATTAAAAAATGTATGTGTGTTGCCTGTTATATGTAGCTTGTACGTGGTACACCGCAAATTTTTTTGGGGCGGCCATGAGAGATTTTCTATAACTCATAAACCTGCACATATTTTTCAATGAAACATTTTTAGAAAAATTGTCTAAATGTTACGTTATTACGTGGGCTGCTATATATATTTCTGGCCTAGGCAACACTAAGTGTTGTTAGGTGGAATCTGACATTTCCATTGAAAAGTTCGACATTTTTAAGCATAAACGTACTCAGAACGGTTTGACGTACGACTATCATTTGTGTTGTTTACAGTTACTTAAAAAAATCAATTTCGCAAAAAAATGGAATTAACTCGTGAACATTTTCGTGCGATCATTTTTCACAACTTTCGGCGTGGATTATCACGACAAGAGTGCAGCGATGAACTTAAATCTTTGTATGACTATGAAGCACCATCCTATAGCACTGTGAAAAACTGGTACAACGAATTCAATCGTGGCCGACGCTCCCTCAAAGACGAATTCCGCGAAGGTCGTCCAAAAACAGCCGTTGTGCCAGAAAACATCGATGGCGTACGTGAACTAATAATGCAAGACCGTCATGTGACATACCGTGAGATAGAGGCATCCCTAGGCATTTCTTCCACCAGCATACATTCGATATTGCATGAGCACATGGCTGTAAAAAAGGTTTGTTCTCGTTGGATCCCGCACAATTTGACAATCGCTCAAAAGAAGGCTCGTGTGGATTGGTGTAAAGAAATGCTGAAAAAATACGATCGCGGTGCTTCAAAAGACGTTTATAAGATCGTCACAGGTGACGAATCATGGATCTATGCGTATGAGCCCGAAACAAAACAGCAATCGACCGTGTGGGTCTTCCAAGACGAGCCAAATCCAACGAAAGTTGTTCGTGGAAGAAGCACTTCGAAGCAAATGGTCGCCTGTTTCTTCGCAAAAACTGGTCATGTGGCTACTGTTCCTCTTGAGCAACGTAGGACGGTCAATTCTGATTGGTACACCACCATTTGTTTGCCTGAAGTCTTCGGTGAAATTCGAAAAACGAACAATGGAAGACGAATCATGACAATGCGAGCTCTCACACATCGGCTCAAACCAGCGCCTTTTTGACTGGCCAAAACGTCGAATTGATGGGTCATCCGCCGTACAGTCCTGACTTGGCACCAAATGACTTCTTTTTATTCCCTCACATCAAGAAGAAAATGCGTGGTCAACGATTTTCGTCGCCAGAAGATGCTGTTGAAGCATTCAAAAACCATGTTTTTGAGGTGTGTCAATCAGAGTGGAAAAAGTGCTTCGAAAATTGGTTTGAGCGCATGCAAAAGTGTGTAAATCTTGATGGAGAATATTTTGAAAAACAATAAAACTATTTTCCTTAATAAATATTCGTATTTTCATTATTAGGCCAGAAATATATGTAGCAGCCTACGTATACATCATAACGGCCTATAGAATCGTCCGATATGAAAACCAGAATATGCATTAGTTAAAGGATAATTGTCCGGAGGTATCACCGTGAAGTTTTTTTTTTTTTTCCATTTTTTTCTTCGATTTTTCATGAAAGTTTGAAGTCAAACATTCAATTCTTGACTAAATAATAAAGTTTAATTGTTAAATAAAAAATATAATAAAAAAATAAATTAAAAAAACCCCGACGATGATACCTGGAGAATTAGTTGCATAAGCTGTGTGCAAAATTTCAAAACGATTGGCCAAGTATTTTTAGTAATCGTGTACACCGACTTTGAAAATGGCAGGAGAGCGCTTTAAAGTTTTGGCTCCCTATACATCGAACATAGAATGACCTCCGTTCAACTACCCATTACTTCGTTATTTTTGCTCCGATCGATGTCAAATTTGAACTTTATATTCTTAAGATGTTGGGCATTTATAAATAAAAATATTTTTTAAAAATGGCAACAAAAATTAAATTAAAAAATTTAATACCCTACCCCCTTAAAGAATTGACTGCTGCTTCAGTATTAACAAAGGACTGTAAAAAATCATTTATTAGCCAAATAGCCCAGTTTTGCTAAACAAACCATGCTAGTTGTCCAATTTCAATGACCGATACCTCATTATGTCGGAAATTTCATAGGAATAAGATACCAAAAAAGTGTTAAACAAAAAATAATTATGTATAAAAATCTCAAAATTTGATGAGAACTTTGGCTGTTTTTTTTGTTTTTCCTTTTTTGATATTTTTTACCGTTTAATTATATAAAAAACGATACGATTGAATAAGCGGAATGACGCATAAGTTAGAGCTCTCAGCGATGGACCAGCGATTTGTATCCATGAAAGATCTGAGTTAAAATCCAGCAAAATCCAAGAATTTTTTTTAGTGGCTTTTGCAGTTTATTTCCTTTTTATTTCTTAATGCATTTTTTTTCAGTTCTGCCAAAATTAGGGTAGGGACTGTCCATATATTACGTAGTCAGCGAAATGATTGTTTGATTAAATGGAGAATGGGGGTTCTTGGATAATGATTACGTAATTTCTAACCTTATTGTTATGTTTATATTACGTTTTTAATGATTTTCGGAGGCGGAAGTGGCTGTGGCCAAATTTTAAAACAAACTTGATCTTCGTGCAACGGATTAGAATGTTGTCACAAAATTTGGTGGCTCTAGCTCTTATAGTCTCTGAGATCTGTTTACCAATACTGACGGATAGACGGACATGGCTAAATCTACTCGACTGGTGATGCTGATCAGCTTGGAATGACACATTTAATAGCCTCAATTTACTGTCACAACTTTTCCCTTATGGGAATTCTTGCGAGATAGACGGCAACAACTTAAATTCGCTCCACAAATATTGACGCTAACGGCACCGCTGCTCCCAAAAATTGTATTTTGTAGCCACAATTTTTTCGCTTGAGACAATTTTATGGCTTGCTAGATCGGCTTGATTTGAGAAAATGGTCCGAAAAGGGTTGATTAAAAGTTTCTAATGAAGTAAATATGAATAAAAACAATATACAAAAAATTAACATTATATTTAAAAAAGCTACATGGTTATTTTATGATTATTTTCCATATTATACAAAATCGTTAATAGCAAATTAAGATACGCGTCTAGCTTTTCCAGAAATGAACTGTCATAATGATATGGCGCTGACTGGCCCTTCAGCTAGGTACTCACCAGCGCTAAAATTTAGCAACCAAATCAGTGTGAGCGAGCAAGGTCGGTACGCAGATGAGCTCAGAGAAATACTACAATTCTAGTATATTGAACATCGCGTTAGATATTTTTAATCGGCTGAGTCTTCGCAAGGATGGCGCGAGAGGTAGGAAATATCTGATAATTCCCCGCGACCCTTGCGAAATGGAGAAAGCGAATTGGAAACAAAGCCGTGTGGCAGGATTTTTCAGCGGGGAAAAATTAATTTCTTTATAGTAAATTAAAGAAGATCCAATTATTTGGCATCTTGACCATCAAATAATAAAATATTAAATATTAAAAAAAAAATTAAGTCTTAAAATATGTGATTTCACAGGGAAATTGGCAAATCAAACAAACTAATTACTTATAGCAGCAGCTGCAAGGCCAGAAGCAGCTCGTCCTCGTCGGCGGCATCGGGAGCTGGCCCCGCGGCTTTGGAAATCATAATTTAAGTAATTTGTTCGTTTTGGAGTGTTTATTTAAATTGTAAACAAACACAGCTGACAGTATGGCCGTTTCGTATGGATTTTCGGTGTGTCGGTATGAAACAACAGATCTCAGAGATTATAAAACTCAGAGATTATAAAACGTATGACAACGTTCTTATCTGTTGAACGCAGATTAAGTTTATTTCAAAATTTAGCCACATTCACTACCGCCTCCGAAAATCAAGGATAAGCATTACTAAGCTATTGTCATAATTTTCGGCTTAAAGTAAAATTATAGGAAATTAATACATTTCTGCGGACGTGCTCTAAAAATGTAGTAAAATCAGATGATCAACTTGGAAGTTATTAAACAATAAAGTTTCTGAGTATGCTCCTTCTTCTGTGTTGTCAGCACCATTGCGTGTGGCTCATTATGTTCCTAGCAACATTTTACATAAACTTGAGCATAAATAGTGAACTTTTTGCGAATTTTTTAACTTTCTTTGTGTTCAGAAAATTAATGTAGTTATATTATTATTAAAATTTTTATTTATTTTGAACATTTCTTGTACGTATTTATTAAAAAATGTATGTGTGTTGCCTGTTATATGTAGCTTGTACGTGGGCTGCTATATATATTTCTGGCCTAGGCAACACTAAGTGTTGTTAGGTGGAATCTGACATTTCCATTGAAAAGTTCGACATTTTTAAGCATAAACGTACTCAGAACGGTTTGACGTACGACTATCATTTGTGTTGTTTACAGTTACTTAAAAAAATCAATTTCGCAAAAAAATGGAATTAACTCGTGAACATTTTCGTGCGATCATTTTTCACAACTTTCGGCGTGGATTATCACGACAAGAGTGCAGCGATTAACTTAAATCTTTGTATGACTATGAAGCACCATCCTATAGCACTGTGAAAAACTGGTACAACGAATTCAATCGTGGCCGACGCTCCCTCAAAGACGAATTCCGCGAAGGTCGTCCAAAAACAGCCGTTGTGCCAGAAAACATCGATGGCGTACGTGAACTAATAATGCAAGACCGTCATGTGACATACCGTGAGATAGAGGCATCCCTAGGCATTTCTTCCACCAGCATACATTCGATATTGCATGAGCACCTGGCTGTAAAAAAGGTTTGTTCTCGTTGGATCCCGCACAATTTGACAATCGCTCAAAAGAAGGCTCGTGTGGATTGGTGTAAAGAAATGCTGAAAAAATACGATCGCGGTGCTTCAAAAGACGTTTATAAGATCGTCACAGGTGACGAATCATGGATCTATGCGTATGAGCCCGAAACAAAACAGCAATCGACCGTGTGGGTCTTCCAAGACGAGCCAAATCCAACGAAAGTTGTTCGTGGAAGAAGCACTTCGAAGCAAATGGTCGCCTGTTTCTTCGCAAAAACTGGTCATGTGGCTACTGTTCCTCTTGAGCAACGTAGGACGGTCAATTCTGATTGGTACACCACCATTTGTTTGCCTGAAGTCTTCGGTGAAATTCGAAAAACGAACAAGGGAAGACGAATCATTGTGCACCATGACAATGCGAGCTCTCACACATCGGCTCAAACCAGCGCCTTTTTGACTGGCCAAAACGTCGAATTGATGGGTCATCCGCCGTACAGTCCTGACTTGGCACCAAATGACTTCTTTTTATTCCCTCACATCAAGAAGAAAATGCGTGGTCAACGATTTTCGTCGCCAGAAGATGCTGTTGAAGCATTCAAAAACCATGTTTTTGAGGTGTGTCAATCAGAGTGGAAAAAGTGCTTCGAAAATTGGTTTGAGCGCATGCAAAAGTGTGTAAATCTTGATGGAGAATATTTTGAAAAACAATAAAACTATTTTCCTTAATAAATATTCGTATTTTCATTATTAGGCCAGAAATATATGTAGCAGCCTACGTATGAGTGGTAAGTCGTTTCATTTAGAGCAGTGGTCGGCACGGCCTTTCCCGCAGGATAGCGCCCGCTCACGCACAGTATGCACAAAAAAAGAATCACAGCGGACAAATTGTAATTGTTTGGCTAGATTTAGCCTTTTTTAGCGTTAAATAGCTAGTTTTTATCTTATAGCTAATTTTTTGTCATATTAAGCTACGTGTTCCAAAGTGTTCCTAAGCGAGAGAGCGAGAGAGTGACTATTGACCTCTCGTTTTGACTCAATGCTTTGGAACACTTTTCGCATGTCTGAGCCTTACAGAACATTTTAGCTTATTTTTTCTCATATCTAGCCATAGAGTTTTTAATTTTCACTCATACAAATGCAATGTTGGCATTTGACTGTAGTGGTGCGGACCACTGATTGAGTATTGTCACTTATGTACATAACCGAGGTTTCCGTGGAATAGAACTTGTTTTATTTTGCAGTATTCAGTTTATTACGTTATGTGTTTATTATGTCTATCGTTCACAGTGTTGCCATGAAAAAAACTCTTTAACAAGAAGAACGATCAAAAAAAGCCAAACATATTTTTTTTACAAAAAACTATTAAAAAGACAGTTTTTCAATGCGTTTATTTTTTCCTTTTATTTACCCGAGAGTGTGCCATAAATCGTAGTTTTGTTATTATTATATTATTATTCATAGTAAATATGTATATACTCGTAATTTTATCGAAGCTTGCAGCTCTTCCTCTCTTCATACGATTGTTACGTATACGTAATATATGTATACGTATTTTATAAGCTAGGCGTCACTCCCTTCTTGGAATTCGTTTTCAAGCGACCGAAGTCAGAAATGAGATATTTTTCTTAAAAATATCCCTAAAAGTAAGCTTAAAAGTAACGATGTAACGATCCTTTGATACGCTGTCTGAAGTCCTAGTAAGATTGTATCAATTTTTTGAGCAAACTTTTTGTGGGCATACAAAAAAAAATTGGAAAATAGCATTTAACAAAAACAAAAAGCCAGAATTCCCGCTGCATTATTTGGCCTCTAGAACAAACGGCGTTGCACCAATCAAAAATTTCATGTTCGCGTTCGATATTTTGAATAGACACATCTTACAGATAAATGTTTAAAGATTACAAATGCAAAATATCAATAGGCTCCGGTAGATACCGTTTCAAAGTTGACAAATTTTTCAATAAAAAAAAACGCACAATTTTAGTGCAATTCGACAAAGTTTCAGGTGGAATTTCAAGAGAACTAGTTAATGGTTTCTTAATTTTGTTGTTTTTATTTATTTATGTACTTATTAGGTATACTACTGTGGGCACAAAGTAAAGTGAATTTTCAATTTAAAATTCGCGGGCTTAAGATGGTGGACTTTTTTTTTTTTTTTTTTTTTTAGTTTGGAGGACTGTTGATGACATCTGGCGGTAATTTCATGTCAATGTCAGTATCAGTACTATATTTATGCTTGTGTTTACCAAACGATCAAAAGTGCATTTGTCGATTTTTACAATGTCTGATTTAATTGAGCAGAGAAGTGCCATCAAATTTTGTTTGCGAAATGAAATTTCGGCTGCGGAAACGTTGAGGATGTTGCAGAAGGCCTTTGGTGATTCGACCATGTCCCAGAAAAATGTTTATAAGTGGTACAAAGACTTCAAAGAAGCTCGGGAACGTGTTGATGAGAGCACGTCAAAGTCGTTCAAAAATCAAGGTTATGATGACAGTTTTTTTTAATTTTCGTGGTGTGGTGCACTATGAATTCATTCCACCTGGCCAAACTGTTAATAAGGAATATTATTTGAGCGTTATGCGTCGTTTGCGTGAAGCAATTCTCATAGAGCAACTTATATAGAGGCGCAATTTTCTCTTCCTCTCACGGTTGCAAGCCAACAGGGTGGTCACCTATGGCATTTCATACTTGCTCGATGTTGCAGTGTGGATGACGAGTGGAATTAAGTGTTTTGAAGGTTTTTTTTTACTAATATTTGTTAAACAAATCATTTTTAGGTAACTATTGCTCAACATTCGATAACAATATACCCTTTTCTAAGCATAGCTAAGCATTTGCATTTGAAAAGTCCGTTGCGCATTGATTGTACAACCCTAAGTGAGCGTAGCAGAGCGATTTCATGCGCAAAAGAGCGTAACAGAGCGATTTCATCCGCAAAAACATGTTAACTAACATGGTTTTGCGCATGGAATCGCTCTGTTAAGCTCTGTAAACGAAAAGTTTTGTTGAGCGAGCTGTTTGGTCTCGAACTGCGTGACGTCACATCAAGCATTTGGGTTTCATTCCACCTGTTTTTTGTAAGAATACTAGTTAAACCGTTAAAATACAGACCTATTTGGTCAAATTATTATCATTCTAATCCTTCCCAAACCTTTTTATGCTTGAAAATTAGGCAGAAGTACATATTTTAACCTAAAAAATATTTTTATTTATCCAAATGAATTAGAAAGTAGTTTACTTTCAAAATCATTTAGGAAATATACTCCAGAAACGCTTAAATATTAAACAATTCATTAAATAGCTCGCAGGTTTTAAAGCGTTCGGAGGTGCTCGAAGGTGTTCAAAAGCGTTCGAAAGTGTCCGAATTTCATACTTCTGTACTGTTCTCTCTTACGGCCTATTGTTGTTGCCTCTCGCACTGCAACTTAGCATCCAATCAGCTCTGTTTACATCTGCCGACGTCGGCAGAGGAAAATGTTCGACAGAAAAATTTGCGCCTCTATATAGATTCTCTCTGCAATTCTTCGTAAAAGACCAGAATTATGGGCCAACAACTCTTGGTTTTTGCGTCACGATAATGCACCGTCGCACACTGCACTCGTTCTTCGTGACCATTTCGCCAATAATTCGACGCATATCGTTCCGCAACCTCCGTATTCTCCTGATTTGGCTCCGTTTGACTTCTGGATATTCCCAAAACTCAAGAGACCACTCCGGGGAACGCGTTTTGAGTCGATTGAAGAGATAAAAGCGGAATCGACGAGGGCGCTCATGGCTATACTGGAAAGGGACTATTTGGCCTGTTTCGAGGATTTGAAGAAACGTTGGCATAAGTGTATGTTATCGGGAGGGGATTACTTTGAAGGGGATGAAATTGATTCAGGAGAATAAATAAAGAATTTTCACTTTACAAACAAATTCACCTTACTTTTTGCCCACAGTAGTACAATAGAATCACAATTTTGGTGTTTGCTTTTTGTTTCTCCAGGTAATTAATTATTTACTAACTGTCCATATTTGCAATATTTTTTTACTTTAATGGAAATAACAAAATTGTAAATTTTTGTACATTTGCCATATTTTTGTAAAATGTTCTTTCTGCAGCTTTCTGTTCCGGAAATTGTTTTTCGTGCAGCCCTGGAACAAATGAAAACATTACAAAATAAAATATTCATTTTTTTTTTGTTATTTGTCAAACTTTGTTTTAAAATTAAAAACATTAAAAAAAAAACACAAAAAAAAAACATAAAAGGTGAAAAAAAAATCTTCGTAAGATTTTTGATTTTGATAAATTATAACTAACTATCTCAAAAGAGTAGTACCTTGTTTAAACATATTTTTAATAGGTTGAACAATTATCTGTCACATGCTTTTTAAATTATGCGATTTTCTTACTTGGTTCAAAAGTTATTAATTTTGCATCGAAGAAACTCAAATGGCACCACTGTGCGCTGTTTCTAAATATTTTTAGCAAATGGTCTTTAAAAAAAGGCAGATTTTTACGGGAAAAAAGCGACTCTGGCAACTGATCGTTCAAAATGATTTACAACTACCTGCAACTCTTTAACCAAGGTTTACACAAAAACGCACCCTTTTTCTAAGCCTTATAGAAAATATAGCTGAATAACTACTTAAAAATACATTTGGATTTGTTATTTTAATTTTGAACCTTAAATACTTAACTAATAAATTCACTTAAATGCACATATTGTAGCTCGCTTGCTATTAATTATTATTTGCCAGATTGACTGAGCACCAGCCCCAACAGCTCCAATATCCAAAATTTTCCTTTTCGCACTTTCACTTCATTTTTGAATGCGGCTACGTCAGCAATTTTGAAAAATCTTAAAAAATATATATCTTTTCATAAATAGGTAAAGGTTGTCGCAAGTAGTAAAATCTTCTTTAAAAAATTGGAGATGGTTCATTGGAGTCCATAAAAGATAAGTCAATTTGTGATATAGCTGTGTTCATTTTAGTAGTCGCAGCTCATCGAAGGCAGTAAAAGATAAAAGGTCTTTCTTGAAGGTGGGATCTTTTCAGACAATATTGATTCTAAGAAAATCTCAAGCGTTAGATGATACCTGTTTCCGGAGAAGATAATTTTTCTATCCGTGAAACTAGACCATCAGCAAATTCAGCTGTAAAAACTATTTCTAGAAATTTGTTGGTGCAATTTCCAAGGTGATCATTATATCCAAGTTAAGAACATATCTCTTGCATACTTGATAAATTTTGCATGTACATATGTATTAAAATTGGATCTGGGGAATATAAGGATCGTATCAAAACTAGTGAAAAGAACAAAGCAAAAATAAGTCACCTTATCGGCACAGATCTTCTCCTGGAAGATTTATCGTTGTTTTTTGTAAGTATACTCTCTTTTCAGCTTAGTTGGGCCCGTATCAAAACTATGCGACAATTTTTTTTTTTTTTTTTTTTTTGTGGAACTATTTAATAAGAAATATTTCTTAAACTTAATTTATTCTAAATTATAAAATAATAATTTATAAAATTTCAAACAGCTACAAAATTTTATTGTTGTCTTTAAAATTGTTGTCTTAAAAAAGGATTTCGGATAATTCGATCTTACCGTTTTTTATAAAATTATACAGCAATAAATATTAAAAGTGGAGAACAAACAGCTTAAGTCGTCATCCAATTTTGAGGATAGGTACCGTTTTTAAAGTTTTTTATACAAAACGTATTTGTATTCTTACCATTTTTTTGATATCTTATTTCTTATGCAATTTCCAACGAAATAAGGTATCGGTCATTGAAATTGGACCATAACTCATAATATTCGGGTCAAAGCAAATAAGTAGGATTGTGCGGTCATTTTCAATTTGAGTGAAATCGGATAATAAACTTGGAAATTATTAGGCAACCAAGTGGGAATTTGAAGATAGGGTCTACCAGACACCTAATGCTTGTTGCGAAGCTGATTGTAACTGACCGGGTCAAGGGTTCGATCTCAGGCGCAGGCGAAATTTACCGGTACCCATAGGGTACAAGGGTATTAAAAGTAAGTGCCAACCGAGAATGTATGTAACAGGCAGAAGGAGAAATCTTCGACCCTATAAAATATATGCATATATTCTTGATCAGCGTCACCAGCCGAGTCGATTTAGCCATGTCCGTCTGTCTGTCTGTCCGTATGTCCATCCGTGTAAAACTACAGATCTCAGAGACTATAAGAGCTAGAGTTCCCAAATTTTGTGACAACATTGGAATCTGTTGCACGCATATCAAGTTTTTTTTTTATTTGGCCACGCCCACATCCGCCTACAAAAATCATAAAAAACGTAAAATAAGCTATACTCGTTATTTTTGGGTTAATGTTAATAGATACAATAAATGAATAGGCTTAAGCGGACGTTTTCTGAAAATTTGACTAAAATCGGATGATAAACATGGGAGATATTAGCAATAAGGTTCGAGTTTTAACACACCGCCCTAAGGCACTGCTGTTGCAAGCTGTGGCCGACAGGTGGCGCATTCGAGCCTTGGCTGCACGATATAATGGCGCCAACTGCAGAAGAAATGGCGAAAGAATAGAGCAAGAAATGACAAAAAATAACATAATTCATTTTTTGACGCCGATCGGGCGGGTTTTTATGCGTCCTTATAAAATGTATCATTCATATTTAAGTATGACATTAAATTGTTTAGGTCGGGAGCTAATTCGAGAGGAGATTTATTTTAAGAAGTATCGAAGTAAAGTATGATAATGTATGTACAATAATAAATTGCCTTTTAGTGTAAAGCACAAACGTTTAGGTAACGGGTATCTCACAGTCGAGCACAGTCGACTGTAGCTTTCTTACTTGTTTTTATATCAGATGTGTTTTTTTTTCAGAATTTGACTAAACTGAAAGAATTACATATGGGCATTTCCCAAGGAAGGTCCACCGGGTCCGAAAATTTAAACATTAATAAAAAACTTTTTTTAAATTACTTATAAGTTTAATTAATATATAAATTTTGATAATATATATAGCGTTTGTCAAAATTTTACTTTGTTTTTGTGTTTTTATTGGCCTCCAAAGTGGCAGTTCGGGCCGCGTTGTTCTTTGTTACTTTTAACGTTTTTTTCAGTTTCTAATTTCTCAGCAGACTAGTAAAAGATTGAACATGTTGTTGTTTACAGTTATTTCATGAAATAACTCTATAATGTGGTAAAACTAAAAAAAAGCGCGGGGAGCGCGATTAACGGGAAAATTTTGTATTCTCTTATGGCCTATTGCAATGTGTGTTCGTGATGAAAAAAACACTATATGTCTGCACGCTGAATAGAAAAGTCATAGCTAGCGAAATTTTTAATTTAAACTATATTTGTTGCCGTTAATTTATTGGCAAAAAATTGCAGCGATCTGTCGAGTCGATTATTTTATATTGATTTTAAAAGTCTGTGTGTTCGCACTGCAATGACCACATTTTCCACTTTTCTGGTCTGTTTCGAAAAAGTTATTATATTTTTTTGTATTATTATTTATTTATTATACTAGTTCATCACTATTGAAGATCAATTTGATCATAATAAGTCAAAAGTAATAGAAAAATAATATTTCACAAAAAAATATTATAAAAATTATTATATCGACAATATGACGGACAAATTGTGGGTTCGCGATTGTGTGTTCGCGAGATTGCCTTTCAATTATTTAAAATAATTACTTTTACTTTGTTAATCGTTGAAAGTGAGGTCTTAAATTGCAGCTACATTATTCCTTTATAAAACGCTTTTTTTTATTTGAATATTCCTTTGAAATTCGCTGTGTCTAGCATTTCTTCACATTCAGCGGGGGAACACTTCCGTTTTTTGTGTGTTCGCGAGGTCATGTTTTTTGCCAATTAAAAAATAATACTGATATCCACCAAGGCTGCTTTTTGCACCAATCTTTGAGCAAATATATTTACGTAAAAAAAAAAAACAAAAAAATATATTTTTCAGGGTAGTATTATTATTTTTAAGGGTAGGTAATCTGAAAGCGTACGAACGTCTGTTCGCGAGGCTGGGAATTGCCCATATTTGTTTATAAAGCAAAGCACAACAAAAAAGCCGAAAACCACGCTTTATTCCTTTGCTGATAACATTAAGGGAGGCAAAGGGGCTGTATTTTATTTATATACAAATAACAAGCAATTGGCAAAAAAATATATTTACTACTGTGGGCAAAAAGTAAGGTGAATTTGTTTGTAAAGTGAACATTCTTCATTTATTCTCCTGAATCAATCTCATCCCCTTCAAAGTAATCCCCTCCCTATAAAATACACTTATGCCAACGTTTCTTCAAATGCTCGAAACAGGCCAAATAGTCCCTTTCCGGGACTCGCGCTCTCGTCGATTCCGCTTTTATCTCTTCAATCGACTCGAAACGCGTTCCCCGGTGTGGTCTCTTGAGTTTTGGGAATAGCCAGAAGTCAGACGGAGCCAAATCAGGAGAATACGGTGGTTGCGGAACGATATGCGTCGAATTATTGGCGAAATGGTCACGAAGAACGAATGCAGTGTGCGACGGTGCATTATCGTGAGCCAAAAACCAAGAGTTGTTGGCCCATAATTCTGGTCTTTTTCGACGAATTGCTTCACGCAAACGACTCATAACGCTCAAATAATATTCCTTATTAACAGTTTGGCCAGGTGGAAGGAATTCATAGTGCACCACACCACGAAAATCGAAAAAAACTGTCATCATAACCTTGATTTTTGAACGACTTTGACGTGCTCTCAACTTGCAACACGTTCCCGCCCCTCTTTGAAGTCTTCGTACCACTTATAAACATTTTTCTGGGACATGGTAGAATCACCAAAGGCCTTCCACAACATCCTCAACATTTCCGCAGCCGAAATTTCATTCCGCAAACAAAATTTGATGGCACTTCTCTGCTCAATTAAATCAGACATTGTAAAAATCGACAAATGCACTCTTGATCTTTTGGTAAACACAAGCGTAAATATATTACTGATACTGATATTGACATGAAATTACTGCCAGGTGTCATCAACAGTCCTGCCAACTCAAAAAAAAAACTAGTCCACCATCTTAAGCCCGCGAATTTTAAATTGAAAATTCGCCTTACTTTTTGCCCACAGTAGTAAAACAAAGCTCGTACCTTCTACTTTGATATTCACTTTAATTCTTTTTTCAATGTTGCTGAACATGTTTCTAGCAACATTTGTCTTCATTTGTCAACATATTGTTTTTTTCCATGTCCGTGTGCTATTTAATTTCACCGGCAATGCTTTGGATACCGAGTATCTCACAGTCGGTCACCCTCGACTGTAGCTTTTCTACTTGTTTATATATGAATATGTCACAGAGTAAGTTAGTTGGTATATTTGCATTACGCGCCTAAATGTGGCCTATTAGTTGCCAATGGGTTGCCATTCAATGACGTGACCTAAGAAGCAGATCCGGTTAAGTGCTAAGGACCCCTTACAGACCAGGGGAGTAACATATTACCCGACAAATATACACCTCCAGCAATATGTTTTCATTTCTCATCAAAATCGGGATTTTCATTTTATAGCTGTCAAATTAACGGTTAGGTCAAGCTGAAAACTGTAAGGGTAGCTGAACTTCAGCTTTTCATTTTTGAAAGTTAGTCTTTCGTTGTTTTCCCTTTAATTATACCCTGGTACGCTCGCCTTCTTGTAATGTATAGTGTTGTAATGTCTGATAAAATTTTTTTAGGTGATTTTGTGGATACGTCAGATTCTGGCTCCTGCGATGAGACCGATACTGAAGGATTAAAAAAAAATGGAAATCCTTCAATGGACGTTGTGGATTTTGAATTAAAACTCGAGATGTTTAGTACCTTGGAGGCCAGAAAGCAATACTTAATCAGCAAAATTAAGCCGTATTCAATATCTGGCGATCAAAACCTCATATCCAATCAGCATATAAAAACATACATAGATTATAATAACGCACAACTAATTGCGCAATATTTAGCAACCAAAAGGCCTTTCAGTCAATCATTTGATGGATGCTTAAAGAAAATTATATTAGTCGTTAAGTAAGTACATATTGATTTATTCCTAACATTATAATTGTAATAATAATACATCCCTATTTAATACAGTGAACCGTCCATAGCAGTAAGGACCCGTGCAATGAAATGTCTTGCAAACATTGTTGAAGTGGATCCATTTGTGTTGAAACGAAAAGACATGCAAATGGGTGTTAACCAAAAGTTTCTAGACACAGCTATTTCAGTAAGAGAAGCAGCTGTAGATTTGGTTGGAAAATTTGTACTCAGTAATCAAGAATTAATTGACCAATATTATGACATGCTATCGACACGAATATTGGTAAGATACTTTATAAAATATTCCTTCATAAATATGTTAAATAAATGTTCTGTTTTTCCAGGATACTGGAGTCTCCGTACGAAAAAGAGTTATTAAAATTTTGAGAGATATCTGTATGGAGTATCCAGACTTCGAAAAAATTCCCGAAATTTGCGTTAAAATGATAAGACGCGTTAACGATGAAGAAGGCATTCAAAAACTTGTAACTGAAGTTTTTATGAAAATGTGGTTTACACCGTGTATAAAGAATGACAAAGTCAGTACTAAGAATTTAATGGTATTTTATACTAAACAACTTCAACATTAATTTTCATATAAAAGCACTCGCTCTAGGGATATTTCAGTTAAAAACCGTGTGCAGTTTATATTCTATATTTTTCGGCATTATGTACATTTCTAGAATCAAAAATGCCTTATTTTTATACCATTGCAAAATGTATTATACATTTACTCAGAAGTTCGTAAGGCAGTGAAGCAGACATTTCAGACCCTATAATATACTACTGTGGGCAACAAGTAAGGTGAATTTTCAATTTAAAATTCGTGGGCTTAAGATGGCGGACAGGTTTTTTTTTTTTTTGGGTTGGCAGGACTGTTGATGACATCTGACGGTAATTTCATGTCAATGTCAGTATCAGTAATATATTTACGCTTGTGTTTACCAAACGATCAAGAGTGCATTTGTCGATTTTTACAATGTCTGATTTAATTGAGCAGAGAAGTGCCATCAAATTTTGTTTGCGAAATGAAATTTCGGCTTCGGAAACGTTGAGGATGTTGCGGAAGGCCTTTGGTGATTCGACCATGTCCCAGAAAAATGTTTATAAGAGGTACAAAGACTTCAAAGAAGCTCGGGAACGTGTTGATGAGAGCACGTCAAAGTCGTTCAAAAATCAAGGTTATGATGACAGTTTTTTTAAATTTTCGTGGTGTGGTGCACTATAAATTCCTTCCACCTGGCCAAACTGTTAATAAGGAATATTATTTGAGCGTTATGAGTCGTTTGCGTGAAGCAATTCGTCGAAAAAGACCAGAATTATAGGCCAACAACTCTTGGTTTTTGGCTCACGATAATGCACCGTCGCACACTGCACTCGTTCTTCGTGACCATTTCGCCAATAATTCGACGCATATCGTTCCGCAACCACCGTATTCTCCTGATTTGGCTCCGTTTGACTTCTGGATATTCCCAAAACTCAAGAGACCACTCCGGGGAACGCGTTTTGAGTCGATTGAAGAGATAAAAGCGGAATCGACGAGGGCGCTCATGGCTATACTGGAAAGGGACAATTTGACATGTTTCGAGGAATTGAAGAAACGTTGGCAAAAGTGTATTTTATCGGGAGGGGATTACTTTGAAGGGGATCAAATTGATTCAGGAGAATAAATAAGTAATTATCACTTTACAAACAAATTCACCTTACTTTTTGCCCACAGTAGTACATATAAGTATATCTGTCCGTTCGTCAATATAAGAGACGGAATTAGTGCTATTTTGATGAAAATACCCTGCAATCCGAGTGATATATGTATGGTGATTGTAGGAACTGTTTATTTAAATATGTACATATAAGACAACATTTGCGTCTCTTAACAAATTTATAAATATTTTAGTTAATATATTCTCCACCTTTGAGTTGTAAGGGAGATATAAAGCAACACATTTCTTCAGTGCGAACACGAAGGGGTTAAAAAAAATGGTATCCCGAAGTAAGCCTTATTTTTATACCCTTGCAGAGGGTATTATAATTTTGACCAGATGTTTGAAACGCAGTGAAGGAGGCATCTCCGACCCCATAAAGTATATATATTCTTGATCAGCATCACCAGTCGAGTCGATCTAGCCATGCCCGTCTGTCTGTCTGTCCGTCTGTCGGTTTATACGCGAACTAGTCTCTCAGTTTTTGAGCTATAGAGCTGAAATTTTCAGCATAGTCTTATTTCTTTAGCACGCAGTATATATGTCGGAACGACCGAAATCGGGCTACTATATAGCTGCCATAGGAATGATGGCGAAATTAATGTAAAAAAAATTTTAACTTCTCTATTTTTCAAAGTATTTCTATAAATTTTAAAATATAGCAGTTTTTTATGGTTCTAGAATTACGGTTTTAATTTCATTAAGATCGGACCACTATATCATATAGCTGCCATAGAAGCGATCGGTTGATTTATATGCAAATGTAGAATTCTACTTGTAAAATGTAAAATTTACAAAATTCGATGTTTTTTCAACATTACTAAAATGGTTCGATTTTCAATGATCCAATTGCAGACTGCAAGGGTATACCAACTTCGGTTTACCGAAGTTAGCTTTCTTTCTCGTTATTTGTACCTTTGCAGATTATTATAATTTTAGACAAAAGTGTTCAACGCAGTGAAGAAAGAATCTCCGACCCCATAAAGTATATATATTCTTGATTAGCATCACCAGACGAGTCGAACTAGCCATGTCCGTATGTCCGTTGCTACGCAAACTAGTCTCTCAGTTTTTGAGCTATCGGGTTGGAACTTTCAGAATAGTCTTATTTCTTTTGCAGTTAGTATATATATATTTCGAAACGGCTGACATTGAAACACTATATATACACTATATATGTCCTATAGACATTAGTTGAACGGAGGTCATTTTATGTTCGATGTATGGGCCAAAACTTTAAAGCGTTCTCCTGAAAAGTGTCATTTTAATGGTCGATGTAGACGATAACTCAAAGTCTACAGGACCAATCGTTTCAAAATTTAGCACATTACTTCTTGAACCAATTTTTCAATTACAAATATGTAATTCAAATAATTATTAAATAATATTTAATAATTCAAATAATTATTTGTAATTTATTTT
Source organism: Drosophila rufa (assembly GCA_018153105.1). NCBI lineage: Eukaryota > Metazoa > Arthropoda > Insecta > Diptera > Drosophilidae > Drosophila > Drosophila rufa. The sequence continues at coordinate 896,505 of JAECXS010000135.1, forward strand.
TGTTAACGTTACTATTGATCCTCACAAAATTTGATATCAGAAACTTTTAAAGTTGAAGGTGCCATCGTCACTTTCACCTCGTTAAGAGGAGTTTCTGTTTGATATCAGAAGTTTTTAAAAATAACATATATATTTAGGACTCCCATTGTTAGTGTTAATAAGTATACCTCAATAACATGTTTTTCATTATTTTATTTTATTCATTATTTTATTTATTCATTTAGCATAAAAAATATCTGTTTGCATAATAGTACTTAGATTCTAAACAATATGGTTTCAAAAAGTTAACATAACAAAAGTACAATTCAGACGATTCTAGAAACAAGTAAAAATTATTTGTAATAACCTCAACGGATTTATCAATGGATAAGATATAATTCACAGAATTGTTACTAAAAATAACTCTAAATGGGTCATGCTGAGCATAATTTGATCTACATATAGGCAAACGTAAAGGACGGAAAGAACGAGTAAATCTTGAAGGGACAGCAATATCAAATTACCCAATAAAATTTGAGAGTCGATAAGACTAAGAAGGAGCGTGTGGACGAAGATCACCCCACTACAAACTCGGTGATGATGTAGGGACAGAAGGTCAATTAATTTAAGCCTAATATCGGTATCTCGGCAAGAATCTATCAGAATCCCTGTATAAATTCCGAAGAGCAAATATAAGAAATTGCTTCTGAACAGATTAAATTAAATTAGATCTTGCTGTTCCTTGATCTGCGGGCTCCACCCACAGGAACAAAACTCTAAGATTGGTTGAACTAAGAATACATATAGAGCCTTTGTTGTATATGGGTCATTAAATTCTTTGGACCATCGCTTAATAAATGCTAAGATACTTTTAGATTTATTAACAATGTCAGTAATGTGGCTATTAAAACTTAGTTTGTGATCAAAAAGAACTCCTAGGTCATTAGATGCTTCTATCCGATCAAGTGTATGATTCCCCAAGGAGTAGGAGACTAGATGAGGAGGATAGCGATAAAAAGTCATGAGATTGAGTAGTTAAGAAATAGAAGATTTATCGAACACCAACTGAGAAGAGAATTTAAGTCGCGTTGAAGGTCATTATGTGAGTCGATTTGAGTATGCTAGGCAGATCTTAACATCATCGGAATACATTAGAACAGACGAGTAGGATCACTTTTGAAAGGTCGTTTATAAGCAAGATAAAGAGCAGTGGGCCAAGGTGACTTGTGGGACACCGAAAGTGACATTGATAACATTAGACAGTACATTATTGAACAAAACACGTTGAGTACGGTTTGACAAATAAGAAGCGATCCATTTGAGAATAGAAGGGGAAAGTCCTAAAAGAGATAATTTTTGAAGGAGTGAGTGATTTACAGAATCAAATGCTTTGCTGAAGTCTGTGAAGATAACATCAACCTTTTTTTTTTATTCTGATAGACGTTGAGGAACCACGATCAGTACACTCAAGTCGCCCTTTGAAACCAAGCATGTGCTTGTTAGGGTTAGGTGTTAATAGGCGCGAGAGAAAAGTTTAGGTTGTATAAATTCTTCGTGACGTAGGGGTCATCGAATTCTTTCGACGACCGTTTAATAAGTCCAAGCACACCCATAGCTTTATTTACAATGCACGAAGTATGATCAATAAACTAAAGTTTAGAATCGAGGCGGATACCCAAATCGTCAACTAGAGTGATCCTTTCCAGAGTGCAGCAGTTCAGTGTATAAGTCGGAAGCTTGGGGATGTTATCAGCTTGCATTTGGAGCCATTTTGGTTTAATAAGGTTGCAGTGCACCATTTTTGAAAGTTATTAAGATCTGTTTGTAAATCCGACTAGCTACCGCCGTCCTTATATTGCACACAAAGTTTAACGTCGTCAGCGTACATGAGTACTCTTGAGTTAGTCAAAACTTTGGGAAAGTCGTTAATAAATAATGTCACCCGGAGAACATTCGACAAGTTGTTTTTAAAGAGGACCTTTTGCGTCCTGCCATTCAGATAACTTGAGATTCCCCTAAGAAGATCGACAGGAAAACCCATTAAGTCGAGTTTCCTAACAATGATTGACGGAGTCAAATGCTTTACTGAAATCAGTACATCTGTCGGCAAATTTTGTGGAAAGCCCCTTGTAATAGTTGTCGTTTATCTTCGTTTAATAAACCCATGTTGGCATGGAGAAATTACTAATCTACACAGGTGCTGCAAATGGGGAGTAATTACGTTTTCGAAAAGTTTTGGGATGGCTGACAACTTAGGGATTCCTCTATAGTTGTTAGCATCCACTTGGCGACCTTTTTTGTGGAGAGGAATGACGAATGATACCTTCCAAATAAAGGGCAATTGAGATGTTTCTAAGGATAAGGTAAACAATTTTAGAAGGGGACTGCAGAGGGCCTCGGCACAATACCTAAGCTCACAGCCTCGAATTCCATCAGGACCTGACAAATAAACCGGCAGGACCTTCAAGAAGGGCGTTATCGTTTAAGCTAGGACTGAAGATTAGGTTAGATCTGGGCATGTTATAAGAATAGGTCTGGTTTGAATCGGATAGCGGAGAATAAGTAGTTTCAAAAAACTGAGCAAAAAGATCGGCGATTTCCTGATCATTGTTTGCTGAAGTATTTTCAAATGAAAGCGAGGAAGGATGTGTAATAGGCTTACGTTTAGTGTTGACAAAATTATAAAACTGTTTTGGGTCCACCGCGAACTGAACCCTACAACGAGTCAGATAGTTTTTATAACACTGCGCGTTAAGCACGGTGAACTTAGACCGAGCCGCTAAATAATGAGAATGGACAGCTTGAGAACCGTTAAGTTTAAATTTAGAATAGAGATTGGACTTAATGTTTTTGAGGCGAGTCAACTCTTTACTAAACCAGGGAGGCTTATTTGAGATTAACGGATAGTAAAGCGGAACACATTCTGTAAAAAAGGAATTCATAGCATTGTAAAAAATATCCATGGCAACCACCATGTCAGTGCACATGTAAAGATCGGACCAATCAAAGTCAGATATGAAATTATTCAGCCGTCGAAAATCCGCCTTGCGAAAGCAGTGGACTTTCTTAGCTGGCCGATCAGACTTATTCTCCATAACAGTCCCAATATCGATAGTAACATCAAAAGTAGGATGGTATGGATCTTCGGATTGTGTCAAGGGCGGGACCCTAACCAAACTGACTCTTGCCGGATCAGAGACAAAGCAAAGATCGAGCAAGCGATCTAAGGAATTTCGTACAAATTTTCATTTCGTGTCAAACATTTCGTGTCAAACAAGCCATCAATAAAGTCATGCCGTGCTGTAGTCAAAAGAGTATTTGAAGAGTCATTTGTAGACCAAGTAGCCCCAGGAATGTTAAAATCACCTAGAACTACTAAATGGTCCCTATCCGAAAGTCTATTGGAGACCGCCTGAATAGCGGAAAGGTGGTTCCAATAAATAGGAAGTTCCGACATGGGGGGAATATAGGAACATGTAATATAAGTAAAACTACCATTATATGATAGCTTCACACAAAGGAATTCAACTTCGTTGCATTCCTCGAAAGTTAACATTTCAGACGTGAGGTTGGAGTCAACCGCAATGAGGACCCCGCCCCCTCGACTGGAAGCCCGATCAAGCCTGTACGTTGTGTACACAGCTGGAAAAACTTCGGAGCTTAGAATCTCCGGCTTTAACCAGGTTTCTGTGAACACAATCACCTGGGATGCAAACGATAAACTATCAGAATACAATTTAGGAAGCTTACTACGTAAGCCTCTTGCATTCTGATAGGAAAGATGGAGAGAATTTGTTAGTTTTTTGAAGCGGACGAGGTTGATGGCACAATTGATTTTTCCGGCCTGGGTAAACTAACTCCAACTGGCCGTCTTTTCTTTTTCTTAGCTTCGTACTCCTTAACAACAATGTGCTTTGGCCAGAAGTTCTCAGAGCACATTGTCTTAAAAAGTTCGTCAGGAACATTTATTTTGAAAGATGAAATGTCCCTAGCATAAGAAAATTTGAATTTTTCCACCTTAATCTTAGATTTATCGGCTTTAATTCGACCTAGAATGTAGGTACTTACATCATCAGATGTTTGATCAGGGGAAAGCCGCGAAACAAATATCTGTTTCGTTGGTGGAATAGCAATCAGGGCTTTTGGCAATACATTTGTAGTGCCAATTTCGGCCGGTATTCCGGGCCTGTTACCCTGGGGAGTTTTCTCGATGGGGTTCTGAGGGGTAATTAATTGTGGCCCCTCAGCGGACTCAACGGATATAAATGGAGGCGCTGTCCCTCCCGCGGCACATTCGGAGGCCGAATCTTTTCTCGCCCCCGATCTTAATATCATTGGAGTTAGATATATTGGAGTCGGGGGCTGTGCCGAGGGAGTGAGCTGTTGAGAGCCCGCCGCGAGTTGTTGGGATCCGCCCAAATGCGGTGTGCCAACCGTGGTTTTTTTGCGCTTAGGGGACTCATTTAATAGCTTAAGGCCATTAAACTGGGAGTCCAGCGCAAGGAGCACCTCGTTAGTTTTACGAAAACTAACCAGTAGCTCCCTAAAACCATTTTTGGTTTGCCGCATAAAAGACCTCATCTCCTTTTCAACCTCGCGACAAGTTTCACAGCAGTAGCGCATTCCACGGTTTTTAATAATTTCACCCGCCCGGCCTGTGCGATCAAGGCACTTGGCGTGCACAACATTATCACACAGCCAGCAGCCGATATTAGGGTCATCATTTGAAATTACCTTTTTGCAGGTTTTTATAGCGCAGACAATATTAAAAGACATTATAGTTACTTACCACTGTACCAATGGAAGTTAAGAGAAAATAAGAGAAGTTAAGTGCACTAAGAGAGAGAGAGAGCGAGCAATAGAGCGAGAGTTAGGGAGCTTAAGCCGTCAAGCTGTAATATCGGCGTAACGGATAAAGCACAAAGAGGAATGCAAAAATGAAGATAAGCAATTGCTGCACCAAACTAATTTGCAATTAATATAGTTATTAATACACAAAAACAGCTGCATGCACACGCGAAGTGAAACGGTGAATTATTATTGAACACAAGATAGAAGTTTTAAATAAAACCCCGGTGGTTTATAGCAAGGAATTAACACAAATTCGAGGAGCAAAACAAAAACACGACCGTTCACTTTGAAGAGCTAATTCGAGAGACGATTTATTTTAATAAGTATCAAAGTAGAGTATGATAATGTATGTACAATTTTAAATTGCCTTTTAGTGTAAAGCACAATCGTTTAGGTACCGGGTATCTCACAGTCGAGCACTCTCGACTGTAGCTTTCTTTGTTGTTTTATCTTGTTCAGCTCCTCCTTTTGATGCCGTCTTTATCTCGTCAAGCGAAGCGTAACGTCGTCCTTTCATGGGCCTCTTCAGTTTAGGGAACAAGAAAAAGTCACAGGGGGCCAGATCTGGGGAATACGGTAGCTGCGGCATCATTAGTGTGTTGTTTTTGAAAAAAAGTCGCGAACAAGCAACGATGTGTGGGCAGGGGCGTTATCGTGATTTTGTTCTTCCACAAATCCGGGCGTTTCTGGCAGATTGTTTCGCGCAAATTGCGCATAACTTGCAGGTAATATTCCTTATTGACCGTTCTTCCCTGTGGCAAGAACTCATGATGCACCTGCACCCTGCAATCGAAGAAAACTGTCAGCAAAACTTTCACATTCGACCGAACTTGGCCCGCTTTTTCGGTCTTGGTTCGTGCGGCAGCTTCCATTGAGATGATTGAGCTTTGGTTTCCACGTCATAACCATAAACCCACGATTCGTTACCAGGAGCAAATTTTAGTCGTCGCGGACATTGTCCGGGCGTCCGGCATGCTCTACGTCGTTCACATCTTCTCGGCCTTCTGAGAACATTCTGTTCCACCGATAAACTTTGCTTCGGTTCAAGGTAGCTTCTCCGTATGCCACAGTCAACATTCGGAATGCAACCGCGCACTTAATTTCGTTTTTCACACAAAATTTGATACAGGTTCTTTGATCCATTTTTTTTAATAGGTAAAAATCGAAGACGATCCAAAACACGTGCAAGCAAAGCAGTTGTCAACAATTAAGTGAACATTCAAAATAGCCGTGCTTGTCGGCATAAGTGAAAGACATGAGTACCAACAGAACGCCACAAAAAAATCTAAATTCGAATATATATACGTAACCCGTGAAAATTCAAAATTCGCCTGATCATTGCACTATGGGGAATTTAACTAATTTTTTTGAACAAAATGTATAACTCGCTCAGTTTATTAGATATCAACATAAAAATTTACCAATCGTAATTATATATATATAGGAAAATTCTGGATGAAAATTATCCGGATCAGAAAACTATAGCTTTCATAGGAGATATCGAGTGAAATTTAAGATATCCGCATTAAACTTTGGAAACTTAAAATGTATACCCTTTTAACAGATTATAGAAAATTTTGTCGAGATCGGTTCACGATTTTCTATAATTTTCATAGAAAAAATCTTACCAAAAACTGCTTCCCATCTGGTAAGCAATACAGCGTTGCCATTAATGTCCTAAAAATAAATTTTTTTCGCAAAATCGTAAAAAGTGATATTTTTAATATCATTCATTTGAACAAGAATTTAATACTCTACAACCTACAGTACATCTTGTGGATGGACTCTTCCGGACTCACTTTAAATCTCTTATGGAACATGAGACTTTATCCAAAATATGCATTTGCAAGGCATTTTTGGTCTATTAAGGGGACAACACGATATTTTTCTTCAAATGACGTTCACAAACACATAATACAAACCACACAGATTGGAATTCATTTCAAATTTTTTTGGAATATTCTTTTGTTTTTCACTTCTGATGACTTAAACTTTGCAAACAAAACGTAATATTACAGACGCCTGTGCTTTGCAAATGCAACAGCTGTGTTTATCAGCTGATTCCTTTGTTGTGGCGCCCTTTATCAAAATTTCTGTTATGCTACACTGAAGATTGGTGTATTGTGTATGCGTTACACTGAAGCTTGTTTGAATTTTCCGATTTCAAGAAAATGGGTTATGGTCACCAAATGTGGTCAAATTCCCCATAGTGCATTGTTTGCTGTCGTATTTTCAAATTAAAGCGAGGAAGGTTGTGAAATTGGCATACGTTTAGTGTTGACAAAATTATAAAACTGTTTTGGGTCCTTTGCGAACTGAACCCTACAACGAGTCAGATAGTTTTTATAACACTGCGCGTTAAGCATGGTGAACTTAGACCGAGCCGCTAAATAGCGAGAATGAACAGCTTGAGAACCGTTACGTTTAAATTTAGAATAGAGATTGGACTTAATGTTTTTGAGGCGAGTCAACTCTTTACTAAACCAGGGAGGCTTAATTGAGATTGACGGATAGTACACGTATAGTGAAACACATTCGGGAAAAAATGAATTCATAGCATTGTAAAAAATATCCATGGCAGATCGGACCAATCAAAGTCATCAAGTAATAAGCCATCAATAAAGTCGTGCCGTGCTGTGGTTAAAAGGGTATTTGAGGATTTTGAGGTTAATAATTCAGACGTGAGGTTGGAACCAAGCGCGATGAGGACACCGCCCCCTCGCCTGGAAGGCCAAACAAGCCTGTACGTTGTGTACACAGCTTGAAAAACTTCGGAGCTTAGAATCTCCTGCTTTAATCAGGTTTCTGTGAACACCTGGGATGCAAACGATAAACTATCAGAATACAATTTAGGAAGCTTACTACGTAAGCCTCTTGCATTCTGATAGGAAAGCAGGAGAGAATTTGTTAGTTTTTTGAAGCGGACGAGGTAGATGGCACAATGGATTTTCCGGCGTGGGCAAACTAACTCCTACAGGCCGTATTTTCTTGTTCTAGGCTTCGTACTCCTCAACAACAATGTGCTTTGGCCAGAAGTTCTCCGAGCACATTGTCTTAAAAAGTTCGTCAGGGACATTTATTTTGAAAGAAGAAGAAGAAAATTCAGGGGAAAGCCGCGAAACAAATATCTGTTTCGTTGGTGGAATTGCAATAGAGGCTTTTGGCAATACATTTAGAATATATGCCTATATATATTGAAAAGTTACAGTATGGCGAATCATTTAAATAACAAATTATAAGGGGTTACAGCGTTTTTTTAATGCTATGATTAAATTTATGTTAAATGGTCGTTTCTAAAATAAAAAATTATCTATTATTATTATGGATGTTCATCTATTAGCTAGCTATATATAAAAATACCTTCTATCCATTCTATTTGCATATTTTTTTTTTCAGCCACAGCCATTCCATTATATAGTTTAAGTAAAAGAAACACTTTGCCAAGGAAAAGAAAGGAAAAATAAAATCATTACTAGAAAACCTGGCGAACTCTGTTTCGCCACCAGATGGCTTCGTTTTATGTAACATTTCGTTTGGTGATTAAAAGTTGAAGTTTTTTTTTTTTTTTTTTTAACGGAAAAATTTTATTTCATTTCACAGCAGTAATGAATTCATTTCGATTACAAAAATTAAGTGTTATTTAGTCGAACTTCTCTAAGTAAATGAAAGTGAATCAAAAGTAAATAATGAATCGAAGCATTATACGTGTCCGCAAATTATCCGTTTCATTGAAGTGCTCTTTGGTAAACTACATTTTTATACCCGGTACCCATAGGGTACAAGGGTATTATAAGTTTGTGCCAACCGAGAATGTATGTAACAGGCAGAAGGAGGCATCTTCGACCCCATAAAGTATATATATTCTTGATCAGTATCACCAGCCGAGTCGATTTAGCCATGTCCGTCTGTCCGTCTGTCCGTCCGTGTGAAACAACAGATCTCAGAGACTATAAGAGCTAGAGTTACCAAATTTGGTGACAACATTGGAATCTGTTGCACGCAGATCAAGTTTGTTTTAAAATTTGGCCACGCCCACTTCCGCCCTCAAAAATCATAAAAAACGTTAAATAAGCTATACTCGTTTTTTTTCGGGTAAAAGTTAATAAATACAAAAAATGAATAAAATAGAGCGGACGTTTCCTGAAAATTTCAGGAAAATTTGATGATAAACATGGGAGATATTAGCAATAAGGTTAGAATTTTAACACACCGCCCTAAGGCACTGCTGTTGCAAGCTGTAGCCGACAGGTGGCGCATTCGAGCCTTGGCCGTGCGATATAATGGCGCCAATGTACATATGTATGTACAATGTAGTGTATGTACATTTTTAAATTGCCTTTTAGTGTGAAGCGCAAACTTTTAGGTACCGGGTATCTCACAGTCGAGCACAGTCTACTGTAGCTTTCTTACTTGTTTGTTTTTTGGTCTGACGTTAACACAAACAAAGCGGATGGTTTCCCAACTCGTGAACACGCAACTTTTAACTGCCCATGTGAAAAACAATGATTTTCTTAATTTATCCCGCAAACACTAAGCGATTTGCCTTGCGACTTCATAATTGTCATTGCGAACGCAAGGCGAACTGGATATTGCAATCGTTTGAAGTCAAACGGAAGATCAGTCGGAATCATTGGTATTCGAGGAATACATACATTTTCACCTGCGTACTTTCCGTTAATAATGGTTGCCTCAATCAAATTCGGCATAAGTCTTTTTACCGAAAGTCGAGTACCGTTGCAAAGTCGCGGTGGATTCAAATTACGCAATATCATAATAACTGTACCCACTTTGATTTGCAAGTTATGTGGTGGAAATCCTGGTAACACCAGAGAGTTCAAAAACTCCGTTGGATAAAATACTGCATCATCAAGATTTGTTATGGAATCAACGGATTTGTATGCGTCCAAATCGCCAGCAATTTTTGATTGAATGGTGAAATTCAGTTTTTTCACAATTTCACAGTGAACACAATACCGGTTTGTCACATGAAATTAACAGAGAACAATGAGTAGCTGTCAAACAATGTATCACGCACCGGTGCCATCTACTTAACATATATTGGTTTGTGGTACATGCTATGTATCAGAGATGGCGCTGTATGTAAGAAATGATTATCCCGCTTTTATGTTAAAGATTTTCCTGAATTTCCTTACCTATGAACTTCACGGAGTCCGAGACTTTTCCAAAGATTTATTACTTATTTTTGTACTACTGTGAGCAAAAAGTAAGGTGAATTTTTAATTTAAAATTCGCGGGCTTAAGATGGCGGACTAGTTTTTTTTTTTTTGAGTTGGCAGGACTGTTGATGACATCTGGCGTTAATTTCATGTCAATGTCAGTATCAGTACTAAATTTACGCTTGTGTTTACCAAACGATGAAGAGTGCTTTCTTCGATTTTTACAATGTCTGATTTAATTGAGCGGAGAAGTGCCATCAAATTTTGTTTGCGGAATGAAATTTCGGCAGTGGCAACGTTAAGGATGTTGCGGAAGGCCTTTGGTGATTCTACCATGTCCCAGAAAAATGTTTATAAGTGGTACAAAGACTTCAAAGAGGGTCGGGAATGTGTTGATGACTTCAACAGATGACCAACACGTCAATGGAGTGAAGAAATTAGTGCTAAAAAAATCGGCGGTTGACTGTTAGAGACCTTACTAATATGATCGGAATATCAGAAGAATCTGTGAAAACCATTTTGAAAGACCATTTGGGCCTACGAAAAGTCAAATCTCGTTAGGTACCGAAAACGCTCAATTTAATGCAACAAAGTCATCGCGTTGATGTGTGTAAAACAATGCTTTCTGACTATCAAGACAAGCTCAAATGTCAGGAACACCTCATTAGTTTTACGAAAACTAACAAGTAGCTTTCTGAAACCATTCCACTATTCCACTATTTTTGAATAATTTTTAGCCGCCCGGCCTGTGTGATTAGACACTTAACGTGTACAACATTTTCACAAAGCCAGCAACCGATATTAGGGTCATCATTTGAGATTACGTTCTTGCAGGTTTTAATTGCGCAGACAATATTAGCGGTCATTTTAGTGACTTACCACTGTACCAATCAGAAATTAAGCGAAAATAAGAGTAGTTCCGTGCACTAAGAGAGAGAGAGAGAGAGAGAGCGAGCAAGAGAGCGAGAGTTAGGGAGCTTAAGCCGTCGTAATATCGGCATTGACTTTGAAAGAGAAACGAAGATCTGAAGATATTTTGGCTGACATGAGTTATTATACCCGGTACCCATAGGGTACAAGGGTATTATAAGTTTGTGCCAACCGAGAATGTATGTAACAGGCAGAAGGAGGCATCTCCGACCCCATAAAGTATATATATTCTTGATCAGTATCACCAGCCGAGTCGATTTAGCCATGTCCGTCTGTCCGTCTGTCCGTCCGTGTGAAACAACAGATCTCAGAGACTATAAGAGCTAGAGTTACCAAATTTGGTGACAACATTGGAATCTGTTGCACGCAGATCAAGTTTGTTTTAGAATTTGGCCACGCCCACTTCCGCCCTCAAAAATCATAAAAAACGTTAAATAAGCTATACTCGTTTTTTTTCGGGTAAAAGTTAATAAATACAAAAAATGAATAAAATAGAGCGGACGTTTCTTGAAAATTTCAGGAAAATTGGATGATAAACATGGGAGATATTAGCAATAAGGTTAGAATTTTAACACACCGCCCTAAGGCACTGCTGTTGCAAGCTGTAGCCGACAGGTGGCGCATTCGAGCCTTGGCCGTGCGATATAATGGCGCCAATGTACATATGTATGTACAATGTAGTGTATGTACATTTTTAAATTGCCTTTTAGTGTGAAGCGCAAACGTTTAGGTACCGGGTATCTCACAGTCGAGCACAGTCGACTGTAGCTTTCTTACTTGTTTTTTAATGCCCGATTCAAAGAAAACAAGTGGTTTCATATGCTTCAAGAACCGTCTCGTAAAATGTAGCTAAAAAACAGTAAAGCTAAAACCTTACTAATTGACGTAGAGGCGAGCTTTCTCGAACTAAAATTAAACATTTTGTAGACTAATTACACAGACCAGCCAAATTTCGAGATGATTCTTTTAGATTTGTTCTAGGAGACTTAAATATTTTTTTTAACTTTCAAAAAACGATGTCGTATAGTACTCATTTTTAGCTTTAAAACTAATTTTTAAGACATTTTTTAAGATTTATTAACATTAAATTAAATAAATTAAAACTAAGGAAAATATCGGATTTGCTAGGTATTCCCCTCCGTCTGATATAGTCACGAAAAATCTAATACCTGCAACTATATAAAAATGTTTGAAATTTCTTTCAATTTAGCACGGCATACAGCGGAAAATTAATCAAATTATAGATGTGGTAAATACGGCACATGATACTGGAACAACGTGGTTAGAAGGACTTCTAATGAGTGTAAGCTTAATCTTTCTACTTAACATATACATAATTAAACCTTTTTATATTAATATATTTTATTATCATGTAGATTTTTAGACCAAAGGATAATATGTTGAAGTCAGATGGAAGCGTTACTGAACCTGTAAAAAAGAATACGGAACCCCCGCAGGACATTATATTAGCTTGTCAACAATTAGCTGATGGATTGGTTGACAGACTAATAGAATTAGAAGATACTGATAATGAACGAATGTTGGGCTGTATAACTACACTTCATTTGTTAGCTAAAGTACGACCCCAATTGCTGGTTAGACATGCTATGACAATTGAGCCATATCTCAATATAAAATGTCATTCTGCAACAGCTGCTAAATTTATATGTTCTGTGGCTGATATTCTCGAAAAAGTGGTACCTCTCGTTAACAATGCGAGCGAATCTTTTTTGGCAGCATTGGAGGAGCATTTAATGTTACTGGTTGTTTCGAGAAACCAAGCAGAAGTAACCAGTTGTGTATCTTGCCTAGGCGCACTTGTGAATAAAATAACACAGAACTTCAAGCTGATTCGCGACTGTTTTCAAAAGTACGTATTAATTAATTTATAAATTTCCTTAACATTATATACAAGAACCCAATATAAATTAAATTAAAAAGCACATGATTATGGAAAAAAGAGAATGTTAACAAATAAAGACAAATGTTGCTAGGAAGATGTTGAGCAACAAGCATTGGTGCTGTCAACGCAGAAAAAGAAAAAGCATACACAGAATATTTATTGTTAAATAACTTTCTTGTTTATTGCCCGATTTAGGGCCGATTTTTCAATGTCAGGTTTAACTTTTGTCATTGAGGTAAATTTTTTTCGGAGTAAAAAATCATGTTTTTGTTTATCTGACTGACAACTCCTGACTAGAGGAATAGCTCTAGTTAAAAATTTGTCAGTTCGATGAAAGCATAAATGATTTTTGGCGAAATTACTCCGAAACAACAATTTACGCACAAACCTATTTATTTAATTTATCTATTTACTTTAAGCAGATCAATCACCACTATAGCGGAAGTGGGCGTAGCCAGAAAGACATTGTTAAATTTACTTCGCTGCTGATGCTGATGAAGAATATATATACTTTCTGAGGTTGGAGATGCCTCCCTCTGCCTGTTGCATTAAAATTTTGAGAGAGAGTGTTAGTGCGTGTTACGCAACATGTCCCTAGCAACATTTGTCTTATTTGGATGTTGCACATGTTTCCAGCAACTTTTGTCTTCATTTCTCAACATTTTCTTTTTCCCATGTTCATGTCTAATTTAATTTAATCCACAATGCTTTGGGTACCGAGTATCTCACAGTCGGTCGCACTCGACTGTAGCTTTCCTACTTGTTTAAAATGAAGGGAAGGATCTTTAAGAAAAAATGGCGTGGTCCCGCCTTTTTTAAACAATTTAATTTGTTTTTTCAGTGTAAATATAAATTTTTTGTTGTTTTTATTTATACATTTAAAGTAGTATTTTTTAATTATTAAAAAATGCAATATGTAAAAATGGGCATTGTCCTAATTTTTTTTCACATAATTTTACAGTTTTATCTTTTGCACTGTATGGGCGATCGGACTTACACAGTTTTTTTCGTGTTTCGGCAATGTATTTTACAAAGTAACTAACTGGAAGAACTGTGGCTTCTATAATATGATTTGAGTGCACAATGATTTAGTAATTCGTTGATAAAAAATGTTGTCTTCTCAAAATTATTGTCGTACTAGTATATTGTCGTAGTATACTACTGTGGGCAAAAAGTAAGGTGAATTTTCAATTTAAAATTCGCGGGCTTAAGATGGCGGACTAGTTTTTTTTTTTTTTTTGAGTTGGCAGGACTGTTGATGACATCTGGAACGCGTTTCGAGTCGATTGAAGAGATAAAAGTGGAATCGACGAGGGCGCTCATGGCTATACTGGAAAGGGACTATTTGGCCTGTTTCGAGGATTTGAAAATCGTTGGCATAAGTGTATTTTATCGGGAGGGGATTACTTTGAAGGGGACGAAATTGATTCAGGAGAATAAATAAAGAATTTTCACTTTACAAAAAAATTCACCTTACTTTTTGCCGACAGTAGTATGTGTTTTATAAGTCAAATGAATCGGTATTTTTGCAATGTTGGGTTAGCATCTAAAAAGTTAAATTTCAGAAAAAGTGCGCAAAAGTGCACTGTTAAACTTACAGAATATATCAAGAATTGAATACTCTACAACATATAAACAATTTTAGAGGTGCAATGAGCTGGGTTCACTTTATAGCTCTATTTTAAAATTAGAACTCACTAAAATGTTCAATTTTTTTGGGGTTAGAACTTATTCATGAATATCTGTTTTGTCCCCTTCAAAGTAATCCCTATAAGATATACACTTGTGCCAACTGTTTTTCCAATCTTCGAAGTACTTCAAAAAATCATTTTTTTTAAAACTTGTTCAGCTCCTCCTTCGATGCCGTATTTATCTCGTCAAGCGTAATCTTCAGATTAGGGAACAAGAAAAAGTCACAGGGGGCCAGATCTGGGGAATACGGTGGCTGCGGCATCATTAGTGTGTTGTTTTTGGCCAAAAAGTCGCGCACAAGCAACGATGTGTGAGCAGGGGCGTTATCGTGGCGCAAAAGCCAATTTTTGTTCTTTTCGGCCTTTTTTCTCGGTCTTCTGAAAACATTTTGTACCACAAATAAACGTTGCTTCGGTTAAAGGTAGCTTCTCCGTATGCCACAGTCAATATTCGGAATGCATCCGCGCACTTAATTTCGTTTCTCACACAAAATTTGATACAGGTTTTTTAAACTTTTTTTTTTAATAGGTAAAAATCGAAGACGATCCAAAACACGTGCAAGCAAAGCAGCTGTCAACAATTAAGTGAACATTCAAAATGGCCGAGCTTGTCGGCATAAGTGAGAGACATGAGTCCCAACATAACGCCACAAAAAAATCTAAATTATACATAACCCGCGAAAATTCAAAATTCGCGATACTTTTTGAACACACTTCGTATAAATAAGATAGTTGGCAGTGTTTCTCGCTGAAGGAACAGCTGATTGAATAGCGGATAACTTAACAGTGACGCGCTCTGTTAAAATTTCCTGTACGTAAAAATAAACTTGTACCATATGTGTACCGGCTTCCAGTCGTGTCCAGACATTCTTGGACGAATTCGAATGTTGGGCATCTCGATGGAACATAGCGACTTACATTGAAAAGACACAGCACGCCACTTTCGCACTTCGGCCGGGCCGCTCACGTGCCCTTTAATTGGATGGGAAGAGACTAAAGCATGAGGATAAGGTGACTTACATTGGCGTAACCCTAGACCGCCGACTTTGCTGGAAGGGGCAGATTGACCGAGTCTACGGATCAGCAAGGACAAAGCTCGAAAAAATGAATTGGCTCCTTCGTTCTGATAGCGGTCTATCCCTCATTGCCAAGGTGTGACTATTTAAAGCCATTTTCCTTCCGACACTGAAGTGACTCTTCACTAAAAAGGGTGCAAACATGCATAACCAGGGCTCTGAGAAGGATGCTGGGAGTTAAGTGGCACCACTATGTACAAAATCACACGCTATTTCAAGTCACAGAAATACCAACTGTAACAGAAACAATTTCATCATTTGCAAACCGATACAGAGATCGCCTACTAGCGCATACCAACCGTTTGGCTAGACATCTTGCCACACCATTAGGACGACGGCGTTTGCGCAGACGACACCCTGCGGATCTATGGATACTCGGCCGAGAGGGACATGGACGACTCCTTTAACACCATATAATCGACCACATATAAAATGCCCCAAAGTGGCGCTCTTTCCTACCCGCAGTTTCCGGGATCTATAGTTACTATTTATTTAACATGAAAACGAGCTATTCTTGTGTGGCGTGATAATTAAACTTAAAAAAAAAAATATATATATATATAGTCGATAGAAAGCTGCATTAAGGGGATATACCAAAGTAGCACATGAAAAAATAGTACATTTACCGACTTTTTTTTTAAATAAAGTACTTAATAGAATGTTTTGAACTTTTTGGAAATAATAAGGTTAATCTTCAGCTATATTTAAAGATTTTTTTTTCACAAAAATATTGTAAAATAACGGTATTATACGCAAGTGGTGCTAAAAAAAAAAAAGGACCCCAACTGCTGACACGATTCCGGCAGAATAAGTAACTGGAAGATCAAAAGGTTATTAAAGTAGATAACATTTCCTATACAATGGCCTACGATTTTTGAAAAATATCAAAAGTTAACAAAATGACGTCATTTTGGAATACATTTTGTTTTTTTATTTAAATGCCAAATTTACAATTTTTATCCAAACAAAAATATCTTAGGTAATTGTATGAAGAATATTCAAGAACACCCAGTTAAAATTTAAAAACGATCGGTCAATTTGTCGTTGAGTTATGAGTTGAGTTATGCCAGCAATTTTGAAAAATGTCGTTACGAGAAAAACACGTTTTAAGTTTTCTCATGCCGTATCCCCCCATACGAGCTCTTAAGAACGCTGCCATTCAAAAACCATTCAAGATTAGACATTGCCGCTTTCACAGGATATTGTTCAAAGTATAAACTATCAAATTGGAAAAAAAATTTTGTTTTGAAAATGTTACACTAGTATAGCCCCTTAAAACCCTGCTATTCAAAAACTCTACAAGATATGACACTCACGGTTTCACATGATATTGTTGAAAGTATAAACTATCAAATAAGCAAAAAAAAATAAAAAAAATTTTATTGTTACACTGGTATAGCCCCTTAATCCTTCAGAATATTCTGTTCCAATTCGCAGATATTGATACTTGATTACGCCAGCGGCATGTTTTTGCAATTATTATGAAAACTAAAGCTGGATAATCACTGCTATCGAAAAGCAAAAAAAAATTGGTCAAACATTTTTCTTTTAGCAACTTAAAAAAAAATTGTGGCAATTTTGACAGCACTGGGTCAAGGACATTCCAAGGTCAAGGAAGGGGTTCTTATAAATAATTTAAGAATTTATAAGAATCCCGTACACTTAGGTTTTTGTGCTTTATGCTTTATTTCAACAAACAACATTTTTATTCGATTTTCAAAAAAATTAACTTAGATGTCCCCCCTTAAAAACCGTTTAAGGTCTAATATCTTGTTAAAACGAGGACCTTCCAAAGGATCTTAAATTTGATCACGGAGTACGAGATGTGTTCAAAAAGTATCGCGAATTTTGAATTTTCGCGGGTTACGTATATTCGAATTTCGATTTTTTTGTGGCGTTATGTTGGTACTCATGTCTCTCACTTATGCCGACAAGCTCGGCCATTTTGAATTTTCACTTAATTGTTGACAGCTGCTTTGCTTGCACGTGTTTTGGATCGTCTTCGATTTTTACCTCTTCAAAAAAAATGGATCAAATAACCTGTATAAAATTGTGTGTGAAAAATGAAATGAAGTGCGCGGATGCATTCCGAATGTTGACTGTGGCATACGGAGAAGCTACCTTGGACCGAAGCAACTATTATCGGTGGTACAAAATGTTCTTAGAAGGCCGAGAAGATGTGAACGACGAAAAGCGTGCCGGACGCCCGAGCACTTCAACAACAGATGAAAAAATTAATGAAACTGAGAAAATGGTATTGGCCAATCGTCGAATCACCGTTAGGGAAGTTGCTGAGGGCCTAAACATATCGATTGGCTCGTGCCATTCGATTTTTATCAATGATTTGGGCATGAGACGGGTCGCCGCGAAATTCGTACCAAAATTACTCAACTGCGACTAAAAACAGCATCGCATGAACATTGCTAATGAGATGTTGGACTCTGTCCGCGACGACCCAAATTTGCTCCAGAGGGTCATAACCGGTAACGAATCGTGGGTTTATGGTTATGACGTGGAAACCAAAGCTCAATAATCTCAATGGAAGCTGCCGCACGAACCGAGACCGAAAAAAGCGCGCAAAGTTCGGTCGAATGTGAAAGTTTTGCTGACAGTTTTCTTCGATTACAGGGGTGTGGTGTATCATGAGTTCTTGCCACAGGGTAGAACGGTCAATAAGGAATATTACCTGCAAGTTATGCTCAACTTGCGCGAAGCAATGCGCCAGAAACGCCCGGATTTGTGGAAGAACAAAAACTCGCTTTTGCGCCACGATAACGCCCCTGCACAGACATCGTTGCTTGTGAGCGACTTTTTGGCCAAAAACAACACACTAATGATGCCGCAGCCACCGTATTCCCCAGATCTGGCCCCCCGTGACTTTTTCTTGTTCCCTAATCTGAAGAGGCCCATGAAAGGACGACGTTACGCTACGCTTGACGAGATAAAGACGGCATCGAAGGAGGAGCTGATCAAGATTAAAAAAAAATTATTTTTTGAAGTGCTTCCAAGTTTGGAAAAACCGTTGGCACAAGTGTATAATATCTCATGGGAATTTCTTTAAAGGGGACAAAATAGATATTCATGATGCACGATACTTTTTGAACACACCTCGTATTGTTATAATCCCTTATTATTCCTTGGTCTCTACCAATTTAATAACTATATTTGCATTTTTTTTATTACTATATTTTATTTACTCTGCTAAACTTCCGGACTCGTCTTTTGCATACATTGTTGATTTTGGTGGGGTCTACATTTTTTAATGAGTGAAGAAACGGTAATGCGACTATGATAAAGGGCACAAGTTTTCATTTTGACGGCTTCATTAGAACCTTGAAAGAGAAAACTACATGTATTGTTTGGATCTTTAGTAATGCGACTACGGTCAAACTAATTTAAAAGGTAAACAAAACAATAGCCAGAATTCGCAGTTATTAATTATCAATTTCTGGAGTCCTGGAGTTCTGCTAATACTTCTGCAGAAATTAATATAAAAGCCCTTAAACTGATTATTACACCCGCTCTTGTACATAGATTTAGTTAAATCATTATAATTACACAATTTCACGGCGGAAACTTATTTATTTAAACTATGCAACAAATCGGAGTGAATCAAATTTTATTCTCTTCTATTTTAACCTAAGACATTGTTAAAAAAATATTTTTTTTAGGGGGTGGGAAGTACTTTTTTTTTCAAAAAAAATTAAATTTTTTTCAGAGCTGAATTAGATTTTTTTTTAGAACTGAATTTAATTTATTTTTAATTTTTTCTTTTGAGTTTTTGCGGTTGAAATAGCAGATACATTTATAATGAACACAGATAACACAGGTCGACAAAAAGAAACCCGGTGACAAAACGCTATTGATTCTGAAAGATCTTTACCGGTACATTACTAATCCGAAACTGAAAAGTTTCCATCACGTACCAATTTCGAGCAAATCGCGGTCAAAGTATCGAACACTGCTTGCGTTAGCACTTTTCCAGCCTAAATAATAGACATCTGCATGAGTGGCAAAAAAATCACATTCAAATGCACAAAGCTCAAAATGAGTTGAGTGAATTTGAAGCAAAGCCAAACTGAATTGGATGAGTTGACTCGCTTACGTACGACTCAGCCGCACAAAGAATAGAGAAAGAGAAACGAATGGAATGAAGTGAGAACTCTGAAAACTGAGACGCCGAATTCGAATGATTCGAGTTGCTACTGCAGATACACCAGTGTATCGCGCCCAGCGATCCGTGAAGATTTACAAAAACAATGCCACTGTAATTGAGGCGCCAGAGAGGCGGGAAAAAGGGTTGTCCATGCTTGCGTCTGCACTTGAGTCTGTTTGCGAACTGCAGGTGGTCCCTGAAAATTCGAATTCCTACACAACAACTCGAATGATTCGAATATAACACGCATTGCCAAATACAGTTATTTCATTTTTCGCTTCATTCCTTCTCATTCATTTCGTTCAACGTCCCAAGCTATGAAGCCAAACGGGAACGAATACTGATACAATGTCGTTTCATTTCTTGCATTCCACTCATTCCATTCATTTCATTCGAATATACTCAATGAAACGTATGTTGTGAGTGATTTCATGCAGATGTCTACTAAATAACCCCCAAACCAGATGACCCCAGAGCTAGTATTAGGCTTAAAAAAACGTTGGTCTTTCTATTTCAATATTAAATAAGAACATCCAATAGGGGACCTCTGGTTCATTTTTGTTACAACAACAGCTCCCTGCAGACATACATTTCATAAACAGTGCATTATAGAATAAATAAAACCATGTCCACTTGTTAGGCGGATTGCAACGAAATGAATTTATCTTATTCTAATAACACTTTGTTTGATGAATTAAACGCCACAGCAGCGGGAACATCTAGTGTTACCAACTAGGAAAAAACAACAGGTAAATGGGGAATGTCAACTCGAAATTTGTCAAAGCGAATGTCAAAGCGAATTTGGATTTGGATCTTATCGAAACCACCAGTCACTTCCGGTATGACTAAGTACTCAAGTAGAGATATTGCACCTTATACAGTCTACTTTTGGCCGATAGCAGATACAGCTAATGAATCAGCTCACCTTTTACGAAGGGAAGACTATAGAAACATATATTAGAAGTCATTTGGCCACCTTACAATTGCCACAAATAGAAGAAACAAGCGTAAACAGAAGCAACACAAGCTCATATCTTAGCCCTGAACAGGTATCCGGAACTATTAAAAAAATGGGGACTAAAGTTCGACGGCAGCAAAACAAGCATTAGGATGGACTAGTTTATTTACCGGAAACGCCAGCGATTGGTATTGAAAATTCCATCACAACAATCCGTGTTTTGATTGGAATACATTTTGCGGCGAGATTTGAACACGTTGAGACAGACTACATTTGGGGATGGAATCAGAAAACGCAGAAAAGGAGACAATAAAGCCTTTGAAGATATCCAGAAAACTATGGATCGACAGACTTCAAAATTGAGTTTATGAAGCACAATTAGTTGAATTACTAGTTCGATATACGAAGTCTAGTCAACATCTTGAGTTGATGCATCTTAAAATCGAAAATAGACCGCAGGCATGAGCAGTTTTATAATAATCTTAGAATGTTCAAGGCAAAAACCCTTTCGCACCTAAGTTTCCGAGTTATTCAATAAAGTAGAATTAAGTAGTAAATCAAATTCAACGCCGACCTATTCCAACTTGAAACTGTCACAAACAAGGTCACAAATTCGAGGACTACATGGCTAAAAGGTCAATATTTTGCTTCGGTTCTGAAACTAAAGAAAAAAACAAGAAAACAGACAGAAAATTTAAGACAGTCCGAGATTCATTTTTCCCTTAACCCTTTACATATAAGAATTCAAAATTACTTGGAGAAGCGCAAAGAAACGATCTACTAGAAAGATCTACGTTTTGAAAAAAGGTTCGTCACGATCGACGGAAATTAATTTCCACTATAGTTCTTTGTTCTGATCAGAGACTACGGATATTCCCGCTCAAAACTTATTAAAACACCACAACATAAAAAAATGTTTTGCCGTAATTCGAGCTGCAAACGGAACAGAAAGAAAAGTAGTGTCAAAACTCATTACTTCTATTACGTATGGAGATAATGTAGATTATCTCGAATGATTTATAATTCCAGACCTTTAACAGACCTTTAGGCATCAATTTTTGGCAAAAATTTGGGTTACTATATAAAATTACATCCAGCTAAATTCATAAGTGGTATCGACATGAAGCGTGCATTTACGATACCAAATAGACCGTTATATCGGTATAAAATTATGCCTTTCAGTCTCTGTAATGCGGCCCACATGCTTTACCGTCTGATGGATCGAGTATATTTAGATGACCTCTTAGTTTTGTCCGACGACTTTGAGTCACATTTGATTTTGCTCCAAGCTCCAAGCCAATCTGACCATCAACGTTAGCAAATCCAAATTTGTTATGCTGGAGTTTTATAATTGGAAATGGACAAATAAGAACCTATCCACCTGGAACCTGGATTCATAAGTGGAGAAGATTTTTAGGACTAGCAGGCTGGTACCGACGTTTTGTCGAAAATTTTACTACTATTAGTTTCTCTTTGACGGAGCTTCTTAAAAAGAAAAAGTCGCCCGAGTTGAATGAAAAGGCACAGTGCGCTTTCGAAACCCTAAAATCATGCCTTACAGTTTCACCTATTCTCATAACACCCCATTTTGCCATTTGGTATTGATTGTGTGTTGGATCAAGAACTAGATGGAGTGGAACTACTGGTTTCGTATATGTCCTAAAATTTGTCTAGGGCCCAACGTAAATATTGTAAGTCTGAATTAGAATGCCTTGCCTAATAATAAAGGAATAAGGGAACTACAAAATTCCGCGCGTATATTGAAGGTCACGATTTGTTGGCCATAATGGACCACGCAGCCTTTCAATGGTTGATGCGGCAGAAGGACCATTCAGGGAGATTAGTTCGGTGCTCAATGAGGTTAAGAACATTTACGTTCAAAATAAAACATCGTAGCGGTTCTCTGAATGTTGTGAATGTTGTTGCAGACATCCTGTATCGACAAAACAACCCGGCCATCGATGAGTTTTGCCAGAATGGTCCCATAGTTGACTTAGATTCCGCACACCTCAAATCCCTTGAATAATTGGACTTACTGTAGAAGATATCCACCAAACAGTTCAAATTTTCCGATCTACAAGTCAAAGATGTATACATCTATAAGAGAACGACGTTTTTATACATCGAGAAGATCCTTGGAAACTTTGGATACCTTCAGCTTTAGTCCCCGATATTTTATACCAATCTCATTCACCCAGTTCGGCTTATTGTGGCGTGAGCAAAAGCCTAAAAAGCCTAAAAAATATTTGCTTTGGTCGTGTATGGTCAAGCAAATATGCAACTATATTTATTTATTTATATAAAGCTAAAAATTGGTTAAAAACTAAAAGCAAACTTAAAATCAGGAGCATTAGTTGCTACCGCTCGCCTGGGAGTATTTACATGTTTACATATTTACATTTAAGTCGTAGTGGAGTTCTTTTGGATTTCTATAATCGATCTAGCCATGTCCGTATCCGAATACGTTTAAAATTTCAAGCAAATCGGGCCACTATATATTATAGTTGCCAAAGAAACGATCGGCACGAAATAGTTGTTTTTCGTTTGTTTTTAAAAATATCTTAGTAAATGGTCTTTTAATTTAAATATGGCTATACATTTAAAATTTCATCCAAATAGGACCACTATATCTTATAACTGCCATAGGAACGATCGGGCCAAATCTTCGTTGTTCGTAAAAATATCGGATTAAAACTTTTAAAATATTCCTTTAATATAAATATAGCAATACAAATAAAATTTCATTCAAATCGGACAACTATTTTTTATAGCTGCCATAGAAACGATCGATTGATTTATATGAAAATGTAAAATTCTTCATGTAAAATGTAAGATGTAGAAGTAAAGGTTATACTAATTTACAAACTTAGGTATTTTTTAAGTTTACCAAAATGGAAGGGTATACAAACTTCGGCTTTCCGAAGTTAGCTTTCTTTTTTGTTAGTTGTGTGATGACTCTGGTGTTGAGATGTGTTGGTGTTATTGTTGAGAGGGGTAGTAAAATCCAAACACCATCGTTAAACCGCCTATAGTCTATAGTCTCTTGCACAGTCTAAATCTACTAGCAGAAGACACTAGGTTATCCAAACCTGATGCCTTGCAGTTGCAGAGACGAAAAGCTAAGCTAAAAGTGAACAAATTCCATGAAGAAAATGCAAATAGATACAAATTACGTGCCCGGGAAATACATTTTAAGAAATACATTTTAAGATCAGGCTTCCAAGAAATAGCCTTGTCACCCTTATCTAACTAAGCTTATACGATATAAAACTATTCTCTCTACCCTCGCACCCCACTTACAGAAAGTTTCTCTATAGAAAATAAAAGCAAATTGCGACAACTTAAAATCGTACGATTAAACAGTTCCTATTCATTCACTCATTACCCATCTTAGCAAGCGTACGGTTAAGACTTTGTCCAAGAGTAATTACCAAAACCACATGGTGCTCAAAGTATACAGTTCTATAATTTTGTATTAAATTAAGTCAAGATCGAGTCTAAGCTAACTATAAACAGTAAATTTGTGCGGGTGGCTAAGGGCAAAATAAGTACGACTTTGGGATCTGCATAAGGTGTTACGGTGTCAACCGTAGACCCTACTAAGGGCGTCTGCATCTGGTCTAAGCCGTTAAGCCTGCCTTTGGGTCCCACAGCTGCCCACAATGCTTTGAGTATCTCAGATTGGGTCACACTCAACTGTAGCTTTTGTACATGTTTTTTTTTTTTCATATTATTGTATAATCTATTTATGGAAATATTTCACACGTATGTTTTGCTTTGCAATCCTGGCGCGGTGTCTGTTTTTTTAAATAGATCCAAAACGTTATTTACATGCGTTCATGAATTGTATTTCTATTTGTATTATAATTAATAATAATTAGAATTATGTTTTTCTACTAATATGGTCTTTATTTTATTTAAGGTTTTATCGAGTTCTTGATGTTTCTCGAAGTCAAGTAGTTCAAAAAAACTACAGTGTAGATAATATTTACACTCCAAGTTTTCGACGAAGCCTGTTTACGATTGGAATTTTAATGCGCTATTTTGATTTTAAATCTCCAAGTGCTTTAGGTAAGTGTTACTGATTAAGTATATAGTGATAATTTCATTTTAATACTTTTAGGTGATACAAATGGTGGACTTCCTGCGTCAATATGTGATGATGTATTTGAGTGTCTAATGTTCTTCTGTAGGTGTGCAAGTCTAGAAATTCGAAAGCAAGCGCTCATCTCTCTTGGCTCCTTTTGCGTTTTAAACGATGATTATCTGACTAGAGTTGAGCTTAAAAATTTTTATTGCGATCTATTAAGCTCAACCTCTAACGATTCCGGTTTCAAGATAATTTGCATGCGTAATATTTGGATATATTTAACGGAATCCGAAATGTTTATGCACAATAAAGAAAAAGAATGTTAGTATATATTTTATATAGGTGGGGACTAACAAAAGTTCAACTAGTTTTGGCTTGGATATGTTTATAATATTTAAGAAATATATAGATGGATCATTTAATGTTTAGCCAGTCTAAGAACAATAAAATACCAAACCTTGAAAGTAAGGAAACTTCGGCATCCCGAAGTTTATATACCCTTGCAAATATATTTAAGAACTTTAAAATGTATTGGTATAACTAAAATAAAGGCTCATATATGTGGGATTATTCTATTAGTTTTAGGCAGTAAATGTAAAGTTTTATTTAAGTAATGATTATAAGTTTAATTTAAGTTTGAAATAAGAAAATGAATCTCGTCGTCGTTAATCTCTCCGTCATTTTGGCCTAGCGTCGTAGGACCGTAGTTGTCAAAGGCTCGAACTCAACTCTCCCTTTCTCGTATTCGGTTGCCTGCTCGTCGTTACAAGCTCTCTCGTACTCGTAGCTCTCTTGCACTCCTGCTCGATCGTCATCGTCGTTGCTCTCATCCTAATCTGCTTATGGAAAAGTGCTCGTCGTTTTCTCTCCTCTTCTGTATCCATCTCGTCGTCCTCAGGGTTGCCAGCTCGTCATCCATACTCGTTGCGCTCGTCGTCATCTGCTGGTGTCTTGTTGGTTGCTCGTTGTTGTTGTCTAGGGTTATTTGCAGGTATGCTTGCACCTTGAGGCAAACACACCCCACATTCGGCCATCCTGCTTATGCTTTCGCCCCGAAAGCGTCGTTATCATCGTCGTCGGGTGTGAACCGGGGCTTCATGTATTCAGCACAAGTCGATGATTTTATAGGACCATCGGAATTGCCAATCTTCTGAACGTCGTAAGAATTATTGCCTTTGGATTTGACAATTTTGTACGGGCCCAAGTATTTTGGTTTCAACTTGAGACCACTGCCGAATTGCGTCCTTTTAATAGCAACAATATCGCCCACAGCATACTGGCTAGCTTGCTTGCGCCGCAGGTTGTAAGTCTTCTTGTTCTCATCTTGCACCTTTCAGATCTGAGATTTTGCTTTTGCTCTCAAGTCGTCTCTTTCGTCGGAATATGCTGCTATCGCTTCGTTGTTGATCAAGTCCTGGAGTTTGATGTCTTCTTTGGTTCTCATTTTGGAGCCTATCAAGAGCTCAAACGGTGTAGTTCTGATGGATCGTGCAAATGTCGAGTTTATTGCCTGTTGCACTTTGTCGACATGCTTGTACCACTTAGTTGGATCGTCGATGCTCAGCTTGGAGAGAACTGAACTTGACCGTTCACTCGAGGAAGTCCTGTTGTCGTCTTGACCGGCTTGATGTTCTCGTCCTCGCAGTACTTCAAAAAGTCCTGGGAAGTGAATTCAGATCCTCGATCTGAGATGATGATTGCGGGGTTGCCAAACACCATGCTCTGGCTACGAAGTCTTGATATAACGTCGTTCGCAGAAGTCGATTTAGTTGGGTACAACCAGCAAAACTTTGTAAAGGAATCCACGACTGCTAGGATGTGCTTGTAGTCTTTGTGCGTTGAATCTAAAGGACCCAAAAAGTCAACGTGAAAAGTATGCAAAGGGACGTCTCCCTTCTCCAGAGGGTGCAGTAATCCTTCCTGTTTCCCTTTCTTCCTTTTTGAATTTTCTCCTCCAGACTCGGTATGAAGTATTCCTGGCCAACTAAATCTTTTACCTTTTTTGTAGCGAAATGACCCCTCTCGTGAGCTCACGTTATGACTTGTCTTTGCATATCTTTTGGAATAACAATCAGCTCCGCGTCGTTTACAAGCTTGTGCAGAACCCCACCTTTCAAAAAGTAGTCATTGTAGGTGCTATCATCGACTATCGTCATAACTGGGTATCGGCTGAGTGCGTCTACGTGCTTCATGTGTGTTCCGGCTCGATGCTCTACCTCGTAGTCATACTCCTGAAGAAATAGCACACAGCGAGCGACTCTCGTGCAAAGGTTCTCCTTCTTCAAAGTTTTTGTGAACGCGTTGCAGTCGGTGATAATTTTGAAGTGAATGCCAAGCAGATAGACTTTAAGCTTGGTCAGAGCTTCGATGACTGCAAGTATCTCAAGCTCATAGCTTGTGTATTTTCGTTGAGCGTCGTCCGTCTTTTTACTCATAAAATACACAGGATCGCGCCGAATCCGTCAATCGAAGCGTCAGTGTGCACTTCCGTCTCGAGTTTCTGATTGTAAATGTTCAGAACTGGATTTTCGGTCAAAATTTCCTTCAGGCTGTTAATCGATGCTTTGTTCTTCGTTAGGTCAGTCAAGGGCTTGGAAATAAGGGCGTAATTTTGAATACATTTCCTAAAATACCCCGTAAATCCCAAAACACTTTCCAGCTGATTTAGTGTTTGAGGAGCTTTGAATTTAGATACTGCCTCTATCTTTTCTGGCGTCGGGTAAAGCTTGTGGTTCTCGATAATATGGCCCAGAAATTGAATTCGAGTTTTCAAAAAATGACACTTTTTAAGGTTCAACTGGAGACCATATTCGGAACAGGTGTTAATAACCTCCCTCAGATTAAGCAAAGCAAAGTCTTCTTCGTTCATGGCGGTCATCGATGTACGGCAAAGCGATGCCTTTGCGAGTCAGCTGTCGGAAAATTGCGTTAACATGCCGCTGAAAAACGCCAGGTGAATTCGAAAGGTCAAAGGGGACCTTTAAGAACTGGAATTGCCCGCTTTGAGTGACGAAGGATGTGTATTTCCGGCTTCATTCTACCACAAGAACGTGGAAAAATCCGTTCTTCAAGTCAAGTATGTGAAAAATTTTGGCATCTTGGAGACTTATTGGTCATCAATAAGAGGCAATGGAAAATGGTCTTTAACTATTACCTTATTGATCCTTCTAAAGTCAACGCAGAGTCTTGGGGTACCGTCGCGCTTTTTTACCATCACCACAGGGCTCGTAAACTCGGAATCAGACTCCTTGATGATCCCAGCGTGTAGCCACTCGTCTATTTGCCCCTCCACCAGGCGTGTCTCAGCAAACGATAGTCGACGTGGTCTGGCAAAAATCGGTGTTTCGTCCTTGAGAATTACGCGCATCTCGATGTTTATCGTTTTTAAAGGAACCGGCTTGTAATTGCTTATAATTTCGCGCACCGAATTTTTGGCGAACTCACAGGCCTGATTGTTTATGTTTAATTCATCGTTTTTGTCTGCCACGATTATTTTCATCACGTACACTAATTCGTTGTCAACTATTAAATCATTCGAAATTTTACACACTTGCAAACCGTCACGATTGAAAATAATTTCGGCGTATAAGCAGAGTTCTTCACCAACGATCAACTTAAAATCCATGCACCCAATTGGAACGACGTAAAAATCCAACTGGAATATCTCACAGTCAATAAGAATCGCGTGTTTGCTATCGCGCTCCCTGCCAAAGCCAACTAAAACTACACTGCAACTTTGAATTTTAGGACGCCGTAATTCATCATAAAAATCTTCGCGAATCAGTTTAAATTTGCTACCTGTATCAAAGAGAGCGATACACTTTTTGTTCACGAGATCAACTTCCTTGCTCGTAAAGGAATTTTTCACCTGCACTCGATTGGTATTAACCTTGTTGTTCTCTGGCTTTTCGATTTGGTCACAATTTCGCGAGATGTGTCCGAATTGACCACACTTAAAACATTTTTTAACCACTCTCTTTGTTCTTGCAGTTGTTTGAAAAATGCCCATTTTCGCCACAGTTATAACACTTTATCTCGCTCTACCTATTTCTGTACACTGAGTTTTTCTTGTTGAACATCTCACCGCTGCGCTTCGGCTTCTCCTTGTTGAACACTTGCTCTCTTCCAAAAACTCTCTCTCTTTCATTTTTTGCAACATAACTTTTCAGCTTTTCTTTAAAATCGTTCATGTTTTCCGCACCGTACAGCAGAGTCTTGTCAATCGATTGATCGTCAATCGCATCGATGACATATTGAATTAAAACCGAATCACAAATGTCTCTGTGGATTGCCAGATCTTTCATCCGGTAGAGATATGCGAAATTACACTCGTTTTTTGCGCGTTTGTTCTTGCTGAGCTGCTCATGTATTTGTATACTGTTCACCACCATTTTGAATTCGTTCAGGAGAGCAGCTTTGAGAGCGATCCAAGTGCTCAGTCCTCTCTCGCTCATGATGAAAAGTTTGGCTGTACCTCTCAGAGATTTTTTGGCGAATATCAACATCTGCACGTCGCTCCAACACATAATCAACGCCTGCTCTTCGAATTCGGCTATCCACGATTCGATTGATATTGTGTTGGTTCCGTCTTAGGTACGGATTGAGTCCTCCAGGTCCCGAAAATTGAACGCGAATCGGGGTGTATTGTTCTCCATTTTTTGAACTTTTCCAGCATTTTCCCCTTTTGATGCGTACTGTACTTCTTGCACTCTTTGTTGGTTCTCCATGTTGCTATTTTGTGTGCTTCTCCCGCTCACGAATACTTCTGCGTCGTCGTCGTCTTCTTCCTGTCTTGATTCTGGATCACGTCGTGTGTGTGAAGACTATTGCGCGTTAGGTTGCGAAATATGTGTAACCCGACATCTTCCACATTGTATGTTATGTTTAAAATGTGGCAAATCGTAACAAGATCACGCTCGTTCAAGTTCTCTTGTACGTAACCTTTTTTTGCCAGATAATTTTCACTGCTTTCGTCGAACTCGAAACAGGAAAACTGGCGAAGTCGTTGCCGGTTTCCTTTGTCACCCTCATGCTCGAACACGAATTTGTGTAGGGCCGCGATGCTGCCTCTGCTGCCACTGCGCAAGTTTCGGCTTATAAAGTCATTTAAACAGCTCATCTTAGTAAAAAATGTTGTTAGACCGCACAGATTTTTTTTTCAGTTTAAACGTTCATCGTCAATTTCACAAGTTTTTTCACGTTTCACGTTTCACGTTCCTTGTTTCGGTTTTCTTCTTTTCCACTTCGTTCTCTTCTTCTCTTATTTCACTTATGTCGTTTTTCTTCAATCTTTTCGTTCCTATACCGGACTAGCACCCAAATGTGGGATTTTTTTTTTTTAGTTTTAGGCAGTAAATGTTAAGTTTTATTTAAGTAATGATTATAAGTTTATTTTAAGTTTGAAATATTTGAATTTGGCTGTCGTTTTGGCTCAGCGTCGTAGGACCGTCGTCGTCAAAGGCTCGAACTTAACTCTCCCTCTCTCGTATTCGGTTGCCTGCTCGTCATTACAAGCTCTCTCGTACTCGTAGCTCTCTTGCACTCCTGCTCGATCGTCATCGTCGTTGCTCATATCCTCATCTGCTTATGGATAAGTGCTCGTCGTTTTCTCTTCTCTTCTGTATCCATCTCGTCGTCCTCAGGGTTGCCAGCTCGTCATCCATACTCGTTGCGCTCGTCGTCATCTGCTGGTGTCTTGTTGGTTGGTCGTTGTTGTCTAGGGTTATTTGCAGGTATGCTTGCACCTTGAGGCAAACACACCCCACATATATTAAGTCATAATCTTTAAAGAAAACGAAAATAGGCCAATTTAACCCGATCGTTCTTAAAGGAGCTAAAAGGAACAGTGGCCCGATTTGGATAAAATGTAAAATTTTTTGTTATAATTAAATCAGAGGATCAGATATTTAATTTTTATCCGATATCTTAAAAAACAACGAAAATCGGTTTCTTTGGTCCTATGGCAGCTATAAGATTTCTTCCGTTCCTACCATTCAGAAGTTTCATCCTGATCGCAAGAAAATGAAAATCAAACTTTTAGTTTAAGTAAATTAAAATTAATTTAATCTAAAAGAGTTTTAAATCTAAAATCCACATTGTGAAAAATATCAGGCTTTTATCTGGACGATGCAGCTAAGTATCGAGGCTTCTAAACAAATTATAACATTATGTCGCTATATACTTGTCGCCATTTGAGTTTAAATTTGAAGGCTCTAACCAGCTTAACCTGGGCGCATTAGGCATGCATGACCAAATCGTATTTCCGATTATATTTTATTTTCAAGTTTTACACCTAAAATATGCAGAAATTGGCTAAGCTAAGTTAAGTTATGATTAAATAAAAAAACAACTAATTGAACTTTTCTTATTTCCCCATTTCATGAATTTGTATATCGATAATCACACTTTAATTTTCAGGGGAAAAGCAATCAAAACACGAGGATCTAAAGGAAATGAACGACGTTTCATCTGGAATGGCAAGTCGAATTATTCAACTTTATTTAGAAGAAGTACTGGAATGTTTTCTGCATCAGGATGACGCAGTGCGTTTATGGGCTGTAAAAGTAATACAAATTGTTCTTCGTCAAGGATTAGTTCATCCTGTCAGAATGGTTCCATATTTAATATGCTTAAGCACTGATCCTAAAGTAGAGGTTTGTGTTAAATTTTTTATTCTTGAACTGAAATTTTAAACATTTATATATTGTTAGTCCGCGCACAGAGCTGATGCCCTATTAAAAGATATCGACAAGACTTATTCTGGTTTTGTAAATATGAAAGTCCAATTTGGGTTACAGCTTTGCTTTAAGTTACAAAAAGTTCTCCAAATTAATAGCCGAGGAAAGCTCGAGATTATTCGAGGTTATGCGTAAGTTGCGACTAGTATAAACTTGTAATGTCTATTAAAATAAATATTTTTTAATTTCAAGAAAACGAGGACCAGATCAGGTAACGACATCTTTAAACGATTTCCTTTATACTTTATTACGGACAACTAAGCCCCAAAGACGTGCCTTGGTGCAAACTGTTACAAAACAGTTTGATGATCAAAAAACATCACTACAGCAAATGTTGTATATTGCCGACAATCTGGCTTACTTCCCATATGTAGTTCAAGATGAACCTTTATATCTGATACATCAAATAGATCTACTTATATCAATGGCAGGAACGCATTTGCTTGCAACCTTTAAAGAGCATTTAAAACCAAGTGACAAAGAAGGAGATGTATTAGATGATGATGATGACGTTGAAGATCCACAAGTTTTGTTTAATCGCTTACCCGAAGATATGACAGAAATAAAAAAATGTATAACGTCTGCTCAAGCGTGTATGCTTCTACTAATATTAAAAGATCATTTAAAGGATATGTATGGAATTACCGATAGTAAAATTTCAAGATATTCTCCCTCCGAACAAAAGATTTATGAAAAAGCAGTTACGCGTAGATGCGTTACTGACTTTAATCCAAAGACAACTATTGATGTAATTAAGAAACAAATGTCACAACAGGTCCTAAGCCCTGAACTTAATTACCCTTTTAGACCTCTAAGCAACGAGGAAAAATTGGACCTGGTTGTAAAGTACCTTGATGTATGTATGATAACATTTTTTAAAAATTTATTCTAATAATAAAGAGTCTAATAACATTTTAGTTTAAGCAACTTATGTTAAAACTGGATCCAGAAGATAGAGATTCTGATGCCGAAGAAATACGAGAGAAATCAATCTTAAATAACTCGACTCTCTCTGACAGTATGGTGTACATAAATTCAACAAAAGGATCACTAAGCCCCGGTGGAGGCTTAGGCTTAAACCACATTCACTCGTCTACTTTATCGGATACTTTAAAGGAAGTAAGTTTTGGTTTCTTATACCCTTGGAAGGAGTAATTTCTTGATTTGTCTGTCTGACATGTCTGTCTGTCCGTTTTTACGCAAATTTTCTCAATTTTAAAACTATTAGGATTAAACTTTCCAAAAAGTCTTATTTTCTTCGAATTGTCGAATGTGACATTCGTGCGCAAAAGCGAAACTTGTAGCTCTTGGTAAGGACAAGATTTTAAACAAAGATTGATTTCGGGAAAAATTTCGTTTTCAAGATAATCGCAAAAAAACAAGTCATTTGCAGGGACCCAGACAGAAGTCACTTTCTCGAACGCCTGTTCGAACACTGATTTTACCCAAACCTTAACAAAGATTTTAACACAGTTAATTTTAAAATGTTACTTATTAATATTTCTGGATAATGTAGTTTGTACGTTATTTTTTTTTTTTAATTTATTTGGAATCACTGTCACACGAAATATGTCGCACGCGACACTTTTTTCCATCATATGTATTTTTGTAGTTTAAAACTTTCTTAGTAATTAGACGTGCAGAATATGTACAGTGCTGAACTTAAGTGTTGGCACAGTTGCAAATGTCAACTTTGAACGTTATTCCCAGACGAGACGTATGAAACATTTAAATGATTAAATTTGTTTGTATATAGTTGACTTAAACATTTGTGTATTCATTTTTTTATACTTTTTTTTAACGTCCTTAAACTATTTAAACTTAAACAAAAAATGAACGAATTTCGTGAAACAAAAGTCATGGCACAGTTGCCTTACTTATTTGAATTTTTCTTATTTTAAGCCTAACCTGGCCATTTTTTTTTTTTTGGGAAATTGATAACGGAACTCCCCCTTAACCATATGGCGTCCGAAAGTTTTTAAAAAATAAACATTTTTTAAGGTTATTTTGACTTTTGTCTGCATTTAAGCATATGCACACAGAAATCAACGTATTTCAGCGAAAAAAAGTCCTTAACAAGTATAATGAAGGATAATCTCATTACGAAATGGCCAAGTTTATACAATCTTATAATTTTTAGAAATCAACGTATGAAGGATAATCTCATTACGAAATAGCCAAGTTTATACAATCTTATCATTTGTAGGCTGTAAATAAGGTCAACGGAAGCGAAAAAAAGCAAAAACCCTACATAAATTAGTTAAATTTTTGAGGTTACGTACCTATTTTTAAGTTTAAAATATTAAAAAAAAATATTTGATTGACTTTTGACTTTGTATTTTATTACCAATGAAATTTCCAACAAAATTTGGTATCAGTCACTTAAATTGGACAACAACTAACTGAGCTACGCACTGGTTTTTAAATCTGTGTGCTCCTGCTGCAGTGCTAGCCATGGCGTGCATTCAAATTGCCATAGCACCATCGTTTATTTTCCCCTCAGCAATATCTTGACTAACAAACACGTGCGTAGCTCAGTTAGTTGTTGTCCAATTTAAGTGACCGATACCTCATTTTGTTGGAAATTTCGTTGGTAATAAAATACAAAGTCAAAAGTTGATCAAATATTTTTTTTTAATATTTTAAAACTTAAAAATAGATACGTAACCTCAAAAATTTAACTAATTTATGTAGGGTTTTTGCTTTTTTTCGCTTCCGTTGACCTTATTTACAGCCTACAAATGATAAGATTGTATAAACTTGGCTATTTCGTAATGAGATTATCCTTCATACGTTGATTTCTGTGTGCATATGCTTAAATGCAGACAAAAGTCAAAATAACCTTAAAAAATGTTTATTTTTCATAATCTTTTGGACGCCATATGGTTAAGGGGAAGTTCCGTTATCAATTTCCCAAAAAAAAATGACCAGATTAGGCTTAAAATAAGAAAAAATTCAAATAAGTAAGGCAACTGTCCCAAGACTTGTTTCACGAAATTCGTTAATTTTTTGTTTAAGTTTAAATAGTTTTAAGGACGTTAAAAAAAAGTATAAAAAAATGAATACACAAATGTTTAATTCAACTAGATACAAACAAATTTAATCATTTATATGCTTCATACGTCTGGGAATAACGTTTAAAGTTGACATTTGCAACTGTGCCAACACTTAAGTTCAGCACTGTACTTAAATGAGTTTTAGTATATTTAAAATATTTTCACTTTTTCTACTTTAGTAAAAAAATAAGCTTTCAACTTTTTGGCAAAAGTTGACCTTTTTGGAGAATTGCCCATATATATTCTTGATCAGCGTCTTCTGCTCATGGTCATGGCCGTCTTTGATAATAACATTCTTAGATGTCAAGATGCCACACTCACTTCCGCCCTCGAAAAGCATGAAAAACGTAGAACTAAGCTATTGTCGAGATTTTCGGCTTCCGAATTTGGCTTTATTTTTCGTTATCTATTAATAATTTTGTCACATAAAAAACTCTATTCTTTAGGAAGCTCTAGATGTACCAATGTCTCACATCGTAAAATCACCTAGTTCACTTTCGAAACCGAGTGTTCGCAAGCCATATCAAGTTCGAGGGAAAAGGAAACGAAGGAAAATTGAATCATCTGATGATGAAATCAGTAATGAAGATTTTACGTGAGCGCATAAGTTTTTTATATTTTAATATAGGATTTGTATAAGAAAACGCCAAAAGTAGATAAAACCGCTATAATCTAACATGTACAATAAGTAATACAAATTAAAACTTTTTATATATTTTCCCCCATTAAAAATTATATATTTTATTTTCATATATATGAATATGAAATTTATATGTATTAGTTAATAATTTTATTTTTATGTGGCTTACACTGACGCTGTGAATTTGTATTTTTTTTTTAATTTCAGTATTTACTTATAAAAATAATAAACTGGGTTCAGCTTAATGTAAAACGATTAATAAATGCTGAATAACAATTTTAAAAAATAAATGACATGTATAGAAAATATTTTTTAAAATCCATAACAGACAAATACACATCTCCAGTTCACAAAGCACCATTGTTAACTATATCTATCTATACAATTAACATACAAAATATTCAATATATGTAAAAAAAAATGCTTGCTATATTTGGCAAGTGAATCATCTTACAACTAGACCGATTCCTTAAACCAATATATTTTAACTTTATCAAGCATCTAGGCGACATAGTTTGTGAATTACGCAAATAAATATGTGTATATATGAAATTAATTTAACAATTAAAAAGTACATATATACCATAAATGTATATTAAGTTATGTTAAATTAAAACCAATTATTAATTTTAACCGAGCATTTGTCTAATAGGGGAGGTAAAGCTCAAAAATAAATGTATAAATAACAATTTGTTTCCATTAAAATTTGTTCATGAAGTTCCCAAAGTCTTAATGTAACGTTTTGAGAGATATCTAAAACAATAGCAACAAGCTTAGTTTTTGGCACGCTTAAAAAGCGTTTGGCGAAATTGACACCACAAATAGTACAAGTCAACAAGGTGGTTATATTATTTTATTTTCGAATCCGTTCCCGAGGTTTAAATATAACTTTATCGGAATTTTCTAGAACGAAATAAATGCTAAGTTTTTGACATTAATTTTGTTGTTCCATCAACATTGTTCAGTGTATTTTTTTAACGAAATAAAAATAATCGAATAATTTTATAATTTAATTTTGTCACAAATTTTTGCTATGTTGTAGCCACATACCAACTAAAAATAATTTAGTAGTTATAGCGATTTAAAGTGAGCGCTCTTGCACTAACATACTCCTGTTATGTTTTTTTCTTGTGCGTTTTTCTCGAAATCACGTTTTCAAACTGGTGCACATGATATCTCAAGATCTACTAAACCGATTTGGCTCAAGCTTTTGCCTATGGTGCATAATAGGATTTTTTTGATTAAGGATTAAGGATTGATTGATTAAGGTGCATAATAGGATTTTTTTGATTAAGGATCTCGTTTTAAAGTTATACATTTTTAAAGCCAACATTTTTTCTCGGAATCCAACCTTTTTTTCAACAACAAATTTAAAAAAAAATCTATAATGCACCATAGCGAGTACAATTCTAAACAAGAAAAAAATTTGCTTGGAATCTTCCAGCTTACCGTTACTACGGAATCATGCACACCATGCTCAAGGAATCTGCTTAAGGACTCCATATTTAAAAAAAAACGTTTAGTTGTCAGCGGAATGATTTTGTTTGATTATATGGGGAGGGGGATCCTTGGACAATGATTACGAAATCATTTTATATTAAAATATATTTTAAAAACATTTATTTTTATGCATTTTTGGGGAAAAAAATGTGTATTCATAGGGGAGGGGGTTCCTCCAATGATTACTCTTGATTACATAGGGGGGAGGTTGTCGAAAATCATCAGAAGCGTGATTACGTAATATATGACAGCCTCAAACTTAAAATCAGGACCATTAGCTGAGGATGTATTTACATGTTTACATTTTTATTTGTTTTTTGTTTTGATTTTTATAAATTTATATGTCAATAATTTATATCTAATATTTAGATTTATATCTAATATTTCTAAATTTGGCTTTATGGTGGAAGGAGAGAATTTTGTTTGAGTTTTCTGTTGTTGGGTTGGCTAGGAGTTGGACTAGGTTTTCGTGGGAGAAGGTCATGGTTCTGAGTTGGGAAAGGGTAGTGCACTTTATTCAACACATCGAATATCTATTGTAACATTATTGCAGAGGGGGCATGTACCTTGGAAAGATCTGTCCATGTAATGTGCGTTTGTGAGTAGAGTGTGTCCTAGGCGTAGCCGGTTAATTATTATTTGTTGTAGTCTGTTGAGATTTGCGTTTTTAAATGTGAAGTTTGCCGGGGTGTTTCGTGAGATCTGTTTGTACCAGTGGAAAATTTTGTTTTGTAGCTCATTTTGTTTGTGAGTGTAATATTTTTTAAGGTGTTTGTGATGTGATGTCTTTGGTGTTGTAATTTTATGTGTAAATGAGTGGATATTTATGGGTTTCTCTAGCGGCTCTCTCATTGCCTTTTATCCCGATGTGGCTCGGGATCCAGATCAACTTGATTTTTGGAAAGTGTTTGCGAACTAGATTCCTTATTGTTGAGGGGTAGTAGGAGTGGTTGTTGGAGTTTATTATGGATTTTGTGGAGGATAGGGAGTCTGAGCAAATAGCTTATTTGCCTGGTTTTTTGGTGCAGTACTTAATGGCTTCGAGGATAGCTATGCTTTCGCTTGAGAGGACGGAGGAGTACTGGGGTAGGAGTCCGGATTTTATAGTGTTTGTCGTTGGTGAAGCAGTAGCTGATTATTTCTGGGTTGTACTTCTTTGATGGGTAGGTTTTGATGGGAGAGTATGGGAGGGATAGGATTTTGCTGGCCTCAATGATTCTGTCTATTGTGCTAGGGTATCTGTATTTTCGTTTTGTAGGCTTTATGAGTTTGCCTATTGGAGAGTCGTGGGAGAGGATTAGTTTGGTTGCCAGTTTGCCGGTTAGGGGTTTGCGTCTGTTTTCTATGGTGTTTATTTTTGACTCGGCCAGTAAGTTGTTTGTTGGTGTGGTTCTGAAAGCCTCTAGGGCTGATCTTATTGCGGAGTATTGAGTGGATCTTAGAGGGTTCATGATAGAGGGGGAAACTTTCCCGTAGACGGGTAGGGAATTTGTGTTGCAGTTGTATTTTCGGGAGGAGAGGTGTTTGAATATGTTCAGGGGTTTGGCCAGGGATGTTTTTAGGTTGTTGATGTGGGAGTTCCAGTTGTATCTTTGGTTTAGTGTAATATGAGGGTTTTTGTTCCTGTTGTGTTCGATTATAAGGTTTATTTCGATTATATTTGATTATAAGGTGAAAGTCGTCTGCGTAGGCTGTGAATTTGATTTCATTTGGTTAGGGAGTTGTAAGCGATTATGAAGAGGATAACTGATATTGGGGAACCTTGGGGGATGTCGTTTTCGAGTGGGAAGCTGTAGGAGAGTGATGTGCCGTTTTTTACTACTATTTTCCATTTTGGCATGAATTTCCATATGTATTTGGTTATGCGGGGACCAAGTCGCCATTCTTCGAGTTGGTGGGAGTGAGGAAGTGGATTTCAATCTTGTCAAAAGCGCAATGTTTAAGCATTAATTTCGTCCACCGCGGACTGTTTTATTATGCCGAATTATTATTTTACAGACTTTTGAAAAATACAAAATATGCACTCTTTGACATCTTTAAATCAAAATAGCTCAAAAACTAGAGCAAATCCAATATTTTCGTGCACAGATTCAGATTCTACGGACAAAACCTATCCGAATCGGCTTTCATTGGGTGAGTAACACAATTTTGTCGGCCAGTGTTGTTATGTATGAGTTTGTTGGTTAAAACAAACCACAATAACCGTTTAGCAATGATTTTATCGAGGACTTTGGCTATATAGTACATGGGTTAAGGGTAGAGCTGGAGAACAATCGATGGAAACATCGATAGTATCGATTGTCTCAAACCATCGTGAAATTCGATTGTTTTGTCTCACTATCGATGGTTTTTTTTGTTTAACGATGCAAGTAACAAGTCTCAGCGGACAAAACTGTCACTGTATCTCTGTAATTATTATTCCTATAATTGCCGAGTTATATCAAAAATTTAATTTACTTAAGTGCTCTTTTAAAGAGGCACAGGATGCTTATGATTTGATTCAAATTCGTATCAAAGAACGATTTAATCATTATGAATTACGAACGGTTTCTAGAATTCCGACGCTCCTAGATCCGCACTTCAAAAAGGAAGGCATTTTTTTAACAATCAAATTTCGACCAAACTGCGAAGGCTTCGAAGTTGAAGCTCTACGATATATTGTCTGAGAATCCGAAGGCTAGTTCCACAGCTCCAGCACTACCACAACCAAGTAAACTGTCCAAAAAAGTTACATCAAACAGGGCGGACTCAATAATACTAATGCGACAGTACTTCGAGCAAAAAAACGATGAAGGCAAGAATATTGGAATATTGAGTATTAGGCATATATAATTATTTGTACAGATTAACAAAAATTGCACTTTCAGATGAGCAATGATGATTTTCTAGCGTTTAAGGACATTGTTCAGGAATATATATGCGTCCCAGCATCGTCCTGTGCCTTTAGTAAGGCAGGACCGATAATATCGGACCGAAGATGCGCGCTAAAAATGTAGAACCAATTGTTATTTATTAATAAGAACTTCAATATATTTTTTTAATTTTTATTAAAGGGTTCTAGCTAACTCGAGGTCACAATCGGCTTAATTTCTCATACGTAAATCAAGACTCGATTATATATAAAATTATAAGATCACACACAGATCTTATTGTTCAGCGGGTTGTCCATACATGTTTCGACCGATACCACATCGAGTCTCATAAGTGAACTTTGCTGTACGAACAACTCCCAACATTAGCGCCTATTTATTTTTTCTGTAAACAATCGATAGTATTTGATTGTTTCTCTAAAACCATCGAATACCATCAATGGTCCCACTATCGACTTTTATCCAGCTCTAGTTAAGGGAGATGGGGCGGAACGAGTTAGGATTGGTTTGGTTAGGATGGGTATTACTAGGCTTAGTTTATAGGCTTGGGGAATGTAGGAATCAAAGATGTTGTTAAAATTCTGTAGGATTCTGAATTTGAAAGAGATGGGGTATTTTTTATCATGGTGTAGGAGATGCGGTCTAGTCCTGGTGTGTGTCCTTTCAGTGAGTTTATGGCGGA
Source organism: Drosophila rufa (assembly GCA_018153105.1). Classification (NCBI taxonomy): domain Eukaryota; kingdom Metazoa; phylum Arthropoda; class Insecta; order Diptera; family Drosophilidae; genus Drosophila; species Drosophila rufa. Next base: position 936,801 of record JAECXS010000135.1, read on the forward strand.
AGCTAGTTCTTATTGTGAGATATCTTTTTCTATTTCTAGTGCTGTTGGCGAAGGGGCATATTTATTAGGGAGGCTGAGAAGGGTCTTGTTGGTGCGGAATTCGGGGGAGAAGTTTGAGTCTTCAGCCTGTTTTGACCATAGGTCACCGAATGTATTTCCTATTTTAGTTGGGTCTATTGTTGGTGTTTGTTTTGTGGGTTTAAGAATGCTGTGTATATGTATTGTGGGATACATTCCGCAAAGTCTTTTAATATTTGCCTTCTCTTTTGATGGGTCGATATTTGGGTGGAATTCGGCGGTGAAATTTTGAATTGAAGCCCTATTTTGCTTCCCTGATTGATCTTTTGAACTTGGTATTAGCTTTTTTGTACTCTATCATGTTTTCAGTGTTAATGTTGCTTTTAAGTGTTTCGATTTGTGGTTTTTCGACTTTTTTAGGATGGCTAAGTCTTTGTTCCACCAGGGGACAGTACGAGGCTGGGAGAATGTTGTGTTTTGTGGTATGGAAAGGTAATCACTTTGTATTTTTTTTTTTTTATGATGGCACCTTTTCTGCTTGTGTTGTTGCTGGGTTGGGTTAGTACAGACTGTTTGGCAATGAGTTCCTTAAAGAGATCCCAGTTGACGTTGTTTACTTCAAAGGATATGTGCGTTTGGAGGGAAGGTATAGGAAATATGGAGATTAGGATGGGGAAGTGGTCACTACCGTTGAGGTCTTCTAGCACTTTCCAGGAGATTTCTGGGGATATGTTGGCTGTGGCAAGTGGGAGGTCGATGTGAGTGAGTGTGTTGTAAGTTGTGTAGTGTGTAGGGGATTTATCGTTCAGTAGCGTGTATTGTGATCTGTCTATAAATTTGGCGATTGTGTTGCCCCTAGCGTTAGCTTTAGGGAAGCCCCAGTATGGGTGCCAGCTGTTAAAGTCTTCCATTACGATAGTAATAAAGTAGTAAAGCTTCTAATAGAATTTATACTATTTATGGCAAGCATGACTCCTGTCCAGTGATGCCACTTTAGTCATGTTAATGTGACTGGCATTCAGTACTTGAACTGTCTGCCTTGTGTCGCCGCAACTAGAACATGAACCAGTTGGACTATAGATGGTGCACATGAGGGTCTGAAGTCTCTGCGACAGCCTCTGTTAAATGCAGCCAAATGAGTAAAGCTCGCGTTGTGGTCAAAAAAATTACTGATTTTATTGAGGAAACTTAGCGGTATTTCTCAGCGTTTGAAAAGCTACGCTACTCTCGTAGTATTTCGTTTTGCTATTGCTATCGCTCTCTTTTTGACGAGAGCCGTAGCAGAGCCATAGCAGAACAACGAGAAAGTATGTGCTCTGCTCTGCTCGCAGTTTTGTCGCTTGAGAAACTGTAGCAATAGCGATAGCAGAAAATGAATTTCTTACTCGGTGTAGCAGTAACTGTGGAAACAAATTGATAGCGAGATGAGAGCAGAGCACATGATATTTTTTCATGTGTATTTGTATTCATCTCGCTGCTGCGAAGTAGTAATTGCAAACACTGGTATTTATAGCTAAACAAAGTATAAAGAATATGCTGTTGTCAACAAAATTGTGTGTGAAGAGAAATGTGGGTTACTATATATTATGATCTATGCAGAAATAGGAACGTTGCCCAATTCGACTTCTTCTTGTCAGCATAAAATGCATTCGCGCTTGACCTGATAATTGCTACCTTTTTGTTATTGCATATACATGTTGTTGAAACTGAACAAGTCATTTAGATGCCATTTTGACCAGAGGTTTGCAACGCAGTGAAAGAAGCATCTTCCTCATCATAAACTATATATAGCATCATCAGTCGAGTCAATCTAGCCATGTCCGTCTGCCCCCTGTCCGTCTGTCAGTTCTTTTAACTATATAATATATAAACTTCGGCTTGCTGAAGCTAGCTTCCTTTCTTGTTATACCCTTGCAGAGGGTATTATAATTTTGACCAGAAGTTTGCATCGCAGTGAAGGAAGCATCTCCGACCCCAGAAAGTATAAATATTCTTGATCAGCATCACCAGCCGAGAAGATCTAGCCATGTCCGTCTGTCCGTCTGTCCGACGATCCGTCTGCCCGTTGCTACGTAAACTAGTCTCTCAGTTTTTGAGCTATCTGAATGAAACTTAGCAGATAGTCCTCTTTTTATAGCAGTTAGTATATATGTCGGAACGGAATCGGACCCCTTAATCTTATTGCTCCCATAAGAACGGTAGGGCCAAAAGTTTATATTTTCGCTATTTTTTAAGATATTGGGCTCCAAGTAAATATATGATCCTTTAAATTTATTATAGCTATACATTTTAGATTTAATGCAAATCGTATAGCTGTTATAGGAATAATCGGAATATTAATGGAAACAAATTATAACTTTCCAGTTTCTTAACGAATTTTTATAAATTACGTGATATTTTTTTACTGTTTTAGAATTACGGTTTTAATTTCATTAAGATCGAACAACTATATCAAATAGCTGCCATAGAAGCGATCGGATGATTTATACGAAAATGTAATATGTAAGATGTGTAGGTAAATGTTATAAAAATGTAAAAACTTATATATTTTTCTATTTTGCCAAAAACCATTCAAAAAATGGTCCAATTGCAGACTGCAAGGGTATACAAACTTCGGCTTACCGAAGTTAGCTTCCTTTTTTGTTTTTTAATTGCTATTAGCCAAAAATGTAGTAACATTTATTTTTATTTGGATAATTCGAATTTTTTAGTTTTCTTTTGCATTTGCATCTTTTTTATAATTTTTGCAAACTAACTGGCCAAATTTCGATTAATAATGGTGTTTGCTTCGAATAAGCAAACTGCGAAATTGCCTGTTCCAGGCCAGTCACTTTTTCTCCCAGAAAGAACGCATCAACTTACTTCAAGGAAATTCATTTTATTATTGCCTTACCTGTTTCTTCTCTTCTTTTATCTCGCAGCTGCGTCGCAGCTCTGACGCTGCGAGTACAAGAACGAATAGTTAACAGAGCGATGCAAGTTTTTGGTGGTACAATTCAAATAGTTTTCATTAACAAGCTCGTAAGGCAAATAGGTAGAGGTCTTGCAGCTTGGACTCGTTGGGAACTATTTTATTTGCTCGCAGCTTGCTATGCCCCGTCGCAAGTTCTACGTATTTCCTTCCTATACTACATTTTTTAACAAATGGGTAACAAGGAAACTTGAAACTTGTATTTAACTCAGTGGTTCAAGTATAAAAACATATTGAGAATGTTTGCTAGCTCTTAGACTGTGTTCTTTGGTGTGATAAAATTTATAAAACTTATATACAGCATTTTCAAAATGCGTGGCAATAGGCTCTAAACTTTTTGAAATCCATAAAAACAAAAAAAGTCCAAGTAAACACTTTTCACATAATTTGTAGAACTTTTTTTTAAACTGACAAAACTGCTGTGAGGGTCCTCAGACCAAAAAGGCGCCAGGACCTGACCGGATCCCGAACTGGGCAACAAAACTTGTTCTGCCGCATACCCGAAGAAATTGCAGGCCTGTTCAGTAAGGGATTGAGCCAGGGTACGTTTCCTGACAGATGGAAACGCTGAAACTTCTGCTTCTCTCGAAGACCGGGAAACCAGAGGGTCTGATATCCTCTTATAGACCCATCTGCCTGTTGGAAACAATAGCAAAGTCTTCGAGATCGCATCTAGACTGGACGCGGCAATTGAAGCCGGAGAAGGACTGTCACCAAACCAATTCGGTTTCCTGAATGGGAAATCCACTCTGGACGCGATCTCCATGGTCACCGACAAGGCTGCTAGAGCAATATTAGGCACGGAAGGGCGGAACCAAGAATTATTACTTGGTGGGGACATTGGGTTTTCACCCTGGGGGCTTTGAGGTCCTTTAATATCCTCGGATATCATCCCACTATCAATATCTGTTGAATGTTGTATCTCTGTGATATTGTCACTTCGTCACTTCCTATTCCTGTCGACTGACAAAAGCAAACAAACCGAGTTGTAAGAGGAAGACAAATTACATATTTTAATTTCCAGGACGAAAGAAATGGATAAATACGCAAAAATCTAGGATATGTCGAGTGGGGTGTTTTCCTCAGCCAATCACATAACTACAGTTCTCACCGAAAAAGTGAAGGCGGATGATTTTAATCAGATCGGCGCATATAAGCTAAGAGCGGACCGCTATCCCTGAGAACTGTCTGGACCCTTCTGAGTTGTTATGACAACCTTCTCCCAGTTTTGGGAGAACAATCAATTAGGAACATCACTCCATGGCAGTTCCGGCGATCCTTGAGCGAGGGCAGGTTCAGTAGGCGCAGTCTGCCAACGTAGGATGGCAGGTGGCGATGAGGTTCCCAGTTTAATCCCCGTAAGGCAAACAAAAGGAACTGTTTCTGTACCGATTCGATAAGGTCCTGATATTTAGCGTATTGAGGCGACCATACGCACCAGCATTTTCAAAATGCGTGGCAATAGGCTCTAAACTTTTGGAAATCCATAAAAACAAAAAAAGTCCAAGCAAACAATTTTCACATAATTTGTAGAACTTTTTTTGAAACTGACAAAACTGGTGTGAGGGTCCTCAGACCAAATAGGCGCCAGGACCTGACCGGATCCCGAACTGGGCAACAAAACTTGTTCTGCCGCATACCCGAAGGAAATTGCAGGCCTGTTTTGTAAGGGATTGACCCAGGGTACGTTTCCTGATAGATGGAAACGCTGAAACTTCTGCTTCTCTCGAAGACCGGGAAACCAGAGGGTCTGATATCCTCTTATAACCGCTATCCCTGAGAATTGTCTGGACCCTTCTGAGTTGTTATGACAACCTTCCTTGTACGTTTGATTGATATAAAGTCACATTTAGAAACGTTATGGCCAGTTTTGGGAGAAGGATGTTCCTAGAAACAGTGAAGAGTTTTTCAGGGAGAACTTCCGCATAACCAAGATAGCCTTCGCGGATTTAGTAGAACGGTTACCACTACTTAAAAAGAAGAATACGAATTTTAGGTAGGCTATTCTCTTGGACAAAAGGATTGCGGTTTCCCTCTTCACACTGGGCTCCTCTGCTGTGTTATCACCAGATATCCTTCCATCCAACTTCCTAACACAGGAGAGCGTCGAGGAGAACATTGCCGGCTTTAATACTCTAGGATTTCCCCAGTGCTATGGCGCTATAGGTATGCATATAAATATGTCCAAGGTCCCCAGTACTAATATTTAAATGCAGTTTATTTACAGATGGATGCCATATCAAAGTGAGCTCTCCAAAGTCAGATGCTGTCGACTTTTACAATTACAAGGGCTGGTACTCTGTAATTCTTTTGGCTTTAGTTGACCATAAGTAAGTTTAAAACTTTTGTTGCCTTTAAAGTAAAGTTGCATTCTAGTTGCATTCACATACAAATACCGGTTCAAGTACATTAATGTTGGCGCACCAGGAAGATGCAACGATTCAAAAGTGTACGAGAAATCGGATCTCAAGAGATATGGCCAAGGAAATCGAAGGAATTATGGTGCCAGTCAATATTTTGGGTGACTCGGCGTTCCGATCTTCCAAAAACCTAATGAAGCCGAATCCATTTTCACCGACTGCTCCGCCATGGGAAAGACTTTTAATTGCTATCTTTCAAAATGCCGTCAAGTAGTTGAAAACGCCTTCGGCCATTTAAAGGCTTGGTCCCGTCCACTTGAAAAAGGGATTGAAATGGCTCCCAGACATGGCAACTCCATGTTTAAATGTGCCTGGGGTTTTCAGAACTTTCTTAATGAAACGTCCCCACTTACCTCTGAAAATGCCGAATTATTTGAGCAGTAAAACCCAGAATTTTTTCTGGAACTGCCGGAGGTGAATATGACCATCGGAGACCGCAGAAGGGAAGCAGAAATAATAAGGGAAGCATAGCTCTACGATTCAGTAAGTTTATTTATCTACTACTTTTTCAATGATGGCCAAGAAACGGTTTTGGAAAGATCTGTTGTCTTCCATTATTTGGGCAATTAGCTCCGACCTACAATCATCCTATCAATGGTATCAGTAGCTTTTCCTTATTTCCTCCAAAAGCTCACCGTTTTTCTTCCTTTTTCAGATGGGCATTCAGAAACTGAAGAAGCAAGCGAAATGTTTGAAGCAAAACCGATGGAAATGTTTGAATCAGAACCTGCAAATGATTTTGAATAAATATATATTTTTTAAATGAATTGAAAGTGTATATTATTGTGTTATTTTTTATTTATTTATTTTCAATAGCAAATATTTGCTAGTATCACAATACCTCCGCCCAATTTGGGTAATTTTATTGATATGTCCGACTACATCAATGGGCGGAGTCAAGGCAAATGTGTAATAATATTATTTACATTAAACTCAAGGGACATTTCAACATATAACAAAAATACAGGATCTTGAATTTCAAAGTTAGATTTGCAAAGTTGCGAGGCAATAGGCCGAAAATTACGAGACGGCCCTATAGGTATTGCGAATCGAATTTGGCCAAGAAGGTGAGACGAGTTGATGTGTTCAGTGATCAGCTTGTGCAGGAACATCACTCCATGGCAGGTCCGGCGATCCTTGAGCGAGGGCAGGTTCAGTAGGCGCAGTCTGCCAACGTAGGATGGCAGGTGGCGATGAGGCTCCCAGTTTAATCCCCGTAAGGCAAACAAAAGCAACTGTTTCTGTACCGATTCGATAAGGTCCTGATATTTAGCGTATTGAGGCGACCATACGCACCAGCATTTTCAAAATGCGTGGCAATAGGCTCAAAACTTTTGGAAATCCATAAAAACAAAAAAAGTCCAAGAAAACACTTTTCACATAATTTGTAGAACTTTTTTTGAAACTGACAAAACTGGTGTGAGGGTCCTCAGACCAAATAGGCGCCAGGACCTGACCGGATCCCGAACTGGGCAACAAAACTTGTTCTGCCGCATACCCGAAGGAAATTGCAGGCCTGTTTTGTAAGGGATTGACCCAGGGTACGTTTCCTGACAGATGGAAACGCTGAAACTTCTGCTTCTCTCGAAGACCGGGAAACCAGAGGGTCTGATATCCTCTTATAGACCCATCTGCCTGTTGGAAACAATAGCAAAGTCTTCGAGATCGCATCTAGACTGGACGCGGCAATTGAAGCCGGAGAAGGACTGTCACCAAACCAATTCGGTTTCCTGAATGGGAAATCCACTCTGGACGCGATCTTCATGGTCACCGACAAGGCTGCTAGAGCAATATTAGGCACGGAAGGGCGGAACCAAGAATTATTACTTGGTGGTGACATTGGGTTTTCACCCTGGGGGCTTTGAGGTCCTTTAATATCCTCGGATATCATCCCACTATCAATATCTGTTGAATGTTGTATTTCTGTGATATTGTCACTTCGTCACTTCCTATTCCTGTCGACTGTCAAAAGCAAACAAACCGAGTTGTAAGAGGAAGACAAATTACATATTTTAATTTCCAGGACGAAAGAAATGGATAAATACGCAAAAATCTAGGCTATGTCGAGTGGGGTGTTTTCCTCAGCCAATCACATAACTACAGCTCTCACCGAAAAAGTGAAGGCGGATGATTTTAATCAGATCGGCGCATATAAGCTAAGAGCGGAGCTATTACGAATCCACGACAGAATTGTATAACTTGCTTCTCTGGAACCGCTATCCCTAAGAACTGTCTGGACCCTTCTGAGTTGTTATGACAACCTTCCTTGTACGTTTGATTGATATAAAGTCATATTTAGAAACGTTATGGCCAGTTTTGGGAGAAGGATGTTCCTAGAAACAGTGAAGAGCTTTTCAGGGAGAACTTCCGCATAACCAAGATAGCCTTCGCTGATTTAGTAGAACGGTTACCACTACTTAAAAAGAAGAATACGAATTTTAGGTAGGCTATTCTCTTAGACAAAAGGATTGCGGTTTCCCTCTTCACACTGGGCTCCTCTGCTGTGTTATCACCAGATATCCTTCCATCCAACTTCCTAACCCAGGAGAGCGTCGAGGAGAACATTGCCGGCTTTAATACTCTAGGATTTCCCCAGTGCTTTGGCGCTATAGGTATGCATATAAATATGTCCAAGGTCCCCAGTACTAATATTTAAATGCAGTTTATTTACGGATGGATGCCATATCAAAGTGAGCCCTCCAAAGTCAGATGCTGTCGACTTTTACAATTACAAGGGCTGGTACTCTGTAATTCTTTTGGCTTTAGTTGACCATAAGTAAGTTTAAAACTTTTGTTGCCTTTAAAGTAAAGTTACTGTAACTCTAGTTGCATTCACATACAAATACCGGTTCAAGTATATTAATGTTGGCGCACCACGAAGATGCAACGATTCAAAAGTGTACGAGAAATTCTCAGGATCTCATACAAGTTCGAGATTTTTAAATATGGCCAAGGAAATCGAAGGAATTATGGTGCCAGTCAATATTTTGGGTGACTCGGCGTTCCGATCTTCCAAAAACCTAATGAAGCCGAATCCATTTTCACCGACTGCTCCGCCATGGGAAATGACTTTTAATTGCTATCTTTCAAAATGCCGTCAAGTAGTTGAAAACGCCTTCGGCCATTTAAAGGCTTGGTCCCGTCCACTTGAAAAGGGATTGAAATGGCTCCCAGACATGTCAACTCCATGTTTAAATGTGCCTGGGGTTTTGCAGAACTTTCTTAATGAAACGTCCCCACTTACCTCTGAAAATGCCGAATTATTTGAGCAGTAAAACCCAGAATTTTTTCTGGAACTGCCGGAGGTGAATATGACCATCGGAGACCGCAGAAGGGAAGCAGAAATAATAAGGGAAGCATAGCTCTACGATTCAGTAAGTTTATTTATCTACTACTTTTTCAATGATGGCCAAGAAACGGTTTTGGAAAGATCTGTTGACTTCCATTATTTGGGCAATTAGCTCCGACCTACAATCATCCTATCAATGGTATCAGTAGCTTTTCCTTATTTCCTCCAAAAGCTCACCGTTTTTCTTCCTTTTTCAGATGGGCACTCAGAAACTGAAGAAGCAAGCGAAATGTTTGAAGCAAACCCGATGGAAATGTTTGAATCAGAACCTGCAAATGATTTTGAATAAATATATATTTTTTAAATGAAGTGAAAGTGTATATTATTGTGTTATTTTTTATTTATTTATTTTCAATAGCAAATATTTGCTAGTATCACAATACCTCCGCGCAATTTGAAGTAATTTTTATTGATATGCTCCGACTCAAATCAAGTGGGCGGAGTTAAGGACAAATGTGTAATAATATTATTTACATTAAACTCAAGGGACATTTCAACATATAACAAAAATACAGGATCATGAATTTTAAAGTTAGATTTGCAAAGTTGCAAGGCAATAGGCCGAAAATTACGAGACGGCCCTATAGGTATTGCGAATCGAATTTGGCCAAGAAGGTGAGACGAGTTGATGTGTTCAGTGATCAGCTTGTGCAGGAACATCACTCCATGGCAGGTCCGGCGATCCTTGAGCGAGGGCAGGTTCAGTAGGCGCAGTCTGCCAACGTAGGATGGCAGGTGGCGATGAGGTTCCCAGTTTAATCCCCGTAAGGCAAACAAAAGCAACTGTTTCTGTACCGATTCGATAAGGTCCTGATATTTAGCGTATTGAGGCGACCATACGCACCAGCATTTTCAAAATGCGTGGCAATAGGCTCTAAACTTTTGGAAATCCATAAAAACAAAAAAAGTCCAAGCAAACACTTTTCACATAATTTGTAGAACTTTTTTTGAAACTGACAAAACTGGTGTGAGGGTCCTCAGACCAAATAGGCGCCCGAACTGGGCAACAAAACTTGTTCTGCCGCATACTCGAAGGAAATTGCAGGCCTGTTTTGTAAGGGATTGACCCAGGGTACGTTTCCTGACAGATGGAAACGCTGAAACTTCTGCTTCTCTCGAAGACCGGGAAACCAGAGGGTCTGATATCCTCTTATAGACCCATCTGCCTGTTGGAAACAATAGCAAAGTCTTCGAGATCGCATCTAGACTGGACGCGGCAATTGAAGCCGGAGAAAGACTGTCACCAAACCAATTCGGTTTCCTGAATGGAAAATCCACTCTGGACGCGATCTTCATGGTCACCGACAAGGCTGCTAGAGCAATATTAGGCACGGAAGGGCGGAACCAAGAATTATTACTTGGTGGTGACATTGGGTTTTCACCCTGGGGGCTTTGAGGTCCTTTAATATCCTCGGATATCATCCCACTATCAATATCTGTTGAATGTTGTATCTCTGTGATATTGTCACTTCGTCACTTCCTATTCCTGTCGACTGTCAAAAGCAAACAAACCGAGTTGTAAGAGGAAGACAAATTACATATTTTAATTTCCAGGACGAAATGGATAAATACGCAAAAATTCGTGAAATCTAGGCTATGTCGACTGGGGTGTTTTCCTCAGCCAATCACATAACTACAGCTCTCACCGAAAAAGTGAAGGCGGATGATTTTAATCAGATCGGCGCATATAAGCTAATAGCGGAGCTATTACGAATCCACGACAGAATTGTATAACTTGCTTCTCTGGAACCGCTATCCCTGAGAACTGTCTGGACCCTTCTGAGTTGTTATGACAACCTTCCTTGTACGTTTGATTGATATAAAGTCATATTTAGAAACGTTATGGCCAGTTTTGGGAGAAGGATGTTCCTAGAAACAGTGAAGAGTTTTTCAGGGAGAACTTCCGCATAACCAAGATAGCCTTCGCGGATTTAGTAGAACGGTTACCACTACTTAAAAAGAAGAATACGAATTTTAGGTAGGCTATTCTCTTAGACAAAAGGATTGCGGTTTCCCTCTTCACACTGGGCTCCTCTGCTAAGTTTTTTTTGTTATCACCAGATATCCTTCCATCCAACTTCCTAACCCAGGAGAGCGTCGAGGAGAACATTGCCGGCTTTAATACTCTAGGATTTCCCCAGTGCTATGGCGCTATAGGTATGCATATAAATAAGTCCAATGTCCCCAGTACTAATATTTAAATCCAAAGTCAGATACTGTCGACTTTTACAATTACAAGGGCTGGTACTCTGTAATTCTTTTGGCTTTAGTTGACCATAAGTAAGTTTAAAACTTTTGTTGCCTTTAAAGTAAAGTTACTGTAACTCTAGTTGCATTCACATACAAATACCGGTTCAAGTACATTAATGTTGGCGCACCAGGAAGATGCAACGATTCAAAAGTGAACGAGAAATCGGATCTCAAGAGATATGGCCAAGGAAATCGAAGGAATTATGGTGCCAGTCAATATTTTGGGTGACTCGGCGTTCCGATCTTCCAAAAACCTAATGAAGCCGAATCCATTTTCACCGACTGCTCCGCCATGGGAATGACTTTTAATTGCTATCTTTCAAAATGCCGTCAAGTAGTTGAAAACGCCTTCGGCCATTTAAAGGCTTGGTCCCGTCCACTTGAAAAGGGATTGAAATGGCTCACAGACATGTCAACTCCATGTTTAAATGTGCCTGCGTTTTGCAGAGCTTTCTTAATGAAACGTCCCCACTTACCTCTGAAAATGCCGAAGTATTTGAGCAGTAAAACCCAGAATTTTTTCTAGAACTGCCGGAGGTGAATATGACCATCGGAGACCGCAGAAGGGAAGCAGAAATAATAAGGGAAGCATAGCTCTACGATTCAGTAAGTTTATTTATCTACTACTTTTTCAATGATGGCCAAGAATCGGTTTTGGAAAGATCTGTTGTCTTCCATTATTTGGGCAATTAGCTCCGACCTACAATCATCCTATCAATGGTATCAGGAGCTCTTCCTTATTTCCTCCAAATGCTCACCGTTTTTCTTCCTTTTTCAGATGGGCACTCAGAAACTGAAGAAGCAAGCGAAATGTTTGAAGCAAAACCGATGGAAATGTTTGAATCAGAACCTGCAAATGATTTTGAATAAATATATATTTTTTAAATGAATTGAAAGTGTATATTATTTTTAAATATTTGCTAGTATCACAATACCTCCGCCCAATTTGGAGTAATTTTTATTGATATGCTCCGACTCACATCAAGTGGGCGGAGTTAAGGACAAATGTGTAATAATATTATTTACATTAAACTCAATGGACATTTCAACAAATAACAAAAATACAGGATCATGAATTTCAAAGTTAGATTTGCAAAGTTGCAAGGCAATATGCCGAAAATTACGAGACGGCCCTATAGGTATTGCGAATCGAATTTGGCCAAGAAGGTGAGACGAGTTGATGTGTTCAGTGATCAGCTTGTGCAGGAACATCACTCCATGGCAGGTCCGGCGATCCTTGAGCGATGGCAGGTTCAGTAGGCGCAGTCTGCCAACGTAGGATGGCAGGTGGCGATGAGGTTCCCAGTTTAATCCCCGTAAGGCAAACAAAGCAAGCGAAATGTTTGAAGCAAAACCGATGGAAATGTTTGAATCAGAACCTGCAAATGATTTTGAATAAATATATATTTTTTAAATGAATTGAAAGTGTATATATAAATATTTGCTAGTATCACAATACCTCCGCCCAATTTGGAGTAATTTTTATTGATATGCTCCGACTCACATCAAGTGGGCGGAGTTAAGGACAAATGTGTAATAATATTATTTACATTAAACTCAAGGGACATTTCAACATATAACAAAAATACAGGATCATGAATTTCAAAGTTACATTTGCAAAGTTGCAAGGCAATATGCCGAAAATTACGAGACGGCCCTATAGGTATTGCGAATCGAATTTGGCCAAGAAGGTGAGACGAGTTGATGTGTTCAGTGATCAGCTTGTGCAGGAACATCACTCCATGGCAGGTCCGGCGATCCTTGAGCGAGGGCAGGTTCAGTTTAATCAGTTTAATCCCCGTAAGGCAAACAAAAGCAACTGTTTCTGTACCGATTCGATAAGGTCCTGATATTAAGCGTATTGAGGCGACCATACGCACCAGCATTTTCAAAATGCGTGGCAATAGGCTCTAAACTTTTGGAAATCCATAAAAACAAAAAAAGTCCAAGCAAACACTTTTCACATAACTTGTAGAATTTTTTTTGAAACTGACAAAACTGGTGTGAGGGTTTGAAGCCAAACCAATTCGGTTTCCTGAATGGGAAATCCACTCTGGATGCGATCTTCATGGTCACCGACAAGGGTGCTAGAGCAATATTAGACACGGAAGGGCGGAACCAAGAATTATTACTTGGTGGTGACATTGGGTTTTCACCCTGGGGGCTTTGAGGTCCTTTAATATCCTCGGATATCATCCCACTATCAATATCTGTTGAATGTTGTATCTCTGTGATATTGTCACTTCGTCACTTCCTATTCCTGTCGACTGTCAAAAGCAAACAAACCGAGTTGTAAGAGGAAGACAAATTACATATTTTAATTTCCAGGACGAAATGGATAAATACGCAAAAATTCGTGAAATCTAGGCTATGTCGACTGGGGTGTTTTCCTCAGCCAATCACATAACTACAGCTCTCACCGAAAAAGTGAAGGCGGATGATTTTAATCAGATCGGCGCATATAAGCTAAGAGCGGAGCTATTACGAAACCACGACAGAATTGTAAAACTTGCTTCTCTGGAACCGCTATCCCTGAGAACTGTCTGGACCCTTCTGAGTTGTTATGACAACCTTCCTTGTACGTTTGATTGATATAAAGTTATATTTAGAAACGTTATGGCCAGTTTTGGGAGAAGGATGTTCCTAGAAACAGTGAAGAGTTTTTCAGGGCGAACTTCCGCATAACCAAGATAGCCTTCGCGGATTTAGTAGAACGGTTACCACTACTTAAAAAGAAGAATACGAATTTTAGGTAGGCTATTCTCTTAGACAAAAGGATTGCGGTTTCCCTCTTCACACTGGGCTCCTCTGCTGTGTTATCACCAGTGTAAGGAAGTGTCTCAGGCCGGGGCGATCCTCAGCGGCCCAGAGTCCCCCCCACAAAATTTATATTAATGAGACGGCCGGACATAAGGTGCCAATGGTTATCGGGGACTTTTTAGAAGGAGGTCATGGGGCAGTTAAGGGTTAACACCTAGCCCGGAATTCTCCAGCGGCCAGTGTCCACGCCCACGCCTGGAAGTTGTCCAGCGGCGGGACGACCCCAGGGGCAAAGCGAGGTGCGCCCGGAATGCTCCAGCGGCTGCGCTCGCGACCACGCCCGGAATCTTCCAGCGGCGGGAAGACCCGAAGACAAGGCAAATGGCCCGGAATGCTCCAGCGGCCACTACCCGAGTCCGCGCCCGGAGTTACCCAGCGGCGGCGGGCTCCTATTCCTGTCCCGCCTTTAACCCTCGCCCGGAAAGACCCAGTGGCGGCGGGTTGCGAACGGGAGGGGAACAGTTGGGACACAGGGGAGGCGGGGAGCCGGCGACCTCGTGCTGCGAGTTCGGGCCCGGAAGGACCCAGCGGCCACGGACCCCAATTCCCGTCCTGGCCTTTCTCGCGCCCGGAATGCTCCAGCGGCACGGGGAAAGCCTGGAGGGGATTAGTGGGCACAGCGGGAGACACCGGCCCGTAAACCGAGGCGGGGATGACACAAGAAACTCAGGCGGGTTTGACTGTACATTATTTTATTCCCGCAAGCCACGGCGGAGAGAGAGAGAGAGAGAGAGATGGACGCGGGCTAACGGTCCCGATCGTTAATGGCCGGCGGCCATGCTCACCCGCTACCCGGGGCCTCGTCGCCCGTATCCTGGCTGGTGTCCGAGGGTCCTCGGGTCCGGAGTCCTGGCGTGGGGATGGGCGTCCACGTGCTCTTGCTGCTGCACTTTGGCTTCACTTGCGGTTTTTCATTCGCGTTATAAATTCGCGGGCGTGAGCGTCATCTCGACTTCTCGCTGACTGGCATGACCGTGGCCTGGTTCTGCCGACGTTTTCGGTCAGCGCTGCCGCGATCGTTCTTCCTTCCCGTTCCTCTTCTCATGAACGTCCCCGATCTCGCCTCTGCTGCGGCTCGAGCCATCCTCTGCTAAGATTTTGCAGTCGGCGCGTGCCGGCGGTTGTTCGCTGTCCCCTTCACTCCTTCGGCCCGATGCTGTGGCCCTCCGCTCTCGATCTTTGCGATTGGCGCATGTTGGCGGCTGCGCACTCCTTCGTTCTTCGGCCCGATGCTGTGCTCCTCTCTTACCCCCTCTGCTCTAAGCTTCCTCTCTTTCCCCTTGCTCTTATTGACTACGCGTTTGCTGCTTTTCTCTTATAGCTTTTACTCTTATTGATTGATCGTGGCTTCATGCCATGTGTGTGTGGGGTTGTGTGTTTTGGCTTCGTGCCGTGTGTGTGTGTGTGTGTGTTTGTGTGTGTTTGGCTTCGTGCGTGTGTGTGCGTGTGGATGTGTGTTGTGGCTTCGTGCCGTGTGTGTGGTGTGTGTGTGGATTGTC
Source organism: Drosophila rufa (assembly GCA_018153105.1). Classification (NCBI taxonomy): domain Eukaryota; kingdom Metazoa; phylum Arthropoda; class Insecta; order Diptera; family Drosophilidae; genus Drosophila; species Drosophila rufa. Next base: position 952,128 of record JAECXS010000135.1, read on the forward strand.
TTTTTCGTTGGATTTTGTTGTGCGTGTGATGTGTTCTTATAAACTATGCTTAGCCTAATATTTACACTATTTACACCTTATTCTACTTATATACGTTAAATTTACATTGGCCGGGTTGTGACTTCGTCACACTCCCCTCCTTCTTCCGGGTGGGTTGAAGAAAAATCAGCACTCGGCCGTCCCGGTTGATTTGCACCCGAAAGCGCTGACCCTGCTCCTCCTCCAGGTATCTGAATGCCCGTCTCCTGGTCCCTCGTAGGCGCTGCTGAACCCGCTCGACCAGCGGCGCTGGCAGCGTGCCGTTGGGCGTGACCCATTCCGGGGGCGTGGGTATCCACCGGCCATGTATCGGTCGTTGGACGGGGCGTTCTTCCTCCGACGAGGACCCACTGGAGGCCGGCGTCGATGCGCTCGGCTCTTAGGGGTGCTCCTGGTCGGCCGGGAAGTGGCGGCGGACGGTGCGCCCAGTTCGTCGCACAGCTCCTCGGCTCTGCGACGGGCGACTTCGGCGGCGTACTCGCTGGGTGTGAGCAGTGGCGGCCGTCGTGCCTCCTGGGTCCGGCTGGCTGCGCAGCGGATTTGTAGTCCGCTGGAGGTGGGTGCCAGATATGGGCCCGGCCCGAAAATCTCCTCGTAGGAGGGCGGTGGGGATTGGGCGAGTGTCCCGGCGATCGGGGCTTCGTCTTCCGAGTCCTCGGCGGCGTGCCTGGGGCGTTCTTCCCGCGTGGGGTCCTCGGATCCTTCGACCCCGCTGTCGGTGTTCCGTGCGCCATGTGTCCCGGTGGATCGGGGCTTCTGTCGTCCGACTCCTCGGCGGCGTTGTAGCCCGGCCCCGACCTGGACTCGTCGTCCGAGATGGGGTCGTATTGGGCTGGGTGCTGGGGTGACGGACTCCTGAAGTGGAGCGGCTCGTCGGCTCCGGCGGCGTCGTAGCCCGGCCCCGACCTGGCCTCGTCGTCCGAGATGGGGTCGTATTGGGCTGGGTGCTGGGGTGACGGACTCCTGAAGTCGAAGGGTTCGTTGGGCATGTGGTCGAACAGGTCCCTGACCTCAGGGGACCGTGCTCTGGCCTCGTTGGCCACCCGCTCCAGGAGATCCTGCGGGAACTCCCCGAAGCACTCCAGGAGAGTGGCCTCCATGTCGCTGTGGAGTGATGACGGTGCCGTTGGCACCTGCGGTGGCTTCCCTTCGTCGCCCGCGTGCGCTGGGGCGGGCGGTAACTCCCGTCCTGTCAGCCCACCCGTAGTGGGCCGAAACGGTGATCCGGCGGGATATCCTCCCCCGGTTGCTCGGTGGCGAGGCGTCGACGGCGGACTCCGCATACGTGGAAGCTGTCCAGCGGCGACATCGGGTCGTCGTCGGGGTGGGGTCGGCGTCCCCCGCCCATGCTGAGGCTCTCCAACAGCTCATCCACCGAGATCGGTAGCCAGGGTCTCCCGCACGGCTGAGATGCGTCGGGGTCCCGGTCCCTCGGTGGTGAGTTGTCGACGGTGGCCTCGGCGGCGCGGAAGTTTTCGGAGATGAACTCCGCCATTTCCGCAAGGATGGCTCTCCCTAGTCAGCGGGCGACTATCCGGCCATTGGTAGTGCCGGGGCGGGTGATCCCGGCGAGGGTGCTCGTCCATCGGGGCGAGGCGTCCTGCGTCGGGGTCTGCTTGCCGGTGGCGCGGTGGTGCGTGCGTCGAGTGTGGTTGTCGTCGTTGGTAACTGGGCGGAAAAAGATTTGATTAGGGAGGTGTTGTCGTAGGACTCCTACCTAATTCCGAGTGGCTCGATGGTTTAACTCGGGTTATTTGGAATTGGTGGGCGAAAGGTCCAATGTTTTTCCCCCGATGGGGAGGCTTGGACAGGCGCGCCTGTCAGCAAGTGGCCCCTGCGGAAAACATGGTCTCCCCCATTCTGGGCGCAGGCTTCTGGCCTGGGGGGGGGGACGCGGCGTAGTGCTGCTTTCCCCAGGTCTCGGGTTCTCGGCGTAGTCGTCTCCATGGCTGAAGTTATCGATGCCTTCGGTGTCGTCCCTATCTGCGTCCGTCCCCTCTTCGCGGTACGGTTTTAGTTGATCCAAGCTCGCAGTCCGTCGTCGGCGACTCCCGGGTACGCGCAGTTGCACGATGTTTGGTGACGGAAATTTTGCGACCCGGTAGGGTCCTTCGTACTTCGCGGCTAGCTTGGCCGCGAATCCATCGGCGGCGTTGGACAGCGCGTGTCGTCTCACCAGCACCAGTGATCCTACTGGTGGCCTCCATGTCCGTCGGCGTAAGTTGTAATGGCGACCTTGGTCAGCCGCGGCACGTTCAGCGTTGTCCCGGACGACCTTAAAGATGCTCCTTAACTGCTCGCCTCTCTCGGTTGGGGCAACCTCAGAGTTGCCTCGTCCAGGTGTGACCTCGTCGTACAGAGTCTTCGGTAGCCGAGGTTCCCGTCCTTGTGTCAGGAACGCCGGGCTGAATCCCGTTGTGTCGGAAACACTGCTGTTGATGGCCAGGGATATTTCTGGCAACAGTTGGTCCCATCCATTCTGCTGCCCTCCGTCCAGATACTGGGCGATCATCGTTTTAATCGTCCGGTTGGGCCTCTCCGTCGGGTTCTGCCTCGGTGTGTACGGCGCAGTGTGCTGCAGCTCCATGCCCAGCGTCTCGCAGAAGTTCTGGAAGGACAGACTCGTAAACTGCGTGCCGTTGTCGCAGACGAATGTCCTCGGAACTCCAAATCTGCTCAGGATCCGTTCTCGAAACGCGCGTTCGAGTTCGGTTCCGGTTGCCTTCCGTAAGGGAATCAGTTCCACCCATTTGCTAAAGCCATCCAGAAATACCAGAAGCATGGTGTTGCCTTGTTTTGACCGCGGGAGCGGCCCGACGAAATCTGCGCAGAGAACGTGAAATGGCTCCTCGACCTGTCGGGTAAACATCGTCCCGGCAGGCTTCTCCTGGCTTATCTTGACTCGTGCAATGGCGAACATAGCGGGCGACGTCCCGGAACAACCCTGGCCAGTAGTAGCGCTGGGCCACGCGATTACTGGTCTTCCGGATTCCCAAGTGCCCGGCGGTGGGTTGGTCATGGCACTCCTCGAGGACTCGTTGGCGGTAGTCTGTCCCTACACACAGCTTCCATGGTGTGTGCTCCTCCTCCTCCGGTTGTCTTCCGATGCGGCGATATATCTGTCCATTTTCCTCTCTGTAGTCCGGGAACTTAGCGGGTTCGGTCCGTATCCCCTGGAGCATCCTCGCGATCCACTTGCAGTTGAGTCCATGTACCTGTGCTTGCCGCGCCATGGGCAGCGGTTGGCGAGAAAGGGCGTCGGCCACTAGGTTCTGGGCCCCTTTCCGGTAGTGAACGTCATATTGGTATTGCTGCAACTCGAGAGCCCAGCGTGCGATCCTGCCCGTCGGATTGTCTATCGAGTTCAGCCATTTTAGCGAGTGGTGATCCGTGAGTACGTTGAAACATTACCCCTCGATGTAGCACCGCATCTTCCTGATTGCCCACACGATGGCGAGACACTCCTTCTCTGTCACCGAGTAGTTCCTCTCGGCCGGGTTGAGCCGTCGGCTAGCGTAAGCTACAACCCTCTCCTGTCCCTCGATAGTCTGTGTCAAGACGGCTCCGATGCCGTATTCACTGTCATCAGTCTGTAGGACGAATTTCTCAGCGAAGTCCGGGCAGGCCAAGATGGGTGCCCTTGTCAGGAGCGCCTTCAGCTCCTGAAAGGCGTGATCTTGTCTCGATGTCCACTCCCACTTCTGGCCTTTCTTCAATAGCGCGGTCATGGGTTCCACTACGTCGGCGAAGTTGGGAACAAAGCGGCGATACCAGGATGCGATCCCCAGGCATCTCCGGAGTTCCTTTAGGCCCGTCGGTGGCTTGAGCTCCCGGATCGCGGCGACCTTGTCCGGGTCCGTGTGAATCCCGGCTTCGCTGATCACATGTCCCAGGTATACAATGTGGCATTGGAAAAAGTGGCACTTCGCTTTGTTAAGGCGCAAGTTTGCGTTGCACAGGCGGCGGAAGACTTTCCTCAAGTTGGCGACGTGCTCTTCCAATGTGGATCCTATGACGATGATGTCGTCCAGATATGCGAACGCATGGGGTACCATATCCGGACCAATGACCGTGTCTAAAGCGCGCTGGAACGTGGCGGGGGCGGAGTGAAGGCCGAACGGCATCACCCGCCAGTGAAACAATCCTCTGCCCGGGACGGTAAAAGCGGTGAACTCCTGGCTGTCCAGGGCCACTGGTATCTGCCAATACCCGTTTTTGAGGTCCAGCGTCGAGATGAACTTGGCGTTCCGAAGGCGTTCCAGGTTTTGGTGGATCCTCGGGAGCGGATAGGCGTCGGGTACGGAATTCTCGTTAAGTTGGCGATAGTCCACGCACATGCGGACATCACCATTCTTCTTGGCCGCGATCACTAGGGGTGCACTGTGTGGACTCTTCGAGGGCTCGATGCGCCCGTCCCGTAGAAGCTCGTCGATTTGTCTATCGATGATGGCCCTCATGGCCGGGTTCCTCGGAAAGTATCGCTGCTTGAGAGGCCGGTCGTGGCGCATGATGATCCGGTGCTCTGCGATGTGGGATACCCCTGACAGGGTGTCAAACAGGGCCAGTTCCTGCTCCAGGAATTCCTTTACCCAGGGCACTGGGTAGCAGTGGTCCTCGGACTCCTCCGGTTCGGATGAATCTAGGTCCCCTGTGGGATGACTCACCGAGTTGACGGTTCCACATAGAGGCGGGCTCTGCTCCGGCGTTTCCTCGACGTGATCCTGGAAGCGGACACGTTTCTTGGAGGTACGGAAAGGGTTCCGTTGCGCGGCGGTGGCATCTGCCACAGGCAAAGCATGGCTCCAACTGGGCGGCTGGTTCCCCGCCGTGGGCGGGTCTGCGTCCGGGTCGACCGTCGGCCTCCGGGAGGGCGTGCTATCTCCTCCTCCGGTCGGCTCTGTGCTGGCGGTATCCTGGCTCGTCTCGGAGGCTGTGCTCCGAGGCGGGGTTCGAGGCGTGGAACGTTTCTGGTCTCGGGGTGCAGAGCGTGGCTCCGTTGATTGTACGCGGTGGGTAGAGCGTGGCTCTTCCTGGGGGGCCGTGGGTGGCTGTTCTCGATGGGCGGAGTGTGACTCCGTCTCGTGTTCCTCGGTGGGCAGAGCGTGGCTCCGGCGGCGGGCCGTGTGTAATAGAGCGTGGCTCTTCTGTGCGTTGGGCTGGCCCTTCTGGGTGCTCCTGATGTTGAGCTGGCTCCTCCTGTTGCGTAGAGCGTGGCTCCTCCTGATGTGTCGTGGCTCCTCCTGCTTTAGAGTGCCCCTCCGGATGTTAGGGCTGACCCTTCCTGTGTGTCTCCTGATAGTTTCCGTGGGTTCTAGGCGTGAGCCTCTGGCTTGTCTCGGGTCCTCAGGTGCTGGTCGCCGGGCTCCGTGCTCGGGTCCAAGGTGGCTTCGTGTGGGCGTCCGGGAGCAGGCTGAGGGTCTGTCCCCCCGCACTGCATGGTGGCGCCGATCCCGCAGAGGAAATCCATTCCTAGGAGTACGTCGTCCAGGACTTCGGTCATCACTAGGAGGATGGTTGGTGCCCGCTGGTTCCCGAGGTGGACGTTGTCGGCTAGGGCCCGAGTAAGCTCCCGACATGTCCCGTCGGCCAACTTAACTTGGGTCCGGATGTCCCGCATGTTCTTCTGGTGGCCCAGTTCACGTGCCAGGTTCTCGCTGATGAAGCTGTGAGTAGCTCCGGTGTCCAGGGTAGCTATGAATCCTCGTCCTTCCATGGTGATGGCGGCGCGGATGCGTCCCTGATGTTGATGGAGGGTACCACCTACTGGTTGCGTGGGTTGGACGGGTTCCCCGGGTGATTCCCGGCCACTCGGGGCCCGTTCCCGTTTCCCGATGCTGAACGTCGCACAGTAGCGCCTCTCGAACAAAAGCCGTTGCTAAAATCAAAAAAGTCGTAGTCGCAAAAACGATTTAAACCATACTTATTCGACAGGAAATTTCCCATCGATTCAGAATTTCCAATAAAATCAATTTTAAGATTTTTTTTGTAGAAGATATGAGCCTTCAAAGTCGAACTTTGTTTCCATTTTTGCATCATACAAAAAAAAAAAGGAAAATTGGTTGACTTTCAGGTAATATTACACAACAAATAGATTACCTAACCTCATAATTTTTACTTTAAATAACAGATACATTCATAAACTGTAAACTGACTCAAAAAAAAAACAGAATTGGGTTTGGACTTGTACAGGTAAATCGCTACCTGCCAGGGGTCCATTTTTTTCACTTTTTTCTGGCTAAAGTAGTCTATATCTTTTTTGGCCGGGCTCGGCCCTCATACACACTACATACAAAACCTTCGTTGACCTTTTCTGGACCAGAATCAACTTACATCTGCTGCAGCACGCTGCAGCTGCGGAAATGCAATGCAATAAATTAAAACAACTCAGGGTAAAATATACCAACATACCGATTCAACTTAATACATACCAAAAAATATACTAGCTGTAGCGCAAGCGGGTTAACCGCTTCAAACCCGCTCGCGCTATACTTTGAAATTGTTTGTTTCGTTTGTTTTGTATAACAAAACGTACCTATAAAATAGGTGTTTATGAAATTTGGTGTTTTTTATATTTATACCTGATAGTAGCTAAATTATACTTTCAAAGGAAACAATTAATTACTTTTTAAAGAAAACAGGTAGACGCTGACTAATCAGACTTTTGTAGCTGACAAAATAGTTGTGGGTTATCCCAGGTAGGCAATACCTTACCTAAAAACTGCATAACATGAATTTAGGGCATATTTACAAAAAATCATAGGTATAACAGGTGTCTGGTTTAACTCTTTAATTGACCCAAAACCCAAAGGGTACCTAACAGGTAATAAATCGGACTATATATTGCGCAATTTTAATATGCCCAGCATTAGTCTATCAGTGAAAGTTGACAAGACAGAATGGCAAAGATCAATCGAGGAAAACTGTTCGAAATTTTTGCCGAAATGCCCCAACCTATGGTGATTTCGAAGAAGACTGTTTTAGATAGCTTGAACTTTGGTTTGGAGGATTGAAGAAAGCAACTACGGAGTGGAAAACAACATTCGCTTACTGTACAAGAACTTCAGGAAATAAGTGGGGAGAAGTGTATCGAAGGCCATTCACGTTATTTAGTCAAATATGAGGACGGGCTTCTGGAGGATCTCAACTTTCAAGCCACGGAAGAAGATCATGATGATGAACCCTTATGCACATCTACCGGTAAAGGAAGAAGACCATCGAAAGCAATACAGGATTGCTCGATATTTACAAGAAGAAAGAAGCTTTCTGAGGTGACCAACATCTTGACCACTGGAAATTTGTCGGAAGCATTGGCTACTAAATATATAAAGGATCATCAACTGACTAAATCATCCATAACCAAATCGGTTGCTATAGCAAGCCCTTGAGTTGGTCAGTAAATGGCTAAAATGGATCATCTGGACAAAGCATTTATACACAACCATTAAGGACAGATGATGCATAATGGAACTAACTGACGAATTGTTCAAGGCACCAGTGGTTCCTTATGCGGCTTCAATCGGACTTGGAATCTTTACATAGGAGAAACAATATGAAATATTATATTACCATAATGTTCAATTCCAAGAGAATCACCGGAACTCATCAATACTACAGTGCAAAATATTCAAAGAGAAATAGATGCTATTAGACCCATCATTCTGGAGATCAGGGAAGGAAAACATGTTGAATGCAGCTTCGAGTTTCTCTTGACCATGGTCGATGGAAAAATAGTGAATGAATTAACCAATACCAAATCGACTTTAACATGTCCAATTTGCAAAACAACTCAAAAGAATTTCGGAAGTTTGGATGATTCTACAACCAAGGAGGCAAACTACAACTACGGAATCTCACCTTTACACGCTCGGATAAGGTGTATGGAATTTTTGTTGAAATTGGCGTATACCCTTCCACAAGACAACGAAGACTGGGATAATAACAATTCGACAAAGAAGGAAAAGGAACAATTTAGGAAATATCGAATACAGGAAGTTTAAAGACTCAAAGGACGCCCGAACCATATGGAAACTCAACGATGGATTTTTTTGAAAATTGCATTGTTGCGGCAGAAATCACTGGAATTGACGAAGAAATCATTCAAAGATTGGGTGCGATCTTGAATGTACTCAATTGCAAGGAGAAAATTGATTCGGTGAAATATGGGGAATATGCTTCCATCACAGCTTCGCTTTTGGCTGAGAAGTATCCTCATAAGAAATTGACTCCAACAGTCCACAAAATTCTAGAACATGGTAAAGATATAATTGAATATCAGTCTTTGCCAATTGGAGAACTTTCAGAAGAAGCTCAAGAATCGCTAAATAAATTCTATAAGAAGTATAGATACTGCAACACTTACAAGTCATCCAGACTTAGGCAAAATGAGGACCTCTTCAAAATGTTAGCTGCATCATCTGACCCGTTTATTGCATCTCTGCGGCATGTAAAGTCGCGAAAAGATATAGAATCAAGTAATTATAGTCCAGAAATGCTTAAACTATTAGAAATTCCCCTAATATAGGCCCGTTTGTTAGTAAATAAATAGCCAAAATTATAGCAAAAAAAAATTTTTTTTAAAATGTTAAATATTTTTTTTAAGTTTTCAAATTATTTTTATTTAAGCAAATACATAAAAATAAAGATAAAAAATTAAATAAAAAATGTTTTTAAAAAATTGTTTTCATTGAATAAAATAGATTTTTTTGATACCGAAAAAAAAGAAACGAATGGGTGGGCGTGGCATATTGTCCAATACATATACAAATTTTACAACATTTACCTGTAAAATGCCGTTTAAATTATTTGATTATCTTATTTGGTTCAAAAGTTACGATTTTAGCAACGCAAAATGAGAAAAGGCGCTACTGTGCGTCGGCAGCATTCGATGGTCCGGATTCCTCGTCGTCCACAATCCCAGCAGAAAATGAGGCGCGGGTTCCGGCACTCCGCAGAAAAGTCCCCTGTTTAAAAAAGTTGGGGGGGGGCCCCCAACGTTGATTGGTTCCTGTGTGGCAAGAGAGGCTGCGCTCTGGCTCGCGCACGCGTTCCGGCTCAGGGATCCGTTGGGTAGGTTGGCTGGCGTGTTCGCCAGCTGGGTCCGCAGACGCTGCTTCCGTCGTATGGTTGTACCTGGTCTCCGTCCGGCCGTGGGTGGAGTTATCTTGGATCTCGTCCGCCCCGGCTGCGTGTCACCTCGTAGTCGACCACCATGTGGGTCAGCTCCGCTAGGGTGCGGGAGTCTTGCCTCCGGGTAAACAGTTGATACTCCGGGAGCATGTTGTCATAGATCCGCTCCAGCTCTCGGTCCGGAGAGAATCCTGCTCGGCGCATCTGTAAGCAAAGGTCAACCAAGTATTCTTTAAAAGGTTCGTTTGGTCGTTGAAAGTGAGTCCTGATCTCGTCCTCCAGCCGCTGGTAGTAGCGCGGTGGCAAGAAAAAATCCAGGAACTCGCGGCGAACTTCTGCCCAGCTGGCTTCTTGGAGGCCACTGGTCCGGAACCAGTTTTCGGCCCGGCCGGTCAGCAGTACTACCAAGGCTTGGGCCAAATACTTCCGGTCGATCCGGCAAGTATCGGCGCGCTCCTCGATGTGCTCGATGAATCCCAGCGGATCCGTCGTCCCGTTGAACGAAAGGCCCCACTTGGTCATCCTGTCTATTAGGGTGGCCACCATGTTGGAGTCTGCGGTGCGCGGAGGTTCCTCCGCCTTCGGGGTCACGCGTCGCCCTGTGGCGGGAGAAGTGCTACGTGGGAGCTGAAGAGTGGGTGGCACCGGCTGAGCCGACGAGGTTGGTCCTGTTGAACTGAAAATATGTCCAAGTGCATCGGCGAGAGCAGCTTGGTGTCCCCGGTGGGAGCGTTCCCGAATTTACGTTCAAGTTCGTTAAGTCGAACCTGGTTTGCCTCGGAGTTCTCCGGGTCGCGAACGAATGCTGTGAGCCGAGCGCGCTGCTCGTCCACAGTGCCGCCCTGTTCGAGACCGAATTCGCCGAGAATGGCTTCCAACTCGTGCTTCTTGCGGTAGCTAATCCACGTGACGCCCATGGTTCGGTGGGTATCAACGATTCGTTAAGCGCGTTGGACCTCGCAGGGCCCGTTGGAAATTTATTCGTCACTCCGTACGAAATGTATTTTAAAGTTAACTTTTATTTTATTTTTTTGATTTTATTTTATTATTAATTGAATTTAAATTTTATTTTATTTTATTTGATTTTACTTTATTATTTTTTTTTTTTAAATTTTATTCTTAATTCCCGACGCAAGATCACGCAGGATCCTCTAGTTGGTTTTTTTTTTTTTTTATTCACTGAGCAGGATCACGCAGGATTCTTTGAGTATCTCGCTGTTTCGTTTTATGCCTAGGTTGTCCTTATTATTATTTTTTTTTTTTTTTTTTTTTTAAATTTGTTGAACAAGGATTGCAGGACCTTCACGTTGAGTATCGATTATGAGCAAGGACCACGAATGTCGAAGGATGTTTAAGTTAATTATTTACCACGGTGATAGAGTAATGCGAAGTGTTCACGACGAGAGGGTATTAACAAGTATCCTATTATTGCAAGGGCTGGCCCTTATATTGGTCAGCCGGCAGCGCAGTCGAAGCGAAGAGGAAAAAAAAAAATGCGCGCGGGCGGCGTTACTACGGTGGCAGAGGGCGTCGTTCTGCCGGCGTTGACGCTGGCAGAGGTGTCAGTGCTGACTTCTTGCGGTAAAAACTTGAGCTTGGCTTGGCGACGTTGTTCCTCGTGGAGGATGGAAAATTTTATCGGCGATTCCTCTTTGAACTCGGCTTCGTTGCTGCTGTCTGGCGCCGGTATGGCGCATCACGTGATCGCAAAAGAATGTTCGCGAAAAAAAATGCACGCCTCCCCATGAATTATGCCTATTTCTCCCTGTAAAAAAAAGGGCCGATTTTTGGCAGGTGGGGCTTTAATCCACCAAGATGAAGGGTGTCCTTGATGTCCTGGCCGGTCCCTGCTCGGGCGCCATGTAAGGAATTGTCTCAGGCCGGGGCGATCCTCAGCGGCCCAGAGTCCCCCCCACAAAATGTATATTAATGAGACGGCCGGACATAAGGTGCCAATGGTTATCGGGGACTTTTTTAGAAGGAGGTCATGGGGCAGTTAAGGGTTAAGGCACCTAGCCCGGAATTCTCCAGCGGCCAGTGTCCACGCCCACGCCCGGAAGTTGTCCAGCGGCGGGACGACCCCAGGGGCAAAGCGAGGTGCGCCCGGAATGCTCCAGCGGCTGCGCTCGCACCACGCCCGGAATCTTCCAGCGGCGCGGAAGACCCGAAGACAAGGCAAATGGCCCGGAATGCTCCAGCGGCCACTACCCGAGTCCGCGCCCGGAGTTACCCAGCGGCGGCGGGCTCCTATTCCCGTCCCGCCTTTAACCCTCGCCCGGAAAGACCCAGCGGCGGCGGGTTGCGAACGGGAGGGGAACAGTTGTGACACAGGGGAGGCGGGGAGCCGGCGACCTCGTGCTGCGAGTGCGGGCCCGGAAGAACCCAGCGACCACGGACTCCTATTCCCGTCCTGGCCTTGCTCGCGCCCGGAATGCTCCAGCGGCACGGGGAAAGCCTAGAGGGGATTAGTGGGCACAGCGGAAGGCACCGGCCCGCGAATCGAGGCGGGGAAGTGATAAGAAACTAAGGCGGGTTTGACTGTACATTATTCTTATTTATTCCCGCACACCACGGCGGAGAAAGAGAGAGGGAGATGACTCGGGCTAATGGTCCCGGTTTTAATGGCCGGCGGCCATGCTCACCCGCTACCTGGGGCCTCGTCGCCCGTATCCTGGTCGGTGTCCGAGGGTCCTTGGGTCCTTGGTCCTGGCGTGGGGTTGGGCGTCCACGTGCTCTTGCTGCTGCACTTTGGCTTCACTTGCGGTTTTTTTTCATTCGCGGAGGAGCGCGTCCGTTCTACTTGGGGGGTCGTACGAGAGTCATCTCGGCTTCTCGCTGCTGGCATGACCGTGGCCTAGTTCTGCCGACGTTTTCGGTGGCAGCGCTGCCGCGATCGTTCTTCCTTCCCGTTCCTCTTCTCTGAACGTTCCCCGCTCTCGCCTCTGCTGCGGCTCGAGCCATCCTCTGCTAAGATTTTGCAGTCGGCTCGTGCCGACGGTTGCTCGCCGTCCCCTTCACTCCTTCGGCCCGATGCTGTGGCCCTCCGCTCTCGATCGTTGCAATTGGCGCATGTTGGCGGCTGCGCACTCCGTCGTTCTTGGTCCGATGCTGTGCTCCTCTCTTACCCCTCTGCTCTAAGCTGCCTCTCTTTCCCCTTGCTCTTATAGACTACGCTTTGTTGTTTCTCTTATATAGCTTTTACTTTTGTTGATCGTGGCTTCACGCCGTTTTTTTTTTTTTTTTTTTTATTATTAGAGTAGAGGAAGGTAGTACAGAGGGTAATGGGTAAATATACATATGAGAGTGACAGAAGGAAAGAAGGAAGAAGTTATCCGCTCCCGCGGGACTGCCGCAAAGCTCTACTTCGCGAGGCGGCTGGCGGTCAGGTTGCCGCTCATCCAGAGCCCTCTGTGCGTCGGATCTGCTCCCGACGCCTCAGTCCCTTCATCACTTTGGCAGCCATGTCGGCTACCGCCGCCCAGTTCGATGGACACTCCAGCATGCACTCGATGAGAGTCTCGGCCGTTAGAGTCCGGTTCGTGGCTGCTTCCGCGTTGGCTCTTTCGCTGGAGGATAAGGGGCAAACAAAGAAAGCGTGCTCCGCGTCCTCGAGGAATGCGCTGCCACAGTGGTCACAGTATGGGTTCGTCTCGTGCTTGAACCTGTGAAGGTAAGCCTTGAAACACCCGTGGCCCGTGATGACCTGCGCGGTGTAAAAATCCACCTGTCCGTGGCGCCTCTGGAGCCAGGGTTCCAGGCTGGGGATGAGCCTATGCGTCCATCTCCCGGTGCCCGAGTTGTCCCATCTCTCCTGCCATTGGTTTATCGTGCTGCTTCGCTGGGTGTTGCTGCCCGTGTGTCCTGTTCTTCGTTCTGCTGCTAGGAGATCGATTGGGATTGTTCCCGCTAGCACTAGTGCAGCTTCTTCCGAAACTGTGCAGAAGCAGCTGGAGATGCGCTGTACACGGACTTGCAGTGACGACTATAGGACGGTGTCTTCATGGCTTCGGCCCATATGGGCGCTGCGTAAAGTAGGGTCGAGGTTACTACTGTTGCAATCAGTCGCCTGCTCTGCTGCTTGGGTCCACGTGTGTTTGCCATCATCCTCGATATGGCTGCAGTCGCCTTGGATGCTTTGGCGGCCATGAACTCCAGGTGACTTTTGTATGCCAGCCTGTTGTCGATCAGGACGCCGAGGTATTTGATTGCCGGGCTGGACACGATGGTGGTTGTTCCGACCCGGAAATCCACCTTTTCCACCGCCTTTCTGCTGCTGATGAGCACCGCCTCCGTCTTGTGCTCTGCGAGCGCCAGTCCGTTGCTTGCGAGCCATCTCATCAGTATGTCGATCGAGAGGCTGCATTTGCTGGAGACGTCGCACAGATGTTTCTCCACTGTAACCAGCGCAATATCGTCAGCAAAGCCAGTTACGGTGCAGCCTGCTGGTAGGTTTAGCCTCAGGATCCCGTCATACATGACGTTCCAGAGTATTGGGCCCAGGACTGAGCCTTGGGGTACTCCTCCGGTCACCTGGTATTCGTGGTGGCCGGCCTCTGAGTAGTACATAAGGACGCGGTCCTTAAAGTAATCGGCTATCAATTGGATGAGATAGCCGGAGATGCCGATGCGTCGCAGTGCCTGTAGAACGAGGCTCCAGTTGGCAGAGTTAAAAGCGTTCTTAACGTCGAGTGTGCATACGAGGCAATATTGTTTAGTGCCTCCGCGCCACCTTTCGCCCTCGATTGCATTTGCAGCACATTGTGTCACTTCTCTGATTGCGTCGATGGTACTCCTCTTCTTCCGGAATCCGTACTGGTGGTCGGAGAGGGCTTCGCGTTCTTCCAGTTCCTTCTCAAGCTGGGTGCAGACGATCCGCTCAAATACCTTGCCTATCGTATTGAGCATACACAAGGGTCGGTATGAGGAAGGGTCGTCGCTGTTCTTGCCAGGTTTTGGGATCAGCACTAGCCTTTGCAGCTTCCAGTCTCTTGGGAAGGTCCGCTCCAAGAGGCACTTGTTGTACAGCTGCACAAAAAGGCTCGGATAAGCTTGCACTAAGGTGTGTAGGGCCGCGTTGGGGATGCCATCCGGTCCAGGAGCCTTGGCTATTTTGCTGCCGGCCAGTGCGCTTAGTACTTCCAGCTCGTTGGTGAGTACCACGACTCCATCAGCCACGCTCGGTGGTGTCAGTGGCGGCTGGGTGGGAAACAGCGCGGACACTATCGCTCCCAGCTGGACTGGGCAGGTTGGGGTCGGCTGCCTGCTGAGCTTTCCCATGACCATCTTGTATGCTGATCCGAATGGTTCATCGTCAGCAGCATCGCACAGCTCCTGGAAGCATATGTTTTTGCTTGCCTTGATGGCAGCCTTGAGTGCCTTTTTCCTGTCCCTGTAGTGGGACTCGCTCAGATCCTGAGTGGGGCGTCCTCTGCTCCTTTGGCATCTCCGTCTCGCTGCCAGGCACTCCCTCCGAGCTGCGGCGATCTCCTCGTTCCACCAGGGAACAGGGCGCCGTCGATGCCCTCCTGAGCTAGCTCTCACCATCGCCGCGTCGCAGGCTGTCCGTATCCTTGCAGCTACCTCCTCGGCGCAAGTATCTGCATCTCCGTTGATGCTGAAGCCGTCCATGCTGGCTAGGAGTGTCTCAGCATTCAGCGTGTGTACCCTATAGGCGGATTGGTGACTAGAAGGGGCGGTCGGTCGGGGGCCCGTCTGGATGACGATCGCAGCATGATCGCTGTGGGTGTAGAGGTCAGTCACCCTCCAAGCGCAGCTCCGAGTAAGCTCCGGACTGGCGAAAGTCAAATCGATGATTGACTCCCGGCCAGCCTTGCTGAAGGTGCACCTGGAGCCCTCGTTGAGGAGGCACACGTTTAGTGGGGCTAGGGCATCTAGCAGGATGGTTCCCCTCGGCGTCGTTCTCTCGCTTCCCCATGCGGTGGACCAGGCATTGAAATCCCCTCCGATGAGGACCGGTGAGCGCCCGCGCGCATCCTGCGCGATCTCATGCACTATGTCCCTGAACGTTTCTATGCATAGGCTTGGAGCGATGTAGCAGCTATAGATGGTTGTGTCCATGGAACTTAGCCCTGGCGTAGCCATTCCTAGCAGCTCTCTCCGACAGGTGGCCCGGAGGCTGCCCGCAGCACCATATGGTTGCGCCACCATCAGCGCTCTGCTGCCATGCTCCTTCAGATTTTGCCCTGTACGGCTCGCTTAAGATGGCAATGTCTGCCTGCAGCTCGGTAACCGTCTGTGATAGCAGATCCTGGGCGGCTCTGCAGTGGTTCAGGTTAAGCTGTAGGAACTTAACCATTCTGCAGGCCTTTGACTGCCTTCTGGTAGGCAGGGCATGACCTGCTCAATGTTGGGTGCTCTGCCTCACTCGCTGTTTTGCCTCCTCGTGTGCAAAGGATGCATTTGGGGGTGCCTTGGGTGCACTTTATGTGCTTGTGGCCAGCACCTCCGCATCTGAAGCAGGACTCCAGTGTCGATTTGACGATCGCGTCTGAGGCTCGGCATCGCACCGAAGTGTGGCCGAATCCCATGCATTTGTAGCATCTTCTCGGCTCTATCTTCTGCCTTATGCGGCAGACGACCCACCCGACTCTCAGTTTGCCCTTCTCGAGCAGCCTCTGTGCATGCTCCGGCCTGAGGTTGACTGTCGCGGTTTGCGTTCCTCCGTATGCTTTGCGCATCCTGGGAGCTGCATCGCCTGGGATGTCGCAGTCCTCGCCTGCAAAAAGCGCCAGTGTGACCTCTTCGCTTGTGGTCAACTCGTCCAGGTCGCGAATCTCCACTTGTATGGTCTCCTGCATGACCGCCACCTCGGCTTTGCCGGATATGGCCGTGCGAATGGCAGCCTGGAGTTGCTGCGTGGACGGGTCGAGTGGCTTCTGCAGCCTGAGGAGTAGCCCGCCGTTGGCCGTCCTTCGAATGCCTTGCACGCTGTCTTTGAGTCCTTGCAGGGTGGGCTCTGTTTTGACCATCTTCAGCATGTCCGCGTACGAGCCTTCGCTGCATTTGATCAGGATGGCATCTGCGCGTGGTTTCCTGGGCATCGGGACGTGGGGGGCTTGGTCCGCCTTGCTTCTGGTGCTCTCGGCTTTCTGCTTGGGCTTCGTGCTCTTAGCCCTGACTTGCTGCCAGTTGGAGTCGGCTTGAGTCGCATTTGAGCGGGTACCCGCCGTTCCCGTTTTGGTAGCACGTGCGGCTTCGGGTGCGGTGCCGCCCAGTGTGGGCGTGGTCTGCTGGCTTGAGCTCTTGGTCGAGCTCTTGCTTTGGCCCTCAGTAAGCCTGGCGCAGATTTCCAGCTGCAGCTTCTTCATCGCTTGCAGAGAGTCTATGGTGCTCTGCGTGACGTGGCGAACTACCTTCTTGTTGTTGGACTTTGTGTCCGTGAATCTGGCGATCATCTCGTCGAGCATGGTGCCTAGCTCCTCGGTCAGGGCTGAGGCGCTCATTTGCACCCGCTGCTTCTTGTAGGCTCCAGCCTGCTTGCCATCAGGGCTGGTGGAGTCCCAGCTTCTCTTGGGGGTGGCCTGGTCCTCGTCAGTTTGCCCAAAGACAAACATAGGCCCATGCACTTTGGGCGGCGCAGAGACTGGATGCGTCTCCAGTACCAGCCCAGGAGGTGACCGCTGCACCTTCTGCTTGTTCCGCCGAAAGTCATTCAGCAGCTCCTCTTCAGCTCTGGCCACCGCTAGTGCCTGAGTGACATCGTCCCGGCCTGCCGGAACTTTTGTCTTCTCCATTGCACCTACTCCTGAAGGGGGTCCCACGGTGCACTAGGATTTCCCCCAGCAGATGCCTGATGAGAGTATATACCGCTCCGACTCGGTCCCCAGAGCCCCTTTGGAACTGGCGCCGCCGCAGCGGGGGGGTTGGAAGTTGGCCGGATCCTTGGCCTTCTGCTCGTTGCCTCCCTGGGGTCAGGTGCAAGAGTTAAGAAATAAAGTTGACGTTGATTCCTAATTTGAATTTAGTATAGGCGCCCTGCTAGCGTTTTCCAACACTACGATCAGCCGATACGTGCTTTGACCTAGTTTGGGGCTGTTAGGCGCGGCTGTTATCGCGCGCTGTTAAGCTCGCAGTTCGAGCGTTGCCCAACACTGCGATCAGCTGATCGTTTGTTTTGCCCCGGTGAAAACGCGCGGGGAAAGTGTCGCTTGTGGAAACTAAGAGAAATGCGCCTGGGGCGAGAGAGTGGCGCTCGATGGGCGCGGGAGTGTATCCCCCCTTGCCCACAACCTCTTCCTAGCTCCAGCAATGCCAAAAAAGTGGACAAAGTGGTAAAAGGCACCCGGGGAGCCTGCGCAAGCCGATCTTGGTACGTACCAGCGTCCCAAGGTGTCTCAGACTTCCTAATGTGTTGCTTGCAGGAACCTGGAACACTTTCACCGGCCGAAAAGGATGAAAACTGAGGAGCGCGACGAAAACTCAACTTCCACGCGTTGCTGTGGCGCGGACCACCCCCGGGGGGGGGGGGGGGGGGGGGGGGGCTTCGGGCCGGGGGGGTGGGGGGGTGTGTGGGGGGGGGGGGGGGGGGGGGGGGGGGGGGGGGGGGGGGTGGGTGGGTGCGTGTGGATGTGTGCTTTTTTTTTTTTTTTTTATTATTGTTGGAGAAGTAGTATGGGTAGGTACATGGAGAAAAGCAAAAGACTATAGATTGATTTACAGTAGTAGAGGGAGGGGAAAGGAAAGTGTCCACACCCGCGGGACTGCCGCAAGGCTATACTTCGCGGTGGTGGCAGGCGGTCAAGTTGCCGCTCAGCTTGGGTCAGCGCGTCGGGACTGCTCCCTGCGTCTCAGCTCTCTCATAATTGAGGCTGCCATATCGGCAACCGCGTTCCAATTGGCTTGGCTCTCCAGCATGTAAGCGATGACTGTATCAGGCGTTAGTGGGCAGTTCGAGGCTGCTTCCACCGAGGCTCGTTCCCTACTGAATAGGGGGCAGGCAAAGAAGGCGTGTTCCGCGTCCTCAGTGTAGGCACTACCGCAGAAGTCGCAGTGCGGATCATTCTCGTGCTTAAACTTCCACAGGTATGCCTTGAAGCATCCGTGGCCTGTGATGAGCTGCGCGGTGTAGAAGTCCACCTGCCCGTGGCGTCTCTGTATCCAGGGAGTCAGCCTGGGGATGAGCCTGTGAGTCCATCGTCCTGTGCTCGCGTTGTCCCATCTTTCCTGCCACCGAGCGACAGTGCTGCTTCGCTGGACTCTGCTGCCCGAGGTTCCTGTCCTGCGCTCTGCTGCAAGTAAGTCGATCGGGATTGCTCCCGAAACAACTAGCGCTGCTTCTTCCGAGACAGTGCAGAAGCAGCTTGATATACGCAATGCGCAGCGTCTGTACACAGACTTACATTGCCGGCTGTAGGTTGGGGACGTCATGGCCTCTGCCCATACGGGCGCTGCTTACAGGATGGTCGAGGTCACCACTGTGGCAATGAGCCGTCTTCTGTGTTGTTTGGGGCCACGCGTGTTGGCCATCATCCTTGAGATAGCTGCGGTTGCCTTGGATGCCTTGGCAGCTGCATACTCCAGGTGGCACTTGTACGTCAACCTGTGGTCGATCAAGACGCCTAAGTATTTGATCGCCAGGCTGGATTCGATGCTGGTGGAGCCGACCCTAAAGTGCAACCTCTCTACCGCCTTTCTGCTGCTTATGAGCACTGCCTCTGTTTTGTGCTCTGCCAGCGCTAGTCCGTTTTCTGCGAGCCACTTCATCAGGGTGTCGATCGCCTGGCTGCATTTACCGGAGACGTCGATCAAGTGCTTCTCCACCGTAACCAGCGCGATGTCGTCGGCGAAGCCCACTACGGAGCATCCATCAGGTAGACGCAGCCTAAGGATCCCGTCATACATGACATTCCAGAGGATTGGCCCTAGGACAGACCCTTGTGGTACGCCCCCTGTCACCTGGTACTTCTGCTTACCCGCTTCCGAGCTGTACAGAAGGATGCGGTCCTTAAAATAGTCGGCTATTAGGTGGATGAGGTAGCCGGAGATGCCGCCGCGCTGGAGTGCTTGGAGGACAAGGCTCCAGTTCGCTAAGTTGAACGCATTTTTGACGTCCAGTGTGCAGACAAGGCAGTAATTCTTGGCGCCGCCCTGCCACCTTTCGCCCTCGATGGCTTTTGCGGCCAGCTGTGTTACCTCCCGGATAGCGTCAACCGTGCTTCGCTTCTTCCGGAATCCATGCTGGTGGTCCGAAAGTGCTCCGCGTTCTTCTATCTCTTTCTCCAGCAGGTTGCAGATTATGCGCTCGAATATCTTCCCCAGTGTATTGAGGGTGAGTACGAGCCTTTGCATCTTCCAGCTTCTAGGGAAGGTTCCTTCGCTGAGGCACCTGTTGTACAACTGCACAAACAGTCTCGGGGAGGCTTTTATTATAGCTAGCAGTGCCGCATTGGGGATGCCATCCGGTCCAGGGGCCTTGGACTCCTTGCTGCATGCTAGCGCTCTTAGGACTTCCGCCTCGTCAATGTGAGCCGGTTCTCCGACTTCCACACTTGGGGGTGTTAACGGCGGCTGTGCTGGGAAGAGTGCGGAGACTATCGCTCCAAGCTGTTCCTGGCAAGATGGGGTCGGCTGTCTGATGAGTTTACCCATGACCATCCTGTACGCAGAACCGAAAGGTTCTCGGTCCGCCGCGTCGCATAAGGCAAGAAAGTGCTTGCTCTTGCTGGCTTTTATAGCGATCTTGAGGGCCTTCTTACTGGCTCTGTAGTGAGCCTCATACAGCTCCTGTGTGGGACGTCCTCTATTCCTCTGGCACCTCCTTCTCGCAGACAGGCAATCGCTCCTGGCCTTAGCAATCTCCTCGTTCCACCAGGAAACTGGGCGCCGCCTGGTTCCTCCCTTGCTAGCGCTCACCATAGCTGCGTCACAGGCTTCCCTAATCCTAGCCGCTACCACCTCCGCACAGGTGTTTGCATCGCCGTTTAACGTGGTGCTATTCATGCTGTTTAGGAGCAGCTCCTTGTTGAGGGTTTGTACCTTGTAGGCTCTTTCGCCGCAGGTTGGGACAGTCAGATTGCGCCTCGTCTGGGTGATGATTGCTGCGTGATCGCTGTAGGTTAGCAAGTCCGTAACCTTCCAGTCGCAGTCCCTTGCGAGCTCCGGGCTTGCAAATGTCAGGTCGATAATCGACTCCCGGCCGGCCTTGCTGAAAGTGCACCTGTTTCCCTCATTGAGGAGACAGACATTCAGAGTGGCCAGGGCGTCCAGGAGAATTGTTCCCCGCTGGGTCGTTTTTTCGCTACCCCAGTTCGTAGCCCACGCGTTGAAGCCCCCAGCAATTAAGACAGGGGCTCGTCCCCTGGCGTCCTGGACGATCTCCTGAATTATGTCCCTGAATTCGTCTATGTGTATGCTCGGGGCTATGTAGCAACTATATAGGGTAACCTTTTGGAATTTGGCCCTGGAGTAGCCAGTTCCCGATGCCCTTTGCGAAAGGTGCCCTGGAGGTTGCCCACAGCTCCAGATGGCTGCGCCCCCGTCCATTTGAAGCAACGCCTCGGCTCCGACTTCTGCCTGATGCTGCAGATAGACCATCCAATACGGATTTTGCCCTTCTCTAGGAGCCTCTGCGCGTGCTCGGGTCTTAGGTTGACCGTGGCAGTTTGCGAGCCACCGTAGCCTTTCCTTAGCCTAGGTGTTGCGTCGCCCGGGATGACGCTTTCTTCCCCCGCAAACAGCGCCATGGTAACCTCCTCAGCATTAGTGAGCTCGTCCAGGTCGCGGATCTCCACTTGCACCGTCTCTTGCATAACCGCCACCTCGGCCTTGCCGGCGATGGCCGTCCGGATGGCTGCCTGGAGATGCTGCGTGGAAGGGTCTCTGGGGTTCTGCATCCTGAGCAGCAGGCCGTCACTGGCTGTCCTTCGAATTCCTTGGACCTTCTCCTTAAGTCCTTGGAGGGTGGGCTCCGTCCTAACCATCTTAAGCATGTCCGCGTAGGACCCCTCGCTACATTTTATGAGGATGGTATCTGGGCGGTGCTTTCTGGGTACCGCCGTACGGGTTGGTTGGTCCGCGTTGATCGCGGAGCTTTCCGCTTTCTTCTGCGGCTTTCTGCTTTTTGGCATTACTTGCTGCCAGGTGGTATTCGCTGCTGGATTGAATTCGGTCGCGGTCGGGTGGGCTCCGTTGGCTATCCTGTTAGGGTGGGCTACTGGGCCTACCAGCGAGGGTGTGGTCTGCTGCCATACGCTACGGGTCGTCCCCTCGCAAAGTAAGGCGCTTATCTCCTGTTGCAGCTTCCTCATTGCTTGCAAGGATTCTATAGTGCCCTGCGTGACATGGCGGACGGCCTTTTTGTTATTGCTCTTGGTGTCCGTAAATTTGCCGATCATCTCCTCCAGCATCTTCCCCAGTTCCTCGGTGAGGGCTGGGGCGCTCTTCTGTATGCGCTGCTTCTTTTGGGAAGCCAGCATTCCCTCAGGGCTGGTGGAGTCCCAGCTTCTTTTCGGGGTGACCTGATCCTCTGTGTTTTGTCCAAACACAAACACAGGCCCGTGCACTTTGGGCGGCGCCGAGATTGGGTGTGGCTCCATCGCCGGTCTAGGGGGTGACCTTTGGACCTTCTGCTTGATCCGCTCGAAGTTGAGCAGCAGCTCCTCTTCTGCCCTGGCTACTGCGAGGGCCGGGGTTTCGTCAGCCCGGCCTACCGACGCTAGCTCCATCGTACCTAGGCTCGAATAGGGGTCCCTCGGTGCACTGGGATTTCCCCCAGTGGAAGCCTGAGGGGAGTTATTCCGCTCCTTCTCGGACCCCAGAGCCCCCAATTTAATGGCGCCGCCGCAGCGGAGGGGTTGGGAGGTAGCCAGTTCCTTGGCCTTTAGCACTTTGTTGCCCCTGTAGCCAAGAACCGACGGTTACCTACGAGCTTTGAAATTTGAGCTTTGAAATTTGAAATTTAAAAGGAAATTCAAAAAAAAAAAAAACGCCCAAGCCCGCGCTTTCTGCAATTCCCAACACTGCGATCTGCCAGACACAACAGTGCGCGCCGCAAAGCTCGCTGTTGAGCTTTAGCAGGTCGCTGTTAGATATTAACAGCCCGCTGTTACCCTCAGTGTTGCTCAACACTATGGTCAGCTGATCGTGTTTACCGCCGGGAAAGCAGAAAACAGAAAGCGCGGTGAAAACTTGGCTCCTGGAAAAAGTGCGCGGGAGAGAGGCTTTCTCGCCTATGGAGTGCGGAGAGGATTCCCCCCCGGCCCCCCCGATCCGTCCAGCGGATCCACAGGTGCCAAAAGGTGGAGGATGGCCAGGAAGCCTGGCGGGTTCAGACTTGGTACGTACCCGCGTCCCAAGAAGTCCCACACTGCACACTATCCCAATTTCAGGTGTTTACTAAACGTTTGCCGGTTAAATTTCGATTCGCTTTCAGAGCGCGGTGAAAACTCGACTTTCCACAGTGAGTACAAGTGCCAAGCAAGTGCGTGTGGATGTGTGTTGTGGCTTCGTGCCGTGTGTGTGGATGTGTGCGTGTGGATGTGTGCTTATACTATGCTTAGCCTAATATTTACCCTATTTACACCTTATTCTACTATATACGTTAAATTTACATTGGCCGGGTTGTGACTCCGTCACACTCCCCTCCTACTTCAGGGTGGGCTGAAGAAAGATCAGGACTCGGCCGTCCCGGTTAATTTGCACCCGGAAGCGCTGGCCCTGCTCCTCCTGCAGGTATCGGAGTGCCCGTCTCCTGGTCCCTCGTGGGCGTTGCTGCACCCGGTCGATCAGCGGCGCTGGCAGCGTGCCGTTGGGCGTGACCCATTCCGGGGGCGTGGGTATCCACCGGCCATGTATCGGTCGTTGGACGGGGCGTTCTTCCTCCGACGAGGACCCACTGAGGCGGCGTCGATGGCTGGCTCCTGGTCGGCCGGGAAGTGGCGGCGGACGGTGCGCCTAGTTCGTCGCACAGCTCCTCGGCTCTGCGACGGGCGACTTCGGCGGCGTACTCGTTGGGTGTGAGCAGAGGCGGCCGTCGTGCCTCCTGGGTCCGGCTGGCTGCGCAGCGGATTTGAATCCCGCTGGAGGCGGTCGCCAGGTATGGGCCCGGCCCGAAAATCTCCTCGTAGGAGGGCGGTGGCGATAGGTCGAGTGTCCCGGGGATCGAGGCTTCGTCGTCCGACTCCTCGGCGGCGTTGTAACCCGGCCCCGACCTGGACTCGTCGTCCGAGATGGGGTCGTAGTGGGCTGGGTGCTGAGGTGACGGGCTCCTGGAGTGGAGCGGCTCGTCATCTCCGGCGGCGTTGTAACCCGGCCCCGACCTGGACTCGTCGTCCGAGATGGGGTCGTAGTGGGCTGGGTGCTGAGGTGACGGGCTCGTGAAGTCGAAGGGGTCGTTGGGCAGGTGGTCAAACAGGTCCCTGACCTGACCTGCTCTGGCCTCGTTGGCCACCCGCTCCAGGAGATCCTGCGGGAACTCCCCGAAGCACTCCAGGAGAGTGTTCTCCATATCGCTGAGCGGCGATGACGGTGCCGTTGGCACCTGCGGTGGCTTCCCTGCGTCGCCGGCGTGCGCTGGAGCGAGCGGTAACTCCCGTGGCCGCGGTGGGGTCAGCTCCACCCGTAGTGGGCCGAAACGGTGCTCCGGCGGGATATCCTCCCCCGGTTGTTCGGCGGCGAGGCGTCGACGGCGGGCTCCGTATGCGTGGAAGTTGTCCAGCGGAGACATCAGGTCGTCGTCGGGGTGGGGTCGGCGTCCCCCGCCCATGCTGAGGCTCTCCAGCAGCTCGCCCACCGAGATCGGTAGCCAGGGTCTCCCGTACGGCTGAGATGCGTCGGGGTCCCGGTCCCTCGGTGGAGAGTCGTCGACGGTGGCCTCTACGGCGCGGAAATTCGGGGAGATGAACTCCGCCATTTCCGCCAGGATGGCCTCCCTGGTCAGCGGGCGACTGTCCGGCCATTGGTAGTGCCGGGGCGGGTGATCTTGGCGAGGTTGCTCGTCCATCGGAGCGAGGCGGTCCCGACGTGTGGGTTGCTTGTCGATGGCGCGGTGGTGCGTGAGACTTGTGGTGTTGTCGTCGTTGTGGCTGTCGTCGCGGTAGTTGTCGTCGTGGTAACTGTGGAGACGCGGCGTAGTGCTGCCTTCCCCTGGTCTCGGGCTCTCGGTGTAGTCGTCTCCTTGGCTGACGTTATTGATGCCTTCGGTGTCGTCCCTTTCTGCGTCCGTCTCCTCTTCGCGGTACGGCTTTAGTTGATCCAAGCTCGCAGTTCGTCGTCGGCGACTCCCGGGTACGTGCAGCTGCACGATGTTCGGTGACGGAAATTTTGCGACCCGGAAGGGTCCTTCGTACTTCGCGGCTAGCTTGGCCGCGAATCCATCGGCGGCGTTGGACAGCGCGTGTCGCCTCACCAGCACCAGTGACCCTACTGGTGGCCTCCATGTCCGTCGGCGTAAGTTGTAATGGCGACCTTGGTCAGCCGCGGTGCGTTCAGCGTTGTCTCGGACGACCTTAAAGATGCTCCTTAACTGCTCGCCTCTCTCGGTTGGGGCAACCTCAGAGGTGCCTCGTCCAGGTGTGACCTCGTCGTACAGGGTCTTCGGTAGCCGAGGTTCCCGTCCTTGTGTCAGGAACGCCGGGCTGAATCCCGTCGTGTCGGAAACACTGCTGTTGATGGCCAGTGATATTTCTGGCAACAGTTGGTCCCATCCATTCTGTGGTCCTCCGTCCAGATACTGGGCGATCATCGTTTTAATCGTCCGGTTGGCCCTCTCCGTCGGGTTCTGCCTCGGTGTGTACGGCGCAGTGTGCTGCAACTCCATGCCCAGCGCCTTGCAGAAGTTTCTCATTTCATTTCATTTCATTTCATTTATTAGGAACTAACAAATATCTGCTAGTATATAATGCTTATTCTAATAATATACAATTAAAAATTTACATTTATAACAAAATTATACATACAACGCATTAAGGATATGTCCAATAGTCAGACAATCAGAAGACAAAAGACGATACAATTCATTATAGTGTGTACAAAGAACACGAAACGGATGATGGCAGTCAAAGTTTGTCCTGCATATTTCCAAAAATATCGGCCGGAATTGTCGTGACGTTCTGACCGGAACACAAAACTGTATTCGGCCTAGCAGTGCCGCAGAATCAATCAGTTTGTGTAGGAAGAGAACACCATGGCAAGTTCTCCGATCCAGGAGAGACGGAATGTTTAAGAGCCGCAGTCTCGCGGCGTACGGTGGTAGTTGATGATGGTGAGGGTCCACGAATAGCCCACGCAGAGCAAACAAGAGAAACTGCTTCTGCACTGACTCTAGTAGAGCTTGATGAACCTGATATTGGGGAGACCATACACATGAACAATACTCAAGTATGGGTCGAACTAGAGAGGAAAAAAGATGCTTGGTTATGTAGGGATCAACAAATTCCTTTGACCAACGCTTAACAAAAGCAAGTACACCCCTAGCTTTGTTTGCTGTTATGGTAATGTGCTCAGCAAAGTTTAGGTCGTGGCAAAATAATACTCCAAGATCGTTAACCTTATAAATACGTTCCAACCTGCTTGTTCCCAACGAGTAATTTGTAAGGAAAGGGTTTTTACGATAGAATGACATGAAATTACATTTAGAATGGTTGAGGAACAACATGTTATCGTTGCACCATGTGTTCAGGCTATTTAAGTCCTCTTGAAGCCGTAAGTGCGACAAGGGGGACGTAAGATTTAAACACAGCTTCACATCATCCGCGTACATAAGCACCTGAGAATTGTGAATAATATTTGGCAGGTCGTTTATGAACAGACCAAACAGGACAGGACCAAGGTGACTGCCTTGGGGAACATCTGATGTAACAAAGACCAAGTTCGACAATGTGTTGTTGAATAAAACTCTCTGTGTTCGTTGAAGTAGGTATTTGGAAAGCCAATCTAATAAACTATATGGAAATCCTAACAATTCTAGTTTCATAAGCAGTAGCGAATGATTGACAGAATCAAAGGCTTTACTAGAGTCGGTGAAGATAACATCCGACTGCACTTTGTTATTAAAACCATCTCGAATGATTGAAATAAATTCCAGGAGGTTGGTTGTCGTCGACCGACGCTTCATAAATCCATGCTGAGAAGGGCTCATTATTGAAGTACATTGATGTTGCAGCTTCTTATGGAGGGGAATAATAAACGATTCTTTCCACAAATCAGGAAAGAAGCTCTTGTCGAGAGACATTTGAAAGAGTTTAGCCAAAGGACCTGACAGGGCACTGGCGCATTTTTTAAGGAGACAACTAGGAATAAGATCGGGACCGGCAGAAAATGACGATTTCATGTTCATTAGACACTGATAAATGTCGTCTACGTGAATTATAGGCATGTTGATAGAATTTGAGTGTGGGAGCGAATACGGATAGGTGGAAGAATTATAAATATGAGAGGAGTATGTCGATTGGAAGAAATTAGCAAATAAATTAGAGTTGTCTAGATCATTAAAGCCTTTTGTATTATTATAATGGAGCGATGAAGGAAACACAGAAGATTTTCGTTTTGAATTAACAAAAGCGTAGAATTGTTTAGGGTTGTCGAAAAACTCTCTTTTGCAACGGTTCAGGTAGTTATTGTAACATGTAGTATTATGAGCCAAAAATTCGAAACGATCAATCAGATACCTGGAATGGTCCAGTTGAAGACCGGATCTTTGATACTTTTTGAACAACCTAGATTTGGTGTTCTTGAGATAAGATAACCTGCGCGAAAACCATTGAAATTTGTTAGAGGGTTCCGCGACAGGAAACGACGGAATATGCGCATTAATTGCTGCGTTCAGCAAGTCGTAAAACATCCCCAGAATGACTGGAGGTGATTCTTCGGAGTCCATGAAAGACCAGTCAGCTTGGTAGAGAGCTGTGTTCATTTCAGTAAACGCAGCTCATCTGAAGCAGTGAAAGGTTCTGGGTTCGATTTCAGGTAAGATCATTTCAGGCGATATAGACTCTAAAAGAATCTCCAAAGTTGGATGATACTTGTCTTCCGGCAATGATAATGGTTGTATTCGTGAAACGAAACCATTAGCAAATTCGGATGCAAAAACCAGATCAAGAAATTTGTTGTTGCAATTACCCACTGAGTTAAGCTGAACCAATGACAAATCCAAAACACCCTGAACAAACTCGTGGGGCGTGCTAGGAACGGAAGCGTTACTATCCATAGATGACAACCATGAAAGAGTAGGGAGATTAAAGTCCCCTAATGTGACAAGGTGATCATTATCACCAAGCAAAGAGAAAATCTCTTGGATATGTAATAAGTGTTGCATATTGTAACGAGCTGATTTCCTGGGTTTGGCTCGCAACGATTACGTGCGGCTAGCTCAGTCGAGATCGTGGGCTCGTCCCACCAAATTTATATTAAACGTGATGCCCGCCCAGAGAGAACGCTTCGGGTTAAGTTAATCTTCAGGTGTTTATTGCACTTTAATCGGATATTTCGGATAGAATTTTGCTGCGTCTGCTCCTTCCGGGTGCGGCTGCACTCCTTTCTGGCCCGTCTCTCGGTTATCTCGCTGCCGAAGCTAGCAGGGTGTATCGCCCAGCCGGAGCCTAGCCACCCCGAACGCCCACTTCGCGACCTCACTGCAAAGCTAGCAGAGTGTATCGCCCAGCCGAAGCCTAGCTACTCCGAACGTCCGCTTTGCAGCTTCCAGCACAGAGCTAGCAGGATGTATCGCCCGGCAAAGCCTAGCCACCCTTATCGCCCGCTCTGCGCCTTGGTCTGGGATATCGTCGACACGGTGTATCGCCCGGCAAAGCCTACCCACGCGCGCAACTCCCACAACTTGCCTCCACTCGACCGTTGATTTCTCCGATTGGTCCTTGCCACAGGACCTCGCTGTTCCTTGGGCTGTTGACTCCTTGATTCCTTGGCTCCTTGACTCCGTGACCGTACCCTCTGAACGCGACAGATCTCAGCTTTGGAGTCTCTGCTCGGAAGGCTTGCCACTTCAAGCTCCGAACTTCTCGACTTTGCTTCTTGATCTTGGTTACTTGGGTTACTTTCACTGGCTCCGTTGACGCACTCGCTTGAATCCTCGCACTCGTACTAGTTGCCGTGCGCCTGCGCCCTCGGCCCTTTATAGGCTCTGCCAGTCCCGTTACTCCTGCACGCATCGGTCACGCGACCCGATCCAAAGTCCGGCGCAAATCGCGTGACCGGGTCCAAAGTCCGGCCCGAGTCCCGTTATTTATCGGCGTCTCCTCCTTGGCGGCCAAAGTCCACGGCCGCCGATCACGCCACCGGGTCCAACGTCCACCAGAGTCCCGCTATATTAGCGGCGTCTCCTTTGTGGTGGACACCTGCATCGGCACAGCCTGTTGCTAGGCAGTCCTCATCCTCCCCCCCCGTACCCTTGCCCCGCTTGGTTGCCAAGCGGCTGCTGCCCTCGGCAGTGTGCATCCACTGCACACTGCATTGTGGGGAGTTTAAATACAACTCCTCACACTTTCCCCTTCCTTCGAAAACGCAAAAGACTGCCGCTTTCATTCGGGAATCGGCCTTTGGGTACATCCACTTCGCTTTCAAAATTCCCGCCTTCCTCCGCGGTATTGTCGTCTCTGCTCTGGTATTTAAATACCGCACTCCTCCTGGTCACACCTTTCCCGATCTGGTATTTTCCGTCTCGATCGGCCTGGAAAAAATATCAACCGGGTGTGTGACCAGATCCGGCGATCCCTATCGATATTTCTGCTATCGATAATACTGTCGCCGATCCTCGTCCCTGCCCATCACCAATTTTTCCGCTGGTCGCCATGTTCTATTACTTTGGTGAGTAATTTTTTTTTTTTTTTATCCCCTTTTCATGCCTTTCGCTATCATCTAGCGTCTTTCCAGGTCGCTCTCCTCTAGGTCAATGACCCTTCTTCTCTCGCCGCCTGTTACTGCCGCCTCCTCTCGCCCGTCTCTGGCCCGTGAGCCCTCCGCGATCGCCGACTGCCAGGAAACCAATGTTTACTTGTTGTGTTTTTTTTTATTTTGTTTATTATTTTTTTTATTGTGCTCTCCCACTACTGTCGCGCTACTCGCGCCTGCCCACCGGTCACCTTTATGCGATACCGGTGGCCTCCTGCCACGACGAGCTTGGCCCATCGCTCCTTGCGGTCCCGCCGTTGCTGCCGGCGCGCCTCCATACTCACACTCGCCGGCCACTCGGACTCCGGGATCACAGTCCACTGCTCCCGTTCTGGCTGCGAGACCTGGCGCCTCATGGCCGGTCTCTCCTTTGTCGACTCGGCCTCCGGGCATGATGTCTGCCGCTGCAGTGCCCTCCGCTCGGGCTCTCCGGTCGGCACGGGCCAGACCCAGGGCCCCTTCTCTAGTCCGGCCGTCCCAGATCCTTCCGTCCTCGGCGTCGCCGCCTGCCGCATGGCCAGCTGCTCCCACTCCGGGGGCAACTCTATCCATCCGCCCTTCGGAGCCACCTCGTCCGGATGCGACACCGGCCACATCCAGGTGACCGCCTGCTGGTGGTACCGCTGCCCGCTCTGCACCACCACTGTGCGCCGCGTGTGCGCAGTGCGGCAGGGCCTTTCCGCCTCCTGCGGGGAACCTGGCGGCACCGGCGTTGCCCCTAGCTGGCTTGTCGGCGGTGGTGGGGCCACTATCAGCGGCGGGGTCGATGTCGGCGGTGAGGGCGGCGGAGGCGGTGGCGGCGGTGACGGCGGCGAAGGCGGCGGTGGCGGAGTCGATGTCGGAGGCGGCGGTGCCGACGGCGGAGGCGGTGGCGGCGGTGACGGCGGCGAAGGCGGCGGTGGCGGAGTCGATGTCGGCGGTGCCGACGGCGGAGGCGGTGGCGGCGTTGCCCACAACCGGGCTTCCTCTTCCTCGGCCTCCTCGAGCCGCCGCTCCCATCCTTCCAGCGCCGCCTGGCGCATGAGGTACGCCCTCGTGCGCCCCAGACTCTCCTCGGCCGGGCCCATGTCCTCGTCTCCGGACACTTCCGGCGACACGTCGGAGCCCTCCTCGGCCGGCCTCGGCGACGGCTCGCCGGGCCCATCTGCCGCGGCCTCCTCGTCGGACGACTCCAACGTTATCACCTCGCCGTCGCAGATCCCGGCCGTCCACTCCTCGTCCGGGAGCTCTACGTCGGTGATCTCGCCGCGGTCGCTGCTGCTGTCACTGCTGCTGCTGCTGCTGCCGCTGCTGCTGCTGCTGCCGCTGCTGCTGCTGCTGCTGCTGCTGCTGCTGCTGCTGCTGCTGCTCCTCCGGGTCGCGGGTGAGGACGAAGGCGACACCAGCGGGGACGCCAGCAGCTGGAGAGCGGGATCGGAATCCCGACGTCCCCATTTCGCCGCTGGCTGTGACCGATGCCGCCCTGCCCTCTTTGTCGCCGCGACCGATCCGCTCGTAACTGTTGTCCCGACCATGTTCCGTGTTTGAAAGACCGTCTTCGCTGCTTTTCGCTTCGAGGAAACCTCGGTTCTCGCTGATCCGAGCGCCCTAACGGAACCCCTCCGGTAACGGGATCCTTCCCCGCTCTCTCTCTCTCGGCTAGTCCTAACGGGATCCTTCCACGCTCTCTCTTTCTCGGCTAGCGGTGTCGTGTGCTTGTGTGTGGACGTACAGAGGCTTTCGGTGGCCATTTTCTTGTCTTCTCGGCATTCCTTTTCGCGCTTACGGGATCTTGCTCGCCGCTTCTGCCGTTGTGTTTGTGTTCGTGAGTGTCGGGCTGCATGGCCATCCTGTTTCGTGCTGGCCGCCTCCCCGAGGTGTTGTTATTGCTGCTCGACGGAGTCCGGCCTGGTCAGCGTGCCGGCGGCTGCGTCCGTTGCCTCCACCACAGCAGCTGCGTCCCGGGTGCCATAACAGCCTTCGCGTCCGTGGCTACCCTAATAGCAGCTGCGTCTGTGGCTGCCACAACAGCGGCTGTGTCGGTCGCCTTGCTGCGCCGTCCCGTCTGACGCCTAGCTCCTCCCGTCGCCGGTGCCCCGGCTCTGGAGTGACAACACCAGCTGGACGCCAGTAGCTGGAGGACAGGCCTTGCAGCGCTGCACCCCCTCTCGCCCCTGGCTGTTGCTGATGCTGCCCTTCCTGTGCGTTGCCGTGCTACGATACTCCGTATCGTCTCCTCCCTTTCTTCGGATGCGAATGGTGCTCTCGGTGGCCTTTCGTCCAGGTGCTGTATCGTCCCTTTATTTCTCCTGTTGTTATTAATGAGTCCTCTTTCACTTAGAGTTTGCCAATCGCCGCCTGGGAGACCGCCTTCGATTGGATCCGCTTCCGTATTCTTCTGGATCTTCGCAGTGGTGTGTGATTGGCATTGACGATGGAGTCCTTCGTCCTGGCGGTACCATCCTGATCTTCGTCGCTTCCGCCGTTGGAGTCCTCTGCGGTAACATCCTCATCACTGTCCTCGTTCGCCCTGCCGACTTCTCTCTGTGGCGCGTTGTTGACACTAGTGTCGGCGCCTTCTGCCCTGGCCTTAACATCCTCGACTCCGTCGTCTACACTTTGTGGCTTTAACTGGCTTATGTGTACCAGCTTTTCCTTCTTGGTGCCGTTGTGCTGTACGACGCAAATGACCGGGGACTGGAAATCCGTCACCTTGAATGGGCCATCGTACCTGGGTGCCAATTTCGCTGCGAATCCTTCCACGGCCTTCGACAGATGGTGCTCTTTGACCCACACCGTGTCTCCAACTCTCGGATTCCAAGGCCTCCTCCTCAGGTTGTAGTACCTGGCCTGATCCTGCGCCGCCTTTTCCAAGTTCCTTCGGACAATTTCGAAGATTTCCTTCAGCTTTCGAGAATTTTCATCGGGCGTCTCTGTTTGTCGTCCCGTGCCCAGTGTCTCCTTGTCGTACAAGGCGCTCGGTAGTCTGGGTTCGCGTCCTTGCGTTAGGAACGCCGGTGAGTACCCGGTGGAGTCCGATACGGTCGTATTAACGGCTAGCATAATCTCTGGCCACTTTTCGTCCCAGCACCTCTGGTCATCTCCGGCGAATTGGGCAATCATTGTTTTAACCGTCCGGTTCGCTCTCTCCGTAGGATTTTCCTGTGGCGTGTATGGGGCCGTATATTGATGGCGGATTCCCATTTCCTTAAGAAATTTATTGAAAGCCCTGCTCGCAAATTGTACCCCGTTGTCCGTTATCACTACCTTTGGTGCTCCGAATCTTGATATAATTCGTTCTCTGAATGCCTTTCGCAGTGATTCTGCCGTGGCTGCCCTCATGGGAACGAGCTCTGTCCATTTGGAGAACCTGTCGATCAGCACTAGCAGCATCTGGTTCCCGTGCTTTGATCTCGGCAGCGGTCCCACAAAATCGGCGCACACTGTAGCCCAGGGTTCTTCCGGTACTTGCGTGAGCATTTGTCCTGCTGCCTGTAGCTGGTTCGGCTTGTACTTCAGGCAACTTTCGCATTTCCTGACATACGATCTCGTGTCCCGCTGCATCCCTGGCCAGTAATATCTTGCCGCTAGTCTGGCTATCGTTTTCCTCGTTCCCACATGTCCAGCCGCTGGCGAGTCGTGGTTTTCTCGTAGTACGCTCTCCCTTAGTCCTTGGGGCACGCACAATTTCCACGCGACGACGTCTTCACTGCCAGCTCGATGTGGAATGTGCCTGTACAATGTTGATCCCTCCAGCATATAGTCGGGAAACTTCTGTGGGTTCCTCTGGATTTTTCTCTACCATTTCCGTGATCCATGGGCACGACTCACTCGATGATATGGTCGCCTCCTTCACTTGGCGGATACTCTCAGGTAGTGGTTGCCGGGATAGAGCGTCTGCCACCACGTTTAGCTGGCCTTTTCTGTATGCAATCTCAAAATCATACTGCTGCAGTTCTAAGGCCCATCTCGCTATTCGGCCTGAAGGGCTTTCTATGCTGTTTAACCATTTTAAAGCCATGTGGTCTGTGATTACTTTAAAATGGTACCCCTCCAGGTATGGTCGCAGCTTGCGTACGGCCCACACTATCGCCAAACACTCCTTTTCCGTGGTCGAGTAGTTCTTCTCGGCCCCATTCAGTGTTCTACTGGAGTAGGATATCACCTTTTCTCCTTCCTTTGTGTTCTGCGTGAGGATTGCTCCTATCCCGTAGTCGCTAGCATCCGTCTGTAGCACGAACATTTCTCCGAAATCTGGACATGCCAGGATTGGGTCTGCTACCAGCTTCGCTTTCACCTGTTCGAACGCGTCTTGGTGTTTTTGGGACCATTCCCATTTCGTGCCCTTGCGCAGCAGTTCGTTTAAGGGCATCACGATTTTTGCGAAATCTGGAACGAACCTCCTATACCACGACGCCACCCCCAGGTATTGCCTGAGTTCTCTCACAGTTGATGGCGGTTTTAGCTCTGCGATTGCTGCTACCTTGTCCGGGTCCGTGCCGATTCCTTCTTTTGTTATACGGTGTCCCAGATAGAGCAGTTCCTTTTGGAAAAACTGGCACTTTTCTGCGTTAATCCGCAAGTTTGCCTCCTTCAGTCGGCGAAAAACTTCCTTCAGGTTCCTTATGTGTTCCTCCTTCGTTTTTCCTATCACCACGATATCATCCTGATACGCAAATGCATGTGGCGACATTTCGGGCCCTATCACTTTGTCCAGTGCTCGTTGGAATGTGGCTGACGCCGAATGTAGTCCAAAAGGCATCACTTTCCATTGAAACAGACCTTTGCCCGGCACTGTGAAAGCTGTAAACTGCCTGCTCCGTTCCTCTAGGGGAATTTGCCAGTATCCATCCTTGAGATCCAGGCTGCTGATGTATCGTGCTTCCCTCAGTTGGTCTAAGATGAATTTTATCCGTGGCATGGGATATGCGTCCTTTATTGACTTTGCATTTATCTGCCTAAAATCAACGCATAATCTCCACTTGCCAGTCTTCTTTCTCACCATTACTATGGGGGAGCTATACGGACTTTTCGAATGCTCGATGCATCCCATTTGCAGCAATTCATCCACCTTGGCATTGATTTCTCCTTGTACTTTCGGATTCTTCGGATAATACCTCTGCTTGATCGGTTTGTCGTCCTTCATTGTGATGCTGTGTACGGCTACGTTTGACGGTCCTTTCATCTGCCTGAATTCGGCCAACTCTGCCTCCAGGAATTCCTCCTCTCTTTCGCCGGTTTGCTGAGGCCTTTCGACGACGGCGACGGACAATCTCTCTTCTAGCCATCCATTGTTCCGTCTCCTCGCTGGAATCGCCACCTTGTGTCCTGCGCACTTCACTTCTGCGCCGATGTTGGTGAGAAAGTTCAAACCCAAAACCAGCGCGTCGATTATTCCTGGGAGTATTAGCAGTTGTATTGTCACCGTCTCTGTTCCGAGTCCGATCTGCACTGCCATCTGCTCGTTGATCTGGACTCGGCTTCCGTCTGCCATATGCACTTGTCGCTTAATGGGCTTCCTTGTTCCAGCTCGTTGTAGAGTGACCGCCAACGTCTCGCTTATGAAGCTGGCTGTGGCTCCTGTGTCCACCGTTGCTCTGACTTGGCTTCCGCCTATCAGCACCGTTGCGGTCAGTTGTGTCTCCTCGGCTGTTAGGTTCCCCATTAGTTTTGCGAGGCGGAGCCTTGCGATCCCTGCTGGCCTCTCACAGGCTGGGATCGCTGAGCGTTTCCCGACGGTTGGCAGCATTCTACCGTCCTTCTTCCGACCCTCCCGCATATCCAGCAGAACACGATCCGCTGATTCCGGCATTCTCTCGCCCAGTGTTCTTGCCCTCCGCACCTCCGGCATGCTTGTGCTGGGTTTTGCACGAACTCCCGTTGGGGCACCGCTGGTCTCCGATTGTGCTGCGCGTTTCCACCTGGGTGATCCTCGTCCTGGCATCTTCTACACACCGCACTCTGCTCTGTCCTTTGTTGTGGATGGGACCTGGCATTGTGGGCAGCGTTTTCCCTCTCGAATTCTTCCCGCTGCTGGTCGAGCTCTTCGAATTCGTCGGCCAGTGCCATTGCGGCATCGAGGTTTTTGCACTCGTACGGGCGCATAAATATGCGGAGTGCTGGCGTGCTGTTTTCTAGGATTCGTGCCAGTGACTCCCTTCTGGACATTCGCAGTGGCCGCATTAGGGTTTGAATTTCCACCATGTAGTCTTTAAATCTCTCGCCGTATTTCTGTTTGCGCTGCTTTACCTGGTCAGCCAGCTTCTCCATGTAACCTCTCGGCAAGAAGAAGTTTTGGAAGTCGTAGATGAACTCCCCCCAGCTTTGCCATAACTTGTTGTTGGCTATGAACCACTTCAACGCCTTGCCTTGTAGAAGTTCTGGCATCGCTCTGGGGATCAGGTTAAGGTCGAGGCCGTATGTTGCGACATACCATTCCACTTGCTCCAGGAACTCCAGAGGCTTGTCGTTTCCGTCATACTTGAAGCTCCACTCGCGCACTTGTTTTGCGACCTTCGCGTAGTCTGGCTTTTCCGTTTTCTCCTCCGGGCGTCTATCACTGCTCGACTCCCTGCTTCTGCTTGTGTCCTGCATGCTTGTGACATCTAGGCTTGCTATTAGGGCTTCTGGGTCTGCTAGCTGTATTTTTATGCTTGGGATCTTGCTGAATCTTTCCTCCAGCTTAGCCAACGTTACAGCCACCTCTGGGTCTGTTCCGTGTTCCTCTACGAATTCTGATAAGGTTTTCCTCATGGCGTCGACCGAGCCGATGAGCTGTATGCCCAACGTCTTTGCCACGCCATCGTACTCTTCCTTTTTTATGTTCTTTATCCAACTTTTCCCCATCTTGCGTTCTTGTTGTTTTTCTCTTTGTTTGGACAATCACGTTTTTGGGCGCCAGATGTAACGAGCTGATTTCCTGGGTTTGGCTCGCAACGATTACGTGCGGCTAGCTCAGTCGAGATCGTGGGCTCGTCCCACCAAATTTATATTAAACGTGATGCCCGCCC
Organism: Drosophila rufa; assembly: GCA_018153105.1. Lineage (NCBI taxonomy): Eukaryota > Metazoa > Arthropoda > Insecta > Diptera > Drosophilidae > Drosophila > Drosophila rufa. The sequence continues at coordinate 988,142 of JAECXS010000135.1, forward strand.
AGAGAGAACGCTTCGGGTTAAGTTAATCTTCAGGTGTTTATTGCACTTTAATCGGATATTTCGGATAGAATTTTGCTGCGTCTGCTCCTTCCGGGTGCGGCTGCACTCCTTTCTGGCCCGTCTCTCGGTTATCTCGCTGCCGAAGCTAGCAGGGTGTATCGCCCAGCCGGAGCCTAGCCACCCCGAACGCCCACTTCGCGACCTCACTGCAAAGCTAGCAGAGTGTATCGCCCAGCCGAAGCCTAGCCACTCCGAACGTCCGCTTTGCAGCTTCCAGCACAGAGCTAGCAGGATGTATCGCCCGGCAAAGCCTAGCCACCCTTATCGCCCGCTCTGCGCCTTGGTCTGGGATATCGTCGACACGGTGTATCGCCCGGCAAAGCCTAGCCACGCGCGCAACTCCCACAACTTGAATCCACTCGACCGTTGATTTCTCCGATTGGTCCTTGCCACCGGACCTCGCTGTTCCTTGGGCTGTTGACTCCTTGATTCCTTGGCTCCTTGACTCCGTGACCGTACCCTCTGAACGCGACAGATCTCAGCTTTGGAGTCTCTGCTCGGAAGGCTTGCCACTTCAAGCTCCGAACTTCTCGACTTTGCTTCTTGATCTTGGTTACTTGGGTTACTTTCACTGGCTCCGTTGACGCACTCGCTTGAATCCTCGCACTCGTACTAGTTCCCGTGCGCCTGCGCCCTCGGCCCTTTATAGGCTCTGCCAGTCCCGTTACTCCTGCACGCATCGGTCACGCGACCCGATCCAAAGTCCGGCGCAAATCGCGTGACCGGGTCCAAAGTCCGGCCCGAGTCCCGTTATTTATCGGCGTCTCCTCCTTGGCGGCCAAAGTCCACGGCCGCCGATCACGCCACCGGGTCCAACGTCCACCAGAGTCCCGCTATATTAGCGGCGTCTCCTTTGTGGTGGACACCTGCATCGGCACAGCCTGTTGCTAGGCAGTCCTCATCCTCCCCCCCCGTACCCTTGCCCCGCTTGGTTGCCAAGCGGCTGCTGCCCTCGGCAGTGTGCATCCACTGCACACTGCATTGTGGGGAGTTTAAATACAACTCCTCACAATATATATATTGAAAGCGGATCGAGGGGGAATATATGAGCAGGTGACAAAAATACTGAAGTCCGGAAATTTAATTTGAACACAGACAAATTCAATTATTGGATCATTTAAATTTGGTAGAATAATGGATTTCGACGATAAATCGTTTTTTACGGCTAGGAGAACACCGCCCCCAGTGCGAGTGGGACGATCACATCGATAAATAATATAGTTGTTACAGAGAATTTCATTGTCCGACACTGTCGAATTTAGCCAGGTCTCCGTAAAGGCAATAACGTTGGCATCAAAGGATACACTATTGGAGTATATTTTGCTAAGTTTACCTAAACAACCAAGAACATTTTGATAGTGTATGCAAAAAGATTGATTTAGTTTCTTGAATTGGTCAAAGTACTTTGGGAGCTACGAGCATTACTGTGATTTTTATTCTTATTGACGAATTCATGTACAATGGCAAACTCTGGCCAAATATTGGTATCAAGAACTCTAGGTAGAATCAAATCAGAAAGATCAATCTTAAAAGAAGATATGTTACGTCTCAATTTAAAATTAAACTTGGTGACAGAGAAATCAGTTGCAGAAAGGTTTAACTTGTGGCTAAGGTGGGCTATAATGTCTTTAACCGTAGCATCCGGGTTTAAGCGTGACACAAACACCGATTTAGTCGGAGCCACTCCAGCAATCGGTCTTGAGGTGCGTTGAGCAACTCCAGTAAGTTGTTTAGCGCCATAACTAGGAGTAGTCACGATCGGAGCTATTGTAGTCTGCGATGAGGCCGCTAGTGAGGCAGAAGCAACTGCCTCCACTGCAGCTGGTACGAGAGTCGGTCGGTTATCGATCACGACAGGCGAATTTAAAAAGTTGTTTGGTGTAAAAAATCCATTTGGTTCCGGTGAGACGACGCCCGCATAATCCATCTGAAGTCCGGAACTATGTGTAAGCGAACCATTAGGTTCTGGTTGCGGGAGGACAGCAACATGGCCCGACTGTGCCTGTGGTGTAGTTAAAGAAAACGTTGGCACCGTACTTGCAGTAGGTGTTCCAATAAGATTCATACAGGCCACATTGTGTGACCTCACTTAAGAGTTTGAGGCCAAGAAACTGAGACTCGACGGCAGTGAATTTTTCGTTAAGGGCTGCGAAATCCTTACGTACATCAAGAAAACCATTTCAGATCTGTCGCATAAATGTACGCATTTCATTTTCGATCTCGCGGCAAGCGATGCAAGACCAAGTTAAGCCAAAATTTTAGATATTAAGTCTGTAAGGCGGCCATTTGATCCAGCCCCGGCACATTTCAAATGTGCACAGTTACCACACAGCCAGCATACGAGGTAGGAGTCGCCCGTAATGGCACCTCCAAATTCGCATTTCTTGGCATTACAAACGACCGACATAATTGTTATCAGTGTTATTCTATGCGCACAGAAATAAGGTAACAAACAAACTTGCCAGAGCACCAGATTTGTCGAAGAGTACAGCGTAGTGGCCAATCCAGCGAAGAGATGACAAGAGTAAAGAGTAAAGCGTAGTGGCCAATCCAGCGAAGAGATGAGAAGAGCGTCGATAATCGTCGATAAGAGCGGGGGAATCGTAGACGAGACGAAGTCGAGCCAAGAGATTAAGCTGCCAAATCCGGCGCAGATTGAAGATAGGCAAAGGAAGGAGCAGCAACAACAGCAACAGCAGAGTAGTTCGGGAGATCAGACCAGGAGAGCAGTCCAAAACCGTGCATAGGCAGCGTCAGTGCAGCGATCCAGCGAGAGTAGGTTCTGAGCAGACAAAATCGGGAGAGCTGTCAGACTGAGAGCAATCAAATCCCGCGCAGTTGAAGAACGGCGAGCGCAAGTACAGCAATTCAGAGAGAGCTTTACAGCAACAGCTGAGTAACCGTGAGAGCAGTCCAGGAGAGCAGAGCAGTCAGTGCGGCGATCCAGAGAGAGATGTAACAGGAGAAATAGCAGCAAGCGCGTTGTAACGGAGTCGAAATGTAAACAACAACACCGTGGCTGTCCAAAAACAAAACACTAGGCGGTCTCTTGTATGAGGACAGTATATGCAAATTTATAAAATGTTATAAACTGGCAAGGTAGAAACTTTTTGCGGTCCGATGGTAACGTAATTAAAAGAAACGTTCCAGCTGATTTAAATAAAATCGAAGACAACAATTTTAATTGACTCTTTACAGGCGAATCAAAATAATCGTAGGAGCGAGCAAAAAACACGACCGACACCTTCGAAAGCTTCTATGTACTTCTATGTTCTGGAAGGACCGACTCGTAAACTGCGTGCCGTTGTCGCAGACGAATGTCCTCGGAACTCCAAATCTGCTCAGGATCCGTTCTCGAAACGCGCGTTCGAGTTGGGTCCCTGTTGCTTTCCGTAAGGGAACCAGTTCCACCCATTTGCTAAAGGCATCCAGAAATACCAGAAGCATGGTGTTGCCTTGTTTTGACCGCGGGAGCGGTCCGACGAAATCTGCGCAGAGAACATGAAATGGCTCCTCGACCTGTCGGGTAAACATCGTCCCTGCAGGCTTCTCCTGGCTTACCTTGTACCTCTGGCAACTCGTGCAATGGCGAACATAGCGGGCGACGTCCCGGAACAACCCTGGCCAGTAGTAGCGCTGGGCCACGCGATTACTGGTCTTCCGGATTCCCAAGGGCCCGGCGGTGGGTTGGTCATGGCACTCCTCGAGGACTCGTTGGCGGTAGTCTGTCCCTACACACAGCTTCCATGGTGTGTGCTCCTCCTCCTCCGGTTGTCTTCCGATGCGGCGATATATCTGTCCATTTTCCTCTCTGTAGTCCGGGAACTTAGCGGGTTCGGACCGTATCCCCTGAAGCATCCTCGCGACCCACTTGCAGTTGAGTCCACGTACCTGTGCTAGCTGCGCCGTGGGCAGCGGTTGGCGAGAAAGGGCGTCGGCCACTAGGTTCTGGGCCCCTTTCCGGTAGTGAACGTCATATTGGTATTGCTGCAACTCGAGAGCCCAGCGTGCGATCCTGCCCGTCGGGTTGTCTATCGAGTTCAGCCATTTGAGCGAGGGGTGATCCGTGAGCACGTCGAAACGGTACCCCTCGATGTAGCACCGCATCTTCCTGATTGCCCACACGATGGCGAGACACTCCTTCTCTGTCACCGAGTAGTTCCTCTCGGCCGGGTTGAGCCGTCGGCTAGCGTAAGCTACGACCCTCTCCTGTCCCCCGATGGTCTGTGTCAGGACGGCTCCGATGCCGTATTCACTGGCATCAGTCTGTAGGACGAATTTCTCGGCGAAGTCCGGGCAGGCCAAGATGGGTGCCTTTGTCAGTAGCGCCTTCAACTCCTGAAAGGCGTGATCCTGTCTCGATGTCCACTCCCACTTCTGGCCCTTCTTCAATAGCGCGGTCATGGGTTCCACTACGTCGGCGAAGTTGGGAACAAAGCGGCGATACCAGGATGCGATCCCAAGGCATCTCCGGAGTTCCTTTAGGCACGTCGGTGGCTTGAGCTCCCGGATAGCGGCGACTTTGTCCGGGTCCGTGTGAATCCCGGCTTCGCTGATCACATATCCTAGGTGTACGATGTGGCGTTGGAAAAAGTGGCACTTCGCTTTGTTGAGGCGCAAGTTTGCGTTGCGCAGGCGGCGGAAAACTTTCCTCAAGTTGGCGACGTGCTCCTCCAATGTGGATCCTATGACGATGATGTCGTCCAGATATGCGAACGCATGGGGTTACATATCCGGACCAATGACAGTGTCTAAAGCGCGCTGGAACGTGGCGGGGGCGGAGTGCAGGCCGAACGGCATCACCCGCCAGTGAAACAATCCTCTGCCTGGGACGGTAAAAGCGGTGCACTCCTGGCTGTCCGGGGCCACTGGTATCTGCCAGTACCCGTTTTTGAGGTCCAGCGTCGAGATGAACTTGGCGTTCCGGAGGCGTTCCAGGATTTGGTGGATCCTCGGGAGCGGATAGGCGTCGGGTACGGAGTTCTCGTTGAGTTGGCGATAGTCCACGCACATGCGGACATCACCATTCTTCTTAGCCGCGATCACTATGGGTGCACTGTGTGGACTCTTCGAGGGCTCGATGCGCCCGTCCCGTAGAAGCTCGTCGATTTGTTTATCGATGATGGCCCTCATGGCCGGGTTCTTCGGAAAGTATCGCTGCTTGAGAGGCCGGTCGTGGCGCATGATGATCCGGTGCTCCGCGATGTGGGATACTCCTGACAGGGTGTCAAACAGGGCCAGTTCCTGCTCCAGGAATTCCTTTACCCAGGGCTCTGGGTAGCAGTGGTCCTCGGACTCCTCCGGCTCGGATGAATATCGGTCCCCTGGGGGATGACTCACCGAGTTGACGGTTCCACAAAGAGGCGGGCTCTGCTCCGGCGTTTCCTCGACGTGATCCTGGAAGCGGACACGTTTCTTGGAGCTACGGAAAGGGTTCCGTTGCGCGGCGGTGGCGTCTGCCACAGGCAAAGCATGGCTCCAACTGGGCGGCTGGTTCCCCGCCGTGGGCGGGTCTGCGTCCGGGTTGACCGTCGGCCTCCGGGAGGGCGTGCTATCTCCTCCTCCGGTCGGCTCTGTGCTGGCGGTATCCTGGCTCGTCTCGGAGGCTGTGCTCCGAGGCGGAGTTCGAGGCGTGGAACGTTTCTGGTCTCGGGGTGCAGAGCGTGGCTCTGTTGATTGTACGCGGTGGGTAGAGCGTGGCTCTTCCTGGGGCACCGTGGGTGGCTGTTCTCGATGGGCGGAGTGTGACTCCGTCCGTGTTCGTCGGTGGGCAGAGCGTGGCTCGGGCGGCGGGCCGTGTGTAATAGAGCGTGGCTCTTCTTGGTGCGTTGGGCGTGGCCCTTCCTGGTGTGCGGAGCGTGGCTCCTCCTGATGTGTGGAGCGTGGCTCCTCCTGATGTGTACGGCGTGGCTCCTCCTGCTGTGTAGAGCGTGGCCCCTACGGAGTGGAGTGTGGAGTGTGGCTCCTCCTGATAGTTTCCGTCGGTTCTAGGCGTGAGCCTCTGGCTTGTCTCGGGTCCTCGGGTGCTGGTCGCCGGGCTCCGTGTTCGGGTCCAAGGTGGCTTGGTGTGGGCGTCCGGGAGCAGGCTGAGGGTCTGTCCCCCGCACTGCATGGTGGCACCGATTCCCCAGAGGGAGTCCATTCCTAGGAGTACGTCGTCCAGGACTTCGGTCATCACTAGGAGGATGGTTGGTGCCCGCTGGTTCCCGAGGTGGACGTTGGCGGCTAGGGCCCGAGTAAGCTCCCGACATGTCCCGTCGGGCAACTTAACTTGGGTCCGGATGTCCCGCATGTTCTTCTGGTGGCCCAGTTCACGTGCCAGGTTCTCGCTGATGAAGCTGTGAGTAGCTCCGGTATCCAGGGTAGCTATGAATCCTCGTCCTTCCATGGTGATGGCGGCGCGGATGCGTCCCTGGTGTTGATGGAGGGTACCTCCTACTGGTTGCGTGGGCTGAACGGGTTCCCCGGGTGATTCCCGGCCACTCGGGGCCCGTTCCCGTTTCCCGATGCTGAACGTCGCACAGTAGCGCCTCTCGAACAAAAGCCGTTGCTAAAATCAAAAAAAGTGGTAGTCGCAAAAACGATTTAAACCATACTTATTCGACAGGAAATTTCCCATCGATTAAGAATTTCCAATAAAATCAATTTTAAGATTTTTTTTGTAGAAGATATGAGCCTTCAAAGTCGAACTTTGTTTCCATTTTTGCATCATACAAAAAAAAAAAGGAAATTGGTTGACTTTCAGGTAATATTACACAAAAAATAGATTACCTAACCTCATGATTTTTATTTTAAATAACAGATACATTCATAAACTGTAAACTGACCCAAAAAAAAAAACAGAATTGGGTTTGGGCTTGTACAGGTAAATCGCTACCTGCCAGGGGTCCATTTTTTTCACTTTTTTCTGGCTAAAGTAGTCTATATCTTTTTTGGCCGGGCTCGGCCCTCATACACACTACATACAAAACCTTCGATGATCTTTTCTGGACCAGAATCAACTTACATCTGCTGCAGCTGCGGAAATGCAATGCAATAAACTAAAACAACTCAGGGTAAAATATACCAAAATACCGATTCAACTTAATACATACCAAAAAATATACTAGCTGTAGCGCAAGCGGGTTAACCGCTTCAAACCCGCTCGCGCTATACTTTGAAATTGCTTGTTTCGTTTGTTTTGTATAACAAAACGTACCTATAAAATAAGTGTTTATGAAATTTGGTGTTTTTTATATTTATACCTGATAGTAGCTAAATTATACTTTCAAAGGAAACAATTAATTACTTTTTAAAGAAAACAGGTAGACGCTGAAATCACTTTTGTAGCTGACAAAATAGTTGTGGGTTATCCCAGGTAGGCAATACCTTACCTAAAAACTGCATAACATGAATTTAGGGCATATTTACAAAAAATCATAGGTATAACAGGTGTCTGGTTTAACTCTTTAATTGACCCAAAACCCAAAGGGTACCTAACAGGTAATAAATCGGACTATATATTGCGCAATTTTAATATGCCCAGCATTAGTCTATCAGTGAAAGTTGACAAGACAGAATGGCAAAGATCAATCGAGGAAAACTGTTCGAAATCTTTCGGAACGCCCCAACCTATGGTGATTTCGAAGAAGACTGTTTTAGATAGCTTGAACTTTGGTTTGGAGATTTAAGAAACAACTATGGAGTGGAAAACAACATTCGCTTACTGTACAAGAACTTCAGGAAAAAGTGGGGAGAAGTGTATCGAAGCCATTCACGTTATTTAGTCAAATATGAGGACGGGCTTCTGGAGGATCTCAACTTTCAAGCCACGGAAGAAGATCATGATGATGAACCCAGCACATCTACCGGTAAAGGAAGACCATCGAAAGCAATACAGGATTGCTCGGATTTCACAAGAAGAAAGAAGCTTTCTGAGGTGACCAACATCTTGACCACTGGAAATTTGTCGGAAGCATTGGCTACTAAATATATAAAGGATCATCAACTGACTAAATCATCCATAACCAAATCGGTTTCTATAGCAAGCCCTTGTCGGCTCAAAAGGATTCGGAAAAGCATTCCCACTCCATTAAACGCTAGCATAATGGAACTAACTGACGAAGAAGCCCTGGCCTTATTTATGGACTTACAATTATCCAAGGAGAAATATGAAATATTATATTACCTTGATATAAACGGATTACGGAGGCAAAAAAAATGTCAAGACCAATTAATACAGAGATTACTGAAGTCTCTGTGAAAGCTAATGTGCAGGATCTGATGAATCACACGGCTCAACGTTTATTGAAGAGTCTTCCGGATAATGTGTTGGACAATTTACCAGAGAAGGTGGAATTGGTCAATAAATGGGGCTGCGATGGATCATCTGGACAAAGCATTTATAAAGAAACAATATGGACAGATGATGAATCAATATCAGACGGGAATTTGTTCATGGCATCAGTGGTTCCTTTGCGGCTTCAATCAGAGGAATCTTTACATTGGAGAAACAATAGGCCTTCATCAGTTCATTATTGCCGTCCAATAATGTTTCAATTCGCAAGAGAATCACCGGAACTCATCAATACTACAGTGCAAAATATTCAAAGAGAAATAGATGCTATTAGACCCATCATTCTGGAGATCAGGGAAGGAAAACATGTTGAATGCAGCTTCGAGTTTCACTTGACCATGGTCGATGGAAAAATAGTGAATGAATTAACCAATACCAAATCGACTTTAACATGTCCAATTTGCAAAACAACTCAAAAGAATTTCGGAAGTTTGGATGATTCTACAACCAAGGAGGCAAACTACAACTACGGAATCTCACCTTTACACGCTCGGATAAGGTGTATGGAATTTTTGTTGAAATTGGCGTATACCCTTCCACAAGACAACGACTGGGATAATAACAATTCGACAAAGAAGGAAAAGGAACAATTTAGGAAATATCGAATACAGGAAATCGAAAATTGCATTGTTGCGGCAGAAATCACTGGAATTGACGAGGAAATCATTCAAAGATTGGGTGCGATCTTGAATGTACTCAATTGCAAGGAGAAAATTGATTCGGTGAAATATGGGGAATATGCTTCCATCACAGCTTCGCTTTTGGCTGAGAAGTATCCTCATAAGAAATTGACTCCAACAGTCCACAAAATTCTAGAACATGGTAAAGATATAATTGAATATCAGTCTTGCCAATTGGAGAACTTTCAGAAGAAGCTCAAGAATCGCTAAATAAATTCTATAAGAAGTATAGATACTGCAACACTTACAAGTCATCCAGACTTAGGCAAAATGAGGACCTCTTCAATATGTTAGCTGCATCATCTGACCCGTTTATTGCATCTCTGCGGCATGTAAAGTCGCGAAAAGATATAGAATCAAGTAATTATAGTCCAGAAATGCTTAAACTATTAGAAATTCCCCTAATATAGGCCCGTTTGTTAGTAAAAAATAGCCAAAATTACAGCATTTTTTTTTTTTTTAAATGTTAAATATTTTTTTTAAGTTTTCAAATTATTTTTATTTAAGCAAATACTTAAAAATAAAGATAAAAAATTAAATAAAAAATGTTTTTAAAAAATTGTTTTCATTGAATAAAATAGATTTTTTCACTTTGATACCCTATAAAAAGGCGAATGGGTGGGCGTGGCATATTGTCCAATACATATACAAATTTTACAACATTTACCTGTAAAATGCCGTTTAAATTATTTGATTATCTTATTTGGTTCAAAAGTTACGATTTTAGCAACGCAAAATGAGAAAAGGCGCTACTGTGCGTCGGCAGCATTCGATGGTCCGGATTCCTCGTCGTCCACAATCCCAGCAGAAAATGAGGCGCGGGTTCCGGCACTCCGCAGAGAAGTGTCCCGGTTGACCACAGTTGCGGCAGGCGTCGCGAACGTTGACTGGTTCCTGTGTGGCAAGAGAGGCTGCGCTCTGGCTCGCGCACGCGTTCCGGCTCAGGGATCCGTTGGGTAGGTTGGCTGGCGTGTTCGCCAGCTGGGTCCGGCGGGTCATCCTGTCTGCTTCCGTCGTATGGTTGTACCTGGGTTCCGGCCGTGGGCTCGGGGAACGGTAATCCTGGGCTCGTCCGCCCCGGCTGCGTGTCACCTCGTAGTCGACCACCATGTGGGTCAGCTCCGCTAGGGTGCGGGAGTCTTGCCTCCGGGTAAACAGTTGATACTCCGGGAGCATGTTGTCATAGATCCGCTCCAGCTCTCGGTCCGGAGAGAATCCTGCTCGGCGCATCTGTAAGCGAAGGTCAACCAAGTATTCTTTAAAAGGTTCGTTTGGTCGTTGAAAGTGAGTCCTGATCTCGTCCTCCAGCCGCTGGTAGTAGCGCGGTGGCAAGAAAAAATCCAGGAACTCGCGGCGAACTTCTGCCCAGCTGGCTTCTTGGAGGCCACTGGTCCGGAACCAGCTTTCGGCCCGGCCGGTCAGCAGTACTACCAAGGCTTGGGCCAAATACTTCCGGTCGATCCGGCAAGTATCGGCGCGCTCCTCGATGTGCTCGATGAATCCCAGCGGATCCGTCGTCCCGTTGAACGAAAGGCCCCACTTGGTCATCCTGTCTATTAGGGTGGCCACCATGTTGGAGTCTGCGGTGCGCGGAGGTTCCTCCGCCTTCGGGGTCACGCGTCGCCCTGTGGCGGGAGAAGTGCTACGTGGGAGCTGAAGAGTGGGTGGCACCGGCTGAGCCGACGAGGTTGGTCCTGTTGAACTGAAAATATGTCCAAGTGCATCGGCGAGAGCAGCTTGGTGTCCCCGGTGGGAGCGTTCCCGAATTTACGTTCAAGTTCGTTAAGTCGAACCTGGTTTGCCTCGGAGTTCTCCGGGTCGCGAACGAATGCTGTGAGCCGAGCGCGCTGCTCGTCCACAGTGCCGCCCTGTTCGAGACCGAATTCGCCGAGAATGGCTTCCAACTCGTGCTTCTTGCGGTAGCTAATCCACGTGACGCCCATGGTTCGGTGGGTATCAACGATTCGTTAAGCGCGTTGGACCTCGCAGGGCCCGTTGGAAATTTATTCGTCACTCCGTACGAAATGTATTTTAAAGTTAACTTTTATTTTATTTTATTTGATTTTATTTTATTATTAATTGAATTTAAATTTTATTTTATTTTATTTGATTTTACTTTATTATTTTTTTTTTTAAATTTTATTCTTAATTCCCGACGCAAGATCACGCAGGATCCTCTGGTTGGTTTTTTTTTTTTTTATTCACTGAGCAGGATCACGCAGGATTCTTTGAGTATCTCGCTGTTTCGTTTTATGCCTAGGTTGTCCTTATTAATTTTTTTTTTTTTTTTTTTTTTTTTAAATTTGTTGAACAAGGATTGCAGGACCTTCACGTTGAGTATCGATTATGAGCAAGGACCACGAATGTCGAAGGATGTTTAAGTTAATTATTTACCACGGTGATAGAGTAATGCGAAGTGTTCACGACGAGAGGGTATTAACAAGTATCCTATTATTGCAAGGGCTGGCCCTTATATTGGTCAGCCGGCAGCGCAGTCGAAGCGAAGAGGAAAAAAAAAAATGCGCGCGGGCGGCGTTACTACGGTGGCAGAGGGCGTCGTTCTGCCGGCGTTGACGCTGGCAGAGGTGTCAGTGCTGACTTCTTGCGGTAAAAACTTGAGCTTGGCTTGGCGACGTTGTTCCTCGTGGAGGATGGAAAATTTTATCGGCGATTCCTCTTTGAACTCGGCTTCGTTGCTGCTGTCTGGCGCCGGTATGGCGCATCACGTGATCGCAAAAGAATGTTCGCGAAAAAAATGCACGCCTCCCCATGAATTATGCCTATTTCTCCCTGTAAAAAAAAGGGCCGATTTTTGGCAGGTGGGGCTTTAATCCACCAAGATGAAGGGTGTCCTTGATGTCCTGGCCGGTCCCTGCTCGGGCGCCATGTAAGGAAGTGTCTCAGGCCGGGGCGATCCTCAGCGGCCCAGAGTCCCCCCCACAAAATGTATATTAATGAGACGGCCGGACATAAGGTGCCAATGGTTATCGGGGACTTTTTAGAAGGAGGTCATGGGGCAGTTAAGGGTTAACACCTAGCCCGGAATTCTCCAGCGGCCAGTGTCCACGCCTACGCCCGGAAGTTGTCCAGCGGCGGGACGACCCCAGGGGCAAAGCGAGGTGCGCCCGGAATGCTCCAGCGGCTGCGCTCGCGACCACGCCCGGAATCTTCCAGCGGCGGGAAGACCCGAAGACAAGGCAAATGGCCCGGAATGCTCCAGCGGCCACTACCCGAGTCCGCGCCCGGAGTTACCCAGCGGCGGCGGGCTCCTATTCCCGTCCCGCCTTTAACCCTCGCCCGGAAAGACCCAGCGGCGGCGGGTTGCGAACGGGAGGGGAACAGTTGTGACACAGGGGAGGCGGGGAGCCGGCGACCTCGTGCTGCGAGTGCGGGCCCGGAAGAACCCAGCGACCACGGACTCCTATTCCCGTCCTGGCCTTGCTCGCGCCCGGAATGCTCCAGCGGCACGGGGAAAGCCTAGAGGGGATTAGTGGGCACAGCGGAAGGCACCGGCCCGCGAATCGAGGCGGGGAAGTGATAAGAAACTAAGGCGGGTTTGACTGTACATTATTCTTATTTATTCCCGCAACCACGGCGGAGAGAAAGAGAGAGGGAGATGACTGGGGCTAATGGTCCCGGTTTTAATGGCCGGCGGCCATGTTCACCCGCTACCTGGGGCCTCGTCGCCCGTATCCTGGTCGGTGTCCGAGGGTCCTTGGGTCCTGGTCCTGGCGTGGGGTTGGGAGTCCACGTGCTCTTGCTGCTGCACTTTGGCTTCACTTGCGGTTTTTCATTCGCGGAGGGGCGCGTCCGTTCTACTTGGGGGGTCGTACGAGAGTCATCTCGGCTTCTCGCTGCTGGCATGACCGTGGCCTAGTTCTGCCGACGTTTTCGGTGGCAGCGCTGCCGCGATCGTTCTTCCTTCCCGTTCCTCTTCTCTGAACGTTCTCCGCTCTCGCCTCTGCTGCGGCTCGAGCCATCCTCTGCTAAGATTTTGCAGTCGGCGCGTGCCGACGGTTGCTCGCCGTCCCCTTCACTCCTTCGGCCCGATGCTGTGGCCCTCCGCTCTCGATCGTTGCAATTGGCGCATGTTGGCGGCTGCGCACTCCGTCGTTCTTGGTCCGATGCTGTGCTCCTCTCTTACCCCTCTGCTCTAAGCTGCCTCTCTTTCCCCTTGCTCTTATAGACTACGCTTTGTTGTTTCTCTTATATAGCTTTTACTTTTGTTGATCGTGGCTTCACGCCGTGTGTGTGTGTGGGGGTGTGTGCTTTGGCTTCATGCCGTGTGTGTGTTTTGGCTTCTTGCCGTGTGTGTGTGTGTGTGTGTGTGTGGTGTGTGTTGTGGCTTCGTGCCGTGTGTGTGGATGTGTGCATGTGGATGTGTGCATGTGGATGTGTGCGTGTGGATGTGTGTTGTGGCTTCGTGCCGTGTGAGTGGATGTGTGCGTGTGGATGTGTGCTTATACTATGCTTAGCCTAATATTTACCCTATTTACACCTTATTCTACTATATACGTTAAATATACATTGGCCGGGTTGTGACTCCGTCACACCAGATATCCTTCCATCCAACTTCCTAACCCAGGAGAGCGTCGAGGAGAACATTGCCGGCTTTAATACTCTAGGATTTCCCCAGTGCTATGGCGCCATAGGTATGCATATAAATATGTCCAAGGTCCCCAGTACTAATATTTAAATGCAGTTTATTTACGGATGGATGCCATATCAAAGTGAGCCCTCCAAAGTCAGATGCTGTCGACTTTTACAATTACAAGGGCTGGTACTCTGTAATTCTTTTGGCTTTAGTTGACCAGAAGTAAGTTTAAAACTTTTGTTGCCTTTAAAGTAAAGTTACTGTAACTCTAGTTGCATTCACATACAAATACCGGTTCAAGTACATTAATGTTGGCGCACCAGGAAGATGCAACGAATCAAAAGTGTACGAGAAATCGGATCTCAAGATTCTCATACAAGATTCCGAGATTTTTCGAGATATGGCTAAGGAAATCGAAGGAATTATGGTGCCAGTCAATATTTTGGGTGACTCGGCGTTCCGATCTTCCAAAAACCTAATGAAGCCGAATCCATTTTCACCGACTGCTCCGCCATGGGAACGACTTTTAATCTTTCTTTAATCTCTTTCAAAATGCCGTCAAGTAGTTGAAAACGCCTTCGGCCATTTAAAGGCTTGGTCCCGTCCACTTGAAAAAGGGATTGAAATGGCTCCTAGACATGGCAACTCCATGTTTAAATGTGCCTGCGTTTTGCAGAAGTTTCTTAATGAAACGTCCCCACTTACCTCTGAAAATGCCGAATTATTTGAGCAGTAAAACCCAGAATTTTTTCTGGAACTACCGGAGGTGAATATGACCATCGGAGACCGCAGAAGGGAAGCAGAAATAATAAGGGAAGAAAACCCTCAAAATTAAAAAATTTATTTTTTTAAAAATTTTTTAAAAAAGAAAAAAAAAAAATTTTTTAAAAAAAATTTTTTTTTTTTTTATTTAAAAAAAAAAAAACAAAAAAAAAAAAAAAAAAAAAAAAAAAAAAAAAAAATAAAAAAAAAAAAAAAAAAAACCCCAGCTCACCGGCAGTTTATTGATAAGATTGAGACTGGTCACTGTCCATCTACCTAAACAAACTAGGGACTATCTGGACGACACAGGCCTGTGCACACATGTGTTACTTCGGGCCGTAAATGAATCCCACGATCGGTCACGTATTGCATGCAGACTTCGCGGGAATTAGTTATCTAAGTAGTTCACATATCTGTATCCAGCTGTTAATGTTTTGATAGGATAAACCATGTATCTGATAAATGTAACCCAGAGTAGACCTAAGTAAATACCCTTTGACCCGAGAACATGTATATAAACCCCGTGCCTTACTCAATAAAAATTAGTACGAAAGGTATTCTTGACGTATTCACTTCTCCGCAGCCCAATTTGTACTGTACTTATTGCGGCGACTACTGCCACTGGTAATGTACTTGAGGCAAGCAAAAAAAAAACAATTTCAGCACTAGGATTTACTTTGAATCCAACATTTGGTGACCCCCGATTTTGAATCGCAACTTGTTCAAATTGGGACTCCAATTTGACATCGCATCAGATCAATTTTTTTGATCAACAACACCTCCGCATCTTAAAAGGAATTATAGTTCAATTTGAACTCGCAGCAAGATCATTGTTTGATCATCATTTTGAACCGCATTTTTGTTCAAATCTGGATTTAATTAACCAGAACTAATCACGGTAGTGATTTATTGGTCAACAAGGCGACCACCCCGAAACGTTATTTCTATACTCCTATCAACTTGGCGATAGTCAGGAAAAGAAAAAGCAGGCAATTAAGGTCAACAAGACGACCGAAAATTCAATTTAAAGAGTACGATCAACTTGGCGATCAAAACTCAAAGCTCAGTTGTGGTCAACTAGGCGAACCGATCTGACATTTACAGATTGATTACGATCCATTGTTCTTTATTTATAAACCACGGTGTGAGTCGAGGCACATCATATCAAAATACCTCTTAAAGGTTATTAAATAAATTACAATGGCGTCTTCAAGTATTCAGTCTTTATTGGATGAGCAGCATGCGCTGGGCGAGCGCATTCAAGCCTTAATAAGGAATTTTAAAAAGGATTCCGATAGCAGGAATACTAAACCTGCATATTATACGGAGCGGCTTGCAAATCTGGATGGTCTCTGGTCGAATTTGGCAATCAGGGATTCAAAAATACAGACAGCCTACTGAATCTATGGATCATAGATATTTCTTAAATAATTATTTCATTGAAATTAAAAATTTGGTCGTTGAATATAAAGGTATAT
Source organism: Drosophila rufa (assembly GCA_018153105.1). NCBI lineage: Eukaryota > Metazoa > Arthropoda > Insecta > Diptera > Drosophilidae > Drosophila > Drosophila rufa. The sequence goes on from JAECXS010000135.1 coordinate 1,004,051, forward strand.
TCGACACCAATCTTGCCGCGTTAAAAATCGAAACTGAATCGATTGCATCAACGGAAGAGGATTTAGAAAGTGAATCTATGTTCCGCGAGCAACGGGCACTGATAGATACCTTGGAGCGCATCATGAATAAATTAACGCTCGAAACATGCCAGAATTTTCAGGCAATTATTTTAGAATATTGGAATGAAATAAAGAAAATTCATGTCCAAATTCACAAGAAATTTAAAAATCCGCAGGAATTGGGATATGACGATACCCGATATCTGATGGCCGAAGATGCCATCATATCCTTCCAAGTCATGATCGGCAGAGGAAGGAACCATGAAAGTATAGTTAGTTCCCCTACGACGGCAGCATTACCTTTGCCAAAGGTCACAATTCCCAAATTTGATGGGAATTATTTACAATGGCAACAATTTCATGATCTATTTAAGAAAATGATCCATGAATCAACAATACCCACTATCCAGAAAATGTGGTATTTAAAAACGAATCTGCAAGGAGAAGCAGAACGCTTAATTTGTCATTTGTCGCTTACAGAAAGCAATTATGCGACAGCATGGAAAATGTTGCAAGAGCGATATAGCAACAAAAGAGTGCTCTGCAACACTCTTATTCAAAAATTGTTAGATTATGCACCCGTATCTAACGATGCCAAAGGAATAAAGGCACTGCATGATAACATAAAGGAAACGTTATCAGCATTAAATAACATCGAAATTAAGACAGACAATTGGGATCCAATCCTTCTGCATCTACTGACAAAGAAACTGGATCGCCAAACACATTTACTGTATGAACAGTCGATTCCGGATACAAGGAATTTACAATCCATACAGGAATTTTTGGAATTTTTGGAGCAAAGATTTCTTACACTGGAGGCAATCTCCGGCGAAAAATCCAAAAGGGCGAGCACATGTGCTGCAGGAGCAGAAACACAGTTCAATTGTTTCTTTTGTAAGAAACCAAATCATAGCATTTATAAATGTAATCATTTTCTAAAAAAGACTCCAGCAGAGCGCCTCAACTGGACACAGAAAAATCAATTATGTGTCAAATGTCTGAGTGCATTCTGCATTTGGAAAAGGCAGCTGACAACAAGGACGTAATTACTGCGGCGTCAGTAAGTGGAAAACAGTCTAGCTATATACTCTTAGCCACGGCTAGAGTCATCGTCCAAGGAAATAATGGACAAATTGCGGAATTCAGAGCACTATTAGACTCTGGATCCCAAATAAACGCGATTTCTGAGAGAGCAATTCAGAAGTTGTCACTAAGAACCACCAATTCTATGCTTAAAATTAAAGGCATAGGTGGAAAGGCCCACACATCGAACTCAAGAGTCAACGTGGAGATAAGGTCTAAACATGGAAACTTTGTCTCCAGACTAGAAGCGATGGTATTGCCTTACATAGTTGCCGATCAGCCTACGTATCAGATTTCGACGGAAAATTGGAAGATACCAAATAACATAAGTTTGGCCGACCCTGATTTTGGAAGTCCAGCCAAAATAGATATGCTGATTGGAGCTGAACACTATTTTAAAATCATGCAGTCCGAGAGCATACACCTCCAAAAGGGACTGCCAAAACTCCAAAATACCAAACTTGGCTGGATTATAGCTGGAAAGGTATTGGATCAACGAGCAACATCTTCTGTGTGTGCTGTACTCACGGAAGAGGAGAAAGTTGATGAACAGCTCGTAAAGTTCTGGGAGCTTGACAATTTTCATCCAGATAAAAAGTGTTACTCGCCAATAGAAAAGCAATGTGAGTCTCACTTTCTGGAAAATCTTCAGCGAGCACAAGACTCGAGATTCATTGTCCAACTACCCTTTCTGGAGCATACCTCAGCGCTGGGGGAGAGTCGTGACATTGCCACGCGACGATTCTTATCCCTGGAGAAAAGCCTGCAGAAAGATCAGGCGATCAAACAAGGCTACATTGACTTCATGAAGGAATATGAAGTACTTGGACACATGAAGGAAGTTCCATTAGTAAATCTTCCAATAAAACATTACTTCATACCGCATCATTGCGTCTTGAAACCGGAGAGTCACACAACGAAGCTGCGTGTTGTATTTGATGCATCAGCAGTAACTTCTTCTGGGAAATCACTAAATGATTTATTGCACAAAGGACCAACAGTGCAAAGCTCTTTAATGTCTATACTGCTTCGTTTTAGAATACACAAATACGTATTCACAGCCGACATTGAAAAAATGTACAGACAAATATGGATCAACCCAAAAGATCAGCACTTTCAAATGATAGTATGGAGAAACGATCCATCGGAAGACATAAAATATTTCCGTCTGAAGACAGTCACGTATGGCACAAAATCAGCGCCATATTTAGCAACAAAGTGCTTGGAGCATTTAGCAAATAAACAAATGCAGCATTATGCGGTTGGATCTCATGCGCTTAAAAATGATTTCTATGTGGATGATTGCATCACTGGCGCAGATACAATACCAGAAGCTCTGCAAATAAGAACTGAGCTCAACAAAATGTTACTAAGCTCCGGCTTCAAATTGCGAAAATGGTGCACAAACAACACGCAACTGCTACAGGGATTGAACAAAGAAGACATCATCCCTGAAGTTCAATTGGAAGACACTGCGTATGAGGATTGCAGTGTCAAAACTCTTGGGATTATCTGGAATCCCAAGATTGACAAACTTTGCGGCAAAACACAAATTGCCACAAATTCTAAAATCACGAGACGCGACGTTGTCTCAGAAATATTTAAAATATTTGATCCTCTTGGACTATTTTCTCCAGTCGTCATAAAGGCCAAAATATTTATGCAGGGTCTGACCAAGGAAAAATACGAATACAATGAGGAGTTACCGGAACATTTACAAAAGCAATGGATTGCGTTCCGAGAAAGCTTACAGGCTTTAAACGATATAAAGATCCCAAGACATGTCTTCGAAGGCAAAATACCCACGTCGAAGGAAATACACACATTTGTGGATGCATCAGAAAGTGCGTATGCAGCGGCAGTGTACCTTCGTGCAGTGCACAAGGACAAGAGGGTGACTGTGCAATTGCTATGTGCAAAATCGCATTTAGCACCAGTCAACGCGATTACCCTTCCTCGTTTGGAGTTAAAGGCTGCAGTGCTGGGAGCACAATTAACGTCCACGGTAAAGGAACAACTCTCAATGCAAGCGGTTCCTACATATTTCTGGGCAGATTCAGAAATTGTTCTGTCTTGGATAAACAGTCCTACCACAATTAAGGATAAATTTGTGGCGACACGAATCACGACGATTCAAGAAACATCGCTACAAAGGGAATGGAGGCATGTCCCATCCGAACAGAACGCCGCGGATGTCGCATCAAGAGGAATATGTGGCTCCAAATTCGCACAACATAGCCTTTGGTTGTTTGGCCCACTATTTTTATATGGTCCTTCCTCAAAGTGGCCAGCACCGTTTATTGCCTCCAAAATTGAACGCATGTCCAAGGCTGCAGAAACCTCTTTGGGAGCAGTTAAAGAGGAAGATTTGATCAGCACTATAAATCACGGGAATTCATTTTCCAAACTACTACGGATAGTAGCATACATCATGCGGATAAAACAAAGACCGCTAGTTGCAGGAGCAACAATTAATATGGATGAGCTGGAACAAGCCAGAAAAATAGTCCTTCGTATCATCCAGCAGAAGTATTTCACCGCAGACTTCAAGAATTTGAAGAAATCTCGAGAAGTAGAAAAGGGCAGCAACATAAGCTCGCTCACACCATTTATAGATCAGGACGATCTCATCAGAGTTGGAGGCAGATTGGAAGCATCTGAATTAGCATATGATGCAAAGCACCCTATACTGCTTCCATACAATGACTCTATAGTCAAGCTGATCTTTGAAAAAATGCACAAAGATAACATGCACTGCGGAGCCCAAGCGTTAGTGGCCACGTCACGACAAAGATATTGGGCTATAAAGGCGAAAACAATTGCTAGAAATGTCGTTCTCAGTTGTGTAAAATGTACCCGAGCAAAGCCTAAATTAATGGAACAAATTATGGGACATTTACCACCATTAAGAGTAACGCAAGCAAGGCCATTTCTTAATGCTGGCGTAGATTATTGTGGACCTTTTAAAATCCACTATAAAATTCGTGGAAAGAAACCACACACAGCATATATTGCAATATTCTGCTGCTTCGCTACAAAGGCAGTCCATCTGGAGCTAGTAAGCGATCTTACTACGGAGGCGTTTTTGGGAGCACTGCGTCGTTTTATAAGTCGACGTGGGAAATGCCAAACGCTGCATTGTGATAATGCAACCAATTTTGTTGGAGCCAGGAATAAGCTTCAGGAATTGGAAGATGCCATATTTACGGAGAAAGCCAAAGCAAGAATTATTGAAAGTTGCAACAACAAAGGAGTGCATTTCAAATTTATCCCGCCAAGGGCACCCCATTTTGGAGGATTATGGGAAGCTGCTGTAAAATCAGCTAAGCATTTGTTGCTTAAGAACGTCCCCACAGCTAATCTAACCTATGAAGAGCTAGAGACGGTTATAGTCGAGATTGAGGCTATCTTAAATTCTCGGCCCTTAGTTCCGATGTCATCGGATCCAAATGATATGACCGTTATTACTCCTGGTCATTTCCTTATTGGAGAACCGCTTACCGCTCAAGCTGACAGCGAGCCCTCACAGCAACCACAGTCATTGGGGCAAGGTGGCAAGCTGTGTTTAAGCTCAAGCATGCCTTTTGGAGTCAATGGTCAACCGACTATCTTCAACAACTGCAGCAAAGGCAAAAGTGGAGGCGATCATCAGCAAACATTAAGGAAGGAGCGTTGGTGTTAATAAAAGAAGACAACACTCCAGTACTGCAGTGGCCAATGGGACGAGTCATCAAGGTCTTTCATGGAAAGGACAATTTTGTCAGAGTAGTTAAGGTGAAGACGGCAAAAGGATATTTCAACGAGATATCCAGCATATAGCTCCATTATTTTCAGAAGAAGAGCCGGTGCATAAACACCCAGCCTCCGAGGACACTGAAGACAACAGCGTTGAGGAGCATGCAACAAAACGAAAGAGACCATCAACAATGTCTACTTTAGCAATGACATTGATTGTAATGCTTTTAGTGTTACCGCTGACTGTTGCCCAATCAATCAACGTGACACAGTTTATGTCAAGGCCTGGAATTTTCTTCGAAAAAATTGGAAAGGGTCAACTCGCCACCTCGGATTGGTCCATAGTGGTGTACTACAATCTGAATCCCTACTGGCATGATATGAACACATTTTCTTTGGGAGTTACAAAAATTGGTCACCTATGCACACAATTTCCACACAAAGAAGCATGTACAAGTATGTACCATCACTTAAAGCATCTGGAGGAGGACCTGCAAGCTGAAAATATGCTATTAGCAAAAACTCGGAAGCAGAGAGCACCACTCGATATTGTTGGAAATATAGCCAGTAGTCTTTTTGGCGTATTAGATTCAACATATGCAAAAGATATGGCTGACACTATAACAAAGGTTAAGGGTAATGAGGAACACTTATTAACCTTATTAAAAAATCAAACGTCGTTGATAGATTCAACAATAAATGTCATAAAAAGAGATGAAGTTTCCAACTCGAAGCGACTAAAATTGATTGAGGATTACATTGCTGACACAAAAAGTGCCAGTAGCGCTTTTAATAAACTGTCTTGGTATACATCACTGTCAACACAACTCTCTATGCTGGCTTCGAATCTCCAACGTGTACAAACGGAAATAATTAACATATTGACAGATATTCGCCACAACAAAATAAGTCCAATGTTAATATCACCACGACAGTTAAAAGAGCAATTGGTACAAATAAGAAGTCACCTAAAGGTTGGACAAATTCTCCCAGTTTCTCCAAGTAGCATCCTCATGGCATACCAGATGATGAAGGGCGAAGCAGCTATTGTAAATGATCGCATCATCATTAAAGTCAGATTTCCGTTGGTGTCATCACAAGTATTGGACATCTACAAGCTGACTCCGATTCCATTCGTATCTAGAAATGGGATCCAGTCAATAGAAACAAGGGCACCCTTTCTTGCCATTAACAGTCATCGTGATGAATTCATAGAAATGTCTGATGCTGACATGAAGACTTGCCAGGAAAGGGTAAAGAATGACTTCATCTGCTACAATAAACAAGCAATGTTTTCATCAGAAACAAGTTGTGAAATGAAATAATTTCATAATAAAACGGATGCTTCTTGCAAAATAATCAATACAAAAAGATCGTTTCTCTGGCTTGGAACGTATGCCGAAAATCAATGGATCTTTGCAACAAATTCATGCTTGAAGCTATCTGCTGTGTGTGTAGATGGAACATCCGACATTGAGTTACAAGGTCTGGTTGTTTAATTGCCAAGCCTGGATGTACAATTCGAAACACATTAATGACAATCACGACACGAGGAAGTACAGAAACTAAACTTCAGGCATCATATGCTCGGTTTGGAGACATCGATCTAACAGAAATCATGACGACAAGCTCCAAGACTACAAATTCCGTCGATGTTAACAAATTGAATGTTAATGAATTACTTCAAAGAAGGATGGAACTGTTCCCGAAAGATACGTTCAAGCTACCACACAGCCTTTCAACGATTGAGCACCATCACATCGCCATTTATATTGGATTAATATTTATAATGGTTATTAGCATCATCCACTTTGTCAAAAAATGGCAAAGGACTCAACAACGTCAACGAGGTTGTAGCTCACCTGCAAAATCAGCAACTCTCGCAACGCAACCATTTACAATCAACATTAATGATTGTTGAACATCCGTTCAACGGGCGGGAGAATGTACAATTTCGTGGACTAGAAATTGCTCGCAGCTGCCACCGGCAGTTTATTGATAAGATTGAGACTGGTCACTGTCCATCTACCTAAACAAACTAGGGACTATCTGGACGACACAGGCCTGTGCACACATGCGTTACTTCGGGCCGTAAATGAATCCCACGATCGGTCACGTATTGCATGCAGACTTCGCGGGAATTAGTTATCTAAGTAGTTCACATATCTGTATCCAGCTGTTAATGTTTTGATAGGATAAACCATGTATCTGATAAATGTAACCCAGAGTAGACCTAAGTAAATACCCTTTGACCCGAGAACATGTATATAAACCCCGTGCCTTACTCAATAAAAATTAGTACGAAAGGTATTCTTGACGTATTCACTTCTCCGCAGCCCAATTTGTACTGTACTTATTGCGGCGACTACTGCCACTGGTAATGTACTTGAGGCAAGAGAAAAAAAACAATTTCAGCTTACTTTGAATCCAACAGTATCAGTAGCTTTTCCTTATTTGCTCAAAAAGCTCACCGTTTTTCTTCCTTTTTCAGAAGGGCACTCAGAAACTGAAGAAGCAAGCGAAATGTTTGACGCAAACCCGATGGAAATGTTTGAATCAGAACGTGCAAATGATTTTGAATAAATATATATTTTTTAAATGAAGTGAAAGTGTATATTATTGTGTACTTTTTATTTATTTATTTTCAATAGCACATATTTGCTAGTATCACAATACCTCCGCCCAATTTGGAGTAATTTTTATTGATATGCTCCGACTCACATCAAGTGGGCGGAGTTAAGGACAAATGTGTAATAATATTATTTACATTAAACTCAAGGGACATTTCAACATATAACAAAAATACAGGATCATGAATTTCAAAGTTAGATTTGCAAAGTTGCAAGGCAATAGGCCGAAAATTACGAGACGGCCTTATAGGTATTGCGAATCGAATTTGGCCAAGAAGGTGAAAAGAGTTGATGTGTTCAGTGATCAGCTTGTGCAGGAACATCACTCCATGGCAGGTCCGGCAATCCTTGAGCGAGGGCAGGTTCAGTAGGCGCAGTCTGCCAACGTAGGATGGCAGGTGGCGATGAGGTTCCCAGTTTAATCCCCGTAAGGCAAACAAAAGGAACTGTTTCTGTACCGATTCGATAAGGTCCTGATATTTAGCGTATTGAGGCGACTACACGCACCAGCATTTTCAAAATGCGTGGCAATAGGCTCTAAACTTTTTGAAATCCATAAAAACAAAAAAAGTCCAAGCAAACACTTTTCACATAATTTGTAGAACTTTTTTAGAAACTGACAAAACTGCTGTGAGGGTCCTCAGACCAAAAAGGCGCCAGGACCTGACCGGATCCCGAACTGGGCAACAAAACTTGTTCTGCCGCATACCCGAAGGAAATTGCAGGCCTGTTTTGTAAGGGATTGAGCCAGGGTACGTTTCCTGACAGATGGAAACGCTGAAACTTCTGCTTCTCTCGAAGCCCGGGAAACCAGAGGGCCTGATAGATATCCTCTTATAGACCCATCTGCCTGTTGGAAACAATAGCAAAGTCTTCGAGATCGCATCTAGACTGGACGCGTCAATTGAAGCCGGAGAAGGACTGTCACCAAACCAATTCGGTTTCCTGAATGGGAAATCCACTCTGGACGCGATCTCCATGGTCACCGACAAGGCTGCTAGAGCAATACTAGGCACGGAAGGGCGGAACCAAGAATTATTACTTGGTGGTGACATTGGGTTTTCACCCTGGGGGCTTTGAGGTCCTTTAATATCCTCGGATATCATCCCACTATCAATATCTGTTGAATGTTGTATCTCTGTGATATTGTCACTTTGTCACTTCCTATTCCTGTCAAAAGCAAACAAACCGAGTTGTAAGAGGAAGACAAATTACATATTTTAATTTCCAGGACGAAAGAAATGGATAAATACGCAAAAATTCGTGAAATCTAGGCTATGTCGAGTGGGGTGTTTTTCTCAGCCACTCACATAACTACAGCTCTCACCGAAAAGTGAAGGCGGATGATTTTAATCAGATCGGCGCATATAAGCTAAGAGCGGAGCTATTACGAAGCCACGACAGAATTGTACAACTTGCTTCTCTGGAACCGCTATCCCTGAGAACTGTCTGGACCCTTCTGAGTTGTTATGACAACCTTCCTTGTACGTTTGATTGATATAAAGTCATATTTAGAAACGTTATGGCCAGTTTTGGGAGAAGGATGTTCCTAGAAACAGTGAAGAGTTTTTCAGGGAGAACTTCCGCATAACCAAGATAGCCTTCGCGGATTTAGTAGAACGGTTACCACTACTTGAAAAGAAGAATACGAATTTTAGGTTGGCTATTCTCTTGGACAAAAGGATTGCGGTTTCCCTCTTCACACTGGGCTCCTCTGCTGTGTTATCACCAGATATCCTTCCATCCAACTTCCTAACCCAAGAGAGCGTCGAGGAGAACATTGCCGGCTTTAATACTCTAGGATTTCCCCAGTGCTATGGCGCCATAGGTATGCATATAAATATGTCCAAGGTCCCCAGTACTAATATTTAAATGCAGTTTATTTACAGATGGATGCCATATCAAAGTGAGCCCTCCAAAGTCAGATGCTGTCGACTTTTACAATTACAAGGGCTGGTACTCTGTAATTATTTTGGCTTTAGTTGACCATAAGTAAGTTTAAAACTTTTGTTGCCTTTAAAGTAAAGTTACTGTAACTCTAGTTGCATTCACATACAAATACCGGTTCAAGTACATTAATGCTGGCGCACCAGGAAGATGCAACGACTCAAAAGTGTACGAGAAATCGGATCTCAAGATTCTCATACAAGATTCCGAGATTTTTCGAGATATGGCTAAGGAAATCGAAGGAATTATGGTGCCAGTCAATATTTTGGGTGACTCGGCGTTCCGATCTTCCAAAAACCTAATGAAGCCGAATCCATTTTCACCGACTGCTCCGCCATGGGAAAGACTTTTAATTTTTCTTTAATTTCTTTCAAAATGCCGTCAAGTAGTTGAAAACGCCTTCGGCCATTTAAAGGCTTAGTCCCGTCCACTTGAAAAAGGGATTGAAATGGCTCCCAGACATGGCAACTCCATGTTTAAATGTGCCTGCGTTTTGCAGAACTTTCTTAATGAAACGTCCCCACTTACCTCTGAAAATGCCGAATTATTTGAGCAGTAAAACCCAGAATTTTTTCTGGAACTGCCGGAGGTGAATATGACCATCGGAGACCGCAGAAGGGAAGTGTTACGTCGGTGTTGTCGTGGTGCCTCAGTCCTTGGAGGACATTGGGCTGAGGAAGTGGCCGCCCGGATAGCAGACACGATTTGTGCAGCTGTGCTCGCCGGATTTGGGGTGGGTTCTTTGGACGCCACTATCCTCTCCAAACGTAATCAGAACAATTATTTACGTGCCTGAAAAATAGAAGAAATCGTTCGTCAGTCTGTCTTTCTGTCCACATTGCCCCGCAAGCATATTTTAGCTTGATCGTGAAAACGATCGGGCTATGTTTTGGCCGTTTTCCCTCCCCATTCGCAAACTTCGTGCGCCTTTGGATCGTCGCGGGCCATGCAATACGATCCCCTTTTGTACATGTCGTTCGTCAAAAGTTATGTAATTTTCTTGACCCAGTCTTCCAGTTGTACCGATGCCCCCCTTTTAATGTGTTTCTACTAATGCATTTTGTTGGTTTAAGTTCACATTACAAGTTTATTATAAAGGTAGTTCAAACATGTATTGGACATGAAGGTGTGTCAATAGGTGTTGTTATAGCTATTCTGAATTGATTAATATTTTTGGGTGTACTTAGCACTTAGGTGTATTTAGAATATAGTGTTTCTTTGGGAAGCTAATATTTTTGTCATATGGTATGTAGTGCATATGGTGGGCACCATTATAAATACATATATATATGTTTGATAGTATTGGGAAAAATGTGCCGCTGACTCACCCTCTGTTATTCCATCGTTGAGAGCTCTCGTTCCGGAGTTGAGGTTTTATTTGTGGAAAAGGTTAAGAATTAAGCATATATATATATATATATATCGTGCTGTGTTTTAGGGCTTGAAATTCACTAAATGCACAAAAATGTTTCTTAATGATTTAAAGACTACACATAAAAAAAATAAGAAATGTATTGATGTTGAGAAATGAGTTTATATGTGTTGTGGCGGCTTTGCTTTTATATTTTTGTTGTCGGATTGTTTATGTTAGGTCGTTGTTGAACCAGGATCATCTTTGTTGGTGAATTGGTTGCTCCTTCATGTTGGTCGAGGCTCCTCAATTACTTTTCCGATCTCTTGGCTATCCGAGATATCCTTCAGGGTTTTATGATGTTGAAAATTGGGGTTGTGGTTGAAGGTTGCACAGTTTATTGCAAAATGTTGAATGTCCTTCAGGATTCACATGGTCCGCGGCACTGTTCGACGGGACTGTTCGACTGACTGCGTCGCACATTTTTTCGCGGTCGCGAAAAGCTATCCGACTTTTAAACTTATGCGCTTTGTGCGCATTCACTTTGGTCTTGGGGGACTTCGACTCTTACCGACCAGACTTCCCGTCCTTAACTCTGACTTCGACTATCTTAGTACAGCTATATTGGGGTCTTTTATATCCAAAGACTGTGCCAAGTATTGCCTAGGAATCTCCGGAATGGAACACAAAAGTGTTCTCACCTAGTGTCATCTATTCCCCTCTTTTCGTCTATTGGCTGGGGTTATATTTGGGTCGTCTTTGTTCTAATGTTTGCTAGTTCAGCAAGATCTGCGGTGCTGGGTTGCAGCTGATTGCATGGCCCAATTTGGCGAGTTTGGGCGGTGTCATCTGGTCGAGCCACATTTTTGTGCAATCTTGCACGTGTTGATTTTCTTGCGCACTAGTACATTGGCTATTCTTGATTTTCTTCCGCGTTAACCAAATGACTCACGTCGGCCCTAACCGGCGTACGTAACAGAAGCAGAAATAATAAGGGAAGCATAGGTCTACGATTCAGTAAGTTTATTTATCTACTACTGTTTCAATGATGGCCAAGAATCGGTTTTGGAAATATATGTTGTCTTCCATTATTTGGGCAATTAGCTCTGACCTACAATCATCCTATCAATGGTATCAGGACCTTTTCCTTATTTCCTCCAAAAGCTCACCGTTTTTCTTCCTTTTTCAGATGGGCACTCAGAAACTGAAGAAGCAAGCGAAATGTTTGAAGCAAACCCGATGGAAATGTTTGAATCAGAACCTGCAAATGATTTTGAATAAATATATATTTTTTAAATGAAGTGAAAGTGTATATTATTGTGTACTTTTTATTTATTTATTTTCAATAGCACATATTTGCTAGTATCACAATACCTCCGCCCAATTTGGAGTAATTTTTATTGATATGCTCCGACTCACATCAAGTGGGCGGAGTTAAGGACAAATGTGTAATAATATTATTTACATTAAACTCAAGGGACATTTCAACATATAACAAAAATACACGATCGTGAATTTCAAGGTTAGATTTGCAAAGTTGCAAGGCAATAGGCCTAAAATTACGAGACGGCCTTATAGGTATTGCGAATCGAATTTGGCCAAGAAGGTGAGACGAGTTGATGTGTTCAGTGATCAGCTTGTGCAGGAACAAAACTTGTTCTGCCGCATACCCGAAGGAAATTGCAGGCCTGTTTTGTAAGGGATTGAGCCAGGGTACGTTTCCTGACAGATGGAAACGCTGAAACTTCTGCTTCTCTCGAAGCCCGGGAAACCAGAGGGTCTGATATCCTCTTATAGACCCATCTGCCTGTTGGAAACAATAGCAAAGTCTTCGAGATCGCATATAGACTGGATGCAGCAATTGTAGCCGGAGAAGGACTGTCACCAAACCAATTCGGTTTCCTGAATGGGAAATCCACTCTGGACGCGATCTCCATGGTCACCGACAAGGCTGCTAGAGCAATATTAGGCACGGAAGGGCGGAACCAAGAATTATTACTTGGTGGTGACATTGGGTTTTCACCCTGGGGGTTTTGAGGTCCTTTAATATCCTCGGATATCATCCCACTATCAATATCTGTTGAATGTTGTATCTCTGTGATATTGTCACTTTGTCACTTCCTATTCCTGTCGACTGTCAAAAGCAAACAAACCGAGTTGTAAGAGGAAGACAAATTACATATTTTAATTTTCAGGACGAAAAAAATGGATAAATACGCAAAAATTCGTGAAATCTAGGCTATGTCGAGTGGGTTGTTTTCCTCAGCCAATCACATAACTACAGCTCTCACCGAAAAAGTGAAGGCGGATGATTTTAATCAGATCGGCGCATATAAGCTAAGAGCGGAGCTATTACGAAGCCACGACAGAATTGTTAAACTTGCTTCTCTGGAACCGCTATCCCTGAGAACTGTCTGGACCCTTCTGAGTTGTTATGACAACCTTGCTTGTACGTTTGATTGATATAAAGTCATATTTAAAAACGTTATGGCCAGTTTTGGGAGAAGGATGTTCCTAGAAACAGTGAAGAGTTTTTCAGGGAGAACTTCCGCATAACCAAGATAGCCTTCGCGGATTTAGTAGAACGGTTACCACTACTTGAAAAGAAGAATACGAATTTTAGGTTGGCTATTCTCTTGGACAAAAGGATTGCGGTTTCCCTCTTCACACTGGGCTCCTCTGCTGTGTTATCACTAGATATCCTTCCATCCAACTTGCTAACCCAGGAGAGCGTCGAGGAGTACATTGCCGGCTTTAATTCTTTAGGATTTCCCCAGTGCTATGGCGCCATAGGTATGCATATAAATATATCCAAGGTCCCCAGTACTAATATTTAAATGCAGTTTATTTACAGATGGATGCCATATCAAAGTGAGCCCTCCAAAGTCAGATGCTGTCGACTTTTACAATTACAAGGGCTAGTACTCTGTAATTCTTTTGGCTTTAGTTGACCATAAGTAAGTTTAAAACTTTTGTTGCCTTTAAAGTAAAGTTACTGTAACTCTAGTTGCATTCACATACAAATACCGGTTCAAGTACATTAATGTTGGCGCACCAGGAAGATGCAACGATTCAAAAGTGTACGAGAAATCGAATCTCAAGATTCTCATACAAGATTCCGAGATTTTTCGAGATATGGCTATGGAAATCGAAGGAATTATGGTGCCAGTCAATATTTTGGGTGACTCGGCGTTCCGATCTTCCAAAAACCTAATGAAGCCGAATCCATTTTCACCGACTGCTCCGCCATGGGAAAGACTTTTAATCTTTCTTTAATCTTTTTCAAAATGCCGTCAAGTAGTTGAAAACGCCTTCGGTCATTTAAAGGCTTGGTCGCGTCCACTTGAAAAAGGGATTGAAATGGCTCCCAGACATGGCAACTCCATGTTTAAATGTGCCTGCGTTTTGCAGAACTTTCTTAATGAAACGTCCCCACTTACCTCTGAAAATGCCGAATTATTTGAGCTGTAAAACCCAGCATTTTTTCTGGAACTGCCGGAGGTGAATATGACCATCGGAGACCGCAGAAGGGAAGCAGAAATAATAAGGGAAGCATAGCTCTACGATTCAGTAAGTTTATTTATCTACTACTTTTTCAATGATGGCCAAGAATCGGTTTTGGAAATATATGTTGTCTTCCATTATTTGGGCAATTAGCTCTGACCTACAATCATCCTATCAATGGTATCAGGACCTTTTCCTTATTTCCTCCAAAAGCTCACCGTTTTTCTTCCTTTTTCAGATGGGCACTCAGAAACTGAAGAAGCAAGCGAAATGTTTGAAGCAAACCCGATGGAAATGTTTGAATCAGAACCTGCAAATGATTTTGAATAAATATATATTTTTTAAATGAAGTGAAAGTGTATATTATTGTGTACTTTTTATTTATTTATTTTCAATAGCACATATTTGCTAGTATGACAATACCTCCGCCCAATTTGGAGTAATTTTTATTGATATGCTCCGACTCACATCAAGTGGGCGGAGTCAAGGACAAATGTGTAATAATATTATTTACATTAAACTCAAGGGACATTTCAACAAATAACAAAAATACAGGATCATGAATTTCAAAGTTAGATTTGCAAAGTTGCAAGGCAATAGGCCGAAAATTACGAGACGGCCTTATAGGTATTGCGAATCGAATTTGGCCAAGAAGGTGAGACGAGTTGATGTGTTTAGTGATCAGCTTGTGCAGGAACATCACTCCATGGCAGGTCCGGCGATCCTTGAGCGAGGGCAGGTTCAGTAGGCGCAGTCTGCCAACGTAGGATGGCAGGTGGCGATGAGGTTCCCAGTTTAATCCCCGTAAGGCAAACAAAAGGAACTGTTTCTGTACTGATTCGATAAGCTCCTGATATTTAGCGTATTGAGGCGACCATACGCACCAGCATTTTCAAAATGCGTGGCAAAGGCTCTAAACTTTTTGAAATCCATAAAAACAAAAAAAGTCCAAGCAAACACTTTTCACATAATTTGTAGAACTTTTTTAGAAACTGACAAAACTGCTGTGAGGGTCCTCAGACCAAAAAGGCGCCAGGACCTGACCGGCTCCCGAACTGGGCAACAAAACTTGTTCTGCCGCATACCCGAAGGAAATTGCAGGCCTGTTTTGTAAGGGATTGAGCCAGGGTACGTTTCCTGACAGATGGAAACGCTGAAACTTCTGCTTCTCTCGAAGCCCGGGAAACCAGAGGGTCTGATATCCTCTTATAGACCCATCTGCCTGTTGGAAACAATAGCAAAGTCTTCGAGATCGCATCTAGACTGGACGCGTCAATTGAAGCCGGAGAAGGACTGTCACCAAACTAATTCGGTTTCCTGAATGGGAAATCCACTCTGGACGCGATCTCCATGGTCGCCGACAAGGCTGCTAGAGCAATATTAGGCACGGAAGGGCGGAACCAAGAATTATTACTTGGTGGTGACATTGGGTTTTCACCCTAGGGGCTTTGAGGTCCTTTAATATCCTCGGATATCATCCCACTATCAATATCTGTTGAATGTTGTATCTCTGTGATATTGTCACTTTGTCACTTCCTATTCCTGTCGACTGTCAAAAGCAAACAAACCGAGTTGTAAGAGGAAGACAAATTACATATTTTAATTTCCAGGACGAAAGAAATGGATAAATACGCAAAAATTCGTGAAATCTAGGCTATGTCGAGTGGGGTGTTTTCCTCAGCCAATCACATAACTACAGCTCTCAACGAAAAAGTGAAGTCGGATGATTTTAATCAGATCGGCGCATATAAGCTAAGAGCGGACCTATTACGAAGCCACGACAGAATTGTAAAACTTGCTTCTCAGGAAGCGCTATCCCTGATAACTGTCTGGACCCTTCTGAGTTGTTATGACAACCTTCCTTGTACGTTTGATTGATATAAAGTCATATTTAGAAACGTTATGGCCAGTTTTGGGAGAAGGATGTTCCTAGAAACAGTGAAGAGTTTTTCAGGGAGAACTTCCGCATAACCAAGATAGCCTTCGCGGATTTAGTAGAACGGTTACCACTACTTGAAAAGAAGAATACGAATTTTAGGTTGGCTATTCTCTTGGACAAAAGGATTGCGGTTTCCCTCTTCACACTGGGCTCCTCTGCTGTGTTATCACCAGATATCCTTCCATCCAACTTCCTAACCCAGGAGAGCGTCGAGGAGAACATTGCCGGCTTTAATACTCTAGGATTTCCCCAGTGCTATGGCGCCATAGGTAAGCATATTGTAACGAACTATTTTCAACTGTTGGATCGCTACGTAAACGCCGCGACTAGCTCAGAGATCTTGTGTGTTCGTCCCACCAAATTTGTATTGCGTGACTGCCCGCGCCCCAAGAAAATGCAGTGATATCCGATTGGGACAAATCGGAAAACTTTATTAAGTTTTCTTTTCGCTGGAATTGGGTTCTGCGTCAGCTGGCTATTGCGGCTTGCCTGGTCGGCGACGTGCCTTCCTCGGCTCAAGATTCACTTCGTGCGTTTCTCGGCGGCGCTCCTCGACGGCGTCGCGGGCTCTCGTATTTCTTCCTACAACTTGTGGACTCCTGCGGCGTCGTTATCCAACGGCGTCTCTCCAGTTCCACCCGGCTTGTAGGACTCAAAAGTCTGCACAACCTTCCTTCGGGTCCGACCAGAATGATCCTGGGATCACCTGCTTCGTCGTGTTCCCTGAGGTCGATCTGGCTCTAGCCTGAGAAACAGATGTCCCGACAGGTCAAATCCGAGGATTCAGCCTTATCGTCAGTTCACCGTAACCCCGACGCCTGGCACAAACTCTTGATCCGCGCTCACCTTGCCGTAGCTCGTCCTTCTCTCGACTCTGCTCCTGTCCAGCACTCGTCTCCCCTCCAATCTTTGTGTCCGGCAGATCTCACCGTTGCAGTCTCAGCCTTGGCCTAGCGTCTTGACTCTGGTATCTTGATCTGGGTGTTGAGCACTCGGTTACTCGGTACTCTCACGGCCACGCACTCGATTTAATCCTCGCACTTGAATCTCGATATCTGGTTCTCTTGTCTCACTTGCTCTTCCGCTCGCGTATCTCGGTTACTCGGTACTCTCACGGCCACGCACTCGATTTAATCCTCGCACTTGAATCTCGATATCTGGTTCTCTTGTCTCACTTGCTCTTCCGCTCGCGTATCTTGGTTGTCTCCCTGAGCTGCGCCTGCGCCGTCCTTTTATAGGCTGCGGCGTGGTCCCGTTATTTCCCTTTTTGTTTTTGTGATGCAGTCGGTGTTACTGCTTGTGTTGCTGTTGGCGCTGGCTGCGCCTGCGCGTATGTTGCCGCGCGTACCCTCCCCTGTCCCAGAACATACTCGTCTCTTCTGTTCTAGCCCTCAATCTGGGGCTCCTTTATTGGGCGCGGTAAACTCCGGCCTCGCCGGCCGCGGATACCTTTATGCGGTATCGCGTACCCTCCGCGACGACCAACTTGGCCCATCGCTTCTGCCGCGCTCTCCCTCGCTGCCGTCTTGCCACAGCCGCGACCTCCGGTGGCCACTCCTCCTCCGCGATCGGCGTCCACGGCTCGCCTCTCGCGGCGTGCTGCCGCTGCAGCTCTGGCCTCTCCGGTGGGACACGAGCCTCGGGGCACGAGGATTGCCGCGCGAGCTTTGGGCCCGCCGGTGGCCACCCCCATGCCTCCTTCTCCAGCACCTCGTCGCTTTCCGCCGTCCTCTTCCTCTCCTGTGCCGGCCATCTCCATGTTTCGACCGCCTCGTGCCACGTCCTGCCCTCTGCCTCGACCACCCGTCGCTCCTCTGCTATCTGCCACGCCTCCTGCTGCTCCTGCAGCGGTGGTGAGGGCGGTGGCGGTGGTGTTGTTGGCGGTGGCGGCGGCGGTGTCGTTGGTAGTGGCGGCGGTGTTGGCGGTGTTGCCGGCTCCTCGGACGCTGGCGGCGGTGGTGGTTGAGGTTCCCACAGGCGGGCCTCCTCCTCCTCGGCCGTCTTGAGCAGCCTTCGCACTGCTGCCTCGGCTTCCTTCTGACGCCTCCTCTGGCTCGTCAGCTGGCCGTGAGTTATTTGGCGCGCCAGGAACATTTGCCGCCAGTCCCTCGTGCGGTCTGTGGGTGGCGCCACCCCGAGCGGGATAAGGCCCTTCCCTTGCCTCGCCAACTGGAGGCGGTAGGACTTGAGCCTCACCCGCTCCTCTCGTCGCAGGTGATCCTCTTCGTCCGAGGACACCTCCGGGGTGACCGAGTCCAACGCCCCCCCGGTCTCGTCATCGTCATCCGACGAGAGCAACACCACGGATCCAGCGTCGTCCGGTATCCGTGCCTCCTCTTCCGCGTCGTCCTCCAGCTCGACGTCCGGGATCTCGCCGCGGTCCTCCTCTTCCGACGGCGACGGAGAGCGCGACGCCAAGGGTGACGCGCACAGCTGGAGGTAGGATTCGGGATCCTGCCTCCATATCGCTGCGGGCTGTTCCCCGACGCCGGCCCCGCGTGCCTCGGATTCTCTGCCTTGCGTCTTGGTGGACATGTTGCTGCTGCTGCTTACGATTTTGAATAGGCAGATCCGCTCTGCTCTACTCTCCGTGTAACCTCCGTTCTTCCGCCGCGCTCCTGTTCCGTTATTTCGCAGGGCTTGTACCGGTAACGGGACTTGACCTCCGTGTACGCCTCCTACGAAATTCGCATCGGTGTGTGTCAGCCGGTAACGGTAGTCGCGGTTTTGACCCTCCTCTGACCCGCTCTCGCGCTCCTGTTTGTGTGTGTGCTCGTGTATCCGTGTGTGTTCCTTGTGTTGTGCCCGTTTCGATACACCGTATCGTCCTCTCTCTTTTCCCGCTAACGGAAAGTACAGTGCTCCCTCGATGTCGTGGTCGTTCCACTTTGTTCACTCCCGGGCTTTAGGTCGCTTATGTGTGCTGTTTTTTCCTTGCCGCTTTCCTCGTGCCGTAACTTGCAGATCACCGGCAAGGTGAACTTTGTGATTTTAAACGGCCCATCGAATTTTGGGGCCAGTTTCGCCGCGAAGCCCTCTACTGCCTTGGACAGGTGGTGCTCCTTGACCCAGACCTTGTCCCCAACCTTCGGCTTCCATGGTCGCCTTCGGAGATTGTAGTGACGCGCCTGATCCTGCGCCGCCCTTTCCATGTTTCTCCTGACCAACTCGAAGATTTCCATTAATTTTTGTGCGTTTTCCGTGGGTGTTTGTGTTTCCTTTCCTGTTCCGGTTGTCTGCTCGTCATACAGCGCGTTTGGGAGTCTCGGCTCTCTACCCTGCGTGATAAACGCTGGCGAATAGCCCGTTGTTTCCGCCACACTTGTATTCACGGCCAACTGCAATTCTGGCCATTTTTCATCCCACGTCCTCTGATCGGCTCCGGTGAATTGTGCGATCATTGTTTTCACGGTCCGGTTGGTTCTCTCCGTCGGGTTTTCTTGTGCCGTGTACGGTGCTGTAAACTGGTGTCGGACACCCAGTTCCTCCATTAACTTCTTGAACGCTCTGCTTGTGAACTGCACGCCGTTGTCGGTTATCATCATTTTAGGTACTCCGTATCGTGAAATTATCCGTTCTCTGATGGCCTTTTGAAGGGTTTCCGTGGTTGCCCTTCGCATGGGCACGATTTCGGTCCACTTTGAGAATCGATCCACCAAGACTAGTAGCATCGAATTCTCGTGTTTTGATCGTGGCAGGGGGCCGACGAAATCGGCGCATACCGTAGCCCATGGCTCCTCCGGAATTTGTGTTAACATTTTTCCGGCTGCCTGGAGTTGGTTAGGCTTCTATTTCATGCAGCTTTCACAGTTCCGCACATATTTCCGTACGTCTCGATGCATGCCCGGCCAGTGGTATCTTGCTGCCACTCTTGCAATTGTTTTCCGACTGCCCAGGTGTCCGGCCGTTGGCATGTCGTGATTTTCCGAGATGACCCTTTTTCTCGACTCGGTGGGTACGCACAGCTTCCAGGCGACTACGTCCTCGTTGCCAGCCCTGTGTGGAATATGTCGGTACAGCCGGTCGGCTTCTATCAGATAATCGGGGTATTTTTGTGGATTCTGCGTAACCTTTCCTTGCATTTCCTTTATCCAGGGGCATTGTGCTCGTTCTTGCAGATCGGTTTCCTTATTTTTCAGTCTTCGGCACGTTTCTGGTAGCGGCTGCCGAGACAGGGCGTCCGCTACTATGTTAAGCTGGCCCTTCCTGTATGCGATTTCAAAATCGTACTGTTGTAGCTCCAGCGCCCATCTCGCGATTCTGCCGGACGGACTCTCGATGCTATTCAACCACTTCAGGGCCATGTGATCGGTTATCACTTTGAAGTGGTAGCCCTCCAGGTAAGGTTTTAATTTCCTGATGGCCCACACGATCGCTAAACATTCTTTTTCTGTTGCAGAGTAATTCCTTTCAGCCCCGTTCAAGGATCGGCTGGAGTAGGAAATCACTCGCTCACCCTGGTCCGAATGTTGTGTGAGAATAGCACCGAGGTCGTAATCGCTGGCGTCTGTTTGAAGTACAAACGTTTTGCTGAAATCGGGGCATGCCAGGATTGGGTCAGCAACTAGCCTGGCCTTGACGGCTTCGAACGCTTGCTGGTGATCGTTCGTCCATTCCCATTTTGCTTTCTTCCAGAGGAGTGCGTTCAAGGGCTGTACTATGGTGGCAAAATCTGGTACGAATCGCCTATACCATGATGCCACCCCCAGATACTGGCGCAGCTCCTTAACGTTTGCCGGTGGCTTCAGCTGAGCTATAGCCGAGACTTTCTCCGGGTCCGTCCCAATGCCTTGGTCTGTGATTCGATGCCCTAAGTATTGCAACTCCTTCCTGAAGAATTTACACTTATCAGCATTTACTTTCAGGTTTGCTGCCCGCAGTCTTCTAAACACCTCTTTTAGGTTCTGCATGTGTTCCTTTATGGTCCGTCCGATGACGATAATGTCGTCTTGATACGCAAAAGCGTGCGGCATCATCTCGGGCCCTATGACCTGGTCCAACGCTCTTTGGAATGTCGCCGATGCCGAGTGTAGTCCGAATGGCATGACTCTCCATTGGAATAGACCTTTTCCCGGGACTGTGAAGGCTGTGTACTGCCTGCTGTCCGCCTCCAAGGGTATCTGCCAGTACCCGTCCTTTAGATCCAGGCTGCTGATGTACTTGGCTTCTCTCAGCTGGTCCAGGATGTAGTTTATCATTGGCATCGGATACGCGTCCTTAACGGACTTTGCGTTTATTTGCCGGAAGTCTACGCACAACCTCCATTTCCCTGTCTTCTTCCTGACCATGACGATTAGTGAGCTGTATGGGCTTTTCGATGGTTCTATGCAGCCTTTTTCGAGTAGCTCGTCGACCTTGGAGTTAATTTCCCCTCGCATCTTGGGATTCTTGGGATAATACCTTTGTTTGACCGGCTGATCATCTTTCATGGTGATTTTGTGCACAGCTACAGTCGACGTTCCTTGTATATTCTCCAAATCTGCCAATTCTGTTTTTAGGAATTCAGCTACTGTAGTATGCACATATATTAGATACCCACTATACCAAGAGTACTTAGCGGGTACACACTGTAACACTTTGTTGCAGTGTTTACATAAATAAAGGTCTCGGCCATAAACCTCAAGTGGACGAAATATGAACCGCCCACTTATGCATTGGCCCGCACACAAAGAGTGCAAGGTCAGCATAAATGCACCACGAGCGGTCCTCGTGTTTGTGCACATATGCAACTCCGCATTCCCGCCTTTTGAGAATATCCATATACTTAAGAATACATAACCGCCTGCCGCTGCCGCTGTTGGCAGCGCTGCAACGAGGCATAGACCTCATTAGCTCCTAAGTAAATTTGTAAAAGGGGAGAGACGAATATGAGTTCGGAGCGGCAACAACGGCTGCTCCGAAATGAAAACTGAAACATTTAAATAAAAAGAAATCATACAAACTTAAATGAAAAGACTATTCATTATAAAGGAAGTGAAACTTATATTATCACATTGGGAAAGTTATCTCATCACATGGCGACCGTGACATCTGTAATCTACAATCTTCAACTTCAAATGGATGGAATCTTCAACTGACCAACTAGAGTCTTCAAAAAAAAAAAACTGGAAAATCTGGAATCTTCAATTGACCAACTAGAATCTTCAAAAAATCTGGAAAATCTGGAAAACAAATGGAAAAACAAGAAAACGCAGTGAGTAGAGTGAGATGTGTGGCAAAAGAAGTGGAGTAGTGAAGAAATTATCGGTAAAATTACATGCCGAGCTGGAGCACATAAAAAGCCTAATAAGCGAAAGAAATTTGAAAACTACTAAACTGAGAGACATTAAAGTTGCCCAATTAGCGTGTGGCCTGAAAACCATACAAAAAATAGGCAGGAAAACATGTAGAAATTTGAAAAAAAAGAAAAAAACATAAGCAATATACATACATATGAAATTAAAAAAAAAAAAAAATTAATTACATTTTTCAATATGTACTATGAGCCAATGGCGAATTAACAACGTAAATTACACAATTAAAGTAAACAAATATATACCAAATTTTAATAAAACACCCAAAATGGGCGTAGTGGATTTAAAAGAAGTGGACTCCACTGCAAATGTTATTAATAAAATTGAAACAAAAAATATTGATGCTAGTTTAACAAATATCTTGTTATCAATTATTGTTTTTATAATGAGTGCTTATATTTTGAACAAAGCCTACGTTTTTCATAATAAATGTATTGCAAAAAAGGCCATTAAT
Organism: Drosophila rufa; assembly: GCA_018153105.1. NCBI lineage: Eukaryota > Metazoa > Arthropoda > Insecta > Diptera > Drosophilidae > Drosophila > Drosophila rufa. The sequence continues at coordinate 1,027,050 of JAECXS010000135.1, forward strand.
AAAAGCCAGGCTAACGACCTGAACAAAATATGAAAAGCGCAAACAATAATTGAAAATAAAGAAATATTATTTTAAATACAAACATGTATGGCTATGCAAAAATGGAAAAATAACTAAAAAGAAATTTTTACTTTCCAATTTTTACCTATTCTTGAAAACAAAATAAAAATGAAATAAAAACAAAACCAATCGAAATACAACTAATCACTATTTCTAGGGAACCAGATTTTCAGAATAGAGTAGTAGCAATCGTTAGAAATGGAGCAACGTCTCTATTAATCTCAGGTTTCGAGTACTAATATGTATAGATACAATCTTGGTTCTTTTTTCATTTAAATAAGCATTATTGAGACAGTTTTTTATTATTTTATGAATTGAGTGGGTATACTTTATGGTTAGATAAATTTATTATATTTAAATTTATTTAATGTTAACTTTTTCACTTCTTTTTACCGACTTATTACGAAAAGTGATGTTTATTTGTTTGAACTGGGTTTTCTCCATTACTCCAATTACTTGGAAGAAATCTTTTAATAATGATTTAAAGAAAATCACATTTCACTAAATAATGGAATGGGATGAGCTTTATAAAGAATTAAATTACATAAAAGCTGATTTCGACAAGTCATATAAGGTATTATCAAGGACACGGCTAGCACAGCAAAATACTGTGAATAAACACGCCGAGATATTAGTAGACCGTTTTAACGCAGCGCGTATATTAATACACGACCAAAGAGACCGGCTAGACAAAGCCCATTGGTCTCGAGTATCCAAGTTCTTACTAAGATTGAGAGAGAACTTAATACATGTAAAACAAAGGTACGACTTAACCATTTCAGTGCCAACTATATTAAACACACCATTAACGGTAGAAACTAGAGACGAGCCAGAATCATCCGATTCGCCAGCTCTTGAGCCGGCTGAGATAGATAATCCCGTCTCTACAGATCCTGAAATAGAGGAAAAAGACATTAACAACCTCACTATCCCTGCAGACCTCATTCAATCTGAATCATCGGACCAGGACCTTACAGAATCTGATAATAACGACAGCACTGTGGAAGTAAAAACGATCACAATGGCTGACGAAACTATTGCCCAAAGGGCATACATAAAGGAAATTTCAAGTACCATTCCGGAGTTTAACGGACAAAAGCTTCACCTACAAACGTTCACAACAGCTTTGAGGTTAGTCAACCTAACAAAAGGCACATTTGAAAACCTAGCTGTAGAAGTGATTAAATCCAAAATTGTAGGATCGACACTATACAGAGTACAAAACGAAACAACAATAGAAGCAATAATTAAGAAATTGCAAGACACTATAGTCGGCGAAACATCCGACGTAGTGAAAGCAAAAATGGCAAAAACAGTACAGAAAGGCAAAACAGCCGAAAAATTTACAACGGAAATAGACAATTTACGAAAGCTCCTTGAAGCTTCGTACATTGACGAAGGCCTATCAGCCGAGCACGCTGACAAATTCAGCACGAAGGAAGCCATAACCACAATGGTTAAGAATTGTGATCAAAACAATTTTAGAGGCAAGCAATTTTACAAGCATGAACGAAGCCGTCACCAAGTACATACAATGCAGTACTGAAATGACAGGCAATGCTAACACAATATTGTATACAAACAGAGGAAACAACTATCGCGGTAACAACTACAGAAACAATAATCGCGGTAGGGGTAATAGCCGAGGTAACTACCGAAACAATGGCTATAACCAAAATAACGGTTACAACCGGAATTATAATAATCAAAAAAATTATAATAATCAAAACAATTATAATAATCAAAACAATAATAATAATCAAAACAATAATTATTACAGAGGAAATAACCGTGGTGGAAACAACCGCCGGAAACAACCGCGGGTCAAACACCAACAATAACAACAATGTCCGGTTAACCCAAAGTAATTCGGGAAACCAGCAGAACCCTTCAGATACTTAGAGCCAACAAATAACACGATAAAAACCATCAACCTTAACCTAAGCATTTTTGTAAAAATTAATAACGAAAGAACAGGTAAATCTGATACTAAACCAAAAAATTGATGAAGGAATTTATATTGCAAATACGATATCCAATCACAAAAATACTTATGTCCGTATTATAAATACAACAAATGCCAATAAGATTGTGAATTTAAATAAAATTAAATATGAAACTCTAAACAATTACGATATAATAAAAGAAACTAACGAAGGAAGAGACGACTTCGTTATGAAAAAGCTAATTAAAAACTTTCCGCCTTTGTTCAAAACTCAATTAAAAGATTTATGCACCAGATATACAGACATATTCGGACTAGAAACCGAATCGATAACAACAAATAATTTTTACAAGCAAAGGCTTAGAGTAAAGGATGATGAGCCCGTATACATTAAGAACTATAGAAGTCCTCACAGCCAAGTGCAAGAAATTCAAGCCCAAGTGCAAAAATTGATAGACGATAAAATAGTCGAACCATCAGCCTCAGCTTATAATAGCCCACTTTTATTAGTTCCGAAGAAGTCCCTTCCGGACTCTGACAAGAAGAAATGGCGATTAGTAATCGACTATCGTCAAATTAATAAAAAACAATTGTCCGATAAATTCCCACTACCTAGAATTGATGATATTCTAGATCAACTAGGTAGAGCAAAATATTTTTCATGCTTAGACTTAATGTCTGGTTTTCACCAAATTGAACTTGAAAAAAGTTCCAGGGATATAACGTCATTTTCAACGAGCAATGGCTCGTATCGCTTTACGCGATTACCATTTCGTTTGAAAATAGCCCCAAATTCATTTCAGAGAAGGATGACTATCGCTTTCTCTGGATTAGAACCCTCGCAAGCATTTCTTTATATGGATGACTTAATAGTCATAGGATGTTCCGAAAAACATATGCTCAAGAACTTAACTGATGTCTTCGAGAAATGTAGGCAACATAACCTAAAGTTACATCCTGAAAAATGTTCATTTTTCATGCATGAAGTCACATTTTTGGGACATAAATGCACTGATAAAGGAATCTTGCCTGACGATAAAAAATATGACGTTATAAAGAACTACCCAGTTCCACATGATGCGGACAGCGCTAGACGATTCGTTGCATTTTGCAATTACTATAGGCGCTTTATAAAAAATTTTGCCGATTATTCTCGTCACATAACCAGGTTATGTAAAAAAGATGTAAAATTCGAATGGACATCTGAATGCCAGAATGCCTTCGATCACCTTAAAACGGCACTTATAAATCCAACCTTGTTACAATATCCAGATTTCTCTAAAGAATTCTGCATAATAACTGATGCAAGTAAGCAAGCGTGTGGAGCGGTTTTAACTCAAAACCATAATGGACTCCAACTTCCAATTGCATACGCATCAAGATCCTTTACTAAAGGAGAAAGTAACAAGAGTACTACTGAGCAAGAATTAGCTGCTATTCATTGGGCTATAAAACATTTTCGACCATATATCTATGGTAACCATTTCACAGTTAAAACAGACCATATACCGCTAACCTATTTGTTTTCAATGGTAAATCCAAGTTCGAAATTAACACGTATGAGGCTTGAATTGGAGGAATTTGATTTTACGGTAGAATATTTGAAGGGGAAAGATAACTTCGTAGCTGATGCGTTATCAAGAATAACCATCAAAGAGTTACAAAACATTACTGGGAGTATAAAAACAGTCACTACAAGAAATCAAAGTAGACAGAAATCCTGCGCAGGAAAAGAACAAATAGAATTGCATAAGCAATCTATAGATAAAGCTTCAAAGCCCAACGTATATGAAGTCATTAATAATGATGAAGTACGTAAAGTAGTGACCTTGCATGTAAATAATAAAATGTGTTTATTCAAATACGGAAAGAAAATTACAGCAAGTTATGATGTTAGCGATTTGTATACTAATGGAACCATTGACTTAGGTAAATTCTTCCAAAGGCTTGAAAAGCAGGCCGGTATTAACAAAATCTGCCAACTCAAAGTGGCACCGTGGGAAAATATCTTTGAACACGTTTTAATTGATAATTTTAAGAAAATGGGCAATAACATACTGAATTCATTGAGAGTAGCGCTACTCAACCCGGTGACCGTAATTACAAATAATAAAGAAAAAGAAGCTATACTGTCTACATTCCATGATAATCCATTACAAGGAGGTCATACAGGCATTACAAAAACCTTGGCCAAGGTCCAGAGACACTACTCTTGGAAAAATATGTCCAAAGACATAAAAGAGTACATAAGAAAATGTCCAAAATGCAAAAAGTCTAAAACGACTAAACATACAAAGACCCCACTAACTATAACAGAAACTCCACAAAGAGCTTTCGACAGGGTAATTGTGGATACAATTGGTCCACTACCAAGATCGAATAATGGAAACGAATACGCAGTAACACTCATCTGCGATTTAACCAAATATCTAGTAGCTGTACCAATACCAAATAAAAGTGCAAACACAGTAGCGAAAGCTATATTTGAAAATTTTATTCTAAAGTACGGTCCAATGAAGACGTTCATTACGGACATGGGAACAGAATATAAAAATTCGATAATTGAAGATTTATGTAAAAACTTAAATATCAAAAACATATCTTCTACTGCACACCATCACCAGACTGTCGGAACAGTGAAACGAAGCCACAGAACACTTAATGAGTTCATACGCTCATATATCTCAGTTGATAAAACAGATTGGGATATATGGCTACAATACTTCGTATATTGCTTTAGTACAACACCCTCTATGGCACATGATTATTGTCCATACGAGCACTAACCATACAACATATAGACTACTCATTTCATACAACGAAAATGGACACAAAAATTTCTTAGCGACAGGCCCCAGGCCTGTTAGCGGCGGGCCCCGTCGCTCTCTCGCGGGCTCTCTCTCTCTTCGCTCTCTCATTCTTATGACGCACACTGATTGCAGAGTTCGCTCGGTCAGTCGGAGAGTCGCGCTCCTTTAGGAAGGCTGATTCTGCGCTTGAATTCATCTTTATATGTATGCGTGCTCATGCATTCACGTACACGGGTGCATGTGTGCGATCATTTCATTTCGGCCCAGCAAGAATATTTGGTCTTTTGCTACTTTTCATACTAGGTACCCTAACAATATGGGCATATTCACTATTGGGTTAATTTTAAAAATAAGAATGTTATATGTTATAATATAATATAATATAATATTATAATATAATATAATATAATATTATAATATAATATAATTATAATATAATATTATAATATAATATAATATAATATATATTATTTAAATAAAAAATGAAGTTTTGTATATTGTTCCATTTACCTTTACAAAAATATAAAAAGTATTTTAGAAATTTAATCTAAATTAATTTTTTTGAAGTTTTGAAAAAGTCTAACATCTACTGTTTAACACAGGAGTATATATGTATATGTGTGTATATTTATCGGTAACTAATTCGAGCGGCGACTTTTAAATAAAGAAAATATTTTAAAAAACATGCATAGAAATATATACAACTAGATCATTAAATAACAACAATAAACCAAATTCATAACAAGTGTCCGGAAAAAATATCAATAAAAAATGTAAACAAAACAAAGCCAATCGGCTGTTTTTGTTTCTGCCCGCTCCCTAAAAAGCAATCGTCGGTAGGGTATGCAGGCACCATCCGCTCGCATAACAACAATAACAGCTGATTTGATTTCTCAACCACATAAGAGCAGTCGGTGTTTTAAGTGACACCGACTGCAATATGCCCTGTTCTTATCTCAGTAGAAAAAAAAATTAATTTTATTTAATTAATTTATTTTTGTAAAGGTAAATGGAACAATATACAAAACTTCATTTTTTATTTAAATAATATATATTATATTATATTATATTATATTATAATATTATATTATATTATAATATTATTTTATAATTATATTATATTATAATATTATATTATAATTATATTATATTATAATATTATATTATATTATATTATAACATATAACATTCTTATTTTTAAAATTAACCCAATAGTGAATATGCCCATATTGTTAGGGTACCTAGTATGAAAAGTAGCAAAAGACCAAATATTCTTGCTGGGCCGAAATGAAATGATCGCACACATGCACCCGTGTACGTGAATGCATGAGCACGCATACATATAAAGATGAATTCAAGCGCAGAATCAGCCTTCTTTAAAGGCGACTCTCCGACTGAAGAGAACTCGCAATCAGTGTGCGTCATAAGAATGAGAGGCGAAGAGAGAGAGGCCGCGAGAGAGCGCGGGTTGCAACAGGCCTGGGGCCTGTCGCTAAGAAATTTTTGTGTCCATTTTCGTTGTATGAAATGAGTAGTCTATATGTTGTATGGTTAGTGATACGAGTTAGTCTTTGGTAAATCTTCAAATTTGCCAAAACATTTCAACAGCATAGATAGAATAGAACCATTATATAATATAGAAGATTTTGCTAAGGAATCTAAATTTAGATTAGAACAAGCATATAAGAGAGCTAGAATAATGCTAGATATTAACAAACAAAAGCAAAAAGATAGATACGACAAAAATAGTTTAGACTTTGAATTAAAAATAGGAGACCAGGTTTTATTAAAAAACGAAACTGGCCATAAGCTAGACTTTAAATATACAGGTCCTTATAAGGTAGAACAAATAGGAGATAGAGATAACATAACTATAATAAATATTAAAAATAAAAAACAATTAGTACACAAGGATAGATTAAAACCATTTATTTCATAACCAATTTAATTCTTATATAAATATTTCATAGCCAATTTAGTTCTTTTTATAATTTCACGTATGGCCATACATGACATAAATACTATAATAAATAACATATAAATAACATAAGAATAAGTAAGGTAACAAACTAAAATAAAAAATAAAAAAAGGAAAAATTTTTAAATACAAAAAAAAAAAAAAAAAACTTTTGTTATATAAAAATATATTCAATTATAAAATAACTTCATTATATTACGTTATTTTTCAAAAGGAGGGAGATGTAGTATGCACATATATTAGATACCCACTGTACCAAGAGTACTTAGCGGGTACACACTGTAACACTTTGTTGCAGTGTTTACATAAATAAAGGTCTCGGCCATAAACCTCTAGTGGACGAAATATGAACCGCCCACTTATGCATTGGCCCGCACACAAAGAGTGCAAGGTCAGCATAAATGCACCACGAGCGGTCCTCGTGTTTGTGCACATATGCAACTCCGCATTCCCGCCTTTTGAGAATATCCATATACTTAAGAATACATAACCGCCTGCCGCTGCCGCTGTTGGCAGCGCTGCAACGAGGCATAGACCTCATTAGCTCCTAAGTAAATTTGTAAAGGGGAGAGACGAATATGAGTTCGGAGCGGCAACAACGGCTGCTCCGAAAATAAAACTGAAACATTTAAATAAAAAGAAATCATACAAACTTAAATGAAAAGACTTTTCATTATAAAGGAAGTGAAACTTATATTATCACATTGGGAAAATTATCTCATCACACTTTGTCATATGTTATGGTGTGTGTAATAAATATGGGCCACGATTATATATATTTGTACTTTGTACATGTATACTTTTTAATCTACTTTCACAATCCCTTCACACACACACCTTATTATTACCCCTTGGATACATTTGCCAATGCATTGCTCCACCAAGCAACCTAAAAACCTATAAACTGATAACTCACCAATTATGAGGTTGGCTCTTCCGTTCACACGCTCGGAGACCAAGAAAGTTCGGGGCCCGTAACACTTATATCAAATAACATTTGCACCTGAATCCAAGCGGTATCTCAATAAAGTAACTCAATTAAAAAACGAAAGTTCACTCAATACATTTCTAAATCACTCAATATAGAAAAAAACCCGAGAAAGAGGATATAAAAAAGAAAAAAAAAAAAAAAAAAAAAAAATAATTTTAAAAAAAATATAGAAAAACTTCGGTTGGTGTTCTTCAATAAAATTGTAATAACTCGTTTAAATTAAATAAAATAATATTTTTTTAGTCTTTATTCTGATTTTTCGGACCTTTTTTTTTCATTATAAAAAAATTTGGGGCAACTGGGGGTTATTTTAGTCAACCTGATCTTCATATACAGAAATCAGATTTGTTGACTATTAATTTTGTCAAAAACAAAAAACCTTTTTTTTTAAAAATACAAATATTTTGCAGCAGGTTGTTGACCTTTTTCACTCCCACCAAGGAGATCATCAGTAAACTTTGATGTCGATCGAACTACAACATTAAATGCGTTATTATATACTAGTGCCTCGTAATGCTCCCTGTATCTCGCAGAGCCTTTCGTCCCATCTCGAGTGCTCATCTCCTACGTGGATCCGAATGGCTGCGAGAACAGACTGGTTCACCCTCTCGGAAGCATTCGATTGAGGTGCATAGACGGCGGTACGGAGGTGTGTGATGCTTCTCCGATCCATGAGCTGTCCAAATTCGGCAGAGGTGAATTGCTTTCCGTTATCTGTATGCACGATCTCCGGCGTTCCAAAATTCTCAAATATCTCGCTTTCCAGGAATCTCACCACGAGCTTCGCCGTCGCCTTTGGCATCGCTTTCAGCCACACAAACTTTGTGAGGTGGTCCAGGACAATGAAGATAACCGTATTCCCCACCTTGGACCTTGGATATGGCCCTAAGAAGTCCAAGTAGAGCTTCTGCATCGGTCGATCGGTGATTACTTCGGCTCCCATGGGAGGACGGGTCACTTGGGTCGTATGCTTGGTTTCCTTGCAAATTACACACGTTCGCACGTACTCCCTTACTTGCACCGCCATATTCGGCCAGTAATAATACTGCCTCAGCCTGGAGAGTGTCTTGGCCATGCCTCCATGCATCGCCGAGTCGCTGTCATGGGCTTGCTTTATCAAAGCGCTCGTCAAAGCCTCTGGAATCCACAATTTCCAGGTGAACTCCTCGGTTGCGGTCTCCTCGGGCTGCATTCGCTTAAACAGAAGCTCGTCCTCTACCCGTAAGTCTGGATGCGCTGCCGGGTCCTTTTTAACCAAAGTTAATCTTTCCAGATACTCCTCACTCTGAAACTCGGTTGTCTCAAAGTTGAGAATATCCACCTGATCCAGCTGAAACTGCCTCGACAGCATGTCTGCCACCACGTTGTCCTTGCCTTTCCGGTGCTCGATTTCAAAATCAAATGACTGGAGTGCCAGAGACCACCGGGCCAACCGTCCACTGAGATCCTTAAGGGTCATTAGCCACTGCAAACTGGAATGATCGGTGATAACTGTGAACGGCATCAATTCTACGTATGGCCGAAACCTCTCTATCGCCTTCACCGCAGACAAACACTCCTTTTCCGTGACGCTATAGTGGATCTGGGCACCCCTCAACTTCGCCGAGTAGAATGCAATGGGTCTCTCCTTGCCCTCATCGTCCATCTGAAATAGCACCGCTCCGATCCCGACTTGGCTAGCGTCGCATTGGATAAAGAAGCGCCGTTTAAAATCCGGATGTATGAGAACGGGAGCGCAGGTAAGTGCCGTCTTCAGCTTTTCGAACGCTTCTCGTGCTTCCTGACTCAATTCCAATTTTTTTCCTCCTTTTAGGCAATCCGTCAGTGAAGCCGACATTCCCGAGAAGTTCTCAATAAATCTCCGGTACCATCCTGCCGTCCCTAGGAAACTCCGTAGCTGTCGTACCGTCGTCGGCATCGGTATCTCTGTAATCGCTCGCACCTTATCTGGGTCCGTTCTCAGGCATCCGTCTCCTATTATGAACCCCAGGTATTTGAGGAACTTAAAACAAAATGTTGACTTTTTTAGCCCTATTGTCAAATTTGCCTTCTTCAAACACGATGCTACTTCCTCCAATACCCGACAGTGTTCCTCAAAGGTCTTCGAGATGATTAGCAGGTCATCCAGGTAGACGAAGACGTGGCCCCGTAATTATCTGTGGGATCACCCTATCCATCAATCGGCACAGCCGTTGAGCCGCGTTGCACAACCCAAAAGGCATCATCCGGAATTGATAGAGTGGTCTCCCCGGAATGGTAAAGGCCGTATACTCCCTGCTTTTTGGATCCAACTCAATCTGCCAAAAAGCGTGCTTCAGGTCCACACTGCTGATGAAGATAGTGTCATCTACTCTGCTTAGGATGGATTCGATGTTCTGCAGCGGGTAAGCGTCCTTCTTCGTGATTTTATTCAGCTTCCTGGCATCTAAACACAGACGGTTCTTTCCAGGTTTTCGGACTAACGTCACTCGGTTGTTCCATGGGCTTTCGCTCTCCTCGATGACCCCGAGCTTCAACATCTCGTCCACTTCTGCGAACAATAGCTTCTGGATTGCCGGCGACACTGGGTAAAAACGTTCCTTCACGGGAACCGAACCTTCTTCCAACTGGATCACGTGTGTTTCCATGCCTGTCTGCCCGAGTCCTTGTTTCTCAAAGGCTTGGAATCCGTTGACAGCTTCGTCGAGACGGTTCTGCTGATCCTGGGTTAACACATGAGGCACGAGGGGAGTGCTTTTCGTCTCGAACTCGCTTTCCGCCGATACGATCTCCTCCACGCCCAGAATTTCTGGTGCCAAGCCGAATCTCCGCCAGAAATCGACCCCTAGATATAGTCTCTGGCTCAACGACGGACAGAGGTAAAGTTTCAGCCTATGGGTTTCCTCATTATAACTAATATCCGCCTCTATCGTTCCCAGGATTCGATGCGAAGTCCCTCCAGCAGCGTGGACCACGGAATCCTTCGGATTTAAGTGCAGACGCAGCTCCTCTACCAATTCCATACATCCATGGCCCAGGATACTGACTGATGCTCCCGTATCCAAGAGTCCTTCCACCGTGTGACCCTGAATGCGTACCGCTGCGAATGGTCGACTGTCCATCCTCTTGTTCCCGGCTTGAACTGCCGCGCATACTGCTTGGCGGATGTGTCGTCTCTGCTGATACCTGGATCTGGCCCGCCGAACCGCCGGAGTTGGTGGATCTCGTCCTCCAAAGATCCTCACACGCGCAGCTTCGTATTGAGCTTGCCTTTCCTCCAAGGATTTCCGTAAAGCTCCATTTAAACCTAAATTTTCATTATTTATCTCGTGATTATTTGTATTTATTGTATATGTTTGTATATTTGTATTCTTACAGCTATTTCGTACTACACACTTATCTAATGAGAAGGAATTTATTTCTGGCCGTTGGATGTTGGGCGTGATACCTCCTCCTGGATCAAGCCCCTTTTCGAGTTTCCCGCCTGGCAACGAGGGCATTTTGGAGTTATTACCTCGGGTAATCCACACTTATAGCAAAATTTATTGCGTACCTCGGACTCACACTCAAAGTATGTATGCCCCCGTTGCGCACAGTTCCAACAGGTGAGCAGTTGCCGATCCCGTCGCTCCTTGAACACTGCAGCTAACTCCTGATTTTCTTCCTGCAGGTTATCGCTCGGCTCCCCATGCATGTCCAACTCGTGCAACCTCTTGAAATCCCGCTGTGGCCTCGGGTCCTCCGGATATGGTTTCCTGGTACTCCAGCGTGTCCTCCACACCCTTTCCGCGGCATGGCACTCCTCTCGGAGGTTCTCCAGGTTCGTGATGAACATTGGGTATACCATCCTTGAGATGTGCTCTCTTACGTTCTCCTTTAACATTCGGATCATCTCATGGTCCGATATCGGACTCTTCCAGCCTCGAGCGTAGCACTAGCATCGCCTGGAAATACTCGTCGATCCCTTCCTGATGGCCCTGCTTCCTCTCCTTCATTTCGGCTCGACGTTCAAAGTCTGAGCGGCGGCTTTGGTACCTCATCTGGAGGGCAAACCGCAACTCCGGCCAGATGGCTAATCCACTGTTACGCACCTGCATCCAGTACCATTCCTTGGCCTGTCCCTCCACTAAGCAGTGGAACTCCCGGATAATATCCGGCCATGGTACCTTGTACGTCGCCTGCATATATTCCAGCCGAAATATGAAGTCGGCCACCGGCAAAGATGATGGGTCTCCATCGAAAACTAGGCCCCACTTCCGGATGTTCAGCGCCTCGCACCTTGTTTCTTGTCCGGGCCACTCCTGCGGGGCTCCCCGGCCAAATCCGCCATGTGTTCCAAACAGCTGGTCTGGCGGAACGTCCTGTCGTCCACGTACTGCCCATCTCTGTTCTTCGGCTTGGTAAGTACTTCTCTCCGGTACGCTCTGTCTGGCTTCCTGAAACTGACCGGCTCCTACTTGCAGGTTTCCCAGTTTCGGACCTGGCAATGGATTGCGCGCTTCCAGGTTCTCCGGCTCACTTGCCCTTGGTATATTCTTCGTCGAGCCTCCTGCATTGGGCTGCTCTCGGAAGGATCCCACCACTTCGGATATCTGCTGCATGAATGACATCATTTCCTGTCGGATCGATGCTGCGAGAACTCCTACATCCCCCTGTAACGACGCTCGGTAGGTTTCATGCGCCTGTGCGACCGCTAAATTAATCGCCGAACTTATTTCAGTTGGCAGCTGACTTCGATTTATGGGTTCCATTCTTCCCGAGCCCGATCTTGCTGCTGCTGTTGCTGCCGCTGCTGCTGCTGTTGCCTCTGCTGCTGCTGCCGCTGCTGAGGTACTAGGCTCATGCAACTGTTGGGCCGGCTGTCGTACGACAGACTGCTGCACCATCTGTTGCTGCCTAACGTGCTGCTGCAGGACTTGTTTATCGCCTGACTCCTGTGAGGAATCTAATCCTTCTGGCGGCGTGATGTCCTGTAACTGCTGGACCGCCTCTTGCTGGCTCTTTTGGCCCCTCGTTACTGGCCCCATTAGCTCTAAACTGCGGTTTTTTATGTATTCAAAACTCCTTCTGGCTTTTCTCTCTAATTGTGTTCTTACTCTATCGTTTTGCATTACCTAATTCTAATCTTATTTTTCTTTTTAGCTGACAAATTCTAACGTTGGGGTGAGATGAGGTGCTTTTATGTAAGTACATATATATTATTGTCTAACAGGTGAACTCACAAACAAACAAACACACATTACTATCTATATCACAGGTGTCGGTTTACAACCTATCAGTCTTCCAATGTTTACTATCTGGCCTCGGGTGACTTCCTACCGCCTGGCCGCGCTGATCTACTCCTTTTCCTGGATTGTCAACGGACCGCGACTCGCTGAGGATTTTAGATATGTATCCGTGGTGGCCTGACACAACGGACATCTTATTAAAAAAGGCTTCCTTATGTCTCCCTTTCAGCGTGGCAAACATGAATCCGGGTGTAACCCCTCTTCAAGGACCAACTCGCTGCTCCGGGCATTCACTGTCCTCTCCAGCTTCAGGATCCGGCTAGACGGACATCTGGCTTACGTTTACGTTTTTCTGGTTTTCATCCGAATGGTCTCCAGGAACTATCGGTTGGCCGGCTGCCCATGGAACGGATTTTGACCGCCTTTATAGCCTCCGGGAACGCAACCCACTTATAATTTTCTTATTCATTTAAATCCCTTACACGACAACTTGTAAAACATTTATTCAGATGAAACTTTTCCTGGGTCTCTAGCATGCGTAGCTACACTAATGTCAGCACGTTTTTTATTTTTACAGCTTTTCTTATTGAGCGTCGGCCACCGAATGCCTTGTGTTACATTTTTCTCGTTTGTTCTATTCTTTCTTGTGTGTATATACATCAGTGTTGCCATCAGCTCGTTACAGAAAAAGGCTGGATTGATTATAAAAATAGGATAGAAAAGGACAAAAATTTAAAACAAAAGGACAAAAAACAAGACAAAATATTTTTTCCATACATTTCCATCTTTGGCGCCAAAATGACTACTGCATAATTTGCTGAGGTGGCCAACTGGATTTGTAGCAGCATGCTGTGCAACAAACATAGCCAGTGCCGCTTCTTGTCTACAAACTGCATTTGTTGATATCGGCTTAAAATTAATTTTATTTGCCTGGGCATAGGGCCGCGCATTTTCTATGTGCTTTTTCGTCACCATATGTGCACGGATCTGGTCAATTTTCGGGTTTATACTGCATTTGCAGTATTTGCAGTATGCCTTTTCATTGTCTTTTTGATCACGACACATCCACTGCACCAGATCCGGCTGATTTAGCCATGAATCACGGAACTTTTGTTTATAAACTTCTTTTGGCATCTTTCCCGCACAAATTTCACAAAAAAAGTAACAACTGAAAGCACTGTATATTGATATATACGATTTACGATTACAACAGGGTTGCATTAATTTAAAAGTGCTGCTATCGATATAAAAGTAATGTACATTTGGATTACTTTTCAGCACTTTACACAAAAGTAAAAAGCGGATAAAAAGGCCAGGCCAAAATAAAAAAAGGTACAGATAAAAGGCTAGGGGACGTTTTAAATTTTTTCCGGCTGAAGCAGTTAAAAACCGGACAGATCTGTCCGGAAAAAGGATAAAACGGCAACACTGATATACATGTTTATCTTAATACTAAGTCTGTGTCTGTGAATGGGATGACAACAGTGCTTATATCTAGGTCTACGTGCTAGATAGGGATAACAACAGTACTTATATCTAACAAGGAATTATATTAAGTGTACTTGTACAGTGGGCTTCCTTCATATCCTACGACAAACTGGACTTCAATAGGGGATGCTAAAGGATGTTGGCTGCATCGCTGTGCCCCTCCAATCCGAATGGTCGCCAGGATCATGTTGGCGACTCCCTATTTGTTCTTGTATTTTCACCTGTTTTTTTCTTTATCTCACCCACTTATAACACTTATAACGTTTTTTTTTCTTTATACTTTCATCTCACCCACTTATAACGCTTTCACTCACAATTCATAACAATATACATTTATTCACAAAACTTTTTCTAATTCCCTACACATCGAGCTCGACACTAGCAAAGACACTTTTACTAAGACTTAAGATTTAATAATAATTTATTATATTATAGCTTATCTTATTTTCGTCCTTTGTGTTTTGATTTGTTGTTTATGAAAACCTGGGGACACTCGGTGTTGGGGAATAACATTCGCGTTATTCTTGAAACTCCGGTGGCTCCGCCTCGACGTCTCCTTCGCCGCACTCCAGAATTTTTCCTACGGGAAAATCGCGGCTCGGCTTTTTGGGATCTCCAAACGATTTATTTTTGGCGATCGCACGACTCGGGCCAAGTTTTCGAACTCCTTTTCCTTACCTTCGCAGCTCACCGGCTCCTCTTGGATTTTTTGAGTTTCTCCTCTCTCCTCCTCTCTCTGACCATCCTCCGCCCTTGGGAATCTCCTTCTCCTCGCTCTTCGGGATCATCTCCTTTGTGCCTCTTAATCCTCAAGAGTTGCTTTCTTTCCTTAATCCGTATGGCATCTCTTTGGCGATTGCAAATTGTTAGCAGGGGGCACAACCCTGGGCTTGGAATTTGGCAATGTTTATCTCTGTTTTCATGCGCACGTAACAGCCGATCGAACTATAACATTAAATGCGTCATTATATACTAGTGCCTTGCTGAACCCGAACTTGAGAATCTGTAAGACCCTATGCATTAACATCGGCCGCGCTTAATGTTGGAGGCCAGAAGGGGGAGTATTTATTTCCCCTACCTCTGTGTGCTTTTTCTGGACTTGTTCCGTTAGAACTCCCATCGGGAATCACTTAGCAACGGTTTGTTGGTTTTGTATATGAAGATCAGGTTGACTATAGACCTCGAGTTGGCGCAAATTTACTAATAATTATATTTTTTTATAAAACAGTTTTTGTGAATTTGTAATTGGAGCAGGATTTCTATAATAAAAGTCCTTTTAATTTAGGTACTGATCAACTACAAGGATATAACTAAACGACTAGTAATCCTTAACCAGCGATGTGAATAAAGTAACCTAAAATTGAAATTCGCAAAAGAATCTAAGTGGTTATCTTCAGTGACGTAAAACCTACGTGTGGTCACATAGACATCCAAAAACATCTAATTCTGTCAGAAAAACATTCTGCAAAAATACTACCTCATGTCATATACTAAGCCATGATCATTCCGGAGCAACCAATTGGCACACCATGAGAATATCACTAACAGTATCCTTCAAGGACCACAGGCCATACGAGACGATAATAAAGCACCTATGCGAAACAGAGTTCCGTGGCTGCATCAGTAAGTTCATCGAAATATTAGAGAGCCGATATACTGATAAAATAAATTATATATACTTGCTGATAAAATAAAATATACAACTGGAAAGATAGCTAACTTTAGTAGGCAGAATTTTGTATACCCTTGCATTCTGTAATTGAATCATTGAAAGTCGCTCCATTTTGGTAAAATTGGAAAACTATAGAATTTTGTACATTTTCATAACATTTACGTACACATTTTACATTTTACATGTAGAATGTTATATTTTTATATAAATCGACAAATCGCTTCAAGTCCAGCTATATGATATAGTTGTCCGATCTTAATAAAATTAAAAACGTAATTCTATATCAGTAAAAAACAGCTAAATATCGAAATTTAAATACGTAAATTTAATACGTTGAAAAGCAAGGAAGTTGTAATTTGTTTTCCTTTAATTTTCCGATCATTCCTATGGCGTCTATAAGATATAGTGGTCGGATTCCGGCCGTTCTGACATATATACTATCTTCAAGAGAAAGAAGACTATCTGCTAAGCTTTATTCAGATAGCTTAAAAACTGAGAGACTAGTTTGCGTAGCAACAGACAGACCCACAGACGGACATGGCTATACTTTATGGAGTCCGCGATGCCTTATTCACTGCGTTACAAACTTCTAATCAAAATTATAATACCCTGCACGGGTATTAAAATGCTACAACGAACAATCACTGTAACCATTGATAGGAAACTCCCTGACCGTTTATATAGGTCCCTAGCTTGTAAAGATATAACCACAATTCCAAAACTAAGACAAGTAGCAATGGGATTTGGACTTTATGATGCTAACACTGAAAAATAATATTTAAAAAAAAAAAAAAATGTGTATATACAAAAATATAAAAATATAATATATACATAGGTAATATATTACAACAATCAACAAGTTATAATTCATATATATTTTATCTTACAACTCCTCAGAATTTACAAAATCCAGAATCAGTTTCGATATATTCGATTCGCTGTTACACTTGTCGCTGTTGGACGTGCCTTTTATCGCTCTACCTTCATACAAAGTTTTCTCAGTGAAAATCTATTCTATTAAGCCCAAATTTTTGGCAATCGGTCAGTGATTCCGTGATCTGTGTCATTCGGAAATAATTGATTCGTGTTAATCAAAGACAGTGACTTTAAACACGCAAATCTATTCTCAGTTTTAATAACTTTCGTATTACGCTTTGCTGCCCAGTTCTTCTTGAGCACAGCGTTTACCGCTTAAAATTGCACCGTGTGGTTGTTGTTGCTGCTGAGCATTGCGTTTACCGCTTAATACCGTACCGTGTGGTTGTTGTTGTTGCCGAACAACTACACGCTCTTGTAATTTCTCTGAGCTTGGACAAAAGCTTTTAGTCGCGCTCTCTGCTTTTTTGTTTTGTTCGGTTCTAATCCGCAAAATATTTAAAATAATTTCTTTAATTATTAATCAATATCTTGCGCTTGTGCTGCCATTGCATTTATTTGATTTGCATTTTTCTGCACACAAGAAAAATGAGTACCTGCTGCTTCCCTACTTGCACGAATGGCCGCAAATTTACCGCGCGGCAATCTACAGTCTATTGCTGGCTCTGCGACAATGTTGCACACCCTGTATGCGCCGAGATGGGGCATACCGGTGCACGAGTTGCGGATCGTGTCAGAGCTCATGACGGTTTGGATTGGACGTGCCCGAGCTGCATGCATATAAAAAAGGAAATGAGGGCTTTTATGAGGCAGACTCACCTAGAGTTTCAGTCTCTTGCGGCCGGTTTCAAGGATTTATTAAGCCGTTTCCAGACGACGGAATCTCATTTTAAAACATTGAAGCTGCTAAGTGACTCATCAAACATAAAGAGGTGTATAAGTATTAACAATGATTTACAAGTTACTGACCCTGCAACCCCCTTTTGCTGTTCAGCCCGGGAATTGGAACCACCAACAACGTTTTGACCGTAGCTGACGGCTCCGATGACGAAGACGATGTTGCATATGTATCTGGAATCGTACAAAGCGCTGGCCCAAGCTCGAGACAAACTGAGTCCAGCATGTCTCCTAGTTTGGAACCAGTAAACGACGCCCAACCATCAACGTCGCAAGCCGCAGCATCTAAAAACGCTTCGCATGCACCCGCCCGATCGGCTTCAACTTCGGATCTTACTGACGTTCCAAACTCTATTTATGCCAACCCCGTATTACCTCCGACAGTCATTATTTCAGCACCATCGTCTGGACCTCTGAATTCAAATGCAGCAATATCTGGAGTGGCACCAAGGAAGCCTGCACCTTTAGCTGGCGTTGCCCGGAAAAAGTTCGTGTTTGTCTCCAGACTCAACCCAGACGCTTCAGAATCTGATGTTAAGACCCATTTGAGTAGCAAACTGAATGTTTCTGGCACCGAATTTTCTGTCTCCAAGTTCAGTTTTAAGCAAAGACGTGATATATCTTCGTTTAAGATTGGACTTTCTGATGTTCTCCTTGATAAGGTTCTTGATATTTCTGTATGGCCGGAGCATGCTATTGTTCACGAATATGTAAACAAGATGAATCCTCAGGTTCGCGGGCCGCAGACTCCTTCACTTAGTGCTCCAAAAAACTAAGCGACTCATTTTCCATTCACTACCAGAATGTTCGTAGTTTACTCGGCAAACTGAGTAAGCTGCACGTCAATAGTGTCTCCTTTGATGCCAATGTGATTGCCTTTACGGAAACGTGGCTCAACTCCTCTGTCTCTGACTGCGAATTATTTGCTGGAAACTATGTTATCTATAGATGTGATCGTGCAACGCGTATTGGCGGCGGTGTCCTTATTGCCGTTAAGTCCGATTTAGTCTCCGAACCTATTCCCATAATGAGCATGGAGTGCATGTTAGAGTTTGTGGCTGTCCGAATTAGAGTTCACGATTATTTTGTGTACGTCTCATGTTCATATATTCCACCTAGGTCGGATATCAACATATACCAACAGCATTTAGCTTTAATTCAGTGTATTCAATCAACCCTTGGCAACAATGACCATCTTATTGTTATGGGAGATTTCAATTTGCCTGCCATTTCTTGGCGGCCATCATCTGAATCGAATATTCTTATTCCCACTGTACCCCACGATCTGGTACATGGTCTTATTGACCTTTCATTGGGACAATTAAACGCTGTGAGGAACTGCTCTAGTAAAATTTTAGATCTCATTTTTGCTTCAGAGTTTGCTAATGCCCATGTCTCTAGAATCGACCCTCTCTCCAGCCCCGAAGACGCTTATCATCCCACACTTGAAATCATTTTAGAAGCTTCAGCTCCATTATTGCCATGCCCTGAAGTCGAGCCAGCAACGTTTCGTTGCTTTCGCAAAGCCAATTTCATTGAAATGAATGCTTACTTATCCTCAGTGGACTGGTCCTTTATGGATTCACCTGAAAGCCCATCTAACATTGTAGAACGGTTTTACCGGATACTGGAATCGGTTTTTGAGATGTATGTGCCTTCATTTTCCTCATCCAACGTATTCCATAAGCCTCCCTGGTTCTCTCGCAGACTCTCTTATCTAAAAAACTATAAGTCTAGACTCTTTAAGAAATATAAGAGAACAGGGCTGCAAGTTGACCTTTCAAAATATTTAACTGCTCGTTCAAATTTCTTAACCCACAATTCCGAATGCTACAAAAATTACCTGATTCGCTGTAAGAATGAGTTTCAGGATAACCCTAAACAGTTTTATGCGTTCGTTAATTCAAAACGTAAGTCACAACAATTTCCATCTTGTCTTCATTTCAATACTATTTCCGCCTCTAATGAGTCCGATATTGCAAATTTATTTGCAAATTTCTTCCAATCTACATATTCGTCTGTTAGTTTTGACAATACCTCATGCTATCCTTATTCACTACCACACTCTAATTGTATTTTTATGCCATTGATTAGTGAAGATGATGTTCTTCAAAATCTTCAAACTATTAAGTCCTCCTTCTCCTCTGGTCCAGATCTGGTACCAAGCTGCGTGTTAAAAAATTGCGCTAAAGCTCTGAGTAAACCTCTGGCAAAACTTTTTCAATTATCCCTTCAGAACTCTTTTTTCCTGACGTTTGGAAGGAATCTTTTATCATTCCGCTTCATAAAAAGGGAAGTAAAGCTAACATCGAAAACTACCGAGGGATAGCAAAACTCAGTGCGATTCCCAAGTTATTTGAGTTATTAATTACTGCTCAGTTACAGCACCAATGCAGCTCGATAATGTCCTCCTCGCAGCACGGCTTTATGAAACGTAGATCAACGTCTACAAATCTTCTTGAGTTTGTTTCTGTTATAAGGAACGCGTTTAAAACGAATGCCCAAACTGACGTTATTTTTACAGACTTCAGTAAGGCTTTCGACTCCGTGAACCACCATTTACTGTTAAAAAAACTTATTCTTTTAGGATTCCCAATAACGCTGATCAATTGGATTTCGACTTATTTATCGAACCGAACGCAGAGGGTAGCCTTCAAGGGTTCTTTTTCAAACCTTGTCCTTGTGACTTCTGGTGTTCCTCAAGGGAGCCATCTTGGACCTCTGCTGTTCGGCCTCTTCATAAATGATTTACCTCAGGTAGTTCAGCATTCACACGTAATGATGTATGCGGATGACGTTAAACTTTGTTTGCCACTCACGCAGTCTGACTCCCATACACTTTTGCAGTCTGACTTGGACAACCTTCAGTCTTGGTGCGTCCAAAATTTGCTGTTCCTAAACAACTCTAAGTGTAGCTTCATGTCCTTTTATAGGAGAAATCTTTTCCTGACTAATTACTCTATAGGGTCGTGCGAGCTTGAGCGCATTTATACGGTGACAGATCTTGGAGTCTTATTTAACCATAATCTAAACTTCACCGATCACATTGGCATCATTGTCGGGAAAGCAAAAGGAGTTTTTGCTTTTGTCAAGCGATGGTCGAAGGAGTTTGAGGATCCCTACACGACTAAACTTCTTTATATTTCGCTGGTTCGCCCGATTCTGGAATATTGCTCTTGCGTATGGTCGCCTCAATATGCAAAATATCAGGACCTTATCGAATCGGTACAGAAACAGTTCCTTTTGTTTGCTTTACGGGGATTAAACTGGGAACCTCATCGTCACCTGCCATCCTACGCTGACAGACTGCGCCTACTGAACCTGCCCTCGCTTAAGGATCGCCGGACCTGCCATGGAGTGATGTTCCTGCACAAGTTGATAACTGGACACATCAACTCGTCTCACCTTCTTGGCCAAATTCGATTCGCTATACCTATAAGGCCGTCTCGTAATTTTCGGCCTATTGCCTTGAAATTTTGTAAATCGAACTTTGAGATTCATGACCCTTTTCGCGTTTTATGTTCGTCGTATAATGATCTGTACTTTTTGTTATATGTTGAAATGTCCCTTGAGTTTAATGTAAATAATATTATTACCCATTTATCCTTGCCTCCGCCCACTTGATGTGAGTCGGAGCATATCATTAAAAATTACTCCAAATTGGGTGGAGGTATTTGTGATACTAGCAGAAATTTGCTATTGAAATAAATAAATAAATAAATAAATTCCCCCCTCAGCAACAAGGGAACTATCAGACTTTTAAAAATAGGCTAGATCAAGGCAGACAACAAAATCCCCTTAGTTATAAGCCATCAACTCCAGATAACGCTAATAATTATACTGGTGCTCCAATGAAAAGACAAAGGGGAAACCAGAGCGGCCAAAGTCGAATGGACGTAAATTTGTATCAAACTGCCTTGGAAACCGACAAATCAACCCTATAAAAAATTGTATTTTATAGCAAATTTTATAAAGGTATGATCGACACAGGATGAATGACAGAATGAATGCAAATTTTGCCAAATTTAAGGAAGTGACGGAAAATCGAAAAGTGTATACTATTAGAGGACCGGTAGAACTTGGTACATAATAGCATTATAGTAAAAGCCAGCATAATATGTCTGTCCGAAAAAAATTCAACTTGCATAAATTGTCTGACAATTATGATATCCTGCTAGGTCGAAACTACCTAGAATCTACTAAAACTAAGATGGATTATGAAAACGAGACGATTAAATTAGGTTCCAAAACATTTAAATTCAGTTATAATGACGAAGATATTGAAGAAGACCGCACAAGAGAGCCTTCTTCCACCTTTCGCCGAAGATCAATCTGCAAATGTTGGTATTAATAATGACTAAAATGACTAAAAGAATGCATCGAATTTAGACTCGAACACTGAAATAGTGAAGAAATTAAAAATTTAAAGAACGTTTTATTTTAATATCGAGACATTCAGTACAGAGAAGCTGAAAATTTGACTTTCACAGTAATTAGAAACAAGTGAGTTTGCGTTCTAATTATTAAACTTTATTTGGCACGCACGCTGCTGGTACATCTTTTCTCGATGTCAGCTGATTCGAACTGCCATTTGGTTGGAGTGACCGTCGTATAGTGATCGTACATAAAAAATAAGAGATTTTTAACAAAACCAGAGGTTCACAAAAAAACTAAAGGTTCGAAACCAAATAAATGGCTCTTTACAAATTCAAAATAAATAAACTGCCGTTAGATTTAAATATGAGTATTCGTTCCTCAACATTCCGCCTGGCCCTGAAACTCGGTTTCAGAATTCGGTAGCGACGCAATTTTTGTAATAGGAGGGGTCATCTCTCCAGTTGAAGTTTTCAATTTCACTGATCGAACAATACCATCAGCCCCATGATCAAAGATTCTCGAAACGTCGGATAACACCTGACGCTTCGTACTCTCTGCGGATTTAGTCAGACCGACCTTGTACATTAAAGTATCGGAGCTCGGCTGCTCCGTGTTCTCCTTGATCTCGCTGATGATGCCCTGTATCTTGTTAATGATCTGCTGCGAGTTCTCGCCCTCCTCGGCGACTGCTTCTGTTGATTCTTGCTGTGGCGCTGCCTGTCCGGGTTCGGGGAGCTGCTCCCCGCCCAGGCTGCCCACCAACTTGTTGAGCGCATCGATCTTCTCGCGCAACTGCTCGCGCTCTGCCTGGAGCAGGCGCATTTGGGCGACCTTCTCGTACTCGCGCTGCTTCAGCATGCGTCGCTGGGTCTGGTACAGAGCGATGTACTCGCTAATGGTCTCCGTTTCGCCCTGCAGCTGCAGCACCAGGTGCTCCAGGCTGTGCTTCTCCTCGGTCAGGTCGGCCACCTGGCTGATCAGGGTGGTGAAGCGAGACTGCAGGCGCTCTACGGCCTCGGCGGTGGGCAGGGTGCCAACCTGATCCTGCAGGTGCTCGTGGGAATGCTCATGTGGATGATCGTGTGAGTGGCCGCCATGGTCACAATTATGGGCTTCTTCAGCTTCGTTTACTGGTGTTTCGCCAGCTTCCTTGCCTGCCTTTTCCTCCTGGCTGTTGTGATAGGCCTTGGCCTCATTATGCTGCAGGCGGTCCAGCTGCTGTTGCAGCATCAACTGCTGTCGCTGCAGCTCCCCGTTCTCATGCGACAGCCGGATTATCTCCTTGTCCTTTAACATGAACCGCTCCTCGGTGGCGTGCAGCTTCTGCTCCATGCTGGCATAGTTCTGACGTATCTTCCGATTCGCAAACTCCTCGTCATCCAGGCGGATGACCAGCTCGGCCTTGTCGTTTGTCAGCTGAACGAATCGCTGCTGCAGCTCGTCCAGCTGCTGCTTCATCTCCACGTTCTAGCTGAGGTGGCCAGCAGCTTCGTCTGATCCGGCTGCACGGCCTGCAGGCGTTCGAGCTGCTGCTCCAATTCGGCCAGCGCGGACTCCTTCAGCAGGCGTCTTTCCAAAGAATTAAAACGTGACATTGCTCCCTGAAGTGTGTCAGCGAATTTGGTAGATTGGTCCTTAAATGGCAGCTCTACACAGTATCGCCCATGTACATCTCGCGTGTGAGTTTTGCAAAAATGTGCTTCAACTTCTGCATCTTCTGGATCAGGTGGAATAAAGGCACATACGTTCTCGATTTCCCAAAACCTTTGAAGAGAGGCATCGACATCTAGTGTTGACAATAGAGATGTCGCAGCAGCTGGGGCTGCAAGCGCAGTTGACGTGATTACTCAGCCGAAAATTGTTGACACCGCAATTATGTTGTCTTGCTCGTCCAGCTTCTTTTGTCCGGAAAGCGCAGCCCATACATAGTTACTTCCAAGCAGGATGTCTACTTCAGAGCTAGTGTTGAACATGGAATCAGCAAGAGGAATATTCTCGAAGATCTTCAGCGGCCCCGCATCGATAGTGTTCCTTGGCAACGATGACGTTTTCTTATTGAGCACGTGAGCAGTTACCTCTAGCTTATTCTGTGAGACCCTTGATTGCTGAGTGTGCTGAAGCCTCTTGTTGTTTCAGCCTTTACCGATGCAATACCGGAGACCAGAATTCGGGATGGCGAACGCGTAATGCCTAGTTTCTTGATACATCGCTCCGAAACATAGGATAATTTGGAGCCAGTGTCTAACAGCACTCGGCAAGTTATATAGGACCCTTTGGAATTGAGTACATACACCACCGCTGTGGGTAGCGTTCCTTTTATTTGTCCCAAAGGAATACTGACAATCCGTTCAGATGGCGCTCGGGCTATGTGACTCATAGACACCATGGAAACATTATGGTCTTGTTGATCCTGCGGACCCTGTACCGTCATGGCGACGCTTGGCTGACTTTGGTTCGCAGCAAGCGAATCAGAAGTGACTTGCAAATGAATAAGTGAATGATGCTTGCCGTGGCACTGTCTGCAGCGATATCTTGATTCGCATCTTGCAAATACGTGATCAGGTTTCAGACAGTTAAAACAAATTCGTTTCTCTTTTACGAAGGCATGGCGCTGCTCTACCGAAAGTCCAAGGAAATGCGCGCAATCATATAATGTGTGTTCATCTGACATGCATTGAACACATTTGAAACTATGTCCAGCTGATAAAAATAAGCGTGCCGATCCTCTTGTGTTTTGACCAAGCGTACCAGTTGTTGTTGTATCTTCAGGTTGGCTGAGCTCGAACTCCTCACAGCGAGCGTCAAGAAATCCGAACAAATCCTCAATTTTTGGAGACGTGACATCTCCACTGAAGTCAACCCACTTGCGTTTGGACTCCGAATCAATTTTGGCCAAAAGGAGATGGATAACCCAGCAGTCGCGGCCAGTTTGTCCGACTGCATTCAAGCCACGCACAATTTCATTTGCACCATCGGAAATCTTGCGAAGAATGCCCACGTTAGTCGTCTTGGTCATGGGCAAATTGATTAATGATTTCAGAAGCGAGTTGACGACGTGGCGAGGCCGATCGTAGCGCTCGATTAAGCGTTCCCATGCTGTGTTATATGCCGCCTCCGTTATAGGCAAATGGCTGATCAAACCTTTTCTCAAATACTCCTTGCAATGAATTGCGTTTGTATACAAATCCTTAAAGGCTGGCCACTCCTTATAATCGCCTCCGAATGGTTTTATTTGAAGCTTGGGTAACTGTACTTCTCTGCATGGCGCCACCGCGTCAGTACTTGGTGCTGCCGTACTTATCGGAAAACGCTCATAAAACTTCCTCTGTATTTGTAGTTGTTGCTGTAAAGCCTGCGAAATGGCGTCGCCAGCTATTTCACCACGCTCATCCATCTTTGTTGTTACTGTGAGTTTGCGTTCTAATTATAAAACTTAATTTGGCACGCACGCTGCTAGTACGTCTTTTCTCGATGTCAGCTGATTCGAACTGTCATTTGGTTGGAGTGACCGTCGTATAGTGATCGTACATAAAAAATAAGAGATTCTTAACAAAACCAGGGGTTCACAAAAAAAACTAAAGGTTCGAAACCATATAAATGGCTCGTTACAAATTCAAAATAAACAAACTGCCGTTAGATTCAAATATGAGTATTCGTTCCTCAACAGGTACTATTAAACATACAATCCAAACTCCTTATGTGCAGTTTGGATTGTATATATCAAAAACACTACAAATATAGTCAATAAGGAAGTAAATAGGCAGGTCAAAGAAATAATAGAACATGGAATAATCCGGAAGTCGAAATCTCCTTACTGTTTAATTATTTGGGTGATACCGAAGAAAGTCGATGCATCTGGGAAACAAAAATTCAGATTAGTGGTTGATTATAGAAATTTAAATAAAATAACAATTAGTGATAAAATTCCGATTCCCAGAATGGATGAAATTCTAGACAAATTAGGCAGATGTCATTAACGATCGATTTGGGTAAAGATTTTCATAAAATTCAAATAAATAGCAATTCAACCGCAAATACAGCATTTTCCACTAAACATGGCCATTATGAGTGTACTTTAACGCGATTTGGTCTTAAGAATGCTCCAGCAACATTACAAAGATGCATGAACAACCTCTTGGAAGATTTAATCTACAAGGATTGTTTAATTTTTTCCACTTCATTGGAGGACCACATATTGCTTTTAAATAAAGTATTTGGGACGCAAACTTAACCCCATAATATTCTTAGCGAAAGTCGACTTTTGGATAGTTTTTAGAGATTACAATAGTATTAATTACAATGAGCTAATGGAGGAATATAATGCTTGTGACTGGTGTCCTATTTATCAAATTCCTTATGCCGAATGTCAGTTGAATGTCTTAAATAATAATTTGCAATATATGTTGAAAGAAAAATCCTAAAACCTAGACAAAATCAGTGGTTTAGTTCTAAAATTAAGAGCCTTATATATGAGCTTGATCAAGCCTACACTAAGTGGAAGCGCTAGAAAACTGAAACTCACAGAGAACTGTACAAATTGTCTAGAGCCAAAGTTTCGAAACGTATAAAATCTGCAAAATGTGAACATTTAAAAAATAAATTTGAACACGTTGCATCCACAAAACAAACTTGGAGGGAAATTAATAAAATAGGAATAGGGAAATCAAGACGAATGGCTGACCACTGTGTTGATGTAGAGGAACTATGTCGAGCATTCTCTCATCTTGATGTGCCTGAGGCTAGATGCAATAATTATTTGACATATCAACCATACTGTGATAATAGTTTTAGCTTTGTGTGCGTCAATGAATGTGATGTCTTAGATAGTATCCTTAAAATAAAATTAAATGCCGAAGGTATAGACGCTATTAATCCTAAATTTTTTAAAACTGTTGTTACCACTACTTCTTCGTCATATAACTTATATTTTTAATACAGCCATTACAAAGTCCACTTTCCCTTCAATTTGGAAAAAGGATTATAGGCCCATTTCAATTTTACCCTTCCTAGGCAAATTCGTTGAAAATTTAATATCTGTCCAAATGCATACTTTCCTCGAGCGTAACGCGTTACTTTCGCAGAAACAGTCGGGCTTTAGAAAGAAAAGGAGCTGTATAAGTGCAATTACAGACATTTTTGAGGACATTCGTTGCCAACTAGACAATAACTGTACAACATTTCTAACTCTTCTTGACCACAGCAAAGCATTTGACTCAGTGAACCACAACATTCTTAGTACTAAACTAAAAAATCTTTACAATTTTACAAATAGTGCTGTTGGTTTCATCTCGTCGTATCTTGCTGGCAGGCAGCAAGCAGTAGTTTCTGGAAATTGTATATCAAGTTTCAGCGAATTAAGTAGGGGGGTCCCTCAGGGACCTGTACTAGGAAAGATTTTTTTTATTGTTTTCTATATATTGTGAGGCACCTTAAAAGCTGCTCCACATCCAGGGAGTAGGAGTTAAAATGTAAATATTGGTAGTTAATAAGGAACTAGTAATAAGTTAGGATAGGTAGGAGTAGGATGTGTTAGTAGATAGTAAGAAACTAGTTAAGTTAGGATAGGCCACGGAGGCAGGCAAGAAGCCAAGAGAGTCGTTAAGTTCAAAAAAAACTTCGGCCGTTAGCCAGGAGTTTAACCAGGCGTTATTTGGCACATTATTTAGGATCACAGCTGATCAGGCGCTCTACTCAGCGGGTTAGGCGATCTACGCACGAGCGGATTAGGCGATCTACGCACGTTCCCCAGTGTTGGCAACGTGGCGTTACAGTGTTGGGAAACGAGAGCCCGGCTGGCTATATAAGCCCTGCGGCTGCCAGTACCGGCCTTTTTCTTTTCCCCGATCTTCGACCGAAACACATCGCACGACGACGAAGCTACGCAGGACACCCAGGACCAAGGACACCGAGGATCAAGGACACAAAGGACCCTAGTGAGTAGAGTGCGAGAGAGAGAGAGATAGGGAACGAAACATAGTGCGGCTAGGGAATGAAACAGATAGAAAAGAGGAAGAAACATAACCCAGAAAACATAACCAAGAAAAAAATAAAAAAAAAACTGAAACAAACGGACAATAAGAACATCGAACATATACTGAGTTGAATTTATTTATTCCCTGACCCTCAAAGCCCTGATCCGCGTGTGCCAAAACAGTGGCCTAAACCAAGCCGGTTGCGTTTTCGAGAAGATTCCTCTGCGCAACTGGACCTTGGTGGCAGCCACGTGCACAGACGTGAAGGTGTGCAAGTACGGGTTTTCTCTCCGCTTGCATAGCTTTCCGGCTCGATTCCGGTCGACGCACCCAAGCTCCCAAGTAGCCCAAACCCGACCCGCGTGTGCTAAACCGTGGTCTAAGCCAAGCCGGTTGCGTTTTTGAGAAGATTCCTCTGCGCAACGGAACTTTGGCGGCAACCACGCGCACAGACGTGAAGGCGTGCAAGTACGGGTTTTCTTTCCGCTTGCATAGCTTTCCGTCTCGGTTTCGACCGACGCACACCCATCCCGAACAGTGGGAGCCTGTCCCAAAACTGGGAGCGCTGAGTTCTGTCCATGTTTAGAGACGATTCCTCTGCGTGGGCGTGAACCAGCGCCCCAGGCGGCGGGAGTTGACACAGTGTACGGGCCAATTTCCCCCCCCACTGTGCCTCCTCCGGCACGCACGCGACGGCTTTCACTCGTTCGCGTCTGGCCAAATCCGAGTCCCAAATGCCTGTCCTGACCCGCCAGTAAGACCCGCCGCGCGCCACACGACTGATCGGCGACTGCGCCCAGTTTGCCCGCCTCTACTCGTCCACGCTTATTTACAAATTTAGTTGTAAAGGATCCTGGGGAAACTGAGCTTCATCCCAGCCATAGAAACATCCTTACAGCTTGGCGCCCGAGCAGGGACGAGCGGAGGACGAGCAGGTGTCCACCAAATTTATGGCCTAAAGACCCATAAGGCGCCGCTGGCCGTCGCCGAGCTGCCCGGCCACCCAGAGCGCCCGGCACCGTCGCAAATCGCCCCGGCACGTGTGCCGATCACGGCAGCGCATATAGATCCTCGCCAGACACAACTTAGGCCACCAAGGGACACCACTCGCACCAGCAGCGCCGCTAGGAGCTATTTTTCCGCAACAGACAGGGCCATCGCACACGTCAAACGCACGCCAGCTCAGCAAAACAGACAGGGTCGTTACGCTAAGTACCAGAAAAACCAGGGTTGCAAAAAAAGTAAACACAAGACGACAATAAGAAACCAATTTTTATACGCGCACGACTGCCACCATAGCTTTGGTTGGGGCTCTCTCAGCTCTATTCGCAATGGGGAACTTTTCTCGTCCCATTTAAACGTGGCCGTCGCCATCGACGCCACCGATCCTCGGTTCGGCCGCATAGCGCCGCTGCCAGCCCTCGTTCCGGCCATCGACGCCGCTGATCCCCGCTGGATTTCGGCCAGGCCGCCCAGCGCCGCCACCCTCGTAGTCGAGAAGCATCACCAACGCAGCGCAGCTTAGCCAGACTTCGTTCCGGCCGCTCCGTGCCGCCCCAACGTAGTCGTGGGCCATCAACGCCGCTCAGCGCCGCCATCAGGTCGCGTTCCGGCCGCTCTACGCCGCCGCACACGTGGTCATTGGCCATCGACGCCACTGAGCCACACCGGATTTCGGGCAGGCCGCTCAGCATCGCCCCAACTGGGTCGTGGACCACCATCGACGCAGCTCAGCACCGCTAGGCCTCGTTCCGGCCGCCCCGCGCCCCCCCAACGTGGTCATTGGTCACCGACGCCAAGGATAAAGGAACTGGACATCAAGGAACACCCGGAAACCCACGCCGGACGACAACCTGGAGGAATTAGCCGCCGCAACCGGAAGTGTGGAAAAGCCGGCCACAATGGGCGTCCGCTGGATCGCATATCGCCGGAAAGAGGAACTGGAGGGACTCCTCAAGGAGTTCGGATTAGAAACGACGGGAACGGTAGTCGAGCTACGAGCACGACTATCAGACTTTATCGGGAAGACAGAGCATAGCCAGACCACGCTGTCGCGACTCGCACAGCTAGAAGCCGTCTATCCCGAGGCACCATCCGCGAAGGAAGTGCAATCACGGTCCACGTCCCCAATGCCGGAAGCAGGATCCATGAAGCTGGTCGTACCCGGGCGGTCACCCTCACCAGGCCGCACGAACACCAGCGCGGAAGCCCAGAATGCTAATACGGCCTCCACTACCCGAGCACCGCGCGATACCATATCCGCAGCGGTACTGATCGAGAAGCTACGGAGTTGGGGAATCCTTTTCGATGGACAAACGGACCCTGTACATTTCGTGGAACGAGTCGAGGAAGGAGCAGCCGCCTACAACGTCCGGATCAGCGACGTACCCAGAGCCATCTCCGGGTTACTATCTGGAAGAGCGGAAGGCTGGTACCGAGCCTATCGCATGCACTCTGTGCCATGGCTCTTATTTAAGACCGAGTTCTTGGAGTTCTTCCTGCCTCCAAGGTACTTTCGGAGGCTGGAGGACACGATCCGCACCCGGTACCAACAGCCGCGGGAGCCGTTCAAGAACTTCCTCGTGGACCTAAGACTCATGATGCAGCGCGCGAAGTACACTCTGGCAGACGAGCTCGAAAGGATATACGAGAACTTGTTGCCAGAGTATCAGCTCTTTATCCGCCGCCACGAGTTCTCAACCCTCGAATCGCTGACGCAACTCGCCACCGCATATGAGATCGCACGGGATCGGGACTCGATCCGGCACGCCGCCCTCGCAAACTTCGCCACCATGGGCTCGGACCAAACACAAAGGTCACCCTAGGACTACGACTGCAAGAGAGCCCAACGTCGTCCCCCTGCCCATCGGAGCTACCAATCACATGATCTCCGACGAGGACAGCCGGCCTGTGGACATACAGCGTGCCTGCCGCCGCTGCGCAGAGGTGGGCCACTTCGCCAAAGAATGCACTCGGCCGCCCCGCCTATTTTGTTGGGATTGCGGACGCAGAGGCGTGCGGACAGTGAACTGTTGTCGGCGGTCGGGAAACGGACAGCATCCCCGCTCGAATTGGGAGCGGCCGGGGACAGCCAGCACACCTCCCAACCCATAAAGCCACCACTTCGACTGGAGAACGGGCGGATCGTAGCGACGATTAGCATCGAGGGACGACCATTTCTGGCCACGCTGGACACCGGAGCGTCGCGCAGCTTCGTGAGCGAGCGAGTGGCCCAAACTCTGGCCACAGCCACCAACAAGAGGGCAGTGCGAACGCGGATCTCCCTGGCTGACGGCTCCTCCCAAGAAGTCACCAAGGCCGTGTGGGCACGCGTCAGACTGGACCAAAAAGAGGCCGAGCTACCCCTCCTGGTGTTACCCACGATCCTGGACGACGTTATCCTAGGGATCGACTTCTTGTGCGTCATCCAGGCTTCCCTGATCTGTGGTCGCACTTGCTTGCGACTCTTTCCGGCGCCCCCTCGAGACGCAACGACGATAACCACGCCCGGGACACTGCCTGCAGACCCGACAGCCGCAGACCTACCCCGAGCTGGTGTCGTAATCGGTGGACACCCACGAGATCCACTCCAGCAGTCGAGTGACGCCACAGCATCATCGGACTCTCGGACTGTGCTATCATCGAACGCTCGAACCACCACGGCCGCATCGTCGTCGCCATCGTCTCCAAGGGTCACCACGGCCGCATCGTCGTCGCCATAGGATCCAAGGGCCACCACGGCCACATCATCGTCATCGCCGTCTCCAAGGACCAGACCGGTCAGCACAGCATCGGGCTCTCGGGCCACGTCATCGTCATCAGGAACCACCACGGGTGCATCCTCGTCGCCATCGTATCCAAGGGCCACCACGGCCGCATCGTCATCATCATCGTCATCAGGAACCACCACGGGTGCATCCTCGTCGCCATCGTATCCAAGGGCCACCACGGCCGCATCGTCATCGTCAACGTCTCCAAGGGCCACCACGGCCGCATTGTCGTCGCCGCCGTCCCCGAACTCTCGAGCGGTACCAGCCGCACCCTTCCGGCCTCCAGGACGACCGGGTCCATCCGATCCCCCGCCGCCTGCGGTTACCGGAGGGGCCAGCAAGTACGGATTGACCCCGCTAGTGGACTCAGAAGTGGCCCGGAAAAGAAACCCGTTCCGAAACCGGGCCAGCCATGATAAACCTACGGCAAATCTCGCCGCCATCGCCGAATGTTTGGAAGAACAGCAGCCACAGGCACCCACCGGCGAGCCTATGGAACCCCAAACCCTAGCGTTCCTCGAGGAGGAGCTGAAGCAATTCGACGGATTGGCCGGAGTGACTCACATCGCGGAGCACCGAATAGTCATGCGGGACGAAAAACCACTGAAGCAGCGGTATTTCCCAAAGAACCCGGCCATGCAGCAGATCATCAGCGACCAAGTCGATGAACTACTCCGGGATGGGAGGATCGAACCATCACGGAGTCCGCACAGTGCTCCCATTGTCCTGGTGAGGAAGAAGACTGGGGAAATGCGAATGTGTGTCGATTTCCGGCAGTTAAGCGCACACAGCGTGCCGGACGCGTACCCGCTTCCGCGCATCAACCACATCCTGGAGCGCCTGCGGAACGCGCGCTATATCTCTACGCTGGACCTGAAAAACGGCTACTGGCAGATCCCAGTGGCTCAGGAAAGTCGCGTTTGTACCGCATTCACCGTGCCTGGACGAGGATTGTTCCAGTGGCGAGTAATGCCGTTTGGATTGCATTCGGCTCCAGCGACGTTTCAAAGGGCCCTGGATAGCGTCATTGGGCCAGACCTAGAGCCTCACGCTTTTGCCTACCTAGACGATATCATCGTCACAGGAGCTACGCGGGAAGAACATATACAAAACCTCAAGGAGGTCTTTAAGCGGCTTCGTAATGTCAACCTACGGCTGAACCGGGCCAAGTGCAAGTTCTTCTGCCGCAGTCTAGTATACTTGGGGCATGTGATCAGTGAGGCCGGTATCCAGACCGATCCGGACAAGATCGCGGCCATAAAGGAGCTACAACCCCCCATCAACTACAAGGAGCTGCGGCGATGTCTGGGAGTCGCTTCATGGTATAGGCGATTTGTACCCAACTTCGCCGCCATAGTGCAGCCGATGTCCACGTTGCTACGGAAGGTGAAACGATGACTCTGGGAGGAACCACAGCAACGCGCGTTCGAAGACCTGAAGAGCAAGCTCACCAAAGCGCCGGTGCTGGCATGCCCGGATTTCACCCGGAAGTTCCAGTTACAAACCGACGCCAGCAACTACGGACTCGGAGCAGTCCTGACGCAGCAAGCAGAAGAAGGTGAACGAGTGGTGGCGTACGCTAGCCGGCGACTAGTCAAATCCGAGGAAAACTACTCGGCCACCGAAAAAGAATGCCTCGCCATCGTCTGGGCCATTCGGAAACTCCGGTGCTACCTGGAAGGGTACCGGTTCGATGTTATTACAGACCATTTAGCCCTGAAATAGCTGAATAACATTGAAAACCCGACCGGGCGGATCGCTCGCTGGGCGCTGGAGCTCCAGCAGTTCCAATTCGACGTGCACTACAGGAAGGGTAACCAGAACGTGGTCGCTGATGCGCTGTCGCGCCAACCACTGGACACGCTCCACCAGCTACAGGAAGCAGTATCACCGTGCAAGTGGATCCGAGCCAAACTGGAACAGATCGACGCCCAACCGGAAAAGTTTCCGGACAACGCCAGAGAGAACGGACAACTGTACCGCCACCTCGGCGATCCATCACCCGACGAGGGCGTCAGCCCATGGAAGCTGTGCGTTCCCACGGAGCACCGACGACACGTGCTGGAGGAGTGCCACGACCACCCCGCGGCAGGGCACCTGGGGATCCGCAAGACGATGCAACGAGTTGGACAGCGCTATTTCTGGCCTGGAATGCATCGGGACGTTCGCCGACACGTAAGGTGCTGCGAGACCTGCCAGCGGTTCAAGGCGAGTCAGCTTAAGCCCGCGGGGAAGATGCTCACCCGTCGCCCAGAGGAACCCTTCACCATGGTCAGCGCAGACTTCATCGGACCCCTACCCCGGTCTCGTCGCGGGAATACAATGCTACTGGTTTTCCTGGACGTCTTCTCGAAATGGGTCGAGATCGTACCGCTGCGGAAGGCGACGATGGCCCAGCTGGAACTGGCGTTTCGCGAGCGCATCCTCTCCCGATTCGGAACCCCACGCACGCTGATATGCGACAACGGCGCGCAATTCACGAGTCGAGGATTTAAGGCACTCTGCAAACGGGCCGGCGTCCAGATCCAGTACACCGCCCCGTACTCGCCGCAACAGAACCCGACCGAGCGTGCGAACCGGACGATCAAAACTATGATCGCCCAATACACCGCGGACGACCAGCGATCCTGTGACCAGCTACTGCCAGAGATCTCGCTTGCAGTGAATTCCAGCATCTCGGACAGCACGGGATTCAGCCCCGCCTATTTAGGCCGAGAACCACGCCTGCCGGGGGCCTGGTACGACAAGGTTACGCCGAGCTCAAGTACCACGCCACAGGCACCCGAAGACCGAGCTAAAGGATTACAGGAGGCATATACCATCGCACGAGAAAACAACGAACGGGCATCCCAGGAACAGCAGCGGTACTACAATTTACGGCGGCGCGCTTGGCGACCGTTGGTGGGATCATGGGTGCTGGTCCGTACCCATCACCTGTCCAAGGCCAGCGAAGGATTCAACGCCAAGTTGGCTCCGAAGTATACCGGACCATACAAAGTGGTGAAGTTTCTGTCCCAGAATGTAGTACGCCTACAACTGCGAGGCTCTAGGAAACGGCGGACTGCCAGTCTCCCGGATCTCAAAGAGTACAGGACCGGAGGACCCACAAGGCAGTCACCTTGGTCCACTTCTCTTTATCTTGTTTATTAACGACCTTCCAAAAGTGATATCCTTCTCATCTGTTCTAATGTATGCCGATGACGTCAAGATCTGCCTACCATACTCAAATCGACTCTCACATAATGACCTTCAACATGACCTTAATTCTCTTCTCAGTTGGTGTTCGATAAATCTTCTATTTCTTAACTACTCTAAATGTAAGCTCATGACCTTTTATCGCTATTCTCCTCATCTTGTCTCCTACACCTTGGGGAATCATTCACTTGATCGGATAGAATCATCGAATGACCTAGGAGAGCCACATTACTGCCATGGTAAATAAAGCTAAAGGTGTCTTAGCATTTATCAAGCGATGGTCCAAAAAATTTAATGACCCTTATACTACAAAGACTCTCTATGTATCCTTAGTCCGTCCAATCTTAGAGTATTGTTCCTGTGTGTGGAGCCCGCAGTATAAGGAACAGCAAGATCTTATTGAATCTGTTCAGAAGCATTTTCTTATCTTTGCCCTTCGAAATTTAAACTGGGATTCTGAAAGATTCTTACCGAGTTACCGGCATAGGCTTAAATTAATCGACCTTCCGTCCCTACATAATCGCCGAGTTTGCAGTGGAGCGATCTTCGTCCACAAGCTCCTTCTTGGTCTTATCGACTCGCAATTTTTATTAAATAATGTTGATATTGCTGTCCCTTCAAGATTTACTCGTTCTTTCCGTCCTTTACGTTTGCCTATATGTAAATCTAATTATGCACAGCACGACCCATTTAATGTTTTATGTAAAAATTTCAATGCTGTGAACCGAATCAATCGAAGTCATTACAAATAATATTTACAAGTTTCTTGAGTCGTCCGAACTGTAATTTTGTTAAGTTTATAGTTTTAAGCCTTATTGTTCAGAATTTAAGTATAGCTGTGCTAACAGATATTTGTTATGCAATAAATAAATAAATAAATAAGGAGAAGCCGACGGCGAAGAAGACACAGTAGACAACGAGGCAGAGCCATACACAGAGGCTTTCGCCTCCGAGCCCCCGAACGTGGATCCAGAAGACTCCCAAACGCTAGGCGACCAGCAGGAGATACTCGGCCGGGAGATCAATCAGGATGCCCAAGCCACCGAGCAGCGTACCCAGGCCAAGAAAGCCACCCATCGACGAGTCCATTTTGAATAAGCCAACGTCAATCAGGGTCACGTGAGTCAAGCGGGGCACCCGCGCTACCGTAGTTAGGTTAAGCCGCCATGTAAGCTAAGAACTCTGAACTTGTAATTAGAACCATAAGTATCTCAAGCCGCACTATAGGTAGGATTCACACTAGGAAACCTAAGCTAAGACGTTACATTTACTAGCACACCGTCGACATGTCCAACAACGAGGAGTACGAGTACCGCCCATGGAGCGACTCAACCCGCTCTCCCTCACCACCAGCCATTACGATCAGCACCGACTCCGTACTGTCGCAACACGCGGGGCGCATCGCGTCACCACCGTTCGACCCGGCTGAAACACCTCCGCCTTCACCTCTTGCCCGCGATGGAGACGCAGACTCCCAATCCACCATCCTTCGCGACCCGTCGTACGACTGCGAGGTGAGCAGTGGATCGGCCGGACCCCAAGGACAGCAGGAGGAGCCGCCAGCCCGAGACGACGAGCCCAGCACAAGGGGGCTAACCACAGCAAGGTTGGCACGGCTGAACGTCGCGGAACCCCAGGCAGTCGGGTACAGCACGGCCTGCTACTTGGTGACCGCTTGGCTGGAGAGCGTGGCGACACCGGCATTCGCTGACGGTTTTGAAGAGAGATGCGTCCAGGAGAGCCGTGCCTGGGTACCACACCCAGAACCGTCGACAGACGACTCGTCAGTTGGCGAAGATGGCCGCTTCGCGACTGAAGGCCCGCCCGTACCGCTCCAGTACTCTCTAGCGGAGGCCAACGATGCCTGGGCCGGTTATGCAGCACGGCCTCACACCCCCACCGCCTCGACCGCCTCACGGGAAGCCGATGCCACCGGAGACTCACTTATGGGTACTTCGGTTAGTGGATCCCTGAGCGACGACACCGACGCGGAGGCCGTCGCTGCCGAGCCACGCATGAGGACAGAAGACGAGGAAGGGACGGACCCCACGCCGGACTGCCCGACGTCGGAAAACCCGCGAGAAACGCAGCCCGAAGGAGCCGACGCCAGGACCCCGAGTCCCCAGACGACCGCCGCACAAAACGAGGCACTTCCAGCTACCCCGGGAAGGGGAATCCCCGGAGTTGGAAACTCTCAAGACGGACACTCAGAATGGGAGGACAAGCCAAAAACGCCACTGCCCGCCTCCTCTGAGAACCCTCGAACGACGAGCCCTAGAGAGGTCGCCCTGGACGTGCTAATCCCGGCCACTCCAGGGAGCAGCATCCCGAGAGGGGAGATGAGCCGCTGGCTCGATCCCCACCCGGCGGGACCAGGAGCTGCACGAGACCCCACCGCAAGTCCCGACGACGCAGAAGACGACGACATTCTAGACCTGGGTCTCTTCCCGGCCGGACTCGAGGAAGACGCACTCCTGCAAGCGCTGCGGGAGCACCCGGGAGTGGAGCGACTCCTCGACGAGGATGATTGGATCGTCGCACCGGCAGCATGGAGGGTGGACACGAACGAGCGTCGTCTCCCCCGCGCCATCGTGGAGTACGTGGAGGCCCACGATCGCACCAACGTCCGATTCCTGCGGCACCATCAGGACCACCGGTTCCGTGTCACCATCACGGCCCGACGCAGCATCGCCATCTCCCTTCGCCACCCCGACGTAAGGGGGGGGTGTGAGGCACCTTAAAAGCTGCCCCACATCCAGGGAGTAGGAGTTAAAATGTAAATATTGGTAGTTAATAAGGAACTAGTAAAAAGTTAGGATAGGTAGGAGTAGGATGTGTTAGTAGATAGTAAGAAACTAGTTAAGTTAGGATAGGCCACGGAGGCAGGCAAGAAGCCAAGAGAGCCGTTAAGTTAAAAAAAAACTTCGGCCGTTAGCCAGGAGTTTAACCAGGCGTTATTTAGCACATTATTTAGGATCACAGCTGATCAGGCGCTCTACTCAGCGGGTTAGGCGATCTACGCACGAGCGGATTAGGCGATCTACGCATGTTCCCCAGTGTTGGCAACGTGGCGTGACAGTGTTGGGAAACGAGAGCCCGGCTGGCTATATAAGCCCTGCGGCTGCCAGTACCGGCCTTTTTCTTTTCCCCGATCTTCGACCGAAATACATCGCACGACGACGAAGCTACGCAGGACACCCAGGACCAAGGACACCGAGGATCAAGGACACAAAGGACCCTAGTGAGTAGAGTGCGAGAGAGAGAGATAGGGAACGAAACATAGTGCGGCTAGGGAAAGAAACAGATAGAAAAGAGGAAGAAACATAACCCAGAAAACATAACCAAGAAAAAAAAAAAAAAACTGAAACAAACGGACAATAAGAACATCGAACATACACTGAGTTGAATTTATTTATTCCCTGACCCTCATAGCCCTGATCCGCGTGTGCCAAAACAGTGGCCTAAACCAAGCCGGTTGCGTTTTCGAGAAGATTCCTCTGCGCAACTGGACCTTGGTGGCAGCCACGTGCACAGACGTGAAGGCGTGCAAGTACGGGTTTTCTCTCCGCTTGCATAGCTTTCCGGCTCGATTCCGGTCGACGCACCCAAGCCCCCAAGTAGCCCAAAACCCGACCCGCGTGTGCCAAACCGTGGTCTAAGCCAAGCCGGTTGCGTTTTCGAGAAGATTCCTCTGCGCAACGGGACTTTGGCGGCAACCACGCGCACAGACGTGAAGGCGTGCAAGAACGGGTTTTCTTTCCGCTTGCATAGCTTTCCGTCTCGGTTTCGACCGACGCACACCCATCCCGAACAGTGGGAGCCTGTCCCAAAACTGGGAGCGCTGAGTTCTGTCCATGTTTAGAGACGATTCCTCTGCGTGGGCGTGAACCAGCGCCCCGGGCGGCGGGAGTTGACACAGTGTACGGGCCAATTTCCCCCCCCACTGTGCCTCCTCCGGCACGCACGCGACGGCTTTCACTCGTTCGCGTCTGGCCAAATCCGAGTCCCAAATGCCTGTCCTGACCCGCCAGTAAGACCCGCCGCGCGCCTCACGACTGATCGGCGACTGCGCCCAGTTTGCCCGCCTATACACGTCCACGCTTATTTACAAATTTAGTTGTAAAGGATCCTGGGGAGACTGAGCTTC
Source organism: Drosophila rufa (assembly GCA_018153105.1). Taxonomy (NCBI): domain Eukaryota; kingdom Metazoa; phylum Arthropoda; class Insecta; order Diptera; family Drosophilidae; genus Drosophila; species Drosophila rufa. The sequence goes on from JAECXS010000135.1 coordinate 1,066,435, forward strand.
ATCCCAGCCATAGAAACATCCTTACAATATGTTAATGATTTGCCTAGTGTCTTGTCCGTTTGTGAAGTAAATTTATATGCAGACGATGTTCAGATTTATGTCAGTAGTCTAGTTAATCAATTAAATGTTTGAGCCATTCTAAAGGAAGTGACGGAAAATCGAAAAGTGTATATTAGAGGACCGGTAGAACTTGGTACATAAAAGCATTATAGTAAAAGCCAGCATAATATGTCTGTCCGAAAAAAATTCAACTTGCTTAAATTGTCTGACAATTATGATATCCTGCTAGGTCGAAACTACCTAGAATCTACTAAAACTAAGATGGATTATGAAAACGAGACGATTAAATTAAGTTCCAAAACATTTAAATTCAGATATAATGACGAAGATATTGAAGAGGATAGGACCGTACAAGAGAGCCTTCTTCCACCTTTCGCCGAAGATCAATCTGCAAATGTTGGTATTAATAATGACTAAAATGACTAAGAGAATGCATCGAATAAATAGGCAGGTCAAAGAAATAATAGAACAAGGAATAATCTGCAAGTCGAAATCTCCTTACTGTTTACCTATTTGGGTGATCCCGAAGAAAGTCGATGCATCTTGGAAACAAAAATTCAGATTAGTGGTTGATTATAGAAATTTAAATGAAATAACAATTAGTGATAAAATTCCGATTCCCAGAATGGATGAAATTCTAGACAAATAAGGCAGATGTCATTAACGATCGATTTGGGTAAAGATTTTCACCAAATTCAAATAAATAGCAATTCAACCGCAAATATAGCATTTTCCACTAAACATGGCCATTATGAGTGTACTTTAACGCGATTTGGTCTTAAGAATGCTCCAGCAACATTACAAAGATGCATGAACAATCTCTTGGAAGATTTAATCTACAAGGATTGTTTAATTTTTTCCACTTCATTGGAGGACCACATATTGCTTTTAAATAAAGTATTTGGGACGCAAACTTAACCCCATAATATTCTTAGCGAAAGTCGACTTTTGGATAGTTTTTAGAGATTACAATAGTATTAATTACAATGAGCTAATGGAGGAATATAATGCTTGTGACTGGTGTCCTATTTATCAAATTCCTTATGCCGAATGTCAGTTGAATGTCTTAAATAATAATTTGCAATATATGTTGAAAGAAAAATCCTAAAACCTTGACAAAATCAGTGGTTTAGTTCTGAAATTAAGAGCCTTATATATGAGCGTGATCAAGCCTACACTAAGTGGAAGCGCTAGAAAGCTGAAACTCACAGATAACTGTTCAAATTGGCTAGAGCCAAAGTTTCAAAACGTATAAAATCTGCAAAATGTGAACATTTAAAAAATAAATTTGAACACGTTGCATCCACAAAACAAACTTGGAGGGAAATTAATAAGTTAGGAATAGGGAAATCTAGATGAATGGCTGACCACTGTGTTGATGTAGAGGAACTATGCCGAGCATTCTCTCATCTTGTACTGATTCTTGTGGCAAGTTGAGTTGCCTTTAACTAGATCCAATTTGATATCGGTTAGCACTGGGAAGTTTTCGGCTAGGACTTCGTCGGATTGGGGGAGGATTGTTAATCAAATCTAGATAACGAATCTACAAGACAATTTTGTGCTAACCTATCCAGGTGTTAATTTTAAGTTTTCTTTATGCGTATTGTTTTATTAGAGCTTGGTGTTAATGCTCTTTATCACCCGCCCTACCTTGTTAACAATCTTCAGAATATAGAAATTTTTGTTAACCCTAAAGTGTATTGATGTGTGCTTTTGTTTTAGTACCCCATTATTTCAACTTAATACCCTTTAATCATTTTTTTTACATTTATGTGCAATTCTTATATCCATGGCAATATATGTACATGTTAAGGTCAGGTACATTTTGATAATTTCATTTCAATAATTTCCATTTATATAATTTCAATATTATTTTTAATTATCATTAACAAACTAATAATAAATTTTGCAAGAAAAGCTTATTTAAGCATAGTTAAATGTTAAGGAGTAGTATGAATAGTAGTAACTAATATGTTTAAACTACATTTAAATATATATATAAATAGAGACGGCTAAACTTCAGAAATATAGATTATTTGTCTTACATTTCTTTTAGTATATGTTTTAATTAATTAAATCTGTTACTTTTTTAAATCCACGTGTGCATGCAGGCCTGTAGCGAAGTGGCTGTAACTTAATTGGTTAGGGTTAGGTTATATAAGATTTTTTTTTTTTTCATGTACTTATTTATTTATTTATTGCATAACAAATATCTGTTAGCACAGCTGTACTTAAATTCTAAACAATAAGGCTTAAAACTATAAACTTAACAAAATTACAGTTCGGACGACTCAAGAAACTTGTAAATATTATTTGTAATGACTTCGATTGATGCGTTAGAAATTATATGGTTCACAGCATTGAAATTTTTACATAAAACATTAAATGGGTCGTGCTGTGCATAATTAGATTTACATATAGGCAAACGTAAAGGACGGAAAGAACGAGTAAATCTTGAAGGGACAGCAATATCAACATTATTTAATAAAAATTGCGAGTCGATAAGACCAAGAAGGAGCTTGTAGACGAAGATCGCTCCACTGCAAACTCGGCGATGATGTAGGGACGGAAGGTCGATTAATTGAAGCCTATGCCGGTAACTCGGTAAGAATCTTTCAGAATCCCAGTTTAAATTTCGAAGGGCAAAGATAAGAAATTGCTTCTGAACAGATTCAATAAGATCTTGCTGTTCCTTATACTGCGGGCTCCACACACAGGAACAATACTCTAAGATTGGACGGACTAAGGATACATAGAGAGTCTTTGTAGTATAAGGGTCATTAAATTCTTTGGACCATCGCTTGATAAATGCTAAGACACCTTTAGCTTTATTTACCATGGCAGTAATGTGGCTCTTAAAACTTAATTTGTGATCGAAAAGAACTCCTAGGTCATTCGATGATTCTATCCGATCAAGTGAATGATTCCCCAAGGTGTAGGAGACAAGATGAGGAGAATAGCGATAAAAGGTCATGAGCTTACATTTAGAGTAGTTAAGAAATAGAAGATTTATCGAACACCAACTGAGAAGAGAATTAAGGTCATGTTGAAGGTCATTATGTGAGAGTCGATTTGAGTATGGTAGGCAGATCTTGACGTCATCGGCATACATTAGAACAGATGAGAAGGATATCACTTTTGGAAGGTCGTTAATAAACAAGATAAAGAGAAGTGGACCAAGGTGACTGCCTTGTGGGACACCGGAAGTGACATTGATAACATTAGGCAGTACATTATTGAACAGAACACGTTGAGTACGGTTTGACAAATAAGAAGCGATCCATTTCAGAATAGAAGGGGAAAATCCTAAAAGAGATAGTTTTTGAAGAAGGAGTGAGTGATTTACAGAATCAAACGCTTTACTGAAGTCTATAAAGATAACATCAACTTGCATACGACTTTGAAAACTTCGGTTGATCAGATTAGAGAATTCTAATAGATTAGTAGTTGTGGATCGCTGTTTAAAAAAACCATGTTGCGATGATGACACCAGGCTTCTACATAGGTGTTGCAGTTGACGAGTTATCAAGTGCTCCAGAAGCTTAGGGATAGCCGAGAGCTTGGCGATGGCACGATAATTGGCTACATTTGATCTAGAGCCTTTTTTATGGAGGGGAATGATAAAAGACTCATTCCAAATACTTGGGAGAGAACATTGTTTTAGCGATAGATTAAAAAGATAGGTCAAAGGGAGACATAGAACTTGGGCACAGTGCTTAAGGACACAGCTCGGAATATTGTCAGGGCCAACAGAGTAGGACATGTCAATAGTCTTTAAACCATGCAGAACATCACTCTCTGCGAAGAAAGGTACGCAGATATTGTAAGCATGAGCTAAACTATAAGGATAGGAAGTAGAAGAATCGTAGGAGACAGAAGTATAAGTAGATTGGAAAAATGTTGCAAATAGGTTGGATATGCCCAGCGAGGAAGATTCAGATTGGTCGAGAAAACTAAGCGATGGAGGGTAGGCATTAGACTTGCGTTTTGAATTTACGAAATTGTAGAACTGTTTTGGATCAGATCGGAAATCGGATTTACATTGTGTAAGATATTGTGAATAAAGTTGGGAATTCAGCGCAAGAAATTGTGATCTTACTGATAAATATTGAGCATAGACATGCGGGGACCCTTTTTTCTTGTATTTTTTAAAGAGTCTTGCCTTTTTATTTTTTAGATAGGACAAGTGTTTGTTGAACCATGGAGGCTTATGGGAAGCAGAAACAGTCAATTCCGGAACAAAAGTGTCAAGTACGGAGCCTATAGCTGAGTTAAATGCATTTACTGCAAAGTCAATATCATTAAAATTCGTTAAGAACGACCAATCCATCTGTGATAAAGATAAATATAAACCATCAAAGTTAGCTTTACGGAAACATTTGTAACGAGTAGGAAGTGACGAAGCGACAGTATTAACAGAGATACAACATTCAACAGATATTGATAAAGTGGGATGATATGGATCTTCTGGATAGGACATAGGACAACATCTGGCTACCGATACCAAGGAAGCATCGGTTACAAATATGAGGTCTAAAAGCCTATCTCGATTATTTTTGACGGGATTAATTTGCTCAAGTGAAGAGTCAGTTAAACCATCAGTAAATTCATGTTGAGTGTCCGATAAAAGAAGATTTGAGTCGTTACAGGGAAGCCATGGGAGATGAGGAAGGTTAAAGTCGCCCATGACAACTAGTTGGTCTTCAGGGCTTAGGCCAGACATAACAGTTTGGATAGCAGATAGATGATTCGCATAGACACTAATATCAGATCGAGGAGGTATATAAGAACATGTTAAGAACAAATTTGCATTGCCGACGCTGACTTTGACGGCAATAAATTTAATGCCCTCAGTCTCAATAACTGGGAATAGTTCAGAGAAAAAGTCATTTTTAACAGCAATAAGAACACCGCCACCAAAAGCTGAGCGGTCGGATCGGTAAATTGAAAAATTATTAACTACAATTTCCTGATTCAAAACTGAAGAATTTAGCCACGTTTCTGAAAAGGCGATAGCATCAAAATCAAACGAGGCACTATTAGAATAAATTTGAGCTAGTTTACCTAGAATACTACGTACATTTTAATAATGGACGCAAAAAATATGATTTAGTTTTTTGGAGTATTAATGCTTGGATTCTGATTAGAGTTCTTATAAAGGAATTCATGAAGTATCGTGTGTTCAGGCCAAATATTTGGGTCAAGAGCTTTAGTCAAAAAGGAATCCGGAAGAATAATTTTAAATGACGATACACGTACTACGCTTATGTTTAAAATTAAATTTAGTGACTATGATGTCATTCGGAGAAACTCCAAGTTTGGAGCAAACGTGATTTTTAATATCATCCTTCGTGGCTTCTGGCATAAGCCGAGAGACAAAAATGGTTTTGCGAGGAACCACGGCTCTGAACAATAGTCCTGAGGAACGGGATGGGGGGGCCACGCCCATCAGTGGCTTGGGACCGGAGGTACTGGCAGCAGTGTTGGACATCGTAGCAGCAACAGGAATCGGATGACTAACAGCAGCAGCAACAGGAATTGGATGACTAACAGCAGCAGCAACAGGAATCGGATGACTAACAGCAGCAGCAACAGGAATCGGATGGCTAACAGCAGCAGCAACAGGAATCAGATCATTACCAGCAGCGGCAGCAATTATCGGATGAAAAGCAGGAGCAGCAACAAGATCAGCAGTCAGCAGTTGATCAGTAACCATTCCAGGAGTCGGATTACTAGCCGGAGCGACAGGAACAGAATTAGCAGTCGGCAGGAGATCAATGATCATTCCGGACGGACGAGCAGCCAGAGTATTTTCCGTCGCCGAGGAGTGATGAGCAACAGATACTCCATCGGGTAGGCCAGGATCAGGAAAATCTGAGGTCGAATTGGGCCCTGGGTCAATCGACTCAGAGAATGAGACGGCTGGTGAGATAGCAGCGTCCCTTACTGGCAGGTGGGAGGCAGGAGTAGTGCACAGATTTACTTGCAGGTGGTTGGTATTTGCAATTTTACGTCTCGGTGATTCGCTGAGAAGTTTAAGGCCAAGAAACAGGGACTCCAGATTCAGAAATTGGTCGTTGAGGGAGCTAAATTGCTTTCGAACCTCCAGAAAACCATTACGAGTTTGCTTCATAAACGTGCGCATTTCGCCCTCTAGATCACTGATTCGGCCATAATGACCAATGCCAGCACATTTTAGGTGGGAACGGTTATCGCACAGCCAGCAAGTGAGATACGATTCAGCAGTGATATCTCCGCTAAATTCACATTTCCTTGCGGTGCAGATTATACTCATTATGTCCAGTGTTTATATGCAAACCTCTAAGTTAAGAGAGCGCACAAAAGAAAGTGGTGAATAGCTGATCTTTAAGCAGAGCAAGTGCAGTAGCCACAGGCGGTCTAGCTGAGAGTAGGTTCAAAGCTGACAGATTGGGAGAGCAGTTAAAAAAGACCTGACAAATCCAGCGCAGGTTGAAGATCGGCAAAAGCAGGAGCAGCAACAACAGCAACAGCAGAGTAGTTCGGGAGAGTCCAAGAGAGCGGTCCAAAACCGTGCATAGGCAGCGTCAGTGCGACGATCCAGCGAGAGTAGGTTCTGAGCAGACAACTTTGGGAGAGCTGTCAGATTGGGAGCAATCAAATCCCGCGCAGTTGAAGAACGGCGAGCGAAAGTACAGCTTCAGAGAGAGCGTTACAGCAACAGCTGAGTATTCGAGAGAGCAGTCCAGGAGAGCGCAGCAGCGTCAGTACGGCGATCCAGAGAGAGGTGTAACAGGAGAAAAAAAGAGCAGCAAGCGCGGTGTAACGGGGTCGAAGTGTAAACAACAACACCGAGAATGTCCAAAAACAAAACACTTGGCGGTCTTTTGTATGAGGACAGTATATGCAAATTTATAAATTATTATAAACTGGCAAGGTAGAAACTTTCTGCGGTCCAATGGTAACGTAAATATAGAAACGTTCCCGGCTGATTACAGTAAAATCAAAGACAACAATTTTAAATGACTCTCTACAGGCGAATCAAAATAATCATAGGAGCGAGCAAAAAAAACACGACCGTCACCTTCGAAAGCGATTGTATATTTAGGTTATATATGTATAAATCTTTTCCAAGTTCATTTCCATGTTTAATTCGTCCAGTAATTTTAAGTTCAGCGTAGGTTTTCCAAATGTAATTTATTAACTGTATGATTTCCTTCCTAGATTTTCCTTTTCCCTCTTCGGCTTCGGTTTTAGTTGATCAGGTTAAACATTGGCTTCGGCTGATTATAGAAAATAGTAATCTCCAATAGGTGCGCGATATGTTTATGGATTTAATTTTGTTTTTTAATCCTGCGCAAATTCTTTTGCCAAAACTTATGTTTTCCTAGTCTCTTGGTTGTTGTTATTATTTTGTTTCACTTTTGTGTACGCGTATAACGCTTTATAAATTAATTTGTTAATTAATAATGTGCCTTTAACTTATGGCATGTGCTTAAAAAAATTAGACATATGTTTGCACAACTTGAATTTAGTAATCACCAAGAATGATGTGATTTACTTGACAGACTTCGATCAACTAAAACGTAGCGCTTAAAATTTTTCCACTGCACCGCGTGGGCGTTGAATAAGCTTTCTTTATAACGGAGCTGCTGACTGAGATAAGTCAGATAACGCAAGTAATATGCTGACAAGCATGGCTTTATTTTTGATCAAGCTTTTGTTTAGAGATAACAAAAAACAGTGAATCTCAAAACTAGCTGTACATACAAGAACTGAGCATCACAACAATCTTTATGTGCCTGAGGCTAGATGCAATAATTATTTGACATATCAACCATACTGTGATAATAGTTTTAGCTTTGTGTGCGTCAATGAATGTGATGTCTTAGAGAGTATCCTTAAAATAAAATTAAATGCCGAAGGTACAGACGCTATTAATCCTAAATTTGTAAAACTGTTGTTACCACTACTTCTTCGTCATATAACTTATATTTTTAATACAGCCATTACAAAGTCCACTTTCCCTTCAATTTGGAAAAAGGATTATAGGCCCATTTCAATTTTACCCTTCCTAGGCAAATTCGTTGAAAATTTAATATCTGTCCAAATGCATACTTTCCTCGAGCGTAACGCGTTACTTTCGCAGAAACAGTCGGGCTTTAGAAAGAAAAGGAGCTGTATAAGTGCAATTACAGACATTTTTGAGGACATTCGTTGCCAACTAGACAATAGCTGTGCAACATTTCTAACTCTTCTTGACCACAGCAAAGCATTTGACTCAGTGAACCACAACATTCTTAGTACTAAACTAAAAAATCTTTACAATTTTACAAATAGTGCTGTTGGTTTCATCTCGTCGTATCTTGCTGGCAGGCAGCAAGCAGTAGTTTCTGGAAATTGTATATCAAGTTTCAGCGAATTAAGTAGGGGGGTCCCTCAGGGACCTGTACTAGGACAGATTTTTTTTTATTGTTTTCTATATATGATAATGATTTGCCTAGTGTCTTGTCCGGTTGTGAAGTAAATTTATATGCAGACGATGTTCAGATTTATGTCAGTAGTCCAGTTAATCAATTAAATGTTTATGTAAGTTAAAGTAATGATGTCCTTTATCTTATTGACAACTGGGCGAAGGATAATGGCTTAAGCATAAATCCTTCAAAATTAAAATGCATAGTAATTAGTAAAAAACCAATGGAAACCAGATGTTTAGAAAGCCTTGAAATTAAAAACAAGCCTATAAAATATGAGGAGTCGGCATCAAATCTTGGTATTATTTTTAATAATACCTTGAGCTGAAGTAAACATATTTCCAAAGCAACTGGTCGAACATATGGCTTGTTGCGTCAGCTCTCTACATCAAAAGACTTTTTACCACAGCAAATCAGGATGCTTTTATCAAAAGCCATTCTAATTCCCACTCTTTTTTATGGTGTTGAGATCTTTGGTCACTGCGACACTAGAGATATGCAAAAGTTGACAGTAGCTTTAAATTATATAGTTAGATATGTGTTTAAACTAAATCGACTTGACCATGTATCCCACTTGACCAGTAAGCTCCTTAAACGACTTTAATGACTTAAACTTGACCTCGTGGATAGATTATAGGACTCTTATATATTTTCATAATATTGTGACAACTCGCCAACCACCGTATCTCTACAATAAGCTCAGCTCTGCAACATCCACAAGGACTAATAATTCCATATGCCCAAGATATAAATCTCTAATTTCAAGCAGACAATTCTTTACCAATGCTATCCGCCTCTGGAACAACTTCCCACATAACTTAAAGACTATTAGGTGCGCAACTCAGTTTAAATTAAAAATTAAATTAAATTAAATTAAAATTAAAATAAAATAAATAAAATCAAAATAATATAGAAATAAGTTATCAAAATCAAAATGTCAGTAAAATATTTATAATTAAATTGCTAGATTAAGAAATATTATTTAAAACAAACTCGTAATATGTACATATGTGTATAAGTTTACTCTTGTCGCACTAGGATATATATTCGTCGTGCCTCGACGAAAGTCATCGGCCCCTGTACCTCGGAAATGGCGGTCCCAAACTATAATGTAAAAAATTGTGTACTACACGTAGTACCCTACTAGCTCCCGCAGTGCCTACGGTTTAGTGCCACAACAGCAGTCGTGAGAGCCGGACGAAATTTGGAAAAGGCACGAGTGACCCGACGTAGCACGTAACGTTGATTTGAAATCGCAGGTGAGTCAAATGTTTTTTTTAATTTCTAAGGTTTTTTTCATGTATTTTGATTAGGAATTGATAAATTAATCTTATATATCTTATATATATATATTCTATTAGAGTTTCCTAACCCAACAGAACACGTGTTCACTGTTTCATAACCCAACAGAATCAGAGTGTATGTCATTGTTATAAGAATTTCAATTTTATTGTAATTTCTAGCTATTTACGTATGTTCAAAAAACGTGATTTTGATGCTCAAAACTGTTTGAGTTTTAGAATTTTATTAATTTTTGACAAAGTTACGATTTTTTGAAAACTTATGACCTTCAATGCAAAGATTATAAGAATAATTTGAAAAACTAAAGGTACTTATGTATGTAAAAGGGCATATTACTTCTAGATTAAACACTTTGGGGTCTTTAGTACATCTAATTATGCGTGTAAGCTCGTTTTATATTTTATCAACTTCTCTTGTTGAGCGTCGGCCACCGAATGCCTCGTTTTACTTTTTTTCTCGCTTGTTCTCTTGTTTCTTTTGTGTGTAAGCATGGTTATCTTATTACTAAGTCTGTGTGTTAGAAAGGGATGACAACAGTGCTTAAATTGAAGTATACATGTTAGAAAGGGACGACAATAGTACTTATATCTAAGTATACATGTTAGGAAGGGATGACAACAGTACTTATATCTAACAGGGAATTAATCTTAAGTATACTTGTACAGTGGGCTTCATGCATATCCTACTCCAACTCGGCCGTCCTGACTCGATGACATTGACATTGACATTGATTTTAAATATCAGTTTGTAAGTTAAAAAAAAATAAAATCGATTGAGTATACATAGTTTTACTACTACTTTACAATAATGTTGCTTTCTCGTTCGTATGCATACATACAATTTATTTATTTTATATATACTATATTTTCTTTCCTATCAAGTGCTTGATATTTTTAATGCTTCAGACACCTTGATACGGGTTACGAGATACCGGAAATCCTTCTACGTCTTTTAACACGAATCTATAATTTTTTAGTACTTTTGAAATCACGTAAGGACCTTTATTCTTTGGAATTAACTTTCTAGAAACTCCTGTCGTGCTATCGAGATTCTTCACCATTACGTAGTCTCCTTTTTTGTGGGTTATTTAGTACGTGTTCTACTTTGTCTATCACCGTGTCTCAATATATACACCCAAAAAAAAATCGTCATAGAATCGATACGATTGTTACATGAATTTTATACTTTTGAGTATCAAAAATTTCTTAATAAGATGCTTATTGATTTTATACTTTCGAAAGTATAAAATGTATACTTTCGACGTTATAAATTGTATACCTACGAGTATAAAAGATATACTTTCTAGGATTTTTCTGTATAACAAATCGTATAAATTCAATACTCTTGCGGATAAATTGTATACTACACAGTACATCAAAACGTATACATTCTATCCTTTTGCGGATAAATTGTCTAACAAATCGTAAAAAGTTTATTTATTTCCCTACTATGCTTCGTTGCGATAATTGCTTTTTTATTTATTTTTGGTTGATTTTAAGAGAATGTTATATTTATATTACATAATTATATATATATGCGATCTGAATGACAAATAAACACAAGAAAACACAACCTGAAAACATTCGCCTCACCCAGGGCTCGAACTCCCAACCTTATGTATGGCAGGCGAGCGTCTTACCACTCCCGCCATTCGGCATCACACGAGCGATCGTCATAAATAGCTATACGAGGATGCCATATGCGGGGCGAATAACATAACCCATACAAGAATCTATTTTTAGATTTACCAAGACTTGACAAAAATCCCTAATGCGACAAACAGATATAGCACTATGTTATCGAATTTTCGATGTAGGTTCGTATAAAAATGATACTCGAAAATATACAATATAAACTACTGAGTATAAAAGCTAAACTTTTCAGTATAAAAGTTATATTATTAAGGATGAAATCAATACTAAGCTCGTTATACTGCTTGGAGTATACTTTTGAGACAACGCGTATTAAGTTTAAACTCTTGGTTTTTTTTTTTGGGTGTACCTTTCTCTGGTTCTATCAGTTTAGCTATCATTGGCCCAAGACTTCTGTTGAAGTCCCCTGCGGGGATCACATTGCAATCTTCAACGGGGATCATCGAATTCTTTGGAAGTGCAACAGCTTCCCCTGTCTGAAATTATGCATTTAGGCTTGCTATATGCTCTGAAGTAGTCACTTAATGCTAAAATGAATTCCCTTGTGTAAGTGGTTTTTGTAGCATATAAACGTACAAACTTTGTGAAACCGTCGATAATTACAAAAATATGTTTTTTCGTTCTACCTGAATCGACTGGGCCATAATGATCTGTATGTATTAGCTCAAACGGTTTGTTGCCTTACAGTATGCAGTGAAGAAATCCCTCCTTGCCTGTCTTAGGAGAATATGGAATACATTTTAAGCAGTTCTGAATATGGCTTAAACATTTGTCTTTGGCGTTAGGAAAGCAATAAGTTTTTGAGATAACATCTATATGATCTTCCATATCAGTAGGAACATAAAATAAAAGTCTGCCATCGTTACATTTCCTTTTAATTATTCCGTTTCTCATTTCGAACAATTAACGTTCGTTTTCCTCTAAGTTTTTTTTTTTTTTTTTTGAATCTTTGGATCCTTGGCCTGGCAGATTACCAGATTATCTTAAAACGAATTTGTTTCTACTATTAAAATAATTGTGCATCTACTAAGAACTCAACATGTTGCATCCGCTTCCCCTCTCTATGTTTCAGCCACCTAGCTATTCGCGGATTAATCTCAATCTGAATGAGCGTTAATGTAAGAGAATTACAATCAGTAATAATCTTAAATCGTTTTCCATATAAAATATTCGAAACCTACGCAATGCGTGAATAATGGCCATTGTTTCAGGCTCGAGGCTGTGATATTTTGACTCTGCAACGGTTGTGCGCTTGGAAAAATAAAAGATGGGGTGTCGTTTTCCATCTTCCTTCTTTTGACATAACACTGCTCCAAAACCTAGAGCGCTAGCATCACAGTGCAGCTACCTCTCGTCTTTATAGCTGTAAATTTCCAAAACCGGTGCTTATACTAAATACACTTTAAGAATTAGAAAACAGTTAATTTCCCTCTCTCCAAACTTAAATTTTTTGTAATTTGTAATAGGTCTTCGATGAGCGGTATTGGATAATTTTCTCTAATTAGTAACTTGTTAAGCTTTCTAAAGTCTATGTATAGTCTTATGTCTCCGGTTTTTTTCTTGACTAAGACTGTAGGTGAAGCGTAATCGAATTCGCTCGGTTGTATAATTCTATCAATTGTTGCAATTTTTCTTTTTATGAATAAGCTATACGTCTTGAAGCACAACTAAACGGCTTTGATGTTTCTAGTTTTAATTTTAGTTCACATTTAATATGAGGATCCTTAGGCCTTTCTAAACCCATATAACTGCATTCAATGATCTCTTTTAGCCGACTGTTTAAGTCTGGATCATCATTTGCACCGCATATGTAATTCGTTTTTTCAGTTTCCAAGTAATTTATACTAAACATTTCTTTAACAGTTTCTTCATAGTTACTAAGCATATTGTTAACCGTTGGACTGACCACCTTACTAACTTCGGGAGTAAACGCTTGAATAACCGTGGGCCTATCTGTTGTATTACCATTTTGGCTAACTGTTTGATTTGTTCTGGGTCTCACTGTCCCTGTATCACTAACTGTCGGGTTAATTGTTGCACTAGCTTCAATATCTTCAAGACTAACTTTTTTACTATCCTTAAAACTAACTGTCTCACTATCTTTAAGACTAACTGTTTCCCTAATTGTTTCATTTGCTGCCTCACTAATTGTTTCACTAACTGTTTCACTAATTGTTTCACTAACTGTTTCACTAACTATTTCACTAACAGTTTCACTAACTGTTTTACTAACTGTCCAATAACTATATCACTAACTGTTTCAAAAACTAACTATCAGACTGACTGTTTCACTAACTTCTTCCCTTAGGATTTCGAAAGCATCTTCAGGTGTAATGTTGATTAACTTTAACATTAATTTAAACCGTGTTTTACTTTGCACACCCAAATAAAAATCGTCATACGATCGTCAATCGATACGATTGTTACATGAATTGTATACTTTCGAGTATTAAAAATGTCTTAATAAGATGCATATTGATTTTATACTTTCGAAAGTATAAAAATTATACTTTCGACGTTATAAATTTTATACCTTAGAGTATAAAAGATATACATTCTAGTATTTTCACTTTGGTATATTTTTAATACTAATTCGTATAAGTTTTATACTACGCTGTATAACAAATCGTATAAATTGTATTCTTTTGCGTATAAGTTCAATACAAAACGAGTTTGCAGAAAGTATACAATCTATAATCTTGCGTATTAATTCTGTACTATGCCGGTAATGGGAAAGGTTCGATTATATACTCTTGCGTATAAAATGTAGACTATGCTGGAAATTAATGTAGTATAATATTATTAAATTATTGTAGTATTGAAATTAAATACAAAAATAAGTCGATTTAAAATGTTATTTTAAAAATATATTTTTATTTATTTATGCGTTTTTAAATATATGCCTATATTTAATGCTTATATATTCATTCTTATTTTAAAAAATTATATCATGTGCTTATTGTTAGCAGCGTACATCGCTTGTCTTAGGTGCAGCTCGTACCGCTCCGTTCGACTGGCAACTTATACCGCTAACCGCCGAGTCCCTAGTCAAAACACATCAGCATTTCGTTAGGAACTGATTCTTTATTTGGCGCTCACGCCTTTTTATAGCAGTTTTCACTTATATACTAGTTACAGATTCCTTATGTATAATCCCAGCTAGGGGTTATCTATGCTAGATAGTTTTTGGACATTCTTAGACTTTCCAGGGGTTCACAAGAGGATCTTGTGTATTCTTAGATCGGTATATATGTGCGTGCTGTTACACTTGATTACATGTATATATGTATATATGTTGACAAAGGCGCAGATGCTAGTGCATTTGTATACTTTATAAATCTTATATATTAGTGCGTGTATTCTTCTCACATTAGTTCTTACTGATAGGCGGCTTGTATATAATTAGACTACTTGAGCCCTTTATCTGCCTGTGATTTCCAGCGGTTCTTTGGGTGCGGACAATTATGCATGTTCACCTTTTTGAACATTCTGCGCGGGGCCTTATTGTCTTTAATTTTACTGTATTTATTTATAGCTTGCATTCTAAATTGATTTGCTCTTTACCATTTTAACATTCAACTTTTTAGGTTGATTTAACTTGTTACAATTATTACTATTACATATAATATTGCAGACCTATGCCTGCTAGCATTATCATTATTAATATCCATTCATTAAACATTATCTTTTCATAAGTTGACTAATAATTTTAAGTACGTCATTTGAAATATTTATTCATGTTGAACCCATTAGATTAATATTTCTTTCATACCAGTAACAACTATTTATAATTAGTGACGCCACAGGATCCTGATAATCGTCTTCTGTCGTGATCTCGTGCGCAGCTGTTAGGAGAATGAGGGCGGTGCGTTTGCTGCATAGGCTCCGTAATCCTTGTACTCAGATTTTCGTGACCTGGCAGTGATGACTTCCGCATGTCCATTCTAAGACCGGATCATTGAAGACATGTTGGCAATGGCTTTGTTTTAGCACCGATGACTCATTGAAATCCCGGGCCAAGTTCTCTCGGCGTTGCTGTCGTATCTCCATCATATAAATTCCAGTCGCTGAACCCGGTAGTTGGACGCTTCGTGATAGTTTCTCCTTCCATTTCGGCCAGAGATGCGTCTTAATTTTTGTTGCGTTTTCCTGGAGGAACTTTCCTGAATCTTTCCAAATTCCTCCAACGTGAGGAATTGCCGGGGAAATTTCCTGGAGCGATTTTCTTCCAGCTTCCCTTTTTCCTCCAATGTGAGGACTTGCCGGGCAATCAAGTGCAAATGTATGCATTTGTGCATCATTTGTTCTTTTCCGAGCCGCTTCCAACATATTTTTCTTCTTTAGGTTCATATCCGTTACGGATGCCGTCTCAGGAACTTCCAGCATGGTAATTGCTGATAGAATGTGTTTTCTACCAGGAGTTTGTACGATTCCCGATAGTATCCATCCCAGCTTAGTACATTACCCAATCATGGTTTCATCCTGTTTCAATCCTTGTGTAATAATTTCGGCCAATAAATCTCCACCGATCAGCACATCAACCTTACTGCGTTTATTAAAGGTTGGATCCGCTAATATATCATCTTTCCATTTTAGTGAGTCATACTTAAATGACATTGATGGCGTCGCATTTAATAATTTCGATAAAACTACTGCTTCGGTCTCAAATCGATCTTTACTTTTAAATCTTGGACGAATTTTTAGCTGTATCGATGCGTCAGATGATCCAACTAGACTGTCTCCTAGTCCATAAATTTGGGTATCCCTTTTCTTCTTATGTACTCCCAACCTTTGAACTGCTTCTTCAGATACAACTGTCATCTGAGATCCTTGGTCAATTAACGCTCGGAGTATTTTCCATTTTCCATTGGCATCTTGCACTTCAATCTGTGCCGTGGCCAACAAGGTGGTTTTCCCCGTTTTAAATTTATTAGTTGATTTCGGTTCTTTTTTCTTGTGTAGCAACATGTGGTGGGGTCTATCATAAATTCCAAAATGTTCTCTTTCGCTTTGACAGTCCTTGTGTGGTGTAAATTTGTGGCACAAGCACTTGAAACATAATCTTTCTCGACATGCGAATTTCCACTTCTCCCTGATCGAGAGATGACTGAATTTTATGCAATTGGGTAATTTGTGTATTAGATTTCTACAATAAGGGCAGTTCCCACTCATAACCGCAGTCAACACTTTTGGATTTTCCTGTGTCCCATGCCTTGGTTGCGCTACTGCTTTAATGGCTTGCAGATGTTTTTCCAAAAATTCCAACACATTTTGAAGTGTCTGGACTTCCTTTGTCGCCTTTGACGTGTGCTCGTAATTTTGTTGTCCTTGACGATCAAATTTCCTTAATAGTATTCCAGCAATGAATACGTCTGTGCCGTCTAATGGGATGCCCATACCCTGTATAGCATGAGTGCATTTTTGTGCCGTGTCCAGCATGTTCTGAACACTCCTCTCTGATTCGCTGTTCATCATAGGCAAATCCAGAATCTTATTATAATTTATCATAAAGAGCTGACGCCTGATCTCGTATCGATTTCTTAAGATGTCCAAAGCTAATTTGTAATTTTCATCCGTTATCATCAAATGCTTTATTAAATTTGAAGCTTCGCCCTTTACAACCTCCTTCAGTCGCATAAACTTTATTTTGGGCTTCATGTGTTCATCATTGTCTATAATTTCTTTAAACATATCGAAAAATCCCGACCATGCCGAAATGTTTCCAAAAAATGCAGGGATCTCCATCTCCCTTACAGATATCCGACGTTCCTCGAATTTATTCTGGTGCATCAAAATTTCTTTCTCCCTTCTTTCCATCCCATCTAAAACCGTCTGGGTAAGTTGTCCATTTACTTTTAGTTCCTTGAAACTATCCGTAAGTCGTTGAAAATCTTCTTCTATATATTTCATATATATCCTTTGTAATTTCGGGTCTTGTCCCGCATTGACCAAAGTTCCTTGAAGCGCAATTCTTGCTTGATGGTACTCGCGTAATCGCATTTCCTGTTCTTCCATTTGGTTTAATATTGATTGGCCAGCCGCCAGGGCATTAAGTGAATCGTTTTTTGATCCCATTTTAATAATATAACAATTCTTTTTTTCAAAATATTCTCATGTTCACAATTATATTTTTAATTTGTTGCCTCGTATTTTATTTATTCGTCTATTAAATTCTATCTCAGATAAACCTATCTTTTATAAGCGTTTTCCTTGACTATTTTTCAACCTTCACACGCCTTTCGTGGACCTTCCACGCCGATGTATTTGCGCTTCCGACTCAAACCTCCACTGGCACTTTTGTAGAAGCCGTGGTCCGACGCTTGATCCTTGCTGCTATTTCGTGGACCTCCCACGCCGTTGTAGATACTCGATCCTTTTAATTTCGTGGACATCCCACGCCGCTGTAGATTCTTAGGGTTAAAAACCTCCGCTGTCGCTTTAATGTAAGTCGCGGTCCGATACTTGCTCCTAGTAATTTCGTGGACCTCCCACGCCAATATATTTCTTGATATTTCAAGCCTCCATTGGCTTGATCCCTGCCGAGTTCATAAACGTCCCACGCCGTTTTAACCGTGAGCTCTCTCCGCTGTCGCTCCAAATAACCGATTCTCAATCGTTTTTAAAATCGTGGACCTCCCACGCCGTTGTAGATTCCTCTGGATTCAAGCCTCCGCTGTCGCTTTAACATAAAACGCGGTCCGATACTTGATCCTTTGTTATTTCGTGAACCTCCCACACCAATTTCTATTACTGAAGTAAAAGCCTCCACTGGCGCTTTTTCATTAGCCGTGGTCCGACGCTTGGTCCTTACAGTTTTCCGTGGATCTCCCACGTCGATATATTTCTTTGATAATTCAAGCCTCCATTGGCTTGACCTTGCCGAGTTCGTGGCCCTCCCACGCCGACATAGCCGTTAGCTATCTCCGCTGTCGCTCAAAAAAGCCGCGTTGTGATTTTTGATCATTTTTAAAATCGTGGTCCTCCCACGCCGTTGTAGCTCCTCTCAAGTCCTAAGCTACCGTTTTAACTATACATTTAGCCGCGGTCAGGACCTGAACCTGTCCGTTCTCTCGTGGACCTTCCACGTCGCCGTTTGTATGTATTCCAGATATCCGCTGTCACCTCCTCATAAGCCGCGGACCGTCGCTTGCCATATTTTTTTTTGTTTTCCTCCCACGTCGACCACCAGTCCTGTCCATCGCAGCATTCTCAGGACGTCACTGTAATTTTGTTATTGTTTCCCTGATCTTGCCGTAGTGCACTCAGTTAGGTGCGCCTTGCGGACTTCTCTACCGTGGATACCGATAAAAGTATGCCGATCGGTTTGGCAGTCTTCGTGAGCAAAAATTTCTTTATGCTCGAAGGACCATATGTTAGCAGCGTACATCGCTTGTCTTAGGTGCAGCTCGTACCGCTCCGTTCGACTGGCAACTTATACCGCTAACCGCCGAGTCCCTAGTCAAAACACATCAGCATTTCGTTAGGAACTGATTCTTTATTTGGCGCTCACGCCTTTTTATAGCGGTTTTCACTTATATACTAGTTACAGATTCCTTATGTATAATCCCAGCTAGGGGTTATCTATGCTAGATAGTTTTTGGACATTCTTAGACTTTCCAGGGGTTCACAAGAGGATCTTGTGTATTCTTAGATCGGTATATATGTGCGTGCTGTTACACTTGATTACATGTATATATGTTGACAAAGGCGCAGATGCTAGTGCATTTGTATACTTTATAAATCTTATATATTAGTGCGTGTATTCTTCTCACATTAGTTCTTACTGATAGGCGGCTTGTATATAATTAGACTACTTGAGCCCTTTATCTGCCTGTGATTTCCAGCGGTTCTTTGGGTGCGGACAATTATGCATGTTCACCTTTTTGAACATTCTGCGCGGGGCCTTATTGTCTTTAATTTTACTGTATTTATTTATAGCTTGCATTCTAAATTGATTTGCTCTTTACCATTTTAACATTCAACTTTTTAGGTTGATTTAACTTGTTACAATTATTACTATTACATATAATATTGCAGACCTATGCCTGCTAGCATTATCATTATTAATATCCATTCATTAAACATTATCTTTTCATAAGTTGACTAATAATTTTAAGTACGTCATTTGAAATATTTATTCATGTTGAACCCATTAGATTAATATTTCTTTCATACCAGTAACAACTATTTATAATTAGTGACGCCACAGGATCCTGATAATCGTCTTCTGTCGTGATCTCGTGCGCAGCTGTTAGGAGAATGAGGGCGGTGCGTTTGCTGCATAGGCTCCGTAATCCTTGTACTCAGATTTTCGTGACCTGGCAGTGATGACTTCCGCATGTCCATTCTAAGACCGGATCATTGAAGACATGTTGGCAATGGCTTTGTTTTAGCACCGATGACTCATTGAAATCCCGGGCCAAGTTCTCTCGGCGTTGCTGTCGTATCTCCATCATATAAATTCCAGTCGCTGAACCCGGTAGTTGGACGCTTCGTGATAGTTTCTCCTTCCATTTCGGCCAGAGATGCGTCTTAATTTTTGTTGCGTTTTCCTGGAGGAACTTTCCTGAATCTTTCCAAATTCCTCCAACGTGAGGACTTGCCGGGGAAATTTCCTGGAGCGATTTTCTTCCAGCTTCCCTTTTTCCTCCAATGTGAGGACTTGCCGGGCAATCAAGTGCAAATGTATGCATTTGTGCATCATTTGTTCTTTTCCGATCCGCTTCCAACATATTTTTCTTCTTTAGGTTCATATCCGTTACGGATGCCGTCTCAGGAACTTCCAGCATGGTAATTGCTGATAGAATGTGTTTTCTACCAGGAGTTTGTACGATTCCCGATAGTATCCATCCCAGCTTAGTACATTGCCCAATCATGGTTTCATCCTGTTTCAATCCTTGTGTAATAATTTCGGCCAATAAATCTCCACCGATCAGCACATCAACCTTACTGCGTTTATTAAAGGTTGGATCCGCTAATATATCATCTTTCCATTTTAGTGAGTCATACTTAAATGACATTGATGGCGTCGCATTTAATAATTTCGATAAAACTATTGCTTCGGTCTCAAATCGATCTTTACTTTTAAATCTTGGACGAATTTTTAGCTGTATCGATGCGTCAGATGATCCAACTAGACTGTCTCCTAGTCCATAAATTTGGGTATCCCTTTTCTTCTTATGTACTCCCAACCTTTGAACTGCTTCTTCAGATACAACTGTCATCTGAGATCCTTGGTCAATTAACGCTCGGAGTATTTTCCATTTTCCATTGGCATCTTGCACTTCAATCTGTGCCGTGGCCAACAAGGTGGTTTTCCCCGTTTTAAATTTATTAGTTGATTTCGGTTCTTTTTTCTTGTGTAGCAACCTGTGGTGGGGTCTATCATAAATTCCAAAATGTTCTCTTTCGCTTTGACAGTCCTTGTGTGGTGTAAATTTGTGGCACAAGCACTGGAAACATAATCTTTCTCGACATGCGAATTTCCACTTCTCCCTGATCGAGAGATGACTGAATTTTATGCAATTGGGTAATTTGTGTATTAGATTTCTGCAATAAGGGCAGTTCCCACTCATAACCGCAGTCAACACTTTTGGATTTTCCTGTGTCCCATGCCTTGGTTGCGCTACTGCTTTAATGGCTTGCAGATGTTTTTCCAAAAATTCCAACACATTTTGAAGTGTCTGGACTTCCTTTGTCGCCTTTGACGTGTGCTCGTAATTTTGTTGTCCTTGACGATCAAATTTCCTTAATAGTATTCCAGCAATGAATACGTCTGTGCCGTCTAATGGGATGCCCATACCCTGTATAGCATGAGTGCATTTTTGTGCCGTGTCCAGCATGTTCTGAACACTCCTCTCTGATTCGCTGTTCATCATAGGCAAATCCAGAATCTTATTATAATTTATCATAAAGAGCTGACGCCTGTTCTCGTATCGATTTCTTAAGATGTCCAAA
Organism: Drosophila rufa; assembly: GCA_018153105.1. Taxonomy (NCBI): domain Eukaryota; kingdom Metazoa; phylum Arthropoda; class Insecta; order Diptera; family Drosophilidae; genus Drosophila; species Drosophila rufa. The sequence goes on from JAECXS010000135.1 coordinate 1,087,859, forward strand.
GCTAATTTGTAATTTTCATCCGTTATCATCAAATGCTTTATTAAATTTGAAGCTTCGCCCTTTACAACCTCCTTCAGTCGCATAAACTTTATTTTGGGCTTCATGTGTTCATCATTGTCTATAATTTCTTTAAACATATCGAAAAATCCCGACCATGCCGAAATGTTTCCAAAAAATGCAGGGATCTCCATCTCCCTTACAGATATCCGACGTTCCTCGAATTTATTCTGGTGCATCAAAATTTCTTTCTCCCTTCTTTCCATCCTTATTTTCTCATACCCATCTAAAACCGTCTGGGTAAGGTGTCCATTTACTTTTAGTTCCTTGAAACTATCCGTAAGTCGTTGAAAATCTTCTTCTATATATTTCATATATATCCTTTGTAATTTCGGGTCTTGTCCCGCATTGACCAAAGTTCCTTGAAGCGCAATTCTTGCTTGATGGTACTCGCGTAATCGCATTTCCTGTTCTTCCATTTGGTTTAATATTGATTGGCCAGCCGCCAGGGCATTAAGTGAATCGTTTTTTGATCCCATTTTAATAATATAACAATTCTTTTTTTCAAAATATTCTCATGTTCACAATTATATTTTTAATTTGTTGCCTCGTATTTTATTTATTCGTCTATTAAATTCTATCTCAGATAAACCTTTCTTTTATAAGCGTTTTCCTTGACTATTTTTCAACCTTCACACGCCTTTCGTGGACCTTCCACGCCGATGTATTTGCGCTTCCGACTCAAACCTCCACTGGCACTTTTGTAGAAGCCGTGGTCCGACGCTTGATCCTTGCTGCTATTTCGTGGACCTCCCACGCCGTTGTAGATACTCGATCCTTTTAATTTCGTGGACATCCCACGCCGCTGTAGATTCTTAGGGTTAAAAACCTCCGCTGTCGCTTTAATGTAAGTCGCGGTCCGATACTTGCTCCTAGTAATTTCGTGGACCTCCCACGCCAATATATTTCTTGATATTTCAAGCCTCCATTGGCTTGATCCCTGCCGAGTTCATAAACGTCCCACGCCGTTTTAACCGTGAGCTCTCTCCGCTGTCGCTCCAAATAACCGATTCTCAATCGTTTTTAAAATCGTGGACCTCCCACGCCGTTGTAGATTCCTCTGGATTCAAGCCTCCGCTGTCGCTTTAACATAAAACGCGGTCCGATACTTGATCCTTTGTTATTTCGTGAACCTCCCACACCAATTTCTATTACTGAAGTAAAAGCCTCCACTGGCGCTTTTTCATTAGCCGTGGTCCGACGCTTGGTCCTTACAGTTTTCCGTGGATCTCCCACGTCGATATATTTCTTTGATAATTCAAGCCTCCATTGGCTTGACCTTGCCGAGTTCGTGGACCTCCCACGCCGACATAGCCGTTAGCTATCTCCGCTGTCGCTCCAAAAAAGCCGCGTTGTGATTTTTGATCATTTTTAAAATCGTGGTCCTCCCACGCCGTTGTAGCTCCTCTCAAGTCCTAAGCTACCGTTTTAACTATACATTTAGCCGCGGTCAGGACCTGAACCTGTCCGTTCTCTCGTGGACCTTCCACGTCGCCGTTTGTATGTATTCCAGATATCCGCTGTCACCTCCTCATAAGCCGCGGACCGTCGCTTGCCTTATATCTTTTTGTTTTCCTCCCACGTCGACCACCAGTCCTGTCCATCGCAGCATTCTCAGGACGTCACTGTAATTTTGTTATTGTTTCCCTGATCTTGCCGTAGTGCACTCAGTTAGGTGCGCCTTGCGGACTTTTCTACCGTTGATACCGATAAAAGTATGCCGATCGGTTTGGCAGTCTTCGTGAGCAAAAATTTCTTTATGCTCGAAGGACCATATGTTAGCAGCGTACATCGCTTGTCTTAGGTGCAGCTCGTACCGCTCCGTTCGACTGGCAACTTATACCGCTAACCGCCGAGTCCCTAGTCAAAACACATCAGCATTTCGTTAGGAACTGATTCTTTATTTGGCGCTCACGCCTTTTTATAGCGGTTTTCACTTATATACTAGTTACAGATTCCTTATGTATAATCCCAGCTAGGGGTTATCTATGCTAGATAGTTTTTGGACATTCTTAGACTTTCCAGGGGTTCACAAGAGGATCTTGTGTATTCTTAGATCGGTATATATGTGCGTGCTGTTACACTTGATTACATGTATATATGTTGACAAAGGCGCAGATGCTAGTGCATTTGTATACTTTATAAATCTTATATATTAGTGCGTGTATTCTTCTCACATTAGTTCTTACTGATAGGCGGCTTGTATATAATTAGACTACTTGAGCCCTTTATCTGCCTGTGATTTCCAGCGGTTCTTTGGGTGCGGACAATTATGCATGTTCACCTTTTTGAACATTCTGCGCGGGGCCTTATTGTCTTTAATTTTACTGTATTTATTTATAGCTTGCATTCTAAATTGATTTGCTCTTTACCATTTTAACATTCAACTTTTTAGGTTGATTTAACTTGTTACAATTATTACTATTACATATAATATTGCAGACCTATGCCTGCTAGCATTCTCATTATTAATATCCATTCATTAAACATTATCTTTTCATAAGTTGACTAATAATTTTAAGTACGTCATTTGAAATATTTATTCATGTTGAACCCATTAGATTAATATTTCTTTCATACCAGTAACAACTATTTATAATTAGTGACGCCACAGGATCCTGATAATCGTCTTCTGTCGTGATCTCGTGCGCAGCTGTTAGGAGAATGAGGGCGGTGCGTTTGCTGCATAGGCTCCGTAATCCTTGTACTCAGATTTTCGTGACCTGGCAGTGATGACTTCCGCATGTCCATTCTAAGACCGGATCATTGAAGACATGTTGGCAATGGCTTTGTTTTAGCACCGATGACTCATTGAAATCCCGGGCCAAGTTCTCTCGGCGTTGCTGTCGTATCTCCATCATATAAATTCCAGTCGCTGAACCCGGTAGTTGGACGCTTCGTGATAGTTTCTCCTTCCATTTCGGCCAGAGATGCGTCTTAATTTTTGTTGCGTTTTCCTGGAGGAACTTTCCTGAATCTTTCCAAATTCCTCCAACGTGAGGACTTGCCGGGGAAATTTCCTGGAGCGATTTTCTTCCAGCTTCCCTTTTTCCTCCAATGTGAGGACTTGCCGGGCAATCAAGTGCAAATGTATGCATTTGTGCATCATTTGTTCTTTTCCGATCCGCTTCCAACATATTTTTCTTCTTTAGGTTCATATCCGTTACGGATGCCGTCTCAGGAACTTCCAGCATGGTAATTGCTGATAGAATGTGTTTTCTACCAGGAGTTTGTACGATTCCCGATAGTATCCATCCCAGCTTAGTACATTGCCCAATCATGGTTTCATCCTGTTTCAATCCTTGTGTAATAATTTCGGCCAATAAATCTCCACCGATCAGCACATCAACCTTACTGCGTTTATTAAAGGTTGGATCCGCTAATATATCATCTTTCCATTTTAGTGAGTCATACTTAAATGACATTGATGGCGTCGCATTTAATAATTTCGATAAAACTACTGCTTCGGTCTCAAATCGATCTTTACTTTTAAATCTTGGACGAATTTTTAGCTGTATCGATGCGTCAGATGATCCAACTAGACTGTCTCCTAGTCCATAAATTTGGGTATCCCTTTTCTTCTTATGTACTCCCAACCTTTGAACTGCTTCTTCAGATACAACTGTCATCTGAGATCCTTGGTCAATTAACGCTCGGAGTATTTTCCATTTTCCATTGGCATCTTGCACTTCAATCTGTGCCGTGGCCAACAAGGTGGTTTTCCCCGTTTTAAATTTATTAGTTGATTTCGGTTCTTTTTTCTTGTGTAGCAACATGTGGTGGGGTCTATCATAAATTCCAAAATGTTCTCTTTCGCTTTGACAGTCCTTGTGTGGTGTAAATTTGTGGCACAAGCACTTGAAACATAATCTTTCTCGACATGCGAATTTCCACTTCTCCCTGATCGAGAGATGACTGAATTTTATGCAATTGGGTAATTTGTGTATTAGATTTCTACAATAAGGGCAGTTCCCACTCATAACCGCAGTCAACACTTTTGGATTTTCCTGTGTCCCATGCCTTGGTTGCGCTACTGCTTTAATGGCTTGCAGATGTTTTTCCAAAAATTCCAACACATTTTGAAGTGTCTGGACTTCCTTTGTCGCCTTTGACGTGTGCTCGTAATTTTGTTGTCCTTGACGATCAAATTTCCTTAATAGTATTCCAGCAATGAATACGTCTGTGCCGTCTAATGGGATGCCCATACCCTGTATAGCATGAGTGCATTTTTGTGCCGTGTCCAGCATGTTCTGAACACTCCTCTCTGATTCGCTGTTCATCATAGGCAAATCCAGAATCTTATTATAATTTATCATAAAGAGCTGACGCCTGTTCTCGTATCGATTTCTTAAGATGTCCAAAGCTAATTTGTAATTTTCATCCGTTATCATCAAATGCTTTATTAAATTTGAAGCTTCGCCCTTTACAACCTCCTTCTTTATTTTGGGCTTCATGTGTTCATCATTGTCTATAATTTCTTTAAACATATCGAAAAATCCCGACCATGCCGAAATGTTTCCAAAAAATGCAGGGATCTCCATCTCCCTTACAGATATCCGACGTTCCTCGAATTTATTCTGGTGCATCAAAATTTCTTTCTCCCTTCTTTCCATCCTTATTTTCTCATACCCATCTAAAACCGTCTGGGTAAGTTGTCCATTTACTTTTAGTTCCTTGAAACTATCCGTAAGTCGTTGAAAATCTTCTTCTATATATTTCATATATATCCTTTGTAATTTCGGGTCTTGTCCCGCATTGACCAAAGTTCCTTGAAGCGTAATTCTTGCTTGATGGTACTCGCGTAATCGCATTTCCTGTTCTTCCATTTGGTTTAATATTGATTGGCCAGCCGCCAGGGTATTAAGTGAATCGTTTTTTGATCCCATTTTAATAATATAACAATTCTTTTTTTCAAAATATTCTCATGTTCACAATTATATTTTTAATTTGTTGCCTCGTATTTTATTTATTCGTCTATTAAATTCTATCTCAGATAAACCTTTCTTTTATAAGCGTTTTCCTTGACTATTTTTCAACCTTCACACGCCTTTCGTGGACCTTCCACGCCGATGTATTTGCGCTTCCGACTCAAACCTCCACTGGCACTTTTGTAGAAGCCGTGGTCCGACGCTTGATCCTTGCTGCTATTTCGTGGACCTCCCACGCCGTTGTAGATACTCGATCCTTTTAATTTCGTGGACATCCCACGCCGCTGTAGATTCTTAGGGTTAAAAACCTCCGCTGTCGCTTTAATGTAAGTCGCGGTCCGATACTTGCTCCTAGTAATTTCGTGGACCTCCCACGCCAATATATTTCTTGATATTTCAAGCCTCCATTGGCTTGATCCCTGCCGAGTTCATAAACGTCCCACGCCGTTTTAACCGTGAGCTCTCTCCGCTGTCGCTCCAAATAACCGATTCTCAATCGTTTTTAAAATCGTGGACCTCCCACGCCGTTGTAGATTCCTCTGGATTCAAGCCTCCGCTGTCGCTTTAACATAAAACGCGGTCCGATACTTGATCCTTTGTTATTTCGTGAACCTCCCACACCAATTTCTATTACTGAAGTAAAAGCCTCCACTGGCGCTTTTTCATTAGCCGTGGTCCGACGCTTGGTCCTTACAGTTTTCCGTGGATCTCCCACGTCGATATATTTCTTTGATAATTCAAGCCTCCATTGGCTTGACCTTGCCGAGTTCGTGGACCTCCCACGCCGACATAGCCGTTAGCTATCTCCGCTGTCGCTCCAAAAAAGCCGCGTAGTGATTTTTGATCATTTTTAAAATCGTGGTCCTCCCACGCCGTTGTAGCTCCTCTCAAGTCCTAAGCTACCGTTTTAACTATACATTTAGCCGCGGTCAGGACCTGAACCTGTCCGTTCTCTCGTGGACCTTCCACGTCGCCGTTTGTATGTATTCCAGATATCCGCTGTCACCTCCTCATAAGCCGCGGACCGTCGCTTGCCTTATATCTTTTTGTTTTCCTCCCACGTCGACCACCAGTCCTGTCCATCGCAGCATTCTCAGGACGTCACTGTAATTTTGTTATTGTTTCCCTGATCTTGCCGTAGTGCACTCAGTTAGGTGCGCCTTGCGGACTTTTCTACCGTTGATACCGATAAAAGTATGCCGATCGGTTTGGCAGTCTTCGTGAGCAAAAATTTCTTTATGCTCGAAGGACCATATGTTAGCAGCGTACATCGCTTGTCTTAGGTGCAGCTCGTACCGCTCCGTTCGAATGGCAACTTATACCGCTAACCGCCGAGTCCCTAGTCAAAACACATCAGCATTTCGTTAGGAACTGATTCTTTATTTGGCGCTCACGCCTTTTTATAGCGGTTTTCACTTATATACTAGTTACAGATTCCTTATGTATAATCCCAGCTAGGGGTTATCTATGCTAGATAGTTTTTGGACATTCTTAGACTTTCCAGGGGTTCACAAGAGGATCTTGTGTATTCTTAGATCGGTATATATGTGCGTGCTGTTACACTTGATTACATGTATATATGTATATATGTTGACAAAGGCGCAGATGCTAGCGCATTTGTATACTTTATAAATCTTATATATTAGTGCGTGTATTCTTCTCACATTAGTTCTTACTGATAGGCGGCGTGTATAAATTAGACTACTTGAGCCCTTTATCTGCCTGTGATTTCCAGCGGTTCTTTGGGTGCGGACAATTATGCATGTTCACCTTTTTGAACACTTATATTTAAAATTTGTTAAATATTATTTACAGGTAATTAGAATGTTTTTATTCTTACACAACCATTGGATGATTTATTGTGTTCTTTTATAGAGGGACCTTGAAATGTGCTTATATTATTATATTTTAAAGAATTTTCTTTTTCACCAACTTTATTCGACTGATAATGCTCATTGAAATGATTGTGTATTGATGACTTTAAATAAATATTTCCTTATCATTATTAATTAAAATATATGTTATCAGTTTCGGAACTGTTTCCTGCCACTTGGTGGTCAAGCAGTACTGGCGCTCGGGATGCAGTTTAATAAAATCATATTCCACCTAAGTAAATAAATATAAAAATATTAATAATACAAAAACATAAAAATTAAGATAAACTTATATTAACATAAAACATTACGAGACATTTCATTATCTATGGGATGAAAAAAGTGTATTTTTTTTAGAAAATAACCATCATACAATTAAAAAAACGTCGGTAAAACGTGGTCTGTTAACTACACATACAATTAGTTTAAGTAAAAGGACTTAGCCTAGTAAGTGCGAGTTAAACCACAAGAGTGTGTTGACGAATTTTTTGTCTGAACTTAACCCTTACGTGTGCACAAAAAAAAGCTTTTAGAATTAATATCCTAGACAGTAAAGTAGTAAAAATTATGAAAGTTCTTTTATCATTTAATTTGTGATAGTTTTGAATTTGAAATTAAACGCTGTGTTTGTTTTTGTGTACATATTTTTTTTCCGTTTAGGTTATTAATTCTAAAAGAAATTTTTCTTTTGCACACGTAAGGGTTAAGCTCAGAAAAAAATGTGTCTATACAACCGTTTTCGTCAACACTATAGTCGTTTCACTCACACTTAATGCGGACACCGTTTTCTGTTGAACTGCACATGGAACAACGCAAATATAAATTTTTTTATAATGGAATCAGAGTTTGGCATAAATATTAAAGTTATGAGCGAATAATTACGGAATTATATATAAAGAAATGCGCATGCGCCACTTGTTTGCAGAAGGAATTGTAGTAATTATAATTTCTGCGCAATAGATTTGTTTTCATTAAAATTGCCAATTAGGACAACTCCTCTTGCAAATATTCTTTTAAGAATATAAAATACAATACAGTATATGAAGTCAATATAATTATACTCACTTTTTAGTTAGCACAACACTTTTAAGTTAGCACAACACTTTTAAACTATACACTTCGCCACCAAATATGAACAGCCAAGCTATAACGCGGGCTCAAAAACCACTAACGCGATGAACAGAAAAGCACAAAATGATCTAACGCGTTATGTATACAATTTAAACTATTGAGTATAAAAGCTATACTTCTCAGTAAAAAATGTATATTATTAAGTATGAAATCAATACTAAGCTCGTTATACTGCTTGGAGTATAATTTTGAGACAACGCGTATTAAGTTTAAACTCTAGGTTTTTTTTTCGGGTGCATGCATTAACACTCGCACCATTATTCGATTTTAGATTGCATTTCGGACTCGTTGGTACTACCTTAGGCATTTTCAGAGCGTCTAGATCTAGTTTTAGTTGGCAAGCCTCCATAAAATTTCTTCCAAGAACCACATCATGGCTCATAGACTCATTTGGGACTACGTAGAGATGAAAATAACATTTTATTCTTTCTTTTATAATATAACATAATATTTTTCCATATATTTTCAGTTGGCTTTTATTTAGTCCAAAATAGTTTTCCGAAACGGATTTCAAACTAACTGGAGTAGTAGGTAAACTGCTTAGGTTAGCAAATTAAATTGGGCTCCCAGTGTCTATGAGGCATGCTGTAATTAATGGGGTATCAGAGTTCTTGTGAAAAAATATCTTAAAATATCTTACATAGTGGTTTGTATTTCCGCTCTTGCGCTCCGAGGACTGTGCAACGAAGTGTCCGAATGTCCCACAGGTATACATTATATTTTATCAACTTCGTCGTGCTTATATCTAAGTATACATGTTAGAAAGGGATGACAACAGTACTTATATCTAAGTATACATGTTAGGAAGGGATGACAACAGTACTTATATTTAACAGGGAATTAATCTTAAGTGTACTTGTACAGTGGGCTTCATCCATACCCTACCACACTAATTACTTCAGACCCGGTTTTATTCTACCCTGATTTTAATTATAAGATACCTCCCGCCTTATCTCGAAACAAGATCGAAGAAAACATGCTTGGTGAAATAGCAGATTGTTTAGCTGCAATTATGCATAGTGCTTCAGAAGAGAATTAGAAAAAGGTATTATAAGGTATGAAATCTTGATTATTTCCTACGTTTCCAATGAAATTATAAAAACTCCAATTTGTGAAATAGTCCCATATCCGGATAAATATAACAACATCTTGACAGAAAATACACTTTACAAATTTTATATTTACAAAAATTAAGTTTTTAATAAAAACACTGGCAAAGTTACATTCGGTGATTGCATTGTCGGTATTGTAAAAAAGGTACCGACAGAATGTCAATATATAAAGTGTTTACACATGAACACGTATATATATATAAGAATTCTATGTAACCAGCAAACCGCTGCAGCACTGTACTGATAAGCATGTGTCTGCATAGATTTAAATATGTATCTCGAAAACTGTTGCTTAGGTTCATCCCTTAAATATTTGTACAGCAACTACTTATGTTTATCTTGCAGCGGAAAATCCCCGCTTGCACTTGAGAACGGCTTCCCAGCTAGAGGGACAGATGACCGTTGCGTTGGTCTTGTTAGAGATAAGGTTATGAGACCCGTGGGTCTAGAAGATAAAACTAGACATAAGATTTTCATGTTAGCTACCTAAGCTAGGACTTATTAAAAATAAAATCTGTTTGAAATATCAACTCAACAAATGTAGACGTTTGCTTTATTTGCAGCCTCTCTTACATTTTGGTCAATCGAGCCTTCGATGAATATTTACTTCGATAAAACTCTGCAGTCTCCCCCTATATGGTAAGGGACTCAGAAAAAGGCCAGCTCCTTTATGCATAGCTAAATTACATTTGCAGCTAAAGGTAGCAAAAATAATTAACTCTTGTTTTCCCCTATATGGTAAGGAACAGAGTATCACTTTAAAAGCAAAAGGATAAATAAGAGTCCTTATTATATAAAACTTAATTATTTTTCCAACTCAAAAAATTGGTTGGGTTAATACAAAATTTTGTGGTCGAGAAATCGGCAAAAAAAAAAAAAAAAAGTGGAAGCGTGCTAAGGCTTTAACATTAGCAGTGAATGTTCCTAAATATCAAACAAAAATTAAATGCCATAGAGCATAAAAATACTTAACTTATGTTAAGTTAAACTGGAACTAAGTGCCAAAAACAAAAATAAAGAAGTGCCAAAACAAAACAGCAACCTCCAAGCCAAGAAAAAACATCAAACAAAAAACTGAAACGAAAAGAAGGCGATATTAGAAGGAAGGACGATCGCTGACGCAGTGTCAGCGACAACAACAGCAGCAGCAAAAAATAGCAGCGAAAACAAAGCAGCAACAACAACAGCAGCAAAAATAGCAGCGACAAAAAAGCAGCAACAACAACAGCAGCAACAACAACAGCAGCAAAAACAACAGCAGCAACAACAGCAACAACAAATAGCAGCAACAAAGCAGCAACAACAACAGCAGCAGTAAAAGACGACAGCGGCAACGACAAGGAGCAGCAGCTAAGTCAATTCGACATTTTTTTTTAAATATCATATACTTATATAAATACAGACATACATTTAGATATTAAAAAAAAAAAAAAAAAAAAAAAAAAAACGCAGCTTGACAATAAAAGTATTGTAAAATTGCTATCCGAATTTGAAGATATATTTAAAGATATAAAATGTTGTCAGAAAAAACTATTAAGTTGCTCTCACAGCAGGCCGAAATTACGTTGGAAATTAAAAAGTTGGAAGCAAAACCAACGATAAATTCCAACGAATTCGCAAATCTAGAAGAGTTTAGGAATATTTTCGTGTCGAATCATACGAATTTTATAAGGATCGGCGTTGTCGATCACGAGTATTTTAACTCGAAACAGTACGATTTGATTATGATGTTTTTGGCGCAATTAAAAATTAACTATGAGAGGACAATTAGTATTCCCATTGAGCAAATAGTGCCCAATAAAAACCCTGAAAAAATGGGTAGTTCAGGGAAAGATTTAAAAATTGTCTCTATACAAACAGTGCCCAATAAAAACCCTGAAGATATGGGTAGTTTAGGGACACAGCTAAATTCTAAAAATGTGAGTGACAGCGCACGTAAAATAGAGCTTTCATTATAAAATATTGTTGGGCAACTAAGAGGTTATCTAGAGGAAACATCAAAACGGATAGACAGTAGCCCAGATTTCCTTAATGTAAGGAAAAATAAAATAGAATTCCTTTGGAATAAGGTGGTTAATGTTATCGAACAAGTCAACACCTATTTCGAAAGTTCGCTGTTCGAGGAAGAAATTAGCGAACTGGAACTCGATAAACAAAATATTATGACAGCCATCAATAGCCGACTCAGCGGAATAAAAAACATTACTGAAGTGTCGACGGTGGTTAAGGTAGAGGATTTACCAATCCTGCCAACAATTCAAATTCCCACCTTCTTTGGGGATTCAAAAGAATGGGATTTGTTTAATGAGCTCTTCACAGAGCTTATTCATACAAGAGAGGATCTCTTAAATTCAATTATTTAAAGGCAGCGTTAAAAGGAGAAGCCAGGAATGTAGTTACCCATTTGTTGCTCGGTTCTGGGGAAAATTATGAAGCCACTTGGGATGTCTTAACCAGGCGGTATGAGAATAAAAGGAAAATTTTCTCAGACCACATAAATAGGCTTATGGATATGCCAAATTTAAATTTGGAATCCAGTAAGCAAATAAAAACATTTATTGACACAATTAATGAGTCAGTTTATGTAATTAAATTAAAGGCACAATTGTCCGATGATGTGGATGCAATTTTTGCTCACACTATTCTTCGAAAAAGAGTCAAAGAGTCAATTAATCTGTACGAAAGCCATGTCAAAAAGACGAAAGAAATTCAATCACTTTCTGATGTCATGGACTTTTTAGAACAAAGGCTCAATTCAATTTCATCATTTTCACAGGAAAACAAACCTGTAAAGAAAATAGTAACAAATAATACTTCTCACAAAAATTATAGTGAAAATTGTGCATGTTATAAGTTACCGGGGCATTATTTAATTCAATGCCATAAATTTAAAATAATGAGCCCAGCAGAAAGGTCTGACTGGGCAAGAAAAAATCGTATTTGTCTGAGATGTCTTAGGCATTCATTTAATAAAAAATGTACAAGCGAGCAACTTTGCTTGACTTGTAACAAACCCCACCATACATTACTTCACTTTACAGGACTTAATCAGGAAAAAGTAAATATCTGTAGGACAACAGAGCAAGCGTTATTAGCCACTGCCCTGGTCCAAGTTAAGTCGAGGAATGGGGATTTTGAAATATTAAGAGCTTTGATTGACAGGTCGCAAAGCACAATTATATCTGAGGAAGCTTCACAAATTCTGCAATTACCTAGAATTAAAAGTTATACAAAAATTAGTGGTGTTTCCTCCACTAAAAAATGTATTTCTAAGCATAAAGTTAATTTGCAAATTAAAAGAAACGGAAGCACAGATAATTTGACAGTAGATGCGATTATTCTTCCAAAGTTGATGAAGGCACTACCAGTTCAATTATTAAGTATAGACACTTCCAGGTGGGATAAATTCCGGCTTGCTGATCCAGAATTTAATAAACCAGGTAGAGTGGACCTTATTATAGGAGCTGATTTATATGCTCACATTTTTAAAAGTGGGTTAAAAAAAATAGATGGACTCCTAGGTCAAAATACAGAATTTGGTTGGATTGTATCAGGCTGCACAAAATCGAAGGGCAACAATGCGATAGTTGCAAACATGATCGAGTCCAAAGATTTTGAGATATTTTGGGAATTAGAAAAAGATGACAGCAATGACATAGAAACCGAATTTTGTGAAAACAATTTTATTAAAACTACCGTAAGAGATTCAAGGGTTAGGATTCCATTTAAGGACGATACATCCTTAGGGGAATCAAAGCCACAAGCAATGGCACGGCTCATTAGCATGGAAAAGAAATTTCAGCGAAGCGAAAAATTAAGAGATGCTTTTAAAAAATTTATGACGGAATATATTGATCTCGGTAATATGATCGAATCCAAAAAAGAGGGAAAATATTACTTACCTCATCAAGCCGTACTTAGGGATTCCAGCTTAACCACGAAATTAAGAGTAGCATTTGACGTTTCGGCCAATGACATTATGTGGATTGGACCTCGAGTTCAAAAAGATATTTTTAACATAATTTTAATTTGGCGTAAATGGGAATACGTCATATCAGCGGACATCGAAAAAATGTACCGGCAGATATTTATTGATGAGAAAGATCAAGAATATCAATATATATTGTGGATAGATTCTCCCAACGATAAAATAAAGTCTTACAAATTACAAACAATAACATATGGGACTGCATCTGCTTCATATTTAGCAACTAGAGTTTTAGTAGACATAGCCGATAAATGCAAAAATGAAGCACTCGGAAAGATAATTAGAAGCGACTTTTACATGGACGATCTCATGACAGGAGCCAATTCGATAGAAGACGCAATAAATATAATACAAAATATTTCTCGCGAATTCATGTCAGTTAATTTGAATTTAAGAAAATGGATTTCAAACAAACCAGAGATATTAAAAGTTGTAGAAGATACAGGGGACAACAAGATAATATCTATCAAAGACAATGAGTCCGTTAAAACATCGGGGCTTCAATGGGAACCCCAGAAAGATGACTTTAAGTTTAAGGTCAACTTAGGAAGTACAAAAAAAGAAAATAAACATACTGTTCTTTTAATTTTATCAAAAATGTATGATCCCTTAGGATGGTTAGCCCCAGTAACCATTACAGGGAAGCTTTTTATACAGAAACTTTGGCTTTCAGAAAATAACTGGGATCAGGAATTATCAAATGATGCCCAAGAATGGTCAAGTTATCAAGAAAAACTGGAATTACTAGGAAAAATCTGAATACCAAGATGGATTCAAAGCAGATCCGATTCTTTTATTGAACTCCATGGTTTTGCCGATGCATCTGAAAAAGCATATGCCGCCGTAGTATATGCAAAAGTAGGAAAGCTGGTTACTATTGTAGCTAGCAAAAGCATTGTAAACCCAATTAAAAATAGGAAAACTATTCCAAAACTAGAACTATGCGCAGCTCATCTTCTTAGTAAGCTAATACAAAAAATTAAGGAGTCGATTGATAATGCGGCTAAAATATACGCATGGAGTGACTCTATCATTACATTGGCTTGGATCAAAGGTGGTCAAAGCTAAATCAAGTTTATTAAGCATAGGACCGATGACATTCGAAAGTATACGGAAGTAGAATGGAATCACGTAAGATCTGAAGATAATCCAGCTGACGCGGCCTCGAGAGGAATTTCCTCCAGCGAGTTAATAAATTGTGATCTTTGGTGGAATGGACCAAGTTGGCTTAAAGAATCAAAAGAGAACTGGCCACCTCAACCAAATGCTGAAGAAGAAGAAATAAGTGTCAATACAATGTTGACTGCCGATGGGGATATTATTTATAACCTGTTGGGAAATTATTCATGTATTCACAAATTAAGAAGAATAATATGTTACATAGTTCGATTTGTTAATATAAAAACAAGAAATAAATCGTATCCGCGTTACTTAACAGCTAATGAATTACAGTATGCAGAAACAATTATAATTAAAAAGGAGCAAGAATACCAATTTGGTTCAGAGCTCAATTGTTTGCTTAAGCTCCGTACTCAGACACGCGAAAAGTGTTCCTAAGCATTGAGCCAAAACGAGAGGTCAATACTCACCCTCTTGCTCTATCGTACTGCTTAAAAATACATTTCGTGTGTCTGAGTACGGAGCTTTAACAAAAAAGAAATTAAAATTAATTCAAAAATCTTAAGCTTGCATCCATTTCTTGATCAAAATAATATTATTAGAGTAGGCGGCAGATTGCAAAATTCCAATGCCAGATTTGAAGTGAAGCATCCAATTATTCTCGATAAAGGTCACATTTCTTCGTTAATTATAGAAAATGCTCATAATGAAACCTTGCATGGTGGAATAAATTTAATGAGAACATACATTTAGCGAAAATATTGGATCTTTGGATTAAGGAATTCACTAAAGAAAAAATTAAATGAATGCACGAAATGTGCAAGATATCGTCATATTACAGCCCAACAAGTAATGGGAAATTTACCCAAATATAGGGTAACAATGGCATACCCATTTTTAAATACAGGAATTGATTACGGAGGACCTCACTATCTAAGATGTTCCAAAAATAGAGGTCAGAAAACATACAAAAGATATGTAGCGGTATTTGTGTGTATGGCAACAAAGGCGATACACTTGGAAATTGTAAGTGATTTAACTTCTGACGCCTTCTTACCAGCGCTCAGGAGATTTATCGCAAGAAGAGGAAAATGTGCCAATATCTATTCCGACAATGGAACAAATTTTGTGGGTGCAGCAAGAAAGTTAGACGAAGATCTGGCAAAGGCAATACTAGAAAATTCTGTCGTTGCAGGATGAAAATTGCCACCCAGCCAGATGGCCAATGACAAAGGTAGAAGAAACTTACAAGGGTAAGGACAATCGAGTTAGGGTTGTCAAAGTCAAAACCCCAGAAGCTTCATTTACATGACCTATTACAAAGATTTGCCCTTTAATTGGTTTACAAGAAGCAGATGACGCAGTAAAAATTCCGATCACAGATACTAAAAGAAGAGTATCTGCTAGATTGTCGAAGTTAGGCAGTATGATGATATTGATGTTGCTTTGCTTTGCCAGTTGTCAAGTGCTACACCGACGACTATAAAAAAGACTAGGTTTGATATTCAAAATCTTAATAGCACTGCGGCAATTTATTTAGATCCGTTGGGAGATGTGGAAATAGTAAGCACCTCATGGAAATTAGTGATTTATTATAAAATGGATCCATATTTCAAGATGATTACAAAAGGTAATGCGCTCATAAAGGGAATGAGAAAGGTCTGCGAAAGGCTTCATAGCTTTGAAGAGCAATGTAGTCTAGTTTTGGATAATATGAAAAGTCAATTATCAGAACTAGAAGAAAACAATAAATTATTTATGATGCAGCCGAGATCCAGGAGCAAGCGTACGCCGTTCGAGTTCATGGGTTCCTTATATCATATTTTATTTGGCATTATGTATGAGGATGACAGAGAACAATTAGAAGAAAATATGAAGAATTTATTAGACAACCAAAACAATATAGATAAACTAGTTCAGAAACAAACATCAGTCGTTGATTCAACTACTAATTTATTAAAAAGACAACCGAAGATGTTAATTCAAATTTTAGGAGTATGCAAATTAGAATTGAGAACATGACGGAAGTTCTTAAAGAAAATTATTATGTCTATAAGGAATCGATAAAGTTCTTTATGGTAACAAAACAACTGAGCTCCCTGATTGAAGAAGGTGAAAAGGTGCAGCAGGTATCATTAGCCTTTTAATCAATATTAATCATGGTCGGCTGAATACAAATATTCTTCGGCCAAACCAACTAAAAAAGGAGAAGGAGCGAAAATTCAGGAAAGTCTTTCGGAAAATCTAATAATTCCGAGGAAACGGTCAGGGACAGAGCTTAAGGAAGTATATACTCTTTTAACAGCCAGGGGATTGTTTATCGACGACAAACTAATTATTAGCGCTAAGGTGCCTCTGTTTAGTAGGCATCCGACTAAATTATTCAGACTCATTCCGGTGCCAATTAGGAATGAAGATCAGATGATCATGGTGCATACAACTTCCGAATATTTAATTTATAATTTTGAGATTGATTCTTACCACATAATGACTGAAGCAACCTTAAATCAATGCCAGAAATGGCAACCGAATAAAAGGATATGCAAAGGAAGTTGGCCCTGGAATTCTGCGAATGACAACGCATGTGAGATTCAGCCGCTAAAGACAAATAGAGCTGCGAATTGTATTTACAAACAAATCGTGGATTCTAAAAGTTACTGGGTAGAGCTGGAAAAGAAAAGTAGTTGGTTGTTTAAAGTTCATATCAATACCAAAGTCAGACTGCAATGTACTGGCTCTCAAATACAATTGTTTGACCTGCCTCAGCAGGGGGTGTTAAGTATTGCGCCATATTGTACGGCTCGGACCGACGATAAGATCTTAGTTGCCCATCATAATATCCAATCTGAAAGCGAGGAAACGATATCAACATCATATATAGGAGAGATTAATGAAGTTCCGAAGATTATTTGGGATCCGCTAAAACTAACTACATTAAATCATACTGTTGAAATTGAACGATTAAATAATGAAATTAAATACATGAAAGAACATCATTACAACTTGAAAGATCTGCATTTCCATCATATTTCCGGACATGCTGGATTAATGATTGCGTTAGTAATTATGATAATTTTAATAATATATTTTGTACGAAAATGTGCTGTTAGATAAAGACTAGAAGCAATAACATTTGCCGGTCCATTGCCAGTCATATAAATGTTAACAATTGAGAATAAACAAAAATATAAAAAATTAATAATAAATACAGTCCACTATATCGTTGTTTTAAGAACAAATATATGTATTATAAGCCATTGAAAAATACAAATTAAAAATAAAGAATATACATATTAAAGTTAAATCCATTATAAATAATGTTTGCGACGTAAATATAAAACGTGCGCCTAATCTTGCTGGCCCTTGGCAGAATGTTCAGACATGAACACGTATATATATATAAGAATTCTATGTAACCAGCAAACCGCTGCAGCACTGTACTGATAAGAATGTGTCTGCATAGATTTAAATATGTATCTCGAAAACTGTTGCTTGGGTTTATCCCTTAAATATTTGTACAGCAACTACTTATGTTTATCTTGCAGCGGAAAATCCCCGCTTGCACTTGAGAACGGCTTCCCAGCTAGAGGGACAGATGACCGTTGCGTTGGTCTTGTTAGAGATAAGGTTATGAGACCCGTGGGTCTAGAAGATAAAACTAGACATAAGATTTTCATGTTAGCTACCTAAGCTAGGACTTATTAAAAATAAAATCAGTTTGAAATATCAACTCAACAAATGTAGACGTTTGCTTTATTTGCAGCCTCTCTTACATAAAGTTAGTGAAAAATTTTCAAATTAATTATGTAGAACATTCCTCTTTGTGCTTTATCCGTTACGCCGATATTACAGCTTGGCGGCTTAAGCTCCCTAACTCTCGCTCTCTTGCTCACTCTCTCTCTCTCTCTTATGATGAAATGACCGCTAATATTGTCTGCGCAATTAAAACCTGAAAGAATGTAATCTCAAATGATGACCCTAATTTCGGTTGCTGGCTTTGTGACACCGACTTTTTGCGGATCCCAACTACTCGCCGCGGGTTCTAAACAGCTCACTCCCTCGGTACAGTCGCCCACGGGCGATATGTCACTTTCAAAAGTGTCATAGCGCCCGCACGGCTTTATGACAGTTTTTTGTGGGCCTTAACGCCCATAGCTAATAAATATTGAATAAATAAATTAATAGTATAATAAAATACAATTGAGGCTAAGTTTCAGTAAATTAACCGCCCTAATTCTAGCTCATTGTAAAGGAAAATGTAAGGAATTTTGTGCTAAATAAATGGTAAAGTTGGGAACTACTGAAAGCGCCGCAGGGAAATTTTTTTTTTCAAAAAAATAGTGGGACTTGTTGAAAACAAATTTTTGCCTGCATCTTTTCCTAAATAAATGTTAAAGTTGGAAACTACTAAAAGCGACGCAGGCAAAATTTGATTTCCAAAAAAATCGAGCGATTTTATTGAAAACAAATTTTTGTCTGTGTCCTATGCTAAATAAATGTTGAGACGGAACAATGTTATGTTCTTTATGTTATCTTTATTGGCATACATGCAAATTATTCTCAATTATTTGTCTGCAATATGGGCAGAGCAATAAAGAGTTCTGTACTGTAACAGGCTAAATAGATATAAGATAAGTTGATTACACTATAAGAGCAGTGGCTCTCTCTCTCGAGCGAGGAGCTATCGCTCTCTCTCAAGAGAGAGCGCCAAGGAGAGCTGCGTACGTGCAGCGAAGTTGTGTGCACTCTCGATCGAATAATAAAGCAAGGTGGTTGTGTAAAATGAAAAGAGAGAAAAGTGAATTCCTGCTACAATCTCAGTAGTGGGATCGACAAAGAAAAAACATTTGTTTTATCAACAAAACGCCTACAATGGGAACGGCAGCGTTCCTGCCGAAATTCGCGGAAAAGTGCTCAAGAACACTGTTGAGGAGCGTGAAGAAGCAGGCAGAATGCGAAAGTGACGGGGAAAATCTACGTGCTGAAATTGCAAAGGCTCGGGATATGCTGGAAAATCTGAAAAGCCAGATCAACAGCACGGGCGTCGACCGAAACAGCGGAGGCAGAGACAACGAAAATGAGTAAAATGCAGGTCAACGAAGAAACGGAGGCAAATGAAATGAAAACGTAGAGCAGCAAAACGAAGGAGACAGAGGAAACGAGAAGGGCCAACAGCGAAACGGTGGAGGCAGAGGAATTGAAGAGGCAGAGCAGCGAAATGGGGGAGGCAGAGGAGATGACAAAAGGCGTCAGCGAAACGATGGCGGCAGAGACGGCGGCGGCAGAGACGGCGGGATTGGTTTCGGCAACGCCGCTTATGATGAAATTGCACCGCAAGAAGACCACAACGAAAGGGGAAATGGTGGATTTTCGTCACCGCGATTCAACATGGCCAAGGAAATGCTAATGGACTTCACAGATAAAGTGTCTGTTCGAGCCTGGAACGCTCAATAGGGCAGCATATCGGCTTTAGATATGCAGATATGCAGCGGCGAGTCTTGCTGATCAGCAAGCTAAAAGGCAGAGCACTGCAGTGGCTTGCTGATGGAGAACGGTTCACGAAGCCCACAAATGAGCTGCTTCAACAACTGCAGCTAGCTTTCAGGAGTGTCGAATCAAAGTCAACATTAAGGCGGAAGATTGAGGCGCGTATCTGATCACCGACTGAGGAATTCGCTGTCTACTTTGAAGAAAAATGCAGACTGGCTCGTGACGTCAGCATGGAGGCGGATGAATTGTTGGACGGACTTGTAGAGGGCATTCCTGCTCTAAGCTTGCGTACACAGGCCAAGCTTCAATGTTTTGATGGCCCGGAACGCATGCTTCGAGCTTTTGCGGACATCAGACTGCCAACCAGAGCAAAAACAACAACAATCCAAAGGACAACATCGAAAGTGGATTCAGGTAGCAGCGAGACGCGTTGTTTCAATTGCAACGCAAAGGGGCATTGGAAGAGAGAATGCACCAAGCCGATAAGACCGCCAGGGTCATGCTATGGAGGGTCATGCTGAATGTTCCCAGAATAAGAAGAAGGTCGAGAACAGATATGTAAGATTGTTTAAAATTGTTTGTGGTGAAAATGCTAGCCAACCTATAATTACAGAGTGCCTAATAGATTCGGGAAGCCTTGTGTCATTAATAAAACGTTCAGGCTTACCAGCCAATATAAATTAGGGCCTCAAGAAGAGAGTGGTATTAATAAAAGCTTATTGAAAAGCGATTGCAAAATATTATGTTTTATATACAAAAAAGAAATAAAGATTTGGTTTAACTTAATTGTGGTGGCTGACGAATCTATGGGTTGTAATGTTGTGTTGGGTAGAGATTTTATGAATGCTTGAGAATTATAAATTGATTTAGAAGCGTTGAAAATGGTTACCATAGAGTGAATTGAAACCGAAGTCGAGAAGAAATCGAAAGTGAAAGTACACTTCAATAATTGTATGGAAATTAGAAAATGGGAAACCGATTCGGAAGGTACGGAGGAAAATGTAGGTACTAGTTTAGGTGAGAACAGGTTAGGTACACGATTGGGTGAGGAAAATGTAGGTACAAGCTTAGGTAAGAACAGGTTAGGTACAACTTTAGGTGAGGAAAATTTAGGTACAAGTTTAGTTGAGGAGAAGTTAGGTATAAACAAGTTAGGTAATAGCTTTGGTGAGAATAGTTCAGGTAATATCTTAGATGAGGAAGCTTTAGCTAATTTAAAAGAGAGGGTGAAGAAAATGTAGGTTCGGACGTATTGGGACAAAAAAGAGTAGGTTTGTGCATTTGGAAATGTTAGGTGAACTTGAATCAAAAGTAAATATATTGGAGGATAATTTTGAAAGGGAAATGTTAGAAATAAATGTTTTAGAAAATGAAAATGGGGAAATGGCTTACAATATTGGTGATCAGGTTGGTTAAAAGGATAAAATGAAGCTTATTAAAGCAGAAAAGTACACTGATAAAAAAAACGTAGTAAATCTGAATATTTCATATTCAATGTAGAGGAAATTTAAATATTTTGTAGTATAAAGTGTCTCCATTACCGTTGCCTAGTTAACCTAAATACGCAAACATTAAAACTTGAATATTAATATTTTCGTATTCACTTTAAATATTTTCAGAATACTTTTTAATATTTGAATTATTTGATTTAAATATTTGGAATATTTAATATAAATAATATTTAAATAATATTTAAATAATTAAATATTTAAATCGAATATAATTTATATTTAATTTAAATATTTTCATATTTAAAACAAGTCGGATTTGTATTAAATTTTAATTTATTTCTATTTAAAATAAATACTATTTATGTTTACTTTAAAAATGGAAGTCATTGAAATAAATAGTAATAATGTGTTTTTTAAATATTTTAATATTTAATGAAACTATTATTTACATTAAATTTAAATATTTTAATATTTACCATAAATAAGATTTCTAATTAATTTGCATATTTTAATATTTGGAATAAATATTATCTGTATTTATTTGAAATATTTTACTATTTGTGTATGTCAAATGTAAAATGTAAAATTGCAGGTCCTTTATTTGGGAAAATAAAATTAAAACCACTAATATTGTTTTAGTTTTTATAGTTTTATTTGAACAACATTTTGCTTATTTAGTACAAAATTAGAAATGGTTAAATATAAACTTATATTACAGAGATCGGTATTGAATATAATTTTTTCCATTAATTTCATACAAGTGCATTGGATGACTTGTAAACTCGTGAATGTTTTTTAAAATTAAGGAATCATTTTCTTTTTTACATTCATATGCCTGCATATGGTTGCAGAACGTTTTTACATCTATTTCACAACTGGCAACATAAATATTTGTCGATTCACGAAAACAGAAAAGTATTTTAAAGAACTTAATTATACAGTCGTTCTTAATTGCTAAACAGTAGTTTTTTTTATATGCCAACCCCTTATAAACAACATATTCTGAATATTGTAAGTTATCAGTTTTAAACAAAAATTGATTTGATTCATTCACACATTCTATTGTTTCAACTTTTTTATTGGTAAAACTCGAGTTATTAAAAATAGGCGGAATTCCACTTCTGTACGTAATTAAAAAATTTGAAAAGTTTAAAGATTCTTTAATTGCGACTGATCGGCATTGATTTTTTCGGCATGTTATTGAACTTAAATACATTTTTGCAACTCTATGTTTAGCTTCAAAGCTCATTACCCATGCATATTTAATCAGTCCACATTTCCTTATAGCAGTGGGATAATGCACCAGAAAATGATGCTTGGGTTTTAGTGTAGGACCATATAGTTGTACATATAGTTTATGATGCGACTTAATCTTATTTTCTAACACATTTAAATCATCTTCACTGAAGTTATTTTGAAATAAAATATTGATTATTTCCAACATAAGTGTATACAAAATCCAATTATCGTTATTTTTGGGCACATCATTACCAATCATTAATGGTAAAAACTTAGCAAAACATAGCTTTTCAATGGCTGTCATTCTAAGATCATTTTTTTTTAATTTATTAAAGTCTAGAGGCTGTGAACTATTTTTTATTTCTAATTCCCCAAAAGAGAACAGATTTTTTCGGTAGTTTATTACCTGCAATGTTATAATTTTATCTTTAATTAAGGCAGTCAGAGTTTGACAAATTCCATAAACGCAGATTCCTTCTAAAACGTCATGCATAAGGTCAAAGTAAAAGTTTTCTGTAACGTGGAAGTTTTTTAGTTCGTTAAATATACAACTTGTTTTTATTCCGGTTTCTAGAAAATCATTTGCCTTTAAATCATTCTCGTATGAGTTTTTATCTCTTAGGTATTTTTTCTTTTCCTCAAAGTCAGATTTCATTTCTATGTTAGTTCGCTTGCACGCCCTGCAAAACCGTTTAGCTCTAAAAGATTTAACAAATCCGAATAATGAATTTAAGCCCAAATTGTCGCCTAATATTAAGCCAATAACAAAGTAAACGGTTATATTCTTATCTTCAATTTGAATATTAATTCCATTCTCCAATTCTTTGAGTGTACGAAATAAGTGGTAAAAAATAACTTCATTATTATTGTCCTTAAAAGCATTAGACGGTATGTAAGCAAATGGAAAAATAAAGTCTAGTTTGGATAATAAATACTGAGGCAGCGTTGGAAATGAGTAGTAGCAGCCGCACATGGATGAGACGTGGGCTCCTATTGGATTATTTGTTTGGAATTCATCAAAATACAAAAAGAATGGTATAACAATGTCATCTGGTTTATAGTTTTGAATTTTTTTAGTCCACGATTTTGTATTAACAAAATTTCTAAAGGTATCGGACTTAATAAGACATTTTTGATTTTGAACAGTTAAGTTTAGGATGTTTGGAATTTCAAAAAAAGATTTTATTTGGAAAATTACAGGCATTATGGTAATGTCTACTGTGTCCGGAAATAAAGATGCTCTGCCTTTTCTAGTTTTGGGAGCAATTTTGCTTGATATAGTGTACGACTTGGGGTCTTCAAACAAATTCTTCGCTTTCAATGTTTTAAAAAAATTGTGTTCAGAATTTATAATTTTAAAAGGACTTGAGCAGAAAGAAATAATCGATTTATGAATCTCATCAACTGAGTCAGCATTAGTGTTAGGTTCGTTGAGTGCACTGCCGATAGGAGCCACCAACTCCGCAACCATACTTTGAATTTTAACAATCTCATTTCTTGGGAAATTATACTTTGCGTGCATGCGAAGGGTGAACCAAAAAGAGTTTTCGTTGAACTGAGTATAATCATTTCTAAAAGGCAAAATTGTATTATTATTTAAAAATACATTAAGGTTTTCTGGAGGAAAATCAGAATTGCTTGTACTAGGCATATCAGAAATGGTTTCAGATTGTGTTTTAAAATCTAATGCTTCATGTGGCTTTTCTATGTGTTTGCTAAAACATTTATAAGAAGAAAAAAGTTGATTACACAAGTAACGTTTACATTGTAATGGATCTTCGTAAGTTGGTTTTTTTAACAAATGATAAAGTTTTAAATGTCTTATTAATAAATTTCAAATTTCAAAGGTTTCATCGCACTTATAACATGGATGCATAACGTAAGTTTATGATTTTAAAAAACTTAATACGGCTGATAAATTTGCTGAATGTTTGTCGTACTTGGTATAAATATTGTAAAAATATTGTTGAATAAAAGTCCACGGCAACTCTGAAGCCGGTGGGTACTTTAAATTCAATGTGTTAAATATTTTAAAGCAAGTATCTAAGGCTTTGATAAATGAATCAGATCTATAAATAGTTTTATCAAAGTAAACAAAAAATGCTTTCAAGCAAGTAGTGCTGTGGCCTTCCACAAATATAAAGGGTTGAACTGCTTCTAAATTCGAATTGTATTTACCAACAAGATCATCAATTCTCTGCTGATAGTCCGCGATTGAGTTCACGCGGAGAATGAAACTTTCCTGTTAGTCAATTAACGTGTATCTTGTCCTGGTCTTGCGTGTTGGTGTGTTTGTCGAATACCATGTGTTAGATGGTATAATGCTCGGCAGCAAGATTGTTAAAATAAAATCTGAGGAATCTGTGAAATAAATAATATTTAAAGGAAAAAATTATAAAATTTGGTAAAAAAAAATAAAAAAATAAAAAAATTGCCAATATTTTCTGCTATGTAGAAATTCTTCAATAATTCCATGCAATTCGGATTATGCATGTTTAACGCATAATACACTTTTATTTTTTCCTTAAAAAATTCCCATTTTTCGGCTAATGCATTATCTTTCCCGGGAAACATGCAAGTAAAATCAATTTGGATCTGAAATGAAAATAGTTTTGAAAGCTAGGCTTTGTCAAAATAATGCATTTAAATTTTACCAATTCTGGTGCACGAGAATCCTTATATTTTGGCCATGCCTTTAAAAACTCTGCACCATCAAGAGACTCGGTGTCTCTGCGCCGAATAAAATGAGTTTTAGTCCACTTATCGATGACCGAATCCCAGTCTGAGATTTCCCTCATTAATTCGGTTTTGTCCGCTAAGTATTCAGTTTCGTCGAGCTCTGGCTGATTGTCCTGAAATTCCTGGCCTACATCAGGAGCCTCCTGAATTTGGTCGAGCTTAACTCGTTTCGTTCTCGAATTTGTGTATTTAGCATACAGTTTTCCAGTTGGGTTTTTCTTGCCAGTGCGTGAAACAAAATAAAAATTCTGAAAAAAAAATCGAGAAATATATATTAAATTCTGTGATTGAAATGTAATTCCGAAAATCTATTTATTAAAAATTAAAATAGAACAGAAAAAATTACAGCACTTTTTGAAGAGATTTACTTACCTTGTACTCAATCTCAGTTGGGAAAACAGCAACAATTTGGTCTACAATTATAGGAAACTCGGACGTTCTAATGTGTAGCTCTGATGCGCAAGCGTGTTCAACAATCATTGATATTAGTTCCTGTCTGTGAACATTGGTTAACGCGTTATTGTTTTCATAATAATGAAGAATCCCTTGACCTTTGGGATTTTTTTTCAAAATGTTTAGAACGTTCTAAAAGGGAATAATATTAAAAAATATATATAATATTAAATTTATGAGCAAAAAAAAAATATATACATAAATAATCACAATATTTTCTGTCACAAAATATAATAATAAAATCAATATTATGAAATGGCTTACACTCTATTTGGGAAGACGGGGCACTTGATTCTAACCAACTAGTTACTTTTGATTCCAATGAAATAGTTTGGTCATCGATATTAAACTATAAAATTGTTTTACAGTAATTAATACACAAATTTCTGAAAGTTTTACGTTAATCAATTGACTTACTTCTTTCTTACGCCAAAAAAAAAGTTTTTCTCTGAAATCGGCTCTAAGACCAATATTTGAAATAGCGTCGCGTACGTCTTCACTGTTAACATATTTCAGTGAACGATAGGTTATCCCGCTTGCTATGAAAATACAAACAAAATCATATTTGAAGAGAGAAGCATATTAAACACTTACACATTTTCATTTTCTTTATCAGCATCCATTTCTTAAAAAAAAAACAACATGATTTTATCCTTTTTAAGATGTAATTATTCTCATTTCTGATTCAAAAATCTAATTTATATAAAATTAAAATTGTTATATTTATTTTAAAGTATTTTGTATTAAAATTAAATATGAACTCAATAACATTCATTTCTAATTTGGTGCATACTTTGTTTTAATATGCAATATTAAAAAACTACTATTTTCATTGATTTTTTATATATGAACAGAAGTGCACATAAATCGAAATATACCGACAGAAAATATTTGCACAAGATCTAAACCTTAATTAGTATATACAGAGGTGGTCAAAAGTATTTACACAAATTAACTTAACAATAAGAATTGTGTAAATAATTTTGACCACCTCTGTATAATTACCTAATAAACCAGGTAATTACACTAGTTTACACTCAAAATGCTCCAAGCCTGTTGATGTGAAATTCTGGTAGAGTTGAACCCCCAGATCACGAAAATGGCTTTAATTTTTTTTCTATGGACACGTTTTTTTTAAAGATTTTTTAAAGTTTTACCCAAAAAAAATTTGCTCAGTTTACGTTTATTATTTCATAGCTCGAGTTGTAGCCAACCAATTTACCTGTCGAATGTTTTATTTTACAGGTAATGAACTAACCTTTCGATTTTAAAACACTTTATGTATATTGGATAAGTACTTTGTGTGCTACAGCTCGATAAACTTGAAAAAAGTGGAAATTTCAATCCGTTAACTCAAATGTTAACGTGCTGCTAGCATCATAAAAACTCGGAAAAATCCGTTGGAAAATCAAAACGTGTTTTTTACAAAGATGATCGCCCAAAGTATCAAACAGGCCTACAACTCCAGAAATCCGTTGAAGAATAGATTTATCGTGGATTTTCAAAGTTAAGAAAATTGAGAAATTTTTTCAAATTTTTGGGCGGATGCCTACTAGATTAAATGTACAGTGTTGGACAACGCCTTTAGATGGCCTGTTAACTTTGCTAGATGTGATGAACTGTCGGATTTAGCTATAAAAAAATAGCTAAGTTTTGTTAAATAATCAAAAATTTACAAAATTATGTTGAAGTAAGATAAAAATTAAATTATCGCCTTTATATACATACAGCTATTGTGAACTAATTAGAAAGATGACTATGGTGGTGGTTGAAGTAAGATAAAAATTAAATAATCGTCTTTATGATTGATTTGGTTCATTGGTACCATTAAGGGGTTATGCGGCCTCGCGGCTATAAAACGTGGTATAAAAACAAACTTTTTTCTGAAGAAAAAATATAGCAGGAGTATTCTGTACAAGAGCGCCCCCTTCAAATCAATATTACTCCCGATTTTTAGTTGAAATGTGGTCAGGAGTTTAACCTATTCATTCAATTAGGAAATCGGTTTTTTTTCATTTCAAGGGCGGCGGGAATCCTTAAGTCTTATGTTCTGTCAAATTTGCTATTTTTTTTATTCGAATTTGAATATTTGCAATGGATACATCGAAAAAATTGACCTGTGTAAATGATCCAAACATATTTTGTTATATATGACGATTATTTAATTTTTATCTTACTTCAACCACCACCATAGTCATCTTTCTAATTAGTTCACAATAGCTGTATGTATATAAAGGCGATAATTTAATTTTTATCTTACTTCAACATAATTTTGTAAATTTTTGATTATTTAACAAAACTTAGCTATTTTTTATAGCTAAATCCGACAGTTCATCACATCTAGCAAAGTTAACAGGCCATCTAAAGGCGTTGTCCAACACTGTACATTTAATCTAGTAGGCATCCGCCCAAAAATTTGAAAAAATTTCTCAATTTTCTTAACTTTGAAAATCCACGATAAATCTATTCTTCAACGGATTTCTGGAGTTGTAGGCCTGTTTGATACTTTGGGCGATCATCTTTGTAAAAAAACACGTTTTGATTTTCCAACGGATTTTTTCCGAGTTTTTATGATGCTAGCAGCACGTTAACATTTGAGTTAACGGATTGAAATTTCCACTTTTTTCAAGTTTATCGAGCTGTAGCACACAAAGTACTTATCCAATATACATAAAGTGTTTTAAAATCGAAAGGTTAGTTCATTACCTGTAAAATAAAACATTCGACAGGTAAATTGGTTGGCTACAACTCGAGCTATGAAATAATAAACGTAAACTGAGCAAATTTTTTTTGGGTAAAACTTTAAAAAATCTTTATAAAAAAACGTGTCCATAGAAAAAAAAAATTAAAGCCATTTTCGTGATCTGGGGGTTCAACTCTACCAGAATTTCACTTCAACGGGCTTGGAGCATTTTTTTTTTTTCATTTTGTAAACTGGTGTTATATTATGTGTATGAATTTAGTAAACTAATGTACAGTTTTTTAGTTTTCTTATTTTCTTTTTACTGCGTCTCGTTCTCCCTCACAGTGCTTATAGGTCAGCGACACTCTCTCTCTTTTTCTGCGCGCGTAAAAAACCGTCGAGACGAGAGATCTAGCGACGCGTACTTTGTACACATATACATACATACATACATAAATGCACATAGGCCACATTAAATGAATTAAAACGTGTAAAACTAATATTGGAATTATTTACACAGTTTTCACCGATTTCACTTATGTATCTTGTTTAAATTAACTTATACGCCTGTAGATCTGTATGCAAGTTGTATTTTTATGTATGTATGTACTCTATATGTATGCTATCACAGTTTTTAGGAAAAAAGAGTTCTTACATTTAGCTGCATATATGTACTTACCAGTCAAATTATTAAATAAAATAAAATTGTTATATTTAATAGCACTGCCACTCACACTCTTTTTCTTAATTGAACTTTCGTCACACCTTGGAGTTACATATGAACACGTCTAACCATTCCGATCGCAATTCACAAATGGCACGCGTCGCTTTCTGTTAAAGCAGCAGAAGCGATTGATCTTTATATGTATTCATATGCGTGTGCACTGCAAAATGTGCATGTAAGTTATCCAACCCGTGAAACCAGGCCGCTTATGGCTATTGTAAACAATATTTTCAATCTCTGCATTGCCCTTGACTTTGCCTTTGGCTTTGAGGTCCGATATTGATTCCCCAGAAGTCCGATCTTGGCACCCAAGCTAAGTTAAACAAATCAAAATTAAAGTAAACATCAGCTTCCGTTCGAAGCCCAATTAATTACGCCTTTTGCGTTTCAAGTTCCCACCGAATTGCATCGGTCAGCATAATTGAATTTCACAACGAGATGCAATTGCATCATCTTGAGCTTTTAATCTAAACATAAATTGAAGTTCTAAAGTTCAATAAGAAAAGCTCCTGGCCGAGGTTCTTTGGATTAGATTTAGAAATAAGGAAGTCAGTCTTAATTTGACGAAGAGCGCGATCGGTTCGCAATTACAATAAGTGACTTGTATTAATTTGTGTTTATGAAATAAAGGTTTAGCACCAAGTTTTAAAAATTAAAAATTAAAAAATAAATTTTTTTAAATCATCCTTAACGAACGATTTTAATTGGCGCCCAACGTGGGGCCGCGTTAATAAAAATTCCAAAAATTGTTTAATGAAAAATAAGTTAAATATAAACGGAGCTCGCGCGGCCAACAACTCAACATTTTTAGTGGAAAAATTAAAACATCCACCCAACAACACAACAAAGTGACAGTCTTCGTTAACAACAATTAAATGGAAATTAATAAATGAAATAATCCATTTAAAGGTGAATTTAAAATAAAGGTGGACCAAAATCATAAACCAAAAAAAAAAAAAATACAAGAACACAAAATAAGAAATACAAGAAATACATTGAAGAAAAAATTTTAAAAACAAACAAGAACTTAAAAAAAAAAAAAAAAAAAAAAAAACTCGCTGAAACAAGAAAAACTGAAGAAGGAAGTAAAGCCATCAAAACCTTGCTAAATCCAGGAAAGAAGATCAACTCTCAATCTAAAAGAAGGAAGACCCCTTCGGGACAGTCTCGTGAGGAATTAATTTACAATAATAAAAAAATTAAAGATTAAAATTTAAGATCAGGGTATTATTAAAAAAAAATAATAATAAAAATATAAGATTTAAACATTGATAAAAACAGCAAGTTAGATTCCCGATTTAATACCAAGAAACAATCTGAAAGACTTAATAAATAGCTTTGGTGAATTAAATTTAAAAATGGCAACCGGAGGTTCAGCACCAAATTTTTCTGCAGGTGGTATAGCCACAGCAGGCGGCTTAACAATGGAATTAATAAATAGATTAATAAACGTTCAATTGAATGAAGTGACCAAGAAAATAGAATGTTTAGAAGAAAGGTTAGCCGCAGATGCAAACACTGTGGAAGATTATAAAATACAAACCATTGACCCAACTATAAAATGCGATACAACACTTGAAGTGGTAAAATCTTTACCAAAATTTTCCGGGGAACCAACACAATATGTAGGTTGGAGGGAAGCTGCAGAAACTGTAATGAGTCTTTATAAAATTAAAAGTGAACAATATTTTATAGCCTTAACAATTTTACGAAATAAAATTTTGGGAGCTGCCCATGATGCTCTAACCAATCATGGTACTGTTTTAAACTTTCAAGCAATCTTATCTCGATTGGACTTTATATATAGTGATAAACGACCAGTACATATTCTTGAGGCAGAATTAAGTATCATCAGGCAGGGACGAACAACAGTTACAGAATTCTATAACGAAGTCAATAAAAAAATGACTTTACTAATAAACAAAACCATAATGACATACGGAAAGGACAGCGAAATTACGAAGGAAACAAGCAAAACAATAAGGAGCAATGCTCTACGAATATTTGTATCCGGACTAAATGGATCTATCTCAGAAACTCTTTTCTCGCTAAATCCACCAGATTTGCCCAATGCTTTGGCAAAGGTCCAAGAATTAGAATCTAACAATTTCCGTGCTCAATTTGCAAACAGGTTTAATGGATTTAAAAATGAAAATAAATATCAGGGAAACAACTTACGATTTGATCAAACACGACAGAATAATAATACTAATAAAATGGGAAATAACTGGAGTAATAACCAAAATTATAATTGGCCTCAAAAGGGAAATTTTTGGCAAAACAATAATCAAAAGCAACAAGCCGTCGAGCCAATGGATGTTGATCCATCGATTCAACTCCAGAATAAACCGAATAATAATTGGCAGGCGAATAATAATTGGCAGGCAAATAATAATTGGCAGGCAAATAATAATCGAGGAAGATATAATAATAATTATTATCAAAATAATAATCGTTCAAATTACTATCGCCCAAATCAAAATAAGGAGCAAACTCAAGCTCAAAAAAGGGAACCAAATGAAACAGTAAATCAGCCACCTAATAAAGTGACCAGATTAAATAATATCAATGAAGATCATTTTTTAGAACAGACCCCTACAGGGGAATGCCTTATTTAAATAGGATAGACAGAAAAACTAAGAAGCAGTTAAAAATTTTAATAGATACAGGAGCCACTGCTTGTTATATAAAAAAGGGAATTTTTGAAAATAGAAATGAGCTATCAATATACAAAAGGGTAAATACAGTTCACGGGTATTCAATTATTAAATATTACCATATTATAAATATATTTGAAACACGACAATTATTTTATGAAATCGAAGGATTGGAATCAGATCTTCTAATAGGATTCAATTTATTAAGAAAAATTGGAGCCATAATAAATATAGAAAAGGGAGTTTTGGAATATAACGAGAAATCAGAAAAGTTAAACTATTATGATAATGAGGTAAAAAATGAAATAAGTTTTATTGAAGAAAATAATATTCTTCCGTTAAAGGAATTTATAATAAAAAAATACTTTGATGAAAAGGCTCAAATCAGATCCGAATCTGAAATGGGTAACCAAAGCGAATTTAGTTTGGGATATACAAATCCTGAACACGCCGACGTAGAAATATCCGTCAATAAAAATACAAATATCTTGGGATTAAAAAATCCTGAGAACGCCGACGTAGAAATATCCGTCAATAAAAATACAAATATCTTGGGATTAAAAAATCCTGAGAACGCCGACGTAGAAATATCCGTCAATAAAAATACAAATATCTTGGGAATTCAAAATCCTGAGAGTGCCGACGAATTAAATAATATAGGTACGGATCAATTAGATGGACTAAAGGATATATTGAAAAAGAGCATTCAAAAATTAATATGCAAATTCCTTTTAGGACAGACATAAAGGGGGAAATAAATCTTCTTCACGAAAGGCCAATATACGGGAAACAATATCCGTATGCTTTATCTGTCACTGACTTCGTGAATAGTGAAATCAGTAGAATGTTAGCAGAGGAAATTATAAGGCCTAGTCGAAGTCCCTACAATTCACCAGTTCTGGTCGTCCCAAAGAAAGGAGAAAATCAAGACGGTAGCCGTAAATTACGACTCGTCATTGATTATAAAAAATTAAATGAAAGTACCATACCCGATAGATATCCGATGCAGGACCCTGCAGTAATTTTATCAAATCTTGGTAAAGCCAAGTACTTTTCGACAATTGACTTAGAATCTGGATTTCATCAGATTCTCATGAATGAACCAGACATACAGAAAACATCATTTTCAATTAACAATGGGAAATACGAATTCCTAAGATTGCCTTTCGGATTGACAAACGCTCCAAGAATATTCCAAAGAGCGATGGATGATATTTTACGAGAACAAGTGGGTAAAACATGTCATGTTTATATGGATGACATAATTATATTTTCAGATACAATTGAACAACACTACAAAGATTTAATTGTCACTATTAACATTTTGCTAAACGCAAACATGAAAATTTCGCTTGAAAAATCAAAGTTCTTTAAATTAGAAACAAACTTCCTCGGTTACGTTGTATCTCACAATGTGATAAAGACCGATCCCGAAAAAATTTCTACAATTGTTAAATATCCGATCCCTAAAAATATTCGAGAGCTTAGAAGCTTCCTAGGTCTTACGGGATATTATAGAAAATTTGTTTTAAATTACGCTTCTATAGCCAAACCTCTAACAAAATATATTGGAGGTCATAATGGCAAAATTTCAAAAAGAATGTCCATAAAAATGTTAATTCAGCTCGATGACCCAGCTATTAAAGCTTTTAACGAGCTGAAGGAAAATCTAATTGCCCAAGTAGAATTAGTTCAACCGGACTATACAAAAAAATTTACCTTGACCACCGACGCCTCAGACGTCGCAATTGGTGCAGTTTTATCTCAAGAGGGTAAACCAATTACTTTCATTTCAAAAACCTTGACTAAAACGGAACAGGTTTATGCAACCAATAAGAAGGAACTTTTAGCCATAGTATGGGCTCTAAAAAATTTAAGAAATTACCTATACGGAGTGATCGGAATTGAAATTCAAACCGATCATCAACCATTGTCTTTCGCAATTTCTGACAAAAATCCAAACATCGAAATGAAACGCTGGTACTCCTTTATAGAAAGCTTCACTCCAAAAGTCATTTATAAGCCAGGTACAACAAATGTTGTTGCGGATGCTTTGTCAAGGATCCAAATCAATAACTTAACGGAAAGTGATGAATCGGTCTCTGATCAAAATACTCAGCATTCAGCAGAGAGTAGTTTTGAGAACGTAATACAAGAAACCCGAAAACCCTTAAATCAATTTAAGGAACAATTGCTAATTGCAACGGGGAGGTATACGGTACATGAGTCGATTAATGTTTTCGATAACACTAGGCATATAATACAATTTGACACTCCCGAAAATTTGATATCAATTTTAAGGGAATATATTCCTCCAAATTTAACGGTAGGAATTCATTGCACTTTAGAGGATTTTTATAGAATTCAAAAACCGCTTAAAGAAAATTTTATAAATAAATTTTTGTATACCAGAATATTTGTCCAAGACGTGGAAAATTCTGAAGATAGAGCAGTTATAATTGAGGAAACACATTGTAGAGCTCACAGGGGACTTGACGAAAATTATAAACAAATCAGTAGATTGTATTATTGGCCAAACTTACTTACAAAATTAAAAAAATATATAAAAAATTGTAGAATTTGCAATGAAAACAAATATAATAGACACCCAATTAAAATTCCAATTGGAGAAGCCCCAATCCCAAGTACAGGAGGCGAAAATTTACACATTGACATATATTACGCACAAAGTCTAACTTTCATAACTTGTATTGACGCTTACTCAAAATTTTTGGTAGTAAAGGAAATTCAAAATAAATTAAATATCGAAAACAAAGTCATGGAACTTCTTCAACAATTTCCACAAGCCAAAGTAATAATGACTGATAATGAACCGAGCTTTACCTCTGCCCAATTTAAAACTTTTGCACAAAGGAACGGTTTAACATTACATTACGCAGACCCGAGGCACAGTACCTCAAACGGACAAGTTGAAAGGGCACATTCTACATTAACAGAATTAGCTCGATGCATTAAAGAAGAATTTAATTTAACCGACTATTCCGAAGTAGTAATAAGAGCCGCTCAAGAATATAATCGGAGCATTCATTCTACAACGAACCAAAAACCTTTTGACGTATTATATAATAAAATAGAGCACGATAACATTCCTGAAATTTTAAAAAATACACAAGAAAAAATGCTAGAAACACATAATGAAAACAGAAAAGAGAAAGAATATCATGTAGGACAGGTAGTTTATGAAAAGAAACACGGAGAAAGAAATAAACTTAAAACCAGATATAAAAAACAAGTGGTTAAAGAAAATTTACCTAACAAAATAATAATCAATAATAGAAATAGAATTATTCACAAAGATAATATAAAATTCTAAATTTTTATATTATTTTATTTATTTATTTTTTTTTTTTTCCAGAAAATGTTTTATCAGGTGCTCATACTACACCTTATTTTATTGACAAAATCAGAAATAATTGACTATACAAGTCACGAGTATCTTTTATTCAAAGACAATAAAGACGTATTGACCTACGAATCATACGCAGATTTATTCCACGTAACTAACTTGAGTTTTTATAAAGAAATAATAAAAGTAGAATCTGATAATATAAAAAGAGACACTAATAAAAGGTCGCAATGGGAAATTAAATATGACAT
Source organism: Drosophila rufa (assembly GCA_018153105.1). Taxonomy (NCBI): domain Eukaryota; kingdom Metazoa; phylum Arthropoda; class Insecta; order Diptera; family Drosophilidae; genus Drosophila; species Drosophila rufa. The sequence continues at coordinate 1,123,122 of JAECXS010000135.1, forward strand.
AAAAGTAATCGAATTAATTTTATCACAATTAATATCAACAAGATCAAAAAGAGGGATAAATGAGTTAGGCACTGTGTGGAAATGGTTAGCTGGAACCCCGGATCATGATGATTTTATTACAGTTCAGAATAAAATCAACGAATTAATTGAAAATAATAATAAGCAATTTATTATCAATTCCAAATTGTTCAAAGAAATAGAATCTCTTTCTGAAGATTTTAAAAATGTCTTTATTGATCAAGATTTACCATTGCAAAAACATCGCTTACGATTATTAACATTTGATCTGCAAAATTTAATTGACACAATCACACTAGCAAAAATTTACGTTTTTAATACCAAAATTTTAAACAATGATGATATCATGGAAATATTAAAACATGAACAAAAACCAGTACTTATCGCTGATTTAATGGATATCTCTGTTTTTAAAATCGCACTGCATAAAGATCTTTTAATCATTTATATAAAATACCCAATAATAAAACACAGATGCGAAATATATCACGCTAGAGCAATTTCCCAAGTCGATGGAAAACTATTATTAAGCAATCAAGTCGCAAAATGCGCAAATATATTCTATGAAATATCTAACTTTAAGACAGAACTTTTTAATAATTATTGCACTTTAGTTACAGAAAAAACTTGTTTTACCAGACTATTAAATGGCGAGAAATCCACTTGTAAAAAAATTAGAGAAAGAAATAAAAAAATAGACATTATACAAGATGGTGCCATTCTTATAAATGGGAACAATATTGTTAACAACTCCCATTTAAATGGTTCTTTTTTGGTAACATTTAATGATACAACCAATATTAATAACATCTCATATGTCAACTTGGAAAACAAAATTCTTGACTACATAACTACGAACCACTTCAAAAATTATGAAATATCCGATTATATATTATCAAATAACTCGGAACTGTCTTTAGATAATGTACACATTTTAAACCCTTTTATTAAAATTAATAATACTAAAATATCACTTACCTTTATATTATTAATTTTAATAATTATATATTTAATTTTTTTACTTATTATAAAATATAAAAATGTTATATTATTTGTAACCAGAAAACAACGGCCAGAACCTGAAAAATCATTTAACCAAGAAAATTTTTTAACAGAATTACGAGATCAATTAAATGAATTTCATATTGAATCGGGACGATCCATTTTAGAAGGGGGAGAGTTATCCAACCCGTGAAACCAGGCCGCTTATGGCTATTGTAAACAATATTTTCAATCTCTGCATTGCCCTTGACTTTGCCTTTGGCTTTGAGGTCCGATATTGATTCCCCAGAAGTCCGATCTTGGCACCCAAGCTAAGTTAAACAAATCAAAATTAAAGTAAACATCAGCTTCCGTTCGAAGCCCAATTAATTACGCCTTTTGCGTTTCAAGTTCCCACCGAATTGCATCGGTCAGCATAATTGAATTTCACAACGAGATGCAATTGCATCATCTTGAGCTTTTAATCTAAACATAAATTGAAGTTCTAAAGTTCAATAAGAAAAGCTCCTGGCCGAGGTTCTTTGGATTAGATTTAGAAATAAGGAAGTCAGTCTTAATTTGACGAAGAGAGCGATCGGTTCGCAATTACAATAAGTGACTTGTATTAATTTGTGTTTATGAAATAAAGGTTTAGCACCAAGTTTTAAAAATTAAAAATTAAAAAATAAATTTTTTTAAATCATCCTTAACGAACGATTTTAATTTGTATACGTATATGTGTCTTCACCCAGTCGGACCTTGTAGAACGGGTTGTTCAACAGAACGCATCTGCAACGGTTCTATATGCCGCCAATTTTAGCTCAAAAATGGCCAGAACTATGATATAATGCATATTAGATGTGTGCAATAACAAGTGTTCTTTGGTTGGTATATTAGAAGCGAAGAAATGAGGTATAAAATAAAAATTATGTGCAACTTTCGCTTCTCTAAGAACGCATAAATATACGTTATTTTAGAAGTAAATTACCCGAGCGCTTCCCGAACGGTCGGCTATTTTTTTTAGAGCTTCGGGTCCGTGCAATCGTAGCTTCTCTTAAAACGCATAAATATGCATTCTATCGGAAACCAGCATTTATTGTTGTTTTTTATTCTCTGTCTCTTTCATATAAGTGCAATCGTCGCTTCTCTTAGAACGCATAAATATGTATTCTATAGGAAACCAACGTTTGTTGTTGTTTGCTGTTCTATTTTTCTTTCATATCACTGCGATCGTCGCTTCTCTTAGAACGTAAAAAGATGCATTATTTCGGAAACCACCATTTGAAACGAAAATAAGAGAATAAAAAAGGAAAGAAACGCACAAACAAATAAGAAGAAAAGAGAATGAAAAAACACGCGCTTGGGTTTTTCGTTTTCTTTGTTACTTGCTTCAGTTGTATTAAGAAATTTGCTTGACGCAGTTGTGAAATTCATTACAAAAAGTATGCAAGGTAAGCAAAACATATATATTATTACATAAGTTAATTAATTTCAGTTTCAGATATATTAACAAAATATGGTAAGCAATTGCCCTAATAAAATAAAAAATATATTACTTTTATTTCAGATCTGGTATGTATACGTAAATATATAAAATATAATATTTATAATTTCAGATTTTATTTATTTATAGGTCATAATGATAACATTTTTATTTCAGATAATATTTGATATTTACGGTGAGTGTTTATAATATTACTTTCCCATTTATTAGTTTTATAACTGTATTTAATTATTGCAAAAAAAAAACATTATTATTATTTTCCATATAATTGCAGGATTTCTTCACTAATCACATACAAGATTTTAATGTACGAATAAATTAACCTATATATATTATGTGTACACTTCAAATTGAATAAAATAAATGTTTTTAAATATATTTTGATGCTGTTTTAATGGTTATTAATGCATTCTCACCGAACGGTTCTTTATGTATGCTACAGATGTGTTCTTAATTGCTTCCTTCATAACAGTTCTATAACTGTTATCAATGGGTTATTTTGAAGCGGTATTTTGCATGAAAGATACATTGCTACAGAACCGTTATTGATGTATGCTGCAGATGGATTATATAACGCTTCTTTTAGAAACTAAAGTTGGATATGTTGCGAAAGAACTGTTGCAGCCTACAAAAAAAAGAACAGTTGTTTCGGTGTTTCACCCCCTACAAATGTGAAAGGAAGACCCCGGGTATAGAGAATACATTCTTTACTCGCAGAGAACGCATAGAACTGTGCTTGTTGGAAGCGACCAGGTCCGACTGGGCAACGAATAGAAGCGAAGAAAAGAGACAAAGAAAAACCGTTAATCTGGCTCAGTCTTGTCCGATTTTACGCACTTCCACTTTGATTTAAATATGAACATATTAAAATTCCATTTTAATAGGTTTCTTATTTTATATTAATACAAATCATTTTGAATCTAAAACCAAAAATTAAATGTTTTGTATTAAAGCACGGAGTGTAATTAACTAAAATGGGGTTTTTAATATGCAACATATATAATTTAAATGTTTAATATTTGAATTAAATAGGTTTCGCTCTTACGTATTGAAAAACATAAATTAAATTTGAACATATTAAATTTGAATATTAAAAAAATTAACATTGGTATGGGTAACCACTTTAAATTAAATAAAGTCCTATTTAAAATGAAGTGTTACATTTTATTAAGACTTTTAAATTGATTAATATTTAATTTAAATATGGATTACTTCAATAATATGACAAGAAATAAATATGAAAATATTTAATTTTAATATGCTTTTTTTAATACTAAAAATATTAAATTTTAAAAATAATTTTATTTAAATTAAATATTTAACAATTAAAATCGAATATTTATCACATTGACTTAAATATTTTTCATTTAAATTATGCAATTGAATACGTTTCGTATTTAAAGTTACGTGTTTTATACTTAATTTGAATATGAAATAGTTAACCTTAGTATTCAATAGTATTCAATATGCAAATATTTAATTTTTTTTTATCAGTGTACAAAAGCAAAGTTGTTACGTACGCCGCACTGTGGCTCATTTTCCGAAAACTCGTTGCAAAAGTCGGATTTCGGGTTGTTGAATTTAGCAAATCTTTTGATACCATTCAATTAGGAATTGATCAAGCTATTCAAAACCAAAGTTACAAAGTGAATTTTGGTTATAATATAAACATTCAAAATAAACAAAAAATAAAACACAAATATATACATATACATATACCTAAAACACATAAATCCGTCGCAGAGTTTAAACCAAATTTTAACATAAAGTTACAAAGTGAAATGTGCTTATAATATAAACATTCAAAATAAAAAAATAATAAATATAAATATAAAATAAATATTTACATTTACCTAAAGCACTTAAAATCGCCGCAGAGTTTAAACCAAATTTAAGATAAAAAACCCGAGTTGAAAAGTGAATGTTATTTATAATATAAATATACATATACATACAACATATAAACAATCAAAAACAATATAAAATAAACCAAATTAATACATCAACAACAACATCATCATCATGAATATCAACAACACCAACACCGTTTTCTGCAATTCCTGCATTTTTTATTTACCTTCAGGTGTGCAATGGCACACACATGTGCGATCCGAAGCACATAAAAGGTGTGCAATTCAACCGGTAAATGGTGCGGTAAAACAGATAAGTGAAGGATTCAAAGGACGTATCCTTCACTATATAATTATGAATGAGGGAGCCGCTGTAAGATTTCCTAATGAATTTTTAAATTCACTGCTCCCTCATTTGGAAAGGGTATTGAGCGCCCACACATCATCAAAAGTCAATTTCGAACTTTTTGCTGAGTACATGTTAGTTAAAGAACATGGTACTCAAATAGACACAAAATCGTTCCAGTCTAAAATGAATCTGGTTACGATAGGATCTAATTTAGAGGAACTTTATGATTCGCATGTCACCATCATAAAAACAAGTATGGATGAGTTCCAGGAGAAGGATAGTGGATGGACACTAATCCGGATAATCAGAGTGGAATTGAATGTTTTAAAGTGTGATCCCTTGAAAGGATCTGAACACTTTAAGCTACCATCGAAGCTACAAGCGAGAAAGGCAGTCATAAATGTTGAGAATGATGACGTCTTCTGCTTTAAGTGGACAATATTATCATCCTTCTCAACTTCATCGAAGCCTCAGAGATGTTCAACATACAGAGTGGATATCACATCACCTATAATTTTTATTGGAGACAACATCAAACTCGATTTCACTGGACTGATCTTTCCAATGCAACTTCGAGAAATAAAGAAGTTTGTTGCTCAAAACCAAAACATAAGTATAAATGTGTTTGGATATAATGAGGAAACAAACTCATTGTTTGGATCACTCTATTGTGATGAAGTGGAAAGAATTCTCGACATAAATTTATTATTCATCGATGGACCATCAGCTGACGTTCGTGGCCACTATGTGTGGATAAAAAATATTTCACGGTAAGCACAATCATTAAAAATAGAAAACATTCAAGAGAACTAATTCGATTTCTTTAATTACAGCCTACTTTCAAAACAAATGGGAAATCAGCGTGTGAAACGTTGGTTCTGCAACAAATGTCTGAATTCCTCAACCAGTTCAGAGAGATTTGATCGACATGGAGAGAGATGTGCTAAGGTGACAACGAACCCGCCCAATCCAAATAAGATGGTGCTCGACTTCTCAAACTATCATCGACAGCTGGAGGTGCCTTTTATTGTTTACGCTGATTTTGAGTGTATGCTAGAACGACTAATGTAAGTGATAGAGCACAAATTATTAATAAGCATATACCTGTAGCATTTGGATACTATATAAAGTGTACATTTGACTCAGGTTTAGATAAGTATGTAACGAAAACGGGGGGGAATGTGAGTCGCACTTTTGTTGATAGTCTAACGTCCGATTTGTCTGAGTTATATGAAAATCACATGAAGGATGTGCTTCCAATTCAAATGAGTACACAAGATTTACACGATTTTGATGAGGCTCTCAATTGCCACATCTGCAAGGGTATTTAGAGAAATGATAGAGTCAGAGACCATTGCCACTTCACAGCAGTGATGCCAATATTAAAAAAAAAAAAAAGACAGATTGAGAAAAAAAACAGGAAAAATAGGATGTAAATATTATAAAAAGGATAGAAAAAAGGACAAAAAGTTTGTTTACAGTAATTTTATTATATTGTTATTAAGATAATAGTTTTAAGGCATCTTCGATTATTTTTCCTTCGTCATTATTGCTGTCCTCATAAGTAGCCATGGAGCCAATTAATTGGAGATACTTTTCAGGCAAGTTATAATTATGACAACATAATTTATGGCGACGCAATCCGAATCTGAAGAAAGAATAAATGTACATGAATTTATAAGTGGTAAATTTAAAAAAATATATATATATTTACCTGATCGCCAAAATGGCATTTAATGTATCTACTTCTAAACGGTATCTACTTCTAATGTATCTACTTCGCATTGAGCGCTGTAGTATATTATAGCAACCCCTGAAAACACAAAAATTTAAGTATGTATATTAGGCTACATTAATGACTGTTACTTACCTAGAAGCTTGGTTATACTTATATCGGTAGACTCATCAATTAACAGACTGAACTTTTCGTTGCCCAGGTCAAGACGCAGATCTTCATTAAAGTGCACAGACACTACATTTTTAATAAGGTTAGTGCAATTGGTTCTGTGCAATTTAACCTTCTTGGCGCCAAAATGTGTTTTTACCAATGCACTTAGGTGCCAACCGGCTCAATAGCACAATGCTGGGCTATAAACATAGCTATCGCAGCTTCTTGGCGACAAGTTTCAGAAGATTTGGCTCGAAACAAATTTTACTTTGTTTCACTAAACTTGATGTATTTTGTGCATGTTTTTTTGTCGTCATGTGCGCTCTTATTTGGTCAATTTTACAGTTAATACTGCATTTGCAGTATTTGCAATAAGCCTTGTTAATGTCTGAATTATGTCGGCTAATCCAATCTTTAAAATCGGGCTGCAATAGCCAGCAATCCCGAAACTTTTGCTTATACACTTCTTTTGGAATTTTAAATTTAATAATACAAATTTTGAAATTGCGTGTTCAGTACCGAAACAGAGAGTGCAAGTAAACCGTAAATAGAGTTGTTTTTCGATGAATTTTTTACCAAACTATCGATATAAGTACGGCAGCCGCGAAAAGTTGCCACCTCTTTCATATGTTACAGCTGATAATAAATTTAAATTGGAGCGCAAAAGCAACTATTTTAGAAAAGAAAGAATTAATATTAGATTTAAAAAAAGGACAGATTTCCGGATGAAAAATCTAAAAAAAGGACAGATTTCATGTATGCGGATATTTTTTAATTTTTACCGGATGAAGCGTTAAAAACAGGACAGATCTGTCCGGAAAAAGGACAAATTGGCATCACTGCTTCACAGGTAGATTTCGAGGTGCAGCTCATAATGAGTGCAATCTCAAATTGAAAAGAAATAATTTTATTCCCGTGTTCTTTCACAACTTTTCAAAGTATGATGCCCATTTATTTGTGAAAGAACTGGGAGAGACCGAAGGGGAAATTAAAGTAATTCCTTTGAATAAGGAATTATATATTTCCATTTCAAAATATATTCCTATGGGAGCAAATAAATTTGAAATAAGATTTTTAGACACTCTCAGATTCATGCCCTCTAGTCTAGACACACTTGCAAGTAATTTAAATGAAGATAATTTTAATGTGTTGAAATCACAATTTTCAAATATCACCGATTTCACTCTACTTCGTAGAAAAGGTGTATTTCCTTATGAATATTTGGATTCTACTCAAAAACTAGAGGAAACTTGTCTCCCACCAAGAACCAGTTTTTATAGCAATTTGACAGAGACTGAATGTTCTGAAGCGGAATACACCCACGCATCTTAAGTGTGGAGTCATTTCAATTGTCAACCACTTAAAGATTATTTGGAGCTATATTTGAAAACTGATGTTTTATTACTAACAGACGTTTTCCAAAACTTTAGAAAAATTTGTATAAATATATATGAGCTCGATCCAGCTCATTACTATACAACTCCAGGTTTATCATGGGATGCAATGTTAAAAACAACAGCAATAAACCTCGAAATACTCTCAGATATTGATATGATTAATTATATTCAGAGTGGTATTCGAGGGGGATTGGTTCAAAGTAGTCATAGGTATACAAAAGCCAATCACAAATACCTTAAAGATTTTGATCCAACTAAACAATCAGAATTTTTATTATATGTAGATGCTAATAATCTATATGGGTGGGCTATGTCAGAAAAGCTTCCATATGGGGAGTTCAGATGGTTAGAGCAAACAGAAGTAAATTCATTTAATGTAGAAAATATTTCAGAAAGCAGCGAGTATGGATATATTCTAGAGGTTGACTTGGAGTATCCATACTCGCTGCACGACTTACATAATGATCTACCTTTCTGTCCAGCCAACAAACTTCCATCAACAAATTCAAAAGTTCAAAAGTTAATAGCCGATCTCCGTGATAAAGAAAAATATATAATTCACATTAGATCATTACAACAATGTATGATGAATGGATTAAAAGTAAAAAAAATTTACACCATTTTACAATTTAAACAGGAGGCATGGCTTAAAAAGTATATTGATTTAAACACCGAACATAGAACAAGGGCTAAGAACAATTTTGAAAAAGATTTTTTTAAATTATTAAACAATGCTGTTTATGGAAAATGTCTTGAGGACTCTTCCAAACGCTTAGACGTTCACATAGTTACGGAATGGGAAGCCCCACCTGTAGGTCCAAGAGGTGGACGTCCTCGATTATGTGCCAAAAACTTAATAGCAAAATCAAATTTTCACAGTGCCACAAAATTTAGTGAACACATGTATGCTATTCAAATGAATAGATTATCCAATGTTTATGATAAACCAACGTACTTAGGTTTCATAGTCTTGGAGTTATCGAAGTGGAAAATGTATGATTTTCATTATGCATACATGAAACCAAAATTTAAGGATGCATTGAAGTTAAATTATAAGGCACTGATTCATTTATTTACTCAATAAAAACGAATGATTTATATGCAGACATTCGAGATGATGTCGATTCCAAATTTGACACATCTGAGTATCCAGATAAATTGGCTACACTATATAATTTTAACAGGTGTAATAAAAAGCGATTAGGTTATTTTAAGGATGAATTACAGGGTATATCGATGAGTACGTTTGTTGGTCTACGATCAAAAATGTATGCCTACACATCTCAAAATGTGTCTAGTGAACCCGATAAGTGTGTAAAGAGGAACAAGGGAGTTAAAAGAAGTAGTTTGGAAAAAATTACTTTTGAAGCATATAAAAATTGTTTGTTCACAGGACAACAAAAAAGTGATAGTATGTACATGTTTAGATCTAGAGGGCATGAAATAAGCACAATAAAATTAACAAAAGTCACATTAGATAACAAAGATGATAAGAGAAAAATATGTGAAGATAGAGTTTCAACTCTTGCAATAGGTCATTATAAAACGATTCAAAATGAGATTGAGTCTTCATTGTCTAGTCTGGAAGCACAATCAAGAGTTTGGCACAACCAAATGATTGAGTTGGAAAACTTACCAGGTACTCAAAGTACAGTCAGCAAGATGAATTCAATTAAGAGAAAATTAGAATTTAATGAAAGTGCGCTCGACATTCATACGGGGGAATTAATTATGCATTACATGCTAATAGATGTTGTTCATAAAAAAATAAGACAATCATTTTAACATTGTAATATAATTTATTATTTTAAAATGTATTAAAATTTGTTTAATTATAAGATGATTAAATAAATTAAATAAATTAAAGCTAATGTATATAATACTAATTTAAGAATAAAGTTGTTATGTTAAATAAAGAAAAAGAAAACACAAAATTGATGTTCTTGTACTTATTTAATTAAAAAATTTCAGATTTATCAATCCAACTATCATCGGATTTGGGAAAACCCAACCATCGTACTAGAGCCTTATTTCCTTTCTTTTTTAGTACTTTTTCAACTAGATATGTGTGTGGAAAATTGGTTTTTTTCACTTCTTGTTTATAGAAGGATCCCTTAATTGGATTTCCGTTTAAATCTTCCAGTAAGTATGTTGTTGGATAAGTATTCTGTACTTTGATTATTCTAAAAATTTCAGTTGTCCAATTCGAAGTGTAACCTTTTTCAAAGACGTGTTTGTATTTACTGATTCGAACATTATCTCCAATCTTCAGTTTGCTACCAGTAAACATTTTAATATTATTATAGACGGTTTTCAAGATTTTATTCTCATTTTCGCTGTTAACATTGGAGGGAGCCATTTTAATTGTTCGGTGTACTCTGTTGTTGTAAACATTAATTAACTCTTTGTACATATCAATCCATTTATAAGTCCCATTGTAAGAAAACTCTTTCCACATGAGTTCTTTTAATGATCTGTTGAATCGTTCTACAATTGACGCCTTTAGAGTGCTAAATGATGAATAGTGGTTGATTCCATTTCGTTTCATTAACCCATTAAAAATAGTATTGAAAAACTCACTTCCATCATCGGTTTGTATATGTTTAGGAACACCACCCCCTGATTTTAATATTCTATCCATCGCGAGAGCAACGTCTGTTGCCTTTTTAGATTTTATAGCTTCCCCCCAAGCAAATTTTGAGAATGTGTCTATTACTGTTAGTTGGTAGCGATATCCATTATTTGATGGGGCATACTTCCCCATTTCAACCAAGTCGGCTTGCCATAAGTCCTTTTGTAATTACTCTTCGTCGTGTAAAATGTTTAAAAGAGGGAGCGTGTAATTCATTAATAATTCCCCGTCTACCCATACTTATGTATAAAAGAACAAAAAAAAAAAAAAAATAATAATAATAATATTATTAATAATAAAATAAATAAAAGATGTACAAAAATAATAGTAAAAATATAAGTTATGGTTTGGGAATACTTTATTATAGTGATTTTCTTAATATACTAAAATTATTTAGAACGAGCAAATTTTTCGATAATTGTTGAGACAACTACCTCAAGTCTGTCTAATCTTTCTTCAATATCCACAGTTTTGACATCATGTGTTGTAACAACTATTTCACTCAACATTGAATCTCTAAAATTTTTTATGGAGTTGTCAACATATTCTTTGATTACTAGATCTGTGTTCTCTTTAGGATTGACACCATTCTTTATTCGTTTTTGTTGTATATTAAAGTTCCCATCAGTATCAATGAAGAGTCCTGAAATAGTTTTTCATATTGTTTTAAGTGGTTAGAATTCTGCTTATCACTTATATAATGTCCAAACTTGTCAACGGACATGATGATTATAATCTCATTTGAATATAAACACGTAAATATATACTAACTTAATCTATAATTTGAGCCTCTCTCAATTCTTCAATTATCGATGTAATTTCATTTGTGTGATTAGTATGTCCCGCTGATTGAGAGGCAATTAAGAGTTGTAGTCGTTCTACTACTACCCAATAAACATAGCTTGGTTTCCTCATATCAAGTTTCATGAATCCAGATCCAGATACAATTGAATTGGTTTTGGGAGTAGACTCCGCATTCGATGATTTTGATAAAAGTGGTTTTATAATATTTCTATATTTTACTGCCCTCGTTCCTTTCACCTGTCCTTTTGATTGAAAGTTTCTTCGATATAAATTTGTTTTTAATACAATTTCTCGATATATTTCTAACTCATTTGTATTATAATTTTGATGCCAGTTCTGACCATTATCAAATTCAATTTTATTGTTGGATACATTAATGTGACTATTGCCAACATTAATTCACTATTCTTATTTTTATATTTATATTTTTATATTTTTATATGGACTAATATTTAAATTTTTTGAACTCTCTTCATGTTCCGGTGAGTGATGAGCTATTGTTGATGAATGATGAGAAGGAAGACTCGGTGATTCAATCCATGAATGAGGAGAGAATTGGTTTTGTAAAACTTGTTGTGAAGAGGGAGAGGTTAGGGTCGGTAATTCACTCGATGTGTGAGCTATGTGTTGATCTGCTAGCATGAATGATGAGTCCTTTATAGCTGGTTGAGAATAGTATTGATCATCTTGATCATCATCATCATCTTCATCACTCTTCAACCTTGAATCCAATGTAGTATAATCATCACCATATTTAGCCTTCTTATTTGCATTATTTGCAGTGTAAAATGAGAGTTTCTTCTTTTTTACGAGAGGTGTACTATACCTAATGTCTATTGGACTATAGTTTTGTTTATTTTTTATTTCAGACTTAACATTTTGATATTCGTTAGGTATAGTGTTTTGTAATTTTTTGTTTTCATTAACAAGTTCATGTAAAGGTTCAGTTATAGGCTTAAACGTTTCCTCCAACCCAATAATATTCTGGTTTTTGAGATGTTTTAGCTGTGAAAATTTTCTTTTTAGTGCATCTCGAGTTTTTGTCAATTGAGTTAAAATATTCTGCTTCATATTTTTAATTCACTTGATTTGACAGAATGTAATCAGTTATTACAGCCTTGTGGCTGAAAATATACTGTGAAGTAATTCACGAATCATGGATATATATATATCTATATTTATATTAAGTACACAAAGTTTGAGTGATACCCTGTTCTGATAACCAGATCTATTAACAGAGCTGGTCTAATAACCAGACCTATTAACAGAGCTGGTCTAATAACCAGATCTATTAATAGAGCTGATCTGATAATCAGATCTATTAATAGTGCTGGTCTGTTTGGAATTTTCCATTAAAATTTTGTTCTTATTTGGATGCTGAAAATAAAAGTTGAAATTCCCATTTCCCAATAAAAATTTAATTTTTTTTTTTTTAATTTTAAAATGTTCGTTTATTTATATTTATTATAAAATACAATTTATAGTTTTAAGTCAAAGTAAATGTTTCCATCATCTTTTTTAGTTAAAAGATAGGTTTTTACAGAGAATAAATCAAAACTACGATCATCTATGTGACTATATCTGTCTGGAATGTATACAATATTTCTAAGCAATTCTACTTTAATACTAAATCCATACTTTCCTTTTACTCGTTTGGCTGAAACGATTGTGTATGGGATATTTATTCCCAAATCTTTAAATGCTATCTTACTTTTAATAGTGCATGAGTTAAGTGCACTCATAAGAGGATCCTCCTCAATATCCCTCATTAGGGCATTGAGATCCTCCTGAGTTACCCCTACGGGTAATTCGTTGATTTTGGGTGATGTGGTGTTGTTAGTGTTGGGTACCATTTTTAAGTCTTCAATCTGGTGCTGATGTTGCCGCTGATGGTATTGGGGGGGCGACTGCTGGTGGTGGTTGAGCTGCTGGAGGTGTTCTGTGAGGGTGGTGTTGCTCCTGCTGATGGTGATCGGTGGGAGTGCTGGTTGTCCTGCTGACGGTGAGAGTGCTGGAGGTGGTTGATGTTGCTGCTGGTTGAAGTTCCTGCTGGTTGTGTTGCTGAGACTGCTTCTGGTCGAATGATATTTTTCCTCGAAACACGGTCTGATTTTATAGCAGCCAAGAACACATTTCTCCTCTCACCACTTCAATTTGTACACTTATGTTGTTGGATAAAGGTTACAAAGCAGGTAAGCCCCACTCATGTTGTGTGCGAAAGGTTACAGAGACAGATATGAACCTTTAGGTAAGTGCATATTTCCGCTTGATAAGTGCATGTTTTCGTTTAGGTGAGACTGATAGGAAGCTTCAGTAAGTACATGTTTCCGCTTAGGTAGGGGTGATACAATCTATATCACTTAGAGCATTGTTGTCGGTGCGCTTCTGGTAATTACACTCAAAAACTCAAGACACAAATGTCCGCAGTTCACAGTCCCAAATTTTTGGTATCGATTATAATTGTAGCTAATGTTTTTTCCTAAATATCTAACTACTTCTAATGGTGGTTTTAAGTTTCCAAAACTATCGAAATAATATGATGATAATCCTCTTTTAAAATATGCTATCCAATGCGTACCTTTTGATGTTGAGTTTGCTAGATTTATTATTCCTGATTCGAGGTTATTTGGGTATTTTGGTAACTCATCCTTCATATACACACCTCGAAAATATGGAATATTTTTAATTGCATACTTATATATCAATATTAGATAGCGCTCTTTTGGGTAGCGTGCTTAGTAGTTTTTTGGATTCCTTGTTTTATTTTTAATATTTTTTGAAAATGATAATCCATATCCCTTTTTGTATGGGTGTAAATACAGTCCTGCCCCCAACGCTACAGTTTCCATTCGATTGTTATATCTCCTTTGCTCTTCAAGTTGTTGTTTTGCCATTTTCGCATTATTAAAAGTTTTTACAATCGCTACGCTACCTGAGGCTAAGCTACCCACAGCGCTTAAAGCTGTAAGAATTGGAACAAGCGGCAAGAACCCACCCACTTTGGGGACGGTTATAACTCGTGGAATTACAACATTTTTTCTACATCCTATTGAGTTAGATCAAGAGGTTTATTCTTTCTCAATTCTTTTGAAGCTTGTTTGATTATTGAGGCAAGAGATTTTTTTGTAACTTTCTTTTTTACTACCTTTGTCCCCATCCCAAATTTTTTCTTTGCTTGCATTATATTTTTTACAAAATATGCTGCTGCTTTCTCTCCAAAACTACTATTTGATGCTTTTGATCGATCCCACGCCCTTTCAATTAAAACAGTGTCTGCTTTATGACGTTCACTCAAGTCTGTACTATTTGAATAAGCAATATCGTGTTCCCTACAAGCTTCATCCAAAGCATTGATTCCACGATCACCACGCGTTAATCGTTTCTGAAGCTTAGTGCCTGGTCCACAATAATTGTATCCAGGTATATGAGCTTCAAAGGGTAATGTGTTTATTATATTATTGATAAAACAACTTCCAACCTTGGCATTAGATTTGCGACTAATTATATTATAAAAATGTTTTCCCATTTTATATACACCTCAATCATCGAGAGATTGTCATCGAATGAAGTTCATTTCCAATTAACATGCGATTATTAAGACAATCCAAAAGCATTATAGTACGAAATGTTGAGGGTGGGAGTCATGGGGGGAATAATCCTACAGGTCACAGCACTTTGTTACCAAACACAATTAGAGCATTAATTGTGGGTCCATCCAATTGTGGAAAAACTAATGTGATGATAAGTTTAATTGAAAGTCCAAATGGTCTTAAATTTGAAAATATTTATGTTTTTTCAAAGAGCTTATACCAACCGAAATATGAATATTTGGAAAAACTTATTAAACCAATAAAATTAATGGGATATTTCACATTCTCAGCTAATGACGAAGTTTTGTCACCCCAGGAAGCTAAAAATAATTCGATTATGATATTTGACGATATCGCATGTGAAAAGCAAGATAACGTTAGGAGCTTTTTCTGTATGGGGCGTCATCGAAATATAGACTCATTCTATTTATCTCAAACGTATACCCATATTCCGAAACATTTAATACGTGATAATGCGAATTTTATAATTGTTTTTAAACAAGATGGATTAAACATGAAGTATATATGGAGAGATCATGCAAATTGTGATATGGATTTTAATACATTTATGAATATTTCACAGAAATGTTGGGAAGATAAATTTGGATTTTTGGTAATTTCAAAAGATGATGAAATAAAAACTGGACGATTTAGAAAGGGATTTGATCAATTTATTATACTTAAATAAATGTTTGTATAAGTATTATGTGTTGTTTGAGAAAAAATACAGTTCAGACTCAACCTTCATAATGTATACATCATTAACAATCACCTTAAATGGAAACACATCAGTTATAACTGAAAATTGTTTCCCACAAATTGAGTTAAAACGTAATTATGAGTGTGAATTAATTTACTTTTATACATTCAATTCTATACCAAATGTTGATATGGGTAACAATCTCTTCCATATTGGAAATAAAGTCATCGAAATACCAATGGGTTCATATGAGGTTGATGATATAATAAAATATATTATTAACAGGCTCAAGGAGTATGGACTTCATAACACTATAAAAATTGAATGTAACATTAACACATTACAAATTCAAGTTTCAACTAAAAATTAAACAGTATATTTTAATCATGAAAGATCAATTGGACGGTTATTTGGATTTAATAAACGTAAATTAAGACCACATGATAATGAAATTTACATCTCAGATAATCCAGTAAACATTTTAAAAATAAATTCAATTAGATTGGAATGTAATATTATCAGTGGCTCATATGTGGGGAATAGACCAAATCATGTGCTTCATGAATTTGGAATTAATGTCCCCCCAGGATATAAAATGAATATTACACCTCGAAATTTGATTTATTTACCAATCAACACCAGAGAAATAAGTACACTCGAAGTACGGATAACGGATCAGAACGGAGACTTAATCAATTTGCGTGGAGAACCTGTATCAATTCGTCTACACTTACGAGAAACAGAATGATTATTTACAATAAAAAGCCATCACATCACCCGATACACCACATTAGTAAGCGAAAAGCTGAAGTGAAAGCATCATCATCTCAAGGAGATTCACATCATCGACGAGCACTATCTTTAAAAAATAAATTGTTTTTAAAATCGCTTGGATTAAATATTATATAAAGTTAAATAACTGACTTTCAAATGAATGCAATTTTTTATGTTCAAGACAAGCCTACCAATGATGATAGTATCATTAAGAAAGACTACCACACTTATTATCCGTATCAACAGAACTTCAAATCAAATGATGAAGTTCGCATCACAATACAAAACCAAGATCTTTATGTCCTTCCAAATGAAAGTTTTCTCCATTTTGAAGGCACACTTAGCAAAACTATTGATGGAAATACAGGAACTACTAGCACGAATGGTGTTAACGGGTTGCTCAAAAATAATTGCATGGCCTTTTTTCTCGATGAGATCAGATACGATATAAACGAATGTGAGGTGGACAAAACACGCTTCACTGGGATCACATCAACTCTCAAGAACTTCCTCTCCGTTGGTCAACAGGAGGGACTCCTTTATCGCAATGCTGGATGGAATGGTGGAGAGAATATCACTTGCGGAGGACATTTCAGCTTTTCCGTTCCATTAAAAATGTTAATGGGATTCGCTGAAGACTATAAGAAAGTGGTTTTAAATTGTAAACATGAACTCATTCTGTTACTAACTAAAAATACTGATGATATGTATGTTAAAACAGTTGAAGGTAAACACCATAAAATTGATATGCATAGTATTAGCTGGAAAGTACCACATATTGTTCCAAGTGATAGTACTAAAATTAAAATGTTTAATGTTGTAAAAAGTGGGGCTACCCTACCACTCTCATTCCGCAGCTGGGACTGTTACATAAATCCTACACTAGTGCAGGGTACCCACCATGTGTGGAATGTTAAGTTGTCGGCGAACAGAAAACGTCCACGGTTCGCTGTGATTGCGTTTACATTGGATGGAAAACTAATAACAAATAATTTTAGAAATGCCAAAGTTTATTTAAACTCTAATGTCTATCCCAATGAGGATTTGAATATTAAATACAATGAAAATCGGTTTGCAGTCATGTATGACATGTATGTGAGATTTCAAGAAAGCTACTACAATCGGGAGTCTCGTCCACTTCTATCTCCGATGGAATTCATGACGAAGGCTCCCATTGTTGTTGTGGATCTCTCATACCAGAATGAGTCAGTCAAATCAGGACCGATTGATGTTAAAATTTCCACGGAACTAACTACAGCAAGTGAGAAGAATACAAAAGTATATTGCCTTCTCATTCATGATCGTCTTGTTGAATACACACCATTGACTGGATTAGTTCAACGTGTTGTGTAACAACTTTCAAAAAACTTTGGTCATTCAAATTTTGGAAATCATAAGAAGTAGACGTGCACGGATCCGAAAATAATTTAAAATGTTCTCACTAAATAACAAACTCAACAGCACAACACCAATTACAATCCAACAGCTTGTTGTCAGAATAAATAATTTCATTAAATTATTTAAGGATCAAATTTTCCCCGAACATATGGAATATCTGGAGGACTCATTAAAATATTTTAATATGAGAATGGGTGATACACCGCTGGTTTCCAATGTATATGGAGAACATTTCACATCTTGTAGTTGGGCGCATATGGATGAAAGTATTGTGACAGATACCTGTCATTTCTTTAGTGTACGCAAACACAAATCTCTAAAAATTATAAAAATGTATCTTAATTTAAAACATCGCTTCTAGATGAAAAAATAAAATTATAAAATAAATACAACAAAATATATAAATATGTATTCATTTTTAGTAGAAATGGGAAATTGTGATATTTTCAGACAAACTATCGAAATGTGATTGCTTGCGGTATCTGCATACTCCTTTTGACAATGGGAAAATCGAATGTGAGGGTCGTGCATTAGGAATCAATTAGCATTCACTTAGCTGCGGTATCTGTATATGGGTAAAACAAAAATCTGCAGTCAATTAGGGTGCACTTAAGTGCGGTATCTGTATATGGTTCCGTGTAAAAACAACCTTTTTAAGGTTGACCCTTCAAGGATCAATTAGGGTGCACTTGCGCACCTGATTTTGAACACGAACGACCTTTTTGACAGATGGGTCGCGCACTAGGGATCAATTAGGGTGCACTCGCGCCCCTTAATTTGCACACAAACGACCTTTTTGACAGATGGCTCGCGCATTAGGGATCAATTAGCGTGCATTTAAGTGAGGTATCTGTATATGGTTCCGTGAAAAACAACACTTTTAAGCTTGATCCTCAATTAGGATGAGAAATTACCTTTTTGAGATAGGGAAACTTCCGCTGAGGGTCGCGAATTAGGGATCAATTAGCGTGCACTTAAGTGCGGTATCTGTATATGGGTAAGTGTTTGTGTAAGATTGTAGCTTAAATAATCAATTAGGGTGCACTTGCGCACCTGATTTTGCACACAAGTGACCTCTTTGACAGGTGGCTCGCGCATTAGGGATCAATTAGCGTGTACTTAAGTGCGGTATCTAGTAGATATAAAATGAGAGTTCTGGCTCACTTGGGGTGGGGAGGTGGGGGAGGCAATTAAGAGGGGTAATAAATTATGCTAAGTTGACAGGTGGCGTGAAAAAGGGTGTAATTAATTAGGATAAGTTGACAGGTGATCGTGGGATTATGTAAATGAGATCCAGAAATTTGGGGTGACGCGAGGGTGTTTGTCAGGTGTTGTTAGCTGTTGCGTGACGAGCGATCAAGATTGGGGGTGGCTGAGACGTGTGATGGTTGAGAAAGTCGTCAAAAAAATTCCACCGGTGACTTTCTCAAAAGGAATGCACCCTCAGTAAGTGATCGCTGGGTGTTCGTCAGGTGTTGTTAGATGTGGAATTAGGTTGTCAATTAACGTGGTGTGACGAGCGAGCAATCAAATCCACCCTTGGTAAAGATCGCTGCGGAATTTTGGGTTTTGGGTTTTGGGTCTCGGGATGTGTGATCGCTGATGTCAGCTGCTTCAGCTGGGGAATTAGGTTGTCAATTAACTTGGCGTGTGACATAAGTAAGCTAAAAGTGTCATAGAGAAAACAGGGAAAACGCACCCTTCGTTGAACAGTGATCTATAATTTCACACCTGCTTCAACTAAAAGTGACATTTAGAAAACAGGGAATACGAGGGTTGAACAGTGACATAAAATGTTCTCACCTGTTAAGCTGTGGAATTTGGGGGATTTGTGGTCTCGGCATGTCTTAGAAAAAAAAAAAAAACCTCTTTTGGAGTTTGACTAAAGGAGTCGTATGCTATAAAACTGAAAGTCTTTTCGTTGATCTATCAGTTTTAAAAAACAAGCAGAAGAAGAACTCCGAGAGAACTCCGAACCAAATAATGGAAAACATTTCGGTTATATTTGTCGACTCGGATCTGGAGACTTCGTTCAATCCACTACTATCATCGTCTCAGAAGGATCCAGAGGAGTATCGGAATGATTCGCCACTGTTTGGGGTGGAGACAAGGGATTTTCTGGAGGCCGAATTAGGTCCAGATATAGATTTGTTGGATGTGATTAATACATATCCATATAATTGGCCCCACTGTGCGCAGCGAGTTGACCTCAATGAATCCTGGTCAGCTTCAAATTTATTCTCGGAGAGTGATCTACTATTGATCTGAAATCGACAATTTGTTGTCCGCTGAAATCGACAATTTGTTGTCGGACAGTGGAGACAAAATTCTGATGGAGATTACGTCCCAAGATCCAGAAATCGTCAATTTGCTGTCGGACAGTGGAGACAAAATTCTGATGGAGATTACGTCCCAAGATCCACAAATCGTCAATTTGCTGTCGGACAGTGGAGACAACATTCTGATGGAGATTACACCCCAAGATCCAGAAATCGTCAATTTGCTGTCGGACAGTGGAGACAAAATTCTGATGGAGATTACTTATCAAGATCCAGAGGTGGAGATTTCCGAAATACGTGTATTCTCTCAGAGTGGAGATGAAATGTTGATGGGAGTTGAATTGGTGCCAGAAAATAGTTTAAAAAATATGTTTCTAGATGATAGTTATGGAGACCAACTTTTGTTAGAAATTAAATAAATAATAAATAAATGAATCAAAATATAATAAATTTTTTGTTTTAATTTTTTATTTTTGGTTAATATTCTTAGGTTTAGTTTATAATAGTTCAGCATAATATCTATAGCCTTGGATCGTAAATTAAATGCCTGGTGACATTGGCACGTATCCGGGCCAACTTTATTTTCATCATAGGCCCAAGGGCATGTCAGCATATGATTTCCATTACTCGATTCCCGCTCACCAATCGTCTCAATTTGTTCAATTTTTTCATATAGCTCATTGAGGGTGGAGCGATGTTCGTCAAACATAAATTCTCCAAATTCTGTGAGGAAAATTCGAATTTTTCCACAAATCACCATGTTCTTGCTGCTGCTGCTGCTGCTGCTGATGCTCATTATGAGTGTGTGTGTGTGTAGGAGAGTTGATGCTGTTGGTGGTTGCAGTGCTAATATAAAACTGAATTTCATTTCATGGTTCGCTCCTCCCCATATAAGGGGCAGGGTGCATTTCATCCCTTTAATTTGAGAAGCACACACACACACACAACATCCATACCACTCCTCAACATCTCTCTCTCTTGATCTCTA
Organism: Drosophila rufa; assembly: GCA_018153105.1. Lineage (NCBI taxonomy): Eukaryota > Metazoa > Arthropoda > Insecta > Diptera > Drosophilidae > Drosophila > Drosophila rufa. The sequence continues at coordinate 1,144,274 of JAECXS010000135.1, forward strand.
TTCTCGCTACTGGTCTCTTCACCTATTATTTTAGGATACGCCCCCTCTCAGGTGTGTAAGATGCCCTCTCTCTCGCTCTCAACCTTACCAATCCTCGTCCTCTCTTGATCTGTATTCACGATACTGCTCACTTCACCTATTCACCTATTTGTAAGACGGCGCGCTCCCCCTCATGGAATCAGCCAATGAAAATGTTTCAAGTCAAATTTCTAATTCTGTTCCTGAGAAAATGTTAGAACAAATTTTTCTCTGTTCCTGAGAAAATGTTTGAACAAATTTTTCTTAAATTAGTCAACTCCGAATGTCTTAACGTGAAGTACACGCGAATAAATAAATAAATAAAAAGAGTGCTTGTACAGTTTTAAATCTTGAAATATATAGATAAATAAAAGTGAAAATATAAAAAAAAAACTGAAAATAAATCAAAAACAAAAACATAGAGAAAAACAAAACTCTTAAATTAAAAAATAAAATAAAAATGACTTCTCATTCGGGAAAATATTGTACGTCCTGTCAACGAATGATTCCGGCGGGTGTACAATGGAAGCATCACGTTCGCACGGAATTACACAAGCTCAAAGCTATAGAGCCGGTAGATGGAAGAGTAAAAAAAATTTCGGATGGATTCAAGGGGCGAATTCTCCATTATATGTATATGAATGAGGGGGATGAATTAAGATATCCTGAAGAGTTTCTTACTGAAGCAGGAGAGGCGTTAAACACTCATCTAGCTACGGTACTACAGAGCTACACCTCCGGTAAAATTAATTACGAGTTATTTGCGGAATATATGATAGTGAAAGAGGATGATATTAGACAAGAAATTAAACAATTCCAAAGCAAAATGGAAGTTGTAACAAATAACTCGGATTTAAATCAAATATTTACTTCACATGCTCGCCTGATCTGTAGCTCTATGAATGAATTTCAAGAACGTGACAGCGGCTGGACATTATTTCGAATTATACGATTGGAAATGAATTTTAATCAATATAAACCGCTGGCTGGGTCATCATATATCCCGTTGCCTCGCAAGCTCACCCTGAAAAAGGCAATAGTTAATGTACAAAACAATGATTCTTTCTGCTTTAAATGGGCATTGATTTCGGCATTGTCAAATCTTTCCAAAAATCATAGTAGATCTAGTGCATATGGGGTTGACATTAACGAGGTGAGAATTTCACTGGAGTCTGGAATAATTTTGGATTTCAGTGGGCTATCATTCCCACTTAAAATAAAAGATATCCGCATATTTATGCGAAATAATGAGTGGCTAAGTATCAATGTTTTTGGGTATGATGAGGAAACAGAAAACATAATTGGACCACTTTTTCAATCTGGCTCGGAAAAGTACATACATATTAACATGCTCTTCCTGGAAGAAGAAGAAGGAGAAGAAGGATTTGGACACTACATGTGGATAAAAAATATTTCCAGGTGAGCATTTATTTATTTATTTATTTATTTATTTTGAGGTTAAAATATATTTTCTTTTATTTAATAGACTAATTTCTTCACAAAGAGCTTCTCGTAATGGTCGACAGTGGTTTTGCAACAGCTGCTTAAATTTTTCATCAAATGCGAATAGTGCATCTCGACACCAGGAGATCTGTACTGGAAAGATCTGTAGACTCCCCCAACCCCATCAAGCAACATTAAAATTTACGGCAGTGCGTCATCAACTCCAAATCCCATTTGTAGTGTATGCAGATTTTGAATGTATACTTAAACGTAAGAATATTGAAGTTAATCCTAAGCTATTTAACATAAATGAGCATGTGCCAATATCATATGCTTACTTTATAAAGTGTGGGTATGATTCCAATTTAGATGAATTTAAATTAGAAACTGGGGGAAATTCAGCTATAAATTTTATTAATTCCCTTGTAACTAGTCTAAAAAAAATACATACAAATTACTTGAGTAAAGTTGTTCCTATTGTAATGAATTTGGAAGATGAGTATGATTTTGAGTATGCGTTAAATTGTCACATTTGTGAAAAACTTTTAGGACATGATAGGGTCCGTGATCACTGCCATTTTACAGGTAGATATAGGGGGGCGGCTCATTCTAAATGCAATTTGGAACTAAGGACACTAAATTTTTTCCCAGTTTTCTTCCATAATTTTTCAAAATATGATTGTCACTTATTTATTAAAGAATTGACACTTATACCTGGGGCTATTAACGCGATACCAATTAATCGCGAACATTATATATCGATTTCAAAATTTATTCAGAATGAATGTGGAAATAATTTTGAGATTCGATTTCTAGATACATTCAGCTTCATGTCATCTAGCCTAGATACCCTAGCATCTAATTTAGATAATGGAGACCTTCATGTAATAAGATCATATTTTAGTTGTGAAAATGAGTTCAGCCTTATGCGTAAGAAAGGTGTATTTCCCTATGAATACCTAGACTCAGAGCATAGATTGGATGAGACATCACTACCACCAAGGGAGAAGTTTTTTAATCGGTTAACTGAAATGGAGTGTTCTGAAGAGGATTACAACCATGCACTTAAAGTTTGGACACAATTTTCTTGTAATTCTCTAAAGGAATATCTAGAGTTATATTTAAAAACTGATGTATTACTATTAACTGACGTTTTCGAAAACTTCCGCTCAATTTGTATGAAAATTTATTTTCTAGACCCAGCCCATTTTTATACCACACCTGGCCTATCGTGGCAGGCTATGTTAAAGACGACGAAAATAGAATTACAATTACTTACAGACATTGACATGTACAAATTCGTATACAGCGGAATACGCGGTGGTCTTGTACAATGTTCCCACAGATACACGAAGGCGAATAATAAATATTTGTCAGATTATGATGAGAGTAAAGAATCAACATTTCTGACGTTCCTCGATTCAAACAATCTGTACGGTTTCTCAATGATAGAAGCTTTACCTTACGCGAGCTTTGAATGGATCCCTCACTCAGACATTGAAAATTTTAGAATTGACAATATCCCAAGAGATGGGGCATATGGGTATATTTTAGAAGTCGATTTGGATTATCCCTACAGCATTCATGACCTACATAGTGATTTACCATTTTGTCCTGAAAATAAATTAGCCAATGAAAAAGAAAAAGTAAAAAAATTGATACACGTAGCTGTCCTCTCACATAAAAGAAATTATATAATTCATTATACTGTCCTACAGCAATGCATACAAAATGGGTTGCAGCTTAAGAAAATTCACAGAGGGCTAAGGTTCAAGCAAAAACCTTGGCTGAAATCATATATCGATCTGAATACTTATCATCGTTCAAATGCAAAAAATTCCTTCGAAAAAAGCTTCTTTAAGCTTTTAAATAACGCTGTTTTTGGCAAGACTTTGGAGGATGTTGAGAAAAGATGTAATATTAAAATAGTCAGTTATTGGGACCCGCCTCAGACTAATAATAATAATAATAATAATAATAATAGTGGCCGTAAAAAACTTTGTGCTCGATCATTAATTTCAAAAAGTAATTTCCAAAGTGCCACAAAACTAATGAACGATTTTTATACGATACAAATGAAAAGAATGTCATTTGTATACAATAAACCAATATATCTAGGGTTTACTATACTAGAGTTATCAAAATGGAAGATGTATGATTTCCATTATCAGTATATGAAGCCAAAGTTTCAAGATAATATTAAATTAAATTACATGGATACTGATTCCTTTATATATACAATTAAAACGCCAGATTTTTACAGAGATATTCGAGACGATATTGAATTTAAATTTGATACATCTGGATATTCCATAGAGCGAGCTAAATTGTATGATTTTAAAATTTGTAATAAATCTCTAGTGGGTTTTTTTAAGGATGAACTTAATGGTCGACCAATGAGTGAGTTCGTTGGACTTCGCCCCAAAGTTTATGCCTACAAGATTGATGGTGTCGATAAATCATTCATGAAATCTAAGGGTGTTACGCGAACCGCACTAAAATATCTAGATATTGAAAAATATAAAAATATTCTATTCTCTGAAACACAATTATATGGGTTTATGACCTTGTTTAGATCTAAAATGCATACCATAAATACTTTTAAAATGAAAAAAATTATTCTTGACGGAAATGATTCAAAGCGAAAAATGTTGTCAGATAAATATAGCACATTGCCCCACAATCATATGAATTTAATAGAAGAAGATCTCAAATCTAAAATCCAAATGCTTGAGAGTGAGTCGCTTGTTCTAGGGCTAGAACTATCTGCGATAGAAAACAAACGTGTTTCACGTGATCAAGAAGAAGAAGAAGAAGAAGAGGAAACGCTACAACTCACCTCCCTAAAAACTAAAATAGAAAATCTTGAAAGTGAATTATTCTACAAAACCCTCGACTTGGAATTATTCTATAATGACCTACCCCCTAGTTTCAAGAGACAACGTCAATTTTAAAATTTAATAAATGTATTTCACAATTATTGTGTATGTATTAGTATGTAGATTAAAAAACAATTAAAAATGTATTGAACAGTATTTTAAAATAATGTTAGTAAACATAAGTATGAAAATATATATATATATATATTTTAAACAAAACATTTCAAATTAGTATTAAATGTGTAATTAACATTTCATTTTAGTAATAAATCTGAAATTGTAAATAGAAAATTATAATGCAAATAAAATTTATATTCAATATTGATCATTATTTGTTTGAGTGTGTTTCATTAATTTTCTTTTTTGATTCCGCTGCTTATATAGATAGTTCCAAATTTCATTATCGTGAGAACTCATGTGATCATGAGAAATATCTTTTTCAGCAGAACCATCTTTTTCATCTTCATCAACAAGATCAACATCATCATCATCATCATCGTCTTCATCATTCTCTACCCCTAATCTGAATTTCTTCTTCTCCCTAAGCGATTTAAGATAAACACCAATTTCTCTTTCATCTGGGGATAAGACTTTTTCATAATCATTTTCTATTTCATTGATATCTGCTTTTAGTATTTGATTAAAAGTAAAATTAGAATTAGAATTTAAATGAGGTACAAAAATATTTGAGCTTAAAAGTTGATTTGGTTGATCTGAAAGAGAGAGAGAGACCAAATAAATTTAGAGAATGTAATATAATATTTACTATCCTAATTTACTCACCAATTCTATTGTTTTTTAAGCGAAGGAGTCCAATTTTTTTATCCTGAAAAAAAAAATAAGTTTTTTTTTTGTTTTTTGGTAACCTAGACTAAAACAAATTCAGAATTGTCTGTAGAAACAACACAATCTAGAAGACAGAGTGTATCCCCTCCTTCGTTAGGAATGGCTGTTATATGTATATCTCTTTTTATGTTCTTGTTATCGATCGCTGGTGTTGATATAAAAAGCTTCTTCATCGATTTCCTGACAACTAAGATTTACTTTGTACTTATCGATTTTTACAAACTTTCGCATTCTTCGGGACACATAATGACATTGAACTCGCATTGAAAATAAGCTTTTATAATTCAATTTAAAATAACGGAAAAACCCTTTTCGCGTGGTAACCATTTTTCCACCGATTTCGCGTTCTCTTTTTAATAAGTCTGTAGTAAAGGCATCTAATAACATTTTTTTAATGTAGACATAATCCTCACCTATGCTACGCTTGTCGGTAATATTTTCATTAATCGGGGGACTTACTTCGTTAAACGAGAATTTAGCGGGCTCATCTGGGGGGGAGATGATAATTGTAGGAGCATCTGGGGGAGCTGGGTGAGACGATAATTTTGCGGGTGCGTCTGGGGGAGAGGCTGATTGACCTAAAAACTCATCGTAATCATCGGTATATATGTTGGTTGGTCGTGGAGTCGAAGGAGCGGCTGTCGTTGTTGATGGCTTTTCAGTAGTAGTAGTAGTAGTAGTAGTAGTAGTTGTTGTTGTTGTTGTTGTTGTTTCTTCTTCTGTTGTTGTTTCTTCTTCTGTTGTTGTTGTTGTTTCTTCTTCTGTTGTTGTTGTTGTTTCTTCTTCTGTTGTTGTTGTTGTTTCTTCTTCTGCTGTTGTTGTTGTTTCTTCTAGTGTTGTAATTGGTGTTGTTGTTTCTTCTGCTGACTTTGTTAAGGTGTTTGTATCCCCCTCAAAAACTAAGAATTGTTCCTTTGGATCCGTTTCTCTTTGATTTGAATTATCAAATGATGCTTGGCTTATATTAAGCAGTTCACTATTCTTGTGAACATAAAATTTTAATTGAACTTCCATTAAATCGTTGTTCGGTAAAACTACCATCATGCAGGGGGTAGTTATTGTTTCATTATATTCTGCTTATATAGATAGTTCCAAATTTCATTATCGTGAGAACTCATGTGATCATGAGAAATATCTTTTTCAGCAGAACCATCTTTTTCATCTTCATCAACAAGATCAACATCATCATCATCATCATCGTCTTCATCATTCTCTACCCCTAATCTGAATTTCTTCTTCTCCCTAAGCGATTTAAGATAAACACCAATTTCTCTTTCATCTGGGGATAAGACTTTTTCATAATCATTTTCTATTTCATTGATATCTGCTTTTAGTATTTGATTAAAAGTAAAATTAGAATTAGAATTTAAATGAGGTACAAAAATATTTGAGCTTAAAAGTTGATTTGGTTGATCTGAAAGAGAGAGAGAGACCAAATAAATTTAGAGAATGTAATATAATATTTACTATCCTAATTTACTCACCAATTCTATTGTTTTTTAAGCGAAGGAGTCCAATTTTTTTATCCTGAAAAAAAAAATAAGTATGTTTTTTTTTGTTTTTTGGTAACCTAGACTAAAACAAATTCAGAATTGTCTGTAGAAACAACACAATCTAGAAGACAGAGTGTATCCCCTCCTTCGTTAGGAATGGCTGTTATATGTATATCTCTTTTTATGTTCTTGTTATCGATCGCTGGTGTTGATAAAAAAGCTTCTTCATCGATTTCCTGACAACTAAGATTTACTTTGTACTTATCGATTTTTACAAACTTTCGCATTCTTCGGGACACATAATGACATTGAACTCGCATTGAAAATAAGCTTTTATAATTCAATTTAAAATAACGGAAAAACCCTTTTCGCGTGGTAACCATTTTTCCACCGATTTCGCGTTCTCTTTTTAATAAGTCTGTAGTAAAGGCATCTAATAACATTTTTTTAATGTAGACATAATCCTCACCTATGCTACGCTTGTCGGTAATATTTTCATTAATCGGGGGACTTACTTCGTTAAACGAGAATTTAGCGGGCTCATCTGGGGGGGAGATGATAATTGTAGGAGCATCTGGGGAGCTGGGTGAGACGATAATTTTGCGGGTGCGTCTGGGGGAGAGGCTGATTGACCTAAAAACTCATCGTAATCATCGGTATATATGTTGGTTGGTCGTGGAGTCGAAGGAGCGGCTGTCGTTGTTGATGGCTTTTCAGTAGTAGTAGTAGTAGTAGTAGTAGTAGTTGTTGTTGTTGTTGTTGTTGTTTCTTCTTCTGTTGTTGTTTCTTCTTCTGTTGTTGTTGTTGTTTCTTCTTCTGTTGTTGTTGTTGTTTCTTCTTCTGTTGTTGTTGTTGTTTCTTCTTCTGCTGTTGTTGTTGTTTCTTCTAGTGTTGTAATTGGTGTTGTTGTTTCTTCTGCTGACTTTGTTAAGGTGTTTGTATCCCCCTCAAAAACTAAGAATTGTTCCTTTGGATCCGTTTCTCTTTGATTTGAATTATCAAATGATGCTTGGCTTATATTAAGCAGTTCACTATTCTTGTGAACATAAAATTTTAATTGAACTTCCATTAAATCGTTGTTCGGTAAAACTACCATCATGCAGGGGGTAGTTATTGTTTCATTATATTCTTTTAACACAAAGCTAGTATTATTATTGATTTCATTTAACCCATAGCTTGTATTAGTGGGTATAACCCCCATCTTTACCGCTTTAAAGCAGATGGTTAGGAACAATAAGAAAACAATTCCGGAATTCATGGTTTTGCCTATTAACATATGTAAACATATATAAATATATATATATAAAAATATTTATTTATTTATTTTTTTAATTTTTTATCTTGCTTTAGTATCATCTCACCTTTGGTTTTGTCAATATTTCAATTTCCACTATTTTATTTTTCTTTTTTCTTTTCTTTTACAATTTAAAATTTCACGCGGCGTCGTCTTTCACAACACTGAGTAAAAGCTTCAGCTGGAGAGCTCTATTTATTGAACATCCACCATACACACGCACACACACACACACACACAGTCAGAATTGATTTCCATTACACTGAAAAACAGAGCCCAATGAATTTGATTAATGAGTCAACACGAGGAGTCGCTTGGTGGTGACGGGGAGGGTGGAGGGGGCCAGCCCTGAAATCAAGCAATTAACACTGACCATCTGGGGAATGTGTTGTAACAGATGTGAGGGGTTGTTTGATGGTGAAGGGGGAGGAGGGGGACCATCAAAAATAGATTCAATCATTTTCAATGCGCAAGCATAAAACTCGACCAGTATACATTTGAAAGAATTATTTTTAAATTCCCACACACACTGGTGGAAATTGTGAAATGGGGTCCAGCATAACCTCGAGATGTACAGACACCCCAGCATAAACTCGAGACATGTGCCACCCATCTCTAAATATGTTGTATTCCTTTGTTTTGTGTGTGTGTGTGTGTGTGTGTGTGTTATATGACCTTTTAGAATTGTGTAATTTGTTCACATATGTGTGTATATAAAATGAATTTATTTTTGTTGCCCAGCATAAACTCGAGACATGTGCCCCCCATTAATTTATTTTTTATTTTGTCTTGTATATGTATAACCCCTTTATTTGTTGATTTTGTCGCCAACTGCCTACAAAATATCACTAATATTTTGCCAGCTGTCGTGAGCCTCTGAAAAGCCCAGCCAACGTACAAGGACTCTATCCCCTTTTCGCTTTAATATTTTTTCAACTAAATAGGTGTTTGGAAATCTAGTTTTTTTTAACTCCTCTGCATAAAATCCCCCTTGTATAGGTTTCCCCTCAAAATCTTCTAATAAATAAGTTACAGGGTATGTATTATTAACCTTTCTTATTTTAAAAACCTCTGTTGTAAAATTCGGGGTATAAGATTTGGAAAGCAAATGCTTAAATCTTGAAATTCGCACAAAGTCGCCAAATTCCAACTTCCCCCTTTTAAACATTTTTGGGTGATTATACGCCGTTTTGAGGATATGATTTTCATTCGAGGGATTCACATCAATTGGTGAAATTTTTATTGTGCGATGCGGGCGTCTGTTGTAAGTTTCTATCAGGCTTTTAAAAGTGTCAACCCACTTGTATGTTCCTTTAAAGCTGAATTCACGCCACATAAGCTCTTTTATAGTTCTATTAAAACGTTCCACAATAGAAGCTTTTAGAGTCGAAAATGTGGAATAGTGATTGATATCAAATTTTTTCATTAGCCCACTAAAGATTGTATTAAAAAATTCTGTCCCCTTATCAGTGTGCAAATTTTTCGGGGGCTTAAAACTAGATTTTATAACTTTCTCCATAGCTTTTGAGACTTCTTTAGCACTCTTTGTTTTTAATGGTTCCCCCCACGCAAACTTGGAAAAGCAATCTATGACAGTTAAAAGGTAAGAAAATCCGGAGTTAGTCTTGGAGAATTTGCTCATGTCAACTAAATCTGCCTGCCACAGATCGTTAATTCCTTTTGTAATAACACGCCGACGTAAAAATCTGCGCCTTGCGGGTGCATGCAACTCGTTCACAAGTTGTAGTTTTTCCCCCATATTTTCTCATTAAATTTTTTTTTTTTTTTTTTAGAATTTGCGAATAATTGGGGTGACTGTCCCCTCAAGTTCAATCGTTTGAGATTTTAAAACTGATGATTTCGGTGTGGTAACATATTGAAAAACGTATTCTTCAAGTCGATTTAATTTTGCAATTAAATTTGATATTATTTTGTCAACATTCTCTAGTCTTCCGTTATTTAAGTGAACTGAATTTTCCAAAGAACTTATTTTCGTTAATCTTTTATTGAGTGCGAGATTAATTTGAGACATCAAATCAATCTTTAAATTTAGTAAGTTTCCGTCGACATAGCTTTTCGATGTGGCATCGGAAATTTCTATGGGATGACCACAATTTTTTACTCGTTTCTGCTGCACATTCAAATTTTCATCGGAGTCAATAAACCAGCCGACAAGAGTGTTAATATTTTTTTTAAAATGTTGTGAATACTCTTTCTCGTTAGAAAAATGACCAAACTTGTCAACAGACATTTTATATCTGTAAGGAAATTTAACATTTATCTGTTTATATATATATATATATATACAGTATACAGCATACAGTATACAGTATACAGTCCACCCCACCACCACCACCATAAATGAATAAAAACATGTACATTGGAGTTTTGAGTAAAAATATGTATATTTGGATTTTTTATTTTTTTCTTAGAAAATAATTTTCTCTTCCCTTAGTTCCTCTAAAATCATTAAGATCTCACTTGTATGACTCGAATTTCCTGCTGCTTTTGAGGCTATTAAAAGCTCCAACCTTTCAACGAGCTCATTAACATCATTCCAATAGACATAGCTCGGACTTTGTTTCTGGAGCTTCATATAAGCAATCCCTCCCCTTTTTTCTTTTTTGAGTGGCTCGGAGTGGATATTGCTAAAGGTCCATCTCTATTTTCTATTAATTTTTTAATAATGTTTGTATATTTAAAAGCTCTGCTCCCTTTTATTCGTTTTTCGGGGTTAAAATCCAACCGATGTAAACAACACAGGTCTCCAAAATTATTTTTCTATAATTATCCAAGTCTGTGTCAGTATATTGGACTGGTTTATTATGAAAAATTAGAGAGTAAAGACCAGGAGTTAAAACCCATGTGCCCCCACTAGATAACTGAAGTTTATTTTTATTGATATTTAGCTGACTATTCCCCAAACTTAAGGAATTGGGGTTGGAAGAAACTTTTCTGGGTCCATATGCTTTATCTAACAATCTCTCTCGAGAGAGACTACTGATATTTAGATTATAGTCTGAATTAATTGATTCACTAACATCTGATTCTCTTTCTAGTGGTGTTTCTGACTCTGAATCCATTTCAACATGTGATTGTGAAAAAATTCATCGTCAGAGATATTAGAATTATTATTATTATTATTATTCGTTTCCTCATTTGGGTAATTAATATTCTCGTAATCCTCATAATCATCATAATTTTCATTCTCAGATTTATATCCCGAAAGCTTTTTTATTGAGCTTTCATTTTTAAAAAGTTCACTTTTTGTTTTTTGTTTTGATGTATCTTCTTTTGTGTAAATGAGCTTTTGTTTTTTATTTTCATTAACAAGCTCTCGTAAGGGGTCCGTTATGGGTTTAAAAGTTTCTTCCAGCTCGAAAGCGTTATCAGACTTAATCTGTTTAAGGGCATCAAATTTTCTCTTCAAGGCATTTCTCGTCTTGGTCAGCTGACTTAAAATATATTGACTCATTTTGAAAATCTTCTAGGCTCGGGTATTTTCCAGTATCACCCACCCCTCAAAATAAAAATAGATATATTCGGTTTACGAACTATACTTAACAGAGATACATTTCATACTAATGAAAAATATATATATATATATATATATAAAGAAAACGAATTTTGTAATGTTTGTTGCTTTTATTTATTTATTTATTTATTTATTTGTGTTTGTGTGTGTGTGTGTGTGTGTGTGTGTATGTATGTATGTATGTATTTTATTTAATGTTTTAAATATTGTATGGGTATAGACAAACAGGTAAAAAAAAAATTTGAGTCAGACTACTCTATTTAATTCGAGATGCAGGCTGTCATTAGTATTTTTCACAATTCTAAATTCCTTATCCCGGAGCAGGTTAAGACTGCTATCTTTTAGTGTGTTGTATCTCTCAGGTAGATAAAGGATAAATCTCTCAAGTTCTAAAGCAATTGAATTTCCAAAGACAGTTTTCTTTCTCTGTGCATTGATAATTGGATAGCCAACGTTTACATCCATTCTCGTCTTTGATAGCAAGGGTTTCGATACTTGATTGTTGAAATCCTTTAAAACCTCGTCACGAAGAATTTCCAGCTCCATGTTGGTGTTCAGGTCACTCGCTGTTGCAATTTGTTGATACATTTCGTTTATTAATTTTCACCACTCAAGTTGAAGATCCTTCTCGAAGTTGAAGTTGTAGCCGGAGACTATGAAGATTCGACTTTCCAAGTTAAAGTTAAAATTCTGACTGTGAAATCGTTAAGAATTTTGCGCCCATTTTATATCATTTGTTGTACCCAAAACCACCACTATATTCTCCACGCTTAGTTGAACAATTTTCTCTTCACCCTTATTTTATTTTACTTAAATGAGAGCAAGAATTTAAGACATAGATGACCACAGTTATATGTTCCAAAACGCTGAATTCGGTCGTAGTTATAATTGATATTCTCCCCTAAATATTTCACTACCTCTTTTGGTGGTTGCAAGTTACCATACGTATCCAGATAATTTATTCTATTTTTTTTCTTTGTCCAAGCCACCCAATGCGTACCCCTTGAATTCGAGTCATCCAAATTAAGTATCCCACACTCAATATTTTTAGGTGTTTTTGGAAGCGTATTTCTCATAAAAACCCCCTGAAATTAGAAATATATTTTTGAGCAAATTCCTCGATATCTATATTGGTTAACGCTCTCTTGGGCAGCTGACTAATTAGTTTTTTTGACTCTTCATTCCACGCCCACTGTTATAGGGTTTTAGGTAAAGACCGTAACCATTTTTATATGGTTTTAGATATAAACCCTTCCCCACAGAGACATCCTCCATCTTTCGGTTATGTCTTTTATTTTCTTCAAGTTGCTGTTTCGCAATTTTTGCGTTTGTTATGTATTTTGCGACACTAGAAGTTCCAGAAGCTAAACTTCCTATAGCACTCAAAGCTGTTAAGATGGGGACAAGTGGTAGAAATCCACCAACTTTGGGTACATTAATTATTCGCGGAATTTTAACATTTTTCTTAGAACCAATGGATTTATGTATTGCTTTACGAGCAATTTTAATTGCATTCACAACATCCAGAGGTTTTTCTTTTTTCAATAACTGAGTGGCGTGTCTAACAGCAGAATTTAGACTAATTATTTTATGCTTCTTAGTCCTCCCCCTCCTCTTCCTCTTTGGCGCCGTTCGTCGCTTCCGTTTCTTCTTAGACTTTTTCTTAATTTGCTTCCGAACGCCCATTCCAAATTTTTTCTTCGCCTTCATAATATTAGTAACAAGGTAAGCTGCTGCACGCTCTTTAAAAGAACTATCTGGAGCTTTAAATCTTTCCCAAGCTTTGTCTGCTAATAAAGAATCTGCCTTATGACGCTCTGTTATATCCTTGTGCTGTGAATAGGCAATGTCATGAGTCTTGCAGGCGTTGTCTAACTCATTTATCCCACGATCTCCACGCTTTAGTCGCTCTGCGAGCTTTGTACCGGGGCCACAATAGTTATAGCCAGGAATATGTAACTCAATTGGAAGAGCGTCAATAAATTTATTTAAGAGACCTCTTCCACGTTTACGATGTAAATTATTACTAATCATATTATAAATGCGTTTCCCCATTATATATAACGTTATTCATTGAAGATTTACCACTGATTAAACACATTTCGAATGTGATGCGATTAATAAAACAAAAAAGTAATATCGTGGTTCGCAATTGTGAAAATGATAGCGATGCAAATCTCCCTCCGCGTCATAGTGAGCTATTGCCCAACTCAATCCGTGCTCTTGTGGTTGGCCCATCCAACTGTGGGAAAACTAATATTATGATAAGTCTCATTGAAAGCCCAAATGGTTTGAAATTTGAAAATGTATACGTGTTTTCAAAGAGTCTTTATCAACCCAAATATGAATACTTGGAAAAGCTTATAAAACCGATTAAGGGTATGGGCTTCCATAAATTCTCACAGAACGAAGCTGTTATACCACCTAGCGAAGCAAAAAAAATTCCGTTTTTATATTCGATGATGTTAGCAGCGAAAGCCAAAACCAAATCCGTTCTTATTTTAGTATGGGTCGTCATAGAAACATAGATTCGTTTTATTTATGTCAAACTTATACAAAGATTCCGAAACATCTTATTCGCGACAATGCAAATGTAATTATAATGTTTAAACAGGATGATTTGAACATGCGAAATATATATCGGGATCATATAAACACCGATATGAACTATGACTCATTTACAAAAATTTGTCAAAAATGTTGGGAGAATAAATATGGGTTTTTATTCGTAAGTAAGGATAGCCCAATCGAACAAGGTCGCTACAGAAAAGGATTTAATGAATTCATTATTCTTTAAAATTATATATATATATATAAGATAGGGATAGGTGGCCATATATTATCCAGTTGAAGAAGAGATTTCAAAATGGTTAGATCATTGACTTTATCAGTGAATGGGAATAGCTCAATTATAACCACTAATTACTTCCCCCGATTGAATTAGATGGTGCCTTCGAATGTGCATTGATCGATTTTAACATGTACAATTCAATCCCAAACATTGATTTAAATAATAATCTCTTTCATATTGGCGACAAAGTTATTGAAATTCCTATCGGGTCATATGAACTCGAGGATATCTCTGATTATATCGAAAATATGTTAAAGAGTTTTAATCTTGAAAAAACATTGAAAATTAAAAACAATAATAATACGCTTCAGGTTGAGATATTTAGTAGTAAAGAAAAAATATATTTTAATAAAGAAAGATCGATAGGTAACTTGTTTGGATTCAAGCAAAGAGTTTTAGATGCAAACAAATATCACTTATCCGACAATGCTGTCAACATTTTAAAAATAAATTCTATTCGCTTGGAATGTAATATTGTCAGTGGTTCATACGTAGATAATATGCCCAATCACATATTACATGAGTTTGGAATTTCCGTTCCACCGGGCTATAAAATGAGTGTGACACCACGCAATCTTATCTATTTGCCCATTAACTGCAAAGAACTAAGTTGTCTTTCTATACATATCGTTGACCAGAACGGAGAATTATTGAATTTGCGTGGTGAAAACGTATCAATTCGCATACATATTCGTGCAATAGAATGATAATTTACAATAAAAGCTTTGGTATACTCCATCAACCACACACTAGCAGTTATAAAGCTAAAGGAAAAGGGTTACAATTAAATAAAGGAGTGCTTACATTAAAAAACAGATTGTTTCTACAATCACTAGGCTTAAAAGTTCGGAAATAATAATAAAAAGAAAAATGAATGATATTTTAAATGTTCGTGAAAGGCCACAATCGGACATAAGCATTTCGAAATTGGATTTTCACACCTATACCCCCTACCATTCTTCGTTTAAAGCTAACGATGAAATTCGTATTTGTATTCAAAATCAGGATTTGTATGTACTCCCCCATGAAAGTTATCTAAATTTTCAAGGAGTAGTCTCCAAAATAGCAGCCAATGGTACAAGCACCACTGAAAATGTAGAGGCCACTTTTCACAATAATTGTATGGCGAGCTTTATCGACGAAGTTAGATATCTAATCAATGGAGTAGAATTGGACAAGTGTAGATTTGTTGGTGTTACTACCACACTAAAAAATTTGGTCTCACTTAATCGTCAAGATAGTCGAAAACTCTTAAATGCTGGGTGGACCGGTGGACCTGATTTTAACACAAAAGCTCATTTTAATTTTTCGGTACCGCTAAAAAATCTGTTAGGCTTCGCCGAGGATTATAGAAAATGTATCTTAAATTCGAAACACGAATTAGTTCTTATTCTATCTAAGAATCTGGACGATGTATATCTTAAGAGTAAAGATAATATTACATATAATTTGGAAATGACTAATATTGCCTGGAAAATCCCTCACGTAACCCCCAGCGATGCTGCAAAAATTAAAATCTATGACCTAATTAAATCTGGAGTTAATTTACCGATAGCTTTCCGTAGCTGGGACATGTATATTAACCCAAAACTAGTTCAGGGTACCCAACATGTTTGGAATGTTAAGTTAGCTGCCAATCGTGAGAGGCCAAGATTTGCGATAGTAGCTTTTATGTTGAAAGGAAAATTAATTGCAAATAATTTATCTAACTTGAAAGTCCACCTGAACTCGGAAACATACCCATATGATGATTTAAATGTAAACTTTGATAAGGATAAATATGCCCACCTTTACGAGATGTATGCACGGTTTCAAAAAAGTTATTACAATCACCCCGAACAACCATTATTATCTCCAACAGAATTTAAATCTATGCCGATGATAGTTATCGATCTTTCATATCAAAATGAGACAGTTAAATCAGGTCCTATCGATGTAAAAATTTCAACCGATTTAATATCGTCAAGTAGCGAAAACACTCAGGCCTATTGCCTCCTTATTCATGATCGTTTAGTTGAGTACTCCCCTCTATCAGGGCTGTTACAGCGAATTATCTAGGCACACACACAATCAAGCAACACAATTTCCTAAATCATGATTAACAAGGATTTTGTTTCCATTGACGTACAAGGATTTTTTGATAATTCCAACAAATTTATTCTAAAAGAAATTGGACTTGTATTTAACAAAGAAAATAAACTTAATAATAATTTTGTGCTTAAACCCCCATTCGACTTTACACGCTTAACAAATAAGTCGCGAAAAACTGCAATATGGCTCACAAAAAATCACCATAAAATTTTTTGGAACGACGGATTGAACAACTTTCACCAAACTAGAAAATATATTCAGCAAATAACATCGGGAAAATATATTATATGTAAGGGGGGGTGAAAAAAAAAGATTTCTTGAAACTTTTCTAAGATCTCCACACATAAGAGACGTCGAGGGGATGGGATGTCCACCGCTAAATACCTTTGATGTAAACCTCTCCCCCTTTTGCTCAATACATCTTATAACCGGTGTTTGTGCCCTAAATAATGCTCACAATATTTTAAATTTTTTTAATGCAACTATGAGCTGACTCATAAACATGCATACATATTTCAAAGAGAATTACAATGGATTGCAAGCAAAGCGGATTTATTAACCAAATCAATAGTTTCACTTCACAATTTGGTAGTGAAATTAGCAGTGAGCACTTAAAATATCTGATTGAGACAAGGAACATGTTTTTAGATAAATGTGACTACGGACTTAGTAAAACAATATATGGACACCATTTTACATTTTGTAAATTGCACAATAATCCCATTGGATTTGGAGAAGATACATGTGCTTGCTTTTTCTATAAAAATCATCAAGATGGTGCCTTAAAACTAATGACATCATACTTAGCTTATAAAAAAAAAAAAAAATGTTAACAAAAAAAAAAAAAAAAAAAAAAAATCTAAATATACATATTTTTACTAAAAATTCCTGTGTGCACGTTTTTCTTGGGGTGGGGGGTTTTCCTATTTCTAGGTGAAGACTTTCGTCTCTACTTTCTCATATATGTTAGCATACTATTATTGTTTGCTGTTGTTGTTGTTGTTGTTTGTTGTTGTTGTTGTTGTTGATATTGTTGTTGTTGTTGCTATTGTTACTGCTGCTTTAAATTTCTGTGTGCATGTTTTATAGCAGGCAGCAAGCAGCAGGCAGCAAGCCGCATGTAGCAGCCAGCAGGCAGCAGGCAGCAGCAAGCAGCATGTAGCAGCCAGCAGGCAGCAGCAAGCAGCATGTAGCAGCCAGCAGGCAGCAGGCAGATTTTGATTTTATTTTATTTTTATACTCATTTTAATTCTTAATTCAAATTACATAGGCAAAATTTTATTTTTTTATTTATTTATTTATTTATTTATTTATTTTATATATTTTTATATTAATTTTAATTCTTAATTCTAATTCTTATATATATATATATTTTTATATATAGATTTTTTTTTTTTTTTTTATTTATTTATTTATTTATTTATTTATTTTTATTTAACTTGACAACTTATAACTACTTAATCGAATTTCGACGCTTCTTGCGAGGCACCGCATCGTCGTCGTCGTCGTCGTCATCCGGCTCCTCGTGATCCAAGTATCTTACACCCCTCCAATAGAAACCCTCGCCGGGGATTCGGTTGTTTGGAGAGGTGCTACGCCGACTAGCTGGGCGCCTCTTTTCAAAATTCCTCCGAAGTTCTATTCCACGAATATATTTTTCTTCGGTGTTTCTAAACACCTGAGCAGCATCGTGGCTTAGTTTTAGGAGACTCCCTACCTGAGGGTTCCCACTCGGCACGTCCTCGAATGATATTGCGTCCAAATATCTCCCCACTTTATCAAAAAATGGGGCATATATCCCCATTAGATTTATGGATTTTGGTGGGGAGACGAGAGTGGTGCTATTGCTGCTGTTGCTGCTGCTGCTGCTGCTGTTGCCGATTTTCATGCTGTTGCTGCTGCTGTTGTTCATGATGATGTTGATGTTGATGTTGATGTTGCTGATGTTGATGTTGATGTTGATGTTGATGTTGATGTTGCTGATGTTGATGTTGATGTTGATGTTGCTGTTGCTGTTGCTGATGTTGATGTTGATGTTGCTGCTGTTGATGTTGCTGTTGCTGTTGCTGTTGCTGATGTTGATGTTGCTGTAACTGTTGCTGTTGTTGCTGTTGCTGGTGAATATGGACCGTCTGCTCTGTTTGTCTGATTTGTTCAAACTAAATGTGCTCGAGATTCTGACTCTCGTAAGAGCCCATTCCTCTCCGCGCTTAGGTGGCAGGCAGCATGCAGCTAAACCAAAGGCTGAGAAAATCAACCCTCATTTTATTGTCTATTTTCCGAGACACCCAAAACGCTGCATGAGAACCCGGATGAGTTTCCCCTTTTGTTTTATTTTCGGGTTTATCCCTGCACGCTCCGTGCTGTTCAATGCGGGTGGAATTCCCCAGATGAAGCAGCTGGCATTACCAATTTTTTAGTGAGGGTGGATTTATTCTTTTCACTCTAACTTCAAAACTCGTATATTTCTAAGACATCCCGAGACCCAAAACCCAAAACCCAAAACCCAAAATTCCGCAGCGATCTTTACCAAGGGTGGATTTGATTGCTCGCTCGTCACACCACGTTAATTGACAACCTAATTCCACATCTAACAACACCTGACGAACACCCAGCGATCACTTACTGAGGGTGCATTCCTTTTGAGAAAGTCACCGGTGGAATTTTTTGACGACTTTCTCAACCATCACACGTCTCAGCCACCCCCAATCTTGATCGCTCGTCACGCAACAGCTAACAACACCTGACAAACACCCTCGCGTCACCCCAAATTTCTGGATCTCATTTACATAATCCCACGATCACCTGTCAACTTATCATAATTAATTACACCCTTTTTCACGCCACCTGTCATATTAGCATAATTTATTACCCCTCTTAATTGCCTCCCCCACCTCCTCCCCCCACCCCAAGTGAGCCAGAACTCTCATTTTATATCTACTGTATCTGTATATGGGTAAGGGTTTGTGTAAAATTTGAAATTAAAAAAAAAATAAGGGTAAATTTGCCTTTTTTTTTTTTTTAAAAAAAAATTTTTTTATAAAAAAAAAAAACTGGGGGGGGGGGGGGAAAAAAAAAAAAAGTAGGATGATTAAAAAAAAAATATTAATTTTAAAAAAATGAGGATCACTTACTGTGAGTTGTTGTCTCCATCACACTCGCACTCGTAACCGTATCGTATGGGAGTTCGAGTACTTACATGACTAATAGCCTGATAGGTTGACATCGAACCCTCATTAATTACATTTTATGATCACAACCTTTTAAAGGTTGACAGATAACCCTCAATAATCTAATTTATGATCCTAAAGGTTGACAGGTGACCCTCATTAATCCTAAGGGTTGACAGGTGACCCTCATTAATCTAATTTATGACCCTAATTAGCGATAAAGTGGCCCAGTAGTTAGGTTTTCCAACTACTGTACCGGAGTTGCAAAAAGAAAAACATTTTTTTCTCGATTTTTTTTCATGCAATTTTTTTTTTCTTATTTATAGAATGAGTATTAAAAAAATATGTTTAATCATTTTGAATTTTTAAGTTCATTGATTCCTATGAAAAACGTATTTTTATAGTAAAAAATCAAAAGTTTTAGTTTGCCGAATAAATTAAGCCTCTTTTGATGGGCGTAATCTGAAAAACGTACTAACTTAATTTTTTTTTGGAGATTTGTAAATTATTATAAAAAAAAAATTAAGTAGATATCTTCAATAGATCAAAAGTTATTAATTTTGCAACGTGTTTTGAGAAAACGAGCCACAGTGCGCCGGTTAGGGCCGACGTGAGTCATTTGGTTAACGCGGAAGAAAATCAAGAATAGCCAATGTACTAGTGCGCTAAAAAATCAACACGGGCAAGATTGCACAAAAATGTGGCTCGACCAGATGACACCGCCCAAACTCGCCAAATTGGGCCATGCAATCAGCTGCAACACAGCACCGCAGATTTTGCTGAACTAGCAAACATTAGAACAAAGACGACCCAAATATAACCCCATCCAATAGGCGATAAGAGGGGAATGGATGACACTAGGTGAGAACACTTTTGTGTTCCATTCCGGAGATTCCTAGGCAATACTTGGCACAGTCTTTGGATATAAAAGACCCCAATATAGCCGTACTGGAGATAGTCGAAGTCAGAGCTAAGGACGGGAAGTCTGTTCGGAAAGACTCGAAATCCCCCAAGACCAAAGTGAATGCGTACAAAGCGCATAAGTTTAAAAGTTGGATAGCTTTTCGCGACCGCGGAAAATGTGCGATGCAGTCAGTTACAACATCCCGTCGAACAGTGCCGCGTACCATGTGAATCCTAATGGACATTCAACATTTTGCAATAAACTGTGCAACCTTCAACCACAACCCCAATTTTCAACATCATAAAACCCTGAAGGATATCTCGGATAGCCAAGAGATCGGAAAAGTAATTGAGGAGCCTCGACCAACATGAAGGAGCAACCAATTCACCAACAAAGATGATCCTGGTTCAACAACGACCTAACATAAACAATCCGACAACAAAAATATAAAAGCAAAGCCGCCACAACACATATAAACTCATTTCTCAACATCAATACATTTCTTATTTTTTTTATGTGTAGTCTTTAAATCATTAAGAAACATTTTTGTGCATTTAGTGAATTTCAAGCCCTAAAACACAGCACGATATATATATATATATATATGCTTAATTCTTAACCTTTTCCACAAATAAAACCTCAACTCCGGAACGAGAGCTCTCAACGATGGAATAACAGAGGGTGAGTCAGCGGCACATTTTTCCCAATACTATCAAACATATATATATGTATTTATAATGGTGCCCACCATATGCACTACATACCATATGACAAAAATATTAGCTTCCCAAAGAAACACTATATTCTAAATACACCTAAGTGCTAAGTACACCCAAAAATATTAATCAATTCAGAATAGCTATAACAACACCTATTGACACACCTTCATGTCCAATACATGTTTGAACTACCTTTATAATAAACTTGTAATGTGAACTTAAACCAACAAAATGCATTAGTAGAAACACATTAAAAGGGGGGCATCGGTACAACTGGAAGACTGGGTCAAGAAAATTACATAACTTTTGACGAACGACATGTACAAAAGGGGATCGTATTGCATGGCCCGCGACGATCCAAAGGCGCACGAAGTTTGCGAATGGGGAGGGAAAACGGCCAAAACATAGCCCGATCGTTTTCACGATCAAGCTAAAATATGCTTGCGGGGCAATGTGGACAGAAAGACAGACTGACGAACGATTTCTTCTATTTTTCAGGCACGTAAATAATTGTTCTGATTACGTTTGGAGAGGATAGTGGCGTCCAAAGAACCCACCCCAAATCCGGCGAGCACAGCTGCACAAATCGTGTCTGCTATCCGGGCGGCCACTTCCTCAGCCCAATGTCCTCCAAGGACTGAGGCACCACGACAACACCGACGTAACACTTCCCTTCTGCGGTCTCCGATGGTCATATTCACCTCCGGCAGTTCCAGAAAAAATTCTGGGTTTTACTGCTCAAATAATTCGGCATTTTCAGAGGTAAGTGGGGACGTTTCATTAAGAAAGTTTTGCAAAACGGAGGCACATTTAAACATGGAGTTGCCATGTCTGGGAGCCATTTCAATCCCTTTTTCAAGTGGACGGGACTAAGCCTTTAAATGGCCGAAGGCGTTTTCAACTACTTGACGGCATTTTGAAAGAAATTAAAGAAAGATTAAAAGTCTTTCCCATGGCGGAGCAGTCGGTGAAAATGGATTCGGCTTCATTAGGTTTTTGGAAGATCGGAACGCCGAGTCACCCAAAATATTGACTGGCACCATAATTCCTTCGATTTCCTTAGCCATATCTCGAAAAATCTCGGAATCTTGTATGAGAATCTTGAGATCCGATTTCTCGTACACTTTTGAGTCGTTGCATCTTCCTGGTGCGCCAGCATTAATGTACTTGAACCGGTATTTGTATGTGAATGCAACTAGAGTTACAGTAACTTTACTTTAAAGGCAACAAAAGTTTTAAACTTACTTATGGTCAACTAAAGCCAAAATAATTACAGAGTACCAGCCCTTGTAATTGTAAAAGTCGACAGCATCTGACTTTGGAGGGCTCACTTTGATATGGCATCCATCTGTAAATAAACTGCATTTAAATATTAGTACTGGGGACCTTGGACATATTTATATGCATACCTATGGCGCCATAGCACTGGGGAAATCCTAGAGTATTAAAGCCGGCAATGTTCTCCTCGACGCTCTCTTGGGTTAGGAAGTTGGATGGAAGGATATCTGGTGATAACACAGCAGAGGAGCCCAGTGTGAAGAGGGAAACCGCAATCCTTTTGTCCAAGAGAATAGCCAACCTAAAATTCGTATTCTTCTTTTCAAGTAGTGGTAACCGTTCTACTAAATCCGCGAAGGCTATCTTGGTTATGCGGAAGTTCTCCCTGAAAAACTCTTCACTGTTTCTAGGAACATCCTTCTCCCAAAACTGGCCATAACGTTTCTAAATATGACTTTATATCAATCAAACGTACAAGGAAGGTTGTCATAACAACTCAGAAGGGTCCAGACAGTTCTCAGGGATAGCGGTTCCAGAGAAGCAAGTTGTACAATTCTGTCGTGGCTTCGTAATAGCTCCGCTCTTAGCTTATATGCGCCGATCTGATTAAAATCATCCGCCTTCACTTTTCGGTGAGAGCTGTAGTTATGTGAGTGGCTGAGAAAAACACCCCACTCGACATAGCCTAGATTTCACGAATTTTTTCGTATTTATCCATTTCTTTCGGCCTGGAAATTAAAATATGTAATTTGTCTTCCTCTTACAACTCGGTTTGTTTGCTTTTGACAGTCGACAGGAATAGGAAGTGACAAAGTGACAATATCACAGAGATACAACATTCAACAGATATTGATAGTGGGATGATATCCGAGGATATTAAAGGACCTCAAAGCCCCCAGGGTGAAAACCCAATGTCACCACCAAGTAATAATTCTTGGTTCCGCCCTTCCGTGCCTAGTATTGCTCTAGCAGCCTTGTCGGTGACCATGGAGATCGCGTCCAGAGTGGATTTCCCATTCAGGAAACCGAATTGGTTTGGTGACAGTCCTTCTCCGGCTTCAATTGACGCGTCCAGTCTAGATGCGATCTCGAAGACTTTGCTATTGTTTCCAACAGGCAGATGGGTCTATAAGAGGATATCTATCAGGCCCTCTGG
The DNA here is from genome assembly GCA_018153105.1 of Drosophila rufa. Classification (NCBI taxonomy): domain Eukaryota; kingdom Metazoa; phylum Arthropoda; class Insecta; order Diptera; family Drosophilidae; genus Drosophila; species Drosophila rufa. The sequence continues at coordinate 1,167,951 of JAECXS010000135.1, forward strand.
TTTCCCGGGCTTCGAGAGAAGCAGAAGTTTCAGCGTTTCCATCTGTCAGGAAACGTACCCTGGCTCAATCCCTTACAAAACAGGCCTGCAATTTCCTTCGGGTATGCGGCAGAACAAGTTTTGTTGCCCAGTTCGGGATCCGGTCAGGTCCTGGCGCCTTTTTGGTCTGAGGACCCTCACAGCAGTTTTGTCAGTTTCTAAAAAAGTTCTACAAATTATGTGAAAAGTGTTTGCTTGGACTTTTTTTGTTTTTATGGATTTCAAAAAGTTTAGAGCCTATTGCCACGCATTTTGAAAATGCTGGTGCGTGTAGTCGCCTCAATACGCTAAATATCAGGACCTTATCGAATCGGTACAGAAACAGTTCCTTTTGTTTGCCTTACGGGGATTAAACTGGGAACCTCATCGCCACCTGCCATCCTACGTTGGCAGACTGCGCCTACTGAACCTGCCCTCGCTCAAGGATTGCCGGACCTGCCATGGAGTGATGTTCCTGCACAAGCTGATCACTGAACACATCAACTCGTCTCACCTTCTTGGCCAAATTCGATTCGCAATACCTATAAGGCCGTCTCGTAATTTTCGGCCTATTGCCTTGCAACTTTGCAAATCTAACTTTGAAATTCATGATCCTGTATTTTTGTTATATGTTGAAATGTCCCTTGAGTTTAATGTAAATAATATTATTACACATTTGTCCTTAACTCCGCCCACTTGATGTGAGTCGGAGCATATCAATAAAAATTACTCCAAATTGGGCGGAGGTATTGTGATACTAGCAAATATGTGCTATTGAAAATAAATAAATAAAAAGTACACAATAATATACACTTTCACTTCATTTAAAAAATATATATTTATTCAAAATCATTTGCACGTTCTGATTCAAACATTTCCATCGGGTTTGCGTCAAACATTTCGCTTGCTTCTTCAGTTTCTGAGTGCCCTTCTGAAAAAGGAAGAAAAACGGTGAGCTTTTTGAGCAAATAAGGAAAAGCTACTGATACTGTTGGATTCAAAGTAAATCCTAGTGCTGAAATTGTTTTTTTTTTGCTTGCCTCAAGTACATTACCAGTGGCAGTAGTCGCCGCAATAAGTACAGTACAAATTGGGCTGCGGAGAAGTGAATACGTCAAGAATACTTTTCGTACTAATTTTTATTGAGTAAGGCACGGGGTTTATATACATGTTCTCGGGTCAAAGGGTATTTACTTAGGTCTACTCTGAGTTACATTTATCAGATACATGGTTTATCCTATCAAAACATTAACAGCTGGATACAGATATGTGAACTACTTAGATAACTAATTCCCGCGAAGTCTGCATGCAATACGTGACCGATCGTGGGATTCATTTACGGCCCGAGTAATACATGTGTGCACAGGCCTGTGTCGTCCAGATAGTCCCTAGTTTGTTTAGGTAGATGGACAGTGACCAGTCTCAATCTTATCAATAAACTGCCGGTGGCAGCTGCGAGCAATTTCTAGTCCACGAAATTGTACATTCTCCCGCCCGTTGAACGGATGTTCAACAATCATTAATGTTGATTGTAAATGGTTGCGTTGCGAGAGTTGCCGAATTTGCAGGTGAGCTACAAACTCGTTGACGTTGTTGAGTCCTTTGCCATTTTTTGACAAAGTGGATGATGCTAATAACTATTATAAATATTAATCCAATATAAATGGCGATGTGATGGTGCTCAATCGTTGAAAGACTGTGTGGTAGCTTGAACGTATCTTTCGGGAGCAGTTCCATCCTTCTTTGAAGTAATTCATTAACATTCAATTTGTTAACATCGACGGAATTTGTAGTCTTGGAGCTTGTCGTCATGATTTCTGTTAGATCGATGTCTCCAAACCGAGCATATGATGCCTGAAGTTTAGTTTCTGTAATTCCTCGTGTCGTGATTGTCATTAATGTGTTTCGAATTGTACATCCAGGCGTGGCAATTAAACAACCAGAACCTTGTAACTCAATGTCGGATGTTCCATCTACACACACAGCAGATAGCTTCAAGCATGAATTTGTTGCAAAGATCCATTGATTTTCGGCATACGTTCCAAGCCAGAGGAACGATCTTTTTGTATTGATTATTTTGCAAGAAGCATCCGTTTTATTATGAAATAATTTCATTTCACAACTTGTTTCTGATGAAAGCATTGCTTGTTTATTGTAGCAGATGAAGTCATTCTTTGCCCTTTCTTGGCAAGTCTTCATGTCAGCATCAGACATTTCTATGAATTCATCACGATGACTGTTAATGGCAAGAAAGGATGCCCTTGTTTCTATTGACTGGATCCCATCTCTAGATACGAATAGAATCGGAGTCAGCTTGTAGATGTCCAATACTTGTGATGACACCAACGGAAATCTGACTTTAATGATGATGCGATCATTTACAATAGCTGCTTCGCCCTTCATCATCTGGTATGCCATGAGGATGCTACTTGGAGAAACTGGGAGAATTTGTCCAGCCTTTAGATGACTTCTTATTTGTACCAATTGCTCTTTTAACTGTCGTGGTGATATTAACATTGGACTTATTTTGTTGTGGCGAATATCTGTCAATATGTTAATTATTTCCGTTTGTACACGTTGGAGATTCGAAGCCAGCATAGAGAGTTGTGTTGACAGTTATGTATACCAAGACAGTTTATTAAAAACGCTACTGACACTTTTTGTGTCAGCAATGTAATCCTCAATCAATTTTAGTCGCTTCAAGTTGGAAACTGCATCTCTTTTTATGACATTTAAAATATAAAAGCAAAGCCGAAATAAAAACCTCAACTCCGGAACGAGAGCTCTCAACGATGGAATAACAGAGGGTGAGTCAATGGGACATTTTTCCCAATACTACCAGACTTATTTATATATATATATATATAATCGTGCCTACATATACACTATCAACCATAGGAACAAAATATTAGCTTCCCAAAATACACTATATTCTAAATACACCTGAATATTAATTACACAATTTAAATCAATTCAGATTAGCTATAACACACTTTAATGTCCAATACACAATTGAACAACCTTTATAATAAACTTGTAATGTGAACTTAAAACCACAAAAATGCATTGGTAGAAACCCATTAAAAAGGGGGGCATTGGTACAACTGGAAGACTGGGTCAAGAAAATGACATAACTTTTGACGAACGACAAGAACAAAAGGGGATCGTATTGCACGGCTCGCGACGATCCAAAGGCGCACGAAGTTTGCGATTGGGGAGGGAAAACGGCCAAAACATAGCCCGATCGTTTTCACGATCAAGCATAAATATGCTTGCGGGGCAATGTGGACAGAAAGACAGACTGACGAACGATTTCTTCTATTTTTCAGGCACGTAAATAATTGTTCTGATTACGTTTGGAGAGGATAGTGGCGCCCAAAGAACCCACCCCAAATCCGGCGAGCTCAGCTGCACAAATCGTGTCTGCTATCCGGGGGGCCACTTCCTCAGCCCTATGTCCTCCAAGGACTGAGGCACCACGACAACACCGACGTAACAGAAATGGCGCCCAACCCAGGCAATATCCTTTCATCCTTATTGCCAAAAACTTATTTTCATTGACGAGAATTTAGTATTCAGATAAACATTTTGTTTTTAATGCTTTTTGAAGAATTTAAAGTCATCAGAGCTGATCACTGTGGTGTCACAATTAGCTAATTTTTTGGGAATTTAATTTACACATCAAATAGAACTTTTCTGTATGTGCTTTTAAAGTCACCAACTTCACAGACTAGTATAAGCTAAGCCAGGTCTCTCGCGAGGTTAGAGTCCAGGAAGAGCAGGGTCGCAAGTGAATAACGGCGCACCACCAACCGGTCTTAATAATATCCAGTCATCACCATAATATAGCCGCCATCATCGGTTGGGGAAGCGGTTCGTCATCGTTTGTCGATCCAGTACTGAAGGGGGTGGGGGAATGACCGTATCTGTACAGCCGACGCTATCCATTGTACTAGGCTATGCCAGGTCTCTTGCGAGGTTCGAGTCTGTACGGTTACCACGACTAACAGGCGAGACGACAGTATTTATCTCTCTGGCAGACGCTATCCATTGTACTAGGCACAGAACCAGGTCCCTCGCGAGGTTCGAGTCCAGAGAGAGAGGAGCAGGGAGGCAATTCCTTTCGCCTGTTTGGAATAAACCTCCATCCGTCTGCATGTGAGTGAGTCTACCTGTTTCCGACGACAGGGGGGAGGGGGCTCGGACAAAACTTCCTGTGGGAGAACAGCAGTCCAATGTACTGTGTTTTCCAGGGAAGAGGTCAAGTGGGCGCAGAAAGAACTGATCACTCCGATGGAGGGCAGTTGAATCCATTCAGCGAGTTCACTTAAATAGGGCTTATTGAAATTTTATTTGGGGGCTTAATTTCGGACGATTCTTGACCTATACCAATACCCAGGAGTACCAGCGCACCCCGTTTTGAATTACACAATTTTTATTCGTCATAAAAACTTTTGCTGCCAAGCAAAAATATTGAAGCACACGAAAACAAAAGAAAAAAAACTTAACAAAAGCCAACAACGCTCAAACACGTATAGCTAGATCGTATTACAAATAGTTAAATAAACAAACGCAAATAAAGAAGTACCGCGATTACACGGCAGGGTGGACGATCGGGTATATATACAATATTTTAACATATGGCAGGAGATAAGAATAAGAAGAGGGTTACACTTAATCTACCTCCGGTGAGAACATTCCGAGCATCAACACTGGCGGCTAGAGAAGCCAGACAAACCAGAACAGAAACACCAGCAAGAGCTAGCGTATCGCCAGTTGACGAACACAACCAGTCGATAAGCTTTAATAGCAAACTAAACAACTTGGGAAGTTTAGCAGATTGCAGCAGCGTCATCATGGACGATTCCGAAGCAGCTGTAGGAGGGGAACACCTCGATTTAGGACTACCGCAAGGGCGGTCCAGTATTTTTCCAAATAGTCAGGGAGCTAGGCCCAGACATAGCGATGACAACAACCGACTAGAGCGAATGCTTTCCGCATTGATTGTGTCAAATAATGAGATGAAGGCAACCATGACAACGAGGATGGCCGAAATGCAGGAGGAAGTCATCAGCCTGCGGCGCCAAGTAACCGAACTGTCCGCAGTACAGCCAAGGGAGAGCCCAATACCCAGAGGAAACCCCTAGGTCAGTTCGACGCCTCAAAGACACGAAGCCGCGCGGCAGGGCCAACCAAGAGAGACATCAGCAGCAACAAACCAACCAATACCGAGTCCTAGAGAGGTAGCCGCTGAAGACCAGCACAATCCCAGCGCTGGAGGCAACGAAACACAGTTTAGCAGCTATACAGGAACTCGACCAACACGCCTGGACAAATGGAATCTTAAGTTTGATGGGTCCAGTAGGGGAATGTCGGTGGAGAGTTTCCTGTTCCGAGTGAGCCGCTTAACGGAAATGAACGGGTACACTGTGGAACAGATATTTAAAGAATTTCACTGTTTATTGAGTGGTATCGCAGCCAAATGGTACTGGCAATTGATGGAGGACCGAGCCGATGATTTTGAATTCGGATACTATGACTTAACTAGCGAAATGATCAAGGCGTTCTCAACGTCCGAAAACGACTACGTGCCCATTAAAGAACTTATGGATCGGAGTCAAGGATACAATGAGAGTTTTGATGATTTTATTGCAGCCATGCATAGCCTGCAATTCAAATTGAAGAACAAGATTCCGGAAGCTAGCTTCGTCGGAATATTGAAGGAAAATCTTAACGCGCAAATGGGAGCATTCCTACTGGCCTCACCAATAAATACATTGGCGGCATTTAAGAAAGAGGGAAGCCGAGTCGAGAAATGGATCCGGGAGAAACGAGCTCGACCTAGACATATAAATGAGATCGCCGAAGAGCAAATAGACGACACAGAAGCGGGAGAATATCCGGTCGAGGCATTCCAAAGGAGCCGTCTACCTCAGAACAACGTAGGAGCATCGTTTGGACGAGGAAACGCATTTGACAGGAAGCCAGGTGGGAACGCATCTTCAAGTAGGAGGGAACAAGACTCCGGGAAAGAATGTGCATCTCCTTTCCATACCTACCTATGTTACACTTGTAACAAGCCACCGGACTTATATCGGAAACACGGAGGAACAGAAGGAGCCAGGTGCCAAGCGCGATTTCATGACACCGCCTGCAACTATTGCGGCAAAACGACTCGTATCATTACAGTAAACATTTCAATACTTCACAATAGCCCAAATCAATGTTCAAATGTCAGCCCGGCTTGTTCAGTCGATAGAGCAGGAGACTCTTAACCTCAGGGAATGGGTCGAGGCCCACGTTGGGCGCGTAAAAACAACATAAGCGCCTGTACGTAAATTTTTTTACGGGATCATTCCATGCTGATCAGCATCGAAGACCCCGAGCTTGTTACGTACGCCGGTTAGGGCCGACGTGAGTCATTTGGTTAACGCGGAAGGAAATCAAGAATAGCCAAGTTTAAAAGTCGGATAGCTTTTCGCGACCGCGGAAAATGTGCGATGCAGTCAGTTACAACATCCCGTCGAACAGTGCCGCGTACCATGTGAATCCTAATGGACTTATGTTAGCAGTACTACGAATAAAACAATCTGCCGTATCCAAAAGTGAATCCTGAAGGACGTTCAACATTTTGCAAAAAAACTGTGCAACTACCCGTTTCACTAGGAATAGCCTAAATCCTTCAACAACAACTCCAATCTTCAAAATCATAAAAACCTGAAGGATGCCTCTGATAGCCAAGAGATCGAACAAGTAATCGAGGAGCATCGGTCAACATGAAGGAGCAACCAATTCACCAACAAATAACGTTCAATAACGACATAACAAAAACAATCTGACAACAAAAATATAAAAGCAAAGCAGCCTCAACAATTTCCTGAACACATAAACTCCTTACTCCTCTTTTTTTTATCATTAAGTAAAAAGTTTGTTCATTTAGTGAATTTTTTACCCCAAAAACAAAGCACGATATTATATATATATATATATTCTTAATTCTGCCTAACCTTCCAACAAATAAAAACCTCAACTCCGGAACGAGAGCTCTCAACGATGGAATAACAGAGGGTGAGTCAACGGGACATTTTTCCCAATACTACCAGACTTATTTATATATATATATAATCGTGCCTACATATACACTATCAACCATAGGAACAAAATATTAGCTTCCCAAAATACACTATATTCTAAATACACCTAAATATTAATTACACAATTTGAACCAATTCAGAATAGCTATAACACACTTTAATGTCCAATACACAATTGAGCAACCTTTATAATAAAGTTGAAATGTGAACTTAAAACAAACAAAAAAATGCATTGGTAGAAACCCATTAAAAGGGGGGCAATGGTACAACTGGAAGACTGGGTCAAGAAAATGACATAACTTTTGACGAACGACATGTACAAAAGGGGATCGTATTGCACGGCCCGCGACAATCCAACGGCGCACGAAGTTTGCGATTGGGAAGGGAAAACGGCCAAAACATAGCCCGATCGTTTTTCACGATCAAGCATAAATATGCTTGCGGGGCAATGTGGACAGAAAGACAGACTAACAAACGATTTATTCTATTTTTCAGGCACGTAAATAATTGTTCTGATTACGTTTGGAGAGGATAGTGGCGTCCAAAGAACCCACCCCAAATCCGGCGAGCTCAGCTGCACAAATCGTGTCTGCTATCCGGGGGGCCACTTCCTCAGCCCTATGTCCTCCAAGGACTGAGGCACCACGACAACACCGACGTAACAAAGTGTATTATATCGGATCGGGGAAGTTGTTTTACTTTAAAGATTTTGCAAACTTTATAGAGGACAGAAACAAAAAATTAAGATTGCTACGGGGTCACCTCAAGCCAAAGAACAAGTCGAGCGAGTAAATAGGAGTTTGGGACCGATGAATGCGAAACTCTCAGAACTAGAGAAAGGATTACATTGGGATCATTGAGAAGGTGGAATATTCGTTATATAATACAGTTCATAGAAGCATCCAGCAGCGTCCTAGTGAGACATTATTTGAAATACTACACAGGGGAGAAGTGTGTGATGAGCTAAAGGAAAGGTTAGAAGATGAAGAAGATGTAGAAAATGTTAGAAAAACTTTAGAAGATATTAGGAAAGAAGCAGAAGAAACACAAATAAAGGCTCAAAGGAAAAACGAATCATATTACAATGCGAGAAAGAAAAATATGACAGAATATAAAGAGGGAGATTATGTCATGGTAAAAAATGTTGATAGTACTGCGGGGGTTTCGAGAAAGCTTATACCCAAAACTACATGATTGGAAAAGTTTTAAAAAATTACATATTTTTGCTAAAAGACATCGACGCGTTTCAATTATCTCGGAATCCATACCAAGGGGTCTGGATCGCTAATAATATTCGCCATTGGATAAAAGAGCAAAATAATCCTAATTAATCAGAATATAAATTAGAAAGAAAATTGTAAATAAAATAGTTGATAAGATTAAAATTGTATAAAATTGTTAACTACTTCTAAGACTAAGCTTAAGAAATTTTGTAACGCTGAGATATTCGGCTATCTCAAAGCCAGGATGGCCGAGTTGTAACAGGCTAAATAGATATAAGATAAGTTGGTCACACTATAAGAGCAGTAGCTCCCTCTCAAGCGCCAAGGAGAGCTGCGTAAGTGCAGCGAAGTTGTGTGCACTCTCAATCGAATAATAAAGCAAGGTGGTTGTGTAAAACGAAAAGAGAGAAACGTGAATTCCCGCGACAGTACTTCTAATTTTAAACAATTGTGGCTGGGCTGTGAGAAGCAACAACTTTTTTTGAAAGCCCGGAACAATTTTATACTAGTACGGAACGACAGCTTTCATTTCGCTTGGAGATTAATGATAAACTGACTATAAAGATTATTGTGCCGAAAACTTGAAAAATGCTTAGAGAGATAACATAATAAGCGGTATTTTTCCTATCGGTAATCTCATTGATTGCTGATGCACTTGTGAAGGGATGGCTTTTAGAGTGGTTTTTATTAGGTTAAGTTGGTTATAATAAGTTTTAAAGTTTAAGATGATAAGATCTGCGTCTGTTCATTTTCGCTGGGACTTCTCTAGTGATGATATCTTCTCTCAGTGATGATAACTTCTCCTCGTGATGGTAACTTCTCCTCGCAGTATCGATATCGACGGACTATTGAATACTTAACAGTATAGTGCTTATAGCAGCCCGCTAACAGTTGCTGTTGATTAACCGTCCGTTACAGTCGGCCTTTCCTGATATATCGCAGCGTCCTCGAAAGATTCGCTGCTTAGGTCGTCTTCCATGTCGTCATCTTCTTCTGGATCATCGGGTGGGAGTTCGCACCAGCGTTTCATCTTATCAGACGAATACACTGATTTGTAGTGCCTTTGCGTTCGTTGCGCATGTGGGATATCTTCAATCAGATACATATCATTTGGCAGAACCTTGTTGATAATAAAAGGACCTTTATAGGCTCCAATTTGCGTGATGTGCCCGTACTATACGGCTCGTTTTCGACTAATACCAGATCGCCAAGGTTGTATACGGTTGGCTTGGAATGCTTGGCATCGTATCGTTTTTTAGCAGCAGCCCTGTGATCGTTGACTGTATTGGCAGCATCTGCTCGTAGACTTTTCAACTCCGCATCTGTCATCATCTTGTGATCCGGACCTTGGATCGCGCTCGTCAGTGTGTTCTTGAGGATATCTCGTGGCTCGTAACCGTACAAAAGCTGAAATGGAGAACATTTGGTCGTACTGTTTTCCATAGTGTTGATGCTCCACTGGATAGCTCGTAATTGCTCGTCCCAACGTTTTTCATTTTCTGTTGATGGCAATATCATGGATAGGACTATGCGGTTTGTTCGTTCGGCATGACCGTTCGCTCTTGGGGTCCTGACAGCATTAAGGATGTGTTTTATATTATTCGATTTGCAGTATTTGGCAAAGTCCTTCGACGTAAAAGCGGTACCGCGATCGGTGATGATTCGATTCGGCATTCCCAAATAGCTGGTCACGTCCTGCAGTACATCAAGGACATGTCTAGTGGCTGTACTTTTCACAGCTCGCACAATGGTGAATTTAGTAAAGGCGTCGACGATCACTAAAATATGTTCGTTTCGCTTCGAACTCTTCGGAAACGGTCCCAGGTGGTCCATGTGTACGGTAGAAAAAGGAATTGGATTGATGTCATCGTAATGTTTCTGACCTTCTTGTCGTCCACCTGGTATTTTATAAAGCGCACAGCCCACACAAGACTTTATGTAGCTTTTAACGAAGTTCCGCATTCTGGGGAACCAAAACAAATTGAGAATTCGACTTATTGTTTTCTCGGTGCTCATGTGTCCTGCCTTGTCGTGACATTCGTGCAAAATATGGAACCTTAACTGTTTCGGAACAACCCATAGCATCTTGCTGTTATACTTGCGAAACAAGCGATCTTGCTCGATCACATACTCATCGTTTTCTGACTTTTTATCGGATTTCATATCCTCTACAATTTTCCGGATTTTCTCGTCTTGTAGCTGTATCGCGAACAACCAACCTTCCTCGTCGATTATAGTCTTCGAAATTTTCAAGCTTGCTGTTTCCATCTCATGTGCATCTTCGAATGGGGCTCGACTCAGTGCGTCAACGTGGTTCATCTGCGTTCCAGCCTGATGAACAATTTCTATATCAAATTCTTGAATCCGCAACAACCATCTTGCGATTTGGGGTATAAGCTCTCGTTTTTCCATTGACGTTTTCAAAGCATTACAATCGGTAACGACTTTGATCCTCTTACCATAGATATAATACTTGAATCGCTCCAACGACTCTACGACGGCTAGAGCTTCCAGCTCGTAACTGTGGTAGTTCTTCTCAGGTTTTGAAGTTGCTCGGCTATAGTATGCAATTGGCTTCAGCTGATCCTCGTCGATTTGCAACAAAACTCCGGCTAGTCCAACGGCACTGCCATCCGTATGAAGTTCATGTTGAGCATCTAGGCGATAACTGGTGATGACAGGTTTTGATATCAAGGATCTCTTTAATTCGGCAAACGCGTCCTGTTGCGTCTGCTCCCACTTGAATTTCTTGTCCTTACGCAATAGCATTCGCAAGGGCTCGGATATAATAGCGTATCCGGCAACAAATTTTCTGAAGTATCCGCTAAGACCCAAAAACTGTCGAACTTCGGTGACATTGCTCGGTAAGGGGAACAATGCAATGGCATTCGTTTTAATTTCTCCTGGACTGATTCCTTGTGCGTGTATCTGATGACCTAGGAATGTAATTGATTGATTATACAATTCACATTTGTTCAGATTAAGAGTTAAACCGCAATCTTGCAACACTTGAAGGATTCTCTCAAGCTTGCAATACATCTCGTCAAACGTCTGGCTGCCAATTAGGATGTCGTCCATGTAATGCATCATGTCGCCTTTCTGCACTCGCTTCTGTAGTTCTGCCATGAGTCGATTAAACACAGCAGGCGCATTCTTTAGCCCAAACGGAAGTCGCTTGAACTCATAGATTCCATCCGTGATGATGAAAGCAGTAAATTTTCGACTTTCTGGTGCTACTTCAATTTGATAATAGCCGCTGTTGAGATCCAGAGAGGAAAAGTACTTAAAACGCTTTGCTTCCTGCAGACGCTCCTCGATATTTGGAACTGGGAAATTTTCCTTCTTGATCAACTTGTTCAGGCGGCGGTAATCAACGCAAAGTCGATCGCTACCGTTCGGCTTCTTTATGAGCACCACTGGGCTGGCGTACTCGGATGTGGATACTGTAATAATATCTTGCTCCAACAGCTCAGTTACAATTTTGCTCACAACTTCCTTCTTTGGCTCGGAAACTCGGTATGGCGCTTGGGAAACCACCTGGCCGCTCTCGACGATAATATGAGCTTGGACGGTGTTGGACTTTCCTATGCCTTGCAGTCCTGCAGAGAAAACATTGGAGAACTTCTCCAGCAAACCGCGCATCTGACTTTTCTCTTGCTCGTTCTGAAAATTGACAAGAAGTTTTTGTGTTATGTTGTCGCTTAAAAGGGGTACCGGTTGATGAACTGCTCGTTTCACTTCAGCGTCGCCTGGCTCGAAATTCAACGACAGATGAGCGCTAATGATGACGTCCTGCCCCAACAGAAAGTCCTCCTGCAGAAGATCGTCGTCTGCTACGTATACTTTTGCAGAAACTGTTTTTCCATCAATGTCCATGTCCACAACCATTGCTTCGGTAAGGACACATGAACCTCCACAAATGCCTCTGATTTTTATTATGCACCTGTGGCGATCAGCGTTGATTTCTTGGGCCACTGACTGACGAATGATACTAGCCTGGCTCCCAGTATCTATGAAAGCGCTATAACGGTGTGAATTAATGCTGATTTTCCTGGTAAATAGCTTGTCTTGATTTGCGGCGCCCAAACGCATCACATTTGCCGCCTGGCAAATTTCGTTTAGTGCATGAAATTTATTGCATTTGGTACATTGCGATTTCTTCCTCTCCTTTGGGCACGAATTAGCAAAGTGTCCCAACTCTCCGCAATTGTAGCACTTCAGAGACTCCTTTTTCTTTATCGGCTTGACATCGTTGTCCTGCTTTGGTTCAAAGCTGCTACCTTTTGAATAAACCTCCTTCTTGTTTGCAAACGACCGACCTCCGTTCACAAAATAGGATTCGGCCGCATCCCGAAACTGCTTCATTGTTGAAAAGTGAATTGCTGCAATACTGTTTTGCAATTCTCGGTGCTGTAGACCTGCTCGAGCGTAACGAATAGCTGCTGCGTCGCTAAGCTTGTAACGCACGCCGAGGGCGGACATCCGGAAACAGTACTCCTTCACCGTCTCCTTCGGTCGTCTGGCTGCACTAGCCATGTTGAAGTGAACTTCAGCCTCGTCTGGTGTTGCTCCGAACTCATCACGTATAGCTTCTGCGAAGTTGCTCCATGTGGTATGTAAAACCGGCGAAGAATCGAGCCACATCTTGGCAGGACCCTTAAGCTTCGTATAAATGGCGAGTAATACGAATTTATCATCCCATTGGTACGCACCAACCACTTTGTTGACACGATCGATGAACTGGTTAACTGATATGGCGTTATCGTCGCTGGGATCTCACTCCGGCAAGGTGTTTGCTATCTCTTTGACCGACGCTTGCTTGACGTTGTTGGTAGCCTGGCCACCAGCATTGTCTTCTGAAACCTCGTCTCTGCTTTGCTGTTGCTGGGTCGCGGCTGCTGCTACCGCTGACGCTGCTGCTCCTACTGTTGACGCTGCTACACCTACTGCTGACGCTGCTGCTCCTGCTGATGACACTGCTGCTCCTGCTGATGACACTGCTCCTGCTGCGCTCCGCGTTTGGGTGGTAATGAACTATTCCATCATGTTCTTAAGTTCCGCCATTTGAACTTGTAATTGTGAAATCGCCGCTCCTTGTGACGACAGCATTTCCTCATTGACTCCCGCTGCTTGTGGCATCTCCACTTCTTCCGATTGCTCAAACTCCACTAGTCGTTGTACTAGCTCTGCTCTGGACCCTGAAGCTGATAAGTCCCTCTCTCGCAGAAAGAATCTTAACTGGTCTGCCTTCAGTTCCGCTATTTGGACCATTTTCCTCAATTTCGATCTTCGCTCGATTTGTTCGCTTTATTTTTGCCCGCACAAACACGCATGGCACTCAAGCGAGATAGCTGATATGTATTTCACAACGTCGACTCGTTGAACTTGTGGATTTCACCACGACGCTACATATTCACACACACTCTCTTTGTATGTGTATTTTCAGGCTCACACAGATTCCTGATGCAGTTTTTAGAAACTTCTTCTCCTCCGGTTCACACAGACACCTTGGAGACTTCTTGAGACACCTTCTCGTGTTGATCGCTGAATTTTGAATCCGTCTGCCACGTAGAATAGGAACACATCCGTTATTTGCAATTTTCCTTGAACACATCCCATTGCAAATTTTCCACGCCGACGATTCTGCTGCTTTCTTTGAGACTCTCTCGCTATGTGTTTACTTCACATATAACCAACTCTGATAATCCCACTTCTGAACTGTGAAGGGATGGCTTTTAGAGTGGTTTTTATTAGGTTAAGTTGGTTATAATAAGTTTTAAAGTTTAAGATGATAAGATCTGCGTCTGTTCATTTTCGCTGGGACTTCTCTAGTGATGATATCTTCTCTCAGTGATGATAACTTCTCCTCGTGATGGTAACTTCTCCTCGCAGTATCGATATCGACGGACTATTGAATACTTAACAGTATAGTTCTTATAGCAGCCCGCTAACAGTTGCTGTTGATTAACCGTCCGTTACACACTTGACAAGTTTTAAGGAATTGAGGGCGTTATGAGACTTTTAAAAATGACATTTGATTTTCCACTAGCCTTCCACTGTGAATTCCTGTTGCAATTGAATCTGACGGTTAACTTTGATGTCTATGTTAATGTTGTAGGGTAGCATGTGGAATATTCGATATGCATAAACTAAGAAGTATTGTTTGTAAGGTGGTGGATGTATACTGAGTATTAGGGCCTATGTTTACTATATATACTACTACTTTTCTCCTATATAAAAATAAGTAGGGTTTTCCTTCCTGACGCTATAACTCCAGAACGTACAATCCGATTTCCACGGTTTTGCATTCGTTGGAAAGGTCTCGGGCTCCGTGAGGTTTGTAGCAAGGAAAATTCAGGAAAATCTTCAACATAAAAGCGGGAAAATCATTTCTTACATACAGCGCCATCTCTGATACATAGCATGTACCACAAACCAATATGTTAAGTAGATGGCACCGGTGCGTGATACATTGTTTGACAGCTACTCATTGTTCACTGCTCAGTTAATTTCATATGACAAACCGGTATTGTGTTCACTGTGAAATTGTGAAAAAAATGATGTACACGCACTGAATTTCACCATTCAATCAAAAATTGCTGGCGATTTGGTCGCATACAAATCCGTTGATTCTATAACAAATCTTGATGATGTAGTATTTTATCCAACGGAGTTTTTGAACTCTCTGGTGTTACCAGGATTTCCACCACATAACTTGCAAATCAAAGTGGGTACAGTTATTATGATATTGCGTAATTTGAATCCACCGCGACTTTGCAACGGTACTCGACTTTCGGTAAAAAGACTTATGCCGAATTTGATTGAGGCAACCATTATTAACGGAAAGTAGGCAGGTGAAAATGTATGTATTCCTAGAATACCAATGATTCCGACTGATCTTCCGTTTGACTTTAAACGATTGCAATTTCCAGTTCGCCTTGCGTTCGAAATGACAATTATGAAGTCGCAAGGCAAATCGCTTAGTGTTTGGGGGATTAATTAAGAAAATCATTGTTTTTCACATGGGCAGTTATAAGTTGCGTGTTCATGAGTTGGAAAACCATCCGCTTTGTTTGTGTTAACGTCAGACCAAAAAACAAAAAATGTGGTTTACCAAAGAGCACTTTAATGAAACGGATAATTTGAGTACACGTATAACGCTTCGATTCAGTTTAATTCGATTTACTTTGGATTCACTTTCATTTACTTAGAGAAGTTCAACTAAATAACACTTAATTTTTGTAATCGAAATGAATTCATTACTGCTGTGAAATGAAATACAATTTTTCCGTTTAAAATATAAAAAAAAAACATAAATTTCTTCAACTTTTAATCACCAAACGAAATGTTACATAAAACGAAGCCATCTGGTGGCGAAACAGAGTTCGCCAGGTTTGCTAGTTTACTATATATTAACTAATAATGATTTAATTTTTCCTTTCTTTTCCTTGGCAAAGTGTTTCTTTTACTTAAACTATATAATAGAATTGGTGTGGCTGAAAAAAAAAAAAAATGAAAATAGAATATATAGAAGGTATTTTTATATATAGGTAGCTAATAGATAGACATCCATAATAATAATAGATAATTTTTTATTTTGGAAACGACCATTTAACATAAATTTAATCATAGCATTAAAAAAACGCTGTAACCCCTTATAATTTTTTATTTAAATAATTCGACATACTGTAACTTTTCAATATATAAACAATTGTCAGGCATACATTCGAAATGTATTGCCAAAAGCCTCTATTGCTATTCCACCAACGAAATAGATATTTGTTTCGCGGCTTTCCCCTGATCAAACATCTGATGATGTAAGTACCTATATTCTAGTTCGCATTAAAGCCGTAAAATCTAAGATTAAGGTGAAAAATTCAAATTTTCTTATACTAGGGATATTTCATCTTTCAAAATAAATGTCCCAGACGAACTTTTTAAGACAATGTGCTCTGAGAACTTCTGGCCAAAGCACATTGTTGTTGAGGAGTACGAAGCTTAGAACAAGAAAAGACGGCCGGTAGGAGTTAGTTTACCCACACCGGAAAAATCCATTGTGCCATCTACCTCGTCCGCTTCAAAAAACTAACAAATCCTCTCCTGCTTTCCTATCAGAATGCAAGAGGCTTACGTAGTAAGCTTCCTAAATTGTATTCTGATAGTTTATCGTTTGCATCCCAGGCGATTGTGTTCACAGAAACCTGATTAAAGCCGGAGATTCTAAGCTCCGAAGTTTTTCCAGCTGTGTACACAACGTACAGGCTTGATCGGCCTTCCAGGCGAGGAGGCGGCGTCCTCATCGCGCTTGGCTCCAACCTCACGTCTGAATAATTAGCTTTCGAGGAATGCAACGATGTTAAATTCCTTTGTGTGGAGCTATCATTTAATGTTAGTTTTATTTATATTATATGTTCCTACATTCCTCCGTTGTCGGAACTTCTTATTTATTGCGCTATACTATCCGTCAATCTCAATTAAGCCCCCCTGGTTTAGTAAAAAGTTGACTCGCCTCAAAAACATTAAGTCCAATCTCACTGTTACACACTGTTACACTTGTCGCTGTTGGACGTGCCTTTTATCGCTCTACCTTCATACAAAGTTTTCTCAGTGAAAATCGATTCTGTTAAACCCAAATTTTTGGCAATCGGTCAGTGATTCCGTGATCTGTGTCAATCGGAAACAATTGATTTGTGTTAATCAAAGCCAGTGACTTTAAACTCGCAAATCTATTCTCAGTTTTAATAACTTTCGTATTACGCTTTGCTGCTCTGTTCCTCGTGAGCACAGCGTTAACCGCTTACAATTGCACCGTGTGGTTGTTGTTGCTGCTGAGCATTGCGTTTACCGCTTACTACCGTACCGTGTGGTTGTTGTTGCTGCCGAACAATTACACGCTCTTGTAATTTCTCTGAGCTTGGACAAAAGCTTTTAGTCACGCTTTTTGCTTTTTTGTTTTGTTCGGTTCTTCTCCGCAAAATATTTACAATAATTTCTTAACTTATTAACAAATATCTTGCGTTTGTGCTGTCACTGCATTTATTTTATCTGCATTTTTCTGCACACAAGAAAAATGAGTACCTGCTGCTTCCCTACTTGCACGAATGGCCGCAAATTTACCGCGCGGCAATCTACTGTTTATTGTTGGCTCTGTGACAATGTTGCACACCCTGTATGCGCCGAGATGGGGCATACTGGTGCACGAGTTGCGGATCGTGTTCGAGCTCATGACGGTTTGGATTGGACGTGCCCGAGCTGCATGCATATAAAAAAGGAAATGAGAGCTTTTATGAGGCAGACTCACCTAGAGTTTCAGTCTCTTGCGGCCGGTTTCAAGGATTTATTAAGCCGTTTCCAGACGACGGAATCTCATTTTAAAACATTGAAGCTGCTAAGTGACTCATCAAACATAAAGAGGTGTATAATTACTAACAAAGATTTACAAGTTACAGACCCTGCAACCCCCCTTTTGCTGTTCAGCCCGGGAATTGGAACCACCAACAACGTTTTGACCGTAGCTGACGGCTCCGATGATGAAGACGATATTGCAAATGTATCTGGAATCGTACAAAGTGCTGGCCCAAGCTCGAGGCTAACTGAGTCCAGCATGTCTCCAAGTTTGGAACCAATAATCGATGCCCAACCATCAACGTCGCAAGCCGCTGCATCTAAAAACGCTTCGCTTGCACCCGCCCGATCGGCTGCAACTTCGGATCTTACTGACGTTCCAAACTCGGTTTATGCCAACCCCGTATTACCTCCGACAGTCATAATTTCGGCACCATCGTCTGGACCACTGAATTCAAATTCAGCAATATCTGGAGTGGCACCAAGGAAGCCGGCACCTTTAGCTGGCGTTGCCCGCAAAAAGTTCGTGTTTGTCTCCAGACTCAACCCAGACGCTTCTGAATCCGATGTTAAGACCCATTTGAGCAGCAAACTGAATGTTTCTGGCACCGAATTTTCTGTCTCCAAGTTCAGTTTTAAGCAAAGACGTGATATATCTTCGTTTAAGATTGGACTTTCTGATGTTCTCCTTGATAAGGTTCTTGATATTTCTGTATGGCCGGAGCATGCTATTGTTCACGAGTATGTAAACAAGATGAATCCTCAGGTTCGCGGGCCTCAGACTCCTTCACTTAGGACTCCAAAAAACTAAGCGACTCATTTTCCATACACTACCAGAATGTTCGTAGTTAACTCGGCAAACTGAGTAAGCTGCATGTCAATAGTGTCTCCTTTGATGCCAATGTGATTGCCTTTACTGAAACGTGGCTCAACTCCTCTGTCTCTGACTGCGAAATATTTGCAGGCAACTATGTTATCTATAGATGTGATCGTGCAACGCGTATTGGCGGCGGTGTCCTTATTGCCGTTAAGTCTGATTTAGTCTCCGAACCTATTCCCATAATGGGCATGGAGTGCATGTTAGAGTTTGTGGCTGTTCGAATTAGAGTTCACGATTATTTTGTGTACGTCTCATGCTCATATATTCCACCTAGGTCGGATATCAACATATACCAACAGCATTTAGCTTTAATTCAGAGTATTCAATCAACCCTTGGCAATAATGACCATCTTATTGTTATGGGAGATTTCAATTTTCCTGTCATTTCTTGGCGACTCTCATCGGAATCGAACATTCTTGTTCCCACTGTACCTCACGAACTGGTACATGGTCTTATTGACCTTTCATTGGGACAATTAAACGCTGTGAGGAACTGCTCTAGTAAAATTTTAGATCTGATTTTTGCTTCAGAGTTTGCTAATGCCTATGTCTCTAGAATTGACCCTCTCTCCAGCCCCGAAGACGCTTATCATCCCACTCTTGAAATAATTTTAGAATCTTCAGCTCCATTATTGCCATGCCCTGAAGTCGAGCCAGCAACGTTTCGTTGCCAATTTCATTGAAATGAATACTTACTTCTCCTCTGTGGACTGGTCCTTTATGGATTCACCTGAAAGCCCATCTAACATTGTAGAACGGTTTTACCGGATACTGGAATCGGTTTTTGAGATGTATGTGCCTTCATTTTCCTCATCCAACGTGTTCCATAAGCCCCCCTGGTTCTCTCGTAGACTCTCTTATCTAAAAAACTATAAGTCTAGACTTTTTAAGAAATATAAGAGAACAGGGCTGCAAGTTGACCTTTCAAATTATTTAACAGCTCGTTCAAATTTCTTAACCCACAATTCCGAATGCGATAAAAATTACCTGATTCGCTGTAAGAATGAGTTTCAGGATAACCCTAAACAGTTTTATGCGTTCGTTAATTCAAAACGTAAGTCACAACAATTTCCATCTTGTCTTCATTTCAACACTATTTCCGCCTCTAATGAGTCCGATATTGCAAATTTATTTGCAAATTTCTTCCAATCTACATATTCATCTGTTAGTTTCGACAATACCTCATCCTATCCTTACCCACTTCCACACTCTAATTGTATTTTTATGCCATTGATTAGTGAAGATGATGTTCTTCAAAATCTTCTAACTATTAAGTCCTCCTTCTCCTCTGGTCCAGATCTGGTACCAAGCTGCGTGTTAAAATATTGTGCTAAAGCTCTGAGTAAACCACTGGCAAAACTTTTTCAATTATCCCTTCAGAACTCATTTTTTCCTGAGGTTTGGAAGGAATCTTTTATCATTCCGCTTCATAAAAAGGGAAGTAAAGCTAACATCGAAAACTACCGAGGGATAGCAAAACTCAGTGCGATTCCCAAATTATTCGAGTTATTAATTACTGCTCAGCTACAGCACCAATGCAGCTCGATAATGTCCTCCTCGGAGCACGGCTTTATGAAACGTAGATCAACGTCCACAAATCTTCTTGAGTTTATTTCTGTTATAAGGAATGCGTTTAAAACGAAAGCCCAAACTGACGTTATTTTTACAGACTTCAGTAAGGCTTTCGACTCCGTGAACCACCAGTTACTGTTAAAAAAACTTATTCTTTTAGGATTCCCTATAACGCTGACCAATTGGATTTCGACTTATTTATCGAACCGAACGCAGAGGGTAGCCTTCAAGGGTTCTTTCTCAAACCTTGTCCTTGTGACTTCTGGTGTTCGTCAAGGGAGCCATCTTGGACCTCTGCTGTTCGGCCTCTTCATAAATGATTTACCTCAGGTAGTTCAGCATTCACACGTAATGATGTACGCGGATGACGTAAAACTTTATTTGCCACTCACGCAGTCTGACTCCCATACACTCTTACAGTCTGACTTGGACAACCTTCAGTCTTGGTGCGTCCAAAATTTGCTGTTCCTAAACAACTCTAAGTGTAGCTTCATGTCCTTTTATAGGAGAAATCTTTATCTGACTAATTATTCTATAGGGTCGTGCGAGCTTGAGCGCATTTATACGGTGACAGATCTTGGAGTCTTATTTAACCATAATCTAAACTTCACCGATCACATTGGCATCATTGTCGGGAAAGCAAGAGGAGTTTTTGCTTTTGTCAAGCGATGGTCGAAGGAGTTTGAGGATCCCTACACGACTAAACTTCTTTATATTTCGCTGGTTCGCCCGATTCTGGAATATTGCTCGTGCGTATGGTCGCCTCAATACGCAAAATATCAGGACCTTATCGAATCGGTACAGAAACAGTTCCTTTTGTTCGCCTTACGGGGATTTAACTGGGAACCTCATCGTCACCTGCCATCCTACGCTGACAGACTGCGCCTACTGAACCTGCCCTCGCTCAAGGATCGCCGGACCTGCCATGGAGTGATGTTCCTGCACAAGTTGATCACTGGGCACATCAACTCGTCTCACCTTCTTGGCCAAATTCGATTCGCCATACCTATAAGGCCGTCTCGTAATTTTCGGCCTATTGCCTTGCAATTTTGCAAGTCTAATTTTGAAACTCATGATCCTTTTCGCGTTTTATGTTCGTCGTACAATGATCTGTACTTTTTGTTATATGTTGAAATGTCCCTTGAGTTTAATGTAAATAATATTATTACACATTTGTCCTTGCCTCCGCCCACTTGATGTGAGTCGGAGCATATCATTAAAAATTACTCCAAATTGGGCGGAGGTATTGTGATACTAGCAGATATTTGCTATTGAAATAAATAAATAAAAAAATCTCTATTCTAAATTTAAACGTAACGGTTCTCAAGCTGTCCATTCTCGCTATTTAGCTGCTCGATCTAAGTTTACCGTGGTTAACGAACAGTGTTATTGGGTTCAGTTGTAGGGTTCAGTTCGCGCAGGACCCAAAACAGTTTGTAACGAGCTGATTTGCTTGGTTTGTCCGCAACTAATGTGTGCGGCTAGCTCAGTAGATATTGTGTGCTCGTACCACCAAATTTGTATTGCGTACATCTCAGCGTTGAAGCCTCAGTCTGGAAGGCTTGCCACTTCAAGCTCCAAACTTCTCGACTTTGCAATCTTGATCTTTTTGCGGACTCGGTTTAACTTTGACTGGCTCCGTTGACGCACTCGCTTGGATTTTCGCACTCGTACTAGTTTTTCGTGCGCATGCGTCCTCCTCCGCGTCAGTCCCGTTGCTCCTGCCGGCGTCGGTCACGCCACTGGGTCCAAGGTCCGGTGAATGTCGCGTGATCGGGTCCAAAGTCTGGCCCGCCCCGTTATTCCTCACGGCGTCTCCTCCTTGGCGGCCAAAGACCACCGCCGTCGATCACGCCACCGAGTCCAAGGTTCGCCTGAGTCCCGCTACATTAGCGGCGTGTCCTTTTTGGCGGCCACCTGCCTCGCCATTCACCGCCTGTTGCTAGGCAGCTTTCCCGGGGCTGCCCTCCCCGTCCCCTTGCCCCACTTGTTATTGAATTTACACACTTCGCTGCTGGCGGTGTGCCTCCCCTGCACACTGCTTTGTGGGGAGTTTCACTTACAACTCCTCACAAGTTTTATAATTTTGTCAACACTAAACGTCAAGCCGGTTTATTCGCCAGGTCCCGATGAAATTCCAGGCTGTGTGCTTAGGTATTGTGCCGAGGCCCTGTGCAGTTCTCTTCTAAAATTGTTTACCTTATCCTTAGAAACATCCCAATTTCCCCTTATTTGGAAGAAATCCTCACCACAAAAAAGGTAGCAAAGTGGATGCTAACAACTATAGAGGAATCTCTAATTTGTCAGCCATTCCAAAACTTTTCGAAAACGTAATTACTCCCCATTTGCAGCACCTGTGAGATCAGTAATTTCACCATGCCAACATGGTTTTGTTAAACGAAGATCAACGACAACTAACCTTCTGGAGCTCACTTCTTTTATCATAAAGGGCTTTCCACAAAACTTGCAGACAGATATGATCTATACTGATTTCAGTAAAGCATTTGACTCTGTAAATCATTTCCTTCTTGTTAGAAAACTCGACTTAATCGGTTTTCCTGTAGATCTTCTTAGGTGGATCTCAAGTTATCTGAATGGCAGGACGCCAAAGGTCCTCTTTAAAAACAACATGTCGAATGTTCTCCTGGTGACCTCTGGCGTCCCGCAAGGGAGCCACCTGGGTCCCTTACTTTTTACATTATTTATTAACGACTTGCCCAAAGTTTTGACTAACTCAAGAGTACTCATGTACGATAGCCAGTCAGATTTACAAACAGATCTTAATAACTTTCGAAAATGGTGCACTGCAAACAAATTAAACCTAAATGGCTCCAAATGCAAGCTCATGTCATTCTCACGTGCCTCTCCCAAGCTTGCAACTTATACGGTGAACTGCTGCTCTCTGGAAAGGATCACTCTAGTTGACGATTTGGGTATCCTCCTAGATTCTAAACTGGAGTTTATTGATCATATTTCGTCCATTGTGAATAAAGCCAGGGGTGTGCTTGGACTTATTAAACGGTGGTCGAAAGAATGACCCCTACGTCACGAAGAATTTATACATTTCGTTAGTTCGTCCTATTTTAGAATATGGATCTTGCATTTGGAGTCCCCAGTTGGACGTCCACAGCAAACGCATTGAGTCAGTTCAAAAGAATTTTTTACTTTTTGCACTTCGTGGCTTAAACTGGGATGCAAACCATAGATTGCCATCTTATTCTAGTAGACTTCTCCTAATTAACCTACCTTCCTTAGCAAACCGTAGGACAATGCTAGGCATTGTTTTTATGTATAACCTGATCCATGATGACGTGGAAAGCACCGATCTTTTGGGGCAGTTGAATTTCCATGTACCATGTAGAACCACCAGATCCTACTTGCCTTTAGTTTTGCACCATTGTAGAACCTCGTATGAAATGCATGAACCCTTTAGACTACTATGTGCAAATTATAATGATTTGTACAAAATAACCTCATCTGTAGATAGCCTTCCTAAACTAAAAACATTAATCTTAACCCACTTAGTAGACATGCAAGATAGCAATTAAGCTGCGCGCGGTGGACCCAAAACAGTTTTATAATTTTGTCAACACTAAACGTAAGCCTCTTACACATCCTTCCTCGCTTTCATTTGAAAATACGACAGCAAACAATGATCAGGCAATCGCCGATCTTTTTGGTCAGTTTTTTCAAATTCTCCGTCATCCGATTCAAAGCAAACATACCCAAATCAAACCTAATTTTCAGTCCTAGTTCAACCGAAAGCTCCCATCTTTTGGATCTTCAACGTGTCAAGCCGGTTTATTCGCCAGGTCCCGACGGAATACCAGGCTGTGTGCTTAGGTATTGTGCCGAGGCCCTATGCAGTCCCCTTCTAGAATTGTTTACCTTATCCTTAGAAACATCCCAATTTCCCCTTATTTGGAAGGAATCCTCACCACAAAAAAGGTAGCAAAGTGGATGCTAACAACTATAGAGGAATCTCTAATTTGTCAGCCATTCCAAAACTTTTCGAAAACGTAATTACTCCCCATTTGCAGCACCTGTGTAGATCAGTATTTTCTCCATGCCAACAGGTTTATTAAACGAAGATCAACGACAACTATTATAAGATTTCCATAAAAATTGCCAACAGATATGATCTGTAAAGCATTTGACTCCGTCAATCATTGTTAGGAAACTCGACTTTACTTTTTACATTATTTATTAACGACTTTCCCAAAGTTTTGACTAACTCAAGAGTACTCGTGTATGCTGAAGACGTTAAACTTTGCGTGCAATACAAGGACGTCGATAGCCAGTCGGATTTACAAACAGATCTTAATAACTTTTAAAAATGGTGCAGTGCAAACTTATTAAGCCTAAATGGCTCTAAATGCAAGCTGATTTCATTCTCACGTGTCTCTCCCAAGCTTGCGACTTATACGCTGAACTGCGATTTGGGTATCCGCTTAGATCCTAAACTGGAGTTTATTGATCATATTTAGTGCATTGTGAATAAAGCCAGGGGTGTGCTTAGATTTATTAAACGGTGGTTGAAGGAATTCGATAACCCCTTAGAATTTATATAATTCGTTAGTTAGTCCTATTTTGGAAAATGGATCTTGCGTTTGGAGTCCCCAGTGGGACGTCCACAGCAAACGCATTGAGTCAGTTAAAAATAACTTGTTGACTTTTTTTTCGCTCTTCGTGGCTTAAACTGGGATGCAAACCTAAGGTTGAAATCTTATTCTAGTAAACTTCTCCTGATCCGTGGTGACGTGGAAAGCACCGATCTTTTGGGGCAGTTGAATTTGCACTTACTATGTAGAACCCCATGCCGCGCCTTGGCCTAGGATATCGTCGACACGGTCGCCCGGCCTGAGCCTAGCCACGCGTGCAACTACTACAGTTTGACACCCTTCACCGGCGCTTTACTCGCTTGGTCCTTGACGCAGGACCTCGCCTGTGCCTCGTATCGTCGTTTGCTCCTCGACTCCTTGAATCCTCGCCTCCTTGATCGCAACCTCGCACACGACGAAGATCTCAGCGTTGAAGCCTCAGTCTGGAAGGCTTGCCACTTCAAGCTCCAAATTTCTCGACTTTGCAGTCTTGAGCTTTTCGCGGACTCGGTTTAACTTTGACTGGCTCCGTTGACGCACTCGCTTGGATTCTCGCACTCGTACTAGTTTTTCGTGCGCAGGCGTCCTCCGCCTTTTATAGGCTCCGCGTCAGTCCCGTTGCTCTTGCCGGCGTCAGTCACGGATGCAAAAGGAAGTTGCCCCCATTGCAAGTCATCTGCGTGGGCAGGATCTTTGCATCCGAATTTCTGGTCAGGTGCACTCACAACTAAAGGTTTTTTCCGTGGCTTTTGTTTGATTTTCTTTTGTTTGTTAACTTTCCTTGTATTTTCTTGCTCTCTCATTTTATACTGGTGTCCTCCGCCTGGCGATAACATCCGCTTTGTTCCGCTCACGCACCCCTCTGGATCTCCGCAGTGGTGTGTGACTGGCACTGATGATGGAGTCCTTCGTCCTGGCGGTACCATCCCGATCTTCTTCGTCGCTTTTGTCGTTGCAGTCCTCTGCCGCTGCGGTAACATCCTCATCGTTGTCCTCGCGCGCCCTGCGTATACCTCGCTGTGGCGCGTTTTTGACTTGAGTGTCGGAGTCTTCTGCCCTGGGCGTAACATCCTCGATTCTTTCTTCTACACTCTATGGCTTTAACTGACTTATATGTACCAGCTTTTCCTTCTTAGTGACGTTGTGCTGTACAACATAGATGACTGGCGACTGGAAATTCGTCACCTTGAATGCTCCAATGGAATCCGAGTGTCAATTTTGCTGCGATTCCTTCCACGGCCTTCGACAGGTGGTGCTCTTTCACTCACACCGTGCCTCCGACTCTCGGATTCCAAGGCCTCCTTCTCAGGTTGTAGTACCTGGCCTGGTCCTGCGCCGCCTTCTCCAAGTTCCATCGGACAATATCAAAGATTTCCTTTAACTTCTGCTAGTTTTCATTAGGCGGCTCCGTTTGTCTTCCCGTGCCCAGTGTCTCCTTATCGAACAACGCGCTCGGCAGCCTGGGTTTGCGTTCTTGCGTTAGGAACGCAGGTGAGTAGCCCGTGGAGTCAGATATGCTCGTATTCAAGGCTAGCATTATCTCGGGCCACTTTTCGTCCCAGCATCGTTGGTCTGCTCCGGCCAATTGAACAATCATTGTTTTGACCGTTCTGTTTGCCCGCTCAGTTGGATTTTCTTGTGGCGTGTATGGGGCCGTTACTGATGACGAATTCCCATTTCCTTGAGCAGTTTTTTGAAGGCCTTGCTCGTGAATTGTACCCTGTTGTCCGATATCACCACTTTCGATACTCCGAATCTTGATATAATCCCTTTCCGGAATGCTTTCCGTAGCGATTCTGCTGTTGCTGCTCTCATGGAAACCAGCTCTGTCCACTTCGAAAACCTGTCGACCAGCACTAGCGGCATCTGGTTTCCGTGCTTTGATATCGGCACAGGCCCTACGAAGTCTGCGCACACTGTAGCCCATGG
This sequence comes from Drosophila rufa, assembly GCA_018153105.1. Lineage (NCBI taxonomy): Eukaryota > Metazoa > Arthropoda > Insecta > Diptera > Drosophilidae > Drosophila > Drosophila rufa. The sequence goes on from JAECXS010000135.1 coordinate 1,194,613, forward strand.
TTCTTCTGGCACTTGTGTGAGCATTTGTCCTGCTGCTTGCAGCTGGTTTGGCTTGTACTTCAGGCATACTTCGCATTTCCTGACATACGCCCTCGTGTCACGCTGCATTCCTGGCCAGTAATACCTTGCCGCTATTCTCGCTATGGTCTTTCTGGTTCCCACAAGTCCAGCCGCTGGCGAGTCGGGGTTTTCTTGTAGCACGCTCTCCCTTAGTCCTTGGGGCACGCACAATTTCCACGCGACGATGTCTTCGCTGCCAGCTCGATGTGAAATGTGCCTGTACAATGTTGATCCCTACAGCATATAGTCGGGGAACTTCTATGGATTCCTCTTGATTTTCTCCAGCATTTCCTCGATCCATGGGCACGACTCGTTTGACAACGGTTGTCTCTTTCACTTGGCGAATGGTCTCAGGTAGTGGTTGCCTGGATAGAGCGTCTGCCACAACTTTTAGCTGGCCTTTCCGGTATGCTATCTCAAAGTCATACTGCTGTAGTTCCAAGGCCCATCTCGCTACTCGGGCTGAAGGTCTTTTTATGCTATTTAGACATTTTAAAGCCATGTGGTCTGTATTTACTTTGAAATTGTATCCCTCTAGGTATGGCCGCAGCTGGCGTCCTGCCCCTACTATCGCCAAACACTCCTTCTTCGTGGTCGAATAGTTCTTCTCGGCACCATTCAGCGTTCTACTCGAATGGGATATAACCTTTTCTCCTTCCTTCGTGTCCTGCGTGAGAATTGCTCCTATCCCGTAGTCGCTAGCATCCGTCTGTAGCACGAACATTTCGCCAATATCTGCACAAGACAGGATTGGGGCTGCAACCAGCTTCGCTTTTACTTCTTCAAATGCGTCTTGGTGTTTTTGGGACCGTTCCCATTTCGTGCCCTTGCGCAGCAGTTCGTTCAATGGCATCACTACTTTTGTGAAGTCTTGGACGAATCTCCTTTACCATGACGCCACTCCCAGGTATTGCCTAAGTTCTTTCACAGCTGATGGTGGTTTTAGTTCTGCGATTGCTGCTACCTTGTCGGGGACCGTGCCGATTCCTTGTTTTGTTATCCGGTGTCTCAGATACAGGAGCTCCTTTAGAAGAACTGACACTTTTCTGCGTTAATCCGCAAGTTTCCTTCCTTCAGTTGGCGAAAAACTTCCTTCAGGTTCCTTATGTGTTCCTCCTTCGTCCTTCCGATCACTACTATATCATCTTGATATGCAAATGCATGTGGCGACATTTCGGGCCTCATTACTTTGTCCAGCGCTCGTTGGAATGTGGCTGACTCCGAGTGCAGTCCGAATGGCATCATTTTCCATTGGAACAGACCTTTGCCCGGCACCGTAAATGCCGTAAACTGCCTGCTCCATTTGGGGGGATTTGCCAGTATCTATCCTTGAGATTTAGGCTGCTGATGTATCGCGCTTCCCTTAGTTGGTCCAATATGAAATTTATCCGTGGCATGGCATATGTGTCTTTTATTGATTTTGCGTTGATCTGCCTGAAGTCGACGCATAGTCTCAATTTGCCGGTCTTCTTTCTTACCATTACTATGGGGGAACTATACGGACTTTTGGAGTGCTCGATGCATCCCATTTGCAGTAGCTCATCAACCTTTGCATTAACTTCCGCTTGGACTCTCGGATTCTTAGTTCCTCTGCTTGATCGGTTTGACGGTCCTTTCATCCTCCTGAATTCTGCTAACTCTGCCTCCAGGAATTCCTCGTCGTCTCTTTCGCTGGCTTGCTGAGGCTTTTCGACGACGGCAATCTCTCTTCTAGCCATCCATTGTTCCGTCTTCTCGCTGGTATCGCCACCTGGTGTCCTGCGCACTTCACTTCAGCACCGATGTTGGTGAAAAAATTCCAACCCAATACCAATGCGTCGATTTTCCTGGGAGTATGAACAATTGGGTTGTTAACGTTTCTGTCCCGAGTCCGATGTAGTTAGTTTAGTTAGTTGAGTTTTTGTAGGAAGTCATAAGAAAATATGAGACTTGTTTTTAGGAGTTTAAAAGTGAGAGCAACAGTTGTTATCGCTACTCACGACTTTATTCTTCCGTTCTATTCATTCAGTATTAATTGTTACTAAACCTAAGGCTTAGCAGTCTTCTTGGGCAGCGCTGCTTTTTGTATATAAGTCGTTTTATATATTACATATAAAACGAGTATATATATGTATATTATGCATAAGCGGCGAAAACGTCGCTAGTGGGACAGAGCGTATTATGCACATATGTAAGCGGTCAATGCATGGGACTAATGCTGACGCGACTTGTTTGTAGTTAAGGCATTCTATGCCGATCATATTTCGGGCACTTGGACTGCACTTGAACATGTGTCTTTGCCTTTTAGCATTTATGTTTATAAGTATATATGAAGTATATACTGGACATATTGCTGAGTACAGTGAGCTCTCGATATGTGCATATTACATTTCCCTCCTTTTGAAAAATAACGTAATTATACGAAGTTATTTTTAATTTATGTATATGAAGTTTTAATTTAATATATGTTTTTTTTGTTATTAGAAAGTACATATATTTCCATAAAATAGAAAGATAGTAAAGATTTTATTTTTGTTTTTATACGAACAATTTTAATTTTTTTAATTTTTAATTTTCGAATAACTCTAGCCTATTCTTATTGACTTTCTGAGGTTTCTTTTTTCTTATATCGATTACAATATTGTTTTTATCTTCTATTTTTATTACTTTGTAGGGTCCTAAATATTGAATATCTAGCTTATGACCTGAGTCATTGGTAAGTAGTACTAAGTTTCCTATTTCTAACTTGAAGTCATTAACTGTTTTATCATATTATATTTTACGTTTTTGTTTTTCTATTTCATCATAGCCCTTTTATATGATATTTGTAATTTAAATTTAAACTCTTTTGCATCATCGTCTAAATTGTATATTGGATCTATTTTTGATAAAGTGTTAAATTCTGTAAATTGTCTTGGTAGTTTACCGTAAACAAGTTCATAAGGACAGTAGTATTGCTTTGGCTACCGTTTTTGCGCTTTTATCTGTTACTGGTATTGAAACTGGATATTTTGTAAGGTCGCATATTATAGTTATTGCATAGTCATTGCCATTCTCTGTTCGAGGTAATGTGCCGATGGTATCAATTAAAACAGTGTCATAAGCTGTGTTTGGCGTATTTGTTATTATCATTGGGGCCTTTGTATGTGTTGTAGTTTTAGCTCTTTGGCAGTCTACACACGTTTTAACATAGTTTTTTATGGTTTGTATTCTTTTGGGCCAATAGTTGGTTTCTTTATTTTTGATAGGGTACGCGTAATCCCTGTATGGCCTCCTTCTATTGGGTCGTTATGATATCTTAACAGGATTGCATTAATTTTACTTTCTTCATTTTTTTCTACTTGTGTATAGTATAGTATATATTGTGAAATAATTTTTTGCCTGGTTTGAGTAAACATTTGAAATTATTCATTTATTTTTACAAATTTATTTACGTCGTTATTGCTAACAACTTCGTTGACATTGGGCTCATATATTTTATCATCCATTTTACTTTTTTCATCTGCGCAGATGTTTTCCTGTCTTTTTGATGACATTGTTTGGACTCTCAATATGTTTCTGTTCATTTGTATTAAGTCTTCTACATTTATGCGAGATAATGCATCCGCAACATGATTATCCTTCCCCTTGAGGTATTCAACTGCAAATTGATACTCTTCTAAATCTAATCTCATTCTAGTCAGCTTTGAAGTTGGATTCTTCATAGAAAATAGGTATACTAGTGGTATGATATCTGACAAATTAAAGATTTAAAACGGATACAGAAACGAATTAATTTATCAAAACAAAAAAACAACGTATAAGCCTACACTTCTTATATTGAAAATTAAATTCAGTTCAATCGAGCAGCTTTTGTTTATACATTTCACAAAAACTACAAGCAGACGCCACAAACAAATCACAACAAGAAACATATAAACACAAAGTGCGCGCTTAGAACACTCAAAAAAAAAAAACACTATGAATTCGGTGGCAAAGCGATCCAGGAAAGATACTCAGCTCGACCAGGATGGATCCCGGCCCTCTGATGCCCAGTTGTTGCAGAAATTCGACCTGAAATTCGCAGACCTAAAAGAGAGTCTGACAGTCTTCCTGGAGAAGTTACAACCGATGACCGAAAAATACGACCAGCTATGCCAGCTGGTGGCCAAACTGGAGAACGAGGTGAGAGAGATGGGCGCTTTGAAGCAGCTGGTCTCGGAGCTGGAGAAGAAGCTAGCGGATTCCCAAAGCGATAAACGCGTCGAGGCGCTCGAGGCCAGGCTAGTGGCAACTTGCAATGCGCAGGCAGAGGCAGAAATCGCATGCGACTTGCGCTGGCATGGAGTCCCACAAATGGATGAAGAGAACCTGTGGGCACTTTTCCACGCACTCTGCTTCTCACTCGTGTTAACTCCTCCGCCCAAAATACGCAATATTTTTCGTGTGCGACCAAAACTACCTGCACAGTCAATAGTTGATCCGATAATTATTATAAAGTTGGACCACGTGAGCGATAAAGCGATGCTCTTACGTGCAGTGGCTGCATTCCGGTGAAATAACAAAACGCAACTAAGCTTAAAGCTCATAGGCCTAGACTCGCCAGCGTTTATCTACATCAACGAGCAGCTGACGAAACCGAAATATGAGATCTTCAAACGAGCAATGCATCTCAAACGGATAAAGCGCTTATCAGCTGTTTTCACTCGGCGAGGGGAGATATATGTGAAGGAACGAGTAGGTGCAGAGGCTAGGTGCTTGCAAAGCTTTGGCGACTTGGATCATCTGGAGTTGAAGTTGGGGCTCGGTAATGAGTCCCTTACTTTAGAAGCTTCAAGTGTTGGAGCTTTACAAAATTCTTTTCGCGCCTAAGCGTAATTTTAATTTTAAATGCATTTTTCTTTCTTTAGCAAGTCTAGCAATATTTAAAATCAGTCGCTATAATAGGATGCTTATATTTATTGTGGGAGTCTTTAAATTTAGAATTATTTTTGATAAAATGCGTGTAGAGCTAATAATTTTAAAATTTATTAATTTAACATGGAAGACAACATAAATCAAAATAGACAAAATAGCCGTGCGTTACTGCGCATTCTCGGAAAGCAGAAATCTGGTCTGAAAATCTGCCATATAAATGCTCAAAGCCTGACAAAAAAAATTGAAGAATTTAGGTACCTCTTTATCAACTCAGAAATAGATTTTATATGTATATCTGAAACATGGTTTGTCCCGAATATCTGTGACGTCTTAGTTGAATGTGACGGCTTTAACTTGTATCGTTCTGATCGTGAAAGTCATGGTGGAGGGGATGCAATGTATGTGAAAAAAAAATTGAAATCACACTTTGTATGTAAACATCCTGCTTGTAGTTCTGTAGAATATATATTTATAGAAATTAAATATAAGTTGCAACAGACTGCAAAAATGCTGATTGGGTGCGCCTAGTGGCCTAATTGTCGGACCAACTATGATAATATTTCATGTATCCTAGCTGATTTATCAACAAAATATGCAGATGTTATTCTTGCAGGAGACTTTAACAGTGATTTAAAAAGAGAATCACATCTTACAAATAATATGGAGTTGCTAGGGTTAAATGTAGTGAACAGTTCTTCCCCTACGCATTTTTGCAACACTTGCAGCTCAATACTAGACGTATACTTTGTGACTAATACTGACAGAGTAGTTTTATATCACCAGCTAATCGTCCCGTCTTTTCCGAAACATGACCTCATCTTTCTGACATACGTAATTGACTTTCTATATCATGACAATACCATAGTTTTTAGGGACTTTAGAAATATAAATTATGAGCATTTAAATGTACCGTTTAATTGCTGTAATTGGGATGGACTATGTTTACTCACAGAAGTTGACGATCAAGTAAAGTACTTTCAGAATAATATATGTAACTTGTATAACAGCTGCGTTCCGGCTCGTAGTAAAATAATCCGTGCAACTGAGAAACCATGGTTTCAAAATGGCATTCGGACTGCGATCAATGAACGCGACAAAGCTTACAAAAAGTGGAAGAGGTATAGGACATCACATGAATATAGAAAATTTAGTTTGTTGAGACTATCTGTGACTATGCTCATTAACATTGCTAAAAGCAGCTACTATTCCCGCAAGTTTAAAAGAACTTTCTCTATTTAAGAAACATGGAAAACAATAAAAAGTTTGGGAATAGGGAAATCCAAAGGGAGGGTGGAACAGGACATAGATAAAATAAAATGCTCAGTACCTGAAGTTCTTGACAATAAATACTCACAACTTGCACCTGAAATCGTCTGTGATAATAGGTTTAGGTTTGTGACCGTTAATCAATGTGATATTCTGCACACTATACTTAACATTAAGAGTAATGCGACTGGACTTGACGACATTAATTTGAAATTTATGAAAATTCTGTTACCTAAGATTCTGCCTTATTTAACAAATATATTTAATAAAGCATTAACAACTTCGACTTTTCCAGACTGCTGGAAAATGGCAAAGATTATTCCGATTCCGAAATCAAATAGTGACTACAAACCTATATCGATCCTGCCTTACCTTTCAAAAATATTAGAAAATATAATGGCAAAACAAATAAATAAATTTCTCATTGACAACGAAATGCTAAGTAATAATCAGTCTGGATTTGGGAAAGGTCGAAGCTGTACTACAGCTATTTTAAAAACAAATGTTACATTTTTAGTTTTACTGGACTATAGCAAGGCTTTTGACACTGTAAACCATAATATTCTATGTTCAAAGTTACGAAATATGTTCAATTTTTCAAAAACATATGTTAAGCTTGTGTCTTCGTACTTAAATAATCGTCGTCAATCTGTTGTTCTATCTAATGTATCGTCGGAATTAGGTAATGTTACTCGTGGTGTCCCCCAAGGTTCAGTGCTTGGTCCATTGTTGTTTACACTGTATGCTACTGACCTTCCATCTGTGTTGCCGGATTGTAATGTTCATCTGTATGCCGATGATGTCCAAACGTATGTGAGTCGTCCCTTAAATAGAATAAGTGAATGTATTAATGAATGTATCCGTGAACTTGCGCGAGTAAATGAATGGGCAATCAAAAATGGACTAGGCATTAACCCAAACAAATCTAAGTGCTTCGTAATAAGCAGAAGAAAAATCAAGCTAGACAATATCGAACTTCTTCATATTAATAACAGTCCATTAGAGTATGTCGAAAAAGCCGTAAATCTTGGATTAACATTCAACAGGACTCTTACATGGAACAATCACATTGCAAAGGCAATAAGAAAAATATTTGGAATGTTGAGATCATTGTCTGTGACTAAGGGATGTCTGCCTATAAATGTTCGTATGTTAGTAGCAAAAACATGTTTAGTTCCGTGTTTGTTTTATGGATTAGAAGTTTTTTCAAATTGTGATTCGATCAGCCAAAATAAAATAAAGATAGTCTATAATAGCATCGCAAGATATATATTTAATTTGCCACGAATGGAACATGTGTCGTGTTATGCATATAAAATTTTTGACGTAGAACTTAGTGGATGGATAAAGATGAGAATATTGGCATTTCTTCACAAATTAATATATAAGAAAAAACCAGCATACCTATTTGAAAAATTAACATTTACTGCACTTAGAAGACTAAACAATTTTGTATAAGGCACAGATCTCTGACATCCGAAAGACAATTTTTCATTAATGCTATTAGATTATGGAATCAGCTACCAAACAACATTAAAAATATTAGCAATGCTACGCAATTTAAAGAAAAGGTACTCTCACAAATTAAAATATCCCCATAAATTAAATTAAATTACAGCGACTTAGGATTAGGATTAGGATTAAGTAAATTAATTACATAAATATTAAAATAATAATAATAAAATTTAAATTGTTAGATTAAGAATATCTTATGCACAAATTTTGTTTAAGTTTAAGCTTTATAACCGAATTTATTGAAAGTCATTGTGACTAGCGCACTAATTTATAAGTTTTTTAAAACTTGTAGCGTTAGGAAGGCAAAAAAATGAAACCAAATCAAAAGTGGTCTATGATCTGTTTTTACTAAGAAATGCGTTCCATTGATATATGGTCTGAAGTGTATTATTGCCCAGTGTATAGCTGCTAATTCCTGTTCTGTAGTCGATTTATTACTTTCTCTCAGCGTGAAAGCTCTCGATGCATATGGAATTTGTAGTTGCGCACCGTTGCAGTCTTGTGAAAGTACTGCACCACATGCATGTTTACATGCATCTGTGGTTATGCAAAATTCTTTGCTAAAATCAGGGTATTGCAATAATGTTGGCTTCTTAATGCGTTTTAAGATATTTGAAGGATTCTTCACATTCTTTAGTCCATTTTAATTGGATATTTTTCTTGCACAGTCTTGTCAGTCTTGACGTGAGTATTGTGCGAAATTATTAATGAATCTTCTATAGTAGTTACAAAAAGCGACGAAACGTCGTGCACTATCCGAATCTGTTGGAGTTGGATAATTTTTAATTACATCATATTTTGTATCGGAACCATGCCAGGGTCCGTACATTTTTGGCCAAGGAATGTTACCTCGTGCATAGATAATGAACCTTTCTCTGGGTTTAGTTTAAGGTTGTGTTTTCTACAAAGTTCGAATATACTTGTAAGATTTTTGAACATGTGCTGTTCAGAACAACCGATGACAACTAAATCATCCATTTAAAGAAATGCATGCGATGGTTCTAGACCAGAAAAAGCGAGTTGCATCATTGTCATGAATGAATTTGAGGCTACTTTAAGACCGTATGGTAATGGCGTGAAGCGAGTTGTTGTTGTTGTAATTATTGTTATTATTGTGGTTGTTGTAATTATTCTTATTATTGTTGTTGTTGTAATTATTGTTATTATTGTACCGTTGGCTGCCCCTGCTATAGTTATGGCCTCTATAATTACCACGACCACGATTTCCACCGCGCTGTGAGTAATTTGGTAATACATAATAGTACTAGTCTCTTCGGCTATATCATTGGCTGTTTCAATAAATGTAGCTATTGCTTCGTCCATATTGTTAAATTGACGAGAAAGCATAACAGCTTTAATGTCTTTGTTTAGGCAATTTTTCTTCATTGCTGATACAGCCTGTTTGGTAATTAATGATTTAGCTTGATCTAGTGTATATTCTTTTTCAGCTAACTTTTCTATCACCTGGGTATACACGTTGGGTGTCTTGTTTTTCTGGAAGAGATTCAATAGTCGTGCAGATATATTGTCGATTGACTCACCCTTTACATTTGTTTTAAGTTTGATTATGATTTGATCAATTGCACTTTCATTGCTGATTATATTCCTGGCTGGCCTTTTTAGTTTTGTTTTTATTAAAGATACAGCTAAGTTTTCATGCGCACCCTGTATTGTTTTTATAATTTCCAATGCATCTATGAAACTACGCAGGTTTTCAGCTTTACCACTGAAATCCCGTATAATCCTCGATGCTGTGTTTATAAATTCAATTGCTGGTTTTTGTTCGACAATGCTGGAGTTCGTGTCGGATTCTGATAAAGAATTATCTTCGTCTAGTTCGGGTAAATTTAATACCGCAGGTATAGTTAAGTCTTGTAGATCTTTTTCTTTAACTTCTGGGTCAGTGTTTGTTTCTGATTCGTCTTCTTCTATTGAATCTATGTCTTCCTGATCTGTTGGATTTGGTTCTTCACTAGTTCCCACTGTCAAAGGGGTGTTCAAGATTGTCGGTATCGATATATCTAGATTATATCTCCTTTGGACAGATAATAAATTTGACCTAAATTTTCCAATAATTTAGATACTAATGACCAGTGTGATTGATTTAGCTTTTCTCTGTTGTTATGTATGTAGGAATCAGTAGAGAGCCAGAAGAGCAAGAAGTGAGAGAGACACGAAGTGGCCGTCGTTTCTAACGACTTCGGCTGAGAGAGATCTTATAGAGTAGCGAGCGAGTAAAATCTCGTTAAGGTAGTCGGTGCCGAAATCTCGATCGCTACGCATGCACAGAAACAGAACAGAACTTGTAACTCATTAAAGTTAAAACACACATACATATTTGTAATCCAAAAACCAAATCGATAATACTTTAAATAAATTATAATAATAATATAAACCGTCGTCTCAGGAGTAATTGCATCACTGCGGAATTCCCGGGGCCACAATTTTGGGGGCTCAGCCGGAGATTTGGAGCGATTACAAACTTAGTCACTAAACTAAATTGTGTGTTTAAAAGTCTATAAATTCTGTGTATTGCCGTGTGGAACGATAGTGAAAATTTCAAAACTAGAGACAGAAGCAGAAGTAAATTGAAAGCAGAAATTTTCCAACCAGAATCAACGTGAGAAGAACCGAGACGGCAATATTCAACTTTGCAAAAGTTGCGAAATTCAAAAATTTGCAAAGCAGAATCAACGCATGAAGAAGCGAGACGGCAAGGTGCAACATTCAACATTGCAAAAAGTTGTGAAATTCATTTGGCTGCAACGCACTAAGGAGTGAAGAGAGGAACCGACTCGAAGAGAAGTAGACAGCAAGGAAGGCGGATAGCAGGAATACCTAATCTGGAGCAGCATAATCTTAGTCAGTGAACGGCAACGAAGCAAAAGGCAGGATCATCAGCTGTGGTCACTGGGACAAGCAGAAGGCGTGAAGCAGATACAGTAGCAGTTGGATTGATTGCTGGTCAAGGGATACAAAGGCGCAGGTGGCTGGTTAAGGCAACGAGGAGCGTTTGGTTCAAGAAGCAATCCAGATCCGAGAGCAGAGCGGTGAGACGAGGACAAGATTATTCTGGAACAGGACTGCAGCAGCGTTAACAGGCGGATAGCGGTTAACCAAGGAGCGAAGTAGAAAGCGCAAGAGGCTGGTCAAATCAAACGGAAGCTGGGAGAGGAAGGCAACCGGCAAGATAAGCAATCTGGAGTAGTATTGGCGGGACAACGATAGCATCAACTGGAGTAGTATTGGTGGTACAACGAGACCACTAACGTGAGCAGTTTTGGCGAGACGACGATAAGCCACCTGGAGCAGTATTGGTGAAACGACAAGAAGCAATTTGGAGTTGTATTGGCGCTACGACGAGAACACGAACGGGTGTCGGGAGCAATATTGTGAGGCAACGACAGCAACTGGAGCAGTTTTGGTGAGACGACGAGAAGACCATTCTGAAGCTGTGCGGGTGAGACGACGAGAGGACCAAAGAGAGGCGAGAGGCACACAAAGATTGTTGCACAATTTTGGTTATGGTGAGTGGCGAAGAGAAACCTTAAGAGCGAGATCGTTTGGCGTGCAGAGAGAACTGACGCCACGCTGAAATTTAAATTTTAACGGATTGCGGACTGCAATAGTGCTGTTGTGCTAACAGTATATAAGGTATAGGTAGGGTTAAGTTAACATTTTCATTTAACAGAAACAAAGCGAAAGGCTGTTAAAGTAACATGAAGGTTTGAAAGCCAATGATTTTGTAAAACTGTACTGTAGCAGGAAAAGCATATTAGATTAATATTTTCGTACATTACCCATACACATATATTTTCTTGTATACATATTTTACTATAATTCACTACACTCTTTAGATTTAAGTTTGTACAATGAACACGGAAGAGATTTTGGCACTGCTCGTAGCAGATTTGCGACACAAATTAACAGAGCTAGGGCTAAGCAGAAGTGGAAAGAAAGTTGAATTACAAAACAGGCTACTTGCTCACTATGGCCATCTAGATGATGAAAACAATGGAGGACAGATCGAAGATGAGGATGATGAGGATGATGAGGAAGGGTCATTTGCAAGCTTACCTTTAAACAATTCACGTTCAAGGGAAAATTAAGGGCCCAGAGAACAAAATCGACAAGCTGAGAGTTCTAATTCGGGAAGATCGTGGTTTACACTAAAAGATGTAGAGGGGAGTGTCTCACAATTTTTGGGAACTAGTTCACCAGACATTAATCAGTGGATTGAGGAATTTGAAGAGTGTGCACTCACGGTTGAATGGAGTCAGTTGCAGGTGTTTATATATGCAAAACAATTACTCAGCGGAGCAGCGAAGTTGTTCATACGTAGTCAGCGGGATATTCGGGATTGGAGTTCGCTGAAGCGAGCTTTGATCAGAGAGTTTGGTGTAAAATTGTCATCAGCAGAGGTTCATCGTAGACTTGGCAAAAGGCAGCAAAAGAAAACCGAAACGTTGCACGAGTACCTGTACGCGCTAATGGAATTGGCGAAGCCAATTGATCTTGATGATGAAAGCTTAATTGAATACTTTGTAGATGGTGTACCAGATTCTAAGGCAAACAAGGCTTTATTGTATCAGGCTAGGAACATGAGGCAGTTGAAGGTACAGATTGAGGCTTACCAGAGAATGCGAGGCTCGGTAAAGCAACACGTTAATTATGACTCTCACTTCAACAAAGGTGAGAAAGATCTAGTGAAGACAGCTGAGAAAGTTAGGAAATGTTTTAACTGCGGTGATGAGTCTCACATCAAAAGAGATTGCCCAAAGAGGAACAATAAGTGTTTTAAATGCAACCAGCCAGGACATAGAGCGGCTCAGTGCAGGGCAGTGCTAGAAATCAAGCAGGAGACGGCAACCAATCTGGTGCAGGTGGAGAACAAAATGAAGCCAACAAGCTCGTTTACTTCTTCAGGGCTAGAATTGAAATACGTTTCCTATGGAAAAGTTTTCTTCAAGGGTTTGGTAGATACTGGAGCAGACTTATGTCTTTTGCGTCGAAATGTTTTCTTGAAACTCGGTGTGGAGAATTTGACAGGCAGCGAGAAATGTCTGACAGGAATTGGCGAAAGTCAAATCGTGACTTTTGGAAGTTTTTTGATTCCTGTACAGATCGATGGTATGAGTCTTAATGTCGAGTTTCATGTTATCTCAGACGAAGACATGGCATTTGATGCCATTTTAGGCAGAACTCTTCTAGAGAGTGTGGACATGAAAGTTACCAAAGATGGGACAGAGTTCGTTCGTAGGTCAAGTTGTTGCGTGGGCACAGGACGCAAGTTACAAGAACAAGGTGGTAGTAAGGGCCAAAGTTCATGCATGGAGTTACTGAGCGAATTTCAGAACTTGTGTATGCTGAGCTCAGAGAAAACTGAAAAAGGGGATATAGAGTTGTCATACTTGCCCTTTAAGCAGAGAGTTTTAGTCAAAAGTATCCTGGATGGCTACCAACCAAAAAGGAATGCTTACTGTCCAGTCGAAATGAAGATTGTGTTAACCGATGAGTTGCCAGTGTACCACCATGCTAGACGCATTGCTTACAGTGAGCAAAAAGTGGTAGACGAACAGGTTAAAGAGTGGCTGGAACAAAAGATCATCAAACCGAGTACTTCAGAGTATGCTTCACCAATCGTTCTTGTGGCTAAAAAGAACGGACAGAAACGGCAGTGTTGCGATTATCGTAAATTAAATGAGAAAATAGTTCGGGACAATTTTCCCATGGTGCAAATGGACAGTGTTATCGAGAAGCTGCAGGGGTCGATGATATTCACCACATTGGATTTGACAAATGGTTATTTCCATGTACCAGTAGAGGTTGAATCACAAAAGTACACCTCATTTGTAACGCAAAACGGGCAATATGAGTTTTTGTTTGTGCCTTTTGGTATTTCAAACTCGCCAGCAGTGTTTTCTCGTTTTATAATGGCTGTTCTCAGGGATCTGATCAGAAACGGTGACGTAGTCGTCTACATGGACGATATTATCATTCCAAGTACAGATGTAGATGAAGGTGTACAGAAGCTTAAAAGAGTGCTGAAAATTGCAGAGCTGAATGGGTTGAAGATAAACTGGTCCAAGTGTCAAATTTTGCAGAGTAAAGTTGATTTTCTGGGGTACATTATAGAAAACGGTACAATTAGACCCAGTGCAGAGAAAACGCAGGCTGTGGCAAAATTTCCAATTCCCTCAGATCGGAAAGGTATCCAACGATTCCTTGGCTTGACCTCATATTTCAGGAAGTTTGTGGATGGATATGCCGTTATAGCCAAACCGTTGTCAGATTTGTTGAGGAAAGATGTGAAAGTTGAATTCAGAGAGTTGCACCAGTTAGCTTTTGAGCAATTAAAAGCAGCTCTTATCAATAAACCAGTGTTGAAGTTATATAATCCTAAATTGGCAACAGAGATTCACACGGATGCGTCAAAGTTTGGTTTCGGAGCGGTCCTTCTACAAAAGGATCCAGAAGATGGTCAGTTGCATCCAGTCATGTATATGAGTCGAAAAACAAAGCCAAGTAAGGAAAAGTATCACTCATACGAGTTAGAGGTTTTAGCTGTCATAGGAGCCCTAACTAAATGGCGGGTATATGTCTTGGGAACCAAATTCAAAATCATCACTGATTGTAATGCGTTCGCCATGACGATGAAGAAGAAAGAAGTTCCGTTGCGAGTTGCTAGATGGGCCATGTACTTCCAAGACTATGACTACGAGATAGAACATCGATCAGGTACTAAAATGCGGCACGTCGACGCACTTAGCCGAGTTGCTTGTTTCGTTCTGACCGAAAGCGTGATGCATCGGCTCAAAGAAGCTCAAATAGCAGACGAGTGGGCCAGCGTAATTAGAACATTGGTAGAAACGAAGGGACATGAAGACTTTTATATATCAAATCAAATATTGTTCAAGGACCCAGATCGAGAACTGATAGTGGTTCCGAGTTCCATGGAAACGGAAATTATACAGATTGCGCACAAGCAAGGCCATTTTTCAGCAAAGAAAACGCAGGATTTGGTGGAGAAATCCTATTTTATTCCAAAGCTGAGGGACAAAGTTGCAAGAGTTGTAGGCAGCTGTGTTGAGTGTATTTTGGTAAATGCGAAGGCAGGACGCCAGGAAGGATATCTGAATCCAATAGATAAAGGCGTTAAGCCCTTAGTCACTTATCACTCGTAGGGCCAATGGAACTCACTAAGAAAAGATACAACCATATCTTAGTAGTTGTCGATGCTTTCTCGAAATACGTTTGGTTGTACCCTACACGTAGCACAGGAGTCGAAGAAGTACTAAATTGCTTAGAGAGGCAGGCTGTCACCTTTGGTAATCCGTTCAGGATTGTGTCAGACCGCGGCGCAGCTTTTACGTCACACTTATTTAAAGAATATTGTGACAAATAAAAGATCCAGCATTTGCTGATCGCTACAGGAGTACCTCGTGGTAACGGTCAGGTCGAAAGGATGCATAAAATCGTAGTGCCAATGCTGTCAAAGATGAGCCTAGAAAGTCCTGGAAATTGGTATAAAAACACGTGGGTAGAGTGCAGCAAATCATAAACAATATTGAACCAAGAAGCACTAAAGTAACACCGTTTAAGCTTCTAACAGGTGTAGAAATGCGTACAGTGCAAGATAATATTTTGCGAGACCTGGTGCAGCAGTCATTAATAGAAGAGTTAGATGGTGAGCGCGATCAGATTCGCCAAGAAGCAAGGGACAATATCCAAATCATTCAGGGCGAAAACAAACGAGCATTTGATGCGAAGAGAAAGGACGAAAAACGCTACAAATTGAACGACTTAGTGGCGATTAGGCGTACACAGTACGGAGTGGGCTTAAAACTGAAAGGAAAATATCTTGGTCCTTATAAAATCGTAAAAGTACACAACCATGGAAGGTACGACGTTGAGAAGATTGGGGAGTTCGAAGGTCCTTTGAGAACCACCACAGTGGCTGAGTTTATGAAGGAGTTTGGGTCAAACTCTACGTCAGGAGGGCCGAATGTAGGAATCAGTAGAGAGCCTGAAGAGCAAGAAGTGAGAGAGACATGAAGTGGCCGTCGTTTCTAACGACTTCGGCTGAGAGAGATCTTATAGAGTAGCGAGCGAGTAAAATCTCGTTAAGGTAGTCGGTGCCGAAATCTCGATCGCTACGCATGCACAGAAACAGAACAGAACTTGTAACTCATTAAAGTTAAAACACACATACATATTTGTAATCCAAAAACCAAATCGATAATACTTTAAATAAATTATAATAATAATATAAACCGTCGTCTCAGGAGTAATTGCATCACTGCGGAATTCCCGGGGCCACATGTATTAGTGTTCTTGCTTCATTAAAGCAGTCTACTAATATCTTTGCGTGTTTATTTAAAGTTTCTGGGAGAATATTCCTATTTTGTGAGAGACATTTATTGGATCTATCAAAGCTTTTCTTAATTTCTTGAAGGTTGGCTTTTATTTGTTGCCATTCCATATCTGTTTTATATCTGCCCTATAAGAAAGTCTTTTTTATGATTTTTTTTTTTTTAAGTTTTGTTTTTGTAATTAGATTGTTTTTTAAGTTTCCTTTTATTCTTTTATATTAAAATATGTGTACATGATTGTATAAACGATTTTATTATACTATTGTATTTATTATTTTATTGTAAAAGAAAGTCTAGCTTATTCGCTAGTTGCTTCAATATTCTGATTATCTCAGCATTGCGTTTATTTATACGCAGTTGTTTATTCTTAATTATTGTAATTATTAATATTCAGTTTTTTAATTTAAATTTTATTATTTATATATATTTAATATTTTTCACTAACTCAAAATTTTCAACAGATTTACTGATTCTGTTATCGTTCATTCATTTACTTTACTTTATTTTTAGAATTTTTTTTTTCCTGCCTTGCTTTATTTATGGTTTTCAGGCCACACTAGTGCAATTAAAAAAATTATGCACCCAGAGCATTGATGAAAAAAATGTATGCGCTCTTAGAAGCGCTTCAATGT
Organism: Drosophila rufa; assembly: GCA_018153105.1. NCBI lineage: Eukaryota > Metazoa > Arthropoda > Insecta > Diptera > Drosophilidae > Drosophila > Drosophila rufa. The sequence continues at coordinate 1,211,333 of JAECXS010000135.1, forward strand.
GTTGGGCGCCGGTGCTGGCTGCACAGGCTGCTTCTATTGTTGGAGGGTCGCCGGTGCTGGCTGCACAAGCTGCTTATATTTCTGGAGGGGCACCGGTGCTGGCTGCACAAGTGTACTCACAGTGCGGTGAGTATAGTGGTCCCTCGCAGTCGGCAGGACAGGTCTTCTTTGGCTTCGTAATTTCATTTTGTTTGGGTGGAGTGGATTGAGTACTATGATTTGCAATGTTTTTTATTGCGTGATCAATTTTTGGTTTTTGTGAGTGGACAATAAATCTTTTACATGTTTAGCTTGTGAGTTTTTGTAGGAAGTCATAAGAAAATATGAGAGCAACAGTTATTATTGCTACTCACGACTTTATTCTTCTGTTCTTTACATTCAGTTTTAATTATTACTAAACCTAAGGCTGAGCAGTCCTCATGGGCAGCGCAGCATTTTGTATACAAATATACATTTATATATTACATATAAAGGGAGTATATATATATATATATATTATGCATAAGCTGCGAAAACGTCGCTAGTGGGACAGAGCGTATTATGCACATATGTAAGCGGTCAATGCATTGGACTAATGCTGACGCGGCTTGCTTGTAGTCAAGGCATTCTGTGCCGATCATATTTCGGGCACTAGGACTGCACTTGAACATGACATATGTTTACACAACAAAGACTAAGTGTCTTTCATACTATATATGAAGTATATAGTATACTGGACATATTGCTGAGTACAGTGAGCTCTCGATATGTGCATACTACACCGATCTGCACCACTACTTGCTCCGTTTTTCGGCTCTTTGTAGTGTGACCGCCAACGTTTCGCTTATAAAGCTGGCCGTGGCTCCTGTATCCACCGTTGCTCTGATTTGGACTCCTCCTATCAGCACTGTTGTGGTCAGCTGTGCCTCCTCCGCTGTTAGGTTACCCATTAGTTTTGCGAGGCAGAGCCTTGCGATCCCTGCGCTGCCAACCGTCGGGAAACGTCCCAGTCTACCGTCCTTCTTCCAATCTTCCCGCATATCCAGCAGAATACTAATCGCTGATTCCGGCATTCTCTCGTCCAGTTGTCTTGCCCTTCGCACCTACGGCAGGTCTGTGATGGGTTCTGCACAAAATCCCTTTGGGCCACCGCTGGTCTCCGACTGGGCTGCGCATTTCCTCCTGTGTGATCTCCCTCATCCTGGCATCTACTGCATACCGCACTCTGGTCTGTCATTTGTGGTTGGTGGGACCTGACCCTGTGGGCAGCGTTTTCCCTCTCGAATTCTTCCAGCTGCTGGTCGAGTTCATTGAACTCGTCGGCTAGTGCCATTGCGGCATCGAGGTCTCTGCAGTCGTAAGGGCGCGTGAATATGCGGAGTGGTGGCGTGCTGTTTTCAAGGATTCGTGCCAGTGTGGACATTTGCAGTGGCATTAGGGTTTGGATCTCCACCATGTAGTCTTTGAACCTTTCGCCGTATCTCTGTTTCCTCTGTCTGACCTGGTCAGCCAGCTTCTCCAAGTAACCTCTGAGCAGGAAGAAATTTTGGAAGTCGTAAATAAATTCTCCCCAGCTTTGCCATAGCTTGTTTTTAGCGATGAACCCCTTTAACGCCTTGCCTTGCAGGAGTTCTGGCATCGCTCTGGGGATCAGGTTCAGGTCGAGGCCGTATGTTGCGACATACCACTCCACTTTCTCTAGGATCTCCAGAGGCATGTCGTTTCCATCGTATTTAAAGTTCTACTCACATACTTGTTTCGCTACCTTTGTGTAGTCTTGCTTGCTAGCTTTCTCCTCCGTGCGTCTCTCCTTGCAGGATTCCCTGCTTCTGCCTGGTTCTTTCATGCTTGCCACATATAGGCTCGCTATTAGGGCTTCCGGGTCTACTAGGTGTATCTTTAAGCTTGGAATTTTTGTGAACTTTTCCTCCAGCTTGGCCAATGTCTCTGCCACCTCTTGGTCTGTTCCGTGTTCTTCTGCGAACTCCGTCAAGGCTTTCCACATGGCGTCGACCGAGCTCTGGATGATCTGGATGCCCAGCAGCTTTGCCACGCCATCGTACTCCTCCCTTTTGACGTTCTTGATAAAGCTTTTTCCCATCTTGCGTTCTTTTCTCTTGACTCAGACAATCACGTTTTGGGCGACAGATATAATGATTTACATAGTTGCTTGGTTTGCTCGCAACTAATGTGTGCGGCTGGCTCAGTATATATTGTGTGCTCGTCCCACCAAATTTGTATTCCGTGATTGCCCAAAGTAAACAGCACTTTTTTAATCTAGCGCCCTCTAGTGGCGCCATCTATATGTCAACTGGTGCGTTAGAATCTGCTATCGTTTATCGACTTCCAGTAAAAATTTCATGACATTTCATCTATTGGAAGTGAGGTTATTGCGTTTTAAGTGTCAGTATGTTTTTGTCATCGGTGCGAAAATGAGCTTCGAACAAAGAGCCAACATTAAATTTTGTTTTAAAATTGGTAAAACTTTTACCGTAACGTTTCAATTGATGAGACAAGTTTATGGCGATGATTGCCTATCCCGTAGCAGAGTGCACGAGTGGTTTCAACGTTTTCAAAGTGGTCGTGAGGACATAAATGACGATGAACATGTGGGCCAACCAAAATCCGTGATCACCGAAAATTCCATCGAAACTGTGCGTGAATTCATAAAAAATCAGCCGAAATCATCATTGAAATTCATGGAAATAGAATTGAACATCTCCAAAACATCGATTTATCGCATTTTGACCGAACATTTGGGCTTACAAAAGGTGTGTGCACGGTTTGTTCCTCACAAATTGACTGACGTCCAAAAATTGACGTCCCAAATCGACGCTTGTGTCCGACTATTTGACAAAAATCACATTTTAACCATCAACCACTCCCCGTATTCACCTGATATGGCACCGTGCGACTTCTACCTTTTCGGAAAAATGCATTTGCCGATGAAAGGAAAGCGTTATGCAGACGTAGAGGCCATTCAAAAGGCTTGCACTAAAACACTCGTTCGACACACTTTTGGACCGTGCAAAACGCTGTATTAAAGCAGAAGGAGACTATTTTGAATAAAATAAATTGATTTTGCCGAAAAAACTATTTGTTCTGTTTTTTTTTTTTTTTTTTTTTTTTTTTTTAGTCCTGTTTACTTTGGAACTCACCTTGTAGATCTCAGTGTTGAAGCCTCAGTCTGGAAGGCTTGCCACTTCAAGCTCCAAACTTCTCGACTTTGCAATCTTGAACTTTCCGCGGACTCGGTTTAACTTTGACTGGTGCCGTTGACGCACTCGCTTGGATTCTGGCACTCGTACTAGTATTTCGTGCGCATGCGTCCTCCGCCTTTTATAAGCTCCGCGTCAGTCCCATTGCTCCTGCCGGCGTCGGTCACGCCACTGGGTCCAAAGTCCGGTGAATGTCGCGTGATCGGGTCCAAAGTCCGGCCCGTCCCATTATTCCTTACGGCGTCTCCTTGTTGGCGGAAAAATTCCACCGCCGTCGATCACGCCACAGAGTCCAAGGTCCGCCTGAGTCCCGCTACATTAGCGGCGTGTCCTTTTTGGCGGCCACCTGCCTCGCCACTCCCCGCCTATTGCTAGGCAGCTTTCCCGCGGCTGCCCTCCCCCTCCCCTTGCCCCGCTTGTTAGTGTATTTACACACTTCGCTGCTGGCGGTGTGCCTCCCCTGCAGACTGCTTTGTGGGGAGTTTCACTTCCAACTCCTCACAAGCTTTATAGTTTTGTCAACACTAAACGTAAGCCTATTACACATCCTTCCCCGCTTTCATTCGAAAATACGACTGAAAACTATGATCAGGATCAGGAATTGCCTTCTTTTGAATCTTCAACGTGTCAAGCCGGTTTATTCGCCAGGTACCGATGGAATTCCAGACTGTGTCCTTAGGTATTGTGCCGAGGCCTTCTAAAATTAGAAACATCCCAATTTCCCCTTATTTAGAAGAAATCATTCGTCATTCCTCTACACAAAAAAGGTAGAAAAGTGGATGCTAACAACTATAGAGGAAACCTAATTTCTCAGCCATTCCAAAAATATCCGAAAACGTAATTACTCTCCATTTGCAGCACCTGTGTGGATCAGTAATTTCTCAATGCCAACAGGTTTATTAAACGAAGATCAACGACAACTATTATAAGATTTCCACAAAAATTGCCAACAGATATGATCTGTAAAGCATTTGACTCCGTCAATCATTGTTAGGAAACTCGACTTAATGGGTTTTCCTGTCGATCTTCTTAGGTGGATTTCAAGTTATCTGAATGGCAGGACGCAAAAGGTCCTCTTTGTAAGGAATCGTTAGGATCCCTTACAATAAGCCAAAGGGAACGCAGGATAGACAGAAGAGAGAACAGTATAAGAGAAAGCAGTAGAAGAGATGGAGTGAGAGCGGAGAAAGGGAGAGAAAGCTTTCAGCAGAGCGGATAGTCAGCGCATAGCGGGACACGGATGCGCTGAGCAAGGAGTTTTGGCGGGAGAGCGGGCCGCTGAATTGGCAGCAGCAGCGCTGCAGAGGATCGGCTGAGCAAGGAGTTTTGGCGGGAGAGCGGGCTATAAGAATTACCTGAGTTATAGATATATTTAAGAATAAAGGAATTTTTTTTTATCCACGATGGTGAGTACCAGCTGGATATACAAATTAAACAGGGAAGAATTACTGGCGTATAGCCAGGAGTTCGGCCTTGAATTGGCAGGGAACGTAGACGAGTTACGCAGAGGGTTCGTTACGTGGGCACGAGAACAGCTCGTGGACCCAGCGCACATAATCAGATTTACAGAATTAGCGGAGCGTCACCAGTTAAGGCGTCTACGAGCAGTGGGCAACAGGAAAGACCCGCTGCTTCTAAGCCTCAGGTGATGATTTCACAGGGAGACATTCTAAATGCCAGTTTCAAGGAACAGGTACAGATAGATATCCCAGCGTACAGCCAAAAACAGGATATTATAGCCAGGCCACAAGCACCTGACTATTCTAGAATAGCGGCTAGGGTAAGGGAATGGAGTTTTCGGTTCGATGGGGCAGCGAAACCGCTAGAGTTTTTAGAGCAGGTGGAGTGGTCAGCGGAGACGTACGGTCTCGAGCTAGACCTGCTTCCTAGGGCGATGCCCGAACTGCTTCAGGGAATAGCCTTGAAATGGTACGTGGCAAAACAGCGGCTCAGGGCCGCCGAGTGTGCGCAGTCAAGATCAGTAAGAATCTAGCAGAGCAGTAACGCAGTAAGTAGGGATTGGGGCAGAGGGGAAAAGAAAAAGACAATGTTGTAAGTGTTAGGTTATTTTACTTATTTTATTTTCGTTTTCTCTTCTTTTGTGGGATAACGCAGGAAAAGCAGAAATATGAGCAGCAGCGACGGACAAGGTGAGGTCAGATGCGGCGAGGAGCCGGTAAGGGGCGAGGAGCCCAAGTCCGCAGGCGGGAAGCCTGCCAGGGGAAGAGAGCCCGGCGGTAGGAGGGGCGAGAAGCCCAAGTCCCCAAGCGGGAGGCCTGCCAGGGGCGGAGAGCCCGGCGGTAGAAGGGGCGAGAAGCCCAGAAGGAGGGGCGAGAGGCCCAGCAGGGGGGGCGAGAAGCCCAATAGGTCGCGGCGAGGCGGAAAGCCCACGCGCGAGGGCGAGAAGCCCAGTGAGTGTGAGGGCGAGAAGCCCAGGGGGCACGCGGGCGAGGAGCCCATGGAGGCGACAGGCGACACGCCGGAGGTGCCGCAATATAGGCGGCAGGCCAGGCCGCCGACGCCACCACGGCCTTCGGCTACGCAGAAGCCGAGGGAGGAGGAAGTGGTGGTGATAAGCGAGGACGAGGACCAGGCCGAAGAGGAGGAGGAGGACGAGGGATACACGGTGGAGGCAACCCAGGATCGGAAGTACAAGAATGGCTTCTGGGTGCACTCCATCGTGTATAAGATCTCCTGGAAGGAGAAGGTAATAGTACCTGGCGATGCGTCAGGGTGGCGACTGGATGAGATCCCGGACCCCGACGCCGTCGAGAGGGCCGCCAAGAGGGCAGCCGAGAGAGCTGCACCAGCAGAGGCGGCAGCGGTGGCCACAGCTGCGAGGGCGGCGGCAGCCGAGAGAGCTGCAGCAGCAGAGGCGTCAGCAGAGGCGGCAGCAGCCGAGGCGGCAGCAGCAGAGGCGGCAGCAGCAGAGGCGGCAGCAGCAGAGGCGGCAGTAGCAGAGGCGGCAGCGAAGGCTCCGTATGAGCGGCAGGACCAGGTCGAGGAGGAGCTGCGGATGCTGGTGGAGGAGGAGCTGGAGGCGTGGGTGTCGCAGCTAGAGCTGGACTGGGACGTGGAGCAGCCGCAGCAACAGCAGACCCCACAGCCGCAGCTAGGTCAGCAACAGCAGACCCCACAGCCGCAGCTAGGTCAGCAACAGCAGACCCCACAGCCGCAGCTAGGTCAGCAACGGCTCCCGAGACAGCAGCCTCCACCTCACCAGCAGCAGCAACAACAACAGCAGTATCTGCAGCATCCGCAGCAACGTCCTCAGTGGCCGATGGACCAGCACTGCGCGCCTCGGTGGGGGGCCGGAACAACATCCTCGGGACCCCAGGGGGTATCGGCAGCAGGCGGAGCCGCACCCCCCGAACGAGCAGCAGTCCCCGGGTGACCCATGGACCTATGGCCGTCACCCGGTCATGGGGTCATGGGCCCAACAAGTCGAGGAGGCGGAGAGAGAAGAGCGGCCAGGCGGGACGCAGCGAGCGGGCTGGCAGCTGGAGTGGCGGCGGGTCGAGCAGCGAAATTGGCCGCCCGAGGTGCGGCGATCGGTGAGGAGGCGGCAGGAGACGTACGGAGTCGGAAGACGGGCAGCTATCGTGCTGAACCTGCCCGAGGGGAGGTTCCGCATCCGGCTGGGCAGAGGAGGCGACGTGCGGGTATTCCAGCAGGTGGAGCCGTGAGGAGAGTGAAGTAGAAATAAGTTGATGTAATTTGGGTTAAGTAGCATAATAAGTAACATAATGAAGGGAAATAAATGAAGTAAAAGGACTGGATGGGCGTTTGGTCAGGGAAGGGCGTTGAAGGGGGGTTAAGGAGAGTGGAGAGAGAGGTGAAGGGGGAACTTACCGCGTTTTGCATTTAAAAAAAAAAAAGGAAGGGAAAAACAAATACTTTTTTTGGAAAAAAAAAGGTAAACAATGTTGGTTAGGTAAATCAGCTGGTGGTTAACCGAGCGTCGAACTGGTTCCGAAGGGAACAGCTGAAGATCGCCCGGTTCACGAACGAACCAGTACACTTGACCGGTTCACTTCAGGGCGGGAACGGACGGAAATTTGAATGGGGGACAGCAGAAGAAGAAGAAGAGGGTTTGGGGATTTTTTTTTTGTTTTTGCCGAAGAAGGGGGGGAGTGTAAGGAATCGTTAGGATCCCTTACAATAAGCCAAAGGGAACGCAGGATAGACAGAAGAGAGAACAGTATAAGAGAAAGCAGTAGAAGAGATGGAGTGAGAGCGGAGAAAGGGAGAGAAAGCTTTCAGCAGAGCGGATAGTCAGCGCATAGCGGGACACGGATGCGCTGAGCAAGGAGTTTTGGCGGGAGAGCGGGCCGCTGAATTGGCAGCAGCAGCGCTGCAGAGGATCGGCTGAGCAAGGAGTTTTGGCGGGAGAGCGGGCTGCTGAATAGCAGCGCTGCAGGGGGTATAAAAGAGCGAGGCAGGAGTCAGTTGGGGAATCAGTTGGAGAGTCAGTCGGACAGTTAAGTGTGGAGTTAAGTCGTCGGTGAACAGTGACCAGTGCTAGTGCTAGTGAAAGCGACTCCTTGGGAAACGAGCCAAGGATCAGTTCAGGGGACAGCAGAGCAGAGCAGTAACGCAGTAAGTCTTTGGGAGGATTCCCTTTGACCAAACGAGTCCAGTTCACAACTTTCTTCCATCTCGTACTTTGTAAGTGCCCAGGCGGACGGTGAGTTTGCCAGCGCGTCAGCTTAGCGGGAGCATCTGGAGCGTGCAGCACCAGAGTATCTAGCGGAGCGAAGCTTAGCGAGAGTATCCGAGTGCGGGTAGCACCGGAGTATCAAGCGGAGCGTAAGCGCGGCGTGATCACCCAGACGGCGTTGGCCGGCGAGTCGGGCGTGAACTAATTGTTAGAGGTAGGGCGTCTTGTGCCCCGCTTAAGACAGGTGTGGTAGAAAAGAGGTGCAACTCCCAGTTCAAATATATATTATATTACTTAATTCTAAACCCCGAAGTTCTTATTTTGGCACAGTGCCCAACAAATATAAATTTGTTGCAGCGAATCCTGGACGAGACTGAGCTATCCCGGCCCGATCGTTACATCTTTAAAAGCAACTTGTCGAATGTTCTCCTGGTGACCTCTGGGTCTGACCCACCTGGCTCCCTTACTTTTTACATTATTTATTAACGACTTTCCCAAAGTTTTGACTAACTCAAGAGTACTCATGTATGCTGACGACGATAAATTTTGCGTGCAATACAAGGCAGTCGCTCGCCAGTTAAATTTACAAACAGATATTAATAACTTTTTAAAATGGTGCAGTGCAATCTTACTAAGCCTAAATGGCTAAGCCTAATGGCAAGCTGATTTCATTCTCACGTGTCTCTCCCAAGCTTGCGACTTATACGCTGAACTGCGATTTGGGTATCCGCCTAGATCCTAAACTGGAGTTTATTGATCATATTTATTGCATTGTGAATAAAGCCAGGGGTGTGCTTAGATTTATTAAACGGTGGTTGAAGGAATTTGATAACCCCGAAGAATAACGAAATGCCTCCCAGTCCGGAGGATTGTGGGAGGCTGCCTTATCGCTCTCTAATAAACGCGCGCCTAACTTTTGAAGAACTCAGCACAGCTCTTATCGACATAAAAACGATCCTAAACTCGCGACTTAGAAGGACTCACTTCATGTCACTTCCTCGTTGGCAACTCCTTGCGTGCGTTGCCCTGAAGATCCAAAGGCGGAAACATCGCCTGCTTTGAGCGATGGAAAAGAATTTTTGAAATATATATATTATTGTCAATCGCTTTGATTAAATGATGCAATGGAACTTTTTAAAAATGACGAACAATCTAATCAAAGCGATTGACAATAATATATGTATATATTTAAACAAAATTATTTAAGTAAGAAAAGTTACAAAAATTAATTATTATTTATTACTTATTATTTATTATGTTTATATTTTCAACTTAATTTGTTCTTATAAATTTTGATTTCCTTTAAAATTTGTTTAACTAATGAAAAACGAGTAAAAATAAAATAAAAAGAAGAACAAAATGTCTATTTTTTTGCGACTGCGACTGCTGTTGACTTCCAAAAGTCGCACTTGCTGCTGCCAGCGACTTATGCTTACGATCGAAAGCAACAGCTACCAAAATCAGAAGCAACCAACAGTCGAGAGAATAGTTTTTCGCGACTGCGACTGCCGACGACTTCTGGAAGTCGACAGTTGGTGCTGCTTCGACTTACGCTCACGATCGAAAGCAACAGCAAAGCAGAATGCAAAAAAACGAAAACCGGCGACTGTTGCTGCTGTTTGATTTTGGTCGCTTTTTCATTTTTGCCTTTGCTTCGACTGCGACTTCTGTTTATTTCGGAAGCAGAAGCAGAAGAAACTGTTCATTTTAAGAAGTCGCTCGCAGTCGAAGCAGTGGAAAGCAAAAATATTGCGACTTCTGCTACTTCGACTGCAGTTTTTTAAATACTGGTTACCTTATCCTCGTACTTTAGTCTCTTCCCATCCAAATAAGGGTACGTGAGCGGCCACGCCGAAGTGCGAAAGTGGCGTGCTGCGTCTTTTCAATGTTAAGCGCAATATTCCATCAGATGCCCAACATTCTGGGCACGACTGGAAGCCGATGAGGGGGTGCTGTCTGCAGCTAGAAAAGTAGTGTCATTTGCGGAGGTGGCTGCCCTCAACTTGATCTTCAGGCCACACAGCAACATGAGATTCAAAGGAGAGCCCAAATGTAAATTAGATGGGTGTCTGGGTCTCCTGGCTTTTTGCAAAATAAACCGAGTAAAGCGTCTCTCCAGATCGCCTGCAAATGCTTCAATAATTGCGGTGTCGCTTTGAGCCCAAGTACCATCGCTTCATTTAAGGGAAACCCTGGGAAAAGGCTGCCTTTCTAGGTTGGGGGTGCAATTCCACAAAGCAAACCCATGATCCTGGTAAGGATCGATGGAAATGAGATGATTTAGCCGATCGAGTTGGAACAAGGTGGTAGACAACGTAGCCATTGGTAGCATGGTCACAAAGACACGTAGACGAAGACAACGTGCCTCCACAACGCTGGATAATGGGTCGTATTGAAGCTTCTACCCCAGGCAAGGATCGTCTAGTCAGAGTGGCTGACACTCGCACAACGACGGGCATCGGTCAACACAGGAAATATTTCTACTTAATCTTTTCTTAATTAACTTATATAATCTGTTTGAGGCAGTGACCGGGAATCATTATAAGTGAAATAATATAAATCAATATTTAATGATTACATCATTTCAATTTCAATGTTATTTTATAATGTTTTCCTAACGCTACAAGTTGATAGCTTATAATTAGTGCGATAGTCACATAGGAAAAATTAACATAAATACAGGTTTGAATTACAATTTTGAATCATAAGTTTGAATAAAAATCTTAAAGTTACACTTAAACACTAAAGGCTAATGAAAAGGTGTAGACGAACAACAGTTAGTTTAAGGTTTTATTCTTTTTATTATTTCACTTCTTTTCTTCGTTATTGGCTGCGTTCGACTGACTCCTCGCTCTCTCTGCGATCTGCATCAACCCCCGTTTTGGTTCAGAGAGCGATGAGAGCGAGAGAGGAGAGAGAGTCAAGAGAGCGCCTTAACAGCTCTGTTAGCTTAACATTATCTCTAGTATTGCACAATGTGTTTATATTTATCTTAACTATTAATTAAGTCTATGTTTTAAGTAATTATAGATAATAAGTTATTATAAGTACATAAGTAGGTAGGTAAGTAACTATATAAGTATGTAAGTAAGTATATAAGTAAGTATATAGGTATGCCATCCTGCTACAATTCGGGCATCCTGACATTTTAAGATCCCCTGATCTTATGGGAATTACATTCGATTAATATTTACATTTTTTTTTTTTTCTTTACAATTACATAGGTATGCTTTGCATGTTCATCATTTTTGTCCTATCCAATGCCTAATATTCTGACTACTCCAGATACCTTGATAAGGATTACGTGTTAGCTGAAAACCTTCAACATCTTTTATCAAAAACCTATCATTTCTTAACACTTTGTCTATCACGTAAGGACCCTTGTGTTTTGGTATAAGCTTCCTTGCCACTCCCACTGTACTATCAAAGTTCTTAACCATTATATAGTCTCCTTCTTTGTATTTCGTACTATCTTTTCTACCTTGATTATACCTTCTTTCATTATCATTTTGTAATATTTTCTGACTCTCTGATCCTTTATTCCTAATTTCTTCTAAGTTCCTAACATAGTTTATTTCATTTAATTCTTCTAATTTCTCTTTTAATTCATCAATAATCTGTCCTTTTTGTTCCACCCCAAATAACATCTTGCTTGGCATTTGCCCAATACTTCTTTGTTTTGTATTGTTTAACGAATATTCTACATCTTCTATAACTGTATCCCAATGCAATCCTTTTTCTGAATCTGCTAACTTCGCTATCATTGGCCCTAAGATACGATTAACTCTTTCCACTTGTACATTCGCTTGGGGTGAACCAGTTGCAATTTTGACATGCTTAATATTGAATTCATCCATAAATTTTGCAAAGTCTTCCGACGTAAAGCAACTACCCCTGTCAGAAACAATGCACGTTGGCCTGCTATATGATCTAAAATAATCTCTTAACGCTACCATAACCTCTTTAGTATTTGTCGTTTTCGTTGTATATAACCTTACAAATTTAGTGAAGCCATCTATTACTACAAAAATATGTTTCTTCGATCTTCCAGAATCCACTGGTCCATAATGATCAATGTGGATTATTTCAAATGGAGAATTTCCCTTAGGAATACTATGCAACATTCCTTCTAACTTTCCAGACTTTGGTGAAAACGCAACACATCTCAAACAGTTTTCAATATGTCTAACAACTTTCTCTTTAGTATTGGGAAACCAATACGTCCTAACAATAGCATCCATAACCTTATCTCTTCCTAAGTGACCTAATTCATTGTGATACTTATACAAAATTTTCTCCTCCATTTCCCTTGGTACATAAAACAGTAATCGTCCATCATTTGCTTTCCTATACACTACTCCATTTCTTATTTCAAACATTTTGTCTTCCGTTTTCTCCAACCTTTTTCTTATCTCTATAAGCTTTTCATCCTTATTCTGGCAAATAATCAAGTTATCTTCAAAACTATTAGTCTCCACCACAAATATGCTCGTATTCCTACTCAACGCATCCACATGTTGCATGTGTTTTCCTGCTTTATGAACCAACTCAAAATCATATTCAAGCAACTCTAATGCCCACCTTGCAATCAGAGTATTCAATTCAATTCTGTTTAACGTTAATGTCAACGAATTGCAATCCGTAACAATTCTAAACCTTTTTCCATGCACATAAATTCGAAATCTTCGTAAAGCATAAATGATCGCTAATGTCTCCAACTCAAAACTATGGTATTTTGCTTCGTCTTTTGTCGTAGCTTTAGAAAAATAAAATATTAGATGTAACCTTTTATCATCCTTTCTTTGCAGCAATACCGCCCCAAATCCTTGAGCACTTGCATCCGTATGCAACTCTATTTAACTCATTGTCTTATTCAGCTTTCTGTAATCTACACATAATCTTAAATCTCCTGTTTTCTTTTTCACTAACACTATTTGAGACGCGTACTCTGACTCACTTGGCCTAATTATTCCCTTTTCCAAATATTCATCTAATATAACTTGTAATTTTTCCTTTTCCGTATAAGCCAACCGTCTGGGCGAACAACTAAATGGTTTGGAGTCCTCTAACCTCAGTGTTATTTCGCACTTTACCTCTGGTTCATTAGGTCTATCTTTATAAACATAACTACTTTGAACCATATTGATAAACTGACACCTAACATTATAATCAACTTGTTTACCTATTTTGTAATCAATCGATGCGTCCCCTATATCAATGCAACCTAATTCCCTTTCCACTATATTTATATCCGACTCAAATAACCTTTTCCTCTCGTTAATTGACTGATTTTCTTTATTAACACCTGCTTTCTCACTAACAACTTCACTAACCATTGCTTCTTTGCTAACACTATCACTAATATCTGCTTCTTTGCTAACACTATTAATAATATCCGCTTCTTTGCTAACACTTTCACTAATATCCGCTTCTTTACTAACCTTACTAACAACATCACTAACAATCTGCCTTTCTTCACTGATTTTGCCAACAATTTCTCTAACCATATCGTTTTTTCACTAATGTTACTAACAATGTCGTTATTCATGCTTTCCACCGTAACCATTTTCAAGGTATCCAAGTTCAAGTTTATATTACATGCTTCCATGAAGTCTCTTCCCAGAATTACATCATGACTCATAGATTTATTTGCCACAATAACTAAATGAAAATGTACTTTATTTTGATTTTTCATAACATAACATAATATTTTTCCAACGGTTTCCAAGTAACTATTATTTAATCCATGATATAAACTTAAAACTGGTAATTTCTGCGTATTTCCTGGTACTTTAGCTGTCTTAATGAAAGAAATTGGGCTTCCTGAATCTATGAGGCATTCTGTAATCATTTTATCATTAGAACTATTCATAAAATTAATTTAAAAAAATCGTACATAATTGTTGCTGCTCTTGTTCTTGTTCTTCAAGCACGTCGCTACGAAGTGCCCCATCTCGTCGCATGCGTAGCACGATCCTTTCTCTCGCCTTGGTTTTCCACATTCCTTGGCCCAGTGTCCCCTAGCGTTGCAGTTAAAGCACCGCATCTCGTTGTCTTTATTGGTGTCCATCGACGCTTCCTTCTTCTTGACCACGTAAGCTTTGGACGAACTCGTTTTGGGCAAACTCACTTCAGCAAATGCCCGCTTAATGTGCCCAACATTAGCGAAACATTGTATACGTGCTTGATTGCGCAATCCTTGGTTCGGAATACCTTCGACAATGCAGCTCAATAGCTCTTCTTCGTCTATGTTGATACTTTGAGCAAGCTTCACCTTATCATCGGCATAACTACCAAACGCCTCACTGACCAGCCATGTACGTCCCTCGAATTTGCGCCTTGCCTCCAGCTTTGAAGTTTTTTCGCCAAACATTACGAACAATTCGGCACACAGCTCTTCTAATGGTAAAAGCACACGCTCTGGACTTGCATGTAACCACATGTTAGCTTTGCCTTTAATTTTGCTGACCAAAAGCATTTTCTTATACTGCCCGCCAATTCCATAGATTTCAGCAATGTTATTCATTTGTGTAATCCATTTGCGCGAGTTACGAGTGGTGGAGTCGCTATCCTAGAAGATCCAGGGGGCCCAAGGAATGTACTTTATATATATATAATCGTACGGAGAAACATCTCAATATATGATGTTCTTTCGTTGAAGTTCCAAATCAGAATGTTTATTAAAAGAATCGGTTGGCTTCGCTAAGGCTCGGCCCAATCCTAAGAAATGCTTGTGTAAGCATTTCTGTACAAAGGTTTTATATGTGTGTGTATGTCGATGAGTGCAATGTTCCAGATACTATTCAGCTAAGTCAGGCCGGATGTGCCGACTAGCTGGATTTCGTTGTGACGGTGGAGTGGGGAGCACTGCCGGTAGCTCTGCCGGTAACTCATCCCCCCCCAGATTGGAGCGACGGCCATAAGGAAGGGATGGTCGCCGTGACAACAGGAGAAACTTCTCGGGGTTGAGTCCATATGATGGTCTTGGTTTTTCCTTTCCACCAAGTGATGATCAGGGCCAGTGTTAATAATCCAGTAATGCTGTATATGACGACTGTGTGTTGTTAGGTGACTTGTTTCGTTGATATTATTCTGTTTCCCAGGTCTATGTCTTGTAGGTGTAATTTGTTTAGTGTTATCTTTTGGGTTCCACGGTTTATTAAAATCGCCTTGGGAGGTGGGAGGAAGATTTCCAAGTGTTCCGTGGCAATTGTCTCCGTGCTATCGTATGTTATATCATTGAGAGTAACTGTGCAGTTACTGTGTGTTATGATAGCCGATCTATGTATGGTGGTGTTTAGCCCGCAAGTGGTGTTTACTTTGATGTCTTTTCCATTGAATACAAATATGTAGCCTTCCTCTGGTTCGAATATGTCCGTAGTTTCGTCGAATTCCTGTACGTCACAGGTTTCTGGACTTATTTTATTCAGTAAATTGTTTAGGCATTTTTGTGTTACTGAATGTAGGATTGTATCTTTCGGTTTTTTACAAAACATTGTTTTGTTAATCGTTATGCATTTAGAGTTAAATTCTTTTGTAGATTCATTATTATGAGCCACGAAATTTGGTGCCTTTATGAACTTATTGCCTTTTATGGGTAGCGAAACTATTCTGTAGAATTGATATTGATTCTTTTCATAAATGGGTAGCTTAAGATTAAATACAATGTGTTTATTTCGTACAATGGTTTCTAGTCTAACAATCGAGAGGATATCCTCTTCTAAGGATAGATTTATTTTCTGTGTTGAATATATATTTCTTATTTTCTCTATTTCTTGTTTGTCGAATATAAATTTAGGGATAATGTATGCTCTTGCAAACACAAGACTTTCTGCAATGTTTTGGATTAAATTATCTAGGACATCTATATTAAATGATATTCTGTTTAGGTATTGGAGTGTTCGTAAATTATTGTTTTCGTTATTCATTTCCTTAAATATAGAATTTTGTAGGTTTTTGAAGAAGTATTTAATAGTTTGTTGTTCTCTGTTAATGTGATCTGTGATATTTGTAAACCTGATTAAGATTTCGTGGTTTAAATGGTTCTGAGTTATAATTTCTGATTCAATTTTGTTCTGGTCTGTTTCCAATGAGTTTATTCTTTTAAAAATTTCGTCTGCATCTGTATTATCCATATTTCCGGATATTTCTTTTATAACTGAGCCTAGCCCATTTATTAGTCCTCTTCTCATTCTACTTTGTGGAGTAATGTTGTTTAGCTTGGATTTGAGATTATTCATTTTTATCTTAAGGATTTCTACAGACGGATTGAATATTGGGGCTATGCGTAGGTTGTTTATTGTCTCTTCTAGTATTAGGGTACAGTTTTGGTACTCCTCTATATTGATGACGTGGGTGATTGATTTATGATTGTGCTCTATGAATGCTTCTGCTAGGTGGATGGTCGCCAATGGCTGTGAACCATTGAATTCATGAAAGTGGATGTGTGCTTTTACAAGCATCAGCCTGAAGGAAGAAATGAGTAAAAGAAAAGAGTGTGATTGAGATGATTGGTGAAGTGAGGTTATGAGGGTTGGGAAGGTAATTCCACAGTCTCGTTCGGTGAATTTACTTGACCAGTCTCGCTTACTGAACTTGTACAATTCTTCACTAATCTTCTGATTTTGGCTTTATGGAGTTTCTGTCCTTTAGTGGTTGTAAAAGTCGTGTGTCTGTTTGCGAATACTCTATGTTTGGTAAATCTCGCGGTTGTTTTGTTCCTCCTGTTTTCTTTTCGAAACACCGTGTCTCCTTGATTTAAAGGTCTTGGTTCGGTCCTGTCTTGATTTAGTTTACCTATTCTTGTTTGTGCTGTTTTATTAAGGATCTGTTCAATTTGCGGATACAATTTTTGCTGATATTCATTTAACTTTTGCAAGTAATCATGGTTGTCATTAAAATGTATTGTTTTCTCAAAAATATGTGTCCGACCTGTGAATAACTCGAGCGGAGTTAGGTTAGTGGTTGAATGGATTGCATTATTATAAGTCATAATTGTCTCTGTAATAATTGTCTCATGGTCTAGGCTTAATCTTTGTTCCTTCTTGGTTGTTAATATTATTCGAAAAATTTCTGTGAGAGTAGAGTGAAGACGTTCTACGGGGGAGTTACTCGATGATTGCTGGAAGGAAGTAACGTGAGGAGTAATGCTGTATTGGGTAAGAAAATCTTGAAACATAACTCCTGAAAATTCTGCACCCTGATCAAAAACGATTTTTGAGGGGATGCCGAATTGAGAAAAGAATGTTTTCAAGCTCTTGATTACACAAACGGTATTTCTATTTGTCAGGATGTAAGCTTGAGCGAATTTAGAAAACTTGTCTATTATAGTTAGGTGCAGGTTGTGGTTGATGGTGTAAATATCGATATGAATTATATCTAAAGGTCTTTTAGGTATTTCCGTTAACTGGAATGACACTTTAGGTGGGTTTCTATCTGAAAATTTGCATTATCTTCTATGTTGCAGAGATAAGCAGGTTGTGTGGGGTTCTGTCTGGCACTATTATTAAAAGGGTTATTATGGTTTGAGGTCGAGGGGTGTTAGAGTCATGTCTACGATTGTCATTGGAACTGTTGTTGTTCCTGTTGTTGCTGTCACGATAGTTGCTACGCCGATTATTCTCATAACGGTTGTTATTATTTCTTGAGTTACGGTTGTTATTATTTCTTGGGTTATTATCGTAACGACGGGAGTACGACCTATCTCGGTCGTGTGAATTATCTCGTTGTCTATAATTGGTTTGTGAAAAAAATGCTTGTTCTGCCCTGCATATTTGATATGCCTTGTTTAGAGTGTTAGGTTTGCGTGATCTGACAGCGGTCCTGAGTGGTTCTCTAAGTCCTATGAAAAATGCGTTTAGGCAAATTTCGTCATACAATTGTTCGTTGTTGTCTGTAGTGTCTTCGAGTGTGTCATCCGAATTAGTCAGGGACAATAACTGATCTCTCAATCGGGCTATACCGAAGTATAGTTGTCCGACTGAAGAATTTGGCGGGAAAGTTTGTATTTCCCGTATCAGCATAGCTACTGTTTTCTTAGGAATGTAAATATTCCTAAGGTTGGATTTAATGTGGTCCCATTGTAATCTGGTCCTAGCCAAAGTTAGAGCTTCGCTTGCTTTTCCTTTGATCTTGTTCCGAATGGCTCTCATGAGTAAGACACCATAAGGTGTTTGATCTGCACCCCTAATAAGCATTATAATTTCCTCAACGCTATCAATGAATTCGTCTAAGTTGCCTGGGGGACCTTCATAGGTAGATAACTGTTCAATAAAAGCGAGTAGGTCTTTAGGTTTTAGGTCAGTGGTTATGGTAGTATTGGTGTTAATGGTTGGAGCCATTGATTGAGGTCTGGAAGATGCGGGTGGAGTTTCCATGATGTTAATAGTGCTGAGGTCTAACTCTGGTGCTATTTCTTCAATCGATGCTAGGCTGTTACTACTTCTGAGTCCTAATCTAGTCCTAACTCTTTCTACTGTATTGGGTTTTGGCATTTATATATAATTGGTTTACTTGGAGAAGATGTAAGATTTTTTTTTTTTTTTTTTTTTTTTTTTATATATGTGGGTGTGTGTTCTTAAGATTTACTTCTGTGTGTATATGTATATATATTTCTATAGTCTATCTATATAGTTTTTGTAAAATAAGAGGATTATTATTTTTTATATTAATTGGTATAGTTTGGTGTACTTATGTTAGTAGTCAGTGTTGGTGTTCTGTGATACAAATTGTTGAGCTTATCTGTAATGTAGTGTTATTTAGTACTTTTCATGAAAGGTAAAATATCAACTGAATATATATATATGTTATAGTGCTGATGTATAAATGGTAATATTTATCTTTAGCGTATTCTTTTCCTTGTTGTGTGTATATAATTTTTTTTTTATTTCGTTCAATATAGGTTTGAAATATTTGATATTGGCCAATTAAAAAAATTTGCGTTTTCAATTTCTCTCAGTGTATAATTTTGTTCGAATTCGGCCGTTGCTACCAGCTAGTCAGATTTGACTTGTTTATGTCTGCTACAAAGTGTAAGCATTTATTTTTTTTTCTTTTAAGGGTGTCGGGTGTCGAGCGAGGGACTACTCGACTGTGGACATTGTTGTTGGCCGAACTGGTTGCGGTATGTGTTTATTGTTGTTCTTTTTTTTTTTCCTTTCGCTGACCGTATGTACTTTATCCGCGATGGATGATCCCATACATTGGCTTTGCGAAGTAATTGGGTTCTATATGCATATGCTCGTGTGGGGCAGGGTATTGGTATATAGGTGTGTATAATTTTTGTATATATGTAATTTTTATAAATTTTCCGTTGCTATCCGTATGTACTTTATCTGCGATAGATGATCCCATACATTGGAGTTGCGGTGGAATTTTGTTTTGCATGCATATGTATAAGTAGATGTGTATAATTTTGTATATATGTAATTTTTATAAATTTTCCGTTGCTATCCGTATGTACTTTATCTGCGATAGATGATCCCATACATTGGAGTCGCATTGGAATATTTGTAAAATTGTATATATATTTTTTTCGTTTAATTTAAATGTTTAGTATTTGATTTTTTTTTTTTTGAATTTTAATGTATTCCAACGCCAAATTTCTCTCAGTGGGTATAGTCAGCGATTGACTTGGCGCACTATGTTTTGTGTGCATTTTATTTGAGTTAAATGTACTCGCGCATGTAGGCACTGAGAAAAATTCTGGGCGTGGTTGTACGTGTACATGTGGAATTCAAAAATTTGTCTCACTTGCGTGTATTTTCGTTAAGTATTGGGATTTAGTATATATTGATTTTTTTTTGATTTTTTTATTTTTTTTTTTATAATAATTTTGCTTTGCACACCGGCGTTAATTAGACACTTCTTGATTTTTATTTGAATACGCAATTTTCTTTTATTTTGTGTATTTTTCCTGGCCATTTTTGTTTTAAATTTTATAATTTATTTTCTTTGTAGCACTTGTAACACTTATATTTATCCATTTGCTTACATGGGTATTAGGTACAGGAACGTAGTAGGCATTATAATCCTTTTGTTCGCCTTCGGCTGCGCCAGTTACGAGTGGTGGAGTCGCTATCCTAGAAGATCCAGGGGGCCCAAGGAATGTACTTTATATATATATAATCGCACGGAGAAACATCTCAATATATGATGTTCTTTCGTTGAAGTTCCAAATCAGAATGTTTATTAAAAGAATCGGTTGGCTTCGCTAAGGCTCGGCCCAATCCTAAGAAATGCTTGTGTAAGCATTTCTGTACAAAGGTTTTATATGTGTGTGTATGTCGATGATTGCAATGTTCCAGATACTATTCAGCTAAGTCAGGCCGGATGTGCCGACTAGCTGGATTTCGTTGTGACGGTGGAGTGGGGAGCACTGCCGGTAGCTCTGCCGGTAACTCGCGCGCATGTTTCTCCAGAATATTCTGTCAGCACCTCGGTTGCCATGCGCAGCGACATTTCCGACGCTTGGGTCTGATTTCCCTCGAATTTCGGCTTTTCAGCGTTGCCACTCTTCACTTTGCGCGCATTGTTACTCGCCTCGCCGTTTATCGCGTCCTTCCTTATGCCGCCAACTTCGTTTTTGCGATCGCCACTTGTACAGTTTCTGTTCAACTCGCCTTTGCGTTTGCCTTCTCCGTTGTCATTGTTGTTGTTCTTGCCATTGTCGTTGTTGTTGTTTTTGCCATTGCCATTTTCGCCGTTGTTGTTCTCGCCGTTGCCGTTGTTGTTGTTCTTGCCGTTGCCGTTGTTGTTCTTGCCGTCGTCGTTGCCGCCATTGTTGTTATTTTTGCCATTGCCGTTGCCGCCGTTTTTGTTCTTGCCATTGCCTTTGTTGTTGATCTCGCCGTTGCCGTTGTTCTTGCCGTTGTCGTTGTTGTTGTTGTTATTTTTGCCATTGCCGTTGCCGCCGTTTTTGTTCTTGCCATTGCCTTTGTTGTTGATCTCGCCGTTGCCGTTGTTCTTGCCGTTGTCGTTGTTGTTCTTGCCGTTGCCGTTGTCGTTGCCGCCATTGTTGTTGTTTTTACCATTGTCGTTGCCGCTGTTTTTCCGTTCCTCTTCGCCGCTATCTTCGTCCGACATTTCCATTCCATACTCGCTGTTCGTGCCTCCGTCGTATTCCATATTCTCGCAATTATTGTCCTCTCCGTCTTCGCCAAAATTTTCGTTTGAATTTGTCTCGTTCTCGTTGCCGCCAAAATCGTCCGCATTTTCTTCGTTGCCGTTGTCTCCATATTCGTTTGCCTTTTTTTCGTTGCCGTTGTCGCCAGTTTTGTTTAAATGCTCGTTGTCGTCTTCCTCGGAATTGCCATGTTCCGACATGTCTTCAATCATTTTTTTCATTTCCATTGGTAACGCATTTAAACGCATAATTAATGTTTATTTGGTGCCAGTAGTTGGTTTATTTACTTAGCCACTTTTTAAGCTGCGCAATTGAAACGTTTCCGAGTTACATTTTAGCGTGTAATCGACCACTTCTGATATTGTAGACGAACAACAGTTAGTTTAAGGTTTTATTCTTTTTATTATTTCACTTCTTTTCTTCGTTATTGGCTGCGTTCGACTGACTCCTCGCTCTCTCTGCGATCTGCATCAACCCCCGTGTTGGTTCAGAGAGCGATGAGAGCGAGAGAGGAGAGAGAGTCAAGAGAGCGCCTTAACAGCTCTGTTAGCTTAACATTATCTCTAGTATTGCACAATGTGTTTATATTTATCTTAACTATTAATTAAGTCTATGTTTTAAGTAATTATAGATAATAAGTTATTATAAGTACATAAGTAGGTAGGTAAGTAACTATATAAGTATGTAAGTAAGTATATACAAAGGTAGCTTTTTTTTTTTTTTTTTAAGTTAAGTTGATATTTTGCAGGTGTAATGTAAGCTTTGACTTAAACTGCGTGGCGCTACTAATATTCTTTAGAGGACTTGGAAGTTGATTCCATAGCCTAATTGCGTGTACAAAAAACTGTCTTTTTGAAAGCAGAGATCTGTGTCTTATTTGAATCAGGTTATTTTCTCTTCTAGAGGAAGGAAATCTTTATGCTTCAAAGAGATAGGTAGGCTCCCTCGTGTAAATTATTTAACAACACTCTCAGTTTCATCCAGTTTCGCATGGTCAAATCGGCGCAGATTGAATATAAATCTAGCAATATTATTATATGCCACTTTTATTTTTTGATGGCTGGCTGTATCGCAATTTGAAAAAATTTCGATACCATAAAAAAGTGTGGGGATTAGACAGGTCTTGGCAATTAGCACCCGAACATTTATGGGTAACAGACTTTTAACTGGGAAAAGAGATCTTAGCAAACCAAACGTTTTTCCTACAGCCCTGATTATATGGTCATTCCAACTATGTTTCTTATTGAATAAGATACCCAAGTTTGTAGCATTTTCAACGTATCCAATGGGCATACTGTTTACCATCAATGGCTGCAGGTCAACAATATTTAATTTCTTTTGGTATATGACTATACATTTCGATTTTGTTGGGTTTAGACCACGGCCGTTGTCGTTTGCCCAGTTGCTAACTTTATCAAGATCACGATTACATATATTCACACACTCGTCAATTCTATCAATCGGACGGCTTACATACATCTGGACATCATCTGCGTACTTATGAACATTACTATCTGACAACACACAGGGAAGGTCATTGACATTCAGAGTGAACAATAAAGGTCTAAGAACTAAGCCTTGAGGTACACCACATTTAAGGACAACAAAAAAAGAGGAAACATTTGACATTACAACAGCGTCAATCCGATTTTTTAAATACGAGGTCATAAGTTTAACAGCAGTTGTCGAGAAATTAAACTGAGTTTTCAATTTTGTACACAAAACTTCATTATTAACAGAGTCGAAGGCTTTACTATAGTCAAGAAGTACCAGAAGCGTCACATTAGATTTGTCTGCGTGTTCGCGTATATCGTCAGAGCTTAATATCAATAAATCAATAATAATAAATCAATATCAATCAATATCAATAATCAATAAATATTATTATAAATGTTGCTTCTTTTTAATAATTCCTCTATGGGTTTTATTTAATTGCTCAAAGTATAATTATTATTATTGTGGGCGAAAAATATAACACTAAAAAATTAATAATTATTTTTGAGCATTTTCGAACACGAAAACCCAAGACAAGAGTAGTGTGGTGAGGCGTGTGGTTGTTGTTGCTGCTGAGCATTGCGTTTACCGCTTACTTCCGTACCGTGTGGTTGTTGTTGTTGCCGAACAACTACACGCTCTTGTAATTTCTCTGAGCTTGGACAAAAGCTTTTAGTCGCGCTCTTTGCTTTTTTGTTTTGTTCGGTTCTTCTCCGCAAAATATTTAAAATAATTTCTTAACTTATTAACCAATATCTTGCGTTTGTGCTGCCTGCCTTTATGTTCTGCATTTTTCTGCACACAAGAAAAATGAGTACCTGCTGCTTCCCTACTTGCACGAATGGCCGGAAATTTACCGTGCGGCAATCTACGGTCTATTGTTGGCTCTGCGACAATGTTGCACACCCTGTATGCGCCGAGATGGGGCATACTGGTGCACGAGTTGCGGATCGTGTTCGAGCTCATGACGATTTGGATTGGACGTGCCCGAGCTGCATGCATATAAAAAATAAAATGAGAGCTTTTATGAGGCAGACTCACCTAGATTTGCAGTCCCTTGCGGCCGGTTTCAAGGATTTATTTAGCCGTTTCCAGACGACGGAATCTCATTTTAAAACATTGAGGCTGCTAAGTGACTCATCAAACATAAAGAGGTGTATAAGTACTAACAAGACTTACAAGTTACAAACCCTGCAACCCCCCTTTTGCTCTTCTGCCCGGGAATTGGAACCAACAATAACGTTTTGACCGCAGCTGACGTCTCCGATGATGAAGACGATATTGCAAATGTATCTGGAATCGTACAAAGCGCTGGCCCAAGCTCGAGACTAACTGAGTCCAGCATGTCTCCTAGTTTGGAACCAGTAAACGATGCCCAACCATCAACGTCGCAAGCCGCTGCATCTAAAAATGCTTCGCTTGCATCCGCCCGATCTTCTGCAACTTCGGATCTTACTGTTGTTCCAAACTCGGTTTATGCCAACCCCGTATTACCTCCGAAAGTCATAATTTCGGCACCATCGTCTGGACCACTGAATTTAAATTCAGCAATATCTGGAGTGGCACCAAAGAAGCCGGCACCTTTAGCTGGCGTTTCCGGCAAAAAGTTCGTGTTTCAGATGCTTCTGAATCCGATGTTAAGACCCATTTGAGCAGCAAACTGAATGTTTCTGGCACCGAATTTTCTGTCTCCAAGTTCAGTTTTAAGCAAAGACGTGATATATCTTCGTTTAAGATTGGACTTTCTGATGTTCTCCTTGATAAGGTTCTTGATATTTCTGTATGGCCGGAGCATGCTATTGTTCACGAGTATGTAAACAAGATGAATCCTCAGGTTCGCGGGCCTCAGACTCCTTCACTTAGGACTCCAAACAACTAAGCGACTCATTTTCCATACACTACCAGAATGTTCGTAGTTTACTCGGCAAACTGAGTAAGCTGCATGTCAATAGTATCTCCTTTGATGCCAATGTGATTGCCTTTACTGAAACGTGGCTCAACTCCTCTGTCTCTGACTGCGAAATATTTGCAGGCAACTATGTTATCTATAGATGTGATCGTGCAACGCGTATAGGCGGCGGAGTCCTTATTGCCGTTAAGTCCGATTTAGTCTCCGAACCTATTCCCATAATGGGCATAAAGTGCATGTTAAAGTTTGTGGCTGTTCGAATTAGAGTTCACGATTAATTTGTGTGCGTCTCATGCTCATATATTTAGCAGCATTTAGCTTTAATTCAGGGTATTTAATCAACCCTTGGCAATAATGACCATCTTATTGTTATGGGAGATTTCAATTTGCCTGCTATTTCTTTGCGGCCCTCATCTGAATCGAATATTCTTGTTCCCACTGTACCACACGATCTGGTACATGGTCTTATTGACCTTTCTATGGGACAATTAAACGCTGTGAGGAACTGCTCTAGTAAAATTTTAGATCTCATTTTTGCTTCAGAGTTTGCTAATGCCTATGTCTCTAGAATTGACCCTCTCTCCAGCCCCGAAGACGCTTATCATCCCGCACTTGAAATCATTTTAGAAGCTTCAGCTCCATTATTGCCATGCCCTGAAGTCGAGCCAGCAACGTTTCGTTGCCAATTTCATTGAAATGAATACTTACTTCTCCTCTGTGGACTGGTCCTTTATAGATTTACCTGAAAGCCCATCTAACATTGTAGAACGGTTTTACCGGATACTGGAATCGGTTTTTGAGATGTATGTGCCTTCATTGTCCTCATCCAACATGTGCCATAAGCCCCCCTGGTTCTCTCGTAGACTCTCTTATTTAAAAAACTATAAGTCTAGACTTTTTAAGAAATATAAGAGAACAGGGTTGCAAGTTGACCATTCAAATTATTTGACTGCTCGTTAAAATTTCTTAACCCTCAATTCCGAATGCTACAAAAATTACCTGAATCGCTGCAAGAATGAGTTCCACGATAACCCTAAACAGTTTTATGCGTTCGTGAATTCAAAACGTAAATCACAACAATTTCCATCTTGTCTTCATTTCAACACTATTTCCGCCTCTAATGAATCCGATATTGCAAATTTATTTGCAAATTTCTTCCAATCTACATATTCATCTGTTAGTTTCGACAATACCTCATCCTATCCTTACTCACTTCCACACTCTAATTGTATTTGTATGCCATTGATTAGCGAAGATTATGTTCTTCAAAATCTTCTAACTATTAAGTCTTCTTTCTCCTCTGGTGCAAATCTGGTACCAAGCTGCGTGTTAAAATATTGTGATAAAGCTCTGAGTAAACCACTGGCAAAACTTTTTCAATTATCCCTTCAGAACTCATTTTTTCCTGAGGTTTGGAAGGAATCTTTTATCATTCCACTTCATAAAAAGGGAAGTAAAGCTAACATCGAAAACTACCGAGGGATAGCAAAACTCAGTGCGATTCCCAAGTTATTCGAGTTATTAATTACTGCTCAGCTACAGCACCAATGCAGCTCGATAATGTCCTGCTCGCAGCACGGCTTTATGAAACGTATATCAACTTCTACAAATCTCCTTGAGTTTATTTCTGTTATAAGGAATGCGTTTAAAACGAATGCCCAAACTGACGTTATTTTTACAGACTTCAGTAAGGGTTTCGACTCCGTGAACCACCAGTTACTGTTAAAAAAACGTATTCTTTTAGGATTTCCTATAACGCTGACCAATTGGATTTCGACTTATTTTTCGAACCGAACGCAGAGGGTAGCCTTCAAGTGTTCTTTCTCAAACCTTGTCTTTGTGACTTCTGGTGTTCCTCAAGGGAGCCATCTTGGACCTCTGCTGTTCGGCCTCTTCATAAATGATTTACCTCAGGTAGTTCAGCATTCACACGTAATGATGAACGCGGATGACGTAAAACTTTGTTTGCCA
Organism: Drosophila rufa; assembly: GCA_018153105.1. Classification (NCBI taxonomy): domain Eukaryota; kingdom Metazoa; phylum Arthropoda; class Insecta; order Diptera; family Drosophilidae; genus Drosophila; species Drosophila rufa. The sequence goes on from JAECXS010000135.1 coordinate 1,237,687, forward strand.
CTCACGCAGTCTGACTCCCATACACTCTTACAGTCTGACTTGGACAACCTTCAGTCTTGGTGCGTCCAAAATTTGCTGTTCCTAAACAACTCTAAGTGTAGCTTCATGTCCTTTTATAGGAGAAATCTTTTCCTGACTAATTATTCTATAGGGTCGTGCGAGCTTGAGCGCATTTATACGGTGACAGATCTTAGAGTCTTATTTAACCATAATCTAAACTTCACCGATCACATTGGCATCATTGTCAGGAAAGCGAAAGGAGTTTTTGCTTTTGTCAAGCGATGGTTGAAGGAGTTTGAGGATCCCAATACGACTAAACTTCTTTATATTTCGCTGGTTAGCCCGATTCTTGAATATTGTTCGTGCGTATGGTCGCCTGAATACGCAAAATATCAGGAGCTTATCGAATCGGTACAGAAACAGTTCCTTGTGTTTGCTTTACGGGGATTAAACTGGGAACTTCATCGTCACCTGCCATCCTACGCTGACAGACTGCGCCCACTGAACCTGCCCTCGCTTAAGGATCGCCGGACCTGCCATGGAGTGATGTTCCTGCACAAGTTGATCACTGGACACATCAACTCATCTCACCTTCTTGGCCAAATTCGATTCGCTATACCTATAAGGCCGTCTCGTAATTTTCGGCCTATTGCCTTGATATTTTGTAAATCTAACTTTGAGATTCACGATCCTTTTTGCATTTTATGTTCGTCGTACAATGATCTGTACTTTTTGTTATATGTTAAAATGTCCCTTGAGGTTAATGTAAATAATATTATCACCCATTTTTCCTTGCCTCCGCCCACTTGATGTCAGTCGGAGCATATCATTAAAAATTACTCCAAATTGGATGGAGGTATTGTGATACTAGCAGATATTTGCTATTGAAATAAATAAATAAATAAATAATGAAGATGAGCTATTACCTTAAGATATAAAATTCTATAATTAAATCGATGAAATCAAAAGAACCAAGTCAGTATTTTTCCCAAAAAAATATAATAATTAAATATATACATATATAATATTTAAATTAAATATAAAAACAAAATTATATTTTATTAATTTCCAAATTGCGTTTTCTGGTTCGTCTAGGTTCATTTTATAATGCGGCCAATAAATTTTTCCAAAAAAAAAACCTTGAAAAAAAGATATTGCGCGATATTTTGAACGAAAAAAACCACTCAAAAAGTAACAGTTAATTTTTGAGTGTTATACTCGTATTTTTCGCTCACAATAATAATAATTATTCTTTGAGCGATTAAATAAAACTCAAAGATAAATTATAAAAAATGAGCAAAATGTATAAAAATCGCGCGTAGAAATCAAAATCATTGAGGATATGGAAAGATAATCGAAATAGTAGCCGATTGGTATTTTTCGTTTGTTTATGCGGCTGACCCAAATGGACGACTTTTTTTTTTGTTTAAAAAAAAACATTGATAACCATTAAAACTTTTAAGTGTATTTGAATGAAATGTAATTTAATCTTTCTATTCTCTTGTATCCTTTGCTAAGAAATTCACCATGAGGTGGTCGCTACGCCGGCACGAACTCACCACTAGGTTGACCGCTGCGTCGCCAACCAAATTATCTTAAACAATATTATCGCTAAGAGGAAAAAGCAACTCGAAACTTTTTTTTTTTCTTTGAACAATCGCAAATAACTAATACAAGTCACACCCCCCAAATCAGAACTCAACAAGAAAACGCTCTTGTAACTAGAATTATACTTATGGACGTTAATGAACTACGGTCAGGGCACACAAGTGGCCCTTCGAAACCAAGCACGTGCTTGTTAGGGTTAGGTGTTAGGAAACTACCCCACACCATGTAGACAACTAGCGCGCAGCTCGATTGCTATCTTGCATGTACTAAGTGGGCTCAGATTATTTTTTTTAGTTTGGCAGGCTATCTATCTATTTTGTACAAATCGTTATAATTTACACATACAAGTAGTACTCGTACATTTCATACGTGGTTCTGCAATGGTCGTTCTGGCAGGAGGAGTCTACTAGAATAAGGGGGCAACCTTCGATTTTCATCCCAGTTTAACCCACGAAGAGCGATAAGTAAAAAGTTATTCTGAATTGTCTCAATGCGTTTGCTGTGGACGGCCCACTGGGGACTCCATATTCTAAGAAGGGACGAACTAACGAGATTTATAAATTCGTACTAGCATAGATGTCATTATAATCATGGCTTTATTCACAATAAACTCCGATTTAGGAAGTAGGCGTATACCCAAATAGTCAACAAGAGTGATCCTTTCCAAAGAGCAGCAGTTCAGCATATAAGAATGTCATCAGCTAGTATTTGGAGCCATTTAGGTTTAATAAGTTTGCAGTGCACCATTTTTGAAAGTTATTAAGATCTGTTTGTAAATCCAACGGCTGGCGCCGTCCTTGTATTGCACACAAAGTTTAACGTCGTCAGCGTACATGAGTACTCTTGAGTTAGTCAAAACTTTAGACAGGTCGTCAATTAATAGTGTAAACAGTAAGGGATCCAGTTGGATCCCTTGCGGGACACCAAAGGAATAATGGTCGCATTAAAGGTACACAAATGGTTTTCATTCCAGTACGGAATGTTTTGGAGCGAAAAATTTAAGGATCTGTGTGAAGTTATTATCATTTTTTAAATCTATTGGGAGTCCGCCTTATTATATTTTCTAAGATTTCCAGTGAATGACAAATACTGGTTAATCAAAAAACCTCCAACGTCAACGAATTGAGATTTAGCTATTGCATTATCAGTCTAGATTAGTGCAAGTCAAACTCTCCTCGACAGGGGTGCTAAGTGATCAAGTTAATAAACCCGAAGCAAGTAGCAACAGCGATCCCGAATAGGCGAATGTAGCTAAAATAACAAAGTTAAAACCGAGTTAATTATAATAATTATTGGTACATACATTAAATAATAGGAATTAAAATAATAATATACAAATAACGTACTTAAAAATTACATAGTTAAAAATGACCTTAACAATTATTTCACTTAGTCATCAAAATGATTTCCACAACAAACGGCTAACCGTAAACAGTGCATTAAAAGAAGATATTCGCGCTCATCAATAGTTTTATGTTACCTTCATAAACATATATATAAATAGATCATCATCATCTCTAGAGCGACATGAAGGCCTTCATCAAGCGACGAGCGGTCTCCGCTTTATATAGATCCTAGCTTAGGTAGCTAATATGAAATCTTATTCTAGACTTATCACTAGACCAACGAAGTGCTCTGTTTATCCAGCAAGCAAGGGATACATTCTGGAGTGCGTAGGGGTAAACGCAGAATTCTGGGATCCCACGCAGGGATTCAAAGTGCAAGGATTTGTGTTAGGCCCATTTGGCCGCTATATTTATCGATATGCTGGGATCCCACGCAGTGGTTCAGTTTACATTACATTATATTATATATTATTATTAGAGTCATGCGCACATGCGCTAAGCAGCGTACAGCTTCATTGATTTGGTAAAGATAATTATATATTTATATATAAACGTGTTCGTGTGTGAACATTTTGCCAAGATTGTGTGTGGGTGCACAATTTCAAATTTGACATATAACATAAAAAATTCGATAATAAACATACGTATTGAACATTTATACATTTCATACAACGATTTAGTGGACTGTACTTTAAAATAATTTATATTTTCTTTAACTTAACTTTTAAATTCAATTTCTTGCCGGCCAACTTGGGTGTACATTTTCTAATGATATATATATATATATCTATCATTAATATTGTCATAATTGTCATATTTATTAAATTGAAGGGTTCTAGCTAATTTAAGGGTTCTATCTAAATTATTAAAGCAATTATAAAACCATCATGTGCAACAATAAAATGGAAATTAAAATCTTTAATTTATACTGATTTTCTAAATATTTAGTTTCATTATTTGGCAGTTCAATTCCAAGAGTATGATTTAATTTAGTTAGCTTTAGCAGATACCCCAAATAATGCTTGGAATTCACTAATATCTCCTATATAGTATTTTTCACTTTTAGATTGATAATTAAGATGGGCAATTTTAATTGTAATTATTAGTTCTAGCGGTACAATATGGTGCAATATATAGAAAATTCCATGCTCAGTTAATTCAATTTAATTTTGATATTTAACATTATATTTTTATTTTCCCATTTATATGGATTAGATCTTGGCATATAATCGAGTCTTAAGAAATTAAGCCGATTATGACCTCGAGTTAACTAGAACCCTTCAATAACGCCAATGTAAACATTTATAAGAATTTTTAAACCCCAAGTTATTTTTTCTTCTAATACTCCTGTCTCCGAAATACCTCCGTATAAAGGCCCTACCGGGGGAATAAAAAAAAAATTCGACTTACGTTCTTTCTTTCTCAGTTACCATGCAATGGCAACATTTTCCTTTATGGTCTTTGCCAACTCTTCTAACTTTTACATTATTTTTACTTCCCTGAAATTTTTTCTCCAGGTTAATAACAGGTGCCGTTGTAAGTGGCTTTGATTCCCTTAAGGATGTATCGTCCATAAACGGAATTTTTCCCATATACCTACCACTTGATTCTTTAGTGGTAGTTTTAATGGAACTATTTTCAAAAGTTTTTCTTTTGTTTTTATACCCAGGGTACAAGGGTATTATAAGTTAGTGCCAACCGAGAATGTATGTAACAGGCAGAAGGAGGCATCTCCGACCATAAATTATATATATTCTTGATCAGCATCACCAGCCGAGTCGATTTAGCCATGTCCGTCTGTCTGTCCGTGTGAAACAACAGATCTCAGAGACTATAAGAGCTAGAGTTACCAAATTTGGTCACAGCATTGGAATCTGTTGCACGCAGATCAAGTTTGTTTTAAAATTTGGCCACGCCCACTTCCGCCCTCAAAAATCATAAAAAAACGTAAAATAAGCTATACTCGTTATTTTCGGGTTAAAGTTAATAGATAAAATAAATTAACGTTAAATAACGGACGTCTTCTGAAAATATCAGTAAAATCGGATGATAAACATGGGAGATATTAGCAATAAGGTTAGAATTTTAATAAATGGCGCCAACTGCAGAAGAAATGACAAAAGAATAGAGCAAAAAATAACATAATTCATTTTATGGCGTCCTTATAAAATGTATCATTCATATTTAAGTATGACATTAAATTGTTTAGGTCGGGAGCTAATTCGAGAGGCGACTTACTTTAAGAAGTATCGAAGTAGAGTATGATAATGTATGTACAATTTTAAATTGCCTTTTAGTGCAAAGCACAAACGTTTAGGTACCGGGTATCTCACAGTCGAGCACTCTCGACTGTAGATTTCTTACTTGTTTAAAATGCAACATTGATCTACATGTTTTACTTGCATTTTGGTTGCAACTATAGAATTTTTGTCTTTCGATTTTGTGGAACCCGACACATTCCAACCGAATTCTGTTTTTTGACCTAGGAGTCTGTCTATTTACCCTAACCACATTTTTAAAAACGTGATCATATAAATCAGCTCCTGGGATAAGGTCCACTCTACCTGGCTTATTAAATTCGGGATCAGCAAACCGGCATTTTATTCACTTTTAGTGTCTCTATACTTATTGGTTTAACTGGTAGTGCTTCCATTTGTTTTCGAAGAATAATAGCATCTTCCATCAAATTATTTTTATTTTTTTATAGAAGAAACTCCAATAATCTGTGTGTAACTTTTTCTTTTAGGAAGCTGCAGAATTTGTGATATAATTGTACTTTGAGACCCACAGTCAATCAAAGCTCTTAAACTTTCAAAATCGCCATTAGCAGATTTGACTTTAACTATGGCTGTTGGTATCAACGCCTGTGTTGAAGTCACACAAGTAGATATGTGAACTTCTTCTCTATTTTGAGAGTTAATATGCAGCATTGTATGATGAGCTTTATTGCAGTGCGAACATAAATATTCACTTGTACATGTTTTTCCGTTAAAATGTTTTAGGCATATTTTACATAATTGAATTTTTTTCGGGATTTCCAGTCGCTCTATGGGATTCATCCCTTTAAATTTGTGACATTGGGTTATAGTATGCCCCGGAAATTTACAACACGAGCAATTTTTACTATAATTTTTATGCATGTTATTATTAATGGTTTTCCTAACATGTATATCTTCCTGTGCAAATGATGAAATATAATTGAGCATTTGCTCACAAAAGTCCACAAAAGCCTTTGACTCAGTCAATCATAAAATCTTAGGTTCAAAGCTTAAGAACTTATTTAATTTTTCAGACTCTTCGGTAAACTTAAATAATTCATACTTGACAAATAGATTGCAAGCAGTAGTCGCTGGAACGCAGTCTTCCACCTTAAGGCAACCTACAAGAGGTGTAACTCAGGGATCAGTTTTAGTTTCAGTTTTATTGTTTACAATCTATGTCAATGATTTACCTAGTGTCCTGTCTGACTGTGTAGTACATTTATATGCTGATGATGTTCAAATTTATGTTAGTAGTCCTGTCAAAGAAGTAAATGTTTGTGTCAGTATAAGTAATAAAATACTGTCAATTATAGACAAATGGGCGAAGGACAATGGCCTGGGAATAAATCCAAGAAAATCGAAATGCATCGTAATATCTAAAAAAGCAATTGATACTAAAATTCTTCCACAAATATGTATAAACAATACTTAAATCGGGTATGAAGACCATGTAGTTAACCTGGGCATAACTTTTAGTAATACCTTAACATGGAGCAAGCATATTAATAAAACAACTGGTCGCACATATGGTCAGTTGCGTCAGCTTGCAGCCTCTAAATCTTTTATACCAGAAGAAATAAGGTTATTAATTTCCAAGGTCATTCTTATTCCTACTCTCTTTTATGGTATCGAAGTTTTCGGCCATTGCGATGCGCGGGACATGCAAACTTTAGTGGTCGCTTTTCACTCAATTGTACCTTATGTGTTTAATTTAAGACGCTATGACCATGTATCACACCTATCTTGTAAAATTCTTGACCTTAACTTGACCACCTGGATAGATTATAGAACCTTAATATATTTTCATGAAATTGTGATGACCAAAGAACCTATATATCTCTACGAAAAACTTTCTCCAGCGACTTCGCTTAGGACAAACAATTATATATGCCCTCGAACCCTAACGCTTTGCTCGAAGAGGCAGTGTCTTATTAATGGTATCCGATTGTGGAACAATCTCCTTCATCAATACAAATCAATTAGGAGCGCAACTCTATTTTCTGATAAAATCAAAAATTTCTTGAGGAACGATATGAATCAAATTAATTAAAACTAGTTAATACAATATAATATAAAATATAAAAACCTTAATAATAACAAGAATTCTACAAATTAAAAAACAAAATTAAGTAAATTACATGTTAGCTTTATTAATAAATGTTTCTACTTAAGTATAAGTTTTAAGCAAAATTGTATTGAACCTAAAGTGACTAGCGCAATAATAATAAGTGTAAACTTGCAGCCCTGGGCTAAAAAATAAAAATAAACTATAAACTATAATAGAAAGTGCCTGAATTTCTTTTGTCTTCTTGACATTCATATAAATTAAGGGATTCTTTGGATTCCAAATTTAAATTGGGCATATCCATAAGCCTATTAATGTGCTCCGAGAATATCTTCCGTTTATTCTCATACCGCTTGGTTAAAAACTCCCAAGTGGCTTCATAATTTTCTCCAGAGCAGAGCAACAAATGAGTAACCACATTCCTGGCTTCTCCTTTTAGTGCTGACTTTAGATAATTAAATTTAAGAGACGGACTGGGATCCTCTCTTGGTATGCCAATTTTTACTGTTATCTCTTGTGAATGTCTATCACTCCAGTATTCCATTTTTTGCTTCATTCTATGTACCGTTTTAAAAAATTCGTATACCAACTCAACACACTTATAAAAAGAATCTATTAGAATTTAAAGCAAGGGAATAAACAAAAAAAATCAAAACTATTAATAAATGAACAAAATGACAGAGCAACAGCACACCAAGAACACAAGCGTAAAAACATGGTTGTAGTGCAAAAGTGAATAAGTTAAGACGGTGTTAGAATTTGTACGATTTTAAGCACATCTACAAATTTCTACAGAAATTTTTTACACATTTATTACCTTTAGAGCCAGGAAAAACACATTGGTATATAAATGAACTGTGGATTTTTGTGGGTTCTTCACTAAAACTTTAGCTAAACATAAAAAAGACGTTCACAATATAGGCAAAAAACATGTATTAGTTCAAATTAATATAACAAGAACAGTTTAACAAGTAAGTTTACTAATAATATCTCAAATAATAGAAAATACCTTCAGCTTCAAAATCCATTACAAATATTTTTAATTTGGAGACGTAATAAATGAACTGACTGAAGTTCCTTCACTCAACTTCAATTCTATTTTTAGAAAGTACCGTTAAATTTCTTGAAAAATCTGGTTTGCCATGAAGAAGCTTGGACATTTGAGGGGCGATTTGGATACTTTTCGAAATTTTTTGTTGTTATGATTTTTTTTTATTTTTGGCCTATGGGCGCCCTGGTCGCTCTTCCCTTGATGGTCGATGCGCAGAGTTGAGCATTTATCACTCTCTGGCCAATCATATTGTCCAGCCATCGAGTGATTGTCGGGTGTGAGCCTATGGTGGCGAGTGCCGTAGTTATAGACTCGAGCCTGACATTGTTGAAGGCACCCTCTATGTCTAGAAAGGCCGCCAACGTAAACTCTTTCCTCTGCAGTGTGTTTTCAATTGTGCTGACTACCTCGTGCATTGCAGTCTCAACTGACCTTTAAAGTAGGCGTGTTGAATCCTGCTAAAGTTGTGAGGAGTTAGCTTACTTCTAAGGTAAGTATCCAAGAGTCGCTCAAGCGTTTTCAATAAAAACGATGAAAAACTAATGGGCCTATAGTCTTTTGGTTTATCTTCCCAGCCTTGGGAATGAATGCCACTCTCACTTCTCGCCAGGTTTTTTGGATGTATCCCTTAAGAAGACATCCCCTGAAGATCTCTAGAAGCTATTGCGACAGGCACACCGTTTGCAACATGGGAGGCCTGATGTCATGCGGTCCAGCTGATTTGTAGGGGTGGAACGTCTTGATAGCCCAGAGTATCTTTTCTTTATTTACAATGTCTTCTATAACGGCCTTACTTCCGAGTTCACCCTTCCACTTATTCTGGAGGTGGTGTTCTCACCTTCTTCATCAGTGTTCAGGCAGCCCGGAAAGTTCGTGTTCATGAGGAGTTCCAGAGATTTCTGGCTGTCTTCTGCAAATGTACCATCCAGGTCACAAATCAGCCCTGGTGTGGCAAGATCTTTCGTAAACAGCCTTCGAAGTCTGTACGCTTCATTGGTGCTGGTTAGATCTTCGCAGAAAGCAGTCCTTTTGGCCTTTCTACATTCTTTTTTGAAGACTTTGAAACTGAGGTGGTGGGCATCCCAGTCTACCTGGCAGTTTCTGTGTTTTGTCCTGTTGTAGAGTCTTTTCGCTTACTTTCGTATCTGGCCGAGCTCCGATGTTCACCACTTGTTGCGGTTCAACTTGGGAGGACGGCTGATAGGACAGGATTTGATGAAGGAATTGCGTAGGGCGTCTGTGATGGTTTGAGTTGATTTCTCTAGTTTGTCAGTGTTGGCCAACCTACTAGCTGGGTGGTTTGGAAGGGACTCTGTCACAAGTTGAGAGAATTTTACCCAGTTTGTTCTCTTCGGGCTCCTGAAGGCCATTTTAGCCTCTTGGGACCATCCAATTTTAAACACATTCCATGGATACGTGCCAGTCTATCTCTAAGAGGTAGTCGCTGTTGATCGTTAGGGTTATGTCAATAACCTTTGCTCGGTTCTTGTTCCGGAAGGTGGGATGGTTACCCCGATTACACACATTCAGATTTGTTAGCAGTACAAACTCAAGCAGCGATTCCCTTCTCTCGTTAGTATCTTTACTCCTAAACATAGTGTGGTGAGCGTTAGTATCGCACCTCAAGAATCAGGTCAGTGCCCTCTTTCTGCGCTTGCTGAACTAGAGCTCGGACGCTCTCCGAGGGTGGATCCCTTTCTTCGTTCGGGAGATATGCTGAAGCCAGGTATAGCTTTGGGCCATTCCTTCGCTCGCATAGCATTTCTTACCACTATTCAGGTTCTAGCCATACCTACAGTTGTAGGGACAATGAGATGGTAGCCGCGACTACTCAGGCCACAAACCCGTGCACCTACGATCCAGGGTTCCTGGATAAGAGCCACGTCTACCCCACCCCAATGCTGATCCAGAGATCCTTTCCGTTTCCATTATCGCGGTCCAGTCCTCTCTTTATCGTCCAGTCGTCCGTGTTGCAGTCCGCATTTTGGCTCTTGATCAGCAGAAGGGTGGTTCGATCTTAGCATCCGTCCAAGATGCGTTCAGTCTCAGCAGTGTGTCTTTGAGGAACCGCAGGGACTCCTTGTTGGCCAGTTGATACCATCGAACTCCGCCACGAATGGGTTCTCTGGCCGAGTAATGGCATCAGCAAGCGCGCTTGGTTGATCAACCCTTACAGGATCAGCCAGTTCTCGTTCGAGAGTTTCCCTTCCGGGTCACTCCTGTCGATGATGGCCGCCTGTAGCTCCGGCTTCGAGCTTAAGCTTGCCAGGATTTCTCCCGGACATTTTCGCTTGCTCTCAGAAGCCTTCGCTGAGTCATCAGACCGTTGTCACTTGTTGGCCGATGCTCTCGTCTTCTCGTTCCGCTTGCTGGCCAGTCCCTCCTTTCGGCCGTTGCTGTCTGTTTGGTCTGTGCCGTCGACTAGTTCCCAGTAGACGGAGAGTTGGGTCCCCTGTATTCCACCATCTTCGACCTGGTAGGTGCTTCCTCCGTCAAATTGGCTGCTGCTACTGCCTGGAGTCCCGGTTCACTACGGCGTTGTCCATCCTTTGACTGTGCAGCGGACTGAGTGTCGCTGGGCAGGCCAGCCAGTCTCAAATACCGCCGCACGGTATAGTCGTGCTTCTTACGCAGCTTTCGCTTCTGCGCTGTTTGCGCCGTAGAGCTCTTTCAGCCGTCTTATTGGAGGGTCCCTGGACAACAGTCACTTTGGCTTCGTCCATGCTGGATGACCCGTCATCCAACGACATCTTAGCTAGCGCAAGCGCTAACTCAGTTTCCGTCATCGATGGGCCTGTGAACACTTTGTCTAAGCATAGTTAGTATGAAAACGGCCGATTCATATGTAATATAGGCAATGGCCCAGTTGTCTAAGCGGCCGATGCATTTAAGTTTTGTAAGATCTGCCCGTGTTCAGTACCAACAGAAATCAAAATGTTTTTTTTTTTTTTTAATTTTTTTAGCTTAAGTTTCAATTTTTGGTTAAAAAAAAAAAAAAACATAAAAATATTGAAGAAAAATAAGTAAGAAGCTTCGCAACAAGCATTAAGTATAGACCCCATCTTCAAATTCCCAATTTATTACCTAAAAACTCCCAAGTTTATTATCCGATTTTACTCAAACTTTCAGAAAACAACTGCAGAATCCTATTTATTTAGTTTATGTATTTACTTTCAATCGAAAATTGCGACTATTGCTTGTCTTTTATGATTTTCGGGGCAGAAGTGGGTGTGGCCAAATTGTAAAAAAAAACTTGATCTGCGTTCAACAGATTTCAATGTTGTCACCAAATTTGGTAACTTTAGCTCTTATAGTCTCTGAGATCTGTTGTTTCACATGGACGGACAGACGGACATGGAATATATATACTTTATGGGGTCGATCAAATTTTGACCACCATGACCCATTTCGTATTGTGTGCCAGCTGTACAACGATAATTATCATGTGTTATCCAATGAAACATCCTTGTTATTAAATGTATCTAATATTATGTCATACTTATCATCTAGTCATCCATATGAGACGTTAAAAAGTTCTCCTACCCAGTTGGGGGAAAGATTATTATTATATTGAAATGTTAACAGTAAAATTTGCTGTTAACTTACGAAGAAGAATAAAGGAGAATAACAGGCAGAAGGAGGCATCTCCGACCCCATAAAGTGTATATATTCTTGATCAGCATCACCAGCCATGTCCGTCTGTCCGCCTGTCTGTCCGTCTGTCCGCCTGTCTGTCCGTCTGTCGGTTTCTACGAAAACTAGTCTCTCAGTTTTTGAGCTATCGAGCTGAAATTTTTAGCATAGTCTTATTTCTTTAGCACGCAGTATATATGTCGCAACGGCCGAAATCGGACTACTATATCCTATAGCTGCCATAGGAATGACGGCGAAATTAATGTAAAAAAAATGTTTACTTCTCTGTTTTTAAACGTATTTCTATAAATTTTGAGATATAGCAGTTTTTTATGGTTTTAGAATTACGGTTTTCATTTTTTTAAGATCGGACAATAGCTGCCATAGAAGCAATCGGTCGATTTATATGAAAATGTAAAGTTATACATATAAAATGTAAAATTGAACAAATTCGATATTTTTTTAACAATACTAAAATGGTTCGATTTTCAATGATCCAATTGCAGACTGCAAGGGTATACCAACTTCGATTTACCGAAGTTAGCTTTCTTTCTCGTTAAAGATGATTTTAATCAAAATAAATTTACAGGGAGATTAACATATGGTAAATTAATATAATATGATATGTTTACACAAAACGAAAAAAGACCTTGTTCATTCATCTTCTTCTCAAGCTTCTCAATTTCGATAGTTTAATATCGATACAAGGCAGTGCAATTACTATTTGCTATTCAAATAATATTTTAAACTTTGAAGTAAGTATTTACCAGTTTTTTTCCCAACTGTTAAAGTTTTTTGTGTATTTATCTTAACCTATTAAAAAAAAACATTTTAAGCTCCAATTGATTGAAATTAATTAAGTTTTTTACTCACAGGAGCTACTTTGGTAAGGGACCCTTAGTTTCTTATACATATGCGAATAACTCATAAACTATAAAAGTAAAGCAAAAAAAAATTGACAGATTCGAATTCTGCGACCAAAAATGAATTAGAAAACGACTTAAGTTTGGTAGATTATCTTTGTAAATGGTAAATATCAGATTAAAAAGGTTTCGGGAAAATTTGTCTTTTTTGAGGTTAGGAAACTGTTAATCGATTTTCTCAAAAAGGGCACAGAAGGGCACCTCTATTTTTACATATATGAAAGTTTATATCAAATAGTATTTTTCACAAAAATATGAAGACGGCAAACCGGGCACTTCCGAGAATTCTCTATAGTTAAGTAGAAATAAAGCTTAATTTAAGGTTTAACAAAAATATTTTTTCAAAATATAATATTCTAATATTTAAACATTATATGATAATTCAAAATTAGTTTATACTTCAAATATGTCGATGGCATACCAACATTTTTATTTATTTAAACAGGTTTTTTGAAACACATATTTAACAAGTAAGAAAGCTACAGTCGAGAGTGGTCGACTGTGAGATACCCGGTACCTAAACGTTTGTGCTTTACACTAAAAGGCTATTTAAAATTGTACATACATTATCATACTCTACTTCCATACTTCTTAAAATAAATTGCCTCTCGAATTAGTTCCCGACCTAAACAATTTAATGTCATACTAAAATATGAATGATCCATTTTATAAGGACGCCAAAAAATGAATTGTTATTTTTTGTAATTTTTTGCTCTATTATTTTGTAATTTCTTCTGCAGATGGCGCCATTATATCGCGCGGCCAAGGCTCGAATGCGCCACCTGTCAGCTACAGCTTGCAACAGCAACAGCAGTGCCTTAGGGGAATGTGTTAAAATTCTAACCTTATTGCTAATATCTCGCATGTTTATTATCATATTTTACTGAAATTTTCAGAAAACGTCCGTTATTTAACGTTAATTTATTTGATCAAATAACTTTAACCCGAAAATAACGAGTCTAGCTTATTTTACGTTTTTTATTATTTTGGAGGGCGGAAGTGGGCGTGGCCAAATTTTAAAACAAACTTGATCTGCGTGCAACAGATTCCAATGCTGTGACCAAATTTGGTAACTCTAGCTCTTATAGTCTCTGAGATCTGTTGTTTCACACGGACGGACAGACGGACATGGCTAAATCGACTCGGCTGGTGGTGCTGATCATGAATATATATACTTTATGGGGTCGGAGATGCCTCCTTCTGCCTGTTACATACATTCTCGGTTGGCACAAACCCATAATACCCTTATACCCTATGGGTACCGGGTATAAAAATGAAGAAAATGTGTAGTTTTTATTTTCAACTAAAATTTGGAAAAAGGTGTAAATTTGTAAAAGGATTGTGGTGGTCATGTAAAATATAAATCAAAATGCTTACAGAAATTAAAAGGCCATTTTATGTACTTTAAGTTGCCATCAAGTTGTGAGCCGGTTTGTCTGGCCTCGTTAGGAGCAGGAGTTTTTGGCGCTTCCACATGTCGGGGAAGGTCCCTTCAGCTAGGCACTTCCCTCTTGCTATTCCGTAGCCCCAGTTTGAGTGCCTTCTTTGCACTCTTTGCACTCCTGTCCCTCTCGCCCTTTAGACCAACCTCCCATCTCACTCCGAGACAGCCAGGCTCTCCGGTGCACTGGCAAAGGTCTGTGCGTGTGCTACGGGCTAAGGAATCCTTCTGCTGCCATTGTATCTTGCATGTGTGGTGCACCCACTCCGCACAGCCACAGGGCCGCTTTGCCTGTGCTATCCGTGACCCAATCGTTGCTGCATTATACTCTGTATGGCTCGCTGAAGACTGCCACCTCCGTTCTCAGTTCGCGCACCGTTTGCTTCAGATCTTGCGCGGTTCTGCAGTGGTTCAGTTTTAACTGAATCAACTGCATGTAGGTCGAGGTTTCCCGAGCCCACTGGTTGTGGCTGAGCAGAATTTGCTTCCTGCCCTGTGCCTGGTCTCCTTCTTGCCTGCCGCGGCGCAAATTAAGCATAAAGGCTCCTTGCTGTACTTGGCTGCCTTGTAACGAACTGCAAATAATATCAGGCTAGGTGTAAGGGTATGGGTTTGAGCGCACGCGAGCAATGGTCTGGCTGCTGCTTGTCGGAAAGAGGGGTGATGGTCTTGCTGCAATCCCATTTTTGACGCTCAATCGAAGAAATCGCTTTTACCGACTGCTTGTTGTTTGGATAATGCGACGTGGCTAATTAATAATTTATTTTTAGACATTTTCCGATATTTTTCTTATTACAAATCAACAACATTTACAACGAAGACACTAAACAGCTCACACATTCTCTTTCCCAGATTCACTCAGAATTCACTAAGCAGTCACAATTTAAAACAAGAAAAAAAAAGCTAACTTCGGTAAGCCGAAGTTTGTATACCCTTGCAGTCTGCAATTGAATCACTGAAATTCGATCCATTTTGGTAAACTTAAAAAAAAATATCGAAGTTTGCAAATTTGTATAACATTTACTCAAACATTTTATATTTTACATGTAGAATATTACATTTTCATATAAAACAACCGATCGTTTCTATGGTAGCTGTGGAAGCCTCTACCTACAATCATCTCTGACAGCGAGCGAGCGTGTCAAGATGACACTCAATAACATTCCTCTGTTAGTCTCATGTAATGTAACGCTCAATCTAAATCTGGAAGCCGAAATGTACGGAGCATAGGGGCAAAATATATGTGTAAAGCTTTAATTAATTATTGTATTTTTGGTACAACTACCGGGTTAATACATTGGCGACGAGGTAAATAAAACCAAAATAGTGAAAGTGTGGGAAATAATATATATATATAACGAAACGCATAGTAAGAAAAAAAAGCGCTTAGCAAGAAGAAGACATTTTTAATTGCACCATTCTTTTTGCACAACGTTCGTCATGTAGGCATAGAACTGGCGTTGCCACACCAGCAATACATGTGTTGCTGTGTGACATGTGTTCATATATACAAAAGGCTACTACTAAGATGAACGAAAACCGTTTACGGAATTCCGTGAGCGAATTTGTGATTTATTTCGTTCGGGAACCAGTGTGACGAAAAAAATAAAGAAATATATTATTATTATAATACGTGGCAATGGAGTTGAAGGCAAATAATAGTGGCGCCAAAGCCAAATTGTCAAAGAACACAATAAAAATGTCTTTTATGTGTTAAATCGCATATATTGGGCCTCGCCTTTACGTCCTTTATCAATTACACATTATCCTAACGACTTCCCCCTTCACCCTTCCACTACATGTCGCTCACGGAATATATGCAATTAATTTATTTCGCTTACGGAATATTGGTGTGATCTGGCAACCTTTTTACCCGGTTCGCTCACGAAATTCCGTTCATCTTAGTACCCAACCAAACGAAATCCCACAAAATCCTTCTTCTTGCTCTTTTTGTTCTTTTTTTATATGAAGTTTTCCGTTTATGGATTTTTTTCGTTCATCTTTAAGCCTAGTACTAAGATCAACGAAAACCGCTTACGGAATTTCGTGAGCGAAATTGCTATAAATTTCGTTCGGGAACCAGTGTGACCAAGAAAAATACAGAAAATGGCCGGAATCGGTAAAAATTGGTCCAAATCGGTCACACTGCCTTGTATTTCCAGCTGTTTTATGTAAACAAACAAATGAAAAGCACACAAAAAACTTTATAAAGTGAAAAAATGAGTTCAGACGGGTTAGACGTGGGCGTAATAGCTATGTATTATGCCGCGATGGCAATAAAAGCTAAGAATCGAAAGCGCCATCGCCGCCCAACAATAGATTATTTGCTATGGCTTCCCAGGCGTTGGAGATAAAAATGGCATTAAAATGTCCTTTGTGGGTTAAATCCCATATAATTGGTCTCGCCTTAACGCACTTAATCAGGGCCACCTTTTCCTCAAAATTGGAAAAGCGTTCTCTGCACGCCGCTATTTTATCATTCAACCTTGCCTCCATGCTGCTTACGAAATATATGCAATTCATATAATTCGCTTACGAAATAACAGCTGTTTATTGGTGTCATCTGGCAACCTTGTTTCCCGGTTCGCTCACGGAATTCCGTTCATCTTAGTACCCGACCAAACGAAATACCACAAAATTCTTCTTCTTGCTCTTTTCGTTCTTTTTTTTTTATATGAAGTTTTTCGTTTATGGATTTTTTTCGTTCATCTTAGTACTAGGCTTAATAATAAATGCAGAGAAAAAAGAAAACGAATACATGTTACACATGATACACATGTGTGAGTAAATGGAAGGAAGATGCAATTACAAAAATGTGCGAAAATGGGGAATTATCTGACAAAGGTCCGAGGCAGTTGGCCGCAAACTTAGCTGACGAAGGTCAGAGTCAGTAATAATTATAATAATAATAAAAAGAAGAAGATTTTTTTTAATGCTTTGCTGTTATTTATTGAATCTTCTCTTCCTCGAGACTAATAATAAGTGTGTCAAATTTTATATTAATATTCTAACTAACAGTCATATGACTGGCACAGAGTTATATGGCCCAGAAAATTATTGCTGGGTTGGAAGGTCGTTTCGTTGTAAATGGGTTCTGTTTCGAATCAATGTAAAACACTTGGGAATACTTTAATAGAACACATATTTTACTTTATTTATTAATGAAATCTTTTATATATATAGCTGGCGACGACGGCGGTGGTTTATTAAATTGTATTCCTGCTCACGTCTGATTTTGTCGCAACAATGAGAAAAGTATATTCTTAAAGCTATCGAATATATATTTTTTGGTATTTAATGTTAAGGTATTTTTACCGATTACAGAGCAGAAGTGAGCTGAGATCAGAACCTACGGCTACACTGAGAATCGGATCCCTCCGTTTTTATTTTATGTGGCGTGTTCCGCACTGAAGGGATTATAACCACAGCATTCAAATGTACCCACAAGTGAGTACATAATGCACGTGTCTGGATTAAGCGCCAACCAACCGCCCCGGTTTAGAAGCTATAGAAATTATATAGCCCTCACCCCGGTACAAATTCAAGTGCACGTTTGTCGGGCGTGCACTCCCCTTTTGTGAGGGGCGAGATCTATCTAACATCTCAACTGACGTATTTCATTTACGATTAACTCATCGTTTTGATGATGATATATTTTGTGATAATACGACACGATCAACTCGGTCAGGGGATGCGTCTTTGGTAATATTGTTGGTCGTCGAGTGTTTCCTCCTAATACAGATGCGTTGTCTAGCCTGCCTTGTACGACCAATAGTCCATTTTCACTCAGCCCAGGAGTCAAAGAATATATAGGGCTCTTTTTCGTAATCTTATCGCCTTGCCGGAGTGTGTTTATTTCGTCGTTGTAAGTTTCTATTTATGCTAGCTTACATAATGATTCCTCCGCTTTGACTAACTCTTTTAAGGACAATTCTCCTTTTATTTTCTTCTCATATTGCTGCCGGATATTTCCTATAAATCGGAGCATCCAACCCATTGTGCGCTTCAGGCGGAGATATTTTGAAAAACGTCCAATATCTATAAGTTGTGCTTGAGTTATAGTTAGAACAACCTTCCGTCTTTCATTTAAATCGTCTGTTGGTGCTATTATTTGATCGGTTTTTGGCCATTCGGATTCTTCTTTTGTTAAGAATGATGGCCCCACAGTCCAGATAGTTTGCGGATCATATTCACGGCAGCTACTAGTTCGCGTGGCTTTGTCTGCTGGGTTCAAATTTGTTGGGACCCAATCGCTTTCCTTTGTGGTCTCCAAAATTTCGGATATCCTAAAGGCCACAAACTGTTTATATTGTCTATGATCAGAGCAAATCCAGGCGAGCACAGTTCTAGAATCTGACCAGAAAACAACTCTTTCAATTGCAGTGTCATGACTATCAACAATTAAATTTCTTAGCCGAGTTCCCAAAACTGCTGCTTGGAGCTCTAGCCTTGGAATGGACAGTAGCTTCAGGGGAGCACATTTAGTCTTGCCTGCTACGAATGAGGTTTCAATAACATCCGTTGATATGATGCGCCAGTAAGCTACTGCTGCAAACGCCTGTTCGCTGGCGTCAACGAATACGTGAAGTTCTCTCCTGACCTCTGAGTCTAAGAATTTTCGAGAGTAGCACCGACTAATTTGAAAATGTTTCACCCTGTCCAACTGTTTCATCCACTCTTTGAAGCGCTTATAAATGTTGTCGTCAACTAAATCGTTTTACCGATTACAGAGCAGAAATGAGCTGAGATCAGCACCTACGGCTACAGTGAGAATCGGATCCCTCCGTTTTTATTTTATGTGGCGTGTTCCGCACTGAAGGGATTATAACCACAGCATTCAAATGTACCCACAAGTGAGTACATAATGCACGTGTCTGGATTAAGCGCCAACCAACCGCCCCGGTTTAGAAGCTATAGAAATTATATAGCCATCACCCCGGTACAAATTCAAGTGCACGTTTGTCGGGCGTGCACTCCCCTTTTGTGAGGGGCGAGATCTATCTAACATCTCAACTGATCTAATGGTCACAGCACCAGGTTGTGTAACGCAACTCCACGTCGGGCCAAAAGGCCCTACCCGCGATTTGGGTGTCAACCACAGCCACCACGATACTCCCACAAGGGGGCCTACCTCAATGAGCAGTCTTGGAACACAGCTCAACCCGTGGTACCGAAATTACAGGCTCGGTGGGCCTCACCCCTTTAGCTCCGACAAGCTCGGATAGGGCACCCATACCATATTAGTCGCCTCCTACGACAAGCAATGGTGAACTGTGGTAGTATTCTCAACCGCTAACCACACAGCAAAATGGTTTTAAAAACTAATAACTCATATTATCTCAATAAATTTTTGCGTCTAGTAAATACAGTTCCGGAATATGCATCTAGGAGTTTCATCCGTTCAGGGGTCTCCTTTATTCCCTCAACATTCCAGCCTGTCTGTGTTTGAACAATTCCAAGAGAATCAATATCGCGCAAATCCGAATAGAGTGGACAGACACAAAGTATGTGATTTGCGTCTTCCCACTCCCAATCACATAGACATTGAGATGAGTTCGTAAGTCTCCTCTGGTGAAGAAATGTATTTAACGAACCGTGACCTGTTAGGAGGAATCCAGCTTTTAAGTTAAAGCCAAATTCCTTCCTGTGGTA
This sequence comes from Drosophila rufa, assembly GCA_018153105.1. NCBI lineage: Eukaryota > Metazoa > Arthropoda > Insecta > Diptera > Drosophilidae > Drosophila > Drosophila rufa. The sequence continues at coordinate 1,257,667 of JAECXS010000135.1, forward strand.
CACAAAGTCTGCCTAACCTACGGCTACAGTCTACAACGCATTTGAAAGAGACAGTTAAATTCAAATATTTTTTTTTTTCTTCAGTAACATTCCTCTCTCCGTAAAACGCTAGGCCGTTTTACCTAAAACATCCAGTACTGCCAATTTAGAAATAGGACACTTCAATACGCCAGTTGAAGTCTGTACCTCAACGATTCGAATTTGACTATCTTTGGCCTTGAATGTCTGGATTACAACACCTTTCTTCCAGCCTGCTCTTTGTTGGTTCTCATCGCAGATCAGAACTAAATCTCCTTCTTGAATTGGTTTGACAGGAGCAAACCACTTTGTCCGTTTCGTTAGAGTCGGAAGGTATTCTCTTATCCAACGTCGCCAAAATACATCTTTTAATTGTTGAGCAATCCTATACTGTTTTCGATGACAGTAACTCTCTATTTCTCCGGGTGTATGCGTCGAGTTAAGTGATCCCAATAAAAAGTGATTTGGCGTCAGAGGTTCTGGATCGTCTATGCTAACAGGAACGTGTGTTAAAGGTCTGCTGTTTATAATATTTTCAGCCTCTATCAAAAGGGAACGTAACGTCTCCACTCTGGGTGCTTGCTCCTTTAGAGTTACTGATAAAACACGTTTGGTTGATTGGACAAGCCTTTCCCAACATCCGCCTGAACTAGGATTAGCTGGACAGTTAAATTCCCATTTAATATCCGTTGTAGCCAGTGTAGCCTTTATGTACTCCCAGTCGAAAAGGTCATTTGTTTTTCTTAAAATATTGTCTACACCAACAAAGTTTGTTCCCATATCAGAGCGAATAATAGAGGGCACGCCTCTTCGATTAACGAGATTTCGGATAGCTACGATGCATGCATCAGTTGATAAGTCCTCGGCAAGCTCAAGATGTATGGCTCTGGTGGTTAAACAAGTAAACAATGCCACCCAACGTTTTTCGTGACGTCGCCCTATAGTCACTAATAATGGGCCAAAGTAGTCAAGTCCTGTGTAGGTAAAAGGTCTGTTATAAGGTGTAACTCTATCTCTCGGTAATTGTCCCATAAGTGTAGGTACTGGCCTTGTGTTTCTGTTCTTGCAATATATACACTTAGTCTTACACTTTTTCACGGCTGTGTGCAAGCTAATTACCCAGAACTTACGACGTATTTCATTTACGATTAACTCATCGTTTTGATGATGATATATTTTGTGATAATACGACACGATCAACTCGGTCAGGGGATGCGTCTTTGGTAATATTGTTGGTCGTCGAGTGTTTCCTCCTAATACAGATGCGTTGTCTAGCCTGCCTTGTACGACCAATAGTCCATTTTCACTCAGCCCAGGAGTCAAAGAATATATAGGGCTATTTTTCGTAATCTTATCGCCTTGCCGGAGTGTGTTTATTTCGTCGTTGTGAGTTTCTATTTGTGCTAGCTTACATAATGATTCCTCCGCTTTGACTAACTCTTTTAAAGACAATTCTCCTTTTATTTTCTTCTCATTTTGCTGCCGGATATTTCCTATAAATCGGAGCATCCAACCCATTGTGCGCTTCAGGCGGAGATATTTTGAAAAACGTCCAATATCTATAAGTTGTGCTTGAGTTATAGTTAGAACAACCTTCCGTCTTTCATTTAAATCGTCTGTTGGTGCTATTATTTGATCGGTTTTTGGCCATTCGGATTCTTCTTTTGTTAAGAATGATGGCCCCACAGTCCAGATAGTTTGCGGATCATATTCACGGCAGCTACTAGTTCGCGTGGCTTTGTCTGCTGGGTTCAAATTTGTTGGGACCCAATCGCTTTCCTTTGTGGTCTCCAAAATTTCGGATATCCTAAAGGCCACAAACTGTTTATATTGTCTATGATCAGAGCAAATCCAGGCGAGCACAGTTCTAGAATCTGACCAGAAAACAACTCTTTCAATTGCAGTGTCATGACTATCAACAATTAAATTTCTTAGCCGAGTTCCCAAAACTGCTGCTTGGAGCTCTAGCCTTGGAATGGACAGTAGCTTCAGGGGAGCACATTTAGTCTTGCCTGCTACGAATGAGGTTTCAATAACATCCGTTGATATGATGCGCCAGTAAGCTACTGCTGCAAACGCCTGTTCGCTGGCGTCAACGAATACGTGAAGTTCTCTCCTGACCTCTGAGTCTAAGAATTTTCGAGAGTAGCACCGACTAATTTGAAAATGTTTCACCCTGTCCAACTGTTTCATCCACTCTTTGAAGCGCTTATAAATGTTGTCGTCAACTAAATCGTTCCAGCTAATTCCTGTTCGCCAGATATCTTGCATTAATACTTTGCCAATTATCATTAGGTCTGCAAGCATGCCGAGTGGATCATATACTGACATTATAATGCTGAGAAGTTGCCTTTTGTTTGGAACGTTTAATCCCTGCTTTATTTCTTTTTCGACTCTGTTCATTTTAAGATCGAACAAAATAGCATCCTTTTGACTATCCCAAAACATTCCTAATATTTTATCGACTGAGCTCGAGTCAAGATTGACAGATGTGGATGCGGTGCTATCTTTACCGTTTAGTTTGTCTTGTATAGCCGATGAGTTTGAAACGAATCCTCTTAGATCAAAGCCGGCCAATTTGTGGACATTCTTCACTTCGTTGCTGATCTCGTATGCGTCGTTTTCATTGCTAAAACTAGCTACAAAGTCGTCCACATAGTGATTTCCTTGTATTTCTTTGATAACAGCCTCTTTTTTATTCGTTGCATTCGATGCATTAAGGTTCTTTACATACTGGGCACAGCAAGGTGAACATGTAGCTCCAAATATTAAGACTTGCATCTTATAGACTATAATTTCGCCGTTTGAATCTCTCCACAGGAATCTTGATCTGATTTATTTACTTTGACTTGCAGAAACATTTCCTTGATGTCAGCACATACGGCTATTATGCCTTGACGAAACTGGAATAAGATTTGCAATAGTGAGGGGTTTTCATCTGGCCCTTTTAACAAAAGGATGTTTAAGGAAATACCATTTACTTTTGCAGCCGCATCAAAAACAAGCCTCATCTTGTTAGGTTTGTTGATGTTGTACACCCCAAAGTGAGGGAGATACCAGGTGCGGGGACTAGCATTTTCTATTTCTTTCTTCGATAATTTCGTAGCATATCCTTTATTGACGAAATCCATTATAGCCTTTTTATATTATTGTAGTTTGTTAGTCTCACGAAATTTACTCTCAATTGTTCGAAGTCGCTTTAGAGCCATATCAAAGCTATTTGGAAGGGTAACGTTATCATGATTCCACAAAAGCGCTACCTCATAGCTGTTTCCTAAATATTTCGTATTTTCTTTTAGTATTGTACGAACCCTAACAATCTCATTGGATTCTATTGGATTATTTGGTGTCTTTACGACAAGACTCTCATTACTGAAATATTCTGCCATTAAATCATTTAACTCATTTTCATAGTTATCTGTGTAAGTATGAAATACGGTGGTTGTATGATTATAACCATTTTCTTGATACGACTGTGTGGATCCATATACTAACCAACCTAAGGCTGTCTTCACTGCTACTAAACTGTTTTCCAATCGTACACTTTGGATCGCTCTGATTAAGTGACAATTTTCTATTCCAATTAAGAAATGCGAACACCTTACAAATAGATCTATTTGGACCCGTAACCTCTATTGGCAGAACTTTAAATAAAAGCATAGAGGTACTGTTTCTCACTGTAAGAATATTTGCAGGATTATTATTTGACTCAGCTAGAGAGATATCTGCTAAATTATTGGTAGGGGTTATCTTCTTATCCTGATGAAGCATATAATTATGAAAAGACTTGCAGTCTTCTTGTTTACAGTTGCGTTTCTTTTTGCACATGTTTAGACTGTGTCCTTGTCGAAGACATCCAAAACATACCTTTAGTTTTTTGACCATCGACCACCGATTCTTTACGTCGCTCTTCGTAAATAGTTCACAATCCTCAAATATGTGTGGCCTTTTGCATTCATAACAGCTGAGTTTACCAGTTTCTTTTGTGGATTCTTTCGTGATTTTTAATAACACCTTTGGATTTGAGCCTTTATCATGCCTTACGTTTTGCTTGCTTGATGCTGTTGTAAGAGCAGCTTGTGATATATCCATAGCTAATTTGTCTATCCAATTACCGAAGTGACCTAGATCGGCATAGGGCTGAATAGTTGATGCATACATAGACCATTCAATACGACTACGCATAGGCAGTTTACTAACAAGATCGCTTAATAATACAGGATTTTGAACATGCTGCGAAGCGTTAGCAGATTTTAAAAATATTATCAGGTTTGATACCTTAGCGGCAAATGGGACAATTTTATCCAGATTGTTTTCTGTTATTGGCGGAATTTCAGACACCTTTTCTAGTTGACTTCTAATAAGGAGCCCTGACTGTCCATACTTAAACTGCAGGCGCTTCATAATATGCTCGACATTAACTGGATTTAATTATATATATATATATATATAGATATTGGCCAATCTTCTGGCAGTCCATGAAAAGCCGGCAAATCAATCAACTTTCCTCTGGAGTAATTCTGATTACCACCCTGTTCAAATGCGTTACAACCCCGCAGCCCCATAGATCCAAAAACAGACTCACCCTTACCAACGTCATTGGGAAAATTGTTTTCTCGTCCATATATACCACTCTTTGTGGTATCGGAATGTTGTCCTCCAGATGGGAACGCCAGGCCATGGAAGCCGTCCTGTGCGGCACCAGAAGTTGTTGCGCTGCTGGTCGAAGGGGCAGCGCCAAGATGCGTTTCTTTGTGAGGAGGAGCCATGCCATGGAAGCCGCTATGTGTGATACCAGAACTCGATACGCTGCCTGTCCAAAGAGTGGCGCGAAGATGAGTTCCTTCGTGGAGGGGAGCTAGGCCATGGATACCGCCCTGTGCGGATCCATAGATCGGTGCACTGCTTGTCGGCATGGCAGCGCCATAATGAAGTCCGCCATGTGAGGATGTCAGGCCATGAAAACCGCCCTGTGCGGCTCCATAGATCGATGTGCTGCTCGTCGATGTTGCAGTGCCGAGATGCAGTCCCCCCTGTGAGGATGCCATGCCATGGATACCGCCCTGTGCGGCTCCATAGATCGGTGGTATGGCGGCGCCATAATGAAGTCCGCCATGTGAGGATGACAGGCCATGGAAACCGCCCTGTGCGGCTCCAGAGATCGATGCGCTGCTCGTCGATGTTGCAGCGCCGAGATGCAATCCCCCCTGAGAGGATGCCATGCTTTGGAAACCGCCCTGTACGGCTCCAGAAATCGGTGCACTGCTTGTCGGTATTGCAGCGCCATAATGCAGTCCACCATGTGAGGATGCCAGGCCATGGAAACCCCCATGTGTGACACCAGAAGTCGATATGCTGCCTGTCCAAGGAGTGGCGCGAAGATGAGTTCCTTCGTGGAGGGGAGCTAGGCCATGGATACCGCCCTGTACGGTTCCATAGACCGATGCGCTGCTTGTCGGTATGGCAGCGCCATAATAAAATCCGTGATGTGAGGACGACAGGCCATGGAAGCCGCCTTGTGCCGCTCCAGAAATCGGTGCACTGCTTGTCGATGTTGCAGCGCCGAGATGCAATCCCCCCTGTGAGGATGCCAGGCCATGGATACCGCCCTCTGCGGCTCCATAGATCAATGCGCTGCTAATCGATGTTGCAGCGCCGAGATGCAGTCCTCCTTGTGAGGATGCCAAGCCTTGGAGACCTCCCTGTACGGCTCCAGAAATCGGTGCACTGCTTGTCGATATTGCAGCGCCGAGATGCAATCCCCCCTGTGAGGATGCCAGGCCATGGAAACCTCCCTGTGCGGCTCCAGAGATCGATGTACTGCTAGTCGATGTTGCAGCGCCGAGATGCAGTCCTCCTTGTGAGGATGCCAAGCCTTGGAGACCGCCCTGTACGGCTCCAGAAATCGGTGCACTGCTTGTCGATATTGCAGCGCCGAGATGCAATCCCCCTGTGAGGATGCCAGGCCATGGAAACCGCCCTGTGCGGCTCCAGAGATCGATGTACTGCTAGTCGATGTTGCAGCGCCGAGATGCAGTCCTCCTTGTGAGGATGCCAAGCCTTGGAGACCGCCCTGTACGGCTCCAGAAATCGGTGCACTGCTTGTCGATATTGCAGCGCCGAGATGCAATCCCCCTGTGAGGATGCCAGGCCATGGAAACCGCCCTGTGCGGCTCCAGAGATCGATGTACTGCTAGTCGATGTTGCAGCGCCGAGATGCAGTCCCCCCTGTGAGGATGCCAAGCCTTGGAGACCGCCCTGTACGGCTCCAGAAATCGGTGCACTGCTTGTTGGTATGGCAGCGACAGGTACTAGCAAGTCCACTTTTTGCTTGTATACAGATAGCTCTTCTTGTATGCTGGTAATTTTCTGCATGACACGATCTGTCTGCAATTGTTGCTCTACCAACATTTTTTCCATCAAGCCTTGCAGGTCCATCGATGGCGTTTTATTTTCACTTGCGACTACAGTATTATCCTCATTTTCGCTCAGTGCACTTATTTTATCATCCGCATCTTCCAATTGCCCGCCAGGTCTTGGCGTCGAAGTATGTGCATTATCCATTTTTTCTTTTAGGTTCTTCTTGCTCCGAGTCAACACCATTTAATTGCATGTGTTAGACCAGTGCAGCAGTATGAGCGATTTTTGCACACTTTCGCATGTCACATATACATACATTCATGAAATGTATGCATATGAAATCGAATTTCACCACTTTGCGAAGTTTTCAATAAGATTTTGGCGACGTGATCAACTTTCAAATTTAATAAAAATGTTTCGAATCAATGTAAAACACTTGGGAATACTTTAATAGAACACATATTTTACTTTATTTATTAATGAAATCTTTTATATATATAGCTGGCGACGACGGCGGTGGTTTATTAAATTGTATTCCTGCTCACGTCTGATTTTGTCGCAACAATGAGAAAAGTATATTCTTAAAGCTATCGAATATATATTTTTTGGTATTTAATGTTAAGGTATTTTTACCGATTACAGAGCAGAAATGAGCTGAGATCAGAACCTACGGCTACAGTCTGCAACGCATTTGAAAGAGACAGTTAAATTCAAATATTTTTTTTTTTCTTCAGTAACAGGTTCTGTTGCAAACCCGAGTCAAGCCTCTTGCCAGATGATTAGGGTGCACAGTAAGTTTTTTATTGTAGGTCGTCTTTTGCTTGTCTATTTCATCTTTTACTGCAATAATGCCGAGATTCCTATCGATGTTTGGTTTCGAATATACCATGGTGCCCCAGTGATAGTTGATTGCGAGCGCTGTATGATGTCTATGTTGCTGCTCCTCGCGTTTCCCCACAGCTGGGAGCCATATGTCCAGATAGGCTTTAGCGTGGAGTTGTAGAGCAGGACCTTGTAGTCCAGACGCAGTGGCCATGGGGCGTTTAAAATGCAGTGGAGGCTGCTGGCTGTTAGTTTTAGATGTAGTTTCTTGCATTCGATGTGTCTTCGTCAGGTTAGTCGTCTGTCGAGGTGGACGCCGCGATACGTTACTTCCTTGAATTGGAGAATCTCCGTACTATTCAAGGATAGTGGGGAGCATGTTTGCCTGTTGAGAGTAAAAGTGATGTGTTTACATTTTTGTTCGTTTATTTTAAAACGCCAGTCAGATAGCCACTTCTTAACTACCATGAGGTGACTTGCTAGTTGGGTTGTTGCTCGGGTTGGGCACTTCGAGCGACTTAGGATCGCAGTGTCGTCAGCGAACGTGGATGTTGTTAGCCGCTCGTTCGTAGGTATATCCGCTGTATAAAGGACGAACAGGGTAGGCCCAAGTGCGCTGCCTTGTGGAACTCCTGCTTCGATAGTGTACTCGTCAGATGTTGTTGCATTGCACCTCACTGCGAAGACTCTGTTGTAAAGATACGACTCAAGTAGCTTATGAGTATACGTAGGCAAGTGTGTTTTGATTTTATGCATGAGGCCATTTAACCAGACTCTATCGAAAGCTTGATATACATCGAGAAATACTGAACTGCCGTATTCCCGATGCTCGAAGGCTGTGCGTATCTCTGATGTTATTCGGTTAACTTGTTCGATTGTGCCATTGTTTCGACGGAAGCCAAATTGATGAGCCGGGATAACATTGTGTGCTTCCAGGTATGATATTATGTGCGTTAGAAGGCATTTCTCGAACAGTTTTGACAAACACGATAATAAACTTATTGGTCTGTAGGATGACGGGATTGTGTGGTCTTTTCCGGGTTTCGGTATCATTATGATGATAGATTTTTTCCATTTCCTTGGGTAGTAGCCGAGGCATATAATCCCATTGAAGATTTTACAAATGACCTCGATAGCAGAGTTTGGAAGTTCAATTATCATCTTTGGAGTTATTAAGTCACCGCCTGGAGCCTTTTTTGGTTTCAGTTCCCCAATGACTTTTGCGATCTCATTCGGCTGAAACAATGTTGGCAAAGACATAGTATTAGTTTCGGTTTGTGGTAGGACAAATGGACTAGTGGCCTGGTTAGGCTGGAAGACGCTTCGGAGATGTGAAGCGAATGTTTCGGCTCTATCTTCGTCGCTGCGGGCCCAGCAACCTGAAGAGTTTCTTATCGGGGTGACGGTTTCAATTGGAGAGCTTAGATTTGGGTGAGCCCTCCACAAAGGATGCTTTGTACTGGTTAGCGTAAGTTTTTCGATGTACCGTAGTTGTGCCTTTTCAGCGTCTTGTTTCAGAGCTCGGTTTAGTAAGCGAGTGACTTGCTTAAGACGTTGTTTTGAAGATGGCGATCTGTTGCTTTGCCAAGCACGTCGCAGACTCCTTTTTTCCAGGACAAGCTGTTCGATTTGTTGAATGGTGTGGTCTTTTCCGTGTTTCGGTATCATTATGATGATAGATTTTTTCCATTTCCCTGGGTAGTAGCCAAGGCATATAATCCCATTGAAGATTTTACAAAGAGAGTTTGGAAGTTCAATTATCATTTTTGGAGTTATTAAGTCGCCGCCCTGAGCCTTTTTTGGTTTCAGTTCCCCAATGACTTTTGCGATCTCATTCGGCTGAAACAATGTTGGTAAGGACATAGTATTAGTTTCGGTTTGTGGTAGGACAAATGGACTAGTGGCCTGGTTGGGCTGGAAGACGCTTCGGAGATGTGAAGCAAATAATTCGGCTCTATCTTCGTCGCAGCGGGCCCAGCAACCTGATGAGTTTCTTATCGGGGTGATTGTTTCGATTGGAGAGCTCAGATTTGGGTGAGCCCTCCACAAAGGATGCTTTGATGTACCGTAGTTGTGCCTTTTCAGCGTCTTGTTTCAGAGCTCGGCTTAGTAAGCTCGGCTTAAAATGTTGGCGATCTGTTGGCACGTCACAGACGCCTCTTTTGCACGACAAGCTGATCAATTTGTTTATTAGTTTTGAATTTGTTGGATTGTACGTCCTTCCCTTGTTGTGTTGAAATAGTGGCTGCTGCAGTGAGTACGTCCTTAAGAGCATCAGTAGAGCAGTCGATATCCGCTTCGATGTTGAGCTGCGGGGTTAGTTCAATGTGGGCACTTACATATTTCTAATATTTAAGCCAGTTAGTTCTGTGCGACGTCAGCCTTTGGGGTTGATCTGTAGTTTCTTGGCTTTGAAGAAGAGTTATTAGTACTGGCGAATGGTCTGATGAAAGATCCGAAAGCGCTTTGGCACATATAATGTTGCGTGAAATATTTTTTGCAAAGTCTATTAAGTCTGGCATCTTTCTGGGGTCTGCTGGCCAATATGTTGGGCAACCAGGGGAAACATAGTCCAATTTGTTGTTAAAGTCTATGATTGCATTATATAATTGCCTTCCTTTGGGAGTCACGAGACGCGATCCCCAGTGCGTATGCTTGGCATTATAGTCTCCTGCAGCTATGAAGCGATGTCCAAATGAGTAGTAAAAATCCATGAATTGTCCTTCCGAGATTGTAAAGCGAGACGGGCAGTAGACAGCGGCTACGGAAAGGTTGCCGTTACCTGACTCTACTTTAATAGACGTAGCCTGCAAGTAATTAGTTGAATACCTTTGGTAAAAGTCGTGTTTTATGCGTTCTCTGACTAGGACGCCGGTTCCGCCGTGGGCTTTACCATCTGGATGATCTGTGCGGTAGAAGGCGTAACCTCTTATTTGGAAGTTGTATTTGCTTGTGAGGTGAGTCTCCCCAAGCAGCATAACGTCGATATGATTTTAATTCAGAAACTGTGTTATTTCAAGTTTATGCCGTAAAATGCCATTGGCGTTCCACATGATTATTCGTAGACTAGACATCAGTTATTTGGACTGTTGAGCTACAAGTAGCTGTATCACCATGTTCTGGTTTTGAACAAGTGCTAGCATGGTCGTCTTCATGAAGGACAATAATTCTGTCAGACTTTGTTGCATGGTAATCACCATGGCTTCATTTGTGCTTTGTGGCTGTCTTGGGGCTTTATGAACGTTTTCTAGATTAGACTGGAGGGGGTTTTCCATACCTGTTCGGAGGGCATCGGCGTAGGAGAAGCCCTTCTGGATATTCAGCGGACCAAATGAGGATCTTGAGTCCTGGGCAAAAAATACTTCCGTCGTCGTTTGTGAGCAGTGTACACGTTTCTTATATTCTTATATATTGGCGCATTTCCGCAGTTCCCACATTTATTCTTGTGGGGGTCTTTCTTGTCAGCAGGGCAGTTTGCGGAATTGTGGAAGTCTCCGCAAACTACACAGACTGATCGAAGTGTGCAGTATGTCCTTGTGTGTCCATACTCCTGGCAGTTTGTGCATTGCACTGGGCCGTTTCTTTTATGTGGCTCGTCCACCGTAATTCTTCGGTGCAATAGGAATTCCAGGTTGTAAATGGGGTGCACTTCATTTTTCTTCAAGGTTCTGCTGTTTGGCTTCAGCTCGACCTTAAATAATGGATTTCTATTTTTCTATTTCTATTTTTGTTTATGATGTAGCTGACGTTCTTTGCAGAAAAACCCTTTTTTTTAAGGGCATCTATAATTTCGTTTTGAGTTACTTTTAGTACCACTTGCAGGCCCTTGCTGCTTTTTAATTGGTACGTGTAATAATTTTTTTTTTGTATTCGTCGAGGTATTTGAACACAGGTCAGAAGTGTTCTTCAGATTTCGTTTGAACTTTGGTTCCGTGAATATTCCCTTTAGTAAGCGGAACAACATGAAAATTTCCGTCCCTGACCAGCGCAGCAATTTTGTTGACCAGGGCGTTCGAGCTTTTCTCCCTTATGTAGATTGGTGGGGGCTTTGATTTCTTTTGGGTTTCTTGACGCATTTCCGGTTGATCATCCGCTAAAAGGGCAAATCTGTTGCTGTTAGATCTTCTCGGTTGATCGTTGTCTCCCAGGACACGGTTTATCTTTGGCTTGTTACCGACCGCGTTGTTCTGCGGGCTAAGCTTACGATTGATTTGGATGTAGCGATCCATGCCGGTCTGTATGGCTGTTGAATATTGCCAATATTGGCTTTGGAGCTTGCAGTTTTTGTTGTTATTGTATTTGGCGCTGCAGTCGATGACATCTCATCCGTATTCGCGATATTGGTAATTGCTGTAGTTATTGCTGTTGCTTTTGCCGCTGTTACTGTAGTTGTTGCTGTTGCTTTCTCCACCGTTACTGAAGTTGTTGCTGTTGCTTTTGCTGCAGTTGCAAAATTGTATCATTCCTTTTTTTTGGGTTTTACACTTAGATATGGAGGAGTGGGTAGAGCGGGTGAGCAAGACCGTGCTCTTTGGCTATCGACCGCCAGACGGTTGCTCTTTGTGGCTGTTTCGTTGCTGTCGCGCGTTTTGTGAGTCGAAAACTATTTATTTTTCTGTTTTAGTCTTTTTTTGCTTATCTTGAAATACTCCAGTATTTTATAATTTATTTAAGTCTTAAAAATCATACACTTTCTATAATTTTTCCCGGAGCTCACGCGAAACACGTCCGCTCTCTACGGCTTTGCGTAGAGTTCGTGAAGAAGAAGAAGTGATGTCAAAATACGTTTTTTTGAGGCAGTTATCCACATACTAAGCTGACAAAGGTCGAAGGCAAAAACCACAAGAAAAGAACAAGAAGTAAGCTGAAAATAATTTTTTTTAGAGACACACATTAAGCTGACAAGAGTCGGAGACAGTACAAAAAAATAAAATTACAGTTGCATGTGTTTAAATTGTGTATGTACATACGATGCACTATGGTCCAGATTCAGTTTTTTTGGCATAAAGTCGAAAAATTTAGCTACATGGTTCAAACTTCGCACATTTCATTGTTCTGGTATTAATAATTTGTGTGCGATCACGACCACGCTTGCCGCCTCTGCAAACTGATTGATAGTTGATTTAAAATAAATATATATTATTACCTTATCTATTTAGTTACTTACTTATTTTTTAAATGCAATTTTGTTCTTCATCCAATTCAATATTATAAATATCCTCTTCGTCATCAGAATCGCACCGCAGATCGTTTTCATTTTCAACTGTAGACGGAAGGTCCAAAAAACTTAATATCTCTGTTGAGAAGGTTTTTTTTCATATTTTTTCTTTCTCTTTCCTTTAGAGAATCACTCGACAATAATGGATCCGAGGAACCTCTAGCTCTGTGAAATATATCAGTCATAGTATTGAGCCAACTATTTTTCCTTGAATGCGACAATCTATCTTTTTTGTACACTTTGTTGCGTGCTTCAGAAGCATTTTCGCCTAAGCATCCTAGTGGAACCAAGCTCGAATTATTAATCTGGTAACCATGAACCAATATTTTATGAATTGTTGGTGACATCGGATACCAAGGGTAGCTACGCATATATAATGAAAAAGTTGTTTCACAAAATGACCGAAATTTTTCTAAATTTATATATTAATTGGAAGATATGGCGATTAAAATAGCGTGATATTTATTTAAAAGATCTTCTTGAAGTTGGTAATAGATGCTAGTAGTTTAGTATTGGCAAAAGCTCTCCTAGCCGTATTACCATCATTGGTATTGCCGATTCCATTCTGCTTTGGTATGCTTATCCGAAGACCCATTTCGTTCCAAAACTTTTCGTGAACATATTTTTTCCGTTTGCTCATTTTAATCTTATCATCACCTTTATATGCCAAATTCTAAAAACCGGATCCAGGTATGTAATGGACTTACTCCAAACTGCAAAGCTCCAGGCTTTAGGACAAAAAGTTCAGAATAAAAAACTGTTATTTCTAATATTTTTGTTGGAGTGACACCACAGATTGGACAACATTGAGTAGATTTAGTTACAGTTAAAACGTTTATCACTTTGCCATCAATAACTGTCATATGCATTTCATACGTTACTGTTATATCCCGCTTTTCATTCAATTTATGAATAGAAGGTTTAAGATTATTAATTAGAGAATCTAAAAGGTTATTTTCCATCATAATGTGGACTGTAGTTTCTTTTACTAGTATAGATTGCGGTGTCAAAAGAGTCTATAATTTTGATGGGTATAACAGACGTCACAAAAATGGAGTGATCTGAAAGCTGTTCGCCAGGTGTTGTGGTAGCGAACTACTGCTTGTATATTGAAAGACCCGTTGAACCATCATAGCTGCATATTAGTTTAATTGCAGATCTGTTTGGGCTATGTTTTGGTCGTTTTCCCTCCCCATTCGCAAACTTCGTGCGCCGTTGGATCGTCGCGGGCCGTGCAATACGATCCCCTTTTGTTCATGTCGTTCGTTAAAAGTTATGTCATTTTCTTGACCCAGTTGTACCAATGTCCCCCTTTTAATGGGTTTCTACCAATGCATTTTTGTTGTTTTAAGTTCACATTGAAAGTTCATTATTAAGGTCGTTCAAACGGACATTAAAGTGTGTTATAAAATAGCTATTCTGAATTGATTTAAATTGTTTAATTAATATTTAGGTGTATTTAGAATATACTGTATTTTGGGAAGCTAGTATTTTGTTCATAAGGTAGGTAGTGTATATGGGGGCACGATTATATATATATATATAAATATGTCTGGCAGTCTTGGGAAAAATGTCCCGTTGACTCACCCTCTGTTATTCCATTGTTTAGAGCTCTCGTTCCGGAGTGGAGGTTTTATTTGTTGAAAAAGTTAAGTGGAATTAAGCATATATATATATATAATATTTTGCTGTGTGTTAGAAATTCACTAAATGCTCAAAATTTTTCTTAATGATTTACAACCAACACATAAAAAAACAAGTAAGAAAGCTACAGTCGAGAGTGCTCGGCTGTGAGATACCCGGTACCTAAACGTTTGTTCTTTACACTAAAAGGCAATTTGAAATTGTACATATATTATCATACTCTACTTCCATACTTCTTAAAATAAATTGCCTCTCGAATTAGTTCCCGACCTAAACAATTTAATGTCATACTAAAATATGAATGATCCATTTTATAAGGACGCCAAAAAATGAATTATGTTATTTTTTGTAATTTTTTGCTCTATTCTTTTGTCATTTCTTCTGCAGTTGGCGCCATTATATCGCGCGGCCAAGGCTCGAATGCGCCACCTGTCGGCTACAGCTTGCAACAGCAACAGCAGTGCCTTAGGGGAATGTGTTAAAATTCTAACCTTATTGCTAATATCTCGCATGTTTATTATCATATTTTACTGAAATTTTCAGAAAACGTCCGTTATTTAACGCTAATTTATTTGATCAAATAACTTTAACCCGAAAATAACGAGTCTCTCTCGACTGTAGCTTTCTTACTTGTTTATTATTTTGGAGGGCGGAAGTGGGCGTGGCCAAATTTTAAAACAAACTTGATCTGCGTGCAACAGATTCCAATGTTGTCACCAAATTTGGTAACTCTAGCTTTTATAGTCTCTGAGATCTGTTGTTTCACACGGACGGACAGACGGACAGACGGACAGACGGACATGGCTAAATCGACTCGGCTGGTGGAGCTGATCATGAATATATATACTTTATGGGGTCGGAGATGCCTCCTTCTGCCTGTTACATACATTCTCGGTTGGCACAAACACATAATACCCTTATACCCTATGGGTACCGGGTATAACAAGTAAGAAAGCTACAGTCGACTGTTCTCGATTGTGAGATACCCGGTACCTAAACGTTTGCGCTTCACACTAAAAGGCAAATTCAAATTGTACATACATACATTGGCGCCATTATATCGCACGGCCAAGGCTCGAATGCGCCACCTGTCGGCTACAGCTTGCAACAGCAGTGCCTTAGGGCGGTGTGTTAAAATTCAAACCTTATTGCTAATATCTCCCATGTTTATCAACCGATTTTACTGAAATTTTCAGGAAACGTCCGTCTCTATTTTATTAATTTATTGTATCTATTAACTTTAAGCCGAAAATCACGCATATAGCTAATATAACGTTTTTATGATTTTCAGGGGCGGAAGTGGGCGTGGCCAAATTTTAAAACAAACTTGATCTGCGTGCAACAAATTCCAATGTTGTCACCAAATTTGGTAACTCTAGCTCATATAGTCTCTGAGATCTGTTGTTTCACACGGACAGACAGACGGACAGACAGACGGACAGACAGACGGACAGACAGACGGACAGACGGACATGGCTATTGTTTTTTTTGTAATATTGTTAAAATTGGTCCATTAGGATTCACATGGTAAGCGGCACTGTCCGACGGGATGTTGTAACTGACTGCATCGCACATTTTCCGCGGTCGCGAAAAGCTATCCGACTTTTAAACTTATGCGCTTTGTACGCATTCACTTTGGTCTTGGGGGATTTCGAGTCTTTCCGAACAGACTTCCCGTCCTTAGCTCTGACTTCGACTATCTCCAGTACGGCTATATTGGGGTCCTTTATATCCAAAGACTGTGCTAAGTATTGCCTAGGAATCTCCGGAATGGAACACAAAAGTGTTCTCACCTAGTGTCATCCATTCCCCTCTTTTCGCCTATTGGCTGGAGTTATATTTGGGTCGTCTTTGTTCTAATGTATGCTAGTTCAGCAAAATCGGCAGTGCTGGGTTGCAGGTGATTGCATGGCCCTATTTGGCAAGTTTAGGCGGTGTCATCTGCCCGAGCCACATTTTTGTGCAATCTTGTCCGTGTTGATTTTCTAAAACACTAGTGCATTGGCTATTCTTGATTTTCTTCCGTGTTAACCAAATGACTCACGTCTGCCCTAACCGGCGTACGTAACATCGGCTTGCATTTTAATAATTCTGTGTGCAGTATGATCCAAAAGGTTTTGTAATGATACTTGGGCGGCCGTTTCCCTAACTTTTATATCTCTAGGACGGCATTGTAATTTAGATTCCATTATTAGACTATAGGTTGGATAAATGTCACTGTGGTGACTTTTATTGATAAGTCTAGTGTTCATGTATTGCTGTTTTGTAAGAGAATTTTCCAGGAGGTATGCCAAACTTTCATCGGATGTAAGTGGAATGGGTTTTTGTGCATCAAATTGCTTTCTCGATTCAGTTGAGTATTCGGGTGTTGTTATGTTTTTTTAAGAACAAAAGCCGTGCCCTTCTTGCTTTGTTTTTTTTGCAGAAACTGCTGCAGCATGTGCAAGAAGATTTGTGTCACAATTATTTTCATTTGCGAGCTCAGATGCCAATTTCCTTATTAATCTTGTACCCGCATTCGTATAAGATAAGGTTGGACGTCCCATTTGGTGTGGTGTTTTGCAGGTTTCATCAAGAGTAATTGATATTTTCAAGCATGTATAGTAGCTACATTTGGGAAGATATTTATGAATGTAACTAAAAAAATTACAGATTTTTTGTTTGTCTATTTCCTTTATTTTCTTCGATTCCACATTGTTTTTATTAATTTTCGTGTATATCCACTCCGATACACATTGAATTTTTCGATTGTTGCTGCGCCATATTTCGAAAAGTTCGCTGTGACTAAACTCAAACGTACCTATATATTATTAAAATTTAAGAAAAGTGGGACGAACGGGGATGAGTTTTTGGTTTGTGGTTAAAGACAACACTCACAAGTACATTCTGGACCAATTGGTTGCTTTCAGCATGGAACAGCTTATTAGTTATATTCCACGAAACACGGAGAACGCATGTTAGTTTTCTAAAAAAATACACATAAATTGGACATTACACAATACTAAATCCCTAAAACTACACATAAAATAACAATATACATTAAATAGTCCATAACTTGAAGATTACTTTCCACAATTTAGTTGAATTTTTTGGACCAATTTAACGCGTGTGACACAACATAATATTTTGGCGCAAATTTGTATTCGGAAATCAGCTGATCGCAAGCTCACCTTTAAAAGCTCTCAAAAAGCTTTGGTGGCGCTTTTAAAGCTTTGAATTATTATTTTTATAATGTATGGTGAATTTACTTTAAGATTAAAATAAGAAAACAACGATATATTAACATAGAAGAATCAACTTTATGCCAAAAAAAAATGGATTCTGGACCATAGTGCGCTGTCCAAAATATGTACATACACATGTTAAATGGACTGACTAAAGTCAGTGACAGAACGAAGTGAGCGAAGTGAAGCTCAGTTCTATTAAATAAAATATATATATATTTATAGATATATATATATTTATAGAGATATCCATTATTGTGCGAAAGCATTGATAAATAACTACTTCATTGTGAGTGGGAGAAAGGGTTGAGGACATTTCAAATCTACGCTGAGTCAGAGAAGATCACTAGGTGCAAGCAAAAAACGACGAAGCTACTCCATCTAGGTGGAACGCAACTACAAACAGTAGAGTATTCACTACCCGGCGCCTTGGTCGAATTCAACGAAGATGAACCAAACGATGTATTCCAGGTATTGGTGGACAAGCTAACAGCGTTTTTCTCTCTCAATCAAAACTCTTCAGTCGAAAAGCACATGTTCGGGAATTTGATTCCATCTGGTGACGAGAGTTGAAATGATTGCCTCCTTTTTCGTCATTAAAAGAGGAAAGCAGTCATTACTGGGACGAGAAACGGATATTAATTTGGATCAGTTTTCCCGAAGTAAAAGGGGGACAGTGTCAAATTGGCGATAAATCATGACATAAAGGCAGTACAGCAGCCCATGCGAATGATACCAATCGCACTGGAAGACAAGGAGCGCAGTAAAAATCATGATGCACTAAAGCGAGATATTATTGAACCTGTAAATGGGCCCAATAGCCCTGCTAGCGGAATTTTATTAATAACTCGAGTAAATTAATAGATATTTTAATGAAACTTTGTAATTATAGTTTTTAAATAATTTTACGCAAATCCTCAAAGTTTCAGTTTCCTACTTTAGGTATTTCCCACAGCTTCCATACAAATGTTATAAAAATCATATATGTACATGCAGTATAAGTTGGTGATATTTTTTTTAAATTGTTCAGTTTTAGTTAAATTTTTTTAATTTTAACAAATTAATGTGACATTTAATCGGAATCTGAATAATCATGATTTCTTGTCTCAAAAAACCTGGCATTATAATTGGAAGCCTTCCAGTTCTCAGAAAGCATGCTTACAAAATTAGCCAATTTTTTTTTCCTCTTTAATGTCGTTTTCTGACAAGTTTCTGTTCTTCAGAATTGTGCCAAACACAAATTCATTCAGCGCTAACAACTTTTTTGATGCGACATTTTCGCCAAGCCACATGGAAAAAAGTATACGCTTAAAAATGCAACAGACTAAAGAGTTGGACGTAGTTGGTTATCATTTCAGACCACATGGACTCACACTTTGCATAAATACTAAACTTAGCTTGAATACGATTGAATAAAGTTAGTTACAGTCCAATAAAGACAGTAAACTGCTTAAAAGCAAGTCTGGCAAAAGCAACTCACAAAAAGCACAATTTTTAGCTACACATGAAAAAACACGTCACGAACATACAATTTATATTTAGTACATACCTTATATTAACGGGAAACAAATTTTTTTTTTGTAATAAACTAAAATATATTGCTTTATTTGATACTTTAAGCCGGATCCCAAACAGCCTTAAATCCCTGCGTCAACACGTGATAAAAATAGGTTCAGTTTCAAAACCGCAACCGAACAGGATTGCATTTAAGAGCTCATTTAACACATTTTTTGACCTTTACAAAGTGTTAAAAATTAAATAAAAACAAAACTTAACCTAATTTCCTTTTATTCCTCTATATGTTTCTTTGGATCCACTGTGCAGCGCCTGGATTTCACCAATGGTTCTGGTTTTCAAAGAGAATGGGAACATCCGAATATGCCTGGACATGCGGCGAGCAAATCAAGCCATTTTGAGGGAAAATTACCCTCTACCAACATTCGAAGCGTTCATGACTCAACTGAGAGATGCTACATATTTCTCCAGGCTAGACCTCAAGGACGTATACCACCAACTTGAGCTAGACGAGCAAAGCCGAGAAATAACAACGTTTATAACTCCACTAGGATTATGTCGTTATAAACGTTTGATGTTTCGAGTCAACTCGGCACCAGAGATATTCCAAAGGATACTGGAGCAATTACTGTCGGCGTCCACAAATGTCCTAAATTACTTATCATCGTTTTTGGCAAAACTGAGAATGAGCACGATGAGGAGTTAAAAAGAGTTTGCGGCATTCTAAAAGAAAACAACGAGTTATTAAGTGAAAATAAATGTGTCCATAAAGCCTCTAAACTAAACTTTTTGGGACACAATAAAATTAACCCGCTGCGACGAGTATTAAGAAAGGATGAAAAGTTCATTTGGGCTGCTGAGGAACAGGATGCGTTTGACAAACTAAAATCATGTCTGGCGGATATCCCAAACCTGCCGTACTTCGATCCAAAGCACAAAACGCAGTTAATCGCAGGCTCCAGTCCGGTTGCATTAGGAGCTGTATTGCTACAATTTCATGGAGCCGAAAATGAGCCGATGAGCCGAAAATAATATCTTTCGCTAGTCGAAGTCTGACAGTTGTCGAAAACCGTTATTCACAGACCGAGAAGAAGAGCCCATCAATAATGTGGGCAGTAGAAAAATTATTTTACTACCTAGCTGGTCTAGAGTTTGAATTGGTAACTGATCATAAGCCACTAGAGACCATCTTCAAGTCATCTTCGAATCCGCCAGCAAAGATCGAAATATGGCTTCCCCGCCTCCAAGCTTTAAAATTCGTATATCGTAAGTATATATATATAAATATATATCGTAAGTATAAAACCGGAAAAGAGAACATTGCGGATACCTTTTTTCGATTCTACACGTAGTTGAAAACGCGACTCCGTCGTTTAAGACCATCACTGAAATTGCAGACAAAAGCATTCACGACGAAGAGATCGTAGATGCAATGTCGAGCCTGCAGGACGAATCGTGGAACGCATCATCTTCAAACAGTCTGTTTCCGTTCAGACATAAACTCTCTTGGATTGGATCTATTATGATGCGAGGAACCCGCATAGTCATTCCATCGGCGTTAAGACAGGCGATCCTAACGTTGGCGCCCGAAGGTCATCCAGGAGAGTCGGCTATGAAGCGCCGACTACGGTCAAAGGTATGGTGGCCACAAATAGTTCGAGACGCGGAGAAATTTGTAAAATCCTGCAGAGATTGCATAATGGTTTCGCAAGCATTAAGCCCCACGCCTTTGAAGCGAACCAAATTCCCAGAAAGACCATGGATCTTGTAGCTGACCTTTTGGGACCGTTACCCAACCACGAACACGTTCTGGTTTTCATCGACTATTATTCGAGGTATATGGAATACAAATTCCTAAAATCGATCTCATCATTTTCGTTAATCGGAGTCATGAAAGAAATCTTTTCCAGATTAGGCTATCCTAAAAAGTTAAAAACTGATAACGGAAGACAATATGTTAGTGAAGAATTTAACAAATATTGTAAGCAATGCGGGATAGAGCAAGTAACATCGCCACCTTATTGGCCTCAAGCCAATGGGAAAGTTGACAACATGAACACATCGTTAGTAAAAAGGCTAAAAATAGCGTACACCAACAAGAAAAATTTCAGGGTTGAAATTCAGTCGTTTGTTATGATGTATAATGTAACTCCCCATGGAACCACAGGGTCTGCGCCAACATAATTAATGTTCAATCGAGTGATAAGAGACAAGATTCCGTGTGTTTAGGATTTGATGGAGAATACAGTGATTAGATATCGTGATTAAGTAGGCAAACAGAAATGGAAAGAATATGCCGACAAGAAGAGAGGGGCAAAGGAAGTTAGTGTTGATATAGGAGACAAGGTTTTTCTGAAAAATGTAATATTTCCTCACAAGCTTACACCAAATTTTGACTTCACCGAATACGTCGTAAAAGAAAGAGAGGAAGACATTGTAAAAACAGCAGGTGGAGGCAAGACCTTGACAAGAAACGTGAGCCATGTGGAAAAGATTCCACAAACACAGTCATCAGCTGATACCGGCGATCAATCCTCACACTCCCGAGGTACAGGCGACGTTCTGCAGCCTTCTCAGTTCAGGACACCGGAGAAACCAAAAAAAATGGAATCGACTACTGAGACAACATCGGCACCCAGAGAAGGGCTGAAGCTGAAGCTCACCAATAAGGAAGGGATGTGGAAGCCTGTACCTCCAATCATCTCTGACAGTGAGCGAGCGTGTCAAGATGACACTCAATAACATTCCTCTGTTAGTCTCATGTAATGTAAAGCTCAATCTAATTCTGGAAGCCTAAGTTTACGGAGCATAGTGATAAAATATATGTGCAAAACTATAATTAATTATTGTATTATTGGTACAACTACCGGGTTAATACAGTAGCTATATGATATAGTTGTCCGATCTTAATTAAATTTAAACCGTAATTCTAAACTGTAATTCTAAATGTAAAACAAGTATGAAAGCTACAGTCGACTGTGCTCGACTGTGAAATAACCGGTACCTAAACGTTTGCGCTTCACACTAAAAGGCAATTTAAAAATGTACATACACTACATTGTACATACATATGTACATTGGCGCCATTATATCGCACGGCCAAGGCTCGAATGCGCCACCTGTCGGCTACAGCTTGCAACAGCACTGCCTTAGGGCGGTGTGTTAAAATTCTAACCTTATTGCTAATATCTCCCATGTTTATCATCCGATTTTACTGAAATTTTCAGGAAACGTTCGCTCTATTTTATTCATTTTTTGTATCTATTAACTTTAAACCGAAAAAACGAGTATAGCTTAATAACGTTTTTTATGATTTTTGAGGGCGGAAGTGGGCGTGTCCAAATTTTAAAACAAACTTGATCTGCGTGCAACAGATTCCAATGTTGTCACCAAATTTGGTAACTCTAGCTCTTATAGTCTCTGAGATCTGTTGTTTCACACGGACGGACAGACGGACATGGCTAAATCGACTCGGCTGGTGATGCTGATTAAGAATATATATACTTTATGGGGTCGGAGATTTATCCTTCTGCCTGTTACATACATTCTCGGTTGGCACTAACTTATAATACCCTATGGGTACCGGGTATAAAAATGCATTAGTATGGATGCCTCTTAAGTTGTTTGAATAAATGATTCCTTGGGTGTTGTTCAAACTGATGTGTTCAGATACACAGATACACATCGTAGAATGTGTTCAGATTGGTTAATATTATAGCTTTATACTTGCTTGATACTCTTGGTTTTCACTAATAGTGTTCCAGCACGGGTTTTTTGGCAAGATACTACTTCGCTTCCACATGCAAAAGTCTATAACTTTTTTGATCACAAATGGTGATATTATTGTCGGTTCTAAAAACATGAGTCTGGTTGCAATGTGCATTATAGTTGAGGTCCGGCGGGCGATTCATTGCAGCTCCCTCGGGCTATATGCAGCCCTTCTGGTCAGTTTTTGGTGTTGGTGCAAAATTGATTTTGTTTACTTTCGGGGTTCTGTTTTGCTTCTCGTTTGTTTTTCGAAAAATGATTTGGGTCTTGCGCTTATTTGCGGAGCGATGCCAAAAGCACGTCTAATCATAACGAAGTCTTGACGTCGAATGTGCCCATAATAATACTATTCCGCCGCCGTTTTTTTTTTTTTTTTTTTTGGGCTTTGTTCATATCGGCTGGAGTAATTATCAAACAGATTTGATTTTATTTCGTCGTTCCATAAAATAATATTACACTCCCTGGACCCATCTGGTCTAGAGCATGTCAAAATATTTTCGCCAACGAATCGGATTCAGTTGTATTTTACAATAAATTATTGAAAAACTATTCAAGACATTGAGCTTTTTTCGTAGTAATTCGCATCGGTTACTTACTGCTGATACACGTATATCAAAATGCCTGATACTGATATTAACATTTCGGTAAAAGGTTCTGAAAAGGTTCTCATTTTTATCGGTTCCGGTTCCGGTTCTGGTACTTTAATTTTACCGGTACCGGAACCGGTATGTAGCGGCACAAAAAAAACAAGTAAGAAAGCTACAGTCGACTGTGCTCGACTGTGAGATACCCGGTACCTAAACGTTTGCGCTTCACACTAAAAGCCGATTTAAAAATGTACATACACTACATTGTACATACATATGTACATTGGCGCCATTATATCGCACAGCCAAGGCTCGAATGCGCCACCTGTGGGCTACAGCTTGCAACAGCAGTGCCTTAGGGCGGTGTGTTAAAATTCTAACCTTATTGCTAATATCTCCCATGTTTATCATCCGATTTTACTGAAATTTTCAGGAAACGTCCGCTCTATTTTATTCATTTTTTGTATTTATTAACTTTTATCCGAAAAAAAACGAGTATAGCTTATTTTTCGTTTTTTATGATTTTTGAGGGCGGAAGTAGGCGTGGCCAAATTTTAAAACAAACTTGATCTGCGTGCAACAGATTCCAATGTTGTCACCAAATTTGGTAACTCTAGCTCTTATAGTCTCTGAGATCTGTTGTTTCACACGGACGGACAGACGGACATGGCTAAATCGACTCGGCTGGTGATACTGATCAAGAATATATATACTTTATGGGGTCGGAGATGCCTCCTTCTGCCTGTTACATACATTCTCGGTTGGCACTAACCTATAATACCCTTGTACCCTATGGGTACCGGGTATAAACAGCTATATCTCTAAATTTATAAAAATACGTTGAAAAACAAGGAAGTTATAATTTGTTTTTCATTAATTTTCTGATTATTCCCATGGGAGATATAAGATATAGTGGTCCGAAGAAGTCTATCTGCAAAGTTTTATTAAGATAGCTCATAGACCGAGGGACTTGTTTGCGTAGCAACGGACAGACAGACGGACAGACAGACAGACGGACAGATGGACTCGGCTGGTGATGCTGATCAAAAATATATGTAGTTTATGGGGTTGGAGATGCTTCCTTCAATGCGTTGCAAAGTTCTCGACCCAATTTTAATACCCTGTATCAGCCTTTTTCACTGGGCGATTATTTGTCTTATTTTGACTACAATTCTTTATTTTTCTCTTTTTCTCTTTGAATGTTCCCTAATTTAGCCCGAGATTTGTTGTCTCTTTTTTTCCTTTGCAAGGCTACTCTAGCAGCAAGGGGGGCGAAGGGGAACGAAAACATTACTGGAGCCACCGACGATCTGCGGCCGTCGGGCTACAGCAGCACCGGCGACAAACTGCTCGGACTTTTCACGCCGACTTCTGCTGGCCTTCCGTGGTCTTCTTCGTCTGCCTTTGAGATCGCCTCCTGCAGCTTGGTAGCCACAATTTCAAGCTGATGCACTGCAGAAAAATCCGCCATTCTCCAATCTCTGCTTGGGCTTCAGGAATGACCCTTCTTCTGCACCTAAGTCGCAATTAAAATCAGTATCTACCGTTCTTTGCCTTTTGTACTGCTTTGCTAACCAAATGAATCTGGCCGTTCTCCTATTTATTAACCTTTCCCTTGACTCCGTGCAGCTTTTGTTTAGGCACTAAGATCGCGTTATAATTATGTAAATTTGACAAAAATGGTTCACAACTAGAAACATGCACTGATCTAAGCTTTGCACTTTGGATGCCAAAATAGGAATGGCTTCTAATGACGCCAAAATGATGGCGGCAACCTATCTCCTGCCAAATTTGGAGTAATTCTCTCGCTCAGAGAAAGCCTGAAAATTTGCCCTGTTAGCCTTAATCAACTCTCAGAGAAAGCATGACACAACGCCCTGTTAGTCCTAGCGCGTTCTCTATGTAAGACGATCTTCTTCTATGGACTCCTAGATGGCGCCACCACGCCTCGGTGTGTGGCAGCGTAGATATCTGGCAACGCCACCTAAGTCTGGCCAGAAGGTAACGGGCAAGAGACGTGGCTTCGGCGAGGAAGTTATCGACGATCAAGGTGCTATCGAAACTGACAACTGTCCCATGTATATCGTTAAGTTTATATATTCAATAAAGCGTTTGTTTAAGCATAACAAAAGTCTTGGCGATTCTTAATCGCCAAAGTGGTGGCCCCGACAATTGAATAATCTCTATAAACTTCGATCACGCGTTAATTTTTCTTGTTCAAAGTTTTTAAAGAAAATTTTCGCACTTATACATACGCACGAGCTTCGCGACCAACAAATTGCGCTCTTCATGCGCAGACAACCATACGATTTGCGAAACTTACGAGGGAGACGACTAATTTTCAACGAGGAAGAGCATACTTCAGATTTGTCAAACGCAATGGCGAATCCGAACCCAGATTTGACAGATCAGATTCGAGAACTCCAGCAACAACTTGAGGCACTTCGGGCAAGCGTGCCAGCAAACAGAGATGAGACACATCGCACCCATACACGTACAAATATACATTTGCCGAAATTCGCACATGGCAACCCAAACTTGTGGTTCGCTCAAGTTGAGCGCTCATTTCGCTTACACCAGATCGACGACGACACCGACAAGTTCGACCTGGTCATTCTTCACCTGGAGGAGGATGTTGTTTTGGTTGTGGAAGACCTGGTTACTCGACCACCGACCGAAAGCAAGTATGCAGCCATTAAAAATCGCTTACTACAAACATTTGCAGAATCTCCAGAATCAAAATTACGCAGACTACTTCAGGGTGGAGGTGCTACTGGCTTAAAGCCTTCTGAGATCCTGGCCAACATGCGACGTCTAGCTCCGGACCCAGGCAGCGAGAACATTATCCTCACTCTATTCCTGGCCGAGATGCCAGCTACGATCGTCCACTTCGCACAGTCTGGGAAGAAACCAATTTGGACAAGCTTGCCAAAATCGCGGACAAAATGCTTGAAGCCGGTGGCAGCCACGCTACTTTTGGCATCGGCACTGATCCGACGCCGTCAACAAACTCATCGGTCTGCGCCGCTTCCACTACAAGCCCATGGAAAGATCTCTCCGAAACTATACGTTTGCTGACAGAAAAATTTGACACATTGCAGAAGGACGTTAAGCGCCTTCAGTACAACGGACGTTCACGCAGTTCATCTCGCGGCCCAAGCCCAACTAGAAATTACAATCAGAAACATTCAGGATCCCAGAACAATCTGTGTTTCTACCACGAATGCTTTGGTGACAAGGCACGGAAGTGCCGTTCACCATGCGCTCGCTACTAAATGAGCTGTCGCCCGACACGCTGGTCAGCGACAGCCATAGCATCACCAGCGAGACCAAAGCTCTGCCAGCTGTCACACAGGAGCAGCGACTCCTCGTCACCGATCACACATCTCACATTCGTTTCCTCATTGATTCAGGATCCGTGGTTTCTGTCATACCACGTACCTTGGTTAAACAGAGAACCACCCTAAGCAATCTCACATTGTATGCAGCGAACCAGACGATCATTCACACCTATGGAAAGTACGTCACTCAGCTGAACTTGGATCTCCGTCGAAACTTTACCTGGCCATTCATCATTGCGGACGTCCATACAGCCATCATTGGTGCAGATTTCTTGTCAGAGTTCCAGCTTCTCATCGATCTCAAGAACCAGCGATTAATCGACTCGATCACCGGCGTTTCTACACCTGCGTGCCTGGCACAGGCGAAACAAATATCCGTTTCCACTGTGCAGGTTATGTCAAAGTTCCGAGAGCTCCTTCACGAATTTGTCGATGTAACAATGCCGTCTAAGAAATCAACAAAGCAACACGACGTACGCCACTTTATCGAAACGCAAGGACCACCAGTTGCCGATCGACCACGACGCTTATCTGGTGATAAACTTGCCACCGCCAAGAAGGAGATATAATTCTTGATTGAGAAAGGAATATGCCGTCCCTCAAACAGCCCTTGGTCTAGCCCACTCCACATGGTGACCAAAAAAGACGGGGGCTGGCGAGCATGCGGAGATTATCGTAAGCTAAACGCAATAACAGTACCAGATCGCTATCCCATCGCTCACATTCACGATTTTACCGAGCAACTGCATGGAAAGAAAATTTTTTCAACACTAGATTTGGTGAAAGCCTACTACCAAATTCCCATGGCAGATAGCGACATTAAAAAAACAGCCGTATGCACTCCTTTCGGACTCATCGAGTTCCATTACATGCCGTTTGGATTAAAAAATGCGACTCAAACATTTCAGCGTTTCATGGACAATATATTTCGAGGCATGGACTTCGTTTATTGCTACATCGACGACATACTAATAATGTCCAGCACTGCCATCGAGCACGAAGAACATCTTCGGGCTGTTTTGAAGGTCCTACAGCATCATGGACTAAGCATCAACCTGAATAAATGTCAGCTAGGACAGTCTCAAGTAACTTTCCTCAGCTACACAATTAACGAGTTCGGAATTAAACCACCCTTGGAACGCATAAATGCCATACTGAACTACGATCGTCCTAATACTGTCAGTCAACTTGGTCGGTTTTTGGATGTCATAAACTACTATCGCAGATGCTTAGCACGATCATCACACATACAAGCACCTTTGTCAGAGCTGCTGAAAGATATTAAAAAGAACGACCAACGCAAAATTAAGTGGACTCCTGAGCTTGTCACAGCGTTCGAAGCCTGCAAGCAAAGCGCAGCAAAAGCTGCACTTCTATCCTTTCCTGCCCCAAATTCTGAACTTCAGCTTATCGATCGGAGCTGTATTGGAACAGCGCACAGATGCAGATTGGCGACCGATAGCATTTTTTTCCAAGAAGTTGAGTCGAGTCCATAAGATACTTCAAACACCTCGACGACGGACTGATTTTCGTCATCAAAACTGACCACAAACCGCTTGTGTATGCGTTTCAACAGCGACCAGAGAAAGCATCTCCCCGACAAATACGACGTTTGAGTTACATTTCACAATTCTCTACGACTATTCTACACGTAAAAGGATCTGAGAATACAGTCGCAGACTGTAATTGCAATGCCAACAGCAATCAGTTTGCCAGAAATTGAAGCAGAACAGGCATCGGATCCGGATTTAGCACGGCTCTTACAAGGAACTACATCTTTAAAGTTTCAAAGAGTCCGATTTGACGACAACATATCACTCTATTGCGATGTATCTACAAGAAACGTTCGTCCTTACATACCCAAATCCCTGCGCTATAAAGTTTTTTCGTACATTCACAGCTTATCTCACCCCAGTGGACGAGCAGCAGTCCGCCAAACACGACAGAAGTTTGTGTGGCCGGCAATGAACAAAGATGTCCTTGAATGGAGCAGAAATTGCCTCCCTTGTCAGCGCTCAAAGATCCACAAGCACAACCATTTATTGCCAGCCTACCATCCACAGTAAAATGGACTCGTAGAGAGGTGGCACAGATCCTTTAAGTCATCCTTGATGTGTAGCAGCGGAACACCATGGCCACAGTTACTGCCAACAGTGCTGCTTGGACTTCGGACTTGTTTCAAGGAGGATATTAAAGCTTCCGCAGTAGAGATGGTATACGGAGCACCTATTCGCCTGCCAAACGAATTTTTCGCTGATTTGGACAAAACGGTAGACCCTTCGGCTTTCTTGAGTACTTTTCGAGAGCACATGCAGAAAATTCGACCAACATCAACCGCACATCATATCCAACCTAAAATGTTTATTTTGAAGGGTATTGGTAGCTGTACACATGCATTTTTACGAACTGATGCCGTTAAACAGCCGCTAGAACCTCCATACACGGGCCCTTTTGAGATCGTCAAACGCGAAAACGATCGAGTTTTCACCCTTCGCATCAACGGAAAAGAGACTGCGGTATCAGTTGACCGCCGCAAGCCTGCGTTTCTAGCAAATGATGACCGGTTTTCTGAGTCGGAAAACCCCAAACCAACTCTTCTAAGGACATACGAGAAAACAAAAAAGGTACAATTTGCAACTCAAGATTCGTGACGGATTCACGGGAGGGGGAGTACTGTGGCAGCGCAGATATCTGGCAACGCCACCTAAGTCTGACGAGGAGGAAGTTATCGAGGATCAAGGTGCTATCGAAACGAACAACTGTAACATGTATCTCATTAAGTTTATATATATTCAATAAAGCGTTTGTTTAAGCATAACAAAAGTCTTGGCGATTCTTAACCGCCAAAGGTGTTGCCCGAAAACCATATAGTACAGAGAAGTGCCAATTCTCGAATGGACAGCTGACCATAGAGCACAACAAATGCTGCTGAGCTGTTCATCCCAATCTTTCTGATCCGTACGAACATACGAAAAGATGGCCGCTATTACCGAATAATTGACACGTTCCGAGGCATAAGCCAGCGGAGAATTTACTGCGGTGAAGGTATGAGATACTTTGTACTCACGCAAGAACCTTTGAAACGCCTCAGATTTGAATTGCGAACCGTTGTCAGACACAATGGTCTCTGGAACCCCGAACGTGTGAAATATATCTTGCTGAAGGTAACTTGTCACCACGTCTGCAGTTAGTTTTTTTACTGCCTTCAACAACACAAATTCTGTATAGTGATCCAGAACAATAAAGATGCCTATGTGCCCACTTCTGGATAAGGTCCCAGAAAATCGACATAGAGCCTTTGGAAAAACCGCTGGGACTCTGGAGCTTTACCCATCGGTGGACGCTGAATGCTATTAGGTGCTTTAGTCATCTTGCACGTGCTACAAGCTTGAATATACCTTCTGACATCGTTTATAAGCCCGGGCCAGAAATAATACCGTCGCACCCTTTCTATACATGCCTCCATGGGACGCCAATGGATCATCATGCGCCTTCTTCAGAACCTCAGGCACTAGCTTACTTGGAACCCATAATTTCCAGCTAAAATTATCATGTAATGAATCCCCTGTGGCATGATCTGATCTGCGAAACACCAAATTATCGGCTACCTTCAGATCTGGAAGTTTGTCCCCATTTGCTTTTACCTTTTCAACTAGGTCGCAATATTCTTCGCTTTGGAACTCCGGCGAGTCTAACTCCACTAGCAACCCTTGGTTTGCATATATAGCAGCTATCTCCTCCTCATTTACTCTTGACAATGCATCGGGTACCACATTCAACCTTCCGCTGCGATGCTCGATGTTGAAATTGAAACCTTGTAATTTTAATGCCCATCGAGCCAACCTGGAATGCAAATCCGTTTGTATCATTAGCCATTTTAGGGAAGCATGATCCGTGATCACCGTAAAAGTATGACCTTCAACATAAGCTCGAAATCGTTTTATGCAAATAATGGCCGCTAGGCACTCCTGCTCTGTCACTGAATAGTTTTTTGAGCCTTATTCAGTTTCTTTGACACGAATGCTATTGGGTACTCATCTCCTTCAGCCGATTTTTGCACTAGGACTCCTCCTACACCTGACTTACTGGCATCACACTGAATGTAAAAAGGTTTGCTGAAATCTGGGCTGTGCAACACTGGGGCAGAACACAACATCTCCTTGAGCTTATTAAAAGCCCTTTCTCCCTCCTCCGTCATTACAAACTTTTTCCTGGGCTTTAATAGATCCGTCAGATCAGCTGATACTGAGGCAAAATTGCTAATAAATTTCCTATACCATCCCACCATCCCAAGAAAACGTCGCAAAGCTTTGAGGGACTGTGGTAGCGGAAAATCTTTCATGGCTGATATTTTGTCGGGATCCGTTCGGATAACGCCTTCCCCGACAATATGGCCCAAATATTTCACCGTTCGCATGCAGAATTTGCTTTTCCCGACATTAAGGGTTAGGCCAGCTGTTTTGATAAAGCCCAAGACCAGACTAAGAACCCTCATATGTGCCTTAAAACTATCTGACATAATCAGTAAATCATCCAGATACACAAAAACCTCATTTCTGAAATGAGCGGGAATAACCTTATCCATTAATCTGGTCATAGTCTGGGAGGCGTTCATGAGGCCGAATGGCATAACTCTGTATTGGTAGAGGGGCTTTCCTGGAATGGTAAAATCAGTTTTATCTCGCGATGCTTGGTATCTGCCAATAGGCATCTTTAAGATCGAGACTCGATATAAACATTGCCTTGGGAAGCCGCCCCAAGATACCATCTATTTGTGGCAAGGGATATGCATCCTTTTTAGTGACTGCATTCACCTTCCGGCTATCCAAACAGAGACGGATTATTCCGGGTTTCTGTAATAATACCGGCGAGGACCACGCACTATCAGACTCCTCTATTACCCCCAAACTCAGCATCCGATCAACCTCTTGATAGAGCAGCTTTTCAATAGCCGGAGAAGCAGGAAAGAGGCAGTTTCACTGGCTTTGCATCTGCAACATCGAACGAATGTGAAATAAGATTCGTCTTGCCCAAACCAGATACCGAGAACGACGGAAACGGCTTCACCACGGTTATAAGGATCTCTTGTTGACTTTCGGAGAGGCTATGCGACTCAGGCGCTATTTCGCTAATGTTCATGCTGGATGGCAATAAATCAAATGCCTGCCAGAAATCTATCCCCAAATAGAGGTCCTGACTAAGGCTTGGAATAATGTGCAGCTCCAACTCCTTAGTGACCTCATTGTACTGTACAGGAATTTTGAGACGGGCAATTATCTCCTGCTTCTTTCCATCAGCAGTACTTGCTACTGTTGCTACTCGTTTGAATGGAACTCGGCTTAAAATAACCTGCTCGGCAAACTTTCCCCCTATTACACTCATGGCTGCTCCTGTATCAAGAAGCCCTAATACCACTTGGACTAATAAACTCACTTCGGCTTAGGGGCGCTTATCAGACTTTTTGTGAGGAATGGCATTTATGGTTTTAGCTGCCCGCCAGAATGCTCTCATCCTATTTGCATTTCTTGATTTCTTCCTCGGACTGATTGGTTTCGGACTTGATACAAGCTGATTCGCCATCACTAGTTGAGGCCAAAATACAGCCAGACTGTTAGTTTCATCGGACAAGTTAGGATTATCTACTACTAATGCTGAAAAGTCGTTTTTTACTGGTTCTGCTCTGGGTTCGTCGACTTCTGACGCTGAACACACGAGAGCTGACGAGGCTGTGTGTTCATTTTGGTTTTTTTTTTACATTTTGCGCACGATTGGTTGTAGGATTGGGACGACCGCAGCCGAAACAGAATATTTTGCGTTTGCCCTCGCAATCCTGATCCTCCTTGCGACAATTCCAGCAGATTAATGCCATACCACCTATTTCTCCTTAATTTTCTACAACCGAAAATTCAGTGGCGTCATCGGATTGAGCTTTCTCTACCAATTCAGCCACACTCGTTCGGAAAGGAATATTCTTTTGGGAGCTGCAGTTTCGCTTAACGTCATCTAGAAATCTTTTTCTTCGCCGACAAAGTTTGGGCAGACGATCAACACTATCCACGGTGACATTCAGCAATTCATGTCTAATTTCTGGCCTTAAATTTCTTCTCAAAATCTCTACAAGTTCTGGCTCTTTAATTTGCGTCTTCAAGCCATCCATTAGCTGCACAATTGCATCGTAAAAAGTATCAAAATTTTCCCTATCATTTTGTTTGCTGTCGCGGATCGCTTCTCTTATGTCGACATTGCTACGCGTGTCGCGGAATTGCTTTCGCAATGCATAAATTAGCGCATCGCATGTCACCATCCGAAACCACCAATAGAAATCGCGCGCTTTTCTGTCAAATAACAAGCTAGCATTACTGCATAAGGCCGGAAAATTTCCTTCAAGCGTCTGGTGAGTGACGCTATCAGGACGTTGAGAGAGATCAGGGCCATTCATTCTTGGCGTTTCGCGCCACGAGCCAGTCATGATACTTGTTGGCCCACCAACCCGGAAGTTCACTGCTTCAAAATGCCGCCTAACATCTACTTCGGCCGGAACAGAGGGTCGTGCCGGAAAGTGGGCAGCGATATTTGTCTGTATGAGTTGCGCCATCTTTTCGGACAATTGAGTAAGCAACTCGTTTTGCATAGCTTTGACTTCCTGCGCAACCATGGTCCCTAATGCTTGCTGCGAACCAGATGCTTCTTCATTAGTTGGCCCAGCAGATCCTGATGGCTTATTTCGTCGTTTTTGTTGCCGTGTATCATGCGGGCCTTACAAATCGGACAGAGATTACTGGTCTTAGCATGTGCCTCGTAGCAAGCCTTATGAAACTCGTGACCACATTTTATCCTTACAGTCTGGTCCTCTGCCAGGCTCCTATCACACAATACGCATATTGCAACCTATTGAATGACTTCCTCTTCCCCAATCATTGCAGCGTACTTTTAGGCTTTAAATTAGCATATAGCTGTGGATTGCCCTCCGAGCTTTTAATGTCTAAAAAGCGAAGATTGTTTATTGAGTTTGCTAAGCGAAGTTCTGTAATCTAACCAACCCTAACTTGGTATAAAATGCCTTAATTGCTCAAATTTCGAGTGCCAATACTAATATCGAATGATGATCTGTTTTAATCAAACTTAATCGTGGCCAAAAGATGATTACTGATAGTCATTATGCCTGTATTTCCTAAGCGACCTTCAAGCCTTAACTGCAGATATCACAACTGTAGGGTATAAGGTCGCCCGCTGCTAATAACTTCCCAAAGTTAAAAGTTATTTCTCCCTCCTCGGTCATTACAAACTTTTTCCTGGGCTTTAATAAATCCGTCAGATCAGTTGATACTTAGGCAAAATTGCTAATAAATTTCCTATACCATATGACTCATCTTACCCAAACCAGATACAGAGAACGACGGGAATTGCTTCACCACGGTTTTAAGGATCTCTTGTTGACTATCGGAAGGCTATGCGAGTCAGGCGCTATTTCGCTTATATTCATTCTGGATGGTAGTAAATCAAATCATTGCCAAAAATCTATTCCCAAATAAAGATCCTGACTAAGGCTTGAAATAATGTGTAACTCTGACTCCTTGGTGCCCTTCTCGTACAGGAGTTTTGAGACGCTCAATTATCTCCTGCTTCTTTCCATCAGCCGTACTTACTACCGGTGCTACTCGTTTGAAAAGAATTCGACTTAAAATAACCTGTTCGGCTAACTTGCCACCAATAACACTCATGGATGCTCCTGTATCAAGAAGCCCTAATACCACTTGGTCTAATAAACGCACTGCGGCATAGGGCCGCTTATCAGACTTCTTGTACTGAATGGCATTTATGGTTTTGGATGCCCGCCAGAATGCTCTCATCCTGTTTGAATTCCTGGATTTTTATCTCGGACTCGACACAAGCTGATTCGTCATATTTAGTCGAGACCTAAATACAGGAAGACTGTGAATTTCATGAGAAAAATTAGGATTATCTTCTACTAATTATGATAAAACGTATTCTACTGGTTCAGCTCTGGATTCGTCGTCTTCTTAAGCTGAACACACGAGAGCTGTCGAGGCTGTGTGTTCTCGGGATTTTTTTGACATTTTGCGCAAGGTGGTTTGTAGGTATTGAAACGACCGTAGCCAAAACAGAATATTTTGCGTTTTCCCTGACAATTTTGATACCTGTGACCCTCAATGCGACAGTTCCAGCAGATTAATGCAATGGCACCTATTTTTCCTTCATCTTCGACATCCGAAAAATCAGTGGCCTCATCGTATTGAGCTTTCTCTACCAATTCAGCCACAGTCTTTCGGAAAGGAACGTTGGAGGAAGCGTAGCCGTCATCTGTAGGAATCGTGGACATGTAGGCACTGGATGGTTCTCCTTAGAACACAAATCGAAAATTTTCGGTATTAGAACTACCTTTGTAATGTAGGAATTTATTATTCGTGGGGACAAGTTGGAGGTTGTCAGTTTGGGCGGAGGAAAAGTTGTATTGAATCAATGGCCTCTAAAGTTCTATGGCCATCATTAATGACTGAATTGAGGTTTAGCGACATCGGAATATCCGTTTTATTTTGTATGGATTGCTCCCACAAGGAAAACTTATGCTTTAAAAGCATCCTGAATCATAGATAAACCAGGATACAGTCCCAGTTCTTAGCCTGAAAGCTGGGCATTTTTAGGGAAATCCGAGAACTTTGAATAGTTCCTAGAAGCTCCCTTAAGGCTGAGAAAGATTCTTGTGCGATGGATTGAATATTAAACAATCTCTTCCGATAGCTGAAAACTCAATTAGCTTCCCCACTAGTATCGATATTAAAAAGAACATATTTTTCACAAGTGTAAGCGCAGGATTGTCTATATAGACCGCCTTAAAAAGGTATCAGAAAGTCTGCCAGTGAAGATGATCGCCCGAGAAAACTTCCGTATCGCACGGAGGAAGCTGACAGCCAGGCGGAATGAAACTATGAGGCGAAACAGGTTGGACTTGATCAGATTTTCAAGAGCTCTTCTCGATCTGTTCCAGATTAAGAAACAGATTAAGATTATGAATATTCGTATTTTGCCTGAAAAGTTGGTACAGGTGTCCGCCTTGCCTTCGAAACAAACTGAAGTGAGATGAAAACAAGAAAGAAAGCTGACTTGGCTATGCCCAAAATGGTATAACCTTACAGTCTGCAATTGAATCATTGGAAATCTATCCATTTTATTAAACTTAAAAAAATATCAAAGTTTGTAAATTTGTTTAACAATTACTTACACATTTTACATGAAAAATTTTACATTTTCATATAAATCAACAGATCGTTTCTATGCAGCTATATGATGCAGTTGTCCAAACTTAATGAAATTAAAACCGTGATTCTAGAAACGTAAAAAACAGCCATATCTTGAAATTTATAAAACAACGTTAAAAAACAGGGAAGCTATAATTTTTGTTCCATTATTTTTCCGATAATTCCTATGCCAGCTGTATGATATAGTGTTCCTGTTTCAGCCGTTCCGACATATATAGTAACTGCAATAGAAAGAAGACTATCTGCAAAGTTTCATTCAGATAGTTAAAAAACTCAGAGACTAGTTTGCGTAGCAAAGACCGACAGACAGACGGACAGATGGACTCGGCTGGTGATGCTGATCAAAAATATATGTACTTTATGGGGTTGGAGATGCTTCCTTCACTGCGTTGCTAAGTTCTCGACACAATTTTAATACCCTGTATCAGCCTTTTTCACTGGGCGATTATTTGTCTTATTTTGACTACAATTCTTTATTTTTCTCTTTTTCTCTTTGAATGTTCCCTAATTTAGCCCGAGATTTGTTGTCTCTTTTTTTCCTTTGCAAGGCTACTCTAGCAGCAAGGGGGGCGAAGGGGAACGAAAACATTACTGGAGCCACCGACGATCTGCGGCCGTCGAGCTACAGCAGCACCGGCGACAAACTGCTCGGACTTTTCACGCCGACTTCTGCTGGCCTTCCGTGGTCTTCTTCGTCTGCCTTTGAGATCGCCTCCTGCAGCTTGGTAGCCACAATTTCAAGCTGATGCACAGCAGAAAAATCCGCCATTCTCCAATCTCTGCTTGGGCTTCAGGAATGACCCTTCTTCTGCACCTAAGTCGCAATTAAAATCAGTATCTACCGTTCTTTGCCTTTTGCTACTGCTTTGCTAACCAAATGAATCTGGCCGTTCTCCTATTTCTTAACCTTTCCCTTGACTCCGTGCAGCTTTTGTTTAGGCACTAAGATCGCGTTATAATTATGTAAATTTGACAAAAATGGTTCACAACTAGAAACATGCACTGATCTAAGCTTTGCACTTTGGATGCCAAAATAGGAATGGCTTCTAATGACGCCAAAATGATGGCGGCAACCTATCTCCTGCCAAATTTGGAGTAATTCCCTCGCTCAGAGAGAGCCTGAAATTTGCCCTGTTAGCCTTAATCAACTCTCAGTGAAAGCGCGTTCTCTATGTAAGACGATCTTCTTCTAAGGACTCCTAGATGGCGCCACCACGCCTCGGTGCTGCCCGAAAACCATATAGTACGGAGAAGTGCCAATTCTCGAATGGACAGCTGACCATAGAGCCCAACAAATGCTGCTGAGCTGTTCATCCCAATCTTTCTGATCCGTACGAACATACGAAAAGATGGCCGCTATTACCGAATAATTGATTTTGAGCCTATTCAGTTTCTTTGACACGAATGCTATTGGGTTCTCATCTCCTTCAGCCGGTTTTTGCACTAGGACTCCTCCTACACCTGACTTACTGGCATCACGCTGAATGTAAAGAGAAAGA
This sequence comes from Drosophila rufa, assembly GCA_018153105.1. Lineage (NCBI taxonomy): Eukaryota > Metazoa > Arthropoda > Insecta > Diptera > Drosophilidae > Drosophila > Drosophila rufa. The sequence goes on from JAECXS010000135.1 coordinate 1,294,941, forward strand.
AAGCTAACTTCGGTAAACCGAAGTTGGTATACCCTTGCAGTCTGCAATTGGATCATTGAAAATCGAACCATTTTAGTAATGTTGAAAAAATATAGGATTTTGTAAATTTTACATTTTACATGTATAATTTTACATTTTTTTACATTCTATATATTATATAGAAGTCCGATTTCGCATGAAAGTTAAAATCTGATGTTATAATCATACGCAAGGGTATACAAATAACAATGTAATGTAAATTTATAACATTTATAACATTTATACATAGCTATAAAATTTTACATTTTACATGATTTTACATTTTCATACAAATCGACCGATAGTTTCTATGGCAGCTATATGATATAGTTTTCCGATCTTAATGAAATTAAAATCGTAATTCTAGAACCATAAAAACTGCTATATCTCAAAATTTATAGAAATACGTTGAAAAACAGAGAAGTTAAAATTTTGTTTACATTAATTTCGCCATCATTGCTATAGCAGCTATAGGATATAGTAGTCCGATTTCGGTCGTTCCGACATATATACTGTGTGCTAAAAAAATAAGACTATGCTGAAAATTTCATCTCAATAGCTCAAAAACTGAGAGACTAGTTCGCGTAGAAACCGACAGACGGACAGACGGACAGACAGACAGACGGACAGACAGACAGACGGACATGGCTAGATCGACTCGGCTGGTGATGCTGATCAAGAATATATATACTTTATGGGATCGGAGATGCCTCCTTCACTGCGTTGCAAACATCTGGTCAAAATTATAATACCCTCTGCAAGGGTATAAAAAGGCTTGCTGAAATCTGGGCTGTACAACACTGGAGCAGAACACAACATCTCCTTGAGCGTATTAAAAGTTATTTCTCCCTCATCGGTCACTACAAACTTTTTCCTGGGCTTTAATAAATGCGTCAGATCAGTTGATACTGAGGTAATAAATTTCCTATACCATTCCACCATCCCAAGAAAACGTTGCAAAGCTTTGAGGGACTGAGGTAGCGGAAAATCTTTCAAGGCTGATATTTTCTCGGGATACGTTCGGATGACGCTTTTCCCTACAATATGGCCTAATTACTTTACCGTTCGCATGCAGAATTTATTTGTTTCGACATTAAGGGTTAGGCCAGCAATTTTGATAAAGCCCGCGACCAGACTAAGAACCCTCATATGTGCCTCAAAGCTTTTTGATTCAATCAGTAAATCGTTCCGATACAGAAAAACTCTCATTTCTGAGATGAGCGTGAATGACCTTACCCATTAGTCTGGTCATAGTCTGGGAGGCATTTGTGAGGAAAAATGGCATTACTCTGTATTGGTAGAGAGGCTTACATGGAATGATAAACGCAGTTTTATCTCGCGATGCTTGATCGAGTGGTATCTGCCAATAGGCATCTTTAAGATCCAGGCTCGATATAAACTTCGGCTTATGAAGTCTTCCTAAGATAACATATATTTGTGGCGAGGAATATGCATCCTTCTTAGTGACTGCATTCACCTTTCGGCTATCCAAACAGAGACGGATTTTTCCAGGTTTCTGTACCAATACTACCGGCCAGGACCACGCACTATCTGATTCCTCTGTTACCCCCAAACTTAGCATCCGATCAACCTCTTGATAGAACAGATTTTCAATAGGCGGAGAAACAGGAAAATGCCTCCGCTTCACTGGCTTCGCATCTGCAACGTCGATACCCAAACCAGATACAGAGAACGACGGGAATTGCTTCACCACGGTTTTAAGGATCTCTTGTTGACTATCAGAAGGCTATGCGACTCAGGCGCTATTTCGCTGATATTCATTCTGGATGGTAGTAAATCAAATCATTGCCAAAAATCTATTCCCAAATAAAGATCCTGTAATTAGGGTCATAAATTAGATTAATGAGGGTCCCCTGTCAACCTTTAGGATTAATGACGGTCACCTGTCAACATTTAGGGTCATAAATTAGATTATTGAGGGTTATCTGTCAACCTTTAAAAGGTTGTGATCATAAAATGTAATTAATGAGGGTTCAATGTCAACCTATCAATAAAGATAGGCTATTAGTCATGTATAGTACTCGAACTCCCATACGATACGGTTACGAGTGCCAGTGTGATGGAGACAACCAGTCACAGTAAGTGATCCTCACTGGAAGTCTCCCAATCTCAAAAAGGTAATTTCTCAACAATCCCACTAATTGATCCCTAATTCGCGACCCTCACCGGAAGTTTCCCTATCTCAAAAAGGTCGTTTGTGTGCAAACAAATAGACGCAAACAAATAGGTACCGCACTTAAGTGCACACTAATTGATCCCTAATTCGCGAGCCTCACCGGAAGTTTCCCTATCTCAAAAAGGTCATTTCTCAACAATCCGCAAGTGCACCCTAATTGAGGATCAACCTTAAAAAGGTTGTTTTTACACGGAACCATATACAGATACCGCACTTAAGTGCACCCTAATTGATCCCTAATGCGTGAGCCATCTGTCAAAAAGGTCGTTTGTGTGCAAACACAGGTGCACAACTGCTCACTAATTGATCCTTAAAGGATCAACCTGAAAAGGTTGTGTTTACACGGAACCATAGACAGATACCGCTCACAAGTACACGCTAATTGTTCCCTAATGCGAGACACTTCAATTGACTTTCCCTTTGTGACACCTACACAAGCACACGAGCTACTTCATCGCACATCGACCCTTTTAAAAATCGTTTGGACACAATCACACAGGTGTTCACAATTGTACACAGGTGCACAACGGAATGAGCAATGGAAGAAAAGATTCCTCGCTCAACATCCAAGCAATTTCGATGACTCACTCATACCACATGCATATCACCGAAAAAGGTCAAACAATTATCATAGTCAAGGCTAGCGCTGGGGTGCCTCTTAGTTAAATGGTTCAATCCGATAAAAGTATATCTCAATGCGGTTTTACGTTGTATGCAAAAACCGAATCCCAAATGGTAAAAAATCAGCTGGTCAAGTGCGGTGACCAGAGTCCTTGAGTATTACCATTCACTTCTAGTTTGTCCACCAAACAATACCGTCGCACCGCAATTCTTAAAATCGTCTCAGAGTTAACAAAAAAAAAAAGTTAACAATAAATCCCAAGATACAAAGTGAAATTTGTTTATAATATAAACATTCAAAATAAACAAAAAATAAAACACTTAAAATCGTCGCAGAGTTTAAACCAAATTTTAACATAAAGTTACAAAGTGAAATTTGGTTATAATATAAACATTCAAAATAAACAAAAAATAAAACACAAACATATACAAATACCTAAAACACATAAAACCGTCGCAGAGTTTAAACCAAATTGTAACATAAAGTTTCAAAGTGAAATGTGGTTATAATATAAACATTCAAAATAAACAAATAATAAAACACAAATATATACATTTACCTAAAACACTTAAAATCGTCGCAGAGTTTAAACCAAATTTAAGATAAAAAACCCGAGTTGAAAAGTGAATGTTATTTATAATATATTTTTTTAATTTTATTTATCTAATGCTAACAAATAGTATTAAACTAAGAGCTAACAGTGGTTTTGGAGCCATAGCAGCTTAGGCCTTCGGCTCGGGGCTTAAGTTATGGGTTTACTGGGAGATTATATATATTTACAAGATTATACTATTTATGAGATTCTTGGATTCTAATTGTATTTACAAGATTATACTATTTATGAGATTATTAGATTCCAATTGTATTTACATTGATGTTTATTTATATTTTGTGCATTATTTTTGAGCTTTTTAAGACCTTTATGATGTTGTGGGAGTTTGAGTTTGTAGGATTGGCTATTGTGGTGATGATCATCGAGTTCCATTACATGCCGTTTGGATTAAAAAATGCAAATAAAAAAAAAAATTGCATACAAAAAAATCGACAAAAAAATGTTTTTCTTTTTGCAACTCCGGTACAGTAGTTGGAAAACCTAACTACTGGGCCACTTTATCGCTAATTAGGGACATAAATTAGATTAATGAGGGTCACCTGTCAACCCTTAGGATTAATGAGGGTCACCTGTCAACCTTTAGGGTCATAAATTAGATTATTGAGGGTTATCTGTCAACCTTTAAAAGGTTGTGATCATAAAATGTAATTAATGAGGGTTCGATGTCAACCTATCAATAAAGATAGGCTATTAGTCATGTAAGTACTCGAACTCCCATACGATACGGTTACGAGTGCGAGTGTGATGGAGACAACCACTCACAGTAAGTGATCCTCACCGGAAGTTTCCCAATCTCAAAAAGGTAATTTCTCAACAATCCCACTAATTGATCCCTAATTCGCGACCCTCACCGGAAGTTGCCCTATCTCAAAAAGGTCGTATGTGTGCAAACAAATAGACGCGCAAGTGCACCCTAATTGATTCTTTAAGCTACAATCTTACACAAACACTTACCCATATACAGATACCGCACTTAAGTACACGGTAATTGATCCCTAATGCGCGAGCCACCTGTCAAAGAGGTCACTTGTGTGCAAAATCAGGTGCGCAAGTGCACCCTAATTGATTCTTTAAGCTACAATCTTACACAAACACTTACCCATATACAGATACCGCACTTAAGTGCACGCTAATTGATCCCTAATTCGCGACCCTCACCGGAAGTTTTCCTATCTCAAAAAGGTAATTTCTCATCCTAATTGAGGATCAAGCTTAAAAATGTTGTTTTTCACGGAACCATATACAGATACCTCACTTAAGTGCACGCTAATTGATCCCTAATGCGCGAGCCATCTGTCAAAAAGGTCGTTTGTGTGTAAAATCAGGTGCGCAAGTGCACCCTAATTGATCCCTAGTGCGCGAGCCATCTGTCAAAAAGGTCGTTTGTGTGCAAAATCAGGTGCGCAAGTGCACCCTAATTGATCCCTAGTGCGCGACCCATCTGTCAAAAAGGTCGTTTGTGTGCAAAATCAGGTGCGCAAGTGCACCCTAATTGATCCTTGAAGGGTCAACCTTAAAAAGGTTGTTTTTACACGGAACCATATACAGATACCGCACTTAAGTGCACCCTAATTGACTGCCGATTTTTGTTTTACCCATATACAGATACCGCAGCTAAGTGAATGCTAATTGATTCCTAATGCACGACCCTCACATTCGATTTTCCTATTGTCAAAAGGAGTATGCAGATACCGCAAGCAATCACATTTCGATAGTTTGTCTGAAAATATCACAATTTCCCATTTCTACTAAAAATGAATACATATTTATATATTTTGTTGTATTTATTTTATAATTTTATTTTTTCATCTAGAAGCGATGTTCTAAATTAAGATACATTTTTATAATTTTTAGAGATTTGTGTTTGCGTACACTAAAGAAATGACAGGCGCAGGTATCTGTCACAATACTTTCATCCATATGCGCCCAACTACAAGTTGTGAAATGTTCTCCATATACATTGGAAACCAGCGGTGTATCACCCATTCTCATATTAAAATATTTTAATGAGTCCTCCAGATATTCCATATGTTCGGGGAAAATTTGATCCTTAAATAATTTAATGAAATTATTTATTCTGACAACAAGCTGTTGGATTGTAATTGGTGTTGTGCTGTTGAGTTTGTTATTTAGTGAGAACATTTTAAATTATTTTCGGATCCGTGCACGTCTACTTCTTATGATTTCCAAAATTTGAATGACCAAAGTTTTTTGAAAGTTGTTACACAACACGTTGAACTAATCCAGTCAATGGTGTGTATTCAACAAGACGATCATGAATGAGAAGGCAATATACTTTTGTATTCTTCTCACTTGCTGTAGTTAGTTCCGTGGAAATTTTAACATCAATCGGTCCTGATTTGACTGACTCATTCTGGTATGAGAGATCCACAACAACAATGGGAGCCTTCGTCATGAATTCCATCGGAGATAGAAGTGGACGAGACTCCCGATTGTAGTAGCTTTCTTGAAATCTCACATACATGTCATACATGACTGCAAACCGATTTTCATTGTATTTAATATTCAAATCCTCATAGGGATAGACATCAGAGTTTAAATATACTTTGGCATTTCTCAAATTATTTGTTATTAGTTTTCCATCCAATGTAAACGCAATCACAGCGAACCGTGGACGTTCTCTATTCGCCGACAACTTAACATTCCACACATGATGGGTACCCTGCACTAGTGTAGGATTTATGTAACAGTCCCAGCTGCGGAATGAGAGTGGTAGGGTAGCCCCACTTTTTACAACATTAAACATTTTAATTTTAGCACTATCACTTGGAACAATATGTGGTACTTTCCAGCTAATACTATGTATATCAATTTTATGGTGTTTACCTTCAACTGTTTTAACATACATGTCATCAGTATTTTTAGTTAGTAACAGAATGAGTTCATGTTTACAATTTAAAACCACTTTCTTATAGTCTTCAGCGAATCCCATTAACATTTTTAATGGAACGGAAAAGCTGAAATGTCCTCCGCAAGTGATATTCTCTCCACCACTCCATCCAGCATTGCGATAAAGGAGTCCCTCCTGTTGACCAACGGAGAGGAAGTTCTTGAGAGTTGATGTGATCCCAGTGAAGCGTGTTTTGTCCACCTCACATCCGTTTATATCGTATCTGATCTCATCGAGAAAATAGGCCATGCAATTATTTTTGAGCAACCCGTTAACACCATTCGTGCTAGTAGTTCCTGTATTTCCATCAATAGTTTTGCTAAGTGTGCCTTCAAAATGGAGAAAACTTTCATTTGGAAGGACATAAAGATCTTGGTTTTGTATTGTGATGCGAACTTCATCATTTGATTTGAAGTTCTGTTGATACGGATAATAAGTGTGGTACTCTTTCTTAATGATACTATCATCATTGGTAGGCTTGTCTTGAACATAAAAAATTTCATTCATTTGAAAGTCAGTTATTTAACTTTATTGAATATTTAATCCAAGCGATTTTAAAAACAATTTATTTTTTAAAGATAGTGCTCGTCGATGATGTGAATCTCCTTGAGATGATGATGCTTTCACTTCAGCTTTTCGCTTACTAATGTGGGGTATCGGGTGATGTGATGGCTTTTTATTGTAAATAATCATTCTGTTGCTCGTAAGTGTAGACGAATTGATACAGGTTCTCCACGCAAATTGATTAAGTCTCCGTTCTGATCCGTTATCCGTACTTCGAGTGTACTTATTTCTCTGGTGTTGATTGGTAAATAAATCAAATTTCGAGGTGTAATATTCATTTTATATCCTGGGGGGACATTAATTCCAAATTCATGAAGCACATGATTTGGTCTATTCCCCACATATGAGCCACTGATAATATTACATTCCAATCTAATTGAATTTATTTTTAAAATGTTTACTGGATTATCTGAGATGTAAATTTCATTATCATGTGGTCTTAATTTACGTTTATTAAATCCAAATAACCGTCCAATTGATCTTTCATGATTAAAATATACTGTTTCATTTTTAGTTGAAACTTGAATTTGTAATGTGTTGATGTTACATTCAATTTTTATAGTGTTATGAAGTCCATACTCCTTGAGCCTGTTAATAATATATTTTATTATATCATCAACCTCATATGAACCCATTGGTATTTCGATGACTTTATTTCCAATATGGAAGAGATTGTTACCCATATCAACATTTGGTATAGAATTGAATGTATAAAAGTCAATTAATGCACACTCATAATTACGTTTTAACTCAATTTGTGGGAAAAAATTTTCAGTTATAACTGATGTGTTTCCATTTAAGGTGATTGTTAATGATGTAGACATTATGAAGGTTGAGTCTGAACTATATTTTTTCTCAAACAACACATTATACTTATACAAACATTTATTTAAGTATAATAAATTGATCAAATCCCTTTCTAAATCGTCCAGTTTTTATTTCATCATCTTTTGAAATTACCAAAAATCCAAATTTATCTTCCCAACATTTCTGTGAAATATTCATAAATGTATTAAAATCCATATCACAATTTGCATGATCTCTCCATATATACTTCATGTTTAATCCATCTTGTTTAAAAACAATTATAAAATTCGCATTATCACGTATTAAATGTTTCGGAATATGGGTATACGTTTGAGATAAATAGAATGAGTCTATATTTCGATGACGCCCCATACAGAAAAAGCTCCTAACGTTATCTTGCTTTTCACATGCGATATCGTCAAATATCATAATCGAATTATTTTTAGCTTCCTGGGGTGACAAAACTTCGTCATTAGCTGAGAATGTGAAATATCCCATTCCTTTTATTGGTTTAATAAGTTTTTCCAAATATTCATATTTCGGTTGGTATAAGCTCTTTGAAAAAACATAAATATTTTCAAATTTAAGACCATTTGGACTTTCAATTAAACTTATCATCACATTAGTTTTTCCACAATTGGATGGACCCACAATTAATGCTCTAATTGTGTTTGGTAACAAAGTGCTGTGACGTGTAGGATTATTCCCCCCATGACTCCCACCCTCAACATTTCGTACTATAATGCTTTTGGATTGTCTTAATAATCGCATGTTAATTGGAAATGAACTTCATTCGATGACAATCTCTCGATGATTGAGGTGTATATAAAATGGGAAAACATTTTTATAATATAATTAGTCGCAAATCTAATGCCAAGGTTGGAAGTGGTTTTATCAATAATATAATAAACACATTACCCTTTGAAGCTCATATACCTGGATACAATTATTGTGGACCAGGCACTAAGCTTCAGAAACGATTAACGCGTGGTGATCGTGGAATCAATGCTTTGGATGAAGCTTGTAGGGAACACGATATTGCTTATTCAAATAGTACAGACTTGAGTGAACGTCATAAAGCAGACACTGTTTTAATTGAAAGGGCGTGGGATCGATCAAAAGCATCAAATAGTAGTTTTGGAGAGAAAGCAGCAGCATATTTTGTAAAAAATATAATGCAAGCAAAGAAAAAATTTGGGATGGGGACAAAGGTAGTAAAAAAGAAAGTTACAAAAAAATCTCTTGCCTCAATAATCAAACAAGCTTCAAAAGAATTGAGAAAGAATAAACCTCTTGATATTTTGAATGCAATTAAAGTTGCACGCAAAGCAGTATCTAACTCAATAGGATGTAGAAAAAATGTTGTAATTCCACGAGTTATAACCGTCCCCAAAGTGGGTGGGTTCTTGCCGCTTGTTCCAATTCTTACAGCTTTAAGCGCTGTGGGTAGCTTAGCCTCAGGTAGCGCAGCGATTGTAAAAACTATTAATAATGCGAAAATGGCAAAACAACAACTTGAAGAGCAAAGGAGATATAACAAACGAATGGAAACTGTAGCGTTGGGGGCAGGACTGTATTTACACCCATACAAAAAGGGATATGGATTATCATTTTCAAAAAATATTAAAAATAAAACAAGGAATCCAAAAAACTACTAAGCATGCTACCCAAAAGAGCGCTATCTAATATTGATATATTAAAGTATGCAATTAAAAATATTCCATATTTTCGAGGTGTGTATATGAAAGATGAGTTACCAAAATACCCAAATAACCTCGAATCAGGAATAATAAATCTAGCAAACTCAACATCAAAAGGTACGCATTGGATAGCATATTTTAAAAGAGGATTATCATCATATTATTTCGATAGTTTTGGAAACTTAAAACCACCATTAGAAGTAGTTAGATATTTAGGAAAAAACATTAGCTACAATTATAATCGATACCAAAAATTTGGGACTGTGAACTGCGGACATTTGTGTCTTGAGTTTTTGAGTGTAATTACCAGAAGCGCACCGACAACAATGCTCTAAGTGATATAGATTGTATCACCCCTACCTAAGTGGAAACATGTACTTACTGAAGTTTCCTATCAGTCTCACCTAAGCGAAAACATGCACTTACCTGAAGCTCCCTACCAGTCTTATCAAGCGGAAATATGCACTTACCTAAAGGTTCATATCTGTCTCTGTAACCTTTCGCACACAACATGAGTGGGGCTTACCTGCTTTGTAACCTTTATCCAACAACATAAGTGTACAAATTGAAGTGGTGGGAGGAGAAATGTGTTCTTGGCTGCTATAAAATCAGACCGTGTCTCGAGGAAAAATATCATTCGACCAGAAGCAGTCTCAGCAACACAACCAGCAGGAACTTCAACCAGCAGCAACATCAACCACCTCCAGCACTCTCACCGTCAGCAGGACAACCAGCACTCCCACCGATCACACATCAGCAGGAGCAACACCACCCTCACAGAACACCTCCAGCAGCTCAACCACCACCAGCAGTCGCCCCCCACACCATCAGCGGCAACATCAGCACCAGATTGAAGACTTAAAAATGGTACCAAACACTAACAACACCACATCACCCAAAATCAACGAATTACCCGTAGGGGTAACTCAGGAGGATCTCAATGCCCTAATGAGGGATATTGAGGAGGATCCTCTTATGAGTGCACTTAACTCATGCACTATTAAGAGTAAGATAGCATTTAAAGATTTGGGAATAAATATCCCATACACAATCGTTTCAGCCAAACGAGTAAAAGGAAAGTATGGATTTAGTATTAAAGTAGAATTGCTTAGAAATATTGTATACATTCCAGACAGATATAGTCACATAGATGATCGTAGTTTTGATTTATTCTCTGTAAAAACCTATCTTTTAACTAAAAAAGATGATGGAAACATTTACTTTGAGTTAAAACTATAAATTGTATTTTATAATAAATATAAATAAAAGAACATTTTAAAATTTAAAAAAAAATCAAATTTTTATTGGGAAATGGGAATTTCAACTTTTATTTTCAGCATCCAAATAAGAACAAAATTTTAATGGAAAATTCCAAACAGACCAGCACTATTAATAGATCTGATTATCAGATCAGCTCTATTAATAGATCTGGTTATTAGACCAGCTCTGTTAATAGGTCTGGTTATTAGACCAGCTCTGTTAATAGATCTGGTTATCAGAACAGGGTATCACTCAAACTTTGTGTACTTAATATAAATATAGATATATATATATCCATGATTCGTGAATTACTTCACAGTATATTTTCAACCACAAGGCTGTAATAACTGATTACATTCTGTCAAATCAAGTGAATTAAAAATATGAAGCAGAATATTTTAACTCAATTGACAAAAACTCGAGATGCACTAAAAAGAAAATTTTCACAGCTAAAACATCTCAAAAACCAGAATATTATTGGGTTGGAGGAAACGTTTAAGCCTATAACTGAACCTTTACATGAACTTGTTAATGAAAACAAAAAATTACAAAACACCATACCTAACGAATATCAAAATGTTAAGTCTGAAATAAAAAATAAACAAAACTATAGTCCAATAGACATTAGGTATAGTACACCTCTCGTAAAAAAGAAGAAACTCTCATTTTACACTGCAAATAATGCAAATAAGAAGGCTAAATATGGTGATGATTATACTACATTGGATTCAAGGTTGAAGAGTGATGAAGATGATGATGATGATCAAGATGATCAATACTATTCTCAACCAGCTATAGAGGACTCATCATTCATGCTAGCAGATCAACACATAGCTCACACATCGAGTGAATTACCGACCCTAACCTCTCCCTCTTCACAACAAGTTTTACAAAACCAATTCTCTCCCCATTCATGGATTGAATCACCGAGTCTTCCTTCTCATCATTCATCAACAATAGCTCATCACTCACCGGAACATGAAGAGAGTTCAAAAAATTTAAATATTAGTGAGCTCGCGCGAAATCACCTTTTAGACAAGACATATGGTCCATATAAAAATAAGAATGGTGAATTAATGTTGGGAAATAGTCTCATTAATGTATCCAACAATAAAATTGAATTTGATAATGGTCAGAACTGGCATCTCACTAGTGGACTTTATTCTCTAATATTCCACAATTTACCACAAAATTATAATACAAATGAGTTAGAAATATATCGAGAAATTGTATTAAAAACAAATTTATATCGAAGAAACTTTCAATCAAAAGGACAGGTGAAAGGAACGAGGGCAGTAAAATATAGAAATATTATAAAACCACTTTTATCAAAATCATCGAATGTTGAGTCTACTCCCAAAACCACCAACTCAATTGTATCTGGATCTGGATTCATGAAACTTGATATGAGGAAACCAAGCTATGTTTATTGGGATGATCCGAATGAGCTAGTAGAACGACTACAACTCTTAATTGCCTCTCAATCTGCGGGACATACTAATCACACAAATGAAATTACATCGATAATTGAAGAATTGAGAGAGGCTCAAATTATAGATTAAGTTAGTATATATTTACGTGTTTATTTTCAAATGAGATTATAATCATCATGTCCGTTGACAAGTTTGGACATTATATAAGTGATAAGCAGAATTCTAACCACTTAAAACAATATGAAAAAACTATTTCAGGACTCTTCATTGATACTGATGGGAACTTTAATATACAACAAAAACGAATAAAGAATGGTGTCAATCCTAAAGAGAACACAGATCTAGTAATCAAAGAATATGTTGACAACTCCATAAAAAATTTTAGAGATTCAATGTTGAGTGAAATAGTTGTTACAACACCTGATGTCAAAACTGTGGATATTGAAGAAAGATTAGACAGACTTGAGGTAGTTGTCTCAACAATTATCGAAAAATTTGCTCGTTCTAAATAATTTTAGTATATTAAGAAAATCACTATAATAAAGTATTCCCAAACCATAACTTATATTTTTATTATTATTTTTGTACATGATTTATTTATTTTATTATTAATAATATTATTATTATTATTATTATTTTTTTTTTTTTTTATACATAAGTATGGGTAGACGGGGAATTATTAATGAATTACACGCTCCCTCTTTTAAACATTTTACACGACGAAGAGTAATTACAAAAGGAATTAATGACTTATGGCAAGCCGACTTGGTTGAAATGGGGAAGTATGCCCCATCAAATAATGGATATCGCTACCTACTAACAGTAATAGACACATTCTCAAAATTTGCTTGGGGGAAGCTATAAAATCTAAAAAGGCAACAGACGTTGCTCTCGCGATGGATAGAATATTAAAATCAGAGTGTGGTGTTCCTAAACATATACAAACCGATGATGGAAGTGAGTTTTTCAATACTATTTTTAATGGGTTAATGAAACGAAATGGAATCAACCACTATTCATCATTTAGCACTCTAAAGGCGTCAATTGTAGAACGATTCAACAGATCATTAAAAGAACTCATGTGGAAAGAGTTTTCTTACAATGGGACTTATAAATGGATTGATATGTACAAAGAGTTAATTAATGTTTACAACAACAGAGTACACCGAACAATTAAAATGGCTCCCTCCAATGTTAACAGCGAAAATGAGAATAAAATCTTGAAAACCGTCTATAATAATATTAAAATGTTTACTGGTAGCAAACTGAAGATTGGAGATAATGTTCGAATCAGTAAATACAAACACGTCTTTGAAAAAGGTTACACTTCGAATTGGACAACTGAAATTTTTAGAATAATCAAAGTACAGAATACTTATCCAACAACATACTTACTGGAAGATTTAAACGGAAATCCAATTAAGGGATCCTTCTATAAACAAGAAGTGAAAAAAACCAATTTTCCACACACATATCTAGTTGAAAAAGTACTAAAAAAGAAAGGAAATAAGGCTCTAGTACGATGGTTGGGTTTTCCCAAATCCGATGATAGTTGGATTGATAAATCTGAAATTTTTTAATTAAATAAGTACAAGAACATCAATTTTGTGTTTTCTTTTTCTTTATTTAACATAACAACTTTATTCTTAAATTAGTATTATATACATTAGCTTTAATTTATTTAATCATCTTATAATTAAACAAATTTTAATACATTTTAAAATAATAAATTATATTACAATGTTAAAATGATTGTCTTATTTTTTTATGAACAACATCTATTAGCATGCATAATTAATTCTCCCGTATGAATGTCGAGCGCACTTTCATTAAATTCTAATTTTCTCTTAATTGAATTAATCTTGCTGACTGTACTTTGAGTACCTGGTAAGTTTTCCAACTCAATCATTTGGTTGTGCCAAACTCTTGATTGTGCTTCCAGACTAGACAATGAAGACTCAATCTCATTTTGAATCGTTTTATAATGACCTATTGCAAGAGTTGAAACTCCATCTTCACATATTTTTCTCTTATCATCTTTGTTATCTAATGTGACTTTTGTTAATTTTATTGTGCTTATTTCATGCCCTCTAGATCTAAACATGTACATACTATCACTTTTTTGTTGTCCTGTGAACAAACAATTTTTATATGCTTCAAAAGTAATTTTTTCCAAACAACTTCTTTTAACTCCCTTGTTCCTCTTTACACACTTATCGGGTTCACTAGACACATTTTGAGATGTGTAGGCATACATTTTTGATCGTAGACCAACTAACGTACTCATCGATATACCCTGTAATTCATCCTTAAAATAACCTAATCGCTTTTTATTACACCTGTTAAAATTATATAGTGTAGCCAATTCATCTGGATACTCAGATGTGTCAAATTTGGAATCGACATCATCTCGAATGTCTGCATATAAATCATTCGTTTTTATTGAGTAAATGAATCAGTGTCTTATAATTTAACTTCAATGCATCCTTAAATTTTGGTTTCTTGTATGCATAATGAAAATCATACATTTTCCACTTCGATAACTCCAAGACTATGAAACCTAAGTACGTTGGTTTATCATAAACATTGGATAATCTATTCATTTGAATAGCATACATGTGTTCACTAAATTTTGTGGCACTGTAAAAATTTGATTTTGCTATTAAGTTTTTGGTACATAATCGAGGACGTCCACCTCTTGGACCTACAGGTGGGGCTTCCCATTCCGTAATTATGTGAACGTCTAAGCGTTTGGAAGAGTCCTCAAGACATTTTCCATAAACAGCATTGTTTAATAATTAAAAAAAAATCTTTTTCAAAATTGTTCTTAGCCCTTGTTCTATGTTCGGTGTTTAAATCAATATACTTTTTAAGCCATGCCTCCTGTTTAAATTGTAAATGAGTACACAGGATTTGCATGATTTTGATCAGGCTCTCAATTGCCACATCTGCAAGGGTATTTTGAGAAATGATAGAGTGAGAGACCATTGACACTTCACAGGTAGATTTCGAGGTACAGCTCATAATGAGTGCAATCTCAAATTGAAAACAAATAATTTTATTCCCGTGTTCTTTCACAACTTTTCAAAATATGATGCCCATTTATTTGTGAAAGATCTGGGAGAGACCGAAGGGGAAATTAAAGTAATTCCTTTGAATAAAGAATTATATATTATATATCAAAATATATTCCTCTAGGAGCAAATAAATTCGAAATAAGATTTTTAGACATGCCCTCTAGTCTAGACACTCTTGCAAATAATTTAAATGAAGATAATTTTAATGTGTTGAAATCACAATTTTCAAATATCACCGATTTCACTCTACTTCGTAGAAAAGGTGTATTTCCTTATGAATATTTGGATTCTATTCAAAAACTAGAGGAAACTTGTCTCCCACCAAGAACCAGTTTTTATAGTAATTTAACAGAGACTGAATGCTCTGAAGCGGAATACATCCACGCCTCTCAAGTGTGGAATCATTTCAATTGTCAAACACTTAAAAATTATTTGGAGCTATATTTGAAAACTGATGTTTTATTACTAACAGGCGTTTTCCAAAACTTTAGAAATTTTTTTTTTAAATATTTATGTGCTCGACCCAGCTCATTACTATACAACTCCAGGTTTATCATGGGATGCTATGTTAAAAACAACAGCAATTAACCTCGAAATACTCTCAGATATTGATATGATTAATTATATTCAGAGTGGTATTCGAGGCGGATTGGTTCAAAGTAGTCATAGGTATACAAAAGCCAATCACAAATACTTAAAAGATTTTGATCCAACTAAGCAATGTTAATATGCTAATAATCTATATGGGTGGGATATGTCAGAAAAGCTTCCATATGGGGAGTTCAAATGGTTAGAACAAACAGAAGTAAATACATTTAATGTAGAAAATATTTCAGAAAGCAGCGAGTATGTATATATTCTAGAGGTTGACTTGGAATATCCATACTCGCAGCACGACTTACATAATGATCTACCTTTCTGTCCAGCCAACAAACTTCCATCCAAAAATTCAAAAGTTCAAAAGTTAATAGCCGATCTCCGTGATAAAGAAAAATATATAATTCACATTAGATGTATGATGAATGGATTAAAAGTAAAAAAGATTCACACCATTTTACAATTTAAACAGGAGGCATGGCTTAAAAAATATATTGATTTAAACACCTAACATAGAACTAGGGCTAGAAATAATTTTGAAAGACTTTTTTAAATTATTAAACAATGCTGTTTATGGAAAATGCCTTGAGTACTCTTCCAAACTCTTAGACGTTCACATAGTTACGGAATGGGAAGCCCCACCTGTACGTCCAACAGGTGGACGTCCTCGATTATGTACCAAAAACTTAATAGCAAAATTAAATTTTCACAGTGCCACAAAATTTAGTGAACACTTGTATGCTATTCAAATGAATAGATTATCTAATGTTTATGATAAACCAACTTACTTAGGATTCATAGTCTTGGAGTTATCGAAGTGAAAAATGTATGATTTTCATTATGCATACATGAAACCAAAATTTAAGGATGCACTGAAGTTAAATTATATGGACACTGATTCATTTATTTACTCAATAAAAACGAATGATTTATATGCAGACATTTGAGATGATGTCGATTCCAAATTTGACACATCTGAGTATTCAGATGAATTGGCTACACTATATAATTTTAACAGGTGTAATAAAAAACGATTGGGTTATTTTAAGGATGAATTACAGGGTAGATCGATGAGTGAGTTTGTTGGACTCCGATCCAAAAGGTATGCCTACACATATCAACATCCATCTAGTGAACCCGATAAGTGTGTAAATAGGAACAAGGGAGTTAAGATAATCTGTTGATCTGTTGAATCGTTCTACAATTGACGTCTTTAGAGTGCTAAATGATGAATAGTGGTTGATTCCATTTTGTTTCATTAACCCATTACAAAATAGTATTAAAAAACTCACTTCCATCATCAGTTTGTATATGTTTTGGAACACCACCCCCTGATTTTAATATTCTATCCATCACGAGAGTAACGTCTGTTGCCATTTTAGATTTTATAGCTTCCCCCCAAGCAAATTTTGAAAATGTGTCTATTACTGATGGGGCATACTTCCCCATTTCAACCAAGTCGGCTTGCCATAAGTCATTAATTCCCTTTGAGGGAGCGTGTAATTCATTAATAATAAATAAATAAATATATACAAAAAATAATAATAAAAATATAAGTTATGGTTTGGGAATACTTTATTATAGTGATTTTCTTAATACACTGAAATTATTTAGAACGAGTAAATTTTTCGATAATGGTTGAGACAACTACCTCAAGTCTGTCGAATCTTTCTTCAATATCCACAGTTTTGACATCAGGTGTTGTAACAACTATTTCACTCAACATTGAATCTCTAAAATTTGTTATAGAGTTGTCAACATATTCTTTGATTACTAGATCTGTGTTCTCTTTAGGATTGACACCATTCTTTATTCGTTTTTGTTGTATATTAAAGTTCCCATCAGTATCAATGAAGAGTCCTGAAATAGTTTATTCATATTGTTTTAAGTGGTTAGAATTCTGCTTATCACTTATATAATGTCCAAACTTGTCAACGGACATGATGATTATAATCTCATTTGAAAATAAACACGTAAATATATACTAACTTAATCTATAATTTGAGCCTCTCTCAATTCTTCAATTATCGATGTAATTTCAATTGTGTGATTAGTATGTCCCGCTGATTGAGAAGCAATTAAGAGTTGTAGTCGTTCTACTAGCTCATTCGGATTATCCCAATAATCATAGATTGGTTTCCTCATATCAAGTTTCATGAATCCAGATATAGATACAATTGAGTTGGTGGTTTTGGGAGTAGACTCAACATTCGATGATTTTGATAAAAGTGGTTTTATAATATTTCTATATTTTACTGCCCTCGTTCCTTTCACCTGTCCTTTTGATTGAAAGTTTCTTCGATATAAATTTGTTTTTAATACAATTTCTCGATATATTTCTAACTCATTTGTATTATAATTTTGATGCCAGTTCTGACCATTATCAAATTCAATTTTATTGTTGGATACATTAATGTGACTATTTGCCAACATTAATTCACTATTCTTATTTTTATATTTATATTTTTATATTTTTATATGGACTAATATTTAAATTTTTTGAACTCTCTTCATGTTCCGGTGAGTGATGAGCTATTGTTGATGAATGATGAGAAGGAAGACTCGGTGATCCAATCCATGAATGGGGAGAGAATTGGTTTTGTAAAACATGTTGTAAAGTGGGAGAGGTTAAGGTCGGTAATTCACTCGATGTGTGAGCTATGTGTTGATCTGCTAGCATGAATGATGAGTCCTCTATAGCTGGTTGAGAATAGTATTGATCATCTTGATCATCATCATCCTCTTCATCACTCTTCAACCTTGAATCCAATGTAGTATAATCATCACCATATTTAGCCTTCTTATTTGCATTATTTGCAGTGTAAAATGAGAGTTTCTTCTTTTTTACGAGAGGTGTACTATACCTAATGTCTATTGGACTATAGTTTTGTTTATTTTTTATTTCAGACTTAACATTTTGATATTCGTTAGGTATGGTGTTTTGTAATTTTTTGTTTTCATTAACAAGTTCATGTAAAGGTTCAGTTATAGGCTTAAACGTTTCCTCCAACCCAATAATATTCTGGTTTTTAAGATGTTTTAGCTGTGAAAATTTTCTTTTTAGTGCATCTCGAACTCCTGAACTACGTGTCAACCGGTACGGACGTCTCGATTTTAGCTCTGAAAAAAAAAAATAAATTTTCTCACAAATTTTTTTTCAAAAAAAAAAAAAAAAAGTTTTTTTTTTTTTTTTTTTTTCTCAGAAATTTGTATTTATTTTTGGCTTGTTTATATTCTCGCGATTGAGCAAGTTTCTGTGACTGGCTGTGGTCTTGTGGTTTCTGCCTCGCAGAGACCGCTCACAGCCGATTCTTACCGCGGCGAGGTGTCGACTTCCCTGTGTCCTCAAGCCTCCCTTCCCACTGAGAGCATGGCGGAGCTCTCTGACTCCACGGCGACGATGACGGATGTCTCTTGTTCGGCGTCCCCTACTCCTTTGGACAATGCTCATCATACGTCCCGCAGCACGCGTTCCATTCGAGGACGCCCAAGCCCTTACCCCTCGAGTAAAGTGCAGTCGAATCGAGCCGCTCCTGCTGCCCAAGCTATACTACCCATTCCTGTCCAATTGACTCCAGTGGTTACTTCACTTCAAAACCAACACTCTGAGCTAGAAGCCATAACTGACGACGATGACTGGTGGACCCCACGGCCCATTTCTAACAAACGCCGTTCTGACTCCAAGTCTCCTATTGTTAATAGCAAAATCCTAAAGGGATCAAATAGCCCAGTCTATAACCTTGAGAATCGATTCTTGGAACTGTCAGGCATGGACACAGACGACGAACTCATTCTCTCTTCTCGAAACGTCACTCACAACAACTCCGACCAAGCCAATACCAGCTCAAGCAACAACAATAGCAGTATAAACGACAACCCCGAAAACAGTACCAACAACATCAACAACAACAGTATAATCAACAATATTCCCAACACTCGGGTTCCAAACCAGCCCGCAGGCAACAAGGAAACCCCACCGCCTCACAAGCCACCCCCAATTGTGGTCAAAAATTGTGAAAATCTGAACGGACTTATCAGATCCACAGATATGATCGTCCACCCAACGAAATACTCCATAAAATGCCACCCAGTTTCAATTCAGTTTCGATCCAGGCTGCAGATTCCGATGCGTACAGAGCCATTACAAAATCTTTTTCCATAAAAAAGGTACCATTTCATACCTGGCAGCTTAAAGAGGAAAGATCCTTCCGCATAGTCATCCGAGGTGTACATCACTCCACCCCGGATGAGGACATTAAGGAAAGTCTGACATTGCTTGGCCACATTGTGCGCTTCGTTAATAGACCTAGAAGCCGGTTTGACAAAGCAAAGCTAGTCAACCTAGTCTTTGTTGAGTTAGAACCAGCCGCCAACAACAAAGAAATTCATGAGCTTAAGACGCTCTGTCGCCAACGGGTTCAAGTTGAACTTCCCCACAAAAAGGATGATGTCGTTCAATGCTTTAGATGCCAATCCTTTAATCACACAAAAAATAACTGCCATAAGGAATTTAACTGTGTGCGATGTGGTCAACAACATGCGATTGAGGCCTGTGATCGAGAAATTCATCCAGTTAAATGTATAAACTGTGGAGGTAGCCACACAGCAAGTTACAAGGGCTGTATTGTTTACCAGCAGACAGTAAGTCGCCGTAGAAGTGCTACATCCCATCGAAGCCCTCCACAACAACCAGCCTCTGCACGATCAAGTGCACAAAGTGGTGTTGTGGCATCGCTTTCATACGCAAACGCTGTTAGTGGATCTCTTCAACAACAAACTCAACAGGCCAGCCGACCGCAGTGGACAACCCATCAGCTTCAACAACAGTTCCCTCCACTAGGAAGTAGGAATCGGAACTCAAATCAACAAAGCCAAAGCCACCGACAGTCACTGCAACCAACGCAGGAAACTCCAAGCCGACAGCAACATTCAGGACCACAACAACAACAACAGTCTCATCAACAACAGTCATCTCAGCAGCTCCGGAATATCCAAAATGATCTTCAATGGCAGCGACAAGAGCAAATGTACATGCGTTCTGATGAAAAGATGTCAGTCCTCGTGTCAATGATGACCCTCATCACTGGCCTTATACCACAAATGGCGCCAGGAGCTACTAAAGCGAGCTCTGTCCTTCTCCCAGTTCATCCATCCCAACCATGAGTCAAATTGGGCTCAAAATCGGTGTGTGGAACGCCGACGGGCTGACCAACAAGGCTCAGGAGCTGGAGCTCTTTGTGCGGAAACATCATATTGACATTATGTTGGTCAGCGAAACACACTTTTCCTCTCGTTCATATTACAAGCTACACGGGTATGACATTCAACAATCAAATCATCCGGCCGATCGCCATCGTGGAGGCTCTGCAATTATCATAAAGTCCTGTCTCCAATACCACCAGTTCGCAACAATGGAACATCCAAGTGCTCAATGGGCTGCAGTCAAAGTTAAAACGGACCACGGTGAAATTGTCATTGCTTCTATTTATTGTCCACCTAACATTCAGCGTACCAGCGACGACTTCAAATTACTTTTTGAGGAACTTGGACCCAATTTTATAATTGCCGGTGACTGGAATGCACACCATCGACTTTGGGGCTCTCGAAACTGTACAGTCAGAGGAAGAGCATTGGCAGACTGTATCCTTAGTTCCAATATCCAGGTCCTTGCTACTGGAGGGCCCAGGCATTACCCGTACAGTCAACGTACACCATCAGCTATCGACTTTGCCATATATGGAGGGATTCGATCTGAGCTTCTCACCATCTCAGAAAGCTTTGAATTAAGTTCCGACCACATCCCCTTGGTAATCGAACTAAGGACTGCTGCTTTCAAACTCTCCCGTAAAACGAGTGTGCTTCCGCAAAACGCATGCATTCCACGGTTCCAGGCAGCTATTAACCAACTTGTTGACCTGAACATGGTCCTAAACTCCCCCGTTGATATTGACGACGCTACTGAGCTCTTTGCACGTAATATACACATCGCTGCTGAATCCTCTACCTGTGGACAACGTTCAATAAACCCATCAGTTCCACCTCATGCTCTTTTAAAACCTGAGGTCCTGGATCTGGTGAGGTTGAAAAGATCCCTGCGCCGCAGATTCTTGAGGTCGAGAGATCCGGCTGACAAAAGGGCATATAGTCGTGCTGAGGACAGTTTGAAGAAGTTGTTGCATACAACAAAAAACAACTATTTTGCTGATCTGCTGCGCAATGCTGATCCCACAAAACCATATGGATTTAACCTCTGGAAAGCAGCAAAAATAGTTAAAAGACAGCCCCCTCGCAGAATCCGTATCAAGCGTGCGGACAACACTTGGTGCAAATCGGATTCCGAAATTTCGTTGGCTTTTGCTGACGAACTGGAGAATCGCTTTCAGCCATTCGATCTTGCAAATCGTGAAGATGTGGAGAATACTCTGACGCTGCCTCCCCAGAAGCAGAGCCTATTCGACATGTTAGTCCGGCAGAAGTTTGTCTGCAAATCACAAAGCTGCTCCCCAGTAAAGCCCCAGGATTCGACGGTGTCGATAGCAGAGTTGCCAAGGCACTGCCAAGAAAGGGTATATTGTTCTTAGTCCTCTTGTTTAACTCCATGTTACGTATCCACCACTTCCCCACACAATGGAAGTGTGCTGTGATAACGATGATTCCGAAGCCAGGCAAACCGGAGAACCTTGTTGCGTCTTACCGACCGATAAGCCTGCTGCCCACATTTTCTAAAATATTTGAAAGAATATTTCTTAGCAGAATGATGGCAGTAAGAAGCGTGCAGGATGCCATTCCAGACCACCAATTCGGCTTCAGGAATCACCATGGAACCCCTGAGCAAGCCCATAGAGTAACGCAACACATTTTGGATGCCTTCGAAAATAGACAATACAGCTCTGCTGTCTTTCTGGACGTCAAGGAAGCGTTTGATAGAGTGTGGCACGATGGCCTCCTATTCAAGCTGAAATCTCTCTTGCCAACTGCTCAGTTTCTTCTGATAAAGTCATATCTGCTAGATAGAAATTTCATGGTTGAAGTGAGAGGTGCGAGATCAACCATCAGACGCATAAGAGCTGGCGTACCTCAAGGTAGTGTGTTGGGTCCTGTGCTTTACACCCTATACACCTCTGACATGCCAAATCTCAGTGATCCGGGTACCCTCCTGGCAACGTATGCTGACGACACAGCCTTCATTGCTAACTCTTCGTGTCGGATTGAAGCTTCCAGAATGACGCAAAACTTCCTGGAGCTCTACAGCGTGTGGTCGAATCGATGGAACATCTGCATTAACGGAAACAAATCTCAACACTGCAACTTCTCCCTAAGGCATCAAATCCTTCCTAGGGTTAAGTTCCAGGACACGCTCATCCCTCAAGCTCCTCAGGCACAGTACCTGGGTCTCATCCTCGACAAGCGGCTCACATGGAGGCAGCACACCACCAAAATTGCAGCCACATGTCGGAATAAGCTTAGGAAGCTCAATTGGATGCTTAGAGGAGGGAGTCAACTAAGTCTAAGTAACAAAGTTCTTCCGTACAAGGCAATAGTGGTCCCTTCAATGACCTATTGCATCCAGATATGGGGTACGGCGTCTGACTCGAACATTATGCGCATGCAAAGGATCCAAAACCGAGCGCTGCGCACAATCACTAATGCGCCGTGGTATATGAGGAACGTGGACATTACAAAGGACCTTCACATCCCCACCGTGAGGGAGCAAATTAATCGACACTTGAGTCGGTATAATGAACGACTTCGAGTCCATGCGAACCAACTAGCTGCTTCATTGGCAACACCGAGGACCAGAAGAAGGCTTCAAAGACGGCACCCAGGAGACTTATGGATGGGAGGACGGCAGAGAACGAGAGTCCTTCCCCAATAAATACATTGCACTGATTGTCACTTCGTTCCCTATGTTAGGGAGATTACCGTTTCCATGTTATGCATCCATGTTATTTTTGTTACTATTGCTAGTCCCTACATTTTATAACCATTAATTTGGTTGATTAATGTAAAAATAATATATATGTGTTAAAAAAAAAAAATAAGTGCATCTCGAGTTTTTGTCAATTGAGTTAAAATATTCTGCTTCATATTTTTAATTCACTTGATTTGACAGAATGTAATCAGTTATTACAGCCTTGTGGCTGAAAATATACTGTGAAGTAATTCACGAATCATGGATATATATATATCTATATTTATATTAAGTACACAAAGTTTGAGTGATACCCTGTTCTGATAACCAGATCTATTAACAGAGCTGGTCTAATAACCAGACCTATTAACAGAGCTGGTCTAATAACCAGATCTATTAATAGAGCTGATCTGATAATCAGATCTATTAATAGTGCTGGTCTGTTTGGAATTTTCCATTAAAATTTTGTTCTTATTTGGATGCTGAAAATAAAAGTTGAAATTCCCATTTCCCAATAAAAATTTGATTTTTTTTTTAAATTTTAAAATGTTCTTTTATTTATATTTATTATAAAATACAATTTATAGTTTTAACTCAAAGTAAATGTTTCCATCATCTTTTTTAGTTAAAAGATTGGTTTTTACAGAGAATAAATCAAAACTACGATCACCTATGTGACTATATCTGTCTGGAATGTATACAATATTTCTAAGCAATTCTACTTTAATACTAAATCCATACTTTCCTTTTACTCGTTTGGCTGAAACGATTGTGTATGGGATATTTATTCCCAAATCTTTAAATGCTATCTTACTCTTAATAGTGCATGAGTTAAGTGCACTCATAAGAGGATCCTCCTCAATATCCCTCATTAGGGCATTGAGATCCTCCTGAGTTACCCCTACGGGTAATTCGTTGATTTTGGGTGATGTGGTGTTGTTAGTGTTTGGTACCATTTTTAAGTCTTCAATCTGGTGCTGATGTTGCCGCTGATGGTGTGGGGGGCGACTGCTGGTGGTGGTTGAGCTGCTGGAGGTGTTCTGTGAGGGTGGTGTTGCTCCTGCTGATGGTGGTCGGTGGGAGTGCTGGTTGTCCTGCTGACGGTGAGAGTGCTGGAGATGGTTGATGTTGCTGCTGGTTGAAGTTCCTGCTGGTTGTGTTGCTGAGACTGCTTCTGGTCGAATGATATTTTTCCTCGAGACACGGTCTGATTTTATAGCAGCCAAGAACACATTTCTCCTCCCACCACTTCAATTTGTACACTTATGTTGTTGGATAAAGGTTACAAAGCAGGTAAGCCCCACTCATGTTGTGTGCGAAAGGTTACAGAGACAGATATGAACCTTTAGGTAAGTGCATATTTCCGCTTGATAAGACTGGTAGGGACCTGCAGGTAAGTGCATGTTTTCACTTAGGTGAGACTGCTAGGAACCATCAGTAAGTACATGTTTCCGCTTAGGTAGGGGTGATACAATCTATATCACTTAGAGCATTGTTGTCGGTGCGCTTCTGGTAATTACACTCAAAAACTCAAGACACAAATGTCCGCAGTTCACAGTCCCAAATTTTTGGTATCGATTATAATTGTAGCTAATGTTTTTTCCTAAATATGTAACTACTTCTAATGGTGGTTTTAAGTTTCCAAAACTATCGAAATAATATGATGATAATCCTCTTTTAAAATATGCTATCCAATGCGTTCCTTTTTGATGTTGAGTTTGCTAGATTTATTATTCCTAATTCGAGGTTATTTGGGTATTTTGGTAACTCATCTTTCATATACACACCTCTAAAATATGGAATATTTTTAATTGCATACTTTAATATATCAATATTAGATAGCGCTCTTTTGGGTAGCATGCTTAGTAGTTTTTTGGATTCCTTGTTTTATTTTTAATATTTTTTGAAAATGATAATCCATATCCCTTTTTGTATGGGTGTAAATACAGTCCTGCCCCCAACGCTACAGTTTCCATTCGTTTGTTATATCTCCTTTGCTCTTCAAGCTGTTGTTTTGCCATTTTCGCATTATTAATAGTTTTTACAATCGCTGCGCTACCTGAGGCTAAGCTACCCACAGCGCTTAAAGCTGTAAGAATTGGAACAAGCGGCAAGAACCCACCCACTTTGGGGACGGTTATAACTCATGGAATTACAACATTTTTTCTACATCCTATTGAGTTAGATACTGCTTTGCGTGCAACTTTTATTGCATTCAAAATATCAAGAGGTTTAGTCTTTCTCAATTCTTTTGAAGCTTGTTTGATTATTGATGCAAGAGATTTTTTTGCAACTTTCTTTTTTACTACCTTTGTCCCCATCCCAAATTTTTTCTTTGCTTGCATTATATTTTTTACAAAATATGCTGCTACTTTCTCACCAAAACTACTATTTGATGTTTTTGATCGATCCCACGCCCTTTCAATTAAAAAAGTGTCTGCTTTATGACGTTCACTCAAGTCTGTACTATTTGAATAAGCAATATCGTGTTCCCTACAAGCTTCATCCAAAGCATTGATTCCACGGTCACCACGCGTTAATCGTTTCTGAAGCTTAGTGCCTGGTCCACAATAATTGTATCCAGGTATATGATCTTCAAAGGGTAATGTGTTTATTATATTATTGATAAAATCACTTCCAACCTTGACATTTGATTTACGACTATCTATATATATAATTATATTATAAAAATGTTTTCCCATTTTATATACACCTCAATCATCGAGAGATTGTCACCGAATGAAGTTCATTTCCAATTAACATGCGATTATTAAGACAATCCAAAAGCATTATAGTACGAAATGTTGAGGGTGGGAGTCATGGGGGGAATAATCCTACACGTCACAGCACTTTGTTACCAAACACAATTAGAGCATTAATTGTGGGTCCATCCAATTGTGGAAAAACTAATGTGATGATAAGTTTAATTGAAAGTCCAAATGGTCTTAAATTTGAAAATATTTATGTTTTTTCAAAGAGCTTATACCAACCGAAATATGAATATTTGGAAAAACTTATTAAACCAATAAAAGGAATGGGATATTTCACATTCTCAGCTAATGACGAAGTTTTGTCACCCCAGGAAGCTAAAAATAATTCGATTATGATATTTGACGATATCGCATGTGAAAAGCAAGATAACGTTAGGAGCTTTTTCTGTATGGGGCGTCATCGAAATATAGACTCATTCTATTTATCTCAAACGTATACCCATATTCCGAAACATTTAATTCGTGATAATGCAAATTTTATAATTGATTTTAAACAAGATGGATTAAACATGAAGTATATATGGAGAGATCATGCAAATTGTGATATGGATTTTAATACATCTATGAATATTTCACAGAAATGTTGGGAAGATAAATTTGGATTTTTGGTAATTTCAAAAGATGATGAAATTAAAACTGGATTTAGAAAGGGATTTAATCAATTTATTATACTTAAATAAATGTTTGTATAAGTATAATGTGTTGTTTGAGAAAAAATATAGTTCAGACTCAACCTTCATAATGTCTACATCATTAACAATCACCTTAAATGGAAACACATCAGTTATAACTGAACATTTTTTCCCACAAATTGAGTTAAAACGTAATTATGAGTGTGCATTAATTGACTTTTATACATTCAATTCTATACCAAATGTTGATATGGGTAACAATCTCTTCCATATTGGAAATAAAGTCATCGAAATACCAATGGGTTCATATAAGGTTGATGATATAATAAAATATATTATTAACAGGCTCAAGGAGTATGGACTTCATAACACTATAAAAATTGAATGTAAAATCAACACATTACAAATTCAAGTTTCAACTAAAAATGAAACAGTATATTTTAATCATAAAAGATCAATTGGACGTTTATTTGGATTTAATAAACGTAAATTAAGACCACATGATAATGAAATTTACATCTCAGATAATCCAGAAAAAATTTTAAAAATAAATTCAATTAGATTGGAATGTAATATTATCAGTGGCTCATATGTGGGGAATAGACCAAATCATGTGCTTCATGAATTTGGAATTAATGTCCCCCAGGATATAAAATGAATATTACACCTCGAAATTTGATTTATTTAACAATCAACACCAGAGAAATAAGTACACTCGAAGTACGGATAACGGATCAGAACGGAGACTTAATCAATTTTCGTGGAGAACCTGTATCAATTCGTCTACACTTACGAGCAACATAATGATTATTTACAATAAAAAGCCATCACATCACCCCATACCCCACATTAGTAAGCGAAGAGCTGAAGTGAAAGCATCATCATCTCAAGGAGATTCACATCATCGACGAGCACTATCTTTAAAAAATAAATTGTTTTTAAAATCGCTTGGATTAAATATTCAATAAAGTTAAATAACTGACTTTCAAATGGATGACATTTTTTATGTTCAAGAGAAGCCTATCAGTGATGATAGTATCATTAAGAAAGAGTACCACACTTATTATCCGTATCAACAAAACTTCAAATCAAATGATGAAGTTCGCATCACAATACAAAACCAAGATCTTTATGTCCTTCCAAATGAAAGTTTTCTCCATTTTGAAGGCACACTTAGCAAAACTATTGATGGAAATACAGGAACTACTAGCACGAATGGTGTTAACGGGTTGCTCAAAAAAAATTGCATGGCCTATTTTCTCGATGAGATCAGATACGATATAAACGAATGTGAGGTGGACAAAACACGCTTCACTGTTATCACATCAACTCTCAAGAACTTAATCTCCGTTGGTCAACAGGAGGGACTCCTTTATCGCAATGCTGGATGGAATGGTGGAGAGAATATCACTTGCGGAGGACATTTCAGCTTTTCCGTTCCATTAAAAATGTTAATGGGATTCGCTGAAGACTATAAGAAAGTGGTTTTAAATTGTAAACATGAACTCATTCTGTTACTAACTAAAAATACTGATGAAGGTAGACACCATAAAATTGATATACATAGTATTTGCTGGAGAGTACCACATATTGTTCCAAGTGATAGTACTAAAATTAAAATGTTTAATGTTGTTAAAAGTGGGGCTACCCTACCACTCTCATTCCGCAGCTGGGACTGTTACATAAATCCTACACAAGTGCAGGGTACCCATCATGTGTGGAATGTTAAGCTGTCGGCGAACAGAGAACGTCCACGGTTCGAATATTAAATATTATATAATAAATGAATATTAAATACAATGAAAATCGGTTTGCAGTCATGTATGACATGTATGTGAGATTTCAAGAAAGCTACTACAATCGGGAGTCTCGTCCACTTCTATCTCCGATGGAATTCATGACGAAGGCTCCCATTGTTGTTGTGGATCTCTCATACCAGAATGAGTCAGTCAAATCAGGACCGATTGATGTTAAAATTTCCACGGAACTAACTACAGCAAGTGAGAAGAATACCAAAGTATATTGTCTTCTCATTCATGATCGTCTTGTTGAATACACACCATTGACTGGATTAGTTCAAAGTGTTGTGTAACAACTTTCAAAAAACTTTGGTCATTCAAATTTTGGGAAATCATTAGAAGTAGACGTGCACGGATCCGAAAACAATTTAAAATGTTCTCACTCAATAACAAACTCAACAGCACAACGCCAATTACAATCGAACAGCTTGTTGTCAGAATAAATAATTTCATTAAATTATTTAAGGATCAAATTTTCCCCGAACATATGGAATATCTGGAGGACTCATTAAAATATTTTAATATGAGAATGGGTGATACAGCGCTGGTTTCCAATGTATATGGAGAACATTTCACATCTTGTAGTTGGGCGCATATGGATGAAAGCATTGTCACAGATATCTGCGTCTGTCATTTCTTTAGTGTACGCAAACACAAATCTCTAAAAATTATAAAAATGTATCTTAATTTAGAACATCGCTTCTAGATGAAAAAATAAAATTATAAAATAAATACAACAAAATATATAAATATGTATTCATTTTTAGTAGAAATGGGAAATTGAGTTATTTTTCAGACACACTATCGAAATGTGGTTGCTTGCGTTATCTGCATACTCCTTTTGACAAAGGGAAAATCGAATGTGAGGGTCGTGCATTAGGAATCAATTAGCGTTCACTTAGCTGCGGTATCTGTATATGGGTAAGTGTTTGTGTAAAACAAAAATCGACAGTCAATTAGGTGCACTTAAGTGCGGTATCTGTATATGGTTCCGTGTAAAAACAACCTTTTTAAGGTTGATCCTTCAAGGATCAATTAGGGTGCACTTGCGCACCTGATTTTGAACACAAACGACCTTTTTGACAGATGGCACGCGCATTAGGGATCAATTAGCGTGCACTTAAGTGTGGTATCTGTATATGGTTCCGTGTAAAACAACCTTTTTAAGTTCCGTGTAAAACAACCTTTTTAAGGTTGATCCTCAATTAGGGTGCACTTAAGGATTGGTGAGAAATGACCTTTTTGACATAGGGAAACTTCCGGTGAGGCTCGCGAATTAGGGATCAATTAGTGTGCACTTAAGTGCGGTACCTATTTGTTTGCGTCTATTTGTTTGCACACAAACGACCTTTTTGAGATAGGGAAACTTCCGGTGAGGGTCGCGAATTAGGGATCAATTAGTGGGATTGTTGAGAAATTACCTTTTTGAGATTGGGAAACTTCCGGTGAGGATCACTTACTGTGAGTGGTTGTCTCCATCACACTCGCACTCGTAACCGTATCGTATGGGAGTTCGAGTACTTACATGACTAATAGCCTATCTTTATTGATAGGTTGACATTGAACCCTCATTAATTACATTTTATGATCACAACCTTTTAAAGGTTGACAGATAACCCTCAATAATCTAATTTATGACCCTAAAGGTTGACAGGTGACCCTCATTAATCTAATTTATGACCCTAATTAGCGATAAAGTGGCCCAGTAGTTAGGTTTTCCAACTACTCAGAATATTTTGCGTTTTCACTGACAATTTTGATACCTGTGACCCTCAATGCGACAGTTCCAGCAGATTAATGCAATGGCACCTATTTTTCCTTCATCTTCGACATCCGAAAAATCAGTGGCCTCATCGTATTGAGCTTCCTCTACCAATTCAGCCACACTCTTTCGGAAAGGAACGTTGGAGGAAGCGTAGCCGTCATCTGTAGGAATCGTGGACATGTAGGCACTGGATGGTTCTCCTTAGAACAAAAATCGAAACTTTTCGGTATTAGAACTACCTTTGTAATGTAGGAATTTATTATTCGTGGGGACAAGTTGGAGGTTGTCAGTTTGGGCGGAGGACTACATGACTTAAAAAGTTGTATTGAATCAATGGCCTCTAAAGTTCTATGGCGATCATTAATGACTGAATCGAGGTTTAGCGACATTGGAATTTCCGTTTTATTTTGTATGGATTGCTCCCACAATGAAAACTTATGCTTTAAAAGCATCCTGAATCATAGATAAACCAGGATATAGTCCCAGTTCTTAGCCTGAAAGCTGGACATTTTTAGGGAAGTCCGAGAACTTTGAATAGTTCCTTGAAGCTCCCTTAAGGCTGAGAAAGATTCTTGTGCGATGGATTGAATATTAAACAATCTCTTCCGATAGCTGAAAACTCAATTAGCTTCCCCACTAGTATCGATATTAAAAAGAACATATTTTCCACAAGTGTAAGCGCAGGATTGTCTATATAGACCGCCTTAAAAAGGTATCAGAAAGTCTGCCAGTGAAGATGATCGCCCGAGAAAACTTCCGTATCGCACGGAGGAAGGAACTATGAGGCGAAACAGGTTGGACTTGATCAGATTTTCAAGAGCTCTTCTCGATCTGTTCCAGATTAAGAAACAGATTAAGTTTAAGAATATTCGTATTTTGCCTGAAAAGTTGGTACAGGTGTCCGCCTTGCCTTCGAAACCAACTGAAGTGAGATGAAAACAAGAAAGAAAGCTGACTTGGGTATGCCCAAAATGGTATAACCTTGCAGTCTGCAATTGAATCATTGCAAATCTATCCATTTTAGTAAACTTAAAAAAATATCAAAGTTTGTAAATTTGTTTAACAATTACTTACACATTTTACATTTTACATGTAAAATTTTACATTTTCATATAAATCAACAGATCGTTTCTATGCAGCTATATGATGCAGTTGTCCAAACTTAATGAAATTAAAACCGTGATTCTAGAAACGAAAAAAACAGCCATATCTTGAAATTTATAAAACAACGTTAAAAACAGGGAAGCTATAATTTTTATACCATTATTTTTCCGATGATTCCTATGCCAGCTGTAAGATATAGTGGTCCGGTTTCAGCCGTTCCGACATATATAGTAACTGCAATAGAAAGAAGACTATCTGCAAAGTTTCATACAGATCGGACGTGTGTATTTTGAGCTCTTGAAAAAAAAAAAAAAAAAAAAAACCTAGAAATTTTCCTGGAAAATTTTTTTTTTTTCAAACATCAAAAAGCAAGAAACGATAAAGCAAGTAACGAAAGGGATTTGTGTGGTCCTGCTGGGAATACGCCAAGTATTTCTTGCAGGAAACCGCCTTTTCCACTGCCAGCGATCCACGCAACTGCCTTTTCCTCTACCAGCAACGATTAGTGTGGACCTGTTGGGAATACGGGAAGTGTTCTTCGCAGGAAACCGCCTTCTCTGCTGCAAGCAATCACCGTATGTCGAATGGAAGCTGCTCAGACGACTTGGACATGAACTCGCCTCCTTCCTCACCTGAAGGTGTCGCTGACCCCTCACTGTCCGTGATACTTGGTGACTTTGCGGCACTCAAGCATAACCAAAATGCCTTAGCTGTAGCCCAACAATTTGGTTATGCACCAGCCACTAGCACGACCACGACGATAACAACGACAACCTCGTCCCCAATATTTGGCCTGACAAGAACTACACCTAGAATTGGAGTTACCTCATCTGCCATTGTAAATACAGAGCCAGCAGCCCCGCAAGGCCCAAGGACTCTAGAATCCTGGAAACCGCCAAAGAAGACAACCCTAGGCACGAATAAAGTTTCTGTCCAATCGTCTCAGGGGATCTCTGAAAAATCGGTCACCATAAAGGGTGCAGTTCGGACCCAGCAACCAAAAAAGGGAGCCACGCACGCCAAAACGCTGCCTGCGGAACTAGCGGCTCAGGCTGTCGCTGATGTTCGCGAAATTGCCTTACCCCAATGGAAAGGAGCCGCTCCTGGGGGACCATTTCAAAACCCCCAGTTGAGCTGGCAAACGGTTCCAGAAAAGTCAAGGTCGACGGTCAAACGACGTGCAGTGTATGCGGAAACCACCCAAAAGAAGGGTAAGGCAAATGAATCTGGGTCCAACAGATTTGCCTCTCTGGCCCACGACCCAAACGAGGACGATATGGACTGCGAGGGGAACAATATAGACCCCGTTGAAGTAGATGGCTCTAATGACCAGATTGCTCCTGCTAAGCCAATACAAAGACCCAGACCAATAACGGTTCCTAATGTGAACAATGTTGCTGCAATGGAGGCAACGCTCTTGACGAAAATCCCATCAGAAGGCTTCGAATTTCGCACAGCGATCTCAGGAGACTTGCGAATATATGCCAGCGACTCAGACAACCACCGTGCAATTACAAGACTTCTTAGTGAGCACAACATCGCTTATACACATTTTTGCCTCAAAGAAGACAGAAGCTTCAGGATTGTCATACGAAACTTGGCCTCCTCCACAACCCAAACTCAAATCCATGCAGAACTTGCAAAACTGGGGCACACTGTTGTAAATCTGTACAACCCTCCTGTACGGGGTTCCAGGAAACCCAATGATGACTCGCAGGAAGTTCCAATTAGGAAGCAAAATATCTGGTTTGTGAACCTTAAACAGGCACCTAACAACAAGGATGCTCTGGAGATCACCAAGCTAGGCAGACAACGCGTTTCGGTAGAGAAGAAGCATGATGGGAACCGGCTGCGTCAATGCTTTAGGTGCTTCGAATTTGATCATACTAAAAACTACTGTCTAAAGCAACCTTCCTGCGGTCGTTGTGGAGAGAACCACTGGACAGGTTCAGATTCATGCACAGCCAAGACACTGGCGGACCTTTGCTGTGCGAACTGCGGAGATAATCACGCGGCATACGACAGGAAGTGCCCCGTATTTGCCGCAAAGTTAAAGAAAATAGCTCCTAAAATCCCAACCCTTGGAGAAGGTAGGCAAAGTCAAAAGAAGTTTGCTACAGCAGTCCCTTCAGCATATCTTCGTAAAGGAGTATCCTACGCTGATTCCCTCCGACCAGACTGGGAGCTGAGTGGGGGACGACGTCATATTGAAAGCAGCCAAAAGTCATTCGCAGCAATTCAAAACCTGGAACTGGACTTTCCCTTGATCCAAGACTCGCGAAGAGGACCAAAGCAACGACCAGTTCATCTACAGAGTGCAGACGCTGCAGAGGATCCTTGGGATATTACCAAGATTGTTAAAATGCTTACTGATCTCAAAAAAACTGTGGATGAGCTGGCTACCACTATGGTCACGCTCGCTACTATTGTGAAGGACATACAGAGGGATCACATCGCTCGTTCAAAACCCTCCCATAGATCATGATGCACTCGTTAAAGATAGGAATATGGAATGCCAGAAGCGTCCTTGCCAACCGGGAGGAACTTCTGGTTTTCTTGCAACAACACTCTATCGACATTATGTTGCTGTCCGAAACCCACCTGCGCCCTGGAATATACTGCAGAATTCCAGGATACAGCATTTACCGAGCAGACTTCCCAGGAAATGTGGCCAGAGGAGGGGCCGCAATCCTAGTGAAGGAAGGACACACCCATTACCACCACCGCCCAATCACGCTTGGTGTAGTGCAGGTAGCAATCATCTCTCTCAGCACCCAACAAGGAGAAATCAATTTCTCTGCAGCTTACCTCCCTCCACGCCCTGCCTGGTCAACACAGAATTTTGAGGCTCTTCTACAAAATTGTGGGGAGCGCTTCATCATGGGTGGTGACTTCAATGCTAAACACAGAGCCTGGGGTAGTCCCAGAGGCTGCAGTAGGGGAGCTGCGCTTCTGGAAGCTATAGAGGAGGCCAACGCTCAAATCCTTGCCACAGGAAGTCCCACCTGCTTCCCGTGCAATGGTGGAATGCCCTCTTGCCTGGATTTTGCGATCTACAAAGGCATTCAAGACGCAAGACTCTCAATACAGGAGACCTTTGATCTAAGCTCTGACCACCTTCCGCTTCTGATTGACCTGCGTCTCCCTGGAAGCCCTACTCCAGAAAGGAGATTACTGTTGCCGTTTGGAACAAATATTACCATTTTCAAAAGTGTTCTTGAAAGATCTCTTCATCTCCAGATGGAGATCAACTCTTCGGAGGACTTGGACGACGCAGCTCAACTTCTTGAGAGTAAAATTAAGGAAGCCGCTGACTATGCCCAGAGTCACTCAAGACGACCTCGGCAAAATCAGCGCCACACTCATGCTCCGATCCCAGGTGAGATCCTTGCGTTGATCCAGCTGAAACATCGACTCAGGAAAGAGTTTGCAAGGACCCAAGACCCCACGATAAACAGAATCCACAAAAGACTGGGAAATGGGGTTCGTAATCTGTTAAATCGTCACCGCCAAGACACTCTTGTTAGGGAACTGTCGGAAGCTACCCCAAATTCAGACACCAACTATGCTCTGTGGAACCTCACAAGGAGGTACAAGCGGCAAACAGCTCCAAAGTTCCCAATCAAAAGAACGACGGCACCTGGGCCAGATCCACGCAGGACAGGGTCGAGACTTTTGCTGAAAGCCTTGAGGAGCGTTTCACCCCCTTCAAAACGTCGTCTGCGAATAGGGTTGCAAAAGTTCTCTCTGGTAATGATGTACCTCACCAGATGTCACTGCCGCTCGCCCCTATCACAATTACTGAGACTAAAGCAGTAATCAAAGGCTTAAAAGCACGCAAGTCTCCAGGACCGGATGGAATCACAAATCGGTTAGTCAAGCTCCTCCCAGACCGCGCCCTGCTCTTCCTGATCCTCCTCATGAACGCTGCTATGAGGCTGGGACACTTCCCGAGGATCTGGAAGCAAGCAAATGTTGTGATGATTCACAAAAGTGGTAAACCGGTACACATGGCCGAGAGCTTCCGCCCAATTAGCTTGCTGCCTGCTTTTGGAAAAGTGCTTGAGAGATGTGTTCTTTCACGCATGCTCTCTTCTCTGGAGGTGAAGAAGGCGTTGCCGGACCATCAATTTGGCTTCCGACAGAGTCATGGCACCCCCGAACAGTTGCATAGAGTCGGTAAATTCATCCTGGATGGCCTCCAGCTGAAAGAGTACACAGTTGCAGCGTTCTTAGACATCCAACAGGCATTTGATCGAGTGTGGCACCCTGGACTGCTATATAAACTTAAAAGGATCCTTCACCCGCAACTATTGGAGATAATTGCCAGCTTCCTCCGAGAAAGATCCTTTCGGGTAGTCCAGGACGGGATCTCCTCCTCAGCCAGACCTATTGCAGCAGGCGTGCCTCAGGGGAGT
This sequence comes from Drosophila rufa, assembly GCA_018153105.1. Classification (NCBI taxonomy): domain Eukaryota; kingdom Metazoa; phylum Arthropoda; class Insecta; order Diptera; family Drosophilidae; genus Drosophila; species Drosophila rufa. The sequence goes on from JAECXS010000135.1 coordinate 1,331,141, forward strand.
GTTCTAGGCCCAATTCTGTACAACCTCTTTGCTCATGATGCCCCCCTTGAAGCTGGTCATGCGCAGAGTGAAATATGTATAGCTACCTATGCAGATGACACTGCAGTTCTGGCCAGGTCTAGCTGCATCTATGAGGCCACCGATGATCTGCAGTTGCTGCTGAAAAGGTACGAGAACTGGGCATGCAGGTGGAACATCTCGATCAATCCCGAAAAATGTGCTATAGTCACCTTCGCTAACAGAAAAGACTCCTCGCCTGGTGTATTTCTGCATGGCCAGTTGATCCCTCAGTTTAGGGAGCATACCTATTTGGGGGTCACTTTTGACAGGAGGCTCACGTTTGCGTCCCACTTGAAGAAAACGCGCTCAAAACTAGAGGCAGCTGCTCGCAGACTCCACTGGCTAACCAAAGCGAAATCGAAGCTCAGCCTGGTAAATAAGAAAAAGATCTACACTGCTATACTGGCGCCAATTTGGCATTATGGGCTGGCCATTTATGGAGTGGCGGCCAAAACACATCTCAACAAGGTCAGAGCTTTCCAGGCTAAGTTCCTGAGACACATCTCTCAAGCTGAATGGTACATCAGAAACACAGATATACACAAGGATCTTGAAATTGAAATGGTCGGTGACACAATAAATCGGCTGGCAAGGGCCCACAAAACCCGCCTTAAAGCTCACCCCAACCGCCTTGCAAGGAGAGCTACCAAATCAACAATAAGAAGAAGATTAAAACGAACAACATTCGGGCAACTGCCGTCCCGCACCCTCCAATAACCAGTCAACATAACCCTCCCTAACTAAACTATCTTAGGGCTGCTGCCCCTAAACACGCAAACTAACACATCTGTACATAACACACATTCACCTCTAAATACAAATTGTATATAAACAGTAGATTTAGATTAGATTTAAGCAGCAAAAATCACGTACCAAAATAAAATAAATGTAAAATGTAAATGTAAATTCAGATAGTTAAAAAACTGAGAGACTAGTTTGCGTAGCAAAGACCGACAGACAGACGGACAGATGGACTCGGCTGGTGATGCGGATCAAAAATATATGTTTTTTATGGGGTCGGAGATGCTTCCTTCACTGCTAACTTCTGGACACAATTTTAATACCCTGTTATTAGCCTTTTCACTGGGCGATTATCTATATATATAAAAATGGAGCCCAAAAAATGTGTCGTAAAAAACTACTGGAGAACGGCTGGGCCGATTTGGTTCAAATTTTTTTTCAGTTGTAGGTAACTAACAGGAGAAGGTCAGAACGTAATAACATTTTTAGAAAATCCTCCAGGGTAATGGTGAAAAACAAATAATTAAAATATCAAATTATATAAAAGAGTAGTGTATCGAAATATATTTCAAAGTAAAAACAAATCGTTTCAATATTATTCGGTTTCTTATTCGTTTTCATCAGGATTTGTTTAATTTCTTCCTGTGATTTGTAGGAATAATGCCTGCTATACGACGGCCAAACATTGGACGACGTACACGTCGAGCAACATATAGTCGGAATGTCCATGAATCTTTTCACGGTTGACAAGCCAACATGCACAATAAGCAAGAATTCGGCGACAGCGAAATTGATGCGAGAATGCAAAATCATCATTTGGGATGAATGCACGATGGCGCATAAGCGAGCTTTGGAGGCAGTTGACCGAACGATGAAAGATTTACGCGGTGATTCGAAACTATTTGGTGGGTCTTTGATATTGCTGTCCGGAGATTTTCGTCAAACGCTTCCCGTCATCCCGAAATCTACGGCTGCCGATGAAGTTAATGCATGCCTTAAATCGTCTTCATTGTGGAGATATGTCAAAAAGCTGAAATTTTGTTGAATACACACCATTGACTGGATTAGTTCAACGTGTTGTGTAACAACTTTCAAAAAACTTTGGTCATTCAAATTTTGGGAAATCATTAGAAGTAGACGTGCACGGATCCGAAAACAATTTAAAATGTTCTCACTCAATAACAAACTCAACAGCACAACGCCAATTACAATCGAACAGCTTGTTGTCAGAATAAATAATTTCATTAAATTATTTAAGGATCAAATTTTCGCGAACATATGGAATATCTGGAGGACTCATTAAAATATTTTAATATGAGAATGGGTGATACACCGCTGGTTTCCAATGTATATGGAGAACATTTCACATCTTGTAGTTGGGCGCATATGGATGAAAGCATTGTCACAGATATCTGCGTCTGTCATTTCTTTAGTGTACGCAAACACAAATCTCTAAAAATTATAAAAATATATCTTAATTTAGAACATCGCTTCTAGATGAAAAAATAAAATTATAAAATAAATACAACAAAATATATAAATATGTATTCATTTTTAGTAGAAATGGGAAATTGAGTTATTTTTCAGACACACTATCGAAATGTGGTTGCTTGCGTTATCTGCATACTCCTTTTGACAAAGGGAAAATCGAATGTGAGGGTCGTGCATTAGGAATCAATTAGCGTTCACTTAGCTGCGGTATCTGTATATGGGTAAGTGTTTGTGTAAAACAAAAATCGACAGTCAATTAGGTGCACTTAAGTGCGGTATCTGTATATGGTTCCGTGTAAAAACAACCTTTTTAAGGTTGATCCTTCAAGGATCAATTAGGGTGCACTTGCGCACCTGATTTTGAACACAAACGACCTTTTTGACAGATGGCACGCGCATTAGGGATCAATTAGCGTGCACTTAAGTGTGGTATCTGTATATGGTTCCGTGTAAAACAACCTTTTTAAGTTCCGTGTAAAACAACCTTTTTAAGGTTGATCCTCAATTAGGGTGCACTTAAGGATTGGTGAGAAATGACCTTTTTGACATAGGGAAACTTCCGGTGAGGCTCGCGAATTAGGGATCAATTAGTGTGCACTTAAGTGCGGTACCTATTTGTTTGCGTCTATTTGTTTGCACACAAACGACCTTTTTGAGATAGGGAAACTTCCGGTGAGGGTCGCGAATTAGGGATCAATTAGTGGGATTGTTGAGAAATTACCTTTTTGAGATTGGGAAACTTCCGGTGAGGATCACTTACTGTGAGTGGTTGTCTCCATCACACTCGCACTCGTAACCGTATCGTATGGGAGTTCGAGTACTTACATGACTAATAGCCTATCTTTATTGATAGGTTGACATTGATCCCTCATTAATTACATTTTATGATCACAACCTTTTAAAAGATGACAGATAACCCTCAATAATCTAATTTATGACCCTAAAGGTTGACAGGTGACCCTCATTAATCTAATTTATGACCCTAATTAGCGATAAAGTGGCCCAGTAGTTAGGTTTTCCAACTACTCAGAATATTTTGCGTTTTCACTGACAATTTTGATACCTGTGACCCTCAATGCGACAGTTCCAGCAGATTAATGCAATGGCACCTATTTTTCCTTCATCTTCGACATCCGAAAAATCAGTGGCCTCATCGTATTGAGCTTCCTCTACCAATTCAGCCACACTCTTTCGGAAAGGAACGTTGGAGGAAGCGTAGCCGTCATCTGTAGGAATCGTGGACATGTAGGCACTGGATGGTTCTCCTTAGAACAAAAATCGAAACTTTTCGGTATTAGAACTACCTTTGTAATGTAGGAATTTATTATTCGTGGGGACAAGTTGGAGGTTGTCAGTTTGGGCGGAGGACTACATGACTTAAAAAGTTGTATTGAATCAATGGCCTCTAAAGTTCTATGGCGATCATTAATGACTGAATCGAGGTTTAGCGACATTGGAATTTCCGTTTTATTTTGTATGGATTGCTCCCACAATGAAAACTTATGCTTTAAAAGCATCCTGAATCATAGATAAACCAGGATATAGTCCCAGTTCTTAGCCTGAAAGCTGGACATTTTTAGGGAAGTCCGAGAACTTTGAATAGTTCCTTGAAGCTCCCTTAAGGCTGAGAAAGATTCTTGTGCGATGAATTGAATATTAAACAATCTCTTCCGATAGCTGAAAACTCAATTAGCTTCCCCACTAGTATCGATATTAAAAAGAACATATTTTCCACAAGTGTAAGCGCAGGATTGTCTATATAGACCGCCTTAAAAAGGTATCAGAAAGTCTGCCAGTGAAGATGATCGCCCGAGAAAACTTCCGTATCGCACGGAGGAAGGAACTATGAGGCGAAACAGGTTGGACTTGATCAGATTTTCAAGAGCTCTTCTCGATCTGTTCCAGATTAAGAAACAGATTAAGTTTAAGAATATTCGTATTTTGCCTGAAAAGTTGGTACAGGTGTCCGCCTTGCCTTCGAAACCAACTGAAGTGAGATGAAAACAAGAAAGAAAGCTGACTTGGGTATGCCCAAAATGGTATAACCTTGCAGTCTGCAATTGAATCATTGCAAATCTATCCATTTTATTAAACTTAAAAAAATATCAAAGTTTGTAAATTTGTTTAACAATTACTTACACATTTTACATTTTACATGTAAAATTTTACATTTTCATATAAATCAACAGATCGTTTCTATGCAGCTATATGATGCAGTTGTCCAAACTTAATGAAATTAAAACCGTGATTCTAGAAACGAAAAAAACAGCCATACCTTGAAATTTATAAAACAACGTTAAAAAACAGGGAAGCTATAATTTTTATACCATTATTTTTCCGATGATTCCTATGCCAGCTGTAAGATATAGTGGTCCGGTTTCAGCCGTTTCGACATATATAGTAACTGCAATAGAAAGAAGACTATCTGCAAAGTTTCATTCAGATAGTTAAAAAACTCAGAGACTAGTTTGCGTAGCAAAGACCGACAGACAGACGGACAGATGGACTCGGCTGGTGATGCTGATCAAAAATATATGTACTTTATGGGGTTGGAGATGCTTCCTTCACTGCGTTGCAAAGTTCTCGACACAATTTTAATACCCTGTATCAGCCTTTTTCACTGGGCGATTATTTGTCTTATTTTGACTACAATTCTTTATTTTTCTCTTTTTCTCTTTGAATGTTCCCTAATTTAGCCCGAGATTTGTTGTCTCTTTTTTTCCTTTGCAAGGCTACTCTAGCAGCAAGGGGGGCGAAAGGGAACGAAAACATTGCTGGAGCCACCGACGATCTGCGGCCGTCGGGCTACAGCAGCACCGGCGACAAACTGCTCGGACTTTTCACGCCGACTTCTGCTGGCCTTCCGTGGTCTTCTTCGTCTGCCTTTGAGATCGCCTCCTGCAGCTTGGTAGCCACAATTTCAAGCTGATGCACTGCAGAAAAATCCGCCATTCTCCAATCTCTGCTTGGGCTTCAGGAATGACCCTTCTTCTGCACCTAAGTCGCAATTAAAATCAGTATCTACCGTTCTTTGCCTTTTGCTACTGCTTTGCTAACCAAATGAATCTGGCCGTTCTCCTATTTATTAACCTTTCCCTTGACTCCGTGCAGCTTTTGTTTAGGCACTAAGATCGCGTTATAATTATGTAAATTTGACAAAAATGGTTCACAACTAGAAACATGCACTGATCTAAGCTTTGCACTTTGATGCCAAAATAGGAATGGCTTCTAATGACGCCAAAATGATGGCGGCAACCTATCTCCTGCCAAATTTGGAGTAATTCTCTCGCTCAGAGAAAGCCTGAAAATTTGCCCTGTTAGCCTTAATCAACTCTCAGAGAAAGCATGACACAACGCCCTGTTAGTCCTAGCGCGTTCTCTATGTAAGACGATCTTCTTCTAAGGACTCCTAGATGGCGCCACCACGCCTCGGTGTGTGGCAGCGCAGATATCTGGCAACGCCACCTAAGTCTGGCCAGAAGGTAACGGGCAAGAGACGTGGCTTCGGCGAGGAAGTTATCGACGATCAAGGTGCTATCGAAACTGACAACTGTCCCATGTATATCGTTAAGTTTATATATTAAATAAAGCGTTTGTTTAAGCATAACAAAAGTCTTGGCGATTCTTAATCGCCAAAGTGGTGGCCCCGACAATTGAATAATCTCTATAAACTTCGATCACGCGTTAATTTTTCTTGTTCAAAGTTTTTAAAGAAAATTTTCGCACTAATACATACGCACGAGCTTCGCGACCAACAAATTGCGCTCTTCATGCGCAGACAACCATACGATTTGCGAAACTTACGAGGGAGACGACTAATTTTCAACGAGGAAGAGCATACTTCAGATTTGTCAAACGCAATGGCGAATCCGAACCCAGATTTGACAGATCAGATTCGAGAACTCCAGCAACAAGTTGAGGCACTTCGGGCAAGCGTGCCAGCAAACACAGATGAGACACATCGCACCCATACACGTACAAATATACATTTGCCGAAATTCGCACATGGCAACCCAAACTTGTGGTTCGCTCAAGTTGAGCGCTCATTTCGCTTACACCAGATCGACGACGACACCGACAAGTTCGACCTGGTCATTCTTCACCTGGAGGAGGATGTTGTTTTGGTTGTGGAAGACCTGGTTACTCGACCACCGACCGAAAGCTGCATACTTCAGCCATTAAAAATCGCTTACTACAAACATTTGCAGAATCTCTAGAATCAAAATTACGCAGACTACTTCAGGGTGGAGGTGCTACTGGCATAAAGCCTTCTGAGATCCTGGCCAACATGCGACGTCTAGCTCCGGACCCAGGCAGCGAGAACATTATCCTCACTCTATTCCTGGCCGAGATGCCAGCTACGATTCGTCCTCTTCGCACAGTCTGGGAAGAAACCAATTTGGACAAGCTTGCCAAAATCGCGGACAAAATGCTTGAAGCCGGTGGCAGCCACGCTATTTTTGGCATCGGCACTGATCCGACGCCGTCAACAAACTCATCGGTCTGCGCCGCTTCCACTACAAGACCATGGAAAGATCTCTCCGAAACTATACGTTTGCTGACAGAAAAATTTGACACATTGCAGAAGGACGTCAAGCGCCTTCAGTACAACGGACGTTCACGCAGTTCATCTCGCGGCCCAAGCCCAACTAGAAATTACAATCAGAAACATTCAGGATCCCAGAACAATCTGTGTTTCTACCACGAATGCTTTGGTGACAAGGCACGGAAGTGCCGTTCACCATGCGCTCGCTCTCAGTCGTTAAACTAAATGAGCTGTCGCCCGACACGCTGATCAGCGAAAGCCATAGCATCACCAGCGAGACCAAAGCTCTGCCAGCTGTCACACAGGAGCAGCGACTCCACGTCACCGATCACACATCTCACATTCGTTTCCTCATTGATTCAGGATCCGTGGTTTCTGTCATACCACGTACCTTGGTTAAACAGAGAACCACCCTAAGCAATCTCACATTGTATGCAGCGAACCAGACGATCATTCACACCTATGGAAAGTACGTCACTCAGCTGAACTTGGATCTCCGTCGAAACTTTACCTGGCCATTCATCATTGCGGACGTCCATACAGCCATCATTGGTGCAGATTTATTGACAGAGTTCCAGCTTCTCATCGATCTCAAGAACCAGCGATTAATCGACTCGATCACCGGCCCTTCTACACCTGCGTGCCTGGCACAGGCGAAACAAATATCAGTTTCCACTGAGCAGGTTATGTCAAAGTTCCGAGAGCTCCTTCACGAATTTGTCGATGTAACAATGCCGTCTAAGAAATCAACAAAGCAACACGACGTACGCCGCTTTATCGAAACGCAAGGACCACCAGTTGCCGATCGACCACGACGCTTATCTGGTGATAAACTTGCCACCGCCAAGAAGGAGATAAAATTCTTGATTGAGAAAGGAATATGCCGTCCCTCAAACAGCCCTTGGTCTAGCCCACTCCACATGGTGACCAAAAAAGACGGGGGCTGGCGAGCATGCGGAGATTATCGTAAGCTAAACGCAATAACAGTACCAGATCGCTATCCCATCGCTCACATTCACGATTTTACCGAGCAACTGCATGGAAAGATAATTTTTTCAACACTAGATTTGGTGAAAGCCTACTACCAAATTCCCATGGCAGATAGCGACATTAAAAAAACAGCCGTATGCACTTAGAGGAATGCCCGACACCGCAGGAGTCTCCACACTTTTCCTTTGGGCAGTTCGATTTGGAACACCGCTCAGAGGGATATTAGAGCGGCCAGGAGCCACCTGGCTTGGGCCAGCCAAATCATTGACGAGGGAAACTGCACTCGATGCAGAGACTGAGTCGACAGCGTTCGGAACTAGCTGCAATCCAGGAGTGGTAAAGTTTTGTTCCATAGCAATATTACCAGGTGATGCAGCAGCCAATGCAGCCATCGACTGCATTGAGAGGTTGTCTGAAGATCCAGTATGAGCAGGTGGAAGAGACGGTGTTAGATAGTTCGGAGATTGTTCCATGTTGTTAGCGCCAGTTGGAGTAGAAAGCATCGTAGGTATAGATTAGATTTAAGCAGCAAAAATCACGTACCAAAATAAAATAAATGTAAAATGTAAAATGTAAAATGTAGGTATACCATTTACAGGAAGTTGAAGATTATTTGGAATCTTTCTTTTCGGTGATTCGCTTAGAATCTTAAGTCCGAGAAACTGGGATTCCACCGCCAGGAATTTGTCGTTCATAGAGGTGAGGAGTTTTCGAACCTCCATAAATCCAGTCCTAGTTTGTCTCATGAAGGTGCGCATTTCATCCGTCATCTCACGGCATGTCGTGCAAGACCAGGTAAAGCCGACTTTTTTCGAAATTAAATCCCCAACACGACCATTAAATCCGGCTCCAGCACACTTAACGTGCGAGCAGTTATCGCATAGCCAGCATGAGAGGTAATTTTCTCCGCTGATAATGTGTTTATACTCGCATTTATTAGCAGTGCAAATGATAGTCATTTTGACTGAGTATCAGGTCACTGTGCAGCAGACAAGCGTAGATGTGTAAGCGGCAGTGCAGAGAGCGGTCGGATATAAGCGCTGAAGAACAGAACGATGCAAAGTTGTAGGCGTTGAAGAGCAGAGCAGCAGCAGGGCAGAGCGCGGCCGGGAGTGAGCGTTGTAGAGCAGAGCAGCAGCAGGGCAGAGAGCGGTCGGGTGTGAGCGTTGAAGAGCAGAGCAGCAGCAGCGAAGTTGTAGGCGTTGAAGAGCAGAGCAGCAGCAGGGCAGAGCGCGGCCGGGAGTGAGCGTTGAAGAGCAGAGCAGCAGCAGGGCAGAGAGCGGTCGGGTGTGAGCGTTGAAGAGCAGAGCAGCAGCAGGTCAGAGAGAGCGGTGGGTGCAGCGTCAGTGCAGCGATCCAGCGAGAGTAGGTTCTGAGCAGAAAAAATCGGGAGAGCTGTCAGACTGAGAGCAATCAAATCCCGCGCAGTTGAAGAACGGCGAGCGCAAGTACAGCAATTCAAAGAGAGCTTTACAGCAACAGCTGAGTAACCGTGAGAGCAGTCCAGGAGAGCACAGCAGTCAGTGCGGCGATCTAGAGAGAGATGTAACAGGAGAGAGAGCAGCAAGCGCGTTGTAACGGAGTCGAAATGTAAACAACAACACTGTGGATGTCCAAAAACAAAACACTAGGCGGTCTCTTGTATGAGGACAGTTTAAGCAAATTTATAAAATGTTATAAAACTGGCAAGGTAGAAACTTTTTGCAGTCCGATGGTAACGTAATTAAAAGAAACGTTCCAGCTGATTTCAATAAAATCGAAGACAACAATTTTAATTGACTCTTTACAGGCGAAATCAAAATAATCGTAGGAGCGAGCAAAAAACACGACCGACACCTTCGAAGCTCAAACCTCTTTTTGAGCTGTTTTGAAGGTCCTACAGCATCATGGACTAAGCATCAACCTGAATAAATGTCAGCTAGGACAGTCTCAAGTAACTTTCCTCAGCTACACAATTAACGAGTTCGGAATTAAACCACCCTTGGAACGCATAAATGCCATACTAAACTACGATCGTCCTGATACTGTCAGTCAACTTGGTCGGTTTTTGGATGTCATAAACTACTATCGCAGATGCTTAGCACGATCATCACACATACAAGCACCTTTGTCAGAGCTGCTGAAAGATATTAAAAAGAACGACCAACGCAAAATTAAGTGGACTCCTGAGCTTGTCACTGCGTTCGAAGCCTGCAAGCAAAGCGCAGCAAAAGCTGCACTTCTATCCTTTCCTGCCCCAAATTCTGAACTTCAGCTTATCGATCGGAGCTGTATTGGAACAGCGCACAGATGCAGATTGGCGACCGATAGCATTTTTTTCCAAGAAGTTGAGCAACACCGAGAAGAATTACTCTACGTATGACAGAGAACTTCTTGCCATATTCGAGTCCATAAGATACTTCAAACACCTCGTCGACGGACGGATTTTCGTCATCAAAACTGACCACAAACCGCTTGTGTATGCGTTTCAACAGCGACCAGAGAAAGCATCTCCTCGACAAATACGACATTTGAGTTACATTTCACAATTCTCTACGACTATTCTACACGTAAAAGGATCTTAGAATACAGTCGCAGACGCTTTTTCAAGATTGTGCTCAATTGTTTGCCAGAAATTGAAGCAGAACAGGCATCGGATCCGGATTTAGCACAGCTCTTACAAGGAACTACATCTTTAAAGTTTCAAAGAGTCCGATTTGACGACAACATATCACTCTATTGCGATGTATCTACAGGAAACGTTCGTCCTTACATACCCAAATCCCTGCGCTATAAAGTTTTTTCGTACATTCACAGCTTATCTCACCCCAGTGGACGAGCAGCAGTCCGCCAAACACGACAGAAGTTTGTGTGGCCGGCAATGAACAAAGATGTCCTTGAATGGAGCAGAAATCCTTTAAGTCATCCTTGATGTGTAGCAGCGGAACACCATGGCCACAGTTACTGCCAACAGTGCTGCTTGGACTTCGGACTTGTTTCAAGGAGGATATTAAAGCTTCCGCAGTAGAGATGGTATACGGAGCACCTATTCGCCTGCCAAACGAATTTTTCGCTGATTTGGACAAAACGGTAGACCCTTCGGCTTTCTTGAGTACTTTTCGAGAGCACATGCAGAAAATTCGACCAACATCAACCGCACATCATATCCAACCTAAAATGTTTATTTTGAAGGGTATTGGTAGCTGTACACATGCATTTTTACGAACTGATGCCGTTAAACAGCCGCTAGAACCTCCATACACGGGCCCTTTTGAGATTGTCAAACGCGAAAACGATCGAGTTTTCACCCTTTGCATCAACGGAAAAGAGACTGCGGTATCAGTTGACCGCCTCAAGCCTGCGTTTCTTACAAATGATGACCGGTTTTCTGAGTAGGAAAACCCCAAACCAACTCTTCTAAGGACAGACGAGAAAACAAAAAAGGTACAATTTGCAACTCAAGATTCGTGACGGATTCACTGGAGGGGGAGTACTGTGGCAGCGCAGATATCTGGCAACGCCACCTAAGTCTGGCCAGAAGGTAACGGGCAAGAGACGTGGCTTCGCCGAGGAAGTTATCGACGATCAAGGTGCTATCGAAACGGACAACTGTCCCATGTATATCGTTAAGTTTATATATTCAATAAAGCGTTTGTTTAAGCATAACAAAAGTCTTGGCGATTCTTAACTGCCAAAGGTGCTGCCCGAAAACCATATAGTACAGAGAAGTGCCAATTCTCGAATGGACAGCTGACCATAGAGCACAACAAATGCTGCTGAGCTGTTCATCCCAATCTTTCTGATTCGTACGAACATACGAAAATATGGCCGCTATTACCGAATAATTGACACGTTCCGAGGCATAAGCCAGCGGAGAATTTACTGTGGTGAGGGTATGAGATACTTTGTACTCACGCAAGAACCTTTGAAACGCCTCAGATTTGAATTGCGAACCGTTGTCAGACACAATGGTCTCTGGAACCCCGAACGTGTGAAATATATCTTGCTGAAGGTAACTTGTCACCACGTCTGCAGTTAGTTTTTTTACTGCCTTCAACAACACAAATTCTGTATAGTGATCCAGAACAATAAAGATGCCTATGTGCCCACTTCTGGATAAGGTCCCAGAAAATCGACATAGAGCCTTTGGAAAAACCGCTGGGACTCTGGAGCTTTACCCATCGGTGGACGCTGAATGCTATTAGGTGCTTTAGTCATCTTGCACGTGCTACAAGCTTGAATATACCTTCTGACATCGTTTATAAGCCCGGGCCAGAAATAATACCGTCGCACCCTTTCTATACATGCCTCCATGGGACGCCAATGGATCATCATGCGCCTTCTTCAGAACCTCAGGCACTAGCTTACTTGGAACCCATAATTTCCAGCTAAAATTATCATGTAATGAATCCCCTGTGGCATGATCTGATCTGCGAAACACCAAATTATCGGCTACCTTCAGATCTGGAAGTTTGTCCCCATTTGCTTTTACCTTTTCAACTAGGTCGCAATATTCTTCGCTTTGGAACTCCGGCGAGTCTAACTCCACTAGCAACCCTTGGTTTGCATATATAGCAGCTATCTCCTCCTCATTTACTCTTGACAATGCATCGGGTACCACATTCAACCTTCCGCTGCGATGCTCGATGTTGAAATTGAAACCTTGTAATTTTAATGCCCATCGAGCCAACCTGGAATGCAAATCCGTTTGTATCATTAGCCATTTTAGGGAAGCATGATCCGTGATCACCGTAAAAGTATGACCTTCAACATAAGCTCGAAATCGTTTTATGCAAATAATGGCCGCTAGGCACTCCTGCTCTGTCACTGAATAGTTTTTTTGAGCCTTATTCAGTTTCTTTGACACGAATGCTATTGGGTACTCATCTCCTTCAGCCGATTTTTGCACTAGGACTCCTCCTACACCTGACTTACTGGCATCACACTGAATGTAAAAAGGTTTGCTGAAATCTGGGCTGTGCAACACTGGGGCAGAACACAACATCTCCTTGAGCTTATTAAAAGCCCATTCTCTCTCCTCCGTCATTACAAACTTTTTTCTGGGCTTTAATAGATCCGTCAGATCAGCTGATACTGATGCAAAATTGCTAATAAATTTCCTATACCATCCCACCATCCCAAGAAAACGTCGCAAAGCTTTGAGGGCTTGTGGTAGCGGAAAATCTTTCATGGCTGATATTTTGTCGGGATCCGTTCGGATAACGCCTTCCCCGACAATATGGCCCAAATATTTCACCGTTCGCATGCAGAATTTGCTTTTCCCGACATTAAGGGTTAGGCCAGCTGTTTTGATAAAGCCCACGACCAGACTGTTGCTACTCGTTTTAATGGAACTCGGCTTAAAATAACCTGCTCGGCTAACTTTCCCCCTATTACACTCATGGCTGCTCCTGTATCAAGAAGCCCTAATACCACTTGGTCTAATAAACTCACTTCGGCATAGGGGCGCTTATCAGACTTTTTGTGAGGAATGGCATTTATGGTTTTAGCTGCCCGCCAGAATGCTCTCATCCTATTTGCATTTCTTGATTTCTTCCTCGGACTGATTGGTTTCGGACTTGATACAAGCTGATTCGCCATCACTAGTTGAGGCCAAAATACAGCCAGACTGTTAGTTTCATCGGACAAGTTAGGATTATCTACTACTAATGCTGAAAAGTCGTTTTTTACTGGTTCTGCTCTGGGTTCGTCGACTTCTGACGCTGAACACACGAGAGCTGACGAGGCTGTGTGTTCATTTTGGGGTTTTTTTTACATTTTGCGCACGATTGTTTGTAGGATTGGGACGACCGCAGCCGAAACAGAATATTTTGCGTTTGCCCTCGCAATCCTGATACTTATGACCCTCCTTGCGACAATTCCAGCAGATTAATGCCATACCACCTATTTCTCCTTAATTTTCTACAACCGAAAATTCAGTGGCGTCATCGGATTGAGCTTCCTCTACCAATTCAGCCACACTCGTTCGGAAAGGAATATTCTTTTGGGAGCTGCAGTTTCGCTTAACGTCATCTAGAAATCTTTTTCTTCGCCGACAAAGTTTGCGCAGACGATCAACACTATCCACGGTGACATTCAGCAATTCATGTCTAATTTCTGGCCTTAAATTTCTTCTCAAAATCTCTACAAGTTCTGGCTCTTTAATTTGCGTCTTCAAGCCATCCATCAGCTGCACAATTGCATCGTAAAAAGTATCAAAATCTTCCCTATCGTTTTGTTTGCTGTCGCGGATCGCTTCTCTTATGTCGACATTGCTACGCGTGTCGCGGAATTGCTTTCGCAATGCATAAATTAGCGCATCGCATGTCACCATCCTGACCGACTTGCGAAACCACCAATAGAAATCGCGCGCTTTTCTGTCAAATAACAAGCTAGCGTTACTGCATAAGGCCGGAAAATTTCCTTCAAGCGTCTGGTGAGTGACGCTATCAGGACGTTGAGAGAGATCAGGGCCATTCATCCTTGGCATTTCGCGCCACGAGCCAGTCATGATACTTGTTGGCCCACCAACCCGGAAGTTCACTGCTTCAAAATGCCGCCTAACATCTACTTCGGCCGGAACAGAGGGTCGTGCCGGAAAGTGGGCAGCGATATTTGTCTGTATGAGTTGCGCCATCTTTTCGGACAATTGAGTAAGCAACTCGTTTTGCATAGCTTTGACTTCCTGCGCATGGTCCCTAATGCTTGCTGCGAACCAGATGCTTCTTCATTAGTTGGCCCAGCAGATCCTGATGGCTTATTTCGTCGTTTTTGTTGCCGTGTATCATGCGGGCCTTACAAATCGGACAGAGATTACTGGTCTTAGCATGTGCCTCGTAGCAAGCCTTATGAAACTCGTGACCACATTTTATCCTTACAGTCTGGTCCTCTGCCAGGCTCCTATCACACAATACGCATATTGCAACCTATTGAATGACTTCCTCTTCCCCAATCATTGCAGCGTACTTTTAGGCTTTAAATTAGCATATAGCTGTGGATTGCCCTCCGAGCTTTTAATGTCTAAAAAGCGAAGATTGTTTATTGAGTTTGCTAAGCGTAAGTAAGTTCTGTAATCTAACCAACCCTAACTTGGTATAAAATGCCTTAATTGCTCAAATTTCGAGTGTCAATACTAATATCGAATGCTGATCTCTTTTAATCAAACTTAATCGTGGCCAAGAGATAGACTACTGATAGTCATTATGCCTGTATTTCCTAAGCGACCTTCAAGCCTTAACTGCAGATCCCACAACTGTAGGGTATAAGGTCGCCCGATGCTAATAACTTCCCAAAGTTAAAAGTTATTTCTTCCTCCTCGGTCATTACAAACTTTTTCCTGGGCTTTAATAAATCCGTCAGATCAGTTGATACTTAGGCAAAATTGCTAATAAATTTCCTATAACATATGACTCATCTTACCCAAACCAGATACAGAGAACGACGGGAATTGCTTCAACACGGTTTTAAGGATCTCTTGTTGACTATCGGAAGGCTATGCGACTCAGGCGCTATTTCGCTGATATTCATTCTGGATGGTGGTAAATCAAATCATTGCCAAAAATCTATTCCCAAATAAAGATCCTGACTAAGGCTTGAAATAATGTGTAACTCTGACTCCTTGGTGCCCTTCTCGTACAGGAGTTTTCAGACGCTCAATTATCTCCTGCTTCTTTCCATCAGCCGTACTTACTGCCGGTGCTACTCGTTTGAAAAGAATTCGACTTAAAATAACCTGTTCGGCTAACTTGCCACCAATAACACTCATGGATGCTCCTGTATCAAGAAGCCCTAATACCACTTGGTCTAATAAACGCACTGCGGCATAGGGCCGCTTATCAGACTTCTTGTACCGAATGGCATTTATGGTTTTGGATGCCCGCCAGAATGCTCTCATCCTGTTTGAATTCCTGGATTTTTATCTCGGACTCGACACAAGCTAATTCGTCATATTTAGTCGAGACCTAAATACAGGAAGACTGTGAATTTCATGAGAAAAATTAGGATTATCTTCTACTAATTATGATAAAACGTATTCTACTGGTTCAGCTCTGGATTCGTCGTCTTCTTAAGCTGAACACACGAGAGCTGTCGAGGCTGTGTGTTCTCGGGATTTTTTTGACATTTTGCGCAAGGTGGTTTGTAGGTATTGAAACGACCGTAGCCAAAACAGAATATTTTGCGTTTTCCCTGACAATTTTGATACCTGTGACCCTCAATGCGACAGTTCCAGCAGATTAATGCAATGGCACCTATTTTTCCTTCATCTTCGACATCCGAAAAATCAGTGGCCTCATCGTATTGAGCTTCCTCTACCAATTCAGCCACACTCTTTCGGAAAGGAACGTTGGAGGAAGCTTAGCCGTCATCTGTAGGAATCGTGGACATGTAGGCACTGGATGGTTCTCCTTAGAACACAAATCGAAACTTTTCGGTATTAGAACTTACCTTTGTAATGTAGGAATTTACTATTTGTGGGGACATGTTGGAGATTGTCGGTTTTGGAACCACATTCGTTCTGTACGCATTTATTATTCCTGGGGACAAGTTGGAGGTTGTCAGTTTGGGCGGAAGAAAAGTTGTATTGAATCAATGGCCTCTAAAGTTCTATGGCGCTCATTAATGACTGAATTGAGGTTTAGCAACATCGGAATTTCCGTTTTATTTTGTATTGATTGCTCCCACAAGGAAAACTTATGCTTTAAAAGCATCCTGAATCATAGATAAACCAGGATACAGTCCCAGTTCTTAGCCTGAAAGCTGGACATTTTTAGGGAAGTCCGAGAACTTTGAATAGTTCCTTGAAGCTGCCTTAAGGCTGAGAAAGATTCTTTTGCGATGGATTGAATATTAAACAATCTCTTCCGATAGCTGAAAACTCAATTAGCTTCCCCACTAGTATCGATATTAAAAAGAACATATTTTCCACAAGTGTAAGCGCAGGATTGTCTATATAGACCGCCTTAAAAAGGTATCAGAAAGTGTGCCAGTTGTGACGCCCCGTTCCGAGCGCACAATGCATATTTCCAAATTATATATATTATATTTTTAGCTTAAGTTTCTCTCAGTGTAGCCAGGGCACTGCAACGACAGAGCGGAGCAAAGAACAGCGAGAAGAGAGAGGAGGATAGCCGAGCATACGACCAACGGAGATAGCTTCGGAGGCTGCGCAGCGAGAGCAAGCTTTCGCACCGCTAGATAAGAAAAGGGCGATCGGCTGCACCGCTGCATTGTCGAGCACAAGAGGCCACAAGGGAAAGCCGAGCGGCGTGCACACGGACTACCACACCCGGGCGTCGGTACATGAAGGGCGACCCAAACGAGCGGGAGCGGGAGAGCCGTAAAACCCTTCGGCGATCGGGATTGGCCAACTGCACCGAGCCGGAGAGCGGGTATGCAGACGAAGCGAGGTTCAAGGAGAGCTTTTGCAATCTGAGCCGGCTTAGCGGAGGCTGGGCGCCGGAGTCGGAGTCAGTCAAGTTTAGGACCGGGAAAGAGGAGTTACGCGTGCGTCCCGCTGGAGTCCGCAAGTTCAACACGTGTCGCCGCCATCGCTCGCAAGTGCTCCACGCCGCCGCTTAGTGCCACGCCCACGTCCGGTACCTCAGTGCATAGTTGCGCATATCACCCCGCTCGAAAGTGCTCCGCGCCGACGCCGAGTTCCTCGTTGCCGTCCGCCGCCACCAAGTGCCACGCCCCACCACGTGCCCCGCCCATCGCGAGAGTCTAGCCAGCCACGCCCGCCGGGCTCAACAACCCACCAAGTGCCCAGCCAACGCCGAGAACCATATCCAGCCCGCTCTGCCGCCGCTGTTCTGTACTGAGTGAGTAGAAGATTGTTTGGGAGTGCGGTTAGGTAGGAATAACCACGTTCGCTAGAGCATCCGACCAAATAAAACTGAAGTACTAGAATCTAAACTCTAATCTCGTCTCTACCCTGGGAACCATTTTCAGCCTGTGCGTAGCCCGGTCCGGCCCAGCAGTAAATGCTTACAACTGCGGTTTAACCCTTGTTTGCATTTGCCCTGGGCTTTCTCTTGTCTCCCCGCGCGTAGCCCGGTCCGGCCCAGCAGTAAATGCTTACAACTGCGGTTTAACCCTTGTTTGCATTTGCCCTGGGCTTTCTCTTAGTTTCCCCGCGCGTAGCCTGATCCGGCCCCGTAGTACATGCTTACAACTGTGGTTTAACCCTTGTTTGCATTTGCCCTGGGCTTTCTCTTAGTTTTCCCGTGCGTAGCCCGATCCGGCCCTGTAGTGAAGCTTACAACTGAGGTTTAACCCTTGTTAAACCTGGGCTCTATCTCGTTTTACACCCGCGCGTAGCCTGATCCGGCTCGTAGTACATGCTTACAACTGTGGTTTAACCCTTGTTTTGCATTTGCTTGGGGCTTTCTCTTAGTTTCCTCGCGCGTAGCCTGATCCGGCCCTGTGGTACATGCTTACAACTGCGGTTTAACCCTTGTTTGCATTTGCTCTGGGCTCTTGTATTTCACATATCCCAGCCCAGGACACTACCTTACAGATGGCGCCTGAATAGGGGCCCGCTTACAACTGTGGACATTTATTACTTGTTTCCATTTTCTGGGGCTTAAAACTCTTAGTATCCCCAAAGTCGTTGAGCCGAATATTTTAACACAGTACAAGTACATTTATCGTTTAACCCTATGTTAGCAGGTTGGCCTGACCTCTATACTTACTTATATCACCCACGCTTAGCCCATCACTTGTATATTTTCTTGGGCTCTTCCTTATGCTACTTCTAATAACCAGCTACCTAGAATTACTTAAAACATAGACTTAACTGGGATCAGGTAAGACAAATATAAATACATTCTGATCCAATCCTACCCAGATAATCGGTCCCAAATCTAATAAATTTTCTGTTAAAGACCCTGGGCAACTGTGACATATCCCAGCCCAGGCACTATCCTCTCTGAAACAAAACGAGCAGGGACCTGAGGCAGGAATTAAGGACATCAAGGACACTCCATCTTCTGTGACTTAAAACGTCACCATAGCCCAAAAAAAGTGTTGAGCGAATAATTAAAAGCATCAAACCTTAAGACTAATTTTTTCGTCTTACAACTAGTCGCACCCCGAGTTAACTTTAATCCTCCAATCCTGCGCATTCGCCGCTAGTTTTCTCCCCTGAATTATCCTGCGGGCCATTGCACCATTGACTCACGGACCCATTGAAGAGCATCGATCACAACAATGGGAGTGCAGTGGATTTATTACCTCCGCAATGCCGAACTAGAGGACATCCTCACCGAGTTCGGAATGGACACCGATGGCACCGTGGACGAAATGCGGAAACGGTTGGGCCAGTATGCCAGTCAACCGGAGCTGCCTAAAGACCTTGCCTTGCGCCTATCCGAGCTGGAGCTAATGCACCATAATCGATCCCGAGATGCGTCCCCAAATCCGGCCAACGACCCTGACTCTGTGCGACCGGAAAGGCGGGCCAGCCCTAACCCCGCGTCACTTCGCTTTCAAGTCCCCACGACCACTCCGGGCTCTTCCTCCAGTAGACATCAGGACACTTCGCAGCCCTCCGGTCTCCTGCGAGCTGAAGGTGACAGAGCACTCCAGTTCGGGCTAGCAGACAAGCTTCGGAAATGGGGCATATTTTTTGACGGAGAGAACTCCGATCCACTGTATTTCCTGGAACAACTGGAGGAAAGGGCCGATGCCTTCCAGATCGACCTCCAAGCTTTTGTCCAGGTTTAAAATTGGGTGATTTCTTCGATATTTTTTCCTCCCCCCACCGTGCCGGCATCAACCCGCAACAATCTTCGCCCGGAGAGACCAAGGGACTCCACCCGCTGTCCATATCAACGGAAATCGCCAGCCGCCAAGTTCCAGATGAGTCGCGGATCGACGTTCGGGGTGCCTGCCGCAACTGCGGCCAGACCGGCCATTTTAGTCGGGAATGTCGCAACGAACGCGTCCTGTTCTGCTGGGACTGCGGATTATGCGGAGTCCGGACTATCGACTGCTGTCGAGCAGCCGCGCCGGGAAACGGGGAGCGCTTCCGCCCATCCGGGAAACGGACGGAGACAGCGTCAACCCCAACCCGACAGTAGAGCCCGCTCTCCGGTGTGATAGAGGCAGAATCGCGTCTGTGACCATCGACCCTTTGTGGCCACCGTCGATACTTGAGCGACTCGGACGTTCATAAGCGAGAAGCCCGCTGCGTTGGTTAAAACACAGAAAAATCAACGAGCGGTGAGGACTTGTCTCAGCCTGGCCGACGGGAGCTGTAGGGAGATCACCGAGGCACTCAACGTCACCCTCAGTCTGGGGTCTCAGCAGGTGACCATGTTGGTCTTAGTCCTGCCCTCCACGATTGACGACGTGCTACTAGGGATTGATTCTCTTGCCGGAATTTGCGCTATCCTAGAAATCGGCCCAGAAAGGCTCCAACTGCAACCCGCTTCTACTCTACAAGTTCTCCTGGCTCCGACAGTCATTGCCTCGCTACCTACGGCCCCTGCACCTGCTTTGTCGCCACATTCGGCCCCTTTCGCCCCGGCGTCTCCGTTGGCTCTGCCGCCAAGTACATACTCTGCCACGTCTGTCCCATCGACCCACGCTTCGTTCACCACGGGCCCCGCTCCCTTAGAGCCACCGTCGTCCGTAGTTCGGAAAACCTCAATCGCATCCACGACCACTAGTCCCACAGTCCAGCCACCGACGCGATCGCCCACAAGCACCCCAAAGTACCGGGAACGGCATATCGTCCGCCTACCTAGGGATTACCTGCCACCGCGTACGAGCGGTCGAAAGAAACCCCTTCCGACGACCACAAGAGACACTTAGCCTGGCCGATGTCCAACCCCGTCGGTCGACGAGCATCCCGTCGATGCCTGTCGAGGTGCCGATAGCCAGCCACCAACAAACAACCCAGACCCTGAGATGAAGCGCGCCTTGGCCCTCCTGGCCGAGGAACTAGACAAATTCAACGGCCTCTCTGGGTATCCAGTATTACTGAGCATGCGATCGTAATGAGAGAAGAGCGTCCGATCAAACAACGTTATTTCACCAGGAACCCTGCGATGCAGAAGATCATCGACGATCAAGTGGACGAGTTGCTGCGCAATGGGCGTATCGAGCCGTCCAAAAGCCCCCACAGCGCCCCGATCGTGTTGGTTGGCAAGAAATCCGGCGACGTTCGCATGTGCGTGGACTACCGCCAGTTAAACGCCCGTTCTGTCCCGGACGCATACCCGCTCCCTCAAATAAACCATATCCTCGAGAAGTTGCGGAACGCCAGGTATATTTCCACGTTGGATCTGAAGAGTGGCTACTGGCAGATCTCCATGGCGGCTACCAGTCGAGAGTATACCGGTTTTACGGTGCCAGGACGAGGGTTATTCCATTGGAAGGTCATGCCCTTCGGCCTCCACTCGGCTCCAGCCACGTTCCAGCGCGGGCTAGATGGAGTCGTCGGGCCGGAGATGAACCCTCACGCGTTCGCGTACCTTGACGATAGTATCGTCGTGAGCAAGACCCTCGACGAGCACGTTCAACACTTGCGAGAGGTACTCAGTCGGCTACGTAACGCGAACCTGAAGCTCAACCGAGACAAGTGCAAGTTCTTCCAGAGGAGTCTCGTGTATCTGGGACACCACATCAGCGAAGAGGGCATCCACACCGACCCCGAGAAGATAGCTGCGATCAAGGAGCTACAGCCCCCCCCTTGTCGGTCAACGAACTCCGAAGGTGCCTCGGGATCACGTCGTGGTACCGAAGGTTTGTTCTAAACTTCACTAGCATCGTCCAACCCATCACAAAGTTGCTCAAAAAAGGGGCAAAATTTAATTTGGACCACCGACCAACAACAAGCCCTCGAAGAACTAAAGTGCAGACTTTCGGAAGCACCCGTCTTGGCCTGCCCGAACTTCATGGAGAAATTCACGGTTCAGACAGACGCTAGTCGACGGCTAGCAGCAGCCGAGGGAAATTATTCTACCACTCAGAAAAAGTGTCAAGCAATTGTGTGGGCAGTGAGCAAGTTTCGATGCTACCTTGAAGGCTATCACTCCAACGTAGTCACAGATCATTTGGCACTGAAGGGGCTAAACACCATCGAGAACCCCACCGGTCGCATTGCTCGATGGGCCCCCGAGCTACAGCAGTTCAGGTTCGATGTCCACTATCGTCGGGGAAACCAGAACGTTGTCGCCGATGCACTCTCCCGCCAGCCCCTGGAAAGAGTGCAACAAGCCACAGAAGACCAATAACAATGCCCTTGGATCAGCAAGATGCTCGGCCGGAGGAGGAAGACTTCATTCCCAGGAGCCGGCAAACTGTCCCGAATCTGTCCAGGAGAACGGGCAGCTCAATACCGCCGTTGCCGGACACATGGGCATCCGGAGGACTGTCAAACGGGTGCATGCCCTGGTAGCTATCTGTGCCAAGGTCTACTCTTCGAGGCCCCGCAATACGTTGTGGGAAGCCAGAAGATGTGAGATGAAGCCCTGCCGGAAATAAGTCTTGCTATAACTCTACAACGAGGTCACGCAGCAAACGGGCCGAGAGCCGGCCAAGCCAACAGACAAGGCCGCCCACTTGCGGAACGTCCCTTCAAAGTTTAAGGTGAGAATATACTTAGAAGCCGAGTGTGAACAAGAGCAAACACTATAATCTCCGCCGAGCGTGACAGAAGGCCCGCATTCGAGGAGTTATGTCCTACTGAAGCAGCATCACCTCTCTAGGGCTGCCGAAGGCTTTGCCGCC
Organism: Drosophila rufa; assembly: GCA_018153105.1. Lineage (NCBI taxonomy): Eukaryota > Metazoa > Arthropoda > Insecta > Diptera > Drosophilidae > Drosophila > Drosophila rufa. Next base: position 1,353,687 of record JAECXS010000135.1, read on the forward strand.
AAGTGTCGGCACTCTACGACAGACCTTTTATGCTCGGGTAGTCTTCTTGTGACGCGCATTCGTAAGTTAAACTCCCCACAAACCAGTGTGCAGAGGATCGCACTGCCACGACTAGAGCCGCTTGTCAAACAAGTCGGCCAAGGGGACGGCGAGGGTCGCCCAGGAAAGCACCCCAGCAGTACAGGCAGACGTGCCGAGGTAGGTCGCCCGCCACAAAAGGGCGCCGCTAATATAGCGGGACTCAGGCGGACCTTGGACCCGGTGGCGTGATCGGCGGCGGTGGAAACCTTTGGCCGACAAAGAGGAAACGCCGTGAAGACATTAGCCGGGACGAGCCGGACATTGGGCCCGTCGGTCGACGAGCATTTACCGGACTTTGAGGCCGGGTGGCGTGACCGATAGCTGGCAGGAACAACGGGACAGACGGAGCCTATAAAACCCTGAAGACCCAGGCGCTTCGGCAAGTAGGGCCGAGTGCGAGATCCCGAGTGCGTCAAGGCTACCACCGCCCACCTGGTCAGATCATTTCGCGAGAAAGGATACTAGCTCGATTCGGCTTGAGTGGCAAGCCATCCGAGCTAACGCTTTGATCCATCGCGACAATGGGACGATCAAGGATTCAAGGAGAGTCGAGGGGTCAAGAATCAAGTGACAAGGGGAGGAGCAGCGAGGTCCTGGGCCAAGGATTCAGCCACAGCAAAACCCTACGGTCAAGCGAGTCAACCGCACTGTGAAAACCATGATTGCGCAATACGTTGAGGGAAGCCAGAAGATGAGGGATGAAGCTCTGCCGGAAATAAGTTTTGCCATAGAATTCGGCTGGGCGATACATCCAGACACAACTGGGATTTAGCGCAAACAGGCGTACGCTGCTCCAGGTGACTGGGCGATACACGTCTGCAGCTTTGGGGTGCGCTCTGCGAAGACGACGGTCGACGCCGCAAACGGCTGGGCGAGACATTCTGCTGGCTTCGGCCAACAGACAAGGCCGCCCATCTGCGCGGAAGGTCTTCAAGGTCACTCGTGGATGAATAGTGCAGCAGGCGAGTATAAACCAGACGGCAATATCACTATAATCTCCGAACTGAACGTGACCTATGGAGGCCCGCACTGGGAGATCTCGTCCTGACGGGCAATCACGCAATCAACTCTTTGTGGGACGTGCACACGAACTAGGCTTTGCCGCACATTAGTTGCGCGCCACGAAACAGACGGACAAATCACGCTCGTTACAAGTTCTTGGTGCAGAATATCATTCGGCTACAGGACCCGAAGACCAAACGCCGACGAACAGCCGGCCTAACGGACCTCAAGGTTTTCCACGACGATGGCGCCAATAGCGACCCCGAAGACGCCGAGGAGGACACTGAAATCCAGGTTTTGGGTGGGGTATCTAAGTAACTTTAAGTTTAATCCAAACGCCAGTATTTTATTGTAACACCGCACTCCAGGGAACAGCAGCACAGGTAGTTAATCATACGTTTTCCACAGCTTGAGTCGTAATGCGGAGCATGCCGAGGAGGAAACAGCCAACCTGGTCAGCCCGTACTCCATCACGGACCTTGGAGCTACCGCCTGAAGTCGTCGCCACCTTCGAGGAAGCACTCGACGTGGTGCCTCTCGGACCAGGGGGATGGACCCTAGACAAACTCTCCGATCCAACTACGAGCCCCGGCCAGGTCTCACCTACTGTCAGCGGAGAACTGAGCCCGAGAACTCTCGAATACCTTGACGGCCATCTGGAGCAGCCAGGCCCGCTCGGTGGACCCGACACCGCACGCGAAGAGGAAGTACCCTGGCGCACGGACCGGTTCCCGAATCTTTGCATCCGAGTGATCAGCCCAATTGGCGGGGGTCACGACACAAGCCGTCCAGCGAGCACAGGGCCCGAGAATCAACCAGTACCGACCATGCCGCAACCGACCACCCGTAGGCGTACCGCAGAACAGGCCAGACTTCAGCGGCACACCCTAGCGGCAAGCAATTCTCAGCCGACCGTAATCAAAGTTATCGAGATCAGCGACGAAGAGGAAGACAGAGCACCAACCGGCAGCTTATTGGCTGCAAACCCTCCGCCGCCGCGATATGGGGCCTGGGCTGGACCCACCTCACCGGAGGTCATGGAGGGAGATATTCAACAAGCGAGTACTTCCGCCGGAGTGCCATGCCACAGGACCAACGCAGATGACGCCGGTATCCCTACCGATGGAACACCACCGTCGCCATATTCCGAGCACGACCCACTGGCCAACCCGATGCTCACCGATGGAACACCACCGCCGCCATATTCCGAGCATGACCCACTTGCCAACCCGATGCCCACCGCCGGAGACACCACCCTTGTACGACACAACCCGGTGCCACCCGACGAAGCCAGGTGCTCCGGAATGGAGGTCGATGAAGACGGGCCAAGCACGTCGGCACAGGCTCAACGCCGGTTAGACAACCAAAGCCGCCAACCAGAGGGATTACCTACATTCGGGATCAGCTCACCAAGAATGCCCGTCGCCACAGTACCTCGTGACCCCCGAATATCACTAAGTCGAAGGCCGGAACATAAGGTACGCCCTACGCCTTACCCCACGGACGAAAGAGATCCGGGTACCCAGTCGGATTGTGTCACCGCACCACAGGCCTGCCGTGTGAACACACCCCACTGCCAACTGCCTCGACATGTCATGGAGCGGGTGCAAGCCCGAGCAGGGTGTGCTTCACACCGGAACATCCGCTTTCGGGAGATCGGAAATGGAGCGCAGTATCAGATCCGCATCAACACCACTGGGCAGGTTACCATCTCTTTACGCCCGGCGAAGTAAAGGGGGGGAGTAACGCCCCGATCCGAGCGCACAATACATATTTCCAAATTATATATATTATATTTTTAGCTTAAGTTTCTCTCAGTGTAGCCAGGGCAGTGCAACGACAGAGCGGAGCAAAGAACAGCAAGAGAGAGGAGGATAGCCGAGCATACGACCAACGGAGATAGCTTCGGAGGCTGCGCAGCGAGAGCAAGCTTTCGCACCGCTAGATAAGAAAAGGGCGATCGGCTGCACCGCTGCATTGGCGAGCACAAGAGGCCACAAGGGAAAGCCGAGCGCCGTGCACACGGACTCCCACACCCGAGCGTCGGTACATGCAGGGCGACCCGAACGAGCGGGAGCGGGAGAGCCGTAAAACCCTTCGGCGATCGGGATTGGCCAACTGCACCGAGCCGGAGAGCGGGTATGCAGACGAAGCGAGGTTCAAGGAGAGCTTTTGCAATCTGAGCCGGCTTAGCGGAGGCTGGGCGCCGGAGTCGGAGTCAGTCAAGTTTAGGACCGGGAAAGAGGAGTTACGCGTGCGTCCCGCTGGAGTCCGCAAGTTCAACACGTGTCGCCACCATCGCTCACAAGTGCTCCACGCCGCCGCTTAGTGCCACGCCCACGTCCGGTACCTCAGTGCATAGTTGCGAATATCAACCCGCTCGAAAGTGCTCCGCGCCGACGCCGAGTTCCTCGTTGCCGTGCGCCAGTGTCCGCGCCACCGCCAAGTGCCACGCCCCACCACGTGCCCCGCCCATCGCGAGAGTCTAGCCAACCACGCCCGCCGGGCTCAAGAACCTACCAAGTGCCCAGCCAACGCCGGGAACCCTATCCAGCCCGCTCTGCCGCCGCTGTTCTGTACTGAGTGAGTAGAAGATTGTTTGGGAGTGCGGTCAGGTAGGAATAACCACGCTCGCTAGAGCATCCGACCAAAATAAAACTGAAGTACTAGAATCTAAACTCAAATCTCGTCTCTACCCTGGGAACCATTTTCAGCCTGTGCGGAGCCCGACCCGGCCCAACTGCTGTTTTAACCCCGCGCATAGCCCGATCCGGTCCTGTAGTGAAGCTGTGGTTTAACCCTTGTTTGCGTTTGCCCTGGGCTTTCTCTTAGTTTCCCCCCTCGCGCATCCTGATCCGGCCCGTAGTACCCGCTTACAACTGTGGTTTAACACTTGTTTGCATTTTCCCGGGGCTTTCTCTTAGTATCCCCGCGGGTAGCCGATCGGGCCCCGTAGTACATGCTTACAACTGTGGTTTAACCCTTGTTTGCGTTTGCTCTGGGCTCTCTCTCGCTTTTCACCCACGCGTAGCCCGATCCGGCACTGTGTGTATTTTCTTGGGGTTTTCCTTAGCCACGCCTACTAGCAGCCACCCAGGATCGCTCACTCGACCTAAGCTGGGATCAGGGAAGCCAACTTTCTCTCTGATCCTGTCTCACCCCCAAATCGGTCCCAAATCAATAAATTTTCTGTAAAAGAACCCTGGCCAGACTGAGACATATCCCAGCCCGGGACACTACCTTACACAGTGAAGATGATCGCCCGAGAAAACTTCCGTATCGCACGGAGGAAGCTGACAGCCAGGCGGAATGGAACTATGAGGCGAAACAGGTTGGACTTGATCAGATTTTCAAGAGCTCTTCTCGATCTGTTCCAGATTAAGAAACAGATTAAGATTAAGAAAATTCGTATTTTGCCTGAAAAGTTGGTACAGGTTTCCGCCTTGCCTTCGAAACAAACTGAAGTCAGATGAAAACAAGAAAGAAAGCTGACTTGGGTATGCCCAAAAAGGGATAACCTTGCAGTCTGCAATTTAATCATTGGACATCTATCCAATTTAGTAAACTTAAAAAAATATCAAAGTTTGTAAATTTGTTTAACATTTTTTAACACATTTTACATGTAAATTTTTACATTTTCATATAAATCAACAGATCGTTTCTATGCAGCTATATGATTCAGTTGTCCAAACTTAATGAAATTAAAACCGTGATTCTAGAAACGTAAAAAACAGCCATATCTTGAAATTTATAAAACAACGTTGAAAAAATGTCAAATGTTAAATGTGTATTCAATTGTTATAAAAATGTAAGCTTTGGTCCAATTGCAGTCTGCAAGGGTTCCTTTCTTGTTTTAGTTAATAATACGAGCAAAAACTGGAAATTAAAGTGATTTGGAATTAAGGAACCAGTTTGAGTCGTAATATGTATTCGGTAATTCTGAATATAATATCGTACGCTCTAGTATGTTGTGCAAAATTTAACGTAGCGGATAATTTGAGATGATTTTTAATATTTTTTAATAACATTACATCACATGCATGAGAAAAATTGCACGGGAACATTTAATTGCGATTAAATCTGTAGGTATATATGTATGTCGAAGAGTGACTTTCGGGAGTTTTGGACTATTTTGAATAATAAATAATACATAAATATTTACGTAGACGTAGGAATAAAATTCAAGTTTTGAAAATATGTACATAATTTAATTTACACGCGATACGCGATACGGATGTAATATTTGTATATAGCGTGGATATTTCCGTATATTTTGATGGATGTATGTACATATGTATATATACTCTTCTACATATATTCTGATTTATATATTTTGTATTTGTAATTTTCGGTGGAGAAAATGTAGTTCAGTAGAGTAGACTGTATTGTATTTATAGATCTTGGTGGAAAATGTAGGCCAGTGGAGTGGACAGAATGCTAATATACAAATGTATGGGTAAATATATGTAAGCAGTAGAACACAGTGAAAAAAAAAAAAAAAGGGGGGGGCAATTTGGAAATATTAATCGAGTTTGGAAATGTTCACTGTGTCTTATGGCATATAGTATATTTAACACACAATTTTAAAGTTTGGAAATTAAAAACGGCAATGAAAATGTAAATGAGAGCGGACGTGTTTTGCGCGAGCTCCGGGAAAATTATAGAAAGTTGATGACTTAAAGACAAAAATAAAGTTTAAAATACTGGAGTATTCCAAGATAAGCGAAAAGTCGCTAAAACAGAAAAATAAATAGTTTTCGACTCACAAAAATAAGTGCCACACGAAATAGCTCAATGAGCGACGAACAAAGGAAAGAGCGTAGAAGCTCCGTGAGCCCAAGTAACGGTTAATTCTCGTATTTCTCAACGCGCGACAGCAACGAAACAGCCTCAAAGAGCATCCGTATGGCGGTCGATAGCCAAAGAGCACGGTCTTGCTCACCCGCTCTACCCACTCCTCTATCTCTCAGTGTAAAACCCCAACAAAAAGGAATGATACAATTTTGCAACTGCAGCAAAAGCAACAGCAACAACTTCAGTAACGGTGGAGAAAGCAACAGCAACAACTACATTAACAGCGGCAAAAGCAACAGCAGCAACTACAACTACCGGGTGATACTCTTGATCGACAGAATCTTTTTGCAGGAGCACAGCTCCGTATCCGTATATGCTTGCATCACAATGCACTTCTGTGGCACTCTTTTGGTCAAATAACTTTAATACTGGAGATCTGGACAAGTATAGTTTTAACGGGTTAAACGACACTAACTCTTCTTCGCCTATCTTAACGAAAGCATTTTTCTTTAGCAGATTTGAAAATGGTCTAGCAACAATGACAAATCTTCGAAAATAGGAAGTTAGGCCAAGAAATTGTTGAACTCCTTTCTTGTCGTGCGGACTGGGAAATTTTCAACCGCCCACGTCTTTTCTGCTGACGGTTGGATAGTTGCATTTTCGATTATATACCCTAGGAACTGGGCTCTTTTCTGCAAAATCTGACACTTCTCCCACTTAATACGTAAACCTGCCTCTTGTGCTACTCTCGAAACCTTCTTAAATTTCTCCAGTCCTTCACGCTCATCTTCTGATGAAATTATCAGATCGTCTTCAATTAATGGTCTGAGCACCGCAAAAATGTATCTCATGACACCGCTGGAGAATTAGAAATTCCAAATGGTACGAAGCAGAATTCGTACTCTCCGCTTTGAGTGACGAAAGAGGTATATTTTCTGGAATTCTCGTGAACGGGGACATGGAAAAATTCATTTGATAAATCCAATGTTGTAAATACTTTTCCTCTTTGAAGCTTATGCAAAACATCATCAATCAGTGCCATAGGGAAATTATCGCGAATTATCTTTTGGTTCGATTTCCGATAGTCGCAACGAAGCCTTTTAGTGCCATCCTTTTTGGCCACCAGGACAATGGGAGAGGCTTCCTTCCTTCCTTGATCCTATCCTTGATCTGCTTAACAACCTTTTCATTATCCTCGAATGGTAAACGTCTGGGTCTCTAGTACACTGGAATTTCATCTGTCAGAAGAATCTTCATTTCTACTGGGCTTGATTCTGGCTTCCGTGGCTTATATGTTTTAATTAACTCCACCACATCCTGCGATCTAAATCTGGCACAATCTCTTCTAAAAAATCTGCTGTCATTAACTGATAAAAAGTTTCTGTCAAGTACGGTATTTTTGAAGAATCCTCAGCAACATTTTGATAATCACTTTGATGAGTGATGTTTATCTCATTATTCCAGCTCGAGTTATTAGTTACTTGATCTTCGGCTACAGTTCGATCACGAACATCTGCTGATGGTCCTACATGAAAAACCACTCCCTTTGCTCCAATAGTTGCGTTCACGTTATCCAAAACATCACTGCCAATCACCCCTTCATAAAGAGTATCCTTGTCGGGGACCACATGGAAGCACATGTCAATGGCAACGTCATCCAACTTCGTAGAAATCGTAATCGAGCCTAAAGTGTATATCTTTTTGCCTCCAATTCCAACCAGCTCCTTAGTATTTGGTTTTAAAATGTCTGGGTGGATTCGCATGTAAGCTGCCTCGCAAATAGTACAAATATCGCTGCCAGAATCGAATACACGTAATGTCGTAATCTGGCCGTTTCCAATACTTATGTTTTTGAATAATCTATTATAAGTCGACTGTGACAGTTGTTGATGGTTGGAATTTTCGTTTTTCATTTCCCTACGGGAATCTCTGTTACCGCACTGATTAGCCTTGTGTCCTATCTGGTTACATTTGAAACATTTAATGCTTACTTCTTTACAGTCCTTTGCGATGTGGTTGCAGCCGCCACACTTAAAACAGCGTCTTGTCTCTTTGATTGGTTTGTTTAAAGGAATTTCAAACCTTGGCTTCGGCTTAAAACTCTGACTCGCACTTATCTTCTCAAAGATTTTAAGTTTCTCACGGAAATATTCAATCAGACTCTCTTTCTGAGTCTTCTTCCTGTTTTCCAGCAACTTGTGAACCTGTTTTGCTGTGAGTTTTTCTCCAAACTCAGTTCTAAGGGCTTCTTCCAATCGTTTATTCCTGCTTGGCTGCCTAAGAATAACTTCGCAGCTCCCTTCACTAACTGCCTGCCGTTAATAAATTTTTGAAGATCAGTCCACCCAACTGTAATGGAATTTAGTTCAAAATCTGTCAGCCATTCATCGATATCGGGAGAACCACTTCCAGTAAATGCAAAAAGGAAATCTTCAATGTCTCTTAGTGTAAACGCCATGGTTGAAGGAGTATTAAGTGTGTGATTCTTCATACCCTGATGAGTCCTCTGAATGCTCTGAAGTTTCCTCTGTGTTTTTATTATTTCCCTCAAAATAGGATACTAGTCTCTGCTGTAACTCTGTTTTGTTCCCCGAACCTTTCACTTTCAATTCTTTTAGTTTATCTCTAAGCTCTGCAACAGAAAATCGTGTAATCTCTTCAACATTCATATTCGACTTACTGAAATCTAACTCTTAAAACACTATTTCGACTATAAATATTTTCTGAATACTTTTCTCTTAAAATTAAAAAATATTAAAAATATTAAAGAACAATTTAAATGGGAATAATATATAGTTTACGTTGCATAAAAATAAATTATATAGAAGTTTAAATAAATGCCACAAGTTGTCAAAGAGTTTATACTTGCGCACTGCTTCTTTTCGACGTCTTTGTTGATGCACAGGGGTGCCTGGATGCCTTGACTGCTTGGGTTGTCGTTGCGATTTGAATCGCAGCCGTTGCGTGCCTCTTGTTGAACTGCTTGCCCCCTCTGGATGCCGTCACTGCTTGGATTGTCGTTGCGATTTGAACCGCAGCCGTTGCGCGCCTTCTGCTTGCATCCTCTTGCCTTGATGTTAATGACGTCACTGCTCTCGTAGGACACCTCTTCTCTTCTTCGTTGCCTCGTCTCTCTGGTTGACTACCTCTTCTGATCTTATTCTGCTCCTCTGCTTTCACCTCCTCTGTTGCTGTAGCCAATTTTTTATCGGCCTCAGTGACGACGGATTAATGACGTCACCGCTCTCGTATCTCGCCTCCGTTCAAACTTCTTTTACGTAACAGTCTTACGTAGCTGCAGTTGGCGGTTGCGAAATATGAAAATTCTTTTCTCCTCTTAGCTTTTTCTCCTTCTCTCTGCTTCTGATCCCCGTTCCTCTTCGCTCTTCTTCGTAGTTGGTACGTAACGCGACGCCTAAAGAATTTCACAATATTTCTCAATACTTAATGGAGTTGCGAAACACGGAAATTCTTTTGTTCTCCTTCTGTTCTGCTTCTTAATTGATCATCTTTCCTCTTCTCTCTGGTTTTCTCAGCTTTTCTCGGTTTTTCTCAGCTTCTCTCGTTTTTTTCTGCTTATTTCAGCTTTTCTCTGCTTCTCTCGGTTTTTCTCTTCTTCTCTCTGTTTCGTAGTTGGTATTTCACAATATTTCGCAGTACTTAATGCAATTGCGAAACACGAAAATTCTCTTTTTCTCCTTCTGCTTCTGAATTATAACACATCTCCCCTTTTGGTTTTTCTCATTTTACTGCGTCAACGATTGATTTTTAGTTGATATAGTTGTCTGATTTTAAGAAGATGGAAACTGTAATTCTAAAACCATAAAAAACTGCTATATTTCAAAATTTAAAGAAATATGTTTAAAAACAGAGAACATTCCTATGGCAGCTTTAGGATATAGTAGTCCGATTTCGTCGCCGTTCGACATATATACTGCGTGCTAAAGAAATAAGACTATGCTGAAAATTTCAGCTCGATAGCTCAAAAACTGAGAGACTAGTTCGCGTAGAAACCGACAGACGGACAGACAGGCGGACATGATCGACTCGACTGGTGATGCTGAGCAAGAATATATATACTTTATGGGGTCGGAGATGCCTCCTTCACTGCGTTGCAAATATCATGGCAAAATTATTATACCCTCTGCAAGGGTATGAAAATATTATAATTTTTAATAATGTTGAGGGTTTTAGCGACCCTTCCCAATAATATTAGTGCGTTTACCGGCTCGAGGCCAATAATAATTTGAATTTTTAATTAAATAATGTATTTTTTTAATGTATACGTTTTTTATCAAAAATTTGTATCGTATGTTGTTGCCTTGTTACCCTCTCTTAAGGATATGAAATAATATCAGCGAAATCGTAAGCAGAGATTGGGGAACTTACAGTTGAGTTTTATTTTGAGCGGAATAAATAAAAATCATTAATAATTTATTATTTAATTACAAGAAGAATTGGTTTTCGAGGACAAATTTTTAGCGTGTGTTGTTGCCTTGCGATCCTTTTTCAGTGATATGAAATAATATCTGGGAAATCCCAAGCACAGAATGGGTAAATTACAGTTTAGTTTTATTTAGAACGAAAAAATAAAAATCATTAATAATCATTACTTATGAGTTTTTTTTATCAAAAATAATAATTATGGTCTAAGTTTTAAAAAATCCCTTTAAAATAATTATTATCGATAATTTAAAAAATTAAAATGCAAAACTTAATCATTATGATGTAATTTTTATTTTAAATCTTATAATTATTACAGTCCCTGCTTCTGTGTGAGTATCTCAGTATTTTTTGATATTTTCGCATAGTCTTGTAGGACACATTTTTGGAAAAGTCCCTATTAATACATTCCGCCACCTGCCTGAGGCTTTACGCTTTTTGTAACATTTACCTACACGCACAAAAATATAACGGATGTTTTCAAATGACGTCATTTGGAGCAGAGGTTGTTCAACAACCAGGCTACAATCCGAGTTATAAGGTAATAGCGTCACTCTTTTATCAACATGAACAACTATAATTTTTCACGAAATTGCATCACAAAATTCAGATTCAAGGGCAAATTCACCATCGAGCGGGCGCTTTGTTACCAACACCAAACAAAGATCATAAATTCCTTCAGATCTATTTCGTTGGTGATTCGGCAGTTGAACTTAATCAGCGTTGTGCAATTTTCACTGCAACTAAACGTGAAATAATACAACAATTGCAAAATCTTCTTCATGAGTGTAATGAATTGGTCAGATTGTTCAAAACAGCTTTGGATACAATGCATTCTGACGACCACAAAATCATTATCAGAGCAGATAAAAGACCAGCAGGAAGCCATTCAAGACAATTCAATGCGCCCACTATCAATGAAGTCGCAGTGGTGATTGTTGGCGAGAATGTGGAATCACGCGATATTGTTCTCAAGCGTCGGGATGATGGACAATTGCAACGCGTTTATGAGACTCATCGGTCATATGATGCACTTCTATATCCGTTGATGTTCTGTCGTGGAGAAGATGGCTATCACTTCAACATAAAGATGGTCAATCCAACGACAGGTTTGTTTAATCACTTCTTTTTCATTCTGCACGTAAATTCGAATTCATATTACAGGAGAAGAAACGAATAAGAAAGTCAGCTCAATGAATTTTTATGCATATCGATTGATGATTCGACTAGATGTTGACAATCATCTGTTGAGATACCGCCGTTTGTTTCAGCAGTACTGTGTCGACATGTATGTAATTTTTGGGCTCCATTTTTATATATATAGATATAGAAATGCAGTGTTTGACTATTACCCTGGGGTTATATAATGGCGTCGAATTAGGGCGAGACAAAGTTCGCCGGGTCCGCTAGTACATTATAATAGTCTACTTCGATACTTCTTAAAATAAATCGCCTCTCGAATTAGCTAACCTACCTAAACAATTTAATGTCATACTTAAATATGAATGATACAGTTTATAGGAACACATAAAAACCCGCTCGATCGGCGTCAAAAAATGAATTATGTTATTTTTTGTCATTTCTTGCTATATTCTTTTGTCATTTCTTCTGCAGCTGGCGCCATTATATCGCACGGTCAAGGCTCGAATGCGCCACCTGTCGGCTGCAGCTTGCAACAGCAGTGCCTTAGAGCGGCGTGTTAAAATTCTAACCTTATTGCTAATATCTCCCATGTTTATCACCCGATTTTACTGAAATTTTCAGGAAACGTCCATTTTATTTTATTTATTTATTGTATCTATTAACTTTAACCCGAAAATAACAGGTATAGCTTATTTTACGTTTTTTTTATTTTTGAGGGCGAAAGTGGGCGTGGCCAAATTTTAAAACAAACTTGATCTGCGTGCAACAGATTCCAATGTTATCACCAAATTTGGTACCTATAGCTCTTATAGTCTCTGAGATCTGTTGTTTCACACGGACAGACAGACGGACAGACGGACATGGCTAAATCGACTCGGCTGGTGATGCTGAGCAAGAATATATATACTTTATGGGGTCGGAGATGCCTCCTTCACTGCGTTGCAAATATCATGGCAAAATTATTATACCCTCTGCAAGGGTATGAAAATATTATAATTTTTAATAATGTTGAGGGTTTTAGCGACCCTTCCCAATAATATTAGTACGTTTACCGGCTCGAGGCCAATAATAATTTGAATTTTTAATTAAATAATGTTTTTTTTTTAATGTATAAGTTTTTTATCAAAAATTTTTATCGTATGTTGTTGCCTTGTTACCCTCTCTTAAGGATATGAAATAATATCAGCGAAATCGCAAGCAGAGATTGGGGAACTTACAGTTGAGTTTTATTTTGAGCGGAATAAATAAAAATCATTAATAATTAATTATTTAATTACAAGAAGAATTAGTTTTCGAGGACAAATTTTTAGCGTGTGTTGTTGCCTTGCGATCCTTTTTTCAGTGATATGAAATAATATCTTTAAAAAATCACTTTAAAATAATTATTATCGATAACTTAAAAAGTTAAAATGCAAAATGATGTAATTTGTATTTTAAAACTTATAATGATTACGGTCCCTAATATATATGGTTTTTTAAAATCTTGGTAGGGAAATATTGGGTCATTAAATAACAGGCGTTTGCATTTTTCGAAAGCTATTTCGTATTCCTTGTCGATTTGAACTGTCCCTTTTCCTTTTAGTTTTTGTGAAAGGGGTTTTGTGATCTTTGCAAAGTCTTGAATAAATTATAATTATCGATAATAACCCCATAAACTGAGTATTTGTGTCAGAGGTTTTGTGATCTTTGCAAAGTCTTGAATAAATTATAATTATCGATAATAACCCCATAAACTGAGAAAAGATTTAATTTGTTCCTATTTTTAGGGATTGAGAAAGATTTTATGGTTTTAAAGTTCTTTGAATTTGGCTGAACATCCTCGTCTGATACGATGTGTCCTAGATATTCATTTTCTTTTCTAAGAAACTCTGAATTATCTGGATGTAATTTGAACCTAGCCTTGAATAATTTTTCAAAAAGTTGTTCTAAATGGGTATTGTGTTCCTGTAATGAAGTTGAAAAAACGATTTTGGCGTCTAAATATACCAAACAACACTTTCCGATGAGATCTGCTAGTACATTGTCCATCACTCTTTGAATGAATTCGAAGTGTCCCTCTTCTGCTGAAAATGTTATAATAGTTAGGTCAGTGCAGTAAAATATTTTGCTCTACCGATCTTATCCAAGACTTCGTTGATATCACTAGTTTACACTCAAAATGCTCCAAGCCTGTTGATGTGAAATTCTGGTAGAGTTGAACCCCCAGATCACGAAAATGCCTTTAATTTTTTTTTCTATGGACACGTTTTTTTTAAAAGATTTTTTAAAGTTTTACCCAAAAAAAATTTGCTCAGTTTACGTTTATTATTTCATAGCTCGAGTTGTAGCCAACCAATTTACCTGTCGAATGTTTTATTTTACAGGTAATGAACTAACCTTTCGATTTTAAAACACTTTATGTATATTGGATAAGTACTTTGTGTGCTACAGCTCGATAAACTTGAAAAAAGTGGAAATTTCAATCCGTTAACTCAAATGTTAACGTGCTGCTAGCATCATAAAAACTCGGAAAAAATCCGTTGGAAAATCAAAACGTGTTTTTTAAAAGATGATCGCCCAAAGTATCAAACAGGCCTACAACTCCAGAAATCCGTTGAAGAATAGATTTATCGTGGATTTTCAAAGTTAAGAAAATTGAGAAATTTTTTCAAATTTTTGGGCGGATGCCTACTAGTTTAAATGTACAGTGTTGGACAACGCCTTTAGATGGCCTGTTAACTTTGCTAGATGTGATGAACAGTCGGATTTAGCTATACAAAAATAGCTAAGTTTTGTTAAATAATCAAAAATTTACAAAATTATGTTGAAGTAAGATAAAAATTAAATTATCGCCTTTATATACATACAGCTAATAGGCATAATACTGGCCTACTAACTCTATTTTTTGGCTTCTTATCGATACAAAAACCACCACAATGGTCATCTTTCTAATTAGTTCACAATAGCTGTATGTATATAAAGGCGATAATTTAATTTTTATCTTACTTCAACTTAATTTTGTAAATTTTTGATTATTTAACAAAACTTAGCTATTTTTGTATAGCTAAATCCGACTGTTCATCACATCTAGCAAAGTTAACAGGCCATCTAAAGGCGTTGTCCAACACTGTACATTTAAACTAGTAGGCATCCGCCCAAAAATTTGAAAAAATTTCTCAATTTTCTTAACTTTGAAAATCCACGATAAATCTATTCGTCAACGGATTTCTGGAGTTGTAGGCCTATTTGATACTTTGGGCGATCATCTTTGTAAAAAAACACGTTTTGATTTTCCAACGGATTTTTTCCGAGTTTTTATGATGCTAGCAGCACGTTAACATTTGAGTTAACGGATTGAAATTTCCACTTTTTTCAAGTTTATCGAGCTGTAGCACACAAAGTACTTATCCAATATACATAAAGTGTTTTAAAATCGAAAGGTTAGTTCATTACCTGTAAAATAAAACATTCGACAGGTAAATTGGTTGGCTACAACTCGAGCTATGAAATAATAAACGTAAACTGAGCAAATTTTTTTTGGGTAAAACTTTAAAAAATCTTTAAAAAAAAACGTGTCCATAGAAAAAAAAATTAAAGCCATTTTCGTGATCTGGGGGTTCAACTCTACCAGAATTTCACATCAACAGGCTTGGAGCATTTTTTTTTTTTCATTTTGTAAACTGGTGTATTAGGCATTGGGTACTTGACCTTAATAGTTTTTTTATTTAATTTCCTATTATCTACCACAAATCTCCATTTTTGATTGTTTGATGCGTCCATTTTTTTTTACCAAAAATACTGGAGCGGTTCAGGGACTGTGGCTGTTTTTAATAATATTTTGCTCTAATAATTTGTTTAGATGTCTTTTAATTTTTTGCGATTCAAGTCGACTGTATCTAAAAGGTTTTGTGTATATTGGAATTTCGAAGGTCATTTTAATTTTGTGTTTAACTAAATTTGTGAATGAATCATGTTAACTTGTTGCAAAGGGTTTTTAGCATGCATCTTTCTTTAAAAGCTCTCATTTGTGTCGTCCTTGTATGTTGTACTTGAGTTTTGTACGGATTTTGATTCTAGGTATTCGGATTCAATGAATTCTGCAACATCTAAAAATAGTTTTTGCTTCTCTTCCGAATAATTTACTACTTCCATTAAGCTATGTCCATTTTCTGCTTTGTACAACCCTCCTGTGATTTAGATTTTCATTAATCTGTATGTGTTCGCAGATAAATATTCCATTGGGAATATTTACTGATAATCGAACAAATGGTTTTGATTCTTCGTCGATTTCGTGCAGTTTTTGATGTATTGCTATATCAAAGTTCTCTGTTTGTAAAATGAGTTTTGAAATATTAACAATAGCTTCCACTTGTTTTTAAAAATTTATTTTTTATTAACCCAAAAAAAATTTTTAAAAAAAAAAAAAAAAAAATAAAAAATTTTATTTTTTTAAAAAATTTAAAAAAAAAAAAAAAAATTTTTTTTTTTTTTTTTATTTTTTGAAATGCTTAGCACTGTCTTTTTATAATTACAGGGATGTTAAGATCTATCTGTGGTCGGCAAAAATCCTATAGCTGAACCCTCCACGAGGGTGCCGACTGGTAATGGTGCTCCAGTGTCCCTAGGGACGGTACCAGCTAAGATCTGGGATTCGCAGTCTGGGGCGGAGCTTTTTCCATAGCTATGCCACAGGCCTCTGCGATCACTTATCATGGCTAAGGTGAAGGGCTGGATCAAGGTGTCATGCGACCCGTGCCGATGATCAGCCTGGCTGGGGGCCCTTGTTAAAAAATAGCCCAGTCGCAAACGGAGCATCCGGACACCTGGCGCCCTCCGGATTAGCCAGCCTTACCTCCCGCATTGCGGATCTCTGCGGGAGGTGGACCACCCTTTCTCCGCCACTCGTGGGAACTATTATGGACCAGACAAAAAACAAAGACAAAAAGGAGACCGGAACTCTCAGAAATCCGGCGAGGACCGAGGGTCCTACCCCAAAGACAGAGGTGACCGCACCTAAAGTCGACCCAACGGCAGTCACTGCCACTGGAGGAATGACAGAGCTCACTGGAGCTAAGGTCAACTCCACCCCGGCGAAACAGCAGCCAACTGGGCTAAATCGTCCATTGGTCAGAGGCAAGGTGGTGACCGAGACCAACACCCCTGTCACCTCGAGCGACCAGCAAGGTGCTACTACAAGCGCAGCTGCAGCTCAGTCAGGTGCAGGGGTGAAGGGACGGTCTGCCGCAAGCAAGGCCAAGATGGATAGGTAAGAGGAGAGGAAATCCGCCGCGGCCATCCTGAAAAGACAGGCAAAGAGCAACATTGCCACCCCCTCTGCGGAGTGGCTCAAGAAGTTGGATTGGGCCAAGTCTGTGTTGCCCAACTTTATACTGGAGAG
The DNA here is from genome assembly GCA_018153105.1 of Drosophila rufa. Lineage (NCBI taxonomy): Eukaryota > Metazoa > Arthropoda > Insecta > Diptera > Drosophilidae > Drosophila > Drosophila rufa. The sequence continues at coordinate 1,370,527 of JAECXS010000135.1, forward strand.
ACCGAAGGAGGACCATAAGAATCCTAAACGGCAACGATCCCAGGAAAGCGCGGCTCAGAGTGCCCCGAAGAAGGTTCGCACGCACATGCCAGTAGCGGCGAACAAAAGTTTCGCGGAAATGGCCAAGGATAAGATCCTCCTAGGAGTCCTGGACCAAGGCGACACGGAGGGAAGAATTCCGAGGAACCAGTGGAAGTGGGTTGAGGCAGCACTGGCTGCACACTGCTTCGAGGTGCTGGAAGCGGACCCTGGACCACCACCAATCTGCAAAGATGCAGGGTGGTATCAGGGCAACGTCAAGGTGATGGCGTGCGAAGGGGCTAGGTCGGCAGAGCTACTGAAAGCAGCCGTATCTAGACTGGGTGAGGTCTACCCGGGTGCCAAGCTGGTCGCTGTTGACTGGAAGGACATTCCGAGCAGGCCAAGAGCCGTTATATGGGTCCCGTCCTCCTTTAAGGAGCCGGAGAAGATCCTCTTGATGTTGCAGAGGTGCAACCCTAGCCTGCCGTCCTCCGACTGGAAGGTGGCAAAGGTGGAAGAGACGCAGGGCCCATTGCGTCAGGTGCTACTCATCCTAAACAAGGACTCAACCGCACCCATTGAGGCTATGCGCGGAGAGCTAAACTTCGGTTTTAGCTCGGTGCGTATCCGGGTGTACAAGTCGGACACCAAGCAAAGGAGCGAGCCTGGTGTCGAAGAGGTGCTGGCAACCGAGGTGGAGGAGCCAGGCAAAGAGGAGGAGGAGGACTGCGAGTCGGTGATATCCGACGCATCCTTTCTGCGGGGCTTCAGCAAGCTGGGTTATGGTGGTACCGACTCCATGAGTGAGGACCCCGAGGACGACCTGGATGCTGACGTGACGGTGGTGGAGGCAAATCTGCTCGATGTCTCTAACGGTCGTGCAGATAAACCTTCACCACTGTAAAGCAGCTTCCGCTGCTCTAATGCTTCGTCTAGCGAGAGACGAAGCCGACCTGGTGCTGATCCAGGAACCCTGGGTTGTATCCAACAGGAGTTGTGGACTCAGCACCCTAAAATATAATCTGCTCGCAGCTCAAGGAGAAGGTAAAACCCGTACTTGCATTTTAGCTAAAAGGCACCTCAGTGCATTTATGCTCTATAATTACAGCGATGCCGACACTACATCGATAAGTCTGGAGCTCAAAGACAGGTCGCTACGTGTAGTGTCAGCATACTTAGCGTACGAAAAAATGGACCCAATACCGGGTCGCAAACTGAGGGAACTCGTCAAGGATTGCGAAGATCGTGGCACTGGCCTGTTGATCGGATGCGACGCAAATGCCCACCACAAGATGTGGGGCAGCACCAACACAAATGAGAGGGGTGAGTTACTTTTTGAATACCTTCTCTCCACAAACCTACTTATCTGCAACAGGGGCAACGACCCCACTTTTGTTATAAAGGACAGGGAGGAGGTCATAGACCTAACCCTTCTTTCTAACTGCATGCATGACCAGCTTATAGGGTGGAGCGTTTCGAAAGAACACTCCTTCTCGGATCATAAATATATTGACACAAGATTGTGTGCCCCCAACCCTGAACCAGTAACGTTCTCAAACCCCCGTAGAACCAACTGGCCAGCTTTCAAAAATAGATTAGCTCAAGCCCTTCCAGCTCCACCAGAGCAGACTCCTCCATCGGAGGAACATCTCACTATTCTCACGACAGTCTTCACTGAAGCCTGCAACAGTGCATATAAAGCATCCTGTCCAATCAGCAAGCCGAGAGGCAAATGGAGACCACCCTGGTGGAATCAAGAAATAGACAAGCTGAGGGGGGAATGCAGGAAATTCTTCAACAGAGCAAAAAGACTAAGTTGTGAACAACATTGGTCTGAATATAAACACAGTCTAGCTCAATTAAAAAAGCTCATTAGGCAGGCAAAAAGAGAGGATTGGAGAAAATTCTGTTCGGGAATTGAATCCTCTTCGGAAGCTGCAAGATTACGAAAAGTACTCTCAAAGTCGTCCTCGAATCTGGGCTATCTCAAGAAACAGGACGACTCATGGACTTCTTCTAGCGAAGAAACACTGACGCTATTACTAGACACGCATTTTCCAGGAAACACCTTAGGTCCCCAGACAAGCGACCCACAACCATACCACCCGGTCAGATCATTGGATAGCATTATGACTGAATCCAACATCAAATGGGCTATAAATAGCTTCGCTCCCTATAAATCTCCAGGCCCTGATGGGATATTCCCGGCACAGTTGCAGCAAGGGGAAGATCTCGCTGTCTCTTGGCTAAAAGCCATTTTCACGAACATTATGGCGTTAGGCAGAATCCCCGATTCCTGGCTAACGTCCAAAGCAGTTTTCATACCCAAGGCCGGCAAAGCCTCACACACAACACCGAAGGATCTCAGGCCAATAAGCCTATCCTCCTTCCTCCTAAAAACCTTGGAAAGATTGATAGGGCTACACCTGAGAACATCAATCAATCCCTCTCTGCTATCTGAATCACAGCACGCATACCGTAAAGGCAAATCGACAGAAACAGCACTTCACTCTGTCATATCCAGTATAGAAAAATCCTTGCAAAACAAGGAGTATACCCTAGCCGCCTTCTTGGACATAGAAGGAGCTTTCAATAACATCGACTCAAGGGCAATAACCAATGCAATGCTGAGCCTTGGAGTAGATGCTCAGCTGGTGGGATTAGTCACGCAGCTGCTCCTGAGCAGAAAAGTGACCTCTTCACTTGGAGCATCTACTCTGTGCAGGCACGTTAGCAGAGGTACTCCTCAAGGGGGGGTACTCTCTCCGCTTCTATGGAACCTAGCAGTAAACACGCTGCTACGTGACATAGAAGATGGAGGGTGCAAGATTGTTGCTTATGCGGATGATGTTGTTGCTATGCTGCGGGGAAAATTTCCGCAAAGCCTATGTGACATTATGACAGTTAAATTAAGAAAACTGTCAAGATGGGCATCTGAAAGTGGGAGACCTTATTCTCTTCTCCAGGAGGACTAAGATCCCAAAGTTATCTGCCCCAAAATTAAACGGTTCCGTTCTAGAGTTTAGCGACAGTGCAAAATACTTGGGGCTTGTACTAGACAGGAAACTGAACTGGAATCTCACTATAGAGGATAGAGTGCGAAAAGCCAACATTGCACTCTTCACTTGTAAAAAGGCAGTAGGCCTCAAATGGGGGATGTCCCCGTCTGTAGTTAGCTGGTTATACAGCGCCATTGTTAGACCCATTCTCCTGTATGGGGTATCCATTTGGTGGCCAGCGCTGCTGTATAGTTCTAAACTCAAGGCGCTCAACAAGGTGCAGAGAGTAGCTCAACTATGCATGACAGGAGCTCTTAGAACAACCTCTAGTGACGCGCTCAACGCTATTACTAGCATATCCCCAATTCTACTAGTGGCAAAAGAAACCGCCACCATCACAGCACGACGTCTGAGAGACGCAAACGGCTGGACAGTCCATCAATATGGGCACTCATCCATCCTATCAATGGGCGCAAGCAAGCAATTAACAGATTATTGCATACCCGTAGAACACACTTCTACAACGTTTAACACAGTCTTTCCCTCCAGGGAGGCCTGGGCGGCAAGTCCCTTTGGACAAAATGACTGCATAAATTTCTTCACAGACGGCTCCAAACTCGATAATCGAGTTGGAGGAGGAGTCTTCTGCGAGCAGCTCAGTATTAAAATACATTTCCGTCTTCCGGACCACTGCAGCGTTTTCCAGGCAGAGATTCTCGCCATAAGCGAGGCTCTTAGTTGCCTACGCCACTCTAGCCTTATAAACGGAGTAATAAACATTTACTCAGACAGTCAGGCAGCATTAAAATCACTTCGCGCGCTATCTTCAAACTCGACGATAGTGAACAACTGCCGCAAATCTCTTCAAGAGATGGCACAGCAGTTCGTTATCTCCCTAGTCTGGGTGCCAGGACACCAAAATATTGAGGGGAACGAAATAGCCGATGAACTGGCCAGACGCGGCACCACCACAGTTCTCCTTCCAGACAAGGAGGACTTCCGTATGCCCTACCCACTTTTAAGCTCAGGACAAGGGAAGTTTTCAGATCCCTTGAACAAGAAATGTGGAACAATACCACACACTGCAACATCAGTCGCCAAACATGGCCTAACGTTGACGCCAAACGCACAAAAATGCTTTTTAGTCTTCACCGCACACAGTGCTCAGCTGTGATTAGAGCAATCACAGGCCACTGGCTCGTAGGAGCCCACGCATCCCGACTAAACGTCCCCAACAACGACTTCTGTAGAAGTTGCCAAAACGAGGAAGAAGTAGAATCAGTAGAGCACTTCTTCTGCTCCTGTGTGGCCCTAATCAGGCGCAGGAAAAAGTATATAGGAGAATACTTTCTCCACAATCTAGCTGAATTAGCAGCTATCCCCCCGAAGAAAATAGCAGGTTTCATAAGAGAAACGGGCTGGGAGTCTTTCTAACTTTGTGGTAAGAGGGTATCAAAGATCCATTGCGGTATCACAATGGGCCAGTGATGGCCTAAGTGGGCCACCCCTTTCCACCCCCCCCCCCAACAAACCCAAACTAAAAAAAAATTTTTTAAATTATTTATTTAAAAAAAAAAAAAAAAAAAAAAAAAAAGGGGTTAATATTAAAAAAAAAAAAAAACTATTTTTTTATTTAAAAAAAAAAAAAAAAAAAAATAAAATAAAAATAAATTTTTTTTTTTTTTTTTTTTTTTTTGCTGGGGAGGAAAAAATATTTTAAAAAAAAATTAATATTATATAAAATTTTTTTTTTTTTTTTTTTTTTTAAAATTTTATTTTTTTTTTTATAAAAAAATAAATTTTAGCCACCTTGACGTGGGACCCCTGGGTTGGTCATGATTTCTGGTCTGGGGTTATTACCTTGTATTCTACCATCATTATAGTAGTTGGTGAGTAACGGTTCTCGTAGTTTCTGTTAGGGTTGAAATATTTTCTCGTCGAATTTCATCGATAGTATTTATTCTGTTCCTTTTTTGTCCTTCGGACATAGGTCATTTACGTGTCTGGTAAGACTATTCTCCTGATTTTGGTTACTTCCGTGCATTTCTTTCTTGAATAGCCGATTCATAAGCTTCTTGAAGTTTCGTCGGTTTCATGGCCCTAATTGTGGCGCCTTGTTGTCCTTTAATGGCCGATAGAAATGTTTTGAGGCAGCTTCCTGCAAATATGTATATCTTTGTTATTACAATATTCGGGTCAGTTTCTTTAGCGTCCGTGTATTTAATTAATGCTGACTTTACGAGTATTTCGGTAATTTGGTCAAAGAGCTTCTGCACTGACAATTGCTTTTGAACGAGCCCATGTAATTCTCTTTTGTCTGAGCAGTGTATAATTAAGGCTTATTTTATCTTTTCTTATAGATCTCAGTAAAAATGTTCCATACGTCGTCTGATCAGAACCTCTAATTTCGACATTTTCATTAAGTGCATTAAGTTTCTTTGAGTCGCCGTCATAGTCAAGTAAGAATTTAATTGCGTCCGGAATACGTAAGGACGAAAATATATCTGTTGGGCTAGAAACTGGATTATCTTGAAGTGCCGAAGAGTTAGAGAAATTCATTGTGGGAGAATTGGCTTGTGATCGTGTAATAAATCGATGTGATTCCGAAGTTTCTCTTTCTATAATGGGTGGTTTAATGTTTGTTTTAGTTATATTTCTAGTGTTCATTTGGTATCGGGCAATTTGCTTTTCTCTAACTTACAAATATATACTTACTTATGATTGGGATTTTATATGATATGTATAAGGTAATGTTTTGTTATGCTGGAATCTTCTGCTGGAATTGTTCTTATGTATGGAGAAACAGAAGCAACGTAAATGGATCGGACCAGCCACAGTCGAAACCGTATAGCTATTCCACTTCAACACACGGCCTGAAAAATAATGGATATTGTTAGTCTGTCTATCTTTCTGTCTACACTGTCCACAAGCGGATCCATGCTTGATCGTAAAACGATCGGGCTGTGTTTTGGCCGTTTTCCCCTTCATATTCGCAAACTTCATGCACCTTTGGATCGTCGCGGGCCATGCAATACGATTCCATTTTGTGATGAGTCGTCAGTCAAAAGTTATGTTATTTTCTTGACCCAGTCTTCCATTCGTAACAATGCCCCCCTTTTAATGGGTTTCTACCTAGGCATTTGTTGACATAAGTTTACATTACAAGTTTATTGTAAATAAATGGAATAAGAGTGTATTTGACATTAACGTGTAAAAAGTTAACATGAATATAGTTGAATTGTCAAAGAAAACAAAAGGTGATAATGTAAAGTAACTATACTTAATAATATATAAAGTAAACATATTTGATATAGGAAGAAAGATTTTTAACTAGCATTATATACGATTAATTGGAATATAAAAATTAAAGAGTAGGTACATACTATATGAATTACATTAAAAAAAAAAACAAGTAAGAAAGCTACAGTCGACTGTGCTCGACTGTGAGATACCCGGTACCTAAACGTTTGCGCTTCACACTAAAAGGCAATTTAAAATTGTACATATAGTACATTATAATAGTCTACTTCGATACTTTTTAAAATAAATCGCCTCTCGTATTAGCTCCCGACCTTAACATTTTAATGTCATACTTAAATATGAATGATACATTTTATGGGAAAACATAAAAACCCGCTTGATCGGCATCGAAAAATGAATTATGTTATTTTTTATCATTTCTTGCTATATTCTTTTGTCATTTCTTCTGCAGCTGGCGCCATGTTTATCATCCGGTTTTACTGAAATTTTCAGGAAACGTCCATTTTATTTTATTTATTTATTGTATTTATTAACTTTAACCCGAAAATAAAGAGTATAGCTTATTTAACGTTTTTTATGATTTTTGAGGGCGCAAGTAGGCGTGGCCAAATTTTAAAACAAACTTGATCTGCGTGCAACAGATTCCAATGTTGTCACCAAATTTGGTAACTCTAGCTCTTATAGTCTCTGAGATCTGTTGTTTCGCACGGACGGACAGACGGACATGGCTAAATCGACTAGGCTGGTGATGCTGATCAAGAATATATATACTTTATGGGGTCGGAGATACCTCCTTCTGCCTGTTACATACATTCTCGGTTGGCACTAACCCATAATACCCTTGTATCCTATGGGTACCGGGTATAAAAAAAAGACGGAAACTAATAAAAATATTTATCCTAGTGGAGGTGTGGGTTCCCATCTTCTTTCTTATATAAAATAAAGTGGCAATTCTTTGTCGTGTTATATCTCAAGAACGGGCTCATGTAGCTAAATCAAATGTTTAGGCTTTGATCGGGCTACTTAATAGTTGGGTTTTGTGAAGTTTGCATTAAATTGGTTTTGAGGTTCTTCAGTTATTACATTTTTTGCAATGTTTACGGGCAGCTGCCTTGATATTATTTTTAGGTGATTTTCGTCAAACACTTCCTGGCGTTCGTATAAATGGTGAGTCTAGAATTTTTTAAATGTACTATACATATGTGCGTGTACTTTTCTCATTTTCTCTTTTTTATATGAAGAAAACATGCCACGACCTAGATGAGCAAATATAGGTAGGCGAACGAGTAGTACTAATGCGGTATTACAAAGACGATCACAGACTGCAGATAAAGGTACTGCACGAAATACATCTGTTGACCCCGTACCTGTACTGAATCTTTCACGGCGATCTCGAATACGTCGTTCTGCTTTGGCTGAAATGATGAATGCTGCTCTTATTTACAACAGTCAGATTGACTATAGTATGTATGGACACATACAATATGTCCACATTGTGATGCGGATAAGTTTTCAGGTGAAACGCCCGGCTTATGTTGTGCTAAAACTGCACCCGAACCATTGTATTCATTAATTTTTGTGGCATCTCAAACGTCAAAGCACTTTTTGAGTCATATTCAACAATACAATTTGGCATTTCAAATGGTTAGTTATTGCCATACCCTAACGCTGATCATCAATTTTTGAAAATTTATTTTATTGGAGATGAAAATCGTGAATTGGATCAACGATGTGAAATTATTCGTGAGCTACATAGGTTTTTTCATCAGCAAATGATTGAATCACAAACAGGTAAAAATTTACCTATTTCCAATGACATTTCATTTGTATAATTTTCTAGTCACATTTTGGACTTATTTTCAGGTCTGCATGTGCAGAAAAAAAACATTCGCATGAATTTTTATCCGTATAGATTGATGGTTCGTCCTCAAGAAAACAATTTTTTCTTAAGATGTGGTAAACTGTTTCATCAGTACATCGTTGATATGTATGCCAAAATAGAAACTGATCGTCATAATTTTATTCGTTTTAACCAAGCAAAATGAAGATCTGAAGAATATATTCATTTGCAAGATGCGATAGCGAATGATGCAAATGTTAATGCATCGGACGTTTAACTATATTGCCTTCATCTTATATAAGTAGCCCACGGCATATGAACGAATATGCACAGGACGCCATGTCTTATGTACGAAAATATGGTCGACCGGATCTGTTTATTACATTTTTATGTGGGATACCATCAAAAACAATTTAATTGAAGGACAGTCGACAACTGATCGTCATGACATTACAGCACGTGTTTTTCGAAAAAAATTGGAAGCACTTATGGATTTAATTGTAATATTATGTTTATTTGGAGAGGTACGTTGCCATATGTACTCCATCGAATGGCAAAAAAGGGGATTGCCGCACGCACACATATTAATTTGGCTGGTACATAAAATAACTCCGGATCAAATCGATAACGTCATATCGGCTGAAATTTCTGATCAAACTGTTGATCCTGAGTTATTTCACGTTGTCGTTAAAACATGATACATGGTCCGAGCATTCAACTAAATATGAATTCACCATGTATGATTGATGTAAAGTGTTCGAAGCGATACCCAAGGCAATTGACTTCAGAAACCAAACTGGCAATGGCGGATATCCGTTGTATCGACGCAGATCAGCTAATAATAATGGCAAAACGGCAACCATTAGAATTCGTGGCCAGGACGTTAAAGTTGATAATCGTTGGGTGGTTCCGTATTGTCCATTATTTTCGAAAATATTTAATGCTCATATAAATGTGGAGTACTGTAATTCAGTAAAATCCATTAAATATATTTGCAAGTATGTAAATAAAGGAAGCGATATGGCTGTTTTTGGTGTTGCTGCTGATAATAAACATAATGAAATTACTCAGTATCAAATGGGGCGCTATATTAGTAGTAATGAAGCAGTCTGCAGGATTATGTCGTTTCCAGTAAACAAAAGGCATCCAGTAAATTATGCGAAACTGATGATTTGCGACAAAATTGTTATATTCTGAAGTGCCGGAATGTGTCTTCGAAAAATTTCAAAGACGTAAACGAGGAACACCATTCGATGCGCATCCAGGCATTTTTCAAACAGATGCATTTGGAAGAATATATACTGTACCTCCTAACAATGCCGAGTGTTTTTATTTGCGATTGTTATTAGTTAACGTCACTGGTCCAAAATCATTTCAAAAATTAAGAACAGTCAACGGTTAATTGTGTCAAACATATCTTGAAGCATGTCAACTCTTGCATTTATTGGAGGATGATGCACATTGGGATTTAACACTTTATAATGCATATATTTCAGCTCATCCACAACAAATACGAATGCTATTTGCCATTATAATATCAACATGTATGCCATCAAATCCACTTGAATTATGGAACAAATAAAAGGTTATATTGCAGAAGATATTTTAATTCGTATGCGTAATTATGAAAGAGATCCCAATTAGTTGATTACCTTGGAAATGTACAAGCTTTGATATTAATTGAAGATATGTGTCTAACGATTGCAGATAAAGAATTAGGACAATTGGGTAGACCGCACCAAATCGTGAGATGAATGATTTGTTTGATCGTGAATTGCAAAGTGAACAGGAATTTAATTCTAATGACTTGCGTTTATTTGTACAATCGAATCTAACCAAATTGAATATTCAGCAAAAACATGTATATGACACAGTCATACAAGCCGTTTCCAATAATGCAGGTGGATTATATGTCTTGGATGCACCTGGTGGTACAGACAAAACGTTCGTTATATCATTAATTTTAGCGACTATTCGATCGGAACTGAAAATTGCATTGGCACTTGCATTTTCGGGAATTGCTGCTACATTATTAGAAGGTGGTTGGACCGCACACTCGGCATTAAAATTGCCATTGAATGTACAGGTGATTGAAACTCCGACTTGCAATATTTCGAGAATTTCCGCTATGGCCAAAGTTTTGCGAGTAACGTCAATTATTTTATGGGATGAGTGTACAATAGCGAATAAAAAATTACTAGAAGCATTTAATCGATCAATGCAAGATTTACGTGGTAATCAACATCTTTTTGGTGGTGCTTTGATATTACTGTCAAGGGATTTTCGTTAAACATTGCCGGTCATTCCTAGATCAACGCCTGCTGATAAAATAAATAACTGTTTGAAGTCATCAGTTCTTTGGAGATATGTACACAAACTGATCCAGTTGCCCATGAGTTTTCAAAACAATTGAATATGTTTTTCCCAATATTACAAAATTACAGAAATTATGATTGGTTGAGAGAACGCGCCATTTAAGCACGAAAGAACATTCATATCAATGCCATTAATTTTCAAATTCAAGCGAAACTGCCAAATGTAGTCACGACATATAAATCAATTGACAGTGTTCTGAATCAAGATGATGCAACAAATTTTCCAGTTGAATTTATAAATTCATTGGAACCGGGTGGTATGCCACCGCATTACTTTATTCTGAAAGTTGGTTCTTTAATTATATTATTGTGAAAAATTAATCCACCAAAACTGTGTTATGGCACCAGATTGGCAGTGAAAAAGTTATTGCCAAATTTGATTGAAGCTAGATAAATCAAAAGGAGAAGTTTGCTTTATACCACGTATCCCTATGATTTCAACTCATATGCCATTTGAGTTCAAAGTTTTATTTATTTCATAAAGCAAACTAAAAAGTTTTAGACTCTACCTTAAAATTCCAACCTTATTGCCTAATAATTCCTAATTTTATCATCTGACTTTAGTACTATTTTTAGAAAACTTCCACACATGCCTATTTATTTATTCTATCTATTAACTTAATCGAAAATCACGAGCATATCACATTTAGCGTTTTTTATAGATTTCGTGGGCGGAAGTAGGTGTGAAAAATGTTATAACAAACTTGATCTGCGTATAACAGATAAATGTTATTATATAAACATCAAATTGAAATATATCGTTAACGGAAGATCCAACAGAATATATCCACCTATTTATATGATTAACTCTTTAATACCTTTCAGTTGATTTATAATGCTTACCTATCCGAGGACCTCAACTTGCTTCATAGCGATCTTGCGGTGGGTAAGTTGGCAACATATATGTACATACATATATCAACGGAAAGGTATTGAAGAGTAGAACATATGTATAGAGCGATGCATTCTGTATGATTTTCCGTTTAAGATTTTCCAATTTGATTTTTACTTTTGATTTTTATAATAAAATAACTCATATCTCAATTTTTGAAATAAATATGAAAAATTACTTTTATTTTTGATTTGTAAATAAACATCAAATATAATAATTATATTTTAATTGTTATTTTTTAAATCAATTTTTATAATTGATTTGTACAATAAAAATTAAAAAATTAACTTTGATTTTTTGATTAACTTTTATTTTTTGATTTTTATAATAAAACTTATAATAATTATGGTCCCTGCTTTTGATTCATGCAATTGGCTTAGATATGGTAGTTTTCAGAAACATTGGTTACTCTTTACTTTTTGTCTTTGGCTTTAATTATGTCACACAAGCGTTCTCTTGGAGCGAACACAATCCAATGTCGACCAAGCTGCGATGGATTTGGAGTTAAAGCTCTACAACCGTGATGCACAAGCTTATTCCCACGCATCACATTTATTTTTGTAAAATCCCACAGCATCGGCTTTGTGTGAGCCCATCCCACAGGTAAGGTTTTCGATCCCACGGCGCTATACACAAACAACTTTGCACATTCCTCTTTGTGTCGCCGTCCTATACTGAAAAAACCGAGCTCGCCAACAACAATTTCATTACGTTTTTTTTTCTCGTCGCTAATACCAACGTAATTTGGTCTTGTTTCTACACTGAACATCTTTTTCTTCTTTATGATTGATTCATGAGCATTCTTTAAGGAATCGGTAAATTATGCGATGAATTGGCAAGTGCCTTTCTCTCAGTGTACATCTTGAAATAACGCAAACGGTTTCTTACAAGTGTGCATTTATTTATTATACCCTAGGAGATATTATAATTTTGCCATGATATTTGCAACGCAGTGAAGGAGGCATCTCCGACCCCATAAAGTATATATATTCTTGATCAGCATCACCAGCCCAGTCGCTTTAGCCATGTCCGTCTGTCCGTCCGTACCTACTTACCTATTTCCAATGACATTTCATTTGTATAATTTTCTAGTCACATTTTGGACTTATTTTCAGGTCTGCATGTGCAGAAAAAAAACATACGTATGAATTTTTATCCGTAAGTAGCCTATATATACGGAATCGACTGTACATGCAGCCGTTACAGAAAAATCACAACAACAATAAACTGAACACACAAAAAACAGCATTCTTTGACCTGTTACTCTCACCTGCTCAAGTAAAAGGTAATAAAAAAAGAGTCCTTGCAAAAGTAACTGAAACCAGTTTCTCAAGGGTACCGACAATATTACTCACAGAAAAATAATAGGTAGAAAATATATATTTATTTTAGAGATTTCTAACAATAATAAGTTAATATATATACTAATTTACTAATATTCTAACTTACTAATATATACTAATATACTAATACAATTAATTAATGCATATATGTATATATATTGAAATTATTATTTAACAAATCCATATAAATAAATAAATCCATTAAAATATAATATTGGGATAGGCATATACATAGTGAATTATTGATAAAATGTTATTAAATTTTTCTCCACTTAATTAATGCACATATATATATATATTAAATTTATTATCTAAAGAATCCATTTAAAATATAATATTTCAAAAAATGCTTTAATTTAATTTATAATGTAATAGTTCAAAATCAACATACATATGTATCCAAAATTTTAAATCTAGCCAGCAGCAGTATTTGGCCAGCAGCACTATTAAATTCAAATATATTAAAATGTTCATAGCATGTTAACATACCAGTTCAACAGTAATGTTAACACGCCGCTAGATCGGTGAGCATAAAACCCAGGTGAAAATAATATTCTAGACACATACCGGATGATCAAGCAGTTAAGAAGGAATTAGACACACACCAGTTTTAGTTCCAAAAAAGTCCGATAGGGGGCGCCACAAAGTAGTAGGGATATACGGGAGCGGCGGTTTTTTCCGCCGTCCGCGTAAATGGTTTTAGGGCCACCGCTCCCGTATATCCCTACTACTTTGTGGCGCCCCCCACACTCTCATAAAACCAGTTCTTAGACCATTGTTCATTTACCTGCGTTATGCAATAACCGAGGGTGTCGATGCACTTGACGCTGTGCATCCCGCTCATTTTTCTTTTCTTTTCTATTTTCCTGATATTGGGATTCGGTGTGTAAATTCAACCACCCCTATTCAACCAATAGGCGGTGATCTTGAATTTTGGAGGGTTTGGCTAAATCGAACCATTTGATATAAAAACTGCTAGTCTTATGAGTTGACTTTCAGTTTCTAAAAACAACTAAAGGTGTTCAAAGCCAAAACGAACCAAAACTAAAATGGAAAAGGAAAACATTTCAGTGATTTTCGTGGACTCGGATATGGAAAATTCGTCTGAGCCAAAGAATTCTTCATCTCAAAAGGCCCCGGAGGATTACCTAAAGGATTCTCCTCTATTTGGAATAGAGACCCAGGATTATTTAGACGCCGAGCTCGATACCAATATAGACATAATGAATAATTATCCATTTAATTGGCCTCACTGCGCCCAACGTGTTGACTTGGATGAATCCTGGACGGCTGCTAATTTGATGTCTGACAGCAGTGACAGGATTTTGTTGGAGGTCCCTGAAACCACTGGAATGGCCGAAATTTTATCGGACAGCGGTGACAGGATTTTGTTGGAGGCCTCCAGTCAAGCCCCCCCTGAAATGGAACGCATATTATCGGACAACGAGGACAACTTATTGATGGAGGTTGATTTAGCCCCTGAGGAGAACCTATTTCCGGATCACCATATATTTAATAATATTATAGAAGAAGATGAAAATCGATTTAAACAATTGTTTTTAAATGATAGCGATGGAGATAGATTATTGTCAAATATTCAAATAAATAATTAATAATTGTAAAATTTAATAAAATAAAAAACATATTTTTATAATTCTCAAATAATTTTTATTTTTTTTGTTGGTGGGATTAGCGATTTATGATTGATAACTTTTATTTGATCATTATGCTTTAATAAAATATGCATATGAAAGTCTTCTCGCCTCCAGATTTGTATTTCAGGACAGTAAAAGCAGTGGTAGTACGATGTACGAGACTTTTCATAACTAAAGTTATGAAATCTTAAGATGTGTTTTTTAAGACCGAAGCGCGTAGTAAAGGCTTTGGTTTCTAAACACAACTCACAGATAAATTGTACCATGATGATGTAAGAATAGACTGACGAACTCAAATAGTGGTATGGTCTTTTATGGGTATACGAGTGATGATTTTTCATTTATTTATTTTTTGTATATACAATGTTGATTTACATAAATAAATATATGTACAAATATATAAAGAAAGCAAATGATATATAAGAAATGTGTCGATATCTCGTCCACTAGATACAATACTCATATTATATAAAAAACTACCAATCAGCATTGAGTATAACTGGTTTGCGATATAAATTAAACCTATTAAAGGAAAATGATTGGAATGGGTAACAGTATAAAAGAGTTAGTAAACCTATGAGGATTGATTAGTATACAAAGTGAGATACAAGTAAAATAACCACCCCGAATTATTATTCATAATAATGGTATGTTACATTACATACTTATATAACAATAAATATATATGTATATATTTACGAATTCTTAGACATTCATAGAATCTCTGAACGAACTAAAGCCTGTGGTTGGCTATACCAAAGTTGAAAATTTATTAATTGACGAGGAGTATAAGATCATTGGATGTAAACTCAAAAAGACACCGTATGGTAATAAAATTGCTCTTTATTTAACGAGTAAAGACGAAGAAAATCTGTGGATATTTCTACTTAAACGTTATGTATCAATATTTTCAACAAAAACCCCGTTTAAGAAATTGACTGAAAATGGAATTTCACATCTTATATATAAAGGAAAAGAGTTGATAGGATATAACAGCTCTTATATTGAATTTCTAGCTAAGAACTAAGTAAAGTAAATAAACACCGCATCGTATAAAAAGGACTACAGTATTGAGTTCATCATCAGTAGATGCTATACAACGATTCTAACAACATCTCTAAAATGTACGCACAGCAAATCGAGGTTTTTTTAAATCAATTTGAGGACATGCTGTTCGAGGATCACCTTCAGAGACTCCAAATTTTGAAAAGTACTCTTGAAGACTTGGAAGACAAGGAGCTCATCTATTCAAAGTATGGATTCCACTATAAGCTTTGCCCTTGGAGTGATGATGACGCAACCGAGCGACCAGATACATGTCAGTGTCATAAGCTACCGATCTTAAAGCAAGAAGCTCTAGACCTAATGCTTAAGTACTATAAATTAAATAAACGATTGTATCGAGCTCCAACCCTAAATAAACTCAGCTAATATAAATAAATTATTTAAGGTCTTTTATTTTTCTTAAAACTTTTCTTAAACATTTTAATTATAAGCTTATCATTATATAAAGAATTTCTTTTACTAAAATTTTTTAGGAAATATTTTAATGAATGGTTTTCGCATTTAAAAAGTCCGTATAGGATGCAATAATGTCCACATGTATTTGAAAAATATCCTTGAAGGGGTTGTTTATTTGACGAATAGGATATAGAATTTTTATTTATGAAACGTAAAAACTCTTTTTTCTGGGGATTTTCTCCATTTGAATCGAAAAATTCTGCTTCACGGTTTTTGTTAAAGTAGAAAGCAATCCAATGAGTGCCAGGTTTAGTAGACGGATCTGTATTTGCTATAAATAGTGCTGGGTAATTCAAAATAGTTTTTGGCAATTTATCTGCCGCAAAAACTCCTTCGAAAACTTTTTTTGTAGCTGGATGCTTTGAAAGAATACTATGAATTTCTAGTGTATTCATTTTATATTTTTAAAGAAGTACTCGAATATTTCTATGCTTGTCAATATCAATCATAGAGTCGTATTCACAGTATACTAAACAAGTTACCGCTTCAGTAAGAGCCTCAGAAAACCGGCCTTCAATTCGAATTGTTCCTTGTGTAAGTAAATTAGAGCAAACAGACGAATTTGAATGATCGGCAGTTAAGTCAAATGCTAATATAAAACTGTTTTTATCGAACATTTCCTTTGTTATTTGTAAACCTCTGTCGTAATGTTTAATTCCACTGGATCTGAATAGCATGTTATATCCTCTAGAGCTTCTACAATTTTCCAAATTAGAGTAATCAAACTCTAAAGCCTGGGAGGGAATTTGAACACCATTTACCAAAAGATTAAAACGTTGAATCTTGAAGTGTTCAAAATGAAATGGGTCCAAGCTCCGATTACCTGAATATGATCGATTTTTAACCATACAAAATGTTAAAAAATTGGGTAACTGTCCAATGACAGCATTATCAATTGATAAAGTATTGTTACCCGGATATATTGTAAAAGATTTTACTTCAACTTTATTGAATGAATATATTGCATTTTTTGTTTGTAAAACATGATGATGTGCTAGCAATATACTAGGATTGACGGTTTTATGGTTCATGAACAGCTGTGGCTCCAAAATTTTTAAATTTGATTCAGTTTCACTCTCCATTAAATAAAATGCAGTTTTTTTAATATTGAAGTTAATGCGTAAGTCCACGTTATTTATAAGAAGCTTGGGTTGATTAAATATATCGCCATGAATCTTACCGAATAACTCAACCTTGTTACTATTTTGAAAAATATTCTTAAGAGTTTTGCTCCCATCCGTATAAACATATTTCCCTTCTAATAATCGTCCAAAATTAGGATAAAAGCCTTGGGTAGCTAAGTGACTTTCTGATGCGTCACCTCCATAGTTTAAAATTGTTTGCAAGTATGATATATAGTGATAATTATTATCATTCTGTGATACTAATATATTATTTAAATAAACTGATGAACTCCTAAATATTGAGTGTAAAATATTATTTACAACCCCGATAGAGTTTCCTTCAATGGAGCTGTTATCACTCTTACGAAGTTGCACAACAAGTCGTAAATATACACTTGATAAGTCACGATAAGTCTCACCATTACCTAAGCAAACCAATTCAATTGAAGATGCACTATCCAACGAAGCAATAGGATTATATGAAACTTCTTCAGTTCTTAGAATTGAACTCTGTGTTGGATGTGTTTCAAACAAGTCCAATTCACCTTTCATACATTCAATATGGGTAGTCATTTTAATTTTGAAAAAATGTCTTTAAAGAATTTTCTATTTGTAGGCTTTGTTTTTTTGGCTTTTAAATGCGTTCGTTTACGTTGTTGCTTTAATGCTAAATGATTCCGACTTTTCCTTGCACGTCTCTTTTTATTCTTTTTACCTGAACCATTTTGGATACGGGTTATTTTATCAATAGCTTTGTTTGAAAGATTTTGCAGTGCTATTTTACTTTGCTCTTGAATAATATTTCTTAGTGGTTTTCGTCCCAACTCATTTATTACAGCCTTCCCAGACTCAGTTGCCTGATTTTTTAAGGCATTGATTCCAGAAAGAAAAAGTGGTTTGATATAATTAAAGAGACCGCTGAAAAAATTACCAATACCACGACCGTGCTGAATAATTCTGGGTGAAACATAAAGGCTTCCTATATGACTTAAACCAGCACCACACTGATTTGAATAATATTGATGATAAGAATTCGCCATGATGGTTAGATTAGTTCTGAATAAATAATTTATTTAGCAGTTTTATTTATAGTATGTCTCTCCTTTTTCTAAAGTGAAGAGTAGCAAAAATCGGAACTGGCGATGATTCAAACGGTACTTTATATCCTCTAGAATCTGTTATAAGTAGGGAAATTTCGTTTAATGTCCAATTTTCAATTGGATAATATTCTATATTATTAAATTGAATAGATTTCTCGTTGCCATCAAAATGTAATACCCGGAGGCATCGGGGTCTCTTACTTCCAACAGATCTGGGTTTAATTATATCAGTGTATATAAATATTAATCCACTTTCTAAGTTATCATACTCTAATTCAACATTTGTATACCTAAATGTCTCACCATTAACTAAACTAATAAACTGTGTTGAACTATAATCGCTTTCTAGTTCATTTACATCGTTTCTATTTGAGGTTGAAAAATATTTATCCATTTCTTTACCAGTTGAAGGTTTATTATATTTATTTAAATATAATTCTGTAACTCCTACTTCCCAATCATCATTAAGTTTTACAGGAATATTTACTATATTTGTAAATGCACATTTAACATTATCAGGAAATACATTTAATGAATCATTACTAAGTAAAGTTACGAAAAACTCTGATAAGTAAATTATTTTGTTTAATATTATTGATATGAAATCCAATCGATTCTATTCTTGCCGTATTGTATTCCTCTTTTTACAGAGCGACTTAATTTTTCCCTAGTAGTTATATATTTTAAGTCTCGTAATCGTTTTTGATCTGTTTTATACTTTTTGAGATTAGTTTTCAACTTACGCTATTTATCGGTAAGTTTTACTCTAGTTGACTTCGCTTTCTTCATAACTTTCAAGTCTTGAAATGAAGTGTCGTGTACCCTTCGTTTATTATCATTTAAATTTAAGCTGTTTGATTTCACTGATTTAAAGTCATCTTCATCATCACTACTCGGTAACTCTGGAAACTCTAGTTTTTCTGGTGCTGGTATTGTTGATTTTGAATCAATTAAATCTGTTTTTAAAGATGAAATTGGGTAATCAATTGAAGCAACTGTTTGCGTTGGAGTTGTTCTTAAAGATGAAATTGGTGATTGGTTGCTGGATTTTATGTTCATAGTTTTTTTTTTTTTTTTTTTTTGATAGTAACACAATTTTTGTCGTATTTGAATCCATTTATTGAAATCACTTATTTTACTATTATTTAAAATTGGTAAAATTTTTTTACTAATTAAGTCGGTTCCTTTTTCATCATTGATTATTTTATGATATTGATTAGGATGATGACTTTACTTAAATTATGTTTATTTTTAAACATGATTCAATATTTTCCCAAAAATCCCTGTAAGCAATGATCCTAACAGAAGTAGTAGAAATCCTCCTTTTTGAATTAAAACTTTTTTCTTTGAATTTTATTTAATTGATTAATTAATTTATTGGGACTGGATAAATAACGCAAGGTCTTCTTATACTTTTGTAGTGCGCTCAGTTGGGCTTTTGAAACTTTATGATTTCCTTGTAATGTGTTCAACACTATTTCAACTAATGTTTTAACCACCTCGCTATCACTATTACTTATTATTGCCTTACGAAGCTTGTTATTGGCTCTTCTGAGAACATACAATACACGTATATGTTTGTTCGCTTTCAACCGCTTTAGACTCTTTTTGCAAACCATTTTCATCTGAATAGCATACTGTGTATTCAGAGTTAAAAATATCTGATCTAAATCTTAGAAGATCATTTATACCTTGGGTAAGATCAATAAGTAAATAACCGTGTGGTTCATCTGTGACTTCCTTATATATTCTGAAGAGCTCAGTAGGATTTTCAGGATAGATTTGTCTAGCTAAACATTTAAATTGTAGTTTGTCTCTGGGATTTTTGAAAGCAATGATATATTTGGTGTTTAAAGAAATATCACGAGTATGAGAAGCCCTATGAAAAATGTTTTGAGTAACTAATATCACTGATAAATTTCTATGATGAGATCCTTTTGTAAAGAGCTCACATACGTTTTTATTAAACGCTCCCATCATTAAGTCGTCTAATATTAAAAGAATAGGTTCATTGAGTTCGTTTTCAATGGTTTCAGGTACACCTTTATAGTATTCGATATTGTTGAAATTTGGTTTAGCAAGCTCTTCACCGTAACCCCAAATAATTCGATTAATTGAAATGTTTAGTAAGTCATTTCGTTTGTTTATTAGATTTTCTAAAAATGTAGTTTTACCCGAGCCCGATGGTCCGCATATTAACATTGTAAAAGGATGTATAAATTGTTTAAACATTTTGAATAGAATAAAAATGTCGCTTTAGTTTTTGATAATTTTTATTTATATGAATATATTTATGATTTTTTCTTATGATCAAGTTTGTTCACACAGTTCTTTTCAACATGAGTATTTGATCCACAATAATTACAATAAATAAGTTGTGTATATCCTTTATTACGAGGATCGTTTCCAAACAATTTCTTAAAAGAATCCATTTTCCTAAGATGTAGTTGCTTGCACGGTTGTATTTAAAATAATTCTTCACACAATTGAGTCGCAGTTACAATAAACGTCATAATTTGAGTTTTCTAAGATTACAAATAATTTAAATAAATTATTTAATGCACATCTAAGTGGTATATTTTTATGAATTCTACAATTAGTGTAAAAATTTGGGTATAGCGCTAAACTTTTTCCTATGTCAACATCAATAATGTTGGTTGATAAATATTTGGTTAAAAATTTTCGCTTAATTTCACCACGAACAATAACAGTAGTAAATTTGTTTAACGGTACAAGTATTTCTCCGAGACTAGTATACGGTATTTCACCCTCTGACCAATCCAGTCCATTTATATTTTGTCGATGGATGCTTTGTTGTCTAAGCGTGTCGTGATCCAAACTAGTTTTTGTTAAAGAATTGGCGTTTATGAAAGCAGGAACAGTAATAGTAATATCACATAAAGATAGGGCGGTTTAAAATGATAAAAGTTTGGTATTACTGTTCCTGCTTTCATAAACGCCAATTCTTTAACAAAAACTTGTTTGTTATTTCCAAGTAGATATTGAAAATCAACTAAAACGCTAGAGTTTCGATCCACTTTGTTCATGATGACTTCAGATTTCGTTATAAACTGAATATGGTACTGCTGCTTATCCCCCTTATATAGCAGTCGATTTGCTATAGCTTCTCAGTTTACTCATTGATTTCAATAGAAATGGACACTCTTCAAGCAAAGCGAAGTAAAAACATTAGAAGAAAGCAGTATCACGAAGTAATTTTCGGTTTTGAATATTATGTAGCTCATAATTTAAAGTTGAAATGCGGTTTATCAACAACTCGGAAATTCACTCCAATGCTTTGGATGCAGCAAAGCAAATATAATTTCGTTGGATTTGAAAAAGATGAGTGGATGCAGTTATTAACATATAAAGAGTATATTCAATTGAAACTAGATCAATACGACTTTTTAATGCCGGATTCTATTATTGATCATCCTAATATACAAACCATTAAATGTAATTTTAGGTTTAGAAAATCTGATAAGCAATACCTTTTAGTAATAAATCAGTATGGTAATAAAATTGAGTTTGATAGTGAGTCTTTCAGATCACTATTAAGATTGAGTATTTTTTTTACATCGTTCTTATGCTGGAACACAATATTAAAGCAACAAGTTATATATCTCTACTATAATGAAATAATTCCTAGATGTGTCGCATTAAAAAAATTTGATATTCAATTGTCTGATTTAGAAGGCTCTTTTGAAAAAAATGTTGAAATAGATTTAACCCGTTTGTGTTTTGAAATTTCAAAAAAAAGTGTAAACAAATAAAAGACGATGTACTTATATATAAGCAAACACTGTCATCTAACAACTCATCTAGGTTAGGTTAGGTTAGGGTGGCGGCTGACACAAGGTCAGCCCACTTAGGCCATCACTGGCCCATTGTGATACCGCAATGGATCTTTTATACCCTCTTACCACAAAGTTAGAAAGACTCCCAGCCTGTTTCTCTTATGAAACCTGCTATTTTCTTCGGGGGGATAGCTGCTAATTCAGCTAGGTTGTGGAGAAAGTATTCTCCTATATACTTTTTCCTGCGCCTGATTAGGGCCACACAGGAGCAGAAGGAGTGCTCTACTGATTCTACTTCTTCCTCGTTTTGGCAACTTCTGCAGAAGTCGTTGTTGGTGACGTTTAGTCGGGATGCGTGGGCTCCTACGAGCCAGTGGCCTGTGATTACTCTAATCACAGCTGAGCACTGTGTGCGGTGAAGACTAAAAAGCATTTTTGTGCGTTTGGCGTCAACGTTAGGCCATGTTTGGCGACTGATGTTGCTGTGTGTGGTATTGTTCCACATTTCTTGTTCAAGGGATCTAAAAACTTCCCTTGTCCTGAGCTTAAAAGTGGCTAGGGGCATACGGAAGTCCTCCTTGTCTGGAAGGAGAACTGTGGTGGTGCCGCGTCTGGCCAGTTCATCGGCTATTTCGTTTCCCTCAATATTTTGGTGCCCTGGCACCCAGACTAGGGAGATAACGAACTGCTGTGCCATCTCTTGAAGAGATTTGCGGCAGTTGTTCACTATCGTCGAGTTTGAAGATAGCGCGCGAAGTGATTTTATTGCTGCCTGACTGTCTGAGTAAATGTTTATTACTCCGTTTATAAGGCTAGAGTGGCGTAGGCAACTAAGAGCCTCGCTTATGGCGAGAATCTCTGCCTGGAAAACGCTGCAGTGGTCCGGAAGGCGGAAATGTATTCTAATACTGAGCTGCTCACAGAAGACTCCTCCTCCAACTCGATTATCGAGTTTGGAGCCGTCTGTGAAGAAATTTATGCAGTCATTTTGTCCAAAGGGACTTGCCGCCCAGGCCTCCCTGGAGGGAAAGACTGTGTTAAACGTTGTAGAAGTGTGTTCTACGGGTATGCAATAATCTGTTAATTGCTTGTTTGCGCCCATTGATAGGATGGATGAGTGCCCATATTGATGGACTGTCCAGCCGTTTGCGTCTCTCAGACGCCGTGCTGTGATGGTGGCGGTTTCTTTTGCCACTAGTAGAATTGGGGATATGCTAGTGATAGCGTTGAGCGCTTCACTAGAGGTTGTTCTAAGAGCTCCTGTCATGCATAGTTGAGCTACTCTCTGCACCTTGTTGAGCGCCTTGAGTTTAGAACTATACAGCAGCGCTGGCCACCAAATGGATACACCATACAGGAGAATGGGTCTAACAATGGCGCTGTATAGCCAGCTAACTACAGGCGGGGACATCCCCCATTTGAGGCCTACTGCCTTTTTACAAGTGAAGAGTGCAATGTTGGCTTTTCGCACTCTATCCGCTATAGTGAGATTCCAGTTCAGTTTCTTGTCTAGTACAAGCCCCAAGTATTTTGCACTGTCGCTAAACTCTAGAACGGAACCGTTTAATTTTGGGGCAGATAACTTTGGGATCTTAGTCCTCCTGGAGAAGAGAATAAGGTCGGTTTTGCTTGGGTTTACGTTTAACCCACTTTCAGATGCCCATCTTGACAGTTTTCTTAACTTAACTGTCATAATGTCACATAGGCTTTTCGGAAATTTTCCCCGCAGCATAACAACAACATCATCCGCATAAGCAACAATCTTGCACCCTCCATCCTCTATGTCACGTAGCAGCGTGTTTACTGCTAGGTTCCATAGAAGCGGAGAGAGTACCCCCCCCTTGAGGAGTACCTCTGCTGACGTGCCTGCACAGAGTAGATGCTCCAAGTGAAGAGGTCACTTTTCTGCTCAGGAGCAGCTGCGTGACTAATCTCACCAACTGAGCATCTACTCCAAGGCTTAGCATAGCATTGGTTATTGCCTTTGAGTCGATGTTATTGAAAGCTCCTTCTATGTCCAAGAAGGCGGCTAGGGTATACACCTTGTTTTGCAGGGATTTTTCTATACTGGATATGACAGAGTGAAGTGCTGTTTCTGTCGATTTGCCTTTACGGTATGCGTGCTGTGATTCAGATAGCAGAGAGGGATTGATTGATGTTCTCAGGTGTAGTCCTATCAATCTTTCCAAGGTTTTTAGAAGGAGGAGGATAGGCTTATTGGCCTGAGATCCTTCGGTGTTGTGTGTGAGGCTTTGCCGGCCTTGGGTATGAAAACTACTTTGGACGTTAGCCAGGAATCGGGGATTCGGCCTAACGCCATAATGTTTGTGAAAATGGCTTTTAGCCAGGGGACAGCGAGATCTTCCCCTTGCTGCAATTGTGCCGGGAATATCTCATCAGGGCCTGGAGATTTATAGGGAGCGAAGCTATTTATAGCCCATTTTATGTTGGATTCAGTCATAATGCTGTCCAATGATCTGACCGGGTGGTATGGTTTTGGGTCGCTTGTCTGGGGACCTAGGGTGTTTCCTGGAAAATGCGTGTCTAGTAATAGCGTCAGTGTTTCTTCGCTAGAAGAGGTCCATGAGTCGTTCTGTTTCTTGAGATAGCCCAGATTCGAGGACGACTTAGAGAGTACTTTTCGTAATCTTGCAGCTTCCGAAGAGGATTCAATTCCCGAACAGAATTTTCTCCAATCCTCTCTTTTTGCCTGCCTTATGAGCTTTTTTAATTGAGCTAGACTGTGCTTATATTCAGACCAATGCTTTTCACAACTTAGTCTTTTTGCTCTGTTGAAGAATTTCCTGCATTCCCCTCTCAGCTTGTCTATTTCTTGATTCCACCAGGGTGGTCTTCACTTGCCTCTCGGCTTGCTGATTGGACAGGATGCTTTATATGCACCGTTACAGGCTTCAGTGAAGACTGTCGTGAGAATAGTGAGATGTTCCTCCGATGGAGGAATCTGCTCTGGTGGAGCTGGAAGGGCTTTAGCCAATCTATTTTTGAAAGCTGTCCAGTTGGTTCTACGGGGGTTTGAGAACGTTACTGGGTCAGGGTTGGGGGTACACAATCTTGTGTCAATATATTTATGGTCAGAGAAGGAGTGTTCTTTCGAAACGCTCCACCCTATAAGCTGGTCATACATACAGTTTGAAATAAGGGTTAGGTCTATGACCTCCTCCCTGTCCTTTATAACAAAAGTGGGGTCGTTACCCCTGTTACATACAAGTAGGTTAGTGGAGAGAAGGTATTCGAAAAGTAACTCACCCCTCTCATTTGTGTTGGTGCTGCCCCACATCTCGTGGTGGGCATTTGCGTCGCATCCGATCAACAGGCCAGTGCCACGATCTTCGCAATCCTTGACGAGCTCTCTCAGTTTGGGTCCATCTTTTCATACGCTAAGTATGCTGACACTACACGTAGCGACCTGTCTTGGAGCTCCAGACTTATCGATGTAGTGTCGGCATCGCTGTAATTAAAGAGCATAAATGCACTGAGGTGCCTTTTAGCTAATATGCAAATGCGGGTTTTACCTTCTCCTTGAGCTCCTTGGGGTGCTGAGTCCACAAATCCTGTTTGATACAACCCAGGGTTCCTGGATCAGCACCAGGTCGGCTTCGTCTCTCGCCAGACGTCCGGATGCTCCGTTTGCGACTGGGCTATTTTTTTAACAAGGGCCCCCAGCCAGGCTGATCATCGGCACGGGTCGCATGACACCTTGATCCAGCCCTTCACCTTAGCCATGATAAGTGATCGCAGAGGCCTGTGGCATAGCTATGGAAAAAGCTCCGCCCCAGACTGCGAATCACAGATCTTAGCTGGTACCGTCCCTAGGGACACTGGAGCACCATTACCAGTCGGCACCCTCGTGGAGGGTTCAGCTATAGGATTTTTGCCAACCAAGAACTCATCTAAGAACAATATAAAATAAAATAAAACACTTCCTAAAATGAGTAAAAGTCAAGTTGTTTATGAGATACATAGGCAAGCACGTAAAAATTTTCCACGTCGAAAATTCGTTCAGAAAAGAATTAATGACACTTGGCAAATAGATTTAGTGGAAATGATCCCATTTAGCAAAGAAAATAGTGGATATAAATATTTGTTAACTGTAATCGATACGTTTTCGAAGTATGCATATGCAGAAGCCGTTAAATCTAAGTCTGCATATGATGTAGTAAATGCTATGAAGGTTGTTTTTAAAACTGCAAAAACTAGCCCTTTAAATATTCATTCAGATCAAGGAAAAGAGTTTTTTAACTCATCATGTACAGAGCTAATGAAATCACATAAAATTAATCATTATCATACATATACACATTTAAAAGCTTCCATATGTGAGCGTTTTAACAGAACCTTGAAAAATCGTATGTACAAGGCTTTTAGTTTACAAGGTCGATATAAATGGATTAATATAATTCCACAGCTAGTTAAAGATTATAATAATTCTTATCATCGAACTATTAAAATGAGACCAAGAGATGTTTGCAAAGAAAATGAAGAGTTTATTTTAAAATCGATTTACAATATCCCCAAAACATTTCCAAAACATAAATTTATTATTGGTGACAAAGTAAGAATATCAAAATTTAAAGGAATATTTATGAAAGCATATGAACCAAGTTGGACACCTGAAATTTTTCAAGTGTACAAAGTTAAATCAACTTACCCAGTTACATATGAACTTGTGGATTATAAAAGTAATCATATCAAAGGTTCATTTTATGAACAGGAGCTTCAAAAGGTTAAAGATGAAAACGCTTTCTTGGTTGAGAAAATAATTAGACGTAAAAAGAATCAAGTCCTGGTAAAATGGCTTGGATTTGATGAAACCCACAATTCTTGGATTAATAAAAAAAGCTTGTTAAAATAATAACAATAATAAAACAATTCAACCATCGTTACATTTTGATTATTTTTTATTACAATAATATACGTTTTTCTTAAAGTATTATACAATATCAATAATCTAAACATTTTTTATACATTATTATTGCTAAGGATATTACTTAGAAAATTAATTATATTATAATGACCATGAGCTAATATTTCAATTTTATTAGGTAATACATATCTTTTATCATCTTTAAAATTAAGAGATATTTTAACTTCTAATACTGTAAAAAGTTGATGCCCTTTACTGCGAATAACCCTCTGTTCTCCGTAAAAAGTTTTATCTTTTCTAATACATTCAATAAAATGATTATATTTTACCTTATTAACTATTGATTTCTTAACTCCTTTAATTTTTTTTATACATAAACTTTCATTTGGTTCTTTATCAACAACATAAGTATATGCCTTTGCTTTTAGCCCCGCAAATTTAATTACAGGTCTTCCACCATTTTCATTTTTCATTAAACCTAATTCTTTATTATTTGCTAAAGTAATATTATATCGATTATTTGGTTTAAAATTAGAAGTATCAAAACGATCCGGATTGCTTTTAATTAATTCATAAAAATCTTATTCTGAAGATATAATAAATGAGTCTGTGTCCATATAAATAATTTTTACTGATGGACATTTAACTTTAAGAAAATTATAATAGTAATCATACATTAACCATTTTGATAATTCTAATACGCTAAATCCTATATATATTGGTTTATCGTACATTACTTTAGTTTTGGTGGACTCTATAGCAGCCAAATCAGAACCAAATATTTCTACACTATGGAAATTATGTCTAGCAATACGCTGTCTAAACCCAGGTGAATTTTGCCTTGATTGATAATGTTTTATCAAAACTATTTCCCGTCTCTTTTCAACGTTCTCCATTGTTTTGCCATAAATTGCATTATTCATTAATTTAAAGAAGTTTTTTTCAAAGTCATTCTGTGCTAATTTTCTATGATTAGTATTTAAATCAATATAAGGCTTCAACCATGAAGATTGATTAAAACTAAGAATTCTGTGAATCTTTTTCAAAACTAACCCATGCTGTAAGCATAATTGCAGTTGTTTTAAATGAATTATATAATTTGTTTTATTTTCTAAATCTGCAATTAGTTTTTGTTGTTTACCTCCTGGCGGTATCTTATTTTCAGGACAGAATGGTAACCAATTATGGTCGTCATGACATTTATCTCGATATACCAGATCAACTTCTAATATATAACCTATTTCCCCTGTGGTGTCAATATCTTTAATATTTAGAATATTTATTTCTTCTAAAGTTAAAAATTTAAAATTAGAGTGTGGAAGTGGTTGACTCATTGCCCATCCGTATAAATTATTGGCGTCAATGTAAGCTAAATAATTTAATGGCTTGCTAGAATCATAATTATTAACATATTTATTATTTGCAAATGAGATTCTCTCACTGCATTGAGTCAACCCTCCTCGAACTCCTCTTTTCAAAAAGTTGTACATTTCCGAATCGCTAATTAGTTCCAATTGTATTTTTGTAAATTTAAGCATGGCATCCCATGATATTGATGGGGCTGTTACGTAATTAATTGGATCTAATTTGTAAATATTAAAGCAGATATTTCTAAACTTCTCAAATACATCTCCTAGAATTAAAACATCACTTTCTTAATATAATTTTAAGTAATCTCTAATAGTAGTGCAATTAAAAGTTTCCCACACTTCTTGGGCAAAATTATAATCTTCTGGGGAACACTCCTCATCATTTAGAGAATTATAAAAATATTCAATGGGTGGAAGCTGCTGTTCATCGAATTTACTAAAACTGTCTACATAATCGTATGGAAATACACCCTTACGCCGCATATATTTTAATTTCTCTTCTTGAAACTTTGTTTTAGTATTTTAAAATCTATATCATCCATATAACTAGCTAATTTTTCAAGACTAGAATTTAAAAACCTATTTGAATCAATAAATCTAATTCTATAACCATTAGAGGCATTTATTGTAATTTTCTGAGTTAATGAAATATATAATTCTTTATTACAGGGTATTGGGCTTAATTCCCCCACTAACTCTGTTATAAATAAATTAATATCGTATTTTGATAAATTATGAAAAACTATTGGAAAAAAGGGATCACTTAATCTATAAAGAGGCTTACAATTTTTATGGATGGTTCCTATATATTTTCCCGTGAATTGGTCATGACACCGGTCCAGGTCGCTTCCATGAACTTCTTTCTCGCAGGCACAGCATTTTCCGTCAAATGGTAATCCTGTATCTATTGTAGGCCTCTTGGGGGTTGCCCAATATCTATAGTACAAGTCCGTGGTCTTCTCTTTAAGGGTTTTACAGAATTTTTGTATACAGTCATCACCTATAAAATATAAAAATAAATTAGTTTATGTAGTTCAGAGGTAAATAAAAATATATATTTTTTTTTTTACCTTCATATGTCCATATTTCATTTTGAGTCGAATCAAATCTATGTACAATATAAAATGATACTGCACATGCTGTATGCTTTTGCATTTTTGTTGTAGCCGATGTATTTGGTGCATTCTGACATGTACTGTAAGTCTCCAAAACAGCTTCAATGTCGGCGTAAATTACGATAGGCGGAGATAATTTTTTATTGTAGGCTTTAAATTGAGTTTTTGTATTTGGCTTTGGATAGAGAGCAGCCACTTTTCCACACTCTTTAATACTGAGAACTGTGTTTGTGGGGGATAACCCCCACAATGTATAACATTGTAAACAGTTTTCACAGAAATAACCACCTCCTTTAGCCTTTGTAGTTTGTGAATAGCACAACCTTTTTATGCTAGTAATATAGGTATAATGCATCATTTCAAGATCATTATTATTTATTCCTAGCATGAATATGATTTGCTTTCACTTCAGTTGATCTAATAGTGGGACCAACGATATTTTTATTATCGCTATCCACTTCGTAAATATTAATGCTAAAGTCCTCATTATTTTTTTCAAATATTTGTATTCCCTTTTTAGTTATTGGAAAATCAATACCTGTAAAATTTAGGTAGTTTCCTTTATAAGTTATTTCATTTGCGGATATATCTTCAATTCTGTAAAAAGATGTTTTAGCCATTTTTTCGCGAGCGTATTTTCTTTGCGTATCATCTCGAAATGTGGTTGCTTCATGTATTTTATATTCCAAGTGTGCCAAAATACACCACTTGAAACAAAAACTGATATTAATAACAGCATTTCTGGCTCTTATTTTTAGTGGAACTTGAATATATCCACTTGCAGGAATGTGTTCCAGTTTAATAATTGTGGTTTCAAAATACATAAAATTTTGAATAGCCCACCCAGAATCTTTTTCTTGAAACTCGCTGCTCAATAATTTGAGGACATCAACAGCTTTATCAAGAATTTCTGTTAATTCATCATCTTGATATGCAGTCATATATGCTGTAACGAAGTGTTTTATTGTTTCGTTTGTTAAACCTTCTTCGGTTTGTTTAATATATGAGCAATATACTCTTAAGTTAAATTTTATAGATCTATAGTCTGCAACACAATTTGAAATGACTTCTATTATATTGTTTTTGCAATCATTATAGAATTCTTGCAAGTCTATAATATCTTTTTTTTGTTTGTTATCCGATATGACTTTACCGGGAATGAAGAAGCAATTGATAATAAAAGGATGTTTTGATTTCCTTGCAATTCTTTTGCTGCTGCATTCTTATGCTTTTCAGTCATAAGATGTTGACGTTCCCTTGTCGATATATATGTCTCACCGCATACCGGACAATTAATTTTAAAATTCAAATTTGCTATTGATGTCACTTTTCTTTTCTTATTTATTGAAGATTCGCTTACAGCTGCTGCCCGTTTGAGAGCCATCGATGATGTTGATGGGATGTTATCCTGAAGCTCCTGAAGACTTCGTCGATTAGTATGAGTAGGAGTAGGCTGTTCCGGTTTTTTTTTCATCAATACGTTGAACGCGTTCCGTGGACCCTCACATCCCGATAAATGAGCATCGAACTCATTTCTTGGAATGTCTTTTTTAAAACACTTTTCACATGTTGACATTTCGCTCGTCGAATTAGAGCCGCACATAAGCAAATGCTCGCTCAGTTCGAGCAGAGTAAACTCCCGACGGCACGAATCGCACTCGAATACGTTTTCCATTTTAGTTTTGGTTCGTTTTGGCTTTGAACACCTTTAGTTGTTTTTAGAAACTGAAAGTCAACTCGTAAGACTAGCAGTTTTTATATCAAATGGTTCGATTTAGCCAAACCCTCCAAAATTAAAGATCACCGCCTATTGGTAGAATAGGGGTGGTTGAATTTACACACCGAATCCCAATATCAGGAAAATAGAAAAGAAAAGAAAAATGAGCGGGATGCACAGCGTCAAGTGCATCGACACCCTCGGTTATTGCATAACGCAGGTAAATGAACAATGGTCTAAGAACTGGTTTTATGAGAGTGTGGGGGGCGCCACAAAGTAGTAGGGATATACGGGAGCGGTGGCCCTAAAACCATTTACGGGGACGGCGGAAAAAACTGCCGCTCCCGTATATCTCTACTACTTTGTGGCGCCCCTATCGGACTTTTTTGGAACTAAAAGTGGTGTGTGTCTAATTCCTTCTTAACTGCTTGATCATCCGGTATGTGTCTAGAATATTATTTTCACCTGGGTTTTATGCTCACCGATCTAGCGGCGTGTTAACATTACTGTTGAACTGGTATGTTAACATGCTATGAACATTTTAATATATTTGAATTTAATAGTGCTGCTGGCCAAATACTGCTGCTGGCTAGATTTAAAATTTTGGATACATATGTATGTTGATTTTGAACTATTACATTATAAATTAAATTAAAGCATTTTTTGAAATATTATATTTTAAATGGATTCTTTAAATAAATTTAATATATATATATATGTGCATTAATTAAGTGGAGAAAAATGTAATAACATTTTATCAATAATTCACTATGTATATGCCTATCCCAATATTATATTTTAATGGATTTATTTATTTATATGGATTTGTTAAATAATAATTTCAATAAGTTCGAATTTTAGTAAATTAGTATATATATTAACTTATTATTAATGTTAGAAATCTCTAAAATAAATATATATTTTCTACCTATTATTTTTCTGTGAGTAATATTTTCGGTACCCTTTTTTTATTTATTTTTTTTTTTTATTTATTTTTATTTATTTCAATAGCAAATTTCTGCTAGTATCACAAATACCTCCACCCAATTTGGAGTAATTTTTAATGATATG
This sequence comes from Drosophila rufa, assembly GCA_018153105.1. NCBI lineage: Eukaryota > Metazoa > Arthropoda > Insecta > Diptera > Drosophilidae > Drosophila > Drosophila rufa. The sequence continues at coordinate 1,402,613 of JAECXS010000135.1, forward strand.
CTCCGACTCACATCAAGTGGGCGGAGGCAAGGATAAATGGGTAATAATATTATTTACATTAAACTCAAGGGACATTTCAACATATAACAAAAAGTACAGATCATTATACGACGAACATAAAACGCGAAAAGGGTCATGAATCTCAAAGTTCGATTTACAAAATTTCAAGGCAATAGGCCGAAAATTACGAGACGGCCTTATAGGTATAGCGAATCGAATTTGGCCAAGAAGGTGAGACGAGTTGATGTGTCCAGTTATCAACTTGTGCAGGAACATCACTCCATGGCAGGTCCGGCGATCCTTAAGCGAGGGCAGGTTCAGTAGGCGCAGTCTGTCAGCGTAGGATGGCAGGTGACGATGAGGTTCCCAGTTTAATCCCCGTAAAGCAAACAAAAGGAACTGTTTCTGTACCGATTCGATAAGGTCCTGATATTTTGCATATTGAGGCGACCATACGCAAGAGCAATATTCCAGAATCGGGCGAACCAGCGAAATATAAAGAAGTTTAGTCGTGTAGGGATCCTCAAACTCCTTCGACCATCGCTTGACAAAAGCAAAAACTCCTTTTGCTTTCCCGACAATGATGCCAATGTGATCGGTGAAGTTTAGATTATGGTTAAATAAGACTCCAAGATCTGTCACCGTATAAATGCGCTCAAGCTCGCACGACCCTATAGAGTAATTAGTCAGGAAAAGATTTCTCCTATAAAAGGACATGAAGCTACACTTAGAGTTGTTTAGGAACAGCAAATTTTGGACGCACCAAGACTGAAGGTTGTCCAAGTCAGACTGCAAAAGTGTATGGGAGTCAGACTGCGTGAGTGGCAAACAAAGTTTAACGTCATCCGCATACATCATTACGTGTGAATGCTGAACTACCTGAGGTAAATCATTTATGAAGAGGCCGAACAGCAGAGGTCCAAGATGGCTCCCTTGAGGAACACCAGAAGTCACAAGGACAAGGTTTGAGAAAGAACCCTTGAAGGCTACCCTCTGCGTTCGGTTCGATAAATAAGTCGAAATCCAATTGATCAGCGTTATTGGGAATCCTAAAAGAATAAGTTTTTTTAACAGTAAATGGTGGTTCACGGAGTCGAAAGCCTTACTGAAGTCTGTAAAAATAACGTCAGTTTGGGCATTCGTTTTAAACGCGTTCCTTATAACAGAAACAAACTCAAGAAGATTTGTAGACGTTGATCTACGTTTCATAAAGCCGTGCTGCGAGGAGGACATTATCGAGCTGCATTGGTGCTGTAACTGAGCAGTAATTAATAACTCAAATAACTTGGGAATCGCACTGAGTTTTGCTATCCCTCGGTAGTTTTCGATGTTAGCTTTACTTCTCTTTTTATGAAGCGGAATGATAAAAGATTCCTTCCAAACGTCAGGAAAAAAGAGTTCTGAAGGGATAATTGAAAAAGTTTTGCCAGAGGTTTACTCAGAGCTTTAGCGCAATTTTTTAACACGCAGCTTGGTACCAGATCTGGACCAGAGGAGAAGGAGGACTTAATAGTTTGAAGATTTTGAAGAACATCATCTTCACTAATCAATGGCATAAAAATACAATTAGAGTGTGGTAGTGAATAAGGATAGCATGAGGTATTGTCAAAACTAACAGACGAATATGTAGATTGGAAGAAATTTGCAAATAAATTTGCAATATCGGACTCATTAGAGGCGGAAATAGTATTGAAATGAAGACAAGATGGAAATTGTTGTGACTTACGTTTTGAATTAACGAACGCATAAAACTGTTTAGGGTTATCCTGAAACTCATTCTTACAGCGAATCAGGTAATTTTTGTAGCATTCGGAATTGTGGGTTAAGAAATTTGAACGAGCAGTTAAATATTTTGAAAGGTCAACTTGCAGCCCTGTTCTCTTATATTTCTTAAAGAGTCTAGACTTATAGTTTTTTAGATAAGAGAGTCTGCGAGAGAACCAGGGAGGCTTATGGAATACGTTGGATGAGGAAAATGAAGGCACATACATCTCAAAAACCGATTCCAGTATCCGGTAAAACCGTTCTACAATGTTAGATGGGCTTTCAGGTGAATCCATAAAGGACCAGTCCACAGAGGATAAGTAAGCATTCATTTCAATGAAATTGGCTTTGCGAAAGCAACGAAACGTTGCTGGCTCGACTTCAGGGCATGGCAATAATGGAGCTGAAGCTTCTAAAATAATTTCAAGTGTGGGATGATAAGCGTCTTCGGGGCTGGAGAGAGGGTCGATTCTAGAGACATGGGCATTAGCAAACTCTGAAGCAAAAATGAGATCTAAAATTTTACTAGAGCAGTTCCTCACAGCGTTTAATTGTCCCAATGAAAGGTCAATAAGACCATGTACCAGATCGTGGGGTACAGTGGGAATAAGAATATTCGATTCAGATGATGGCCGCCAAGAAATGGCAGGCAAATTGAAATCTCCCATAACAATAAGATGGTCATTGTTGCCAAGGGTTGATTGAATACACTGAATTAAAGCTAAATGCTGTTGGTATATGTTGATATCCGACCTAGGTGGAATATATGAACATGAGACGTACACAAAATAATCGTGAACTCTAATTCGGACAGCCACAAACTCTAACATGCACTCCATGCTCATTATGGGAATAGGTTCGGAGACTAAATCGGACTTAACGGCAATAAGGACACCGCCGCCAATACGCGTTGCACGATCACATCTATAGATAACATAGTTTCCAGCAAATAATTCGCAGTCAGAGACAGAGGAGTTGAGCCACGTTTCCGTAAAGGCAATCACATTGGCATCAATGTAAACTACGAACATTCTGGTAGTGAATGGAAAATGAGTCGCTTAGTTTTTTGGAGCACTAAGTGAAGGAGTCTGCGGCCCGCGAACCTGAGGATTCATCTTGTTTACATATTCGTGAACAATAGCATGCTCCGGCCATACAGAAATATCAAGAACCTTATCAAGGAGAACATCAGAAAGTCCAATCTTAAACGAAGATATATCACGTCTTTGCTTAAAACTGAACTTGGAGACAGAAAATTCGGTGCCAGAAACATTCAGTTTGCTACTCAAATGGGTCTTAACATCAGATTCTGAAGCGTCTGGGTTGAGTCTGGAGACAAACACGAACTTTTTCCGGGCAACGCCAGCTAAAGGTGCAGGCTTCCTTGGTGCCACTCCAGATATTGCTGCATTTGAATTCAGAGGTCCAGACGATGGTGCTGAAATAATGACTGTCGGAGGTAATACGGGGTTGGCATAAATAGAGTTTGGAACGTCAGTAAGATCCGCAGTTGAAGCCGATCGGGCGGGTGCATGCGAAGCGTTTTTAGATGCTGCGGCTTGCGACGTTGATGGTTGGGCGTCGTTTACTGGTTCCAAACTAGGAGACATGCTGGACTCAGTTTGTCTCGAGCTTGGGCCAGCGCTTTGTACGATTCCAGATACATATGCAACATCGTCTTCGTCATCGGAGCCGTCAGCTACGGTCAAAACGTTGTTGGTGGTTCCAATTCCCGGGCTGAACAGCAAAAGGGGGGTTGCAGGGTCTGTAACTTGTAAATCATTGTTAATACTTATACACCTCTTTATGTTTGATGAGTCACTTAGCAGCTTCAATGTTTTAAAATGAGATTCCGTCGTCTGGAAACGGCTTAATAAATCCTTGAAACCGGCCGCAAGAGACTGAAACTCTAGGTGAGTCTGCCTCATAAAAGCCCTCATTTCCTTTTTTATATGCATGCAGCTCGGGCACGTCCAATCCAAACCGTCATGAGCTCTGACACGATCCGCAACTCGTGCACCGGTATGCCCCATCTCGGCGCATACAGGGTGTGCAACATTGTCGCAGAGCCAGCAATAGACCGTAGATTGCCGCGCGGTAAATTTGCGGCCATTCGTGCAAGTAGGGAAGCAGCAGGTACTCATTTTTCTTGTGTGCAGAAAAATGCAAATCAAATAAATGCAATGGCAGCACAAGCGCAAGATATTGATTAATAATTAAAGAAATTATTTTAAATATTTTGCGGATTAGAACCGAACAAAACAAAAAAGCAGAGAGCGCGACTAAAAGCTTTTGTCCAAGCTCAGAGAAATTACAAGAGCGTGTAGTTGTTCGGCAACAACAACAACCACACGGTACGGTATTAAGCGGTAAACGCAATGCTCAGCAGCAACAACAACCACACGGTGCAATTTTAAGCGGTAAACGCTGTGCTCAAGAAGAACTGGGCAGCAAAGCGTAATACGAAAGTTATTAAAACTGAGAATAGATTTGCGTGTTTAAAGTCACTGTCTTTGATTAACACGAATCAATTATTTCCGAATGACACAGATCACGGAATCACTGACCGATTGCCAAAAATTTGGGCTTAATAGAATAGATTTTCACTGAGAAAACTTTGTATGAAGGTAGAGCGATAAGAGGCACGTCCAACAGCGACAAGTGTAACAGCGAAAATGATGAGAAACTGAGAAACTGGTTTCAGTTACCTTTGCAAGGACTCTTTTTTTATTACCTTTTACTTGAGCAGGTGAGAGTAACAGGTGAAAGGATGCTGTTTTTTGTGTGTTCAGTTTATTGTTGTTGTGATTTTTCTGTAACGGCTGCATGTACAGTCGATTCCGTATATATAGGCTACTTCCGTATAGATTGATGGTTCGTCCTCAAGAAAACAATTTTTTCTTAAGATGTGGTAAACTGTTTCATCAGTACATCGTTGATATGTATGCCAAAATAGAAACTGATCGTCATAATTTTATTCGTTTTAACCAAGCAAAATGAAGATCTGAAGAATATATTCATTTGCAAGATGCGATAGCGAATGATGCTAATGTTAATGCATCGGACGTTTAACTATATTGCCTTCATCTTATATAAGTAGCCCACGGCATATGAACGAATATGCACAGGACGTCATGTCTTATGTACGAAAATATGGTCGACCGGATCTGTTTATTACATTTTTATGTGGGATACCATCAAAAACAATTTAATTGAAGGACAGTCGACAACTGATCGTCATGACATTACAGCACGTGTTTTTCGAAAAAAATTGGAAGCACTTATGGATTTAATTGTAATATTATGTTTATTTGGAGAGGTACGTTGCCATATGTACTCCATCGAATGGCAAAAAAGGGGATTGCCGCACGCACACATATTAATTTGGCTGGTACATAAAATAACTCCGGATCAAATCGATAACGTCATATCGGCTGAAATTTCTGATCAAACTGTTGATCCTGAGTTATTTCACGTTGTCGTTAAAACATGATACATGGTCCGAGCATTCAACTAAATATGAATTCACCATGTATGATTGATGTAAAGTGTTCGAAGCGATACCCAAGGCAATTGACTTCAGAAACCAAACTGGCAATGGCGGATATCCGTTGTATCGACGCAGATCAGCTAATAATAATGGCAAAACGGCAACCATTAGAATTCGTGGCCAGGACGTTAAAGTTGATAATCGTTGGGTGGTTCCGTATTGTCCATTATTTTCGAAAATATTTAATGCTCATATAAATGTGGAGTACTGTAATTCAGTAAAATCCATTAAATATATTTGCAAGTATGTAAATAAAGGAAGCGATATGGCTGTTTTTGGTGTTGCTGCTGATAATAAACATAATGAAATTACTCAGTATCAAATGGGGCGCTATATTAGTAGTAATGAAGCAGTCTGCAGGATTATGTCGTTTCCAGTAAACAAAAGGCATCCAGTAAATTATGCGAAACTGATGATTTGCGACAAAATTGTTATATTCTGAAGTGCCGGAATGTGTCTTCGAAAAAATTTCAAAGACGTAAACGAGGAACACCATTCGATGCGCATCCAGGCATTTTTCAAACAGATGCATTTGGAAGAATATATACTGTACCTCCTAACAATGCCGAGTGTTTTTATTTGCGATTGTTATTAGTTAACGTCACTGGTCCAAAATCATTTCAAAAATTAAGAACAGTCAACGGTTAATTGTGTCAAACATATCTTGAAGCATGTCAACTCTTGCATTTATTGGAGGATGATGCACATTGGGATTTAACACTTTATAATGCATATATTTCAGCTCATCCACAACAAATACGAATGCTATTTGCCATTATAATATCAACATGTATGCCATCAAATCCACTTGAATTATGGAACAAATAAAAAGGTTATATTGCAGAAGATATTTTAATTCGTATGCGTAATTATGAAAGAGATCCCAATTAGTTGATTACCTTGGAAATGTACAAGCTTTGATATTAATTGAAGATATGTGTCTAACGATTGCAGATAAAGAATTAGGACAATTGGGTAGACCGCACCAAATCGTGAGATGAATGATTTGTTTGATCGTGAATTGCAAAGTGAACAGGAATTTAATTCTAATGACTTGCGTTTATTTGTACAATCGAATCTAACCAAATTGAATATTCAGCAAAAACATGTATATGACACAGTCATACAAGCCGTTTCCAATAATGCAGGTGGATTATATGTCTTGGATGCACCTGGTGGTACAGACAAAACGTTCGTTATATCATTAATTTTAGCGACTATTCGATCGGAACTGAAAATTGCATTGGCACTTGCATTTTCGGGAATTGCTGCTACATTATTAGAAGGTGGTTGGACCGCACACTCGGCATTAAAATTGCCATTGAATGTACAGGTGATTGAAACTCCGACTTGCAATATTTCGAGAATTTCCGCTATGGCCAAAGTTTTGCGAGTAACGTCAATTATTTTATGGGATGAGTGTACAATAGCGAATAAAAAATTACTAGAAGCATTTAATCGATCAATGCAAGATTTACGTGGTAATCAACATCTTTTTGGTGGTGCTTTGATATTACTGTCAAGGGATTTTCGTTAAACATTGCCGGTCATTCCTAGATCAACGCCTGCTGATAAAATAAATAACTGTTTGAAGTCATCAGTTCTTTGGAGATATGTACACAAACTGATCCAGTTGCCCATGAGTTTTCAAAACAATTGAATATGTTTTTCCCAATATTACAAAATTACAGAAATTATGATTGGTTGAGAGAACGCGCCATTTAAGCACGAAAGAACATTCATATCAATGCCATTAATTTTCAAATTCAAGCGAAACTGCCAAATGTAGTCACGACATATAAATCAATTGACAGTGTTCTGAATCAAGATGATGCAACAAATTTTCCAGTTGAATTTATAAATTCATTGGAACCGGGTGGTATGCCACCGCATTACTTTATTCTGAAAGTTGGTTCTTTAATTATATTATTGTGAAAAATTAATCCACCAAAACTGTGTTATGGCACCAGATTGGCAGTGAAAAAGTTATTGCCAAATTTGATTGAAGCTAGATAAATCAAAAGGAGAAGTTTGCTTTATACCACGTATCCCTATGATTTCAACTCATATGCCATTTGAGTTCAAAGTTTTATTTATTTCATAAAGCAAACTAAAAAGTTTTAGACTCTACCTTAAAATTCCAACCTTATTGCCTAATAATTCCTAATTTTATCATCTGACTTTAGTACTATTTTTAGAAAACTTCCACACATGCCTATTTATTTATTCTATCTATTAACTTAATCGAAAATCACGAGCATATCACATTTAGCGTTTTTTATAGATTTCGTGGGCGGAAGTAGGTGTGAAAAATGTTATAACAAACTTGATCTGCGTATAACAGATAAATGTTATTATATAAACATCAAATTGAAATATATCGTTAACGGAAGATCCAACAGAATATATCCACCTATTTATATGATTAACTCTTTAATACCTTTCAGTTGATTTATAATGCTTACCTATCCGAGGACCTCAACTTGCTTCATAGCGATCTTGCGGTGGGTAAGTTGGCAACATATATGTACATACATATATCAACGGAAAGGTATTGAAGAGTAGAACATATGTATAGAGCGATGCATTCTGTATGATTTTCCGTTTAAGATTTTCCAATTTGATTTTTACTTTTGATTTTTATAATAAAATAACTCATATCTCAATTTTTGAAATAAATATGAAAAATTACTTTTATTTTTGATTTGTAAATAAACATCAAATATAATAATTATATTTTAATTGTTATTTTTTAAATCAATTTTTATAATTGATTTGTACAATAAAAATTAAAAAATTAACTTTGATTTTTTGATTAACTTTTATTTTTTGATTTTTATAATAAAACTTATAATAATTATGGTCCCTGCTTTTGATTCATGCAATTGGCTTAGATATGGTAGTTTTCAGAAACATTGGTTACTCTTTACTTTTTGTCTTTGGCTTTAATTATGTCACACAAGCGTTCTCTTGGAGCGAACACAATCCAATGTCGACCAAGCTGCGATGGATTTGGAGTTAAAGCTCTACAACCGTGATGCACAAGCTTATTCCCACGCATCACATTTATTTTTGTAAAATCCCACAGCATCGGCTTTGTGTGAGCCCATCCCACAGGTAAGGTTTTCGATCCCACGGCGCTATACACAAACAACTTTGCACATTCCTCTTTGTGTCGCCGTCCTATACTGAAAAAACCGAGCTCGCCAACAACAATTTCATTACGTTTTTTTTTCTCGTCGCTAATACCAACGTAATTTGGTCTTGTTTCTACACTGAACATCTTTTTCTTCTTTATGATTGATTCATGAGCATTCTTTAAGGAATCGGTAAATTATGCGATGAATTGGCAAGTGCCTTTCTCTCAGTGTACATCTTGAAATAACGCAAACGGTTTCTTACAAGTGTGCATTTATTTATTATACCCTAGGAGATATTATAATTTTGCCATGATATTTGCAACGCAGTGAAGGAGGCATCTCCGACCCCATAAAGTATATATATTCTTGATCAGCATCACCAGCCCAGTCGCTTTAGCCATGTCCGTCTGTCCGTCCGTATGAAACAACAGATCTAAATTTGGTGACAACATTAGAATCTGTTGCACGCAGATCAAGTTTGTTTTAAAATTTGGCCACGCCTACTTGCGCCCTCAAAAGTCATAAAAAACGTTTAACGAGCTATACTCGTTATATTAGGGATAAAGTTAATTAATACAATAAATGAATAAAATAGAGCGGACGTTTCCTGAAAATTTCAGTAAAATCGGATGATAAATATGGCGCCAGCTGCAGAAGAAATGACAAAAGAATATAGCAAGAAATGATAAAAAATAACATAATTCATTTTTTGACGCCGATCAAGCGGGTTTTTATGTTTTCCTCTAAAATGTATCATTCATATTTAAGTATGACATTAAATTGTTAAGGTCGGGAGCTAATACGAGAGGCGATTTATTTTAAAAAGTATCGAAGTAGACTATTATAATAACTATATGTGCAATGTTAAATTGCCTTTTAGTGTGAAGTGCAAACGTATAGGTACCGGGTATCTCACAGTCGAGCACAGTCGGCTGTAGCTTTCTTACTTTTCTTTGACAATTCAACTATATTCATGTTAACTTTTTACACGTTAATGTCAAATACACTCTTATTCCATTTATTTACAATAAACTTGTAATGTAAACTTATGTCAACAAATGCATAGGTAGAAACCCATTAAAAGGGGGGCATTGTTACGAATGGAAGAAAATAACATAACTTTTGACTGACGACTCATCACAAAATGGGATCGTATTGCATGGCCCGCGACGATCCAAAGGTGCATGAAGTTTGCGAATATGCAGGGAAAACGGCCAAAACACAGCCCGATCGTTTTACGATCAAGCATGGATCCGCTTGTGGACAGTGTAGACAGAAAGACAGACAGACTAACGATATCCATTATTTTTCAGGCCGTGTGTTGAAGTGGAATACCTATACGGTTTCGACTGTGGCTGGTCCGATCCATATACGTTGCTTCTGTTTCTCCATACATAAGAACAATTTCAGCAGAAGATTCCAGCATAACAAAACATTACCTTATACATATCATATAAAATCCCACTCATAAGTAAGTATATATTTGTAAGTTAGAGAAAAGCAAATTACCCGATACCAAATGAACACTAGAAATATAACTAAAACAAACATTAAACCACCCATTATAGAAAGAGAAACTTCGGAAACACATCAATTTATTACACGATCACAAGCCAATTCTCCCACAATGAATTTCTCTAACTCTTTGGCACTTCAAGATAATCCAGTTTCTAGCCCAACATATATATTTTCGTCCTTACGTATTCCGGACGCAATTAAATTCTTACTTGACTATGACGGCGACTCAAAGAAACTTAATGCACTTAATGAAAATGTCGAAATTAGAGGTTCTGTCAGACGACGTATGGAAAATTTTTACTGAGATCTATAAGAAGCAAAATAGTGGGAAAAGCTAATGACGCCCTAACGGCATCGGAAGCTGGACTTAATTGGAACGAGATAAAATAAGCCTTAATTATACACTGCTCAGACAAAAGAGAATTACATGGGCTCGTTCAAAAGCAATTGTCAGTGCAGAAGCTCTTTGACCAAATTACCGAAATACTCGTAAAGTCAGCATTAATTATTATTATTATTATTATTACAGATAGAGAAGTTTACAAACTAGACTAACTTTGTTGGTAAAGCGCTGGCAGCAAGGCCTTCGGCTTTTAAGGTTAATGAAATTAGGTCTATTAGTTAAGTTACATATTGTTTGTTGTATTTAGGCTACTTAGTTGGTAAATTTGATTTATGTACATTTTGGGTATTTTTAAATTTTGTGGTATAGGTTTGTAGTTTTTAAGAAAATTAAGATTTTTCTAAATTATCAGGGTTGAGTTCGTTAAGGAGATTTAATGGGTTTGAATTTTTGAAGATAGATAGTTTAGTAGGGAGGAGTGATGGGCATGAATTTAATAGGTGGGGTATGGTATTGTCGCCTTGGCAGAAGGGGCAGGGTGAGGTTTGGTTTTGATTGAAGTAGTGCTCGTGTGTAAGTTTTGTGTGGCCTAGTCTAAGGCGTATTATTTTAATTTGATCGAGTCTGCTCGATTTGGGAAGGAAGGATCTGCAATAATTGTCGATGTTTGAATTGTCTTTGTTAATGTTTTTGTACCATTGATTGCAGTGCTCTATGTTTAGTTTGTTTCTTGTTAGGAATTCTAGTTTTAAGTGTCTGTTTATGTCTGTTAAATTAATGTTTGGGGTGTATATGAGGGGCATATTGCTTGTCGATTTTGCTGTTTGGTCGGCTGGCTCGTTGCCTGCTATGCCTACATGACCAGGGATCCACAATATTTTAATTTTTGGGGCTAGTTTTGTGAGAAGTGATCTGATTTTGTAGGAGTAAAAATTGTGGTTGTTTGTGTTTCTTATGGCATCAATTGCTGAGAGAGAGTCAGAGCAGATCATGAACTTTCCCCTTGTGCTTTTGACTTGGTCGATCGCTACTAATATGGCTATTATTTCTGCGGAGAGTACTGATGAGTATGGGGGTAGGATACCATATTTAATAATATAAGTATCTGTTGTGATTGCGTATGATATAGTGGAGTTCATTTTTGATCCGTCCGTAAATATGAATTTGTGTGTTTTATGGCTGTCTTTGGTATGTTCGTATAGGTTCCTGTATGTATCTGGCGGTGTGGTTTGTTTCTTGTGCGCTCTAAATGTTGTGTCTATGAGGTTTGGGAGATCCCAAGGTGGCTGGTATTTGTGTAGTTTAACTGGTTCGTAGGGTAGGTTTAGTGTTTGACAAAGGTTTATTGTGCGGTCTATGGTTGACGGGTTCTTTTTCGATTTTCTTTGTTTGACAAGTTTGTGTATTGGTGTATCTTTGGAAAATATAAGGTTTTTTGTGAGTTTGGCTGTTTGAAGGTCTCGTTTTTGCTCTAATGGGAGGATGTTGGCTTCGTATAGCAAGTTATTTATGGGCGTGGTTCGGTAGGCGCCAAGGGCTAGACGGATTGCAGTGTTAAAGGGTGTTTTTAATTTATTTAGCACGCTTTTCGGAGCCTGTCCGTATAGAAACAGGCCATATTCCATTTTTGCTATGACTGTTGCTTTCGCGACGTGGAGTAGAGTTTGTGTGTTGCAATTGAATTTGAGGTTGGAGAGGCATTTTATGATATTCAATTTTTGGTGTAGTGATGGAAGAAGTGATTTTATGTGTGTGTCCCATTTGTATTTACTGTTTATGGTTATTCCTAAGATTTTGAGTGCTGTTACTTGTTGTATTGGTGTATTGCTACAGCTTATGGTGCTAGTGCAATTGTGTTTTTGGCAAATATGGAGGTGTTGGCATTTTGCTAAGGATAGAGATGCCCCTGAGTGTGAGCACCAGCTGCTTATGTCGTGTAATAAGTTGTCTAGGTTGAAATTAAGGTTTTTGTTGTTTCTGAAATTTATTATGAGAAAAAAATCATCGGCGTATGCGTTAAATTTAATTTCTCTGTGTAAAGATATTACGTTTGAGAGCTTATTGTATGCGATGAGAAATAGGATTACCGATATAGGTGATCCTTGTGGGATACCATTGGATAATGGGAGTGAATTTGACATGTGCGGACCGACTCTGACAATTATTTTACGTTTGAGCATGAAATTTTTTATATAATTAATTATCTGACTCTGACAATTATTTTACGTTTGAGCATGAAATTTTTTATATAATTAATTATTTTTGGGCCTGTTTTCCATTCCTGGAGTTGATCAATTATAGTGTGCACACCTACTCGATCAAAGGCTCTTGAAAAGTCAAGAGTGACGAGGGAGGTGTGCCTCTTTGACTTCGTTATAAGATGGTCTACGTATAGGAGACTATCCGAAGTCGATTTGCCTTTTTTAAAGCCAAATTGGTTTGAATTTAAAAGTTTGTTGTGGGTCACAAACCACCATAGTCTTTTCGCTATTATTTTGTCTAGTGTTTTTGCTAGACAGCAGTTGAGGGAAATGGGTCTGTACGAAGAGATGTTTGTTTTGTCAGTTTTTGGTTTAAGTATAGGTATGACTAAGCTTATTTTGTAGGCTTGAGGTATGTGGCTGTCGAAAATTTGGTTAAAGAGGTTTTTTATTCTGTTTTTTGTGGTAAGGGAGCTGTTGCGTATCATTTCGTAAGAAATTCTGTTTAATCCTGGAGTGGATCCTTTAAGTGTTTGTAGTGCTGCGATTAATTCAAGGTGAGTTATGTTTTCCTCGATGGTTTTGGCTGTTGAGGCCGGTGTATAATTGGTTGTGTTGATTTTATATTTGTTATTTCGGAATCCGTCTGAGAAGTTTAGGTCGCTTGAGAGCTCTGAGAAGTGTTGCGAAAGGGAGTTGGCTATTTCGAGAGTATCTGTTATTGTTGTGTTGTTTTTGGGATTAAGTATGGCGTGAATTTGTTTGCTTGGGTTAAGACCGCAGAAGCGCCTTATGTTGCTCCATATTTTTGATGGAGGTGTTTCTGGTTGTATGGTGGATGTAAAGGAGCTGGAAGCTTCGCTTTTTCTTTTTTAATTTCGAACCTGTACTTGGCGTTAAGCGTCTGTAGTTTATAACATTTGTAAGGTTGATGTTGTGATTAAGTGCTTTCCAAGCTAATTGTTTTTCTTTTTTTAACAGTGCTAGTTTTTTGTTCCACCAGGGAACCTTGTAGGGTTTTGTATTTACGTATTTATGATTTTGTTAAGTTGTGCGGCTTCTTTGTTGACGTTTAGTGAAGTGGGGAATATTTCGTTATTTTTGTGTGTGAGAGTCTCATATTGCTCCCAGTTGGCTTTTTTTAATATAAAAAATGGTTTTGCAAATTTGTTTATCGTGTTTGGAGGGAATAGAGAGATAACTATCGGAAAATGGTCGCTGCCGTGGAGATCATTAAGTATTTCCCACTTGGCGTGTGGGGCAAGTGTTGCTGAGCAAAGTGAAAGGTCGATATGCGTGTATGTGTTGTGTGTTGAGAAGTGTGTGGGGGATTTGTCATTTAGTAAGATTAGCTGTGTGTTGTCAATAAATTGTTGTATTGTTTTACCTCGAGAATTAGTTTTCGGGGAACCCCAGGCGGGGTGCCATCCGTTAAAGTCTCCTAGAATTAGTGATGGTGTTTGGTTATTGTACAAAGTGTCTTTAAGCATTTGGTTTGTGACGGTTCTGTTTGGGGCAATGTATGTCGTCTTTATGTGCATGTTCTTCTTGGATTTTATGTGTATTGCTAGAGCTTCAAGGTCGTTTGGAATGTTTACTATAGAATATTGAATTGACTTGTATACTAATAGCGCTACGCCGCCAAATCTGTTGGAGGGTAGGTTTGTTAGTAGTGTGTAATTTATTGGAGTTGGTATATTGTTAGTGTATTGTATGTGTGTTTCTTGAAGTGTAATGATATGCGGAGAGTATTTTTTAATCAGGATTAGGAGATTATTATAGTTATTTGTATATCCTTGAATATTCCATTGAATTAAAATTAGTGGCATTCTGGTAGTGTAAGAAGTTCTGAGGTTGAACCTTAAAGTTGGGGAGATCTGTGCCTTTTAAACCGATTCGCTGTCACTGTTAGTGTTGTGTTTGTTTTTGTTAGAGGATTTGGCTTTAGATTTTGTTGGTTTGAAGTTAGTACACAGAGGGTTTGACTTATCTTTAGGGAAAATTTTTAGTTTAAGGTCCTTTTTGAGTTGAGATCCGTATGAGGTTGTTATTCTGGTGGGGTTCATGTTGTCCGTTTCCATGGCTTCGGTGTCGTCTTGGTCGTGTTGGTTGTGGTTTTTGTGAATTTTTTCCAGTGCCGGTGTTGTTTTGATTGATGCAGATGAGGTTGAAGGTGTGTTTGCTTGGTTGTGATCGCAGGATGTGGATGTAGTTTGTGGATTTGAAGATGTTGATGTGAGCGTATTTGAAGATCGGGTTCTTATTGTGCTTGTGGTGTTTGTAAGTGTGTTTGCATAAGAGTTTCTTGTTTTGTATCCGTGTCGCTCAGAGTATATACCCAGAGCAGTTCTATGATCGACTTTTTCGGTGGTTTTTATGGCAGTGAGTTCTTGTTGTTTGAGGAATGTGGGGCATTTGCGGTCCAAAGGGCTGTGTTGGGGGTCAATTTCAGGATTGTTTACGCAATTTAGGCATTTTTTGTCGTTTTTGCAGAGTTGTCCTTCGCTGGTGTGTTTTTCATCTGAGCAGTTTAAACATTTTTCGGTGCTCTTGCATATGGGTGCAGGGTGTCCGAAGCGGAGGCACTTCCTGCAACGCAGTGGGAGAGGGATGTAGTTGCTTACGCGAACAGATTCATAGCCGACTCGCAGTATTTCAGGGAGTTGATGGGTTTCAAATGTAATTATTATGAGTCCGGTTTCTGTTAGGTTGTTGTTGTTGGTGTTGTTGTTTGTGTTGTTGTTGGAGGTGTTGTTGTTGTTGTTGGTGTTGCTGTAGTTGTTGGTGTTGGTGTTATTGTTGGTGTTTTTTTTACTTCAATTACTTTCTGTGGTTTTAGTTCTCGGAGGATTGTTTCTTCGTCTATGTATCTAAGGTCATTACAGTAGATAACGCCTTTTGAAAAATTAAGTGTCTTGTGTTCGGTTGCTGTTATTTCCATGTCTGCGATTTTGGTAAGTTTTAGAAGTTTTGTGGCTTGTGTGTTGTTTTTTGTTTTTATCAAAAGTCCGCCGTCTCTGGTTTTTTTCACAGAATCAACTCTTCCTCCGCAGGCAAAGTCCACAGATTTCTCAATGATGAAAGGTGAAACGGTTTTAAATGAGGATTCATTTTTACTTTTAATAACAATAAATTTAGGTTCTCCTAGTTAATACGATCTCGTAGTGTATTTTGCTATGTCTGGTGGCTCGTGCATGGTTGGTTGTAAAGGGCTTGCGCCCGAGTGGTAAGAAATGGTGTGTTTTTTGTTGTTGTCTTTTTTTTGTTTTGTTTTGTGCTTGATATTTGTTTTTCAGATTTTTCTGATAAGCTCAATGGGTTTTTTGCAAACGCGGGATCGATGCTGTTCTAATACGACTTGTCTCTTCGGAGGTTGAAGTGGTGAAGTCAGCATTAATTAAATACACGGACGCTAAAGAAACTGACCCGAATATTGTAATAACAAAGATATACATATTTGCAGGAAGCTGCCTCAAAACATTTCTATCGGCCATTAAAGGACAACAAGGCGCCACAATTAGGGCCATAAAACCGACGAAACTTCAAGAAGCTTATGAATCGGCTATTCAAGAAAGAAATGCACGGAAGTAACCAAAATCAGGAGAATAGTCTTACCAGACACGTAAATGACCTATGTCCGAAGGACAAAAAAGGAACAGAATAAATACTATCGATGAAATTCGACGAGAAAATATTTCAACCCTAACAGAAACTACGATAACCGTTACTCACCTTACAACTACTATAATGATGGTAGAATACAAGGTAATAACCCCAGACCAGAAATCATGACCAACCCAGGGGTCCCACGTCAAGGTGGCAATAGGTTTAGGTATAATATAAATAACAATCAAACATTGGAAAGGACACAAAAGGTACACAATATTGATGAGGATGCAAATTTTACTGAAAAAGCCTCAGCTCCCAGACAGGATACATAAACAAAGAGGAGCATGGTTCGACTCTACCATATATTTGAATATCTCATTCAAAATCCAAGGAGGCACTTCGTCTTCTGATAAACACCGGCGCCTCTATTTCGTTTATTGATCCATCATTAATATCAGAAAATTATCAGATAGATCTTAACATCCCTGTAATTATAAAGACAGTGCTAAGCATTCATGATATAAAGAAAAAAACGTTCATTCAACTTTTCGAAGAGTTCAACGATAATCGAAAATTTCAATTAATGCTGATTCACTTTCACGAATATTTCTATGGACTAATCAGAATAGATATTTTAAAACAAGTGGAAGCTATTGTTAATATTTCAAAGCTCATTTTACAAACAGAGAACTTTGATATAGCAATACATCAAAAACTGCACAAAATCGACGAAGAATCAAAAACATTTGTTCGATTATCAGTAAATATTCCCAATGGAATATTTATCTGCGAACACATACAGATTAATAAAAATCTAAATCACAGGAGGGTTGTACAAAGCAGAAAATGGACATAGCTTAATGGAAGTAGTAAATTATTCGGAAGAGAAGCAAAAAAACTATTTTTAGATGTTGCAGAATTCATTGAATCCGAATACCTAGAATCAAAATCCGTACAAAACTCAAGTACAACATTCAAGGACGACACAAATGAGAGCTTTTAAAGAAAGATGCATGCTAAAAACCCTTTGCAACAAGTTAACATGATTCATTCACAAATTTAGTTAAACACAAAATTAAAATGACCTTCGAAATTCCAATATACACAAAACCTTTTAGATACAGTCGACTTGAATCGCAAAAAATTAAAAGACATCTAAACAAATTATTAGAGCAAAATATTATCAAAAACAGCCACAGTCCCTGAACCGCTCCAGTATTTTTGGTAAAAAAAATGGACGCATCAAACAATCAAAAATGGAGATTTGTGGTAGATAATAGGAAATTCAATAAAAAAAACTATTAAGGTCAAGTACCCAATGCCTAATATCAACGAAGTCTTGGATAAGATCGGTAGAGCAAAATATTTTACTGCACTGACCTAACTAGCGGGTACCATGAGGTGGATATGGAACCCACAGAAACTGCAAAGACGGCATTTTCAGCAGAAGAGGGACACTTCGAATTCATTCAAAGAGTGATGGACAATGTACTAGCAGATCTCATCGGAAAGTGTTGTTTGGTCTATTTAGACGCCAAAATCGTTTTTTCAACTTCGTTACAGGAACACAATACCCATTTATACGGCTATGATACAGGGCACAAGTTTTCATTAATTAGCTACTTCATTAGAACCTTGAAAGAGACAACTATATGTATTTTTTGGTTCGTATTTTTTTCGTAATGCGACTACGGTCAGACTAATTTAAAAGGTAAACAATAACAATGGCCAGAATTCGCAGAACATAATTATCAATTTCTGAAGTCCTCGTGCAAACACTCCTCCAGAAATTAATATGAAAGCCCTTACACTGATTATTACACCCGCTCGTGTACATAGATTTAGTTAATTCATAATAATTACACAATTTCACGGCGGAAAACCCATTACACCCAAAACTTATTTATTTTGTGTATTTATCTTGCTTTTGTGCAGTATAGTTGCTGAAAATTATGGCAAGCCTTCAGCAAAAACCAATATATTCTGTGAGACCGTTTTGTCTAATGAGACATTAATATACTTTTTAGATATAATTTAATGAATTACAGACGGTATATTCTATCGAACTCATTTTTTTGTCTGGTATTTTTTCAATGACCTATCGGGTTTGTCAAATAATGAGCAATTTAATGTATTAAATCTCTTATTGAAAGTGCCGTATAGTCGTCTTGCTCGCACTTAGGCAAAACCCTATGGCTGCTGTCAATCTTCTAATTAATGAGCCAATTAATGAAGTTTTTAATACAGTGTCATGATGCTATTAGAAAAACTTTTTGAAAAATTATTCAAGGCTAGGTTCAAATTACATCCAGATAAATCAGAGTTTCTTAGAAAAGAAATTGAATATCTAGGACACATCGTATCAGACGAGGATGTTCAGCCAAATTCAAAGAACTTTAAAACCATAAAATCTTTCTCAATCCCTAAAAATAGGAACAAATTAAATCCTTTCTCAGTTTATGGGGTTATATCGATAATTATAATTTATTCAAGACTTTGCAAAGATCACAAAACCCCTGACACAAATACTCAGTTTATGGGGTTATTATCGATAATTATAATTAATTATTTAATGACCCAATATTTCCCTACCAAGATTTAAAAAAACCATATATATTAGGGACCGTAATCGTTATAAGTTTTAAAATACAAATTACATCATTTTGCATTTTAACTTTTTAAGTTATCGATAATAATTATTTTAAAGTGATTTTTTAAAGATATTATTTCATATCACTGAAAAAAGGATCGCAAGGCAACAACACACGCTAAAAATTTGTCCTCGAAAACTAATTCTTCTTGTAATTAAATAATTAATTATTCATGATTTTTATTTATTCCGCTCAAAATAAAACTCAACTGTAAGTTCCCCAATCTCTGCTTACGATTTCGCTGATATTATTTCATATCCTTAAGAGAGGGTAACAAGGCAACAACATACGATACAAATTTTTGATAAAAAACGTATACATTAAAAAAAAAAACATTATTTAATTAAAAATTAAAATTATTATTGGCCTCGAGCCGGTAAACGCACTAATATTATTGGGAAGGGTCGCTAAAACCCTCAACATTATTAAAAATTATAATATTTTTATACCCTTGCAGAGGGTATAATAATTTTGCCATGATATTTGCAACGCAGTGAAGGAGGCATCTCCGACCCCATAAAGTATATATATTCTTGCTCAGCATCACCAGCCGAGTCGATTTAGCCATGTCCGTCTGTCCGTCTGTCTGTCCGTGTGAAACAACAGATCTCAGAGACTATAAGAGCTATAGGTACCAAATTTGGTGATAACATTGGAATCTGTTGCACGCAGATCAAGTTTGTTTTAAAATTTGGCCACGCCCACTTTCGCCCTCAAAAATAAAAAAAACGTAAAATAAGCTATACCTGTTATTTTCGGGTTAAAGTTAATAGATACAATAAATAAATAAAATAAAATGGACGTTTCCTGAAAATTTCAGTAAAATCGGGTGATAAACATGGGAGATATTAGCAATAAGGTTAGAATTTTAACACACCGCTCTAAGGCACTGCTGTTGCAAGCTGCAGCCGACAGGTGGCGCATTCGAGCCTTGACCGTGCGATATAATGGCGCCAGCTGCAGAAGAAATGACAAAAGAATATAGCAAGAAATGACAAAAAATAACATAATTCCTTTTTTGACGCCGATCGAGCGGTTTTTTATGTGTTCCTATAAACTGTATCATTCATATTTAAGTATGACATTAAATTGTTTAGGTAGGTTAGCTAATTCGAGAGACGATTTATTTTAAGAAGTATCGAAGTAGACTATTATAATGTACTAGCGGACCCGGCGAACTTTGTCTCGCCCTAATTCGACGCCATTATATAACCCCAGGGTAATAGTCAAACACTGCATTTCTTTATCTATATATATAAAAATGGAGCCCAAAAATTACATACATGTCGACACAGTACTGCTGAAACAAACGGCGGTATCTCAACAGATGATTGTCAACATCTAGTCGAATCATCAATCGATATGCATAAAAATTCATTGAGCTGACTTTCTTATTCGTTTCTTCTCCTGTAATATGAATTCGAATTTACGTGCAGAATGAAAAAGAAGTGATTAAACAAACCTGTCGTTGGATTGACCATCTTTATGTTGAAGTGATAGCCATCTTCTCCACGACAGAACATCAACGGATATTGAAGTGCATCATATGACCGATGAGTCTCATAAACGCGTTGCAATTGTCCATCATCCCGACGCTTGAGAACAATATCGCGTGATTCCACATTCTCGCCAACAATCACCACTGCGACTTCATTGATAGTGGGCGCATTGAATTGTCTTGAATGGCTTCCTGCTGGTCTTTTATCTGCTCTGATAATGATTTTGTGGTCGTCAGAATGCATTGTATCCAAAGCTGTTTTGAACAATCTGACCAATTCATTACACTCATGAAGAAGATTTTGCAATTGTTGTATTATTTCACGTTTAGTTGCAGTGAAAATTGCACAACGCTGATTAAGTTCAACTGCCGAATCACCAACGAAATAGATCTGAAGGAATTTATGATCTTTGTTTGGTGGTGGTAACAAAGCGCCCGCTCGATGGTGAATTTGCCCTTGAATCTAAATTTTGTGATGCAATTTCGTGAAAAATTATAGTTGTTCATGTTGATAAAAGAGTGACGCTATTACCTTATAACTCGGATTGTAGCCTGGTTGTTGAACAACCTCTGCTCCAAATGACGTCATTTGAAAACATCCGTTATATTTTTGTGCGTGCAACAGGAAATGGTTTGATTTGCTTGTATTTCCATATAGAAGCGAATACAATGGCTCTGGTGGATGAGTCAAAACCGGCAATTTTACCTTGCCACCTGCGCAGCATAAGCCGGGAGCTTCCAATCGAAACTTCAGTGCATTGCAGTGCTGACATACCACAGACAATGAACCGATAACAACGCAGCTATGGTCTTTGTAGGACGTTGAGAAATTGTATGCAAATGCAGCGCGATTCAAGTCTGTTCTTGGTACTCTTTGTGTAGAGCGAATCTGTGCTAAACGGGTTCGTCTCGATTCATTTCTTTCTGCACGTTCGTCTTGCGTTTGACTTTCATGGACATTCCGACTATATGTTGCTCGACGTGTACGTCGTCCAATGTTTGGCCGTCTTATAGCAGGCATTATTTCTACAAATCACAGGAAGAAATTAAACAAATCCGGACGTCTGATAAAAACGAATAAGAAACCGAATAATATTGAAACGATTTGTTTTTACTTTGACATATATTTCGATACACTACTCTTTTATATAATTTGATATTTTAATTATTTGTTTTTCACCATTACCCTGGAGGATTTTCTAAAAATTTTATTACGTTCTGACCTTCTCCTGTTAGTTACCTACAACTGAAAAAAAAATTTGAACCAAATCGGCCCAGCCGTTCTCCAGTAGTTTTTTACGACACATTTTTTGGGCTCCATTTTTTATATATAGATAGATAGATATAGATATAGATATAGATATAGATAGATGTACAATTTTAAATTGCCTTTTAGTGCGAAGCGCAAACGTAGGTAGCAGGTATCTCACAGTCGAGCACAGTCGACTGTAGCTTTCTTACATGGTTACATTTGTCTTTTAGGTTGTCGGCTTAGCCCCACCCTCACCTTCGTTTGTTATTATTAGGTAATACGTAATAGGTATCTAAGCTCGTTATACTCCTTGTAGTTAAATTTAGAAACAATGCGTATTAAATTTAAACTATTGATATATATAGAAATGACAACTGAAATGAAGGCTATAATAATTTGAAGATAATGTTGTTAAAGAAGTTGCAAATTAGTATAGAAATCTTTAAATTTGAAGATGCACTAATAATTGGTGCACCAATTAAGCTGTTAAGAAATTTAAGACTATGAAGCGATACAAGATTGCTAATAAAAACTTTTTATAAACCCTTTTTAATTGCTGAGCCAAAGAGGAACTTAAATATAAATAAAATAACATTTACCTACATATTTTACATTTTCGATTCACCGATTGCCTTTATGACATCTATATGATATATTTGTCCGATCTTAATGAAATTTAAACCGTATTTCAAAACCGTTAAAAACGGCTATATCTCGAAATTTTTTAAAATACGTTAAAAAACAGAGAAGTTATAATTTGTTTCCATACATTTTCCAATCATTCCTATATCAGCTATAAGATATAGCGGTCAAATTTGCCTAAAATTTAAAATTTATATCTATAATATAATTAAAGGACCATATTTCAGCCCAATATATTAAAAAATAGTGAAAATATGACATGTTGTCCCTATCGTTCCTATGGCAGCTATAAGATATAGTGGTCCGATTCCGGCCGCTCCGACACATATACTATCTGCAAACGGACATGGCTAGATCGACATAGCTGGTGATGCTGATCAAGATTATATATATAGTACTTTATGGGATCGGAGATGCTTGCTTCACTGCGTTGCAAACTTCTGATCAAAATTATAATACCCTCTGCAAGGGTATAATAAATATAATTATTTTGTTTCACAGGGATGACTTACACGAGTAGACTGCTACAAAATACCACCCTTGACGTCCTATGTACATATAGCGTCAATATATAGGCCGTATACATATCTATCAGATATATACATTTTTTTTTTGTCGAGCTTCTGTCAAACTTACAAGAGAGAAAGAACAACAAATTTTAAAGTCACGTTTCGTAAAGTTTTAGTTACTTAACTTGTTCTTTTTTTGTATGTTGATAAACTGGTATAAGACTAAAATGCTTTCAGCAAAAGTTAGGCCAAAGTTAACCTCCGATTTATGGTCTGTTAAAAGCTTTACTGCAATTAAAAAACTTTAACGCCTTTATGAAGGTGGAGAGACTATATAAATATACACAGATTCACTTTTACATTTTTTTCTCCTTTTCCAAAAAGGTTTGTGGGGTATTTTTTTTTTTCCCAAATTTTTTTTTTTTTTTATAAAAAAAAAAGAGGGGAGGAGGGGGGGGGGGTGTTTTTTAATTATAAAATTTAATTAATTTTATTAAAAAAAAAAAAAAATTAAATAAAAAAAAAAAAAAAAAAAAAAAAAAAAAAAAAAAAAAAAAAAGAAAGAAAGAAGGAATGGGGGAAGGGAGAGAGAAAAAAAAAAAAAAAAAAGAGCGAGATGCGAAGATCTGGAAAAACTGTTCTCTCGGCTGTTAAGACTCCAGGGCCGGTTCCCACGAAACGGGAAGCGCCGCTTTGGCGCGAACATTCTCCCCCCCCGCGGGAGAGTTCCTTAAAGCAGGACATCAGGACTGACGGCAGGCTCCCGACACGATCCACCCAAACGCCGTGCTCTGAGCGATGGGCAGCCCATCTTGAAGATTTAGGAACCCTGGTTGGATCACTCTCGGGTACACGTCTGATCCCAACACCAGGGAGATGGTGGCCGGACGATGGAACTGGTCATCGGCTAATCGGATGTCATTGAATTTGGCCCGAACCTCATCGCTCAGCGCACGAATCGGTGTTCGGATCCGCAGACTGTTGTCGATCTTCAGGACCATATCAATGTTAAAGTCGCCCGACCTCGACCGGATGGTCGTTGAGCACACTCGGTCGTCTCCAACATTCGTGGTCGGCAGCCGAAAAGCTCTTGCCAGCGAGCTGTCAATACTGCTCACGGGTGTACACGGGTCGATGAGCGCGCCCGTCTCATAGCAATTGTCCCCTGTGTCGATGACCACAATGGCCGTCGGCAGAATATGTAGAATCCTGTGCTGCAGGAGCGAGGCCACGGATGGGGCCACAATAGACGCAACTTGCTGACTCGAGGGCCGTGTTTGATCCGGTGGGCCTGACGATCGATACTGCGCTGCGGATGACTGCTGCTGTGGTGACTGCTGCCGAATTGGGGACGGCGAATGGCGACGTTGCGGGGAAGGCGACTGGTGGCGTTGCGGGGACGGCGACTGGTGGCGTTGCTGGAAAGGCGACTGGCGATCTATCGCGTGCATCTCGTGCATGTGGAGCAAGGTGTGATGATCCCCTCCCGAGTGTTGATGAGCCAAACAATTGTGGCAGTACTTGTTCACCAGTACTGCTCGGAGACGCTTCTCTGAACTGAGCCTCAGGAATCGGTTGCATTTCCGTAACGGATGTATACCCTTGCAGACTCGGCAGCGGTAGGATTTTATACCTCGAGAACATCTGCTGTCAAGGGTCTGGGAAGTGCGTGGGCGAGGACGAGGAGCCATTCTAACCTTACTTGGAAGAGAAAGCAAAAACAACAAACAAATCAGAAAGGGAGTCGCTCTAGTGATGTTTACGGGGAGGGCAGCGGGAACAGAAGGCGTTATTGTGGAGATTTAGAGGTTGCCTTAGCCTCCATAGGAAGGAGAATTAGTTTGTGGATCGGACGTTGGATGGTTCCACGAGAAGTAAGGATATCTACGACGCGTACTCTAGTATCAGCTCCTGGGATAGCAGCTACTATTCTGCCGAGCCGCCAGTCATTTGGTGGCAAGTTATCGTCCTTGATGACTACCATATCGTCGACTTTCAGATCTCTGGATGGACTTAGCCACTTGTTGCGCTTGTGGAGTTCCTTCAGATACTCCTCTTTCCATCGCGAACTAAATTGTTGATGCTGAGCCTTGAGATGTTGCCATCGATTCATAATCGACTTGGCTTCGCCTTTGATTTCAGGCTCCGCCGTGGAAAGCAACGGACCCCCGATCAGAAAATGGCCTGGCGTCAGTGCTAGCAAGTCTGTCGGGTCCTCTGACATTGGAGAAAGTGGTCTGGAATTAAGGCAGGCTTCAATCTTGGCCAGAAGCGTGGAAAGCTCTTCGAAGGTATACTTGCGAGCGGACGTGGATTTGTAAAACAGAGTTTTAAAACTCTTTACTCCTGCCTCCCACAGGCCTCCCATATGAGGAGCTCCTGGGGGTATGAACCGCCACACGAGTCCCTGGTGGCTATACGCCTCAGTCACCGACTCCTTGAGTGCTTGCGTAAAGTCACGGGAAAGAAGACTTGAGGCACCAACAAAGGTTTTGCCGTTGTCGGAATGGACCCGCTGAGGACAACCTCTTCTAGCGACAAAACGCACAAACGCTGCTAGAAACTTCTCAGTTGTAAGATCGGAGGTGGGTTCCAAATGGATAGCTTTCGTAGAAAAGCACACAAACACACAAACATACCCCTTAGTAATAAGACATGCTCTCCCTGTGTAGTTTTTTACTTCAAAGGGGCCGGCGTAATCGACGCCGGTGTAAGTAAATGGCCTGGAAAAAGAGGCTCGATCAGTCGGAAAATCGCCCATCAATTGGGTTTGCAGTCTTTTTTTATAAATGGTGCACACCTTGCATGAATTCAACACGCCCTTTACCAGATTCTTGACTTTAGGAATCCAATATTTGGATCGTATCAAGCGCACCATCAATTGGTTGCCGCCATGAAGCGTAATCTGGTGCGTGAATTGGACAAGAAGACGAGATAGCCGACAGCTGTACGGGAGTATTACAGGATGGCGCTCGTCATACTGCAGGACCTTGGAGGCAGTTAAGCGACCACATGCTCTTAAGAGGCCCTGTTGGTCTATAAATGGAAATAAATTAGCAATTTGGCTTGATGAGGGTATGGAACTTTTACTTCGCAACAATCGAAGCTCGAGCGCGTACTCTTCACGCTGGGCAAGTATTATGTAGGTCCTCTCAGCCTCCCGGATTTCCCGATTACTGAGCTGCCTATCCGGACTTGCCGGAGCCTTACGACAGCGATTTAGGAACCTTTGGACGTACGCTAGGACTCGTAAAGCCTTGTCTAGTCTGGAGAACCGTTCAAGGAAACCATCAGCGGGGAGCTTAACGAAATGAACCTTCACCGCGCGCTGCTCTAAATCGGTGACTGGGTGTGGATCCGAAGTTTCTGGCCATTGAAATTTGGGCAGTTGTAACCATTGGGGCCCATGCCACCAGAGGGTGCTATCGCCCAACTCCTGCAGGGACGCGCCGCGACTAGCTAGGTCGGCAGAATTGTGTTCTGCTCGCACATGTGACCAATTTTCAATCTTTGTGGCTTGACCTATTTTGGTTACGCGGTTGGCTACGAATGTGGTCCAGGAGCAGGCTGGCTTTTTTAACCATGCCAGGACAATGGTGGAATCTGTCCAGCAGAAAATCTCAGAGCTATCTGACAGCATATTTGGAAGGATGGTGGATGCCATATCGGCCAGCAATAGGGCACCACATAGCTCAAGTCGGGGGAGGGATACAGTTTTCACAGGGGCAACCCGGGTCTTTGCCGTAAGCAAATTAGTCAATATCTGCTGACCGACTTCAATCCTGACATACAGCGCAGCCCCATAGGCCTTTTGGGAAGCGTCACAGAAACCGTGAAGCTCGATCTTTACATGGGGCTGGTAACCGATCCATCTCGGAATACGGATTTGATCGAGATCGGAATAACTTTGCAGGAACACTTGCCATCTATGGCTCATTTCGTCGGGAAGGTTGTCATCCCAGCCTAACTCTTGCAGCCAGATCTCCTGCATAAAAATTTTGGCCCGGACGATGAACGGGGCAAGCCAGCCAGCGGGACCGAATAGCTTTGCGATCTGGGAGAGAACTTCTCTTTTCGTATAGGAGGACTTGACGGATATTTCTGGGGGCACGAAGTAGAACTCGTCGGTGGTTGCTCTCCAGCGAATGCCGAGAGTTTTGGCTGTGCTTTCGGCATCAATATTCAGGAACTCAGCATTGAGAAGATGCTCATTTGGAATGTCCTTTAAAACCCCCTTGTGGTTGGAAGTCCACTTTCTAAGCGGAAAACCGGCAGAATTCAAAGCGGTTACTAACTCCTGGATGGCAAGTTGAGCTTCTTGTTGAGAATTTGATCCTGCTAAAACGTCATCAACATACATGAAGTTGCGGATTATGTGACTGGCTTTTGGAAACTGCTGATCGACGTCATCAGCCAGCTGTTGCAGCACTCGGATGGCGAGATAGGGCGCGCAATTGACACCGAATGTTACTGTTTTCAGCTCGTAATCTCGAATGTCACCTTCCTTGTTTCGGAATAGAATCCTTTGAAAAGGCGTGTGCTTTGGATCGACCCAGATCTGCCTATACATTTTCGTGATGTCCGCACTAAAGACATACTTGAAATAGCGCCACTTTAAAATCTGAATTGTTAAGTCAGATTGGAGGACTGGACCGGCATGAAGCACATCGTTCAAGCTAATCCCATTTGCTGAAGGGCTGGAAGCGTTGAATACCACCCGCAGTTTCGTGGTGGTGCTTTCGGGTTTTATCACCGCATGATGTGGGAGGTAGTAGTTTGGAGAATTGTGAGTGACCGAAACCTCTCTCATATGGCCTAAAACCAAATATTCTTGGATTACGGAGTTGTACTGCTCATTTAATGGAATGTCTCTTCGTAAACGATTCTCGTTTCTCAGAAACTGAGCAAGTGCTATAGACCTTGAGTAACCCAACTCAGATCCACAATGATCGGGGTCGCAGAACGGTAACGTCACTACGTACTTCCCGCTCGCGTCTCTAGTTGTGGTTCGTAGAAAATTACTTTCGCAGACGGAATCGGACTCTTTTACCATTTTTGATGGTAGATTTTCCACCTCCCAAAACTTAGTAAGAAGTTTGTCTAAGGACGCCTCATTTGTCTTTGTAACTAGAGTCGTAAAGGCTGAAACTCGGTTGCTTCTGGACATGGACACTGGACCAGTGAGAACCCACCCGAAGATGGTCTCTTGCCCAAAAAGAGATCCGCAGATGTTGGTCTTTGTGCCGCTCAGCAGCACGGATGGAAGAATATCAGCTCCGATAAGAACGTCTATCTGGGAACTCTGGAGAAATGTGGGATCTGCCCACTGAAGGTTTGGCAAATCTCTCAGGACATCTGGTGGAATGGAATGTGAGGGTAATCTGCCTGCTAATTCTGGCAGAACATACGCTGCGGTGTCTAACTGCAGACCCGGCTTAGTAGGAGAACGAATGGCGAAATGGCAAAGCCGTGTTGACTGGGCAGAAACGGTCTGATTTAAACCAGACACCTGAGCTTGAATGGGACGGAACGGCAGATTGACCAACTTGAAAAGACGCTCCGTAATGAACGTCGCTTCAGATCCCGAGTCGATCAGAGCGCGTGCTCGGAAGTGGGTACCGAGGTGGCAGATATCAATCATTGCCGTGCCCAAGAGAACTGCCTTTGAGCCTGAAGCAAAACAGACTTGCACATCTGAGTGTTCATCGGGAATGTCTGAGCCTCCCGCCGGAGGATCGGGTCTAGGTCTCGCATTGCCAGAGGAACTTGGATTGTTGGAAAAAGGGTTGCCTCGATGCAAAAGCGTGTGATGTCTCCCTCGGCATACGAAACAGCTGTACGTACTGGAACAATCCCGGAGCTGATGACCTCTCGCGAAGCAATTCAAGCATAACTGCTTCTTTTTTATGTAGCTTTCCCGCGCCTCGGTTGCCATCTGAATGAAGCGAGGGCACAATCGCACTGGGTGACTCTCCTTAGAGCACAAATCGCAGCTCTTTGGTTTGGCACTCACTTTGGCTTCAAAGGAGTTAAGCTTCTTCATAACCTGAGGATTTTTGGAAGTTGACGGACCACCCAGACTCTGATTCATATCCTCAATGGCTTCTAAGGTTCTATACCTATCGCTAAGGAACGCGTTCATCTCATTCCATGTAGGAATATCGGACTTTGATGTAAGGGATTGTTCCCACAAGGAAAGGGTCAACCTGGGCAACTTACTGGCGCACAGGTATACTAGCAAGCAATCCCAATTTTCTGTTGATATTTTGGAATGGGCTAATGCTGTCAGGCACCCTTGGATGGTGCTCTGAAGCTCTTTTATGGAGTGGCCAGTTTCGGCATTAACGGAACTCAAGTTAAATAGGAGCTTAAGCTGGCTGTTCACTAACAGTCTTTTGTTTTCGAAACGGTCTCGAAGCGCCTCCCAAGCGGAAGCGAAACCATCGTTAGTGAGCGGGGACTTGGCAACAATTGCCTTTGCCTCCCCGCTCGTCTTTGCGTTGAGATGGAATAACTTCTCGACCGGCGTCAACCGTGTGTTGTTGACGTAGACGGCAGTGAAAAGGTCTCTGAATGTTGGCCATCTGAGATAGTCTCCCTCGAATACTTCTGTATCACATGGAGGCAACCGGCACCCAGACGGAATGTACGCGGACTGATTGTCGGTGCTCGACATCGGTTGCTGTGAACTGGCTCGGTCAATTAACTCGCTGAGCTGAACCGCCAGCTCTTCGTACACCGAATAGCAATATTCATATTTGCGGTGCAGAGTTGCCAAAATATCCTCCGCCCCTTCAGTCGTAATACTGGAGATCGTGTCTAAACACGCTTCGAATTCTTTCTCGGCTTTGTCCCATAGCGAGCGAACTTGCTCCTTACGGACCTTGCAGGTGTGGACTGACGGAGGTGACGGCCCTGGAGTTTCAATAGTCGCTCTAAAATGGCTCATACGGTCGGACACCGTGATGAACCGCGCGAGGGCAGCAATTGCAATTTCGTTGCTCATTTTTGCCTGAGAACGAGTTGCTAGCGACTTTATGGACTTGGCCTGGATTTTTGACCTAACTTTAGGCGTGAGCGGACTCAGAGATAATCGATTCTGGTTGCTCGTAGGAACAGCCAACTCCTTGTTGCCTTCTTGGGTGGCTAATGAAGTTTCGCTCTTTGCCTTCGTTATTGATTTTGGGGGTACTGGGCTTAAGGTGCGCGCGCGAGGAGATGCGGATAGCGATCGCGTTTTATTTGCAGACGGAACTGATAACTTTGTTTTGTCTCCTGGCATTCCAGCAATCGGATTAACTAGACAAACCTGTCTGGCCTTGTAAGAATTAGACCCGCCCGGAAAAGTCTGTCCTGGAATGTGGTCACGCTGTTGCGGATCACCGGGATTGATTCGAAAAGAAAAGGAACGACGAAATGGATAACTTCCGGAAGATACAGGTGCGGCCCCTAAATTTCGAAAATCGTAATAGCTGACTGTCAACAATGTCAATGTATAGTGTAGCGACGGGACAAAAATATCTTATGGAGTTAATTTGTTTTTTTTTTTAACAAAAAAAAAACAAAATTAATATATCGCAGTGGCTTTTTAGTTTCCTCGGTATAGATTGCAAGTGGTCCGCTTGTGTTTCCTATTAGCGTTGCAGCTCCGGTCTACCTTTGGAACATGTGGAAACGGAACACCAGTACAAATTTCAAAGTTTTCGGAACAACTATTTTTATGTGTGAGGAAAATAACGCTGATTTGGAAAAAATATTCTGCCAGATATTTGCAGTTGGTTGCTGTGCTGTGAAAATGAGCGGTAGGAATCGGAAAATATATATATATCGCGCACCGTTACGGCTTGCACAAAAAAAAATGTATTTATTTATTTTTATTTTAATGGATGTGAGCCGACGGTGTGTGCGAATTGGCGCTGCTGAAATAAATATCATGCGAATTTTAGAAAGGCGTGTCGTGGTGATGGGTTCGGTGGAATCAGGTTATTTTTGGTGATATGTATAATATATAATTACACATATATTAATATATGTATCTTAATCAGCAAGCATCAGGATTATATGTGTTTATATAGTACTTCTTATATTTGGAAATTATAAATAATGTGGACTGGATTGTAAATGTCGCTTTTGAAATGTTTGTGGGGTGTACCGCGAATGTGGTAAATGTCGGTTTCGAAATTTTTGTGGGGTGTACCGCGAATGTAGTAAATGTCGGTTTCGAAATGTTTGTGGGGTGTACCGCGAAAGCACGTATGTGGGTTATCGGCTTACGTTGCCTTACGTCACGCTACGACTTTTCCCCTTATGTGCATATGTTGAAATGGATATGTAGATATGTACGTACATTAATAAGCATGCATCAGGATTATATGTGTTTATGTATGGGCGTATGGATATGTGTGTTTGTGGGAACTCGGTAATGTATGTGTATTAATTGTATTTTAAAATTGTAATTTTTAGTAAATTTGGTAATTGGAGATAATGTGGACTGTATGGTAAATGTCGCTGTAGAAATTTTTGTGGGGTGTACCGCGAATGGAGGTACGTGTATGTTAACTTACGTACATATGTATGTTGCGATGGTCATATGTACGTACATTAAAGAGTGTGCATCTGGATTATATGTGTTTATGTATGGGCGTATGGATATGTGTGTTTGTGGGAACTCGGAAATGTATGTGTATTAATTGTATTTTAAAATTGTAATTTTTAATAAATTTGGTAATTGGAGATAATGTGGACTGTATGGTAAATGTCGCTGTAGAAATTTTTGTGGGGTGTACCGCGAATAAAGGTACGTGTATGTTAACTTACGTACATATGTATGTTGCGATGGTCATATGAACGTACATTAAAGAGTGTGCATCTGGATTATATGTCCGTATGAACAAGAATATGGAAATGGGGAAATACGAAGAAAGAAGCCGGAAAATGGCGACCGTATGAAAATGGAAATAGCAATACGAAAAAAGAAGCCGGAATATGGCGATCGTATGAATATGGAAATGGGGAAATACGAAAAAAGAAGCCGGAATATGGCGATCGTATGAAAATGGAAATAGCAATACGAAAAGGAAGCCGGAATGGCGATCGTATGAAAATGGAAATAGCAATACGAGAAAAGAAGCCGGAGTATGGCCGATCAGACAGATATAAGAAATTGGATTGGAAAAATTGGAAATATCTGGCTGGTCGGCAGAAATAAGAACGGTCGTACTTATCTTGAATTGTTTGAAGAGAAATTAGGAAAAATCCGCCGGGTGAACGCTGGTGCTGGAACTTCTCCTCTTCTGGAATTATCTGGCTCGATGGACCATGAAATGACGGGGGGCGGCTTTTCGTTATAAAATTTCACGGTTTATTTCAGCTTCAACAAAATTGACTTCACTTATGCACTCGTACATTAGCACCAAAACTAAAAACTACGGGGTGGAGGTTTTAAGAGCGGCTTGGAGAAAGGAGTGGAGACCCTTAACAGCGCGAGAGAGCGAGATGCGAAGATCTGGAAAAACTGTTCTCTCGGCTGTTAAGACTCCAGGGCCGGTTCCCACGAAAGGGAAAGCCCCCTTTGGCGGGAAAAAAAGGAAAGAAGTTTTCTTCATCCGTTTAAAAAAAATAAATAAAAAAAAAAAAAAAACTAAAAAAAAAAAAAAAAAATAATTTTTTTTTTTAAAAAAAAAAAAAAAAAAAAAAAATTAATCAGGGTAAATACCACCCTTGACGTCCTATGTACATATAGCGTCAATATATAGGCCGTATACATATCTATCAGATATATACATTTTTTTTTTTGTCGAGCTTCTGTCAAACTTACAAGAGAGAAAGAACAACAAACTTTAAAGTCACGTTTCGTAAAGTTTTAGTTACTTAACTTGTTCTTTTTTTGTATGTTGATAAACTGGTATAAGACTAAAATGCTTTCAGCAAAAGTTAGGCCAAAGTTAACCTCCGATTTATGGTCTGTTAAAAGCTTTACTGCAATTAAAAAACTTTAACGCCTTTATGAAGGTGGAGAGACTATATAAATATACACAGATTCACTTTGACATTTTTCTATCCTCTTTCCAAGTGAGCTGTCGTGAGTTTGTTTTGCGCCTCGAATTTGTTTTAATATTATGTGAAAAAAACGGAGGGATTTTATTAAGTATATATACAACTATTGTTGCGTATTTATTTTTGTTTCAATTTCACATTTAGTTTTGTGGTGTTATGGTTGTCTCTGCATATTTGGCATTTTCTTTTTAACTGCAGATAAACGGGTTTTAGCTTGCTTATTCTCTTTTTTTCCATTCTCTCTGCACTAAATTACTCTATCGCTCTCTCTAGTCTAAACTAATAATAAAGACGGTTAGCTTGCCGAACTGGGCATATCCCAGCAAACAATCTGCATATTTTAAACTTCCGACTCCCTCGCCACAGCCCTTGATCTCATTATTCCACTAAGAAAGATTCGGTGGCCGAATGTGCAATGCTGTGGGCTCTTATTCAGCGACCCCAAAGATTCCCACACAATTTTAATACTATTACTTCACAGTATATCAATTTTCATTACACGTTCCTACATTCCCCCATTGTCGGAACTTCCAATTTGTTGGAACCACCTTTCCGTTATTCAGTTGGTTTTCAATAAACTCTCGAAAAGAGACCATTTATTAAGTTTTGGGTAACTTTAATATAAAACAAGTAAGAAAGCTACTGTCGACTGTGCTCGACTGTGAGATACCCGGTACCTAAACGTTTGCGCTTCACACTAAAAGGCAATTTAAAAATGTACATACACTACATTGTACATACATACATTGGCGCCATTATATCGCACGGCCAAGGCTCGAATGCGCCACCTGTCGGCTAGAGCTTGCAACAGCAGTGCCTTAGGGCGGTGTGTTAAAATTCTAACCTTATTGCTAATATCTCCCATGTTTATCATCCGATTTTATTGAAGTTTTCAGGAAACGTCCGTCTCTATTTTATTAATTTATTCTATCTATTAACTTTAAGCCGAAAATCCCGCATATAGCAAATATAAGGTTTTTATGATTTTTAGGGGTGGAAGTGGGCGTGGCTAAATTTTAAAACAAACTTGATCTGCGTGCAACAAATTCCAATGTTGTCACCAAATTTGGTAACTCTAGCTCTTATAGTCTCTGAGATCTGTTGTTTCACACGGACAGACAGACCGACATGGATAAATCGACTCGGCTGGTGACGCTGATCAAGAATATATATACTTTATAGGGTCGGAGATTTCTCCTTCTGCCTGTTACATACATTCTCGGTTGGCACTAACTTATAATACCCTTGTTTCCTATGTGGTAATAAAATGCCTTAAGAAAAATGTAACACTCTAGTAATAACACTTCAGTTTTCAGTTTCAAGTACGTATTTATTCGCGCAGTCGCTGACCGCTTACTTTCGCTGACTGCTTACTTTCGTTGCTTCTCTTCGACTCCTCTCGAAGTCAACATACGTCACGAACCACCTCGCGTCGTGGTGAATTTATGGGTTCCGAGGTGGGCTCAAATCCTCATCAGCTGACACAGGTTCCCACATCTCTCCTTTTTTTCAGACGCAGTTTGAGACCTCCCTGTGGCATCTGGGAGGTGGGCTACGTATCAATTTTTTTGGCTGGGGATGATTCATCAGTCCTTTCCGCGGATTGGCCCTCCGCAGCAGAGGATTCGACTTTCTTGAGCTGACTGACGTTCCTGGTATCCGACTTACCAATTCCGGTTACCTGGGGCACGTCACCGTCTCTGCTGGTCACCTCGTAAACCGTTGGATCGAAAATTGGTGTTTGCTTGTGGGGGAAAATAACATTTTTAATTAGAACCTTGTCACCAACAGTTAATACTATATCTCCTGCTCTTCTAGATGCATTTGCAATCTTCTTTCCTTTTTTTTCTGGCACACGTCCCTGTCTCTATCCTCCGAGTCTGTTACGTCGATGGTGTCGTTGTGTCTCAGTCCTTGGAAGACATAGGGCTGAGGAAGTGACCGCCCGGATAGCAGGCACGATTTGTGCAGCTGAGCTCGCCGGATTCGGGGTGGGTTCTTTGGATTCGCAAACTTTGTGCGCCTTTGGATCGTCGCTGGCCGTGCAATACGATCCCCTTTTGTTCATGTCGTTCGTCAAAAGTTATGTCATTTTCTTGACCCAGTCTTCCATTCGTACCAATGCCAGACTTTTCATGAGTTTCTACCAATGCATTTTTGTTGGTATAAAGGTTGTTCTAACGTGTATTGGACATTAAAAGTGTGTCAAAAGGTGTGTATGTTAAGCCAGTGCATTTCTGAATTGATTTAAATTGTGTAAGTAATATTTATGTGTATGAAAGAATATAGTGTATCTTTGGAAGCTAATATTTTTGTCATATGGTATGTAGTTTATATGGGGTATAATGTATATATATATATAAATATGTCTGATAATATTGGGGAAAATGTCCCGTTGACTCGCCCTCTGTTATTCCATCGTTGAGAGCTCTCGTTCCGGAGTTGAGATTTTATTTGTTGGAAAAGTTAAGTAGAATTAAACATATATATATATATAATATCGTGCTGTGATTTGGTGTTATAAATTCACTAAATGCACAAAAATTTTCTTAATGATTTTAGAAAACACATTAAAAAAATATAAGAAGTGTATTGGTGTTAAGAAATAAGTTTCTATGTTCAGGAAATTGTTGTGGCGGCTTTGCTTTTATATGTTTGTTGTCGGATTGTTCGTGTTGGTCGATGCTCCTCAATTATTTGTTCAATCACTTTGCTATCAGAGACATCCTTTAGGTTTTGATGATGCTGTAGATTTGGATTGTTGTTTAAGGATTTAGCCTACGTCTAGTGATACGGGTAGTTGCCCAGTTTATTGCAAAATGTACTTCAGGATTCCCTTTTGTACGCGGCAGGTTGTTTTACTCGTAGTATTGTTAAAATTGGTAAATCAAATCCTCAGGATATCTGCTTCACTTCAAGGACTGCAACGCACATTTACCGCGGTCGCGACAAGCTATCCGACTTATAAACTTATGCGCCTTGTACGCATTTAATTTGGTCTTGGGGGATTTCGAGTCTTTCCGAACAGACTTCCCGTCCTTAGATCTGACTTCGACTATCTCCAGTTCGGCTATATTGGGGTCTTTTACAAGTATATCCAAAGACTTTGCCAAGTATTGCCTAGGAATCTCCGGAACGGAACACAAAAGTGTTCTCTCCGAGTGTCATACATTCCCATCTTTTCGCCCATTGGCTGGAGTTATATTTGGGTCGTCTTTGGTCTAAGGTTTGATAGTTCAGCAAAATCGGCGGTGCTGGGTTGCAGGTGATTGCATGGCCCAATTTGGCGAGTTTAGGCGGTCATCTGTCAGAGCCAAATTTTTGTGCAATTATTCAAGGCTAGGTTCAAATTACATCCAGATAAATCAGACTTTCTTAGAAAAGAAATTGAATATCTAGGACACATCGTATCAGACGAGGATGTTCAGCCAAATTCAAAGAACTTTAAAACCATAAAATCTTTCTCAATCCCTAAAAATAGGAACAAATTAAATCCTTTCTCAGTTTATGGGGTTATATCGATAATTATAATTTATTCAAGACTTTGCAAAGATCACAAAACCCCTGACACAAATACTCAGTTTATGGGGTTATTATCGATAATTATAATTAATTATTTAATGACCCAATATTTCCCTACCAAGATTTTAAAAAACCATATATATTAGGGACCGTAATCGTTATAAGTTTTAAAATACAAATTACATCATTTTGCATTTTAACTTTTTAAGTTATCGATAATAATTATTTTAAAGTGATTTTTTAAAGATATTATTTCATATCACTGAAAAAAGGATGGCAAGGCAACAACACACGCTAAAAATTTGTCCTCGAAAACTAATTCTTCTTGTAATTAAATAATTAATTATTAATGATTTTTATTTATTCCGCTCAAAATAAAACTCAACTGTAAGTTCCCCAATCTCTGCTTGCGATTTCGCTGATATTATTTCATATCCTTAAGAGAGGGTAACAAGGCAACAACATACGATAAAAATTTGATAAAAAACGTATACATTAAAAAAAAAAACATTATTTAATTAAAAATTAAAATTATTATTGGCCTCGAGCCGGTAAACGCACTAATATTATTGGGAAGGGTCGCTAAAACCCTCAACATTATTAAAAATTATAATATTTTTATACCCTTGCAGAGGGTATAATAATTTTGCCATGATATTTGCAACGCAGTGAAGGAGGCATCTCCGACCCCATAAAGTATATATATTCTTGCTCAGCATCACCAGCCGAGTCGATTTCGCCATGTCCGTCTGTCCGTCTGTCCGTCCGTGTGCAAGAACAGATCTCAGAGACTATAAGAGCTAGAGTTACCAAATTTGGTGACAACATTGGAATTTGTTGCACGCAGATCAAGTTTGTTTTAAAATTTAGCCACGCCCCCTTCCACCCCTAAAAATCATAAAAACCTTATATTTGCTATATGCGGGATTTTCGGCTTAAAGTTAATAGATAGAATAAATTAATAAAATAGAGACGGACGTTTCCTGAAAATTTCAGTAAAATCGGATGATAAACATGGGAGATATTAGCAATAAGGTTAGAATTTTAACACACCGCTCTAAGGCACTGCTGTTGCAAGCTGCAGCCGACAGGTGGCGCATTCGAGCCTTGACCGTGCGATATAATGGCGCCAGCTGCAGAAGAAATGACAAAAGAATATAGCAAGAAATGACAAAAAATAACATAATTCCTTTTTTGACGCCGATCGAGCGGTTTTTTATGTGTTCCTATAAACTGTATCATTCATATTTAAGTATGACATTAAATTGTTTAGGTAGGTTAGCTAATTCGAGAGACGATTTATTTTAAGAAGTATCGAAGTAGACTATTATAATGTACTAGCGGACCCGGCGAACTTTGTCTCGCCCTAATTCGACGCCATTATATAACCCCAGGGTAATAGTCAAACACTGCATTTCTTTATCTATATATATAAAAATGGAGCCCAAAAATTACATACATGTCGACACAGTACTGCTGAAACAAACGGCGGTATCTCAACAGATGATTGTCAACATCTAGTCGAATCATCAATCGATATGCATAAAAATTCATTGAGCTGACTTTCTTATTCGTTTCTTCTCCTGTAATATGAATTCGAATTTACGTGCAGAATGAAAAAGAAGTGATTAAACAAACCTGTCGTTGGATTGACCATCTTTATGTTGAAGTGATAGCCATCTTCTCCACGACAGAACATCAACGGATATTGAAGTGCATCATATGACCGATGAGTCTCATAAACGCGTTGCAATTGTCCATCATCCCGACGCTTGAGAACAATATCGCGTGATTCCACATTCTCGCCAACAATCACCACTGCGACTTCATTGATAGTGGGCGCATTGAATTGTCTTGAATGGCTTCCTGCTGGTCTTTTATCTGCTCTGCTCTATCCAAAGCTGTTTTGAACAATCTGACCAATTCATTACACTCATGAAGAAGATTTTGCAATTGTTGTATTATTTCACGTTTAGTTGCAGTGAAAATTGCACAACGCTGATTAAGTTCAACTGCCGAATCACCAACGAAATAGATCTGAAGGAATTTATGATCTTTGTTTGGTGGTGGTAACAAAGCGCCCGCTCGATGGTGAATTTGCCCTTGAATCTGAATTTTGTGATGCAATTTCGTGAAAAATTATAGTTGTTCATGTTGATAAAAGAGTGACGCTATTACCTTATAACTCGGATTGTAGCCTGGTTGTTGAACAACCTCTGCTCCAAATGACGTCAATTGAAAACATCCGTTATATTTTTGTGCGTGCAACAGGAAATGGTTTGATTTGCTTGTATTTCCATATAGAAGCGAATACAATGGCTCTGGTGGATGAGTCAAAACCGGCAATTTTACCTTGCCACCTGCGCAGCATAAGCCGGGAGCTTCCAATCGAAATTTCAGTGCATTGCAGTGCTGACATACCACAGACAATGAACCGATAACAACGCAGCTATGGTCTTTGTAGGACGTTGAGAAATTGTATGCAAATGCAGCGCGATTCAAGTCTGTTCTTGGTACTCTTTGTGTAGAGCGAATCTGTGCTAAACGGGTTCGTCTCGATTCATTTCTTTCTGCACGTTCGTCTTGCGTTTGACTTTCATGGACATTCCGACTATATGTTGCTCGACGTGTACGTCGTCCGTCTTATAGCAGGCATTATTCCTACAAATCACAGGAAGAAATTAAACAAATCCGGACGTCTGATAAAAACGAATAAGAAACCGAATAATATTGAAACGATTTGTTTTTACTTTGACATATATTTCGATACACTACTCTTTTATATAATTTGATATTTTAATTATTTGTTTTTCACCATTACCCTGGAGGATTTTCTAAAAATTTTATTACGTTCTGACCTTCTCCTGTTAGTTACCTACAACTGAAAAAAAAATTTGAACCAAATCGGCCCAGCCGTTCTCCAGTAGTTTTTTACGACACATTTTTTGGGCTCCATTTTTATATATATAGATAGATAGATATAGATATAGATATAGATATAGATATAGATAGATGTACAATTTTAAATTGCCTTTTAGTGCGAAGCGCAAACGTAGGTAGCAGGTATCTCACAGTCGAGCACAGTCGACTGTAGCTTTCTTACATGGTTACATTTGTCTTTTAGGTTGTCGGCTTAGCCCCACCCTCACCTTCGTTTGTTATTATTAGGTAATACGTAATAGGTATCTAAGCTCGTTATACTCCTTGTAGTTAAATTTAGAAACAATGCGTATTAAATTTAAACTATTGATATATATAGAAATGACAACTGAAATGAAGGCTATAATAATTTGAAGATAATGTTGTTAAAGAAGTTGCAAATTAGTATAGAAATCTTTAAATTTGAAGATGCAC
Source organism: Drosophila rufa (assembly GCA_018153105.1). Lineage (NCBI taxonomy): Eukaryota > Metazoa > Arthropoda > Insecta > Diptera > Drosophilidae > Drosophila > Drosophila rufa. Next base: position 1,442,222 of record JAECXS010000135.1, read on the forward strand.
TAATAATTGGTGCACCAATTAAGCTGTTAAGAAATTTAAGACTATGAAGCGATACAAGATTGCTAATAAAAACTTTTTATAAACCCTTTTTAATTGCTGAGCCAAAGAGGAACTTAAATATAAATAAAATAACATTTACCTACATATTTTACATTTTCGATTCACCGATTGCCTTTATGACATCTATATGATATATTTGTCCGATCTTAATGAAATTTAAACCGTATTTCAAAACCGTTAAAAACGGCTATATCTCGAAATTTTTTAAAATACGTTAAAAAACAGAGAAGTTATAATTTGTTTCCATACATTTTCCAATCATTCCTATATCAGCTATAAGATATAGCGGTCCAATTTGCCTAAAATTTAAAATTTATATCTATAATATAATTAAAGGACCATATTTCAGCCCAATATATTAAAAAATAGTGAAAATATGACATGTTGTCCCTATCGTTCCTATGGCAGCTATAAGATATAGTGGTCCGATTCCGGCCGCTCCGACACATATACTATCTGCAAACGGACATGGCTAGATCGACATAGCTGGTGATGCTGATCAAGATTATATATATAGTACTTTATGGGATCGGAGATGCTTGCTTCACTGCGTTGCAAACTTCTGATCAAAATTATAATACCCTCTGCAAGGGTATAATAAATATAATTATTTTGTTTCACAGGGATGACTTACACGAGTAGACTGCTACAAAATACCACCCTTGACGTCCTATGTACATATAGCGTCAATATATAGGCCGTATACATATCTATCAGATATATACATTTTTTTTTTTGTCGAGCTTCTGTCAAACTTACAAGAGAGAAAGAACAACAAATTTTAAAGTCACGTTTCGTAAAGTTTTAGTTACTTAACTTGTTCTTTTTTTGTATGTTGATAAACTGGTATAAGACTAAAATGCTTTCAGCAAAAGTTAGGCCAAAGTTAACCTCCGATTTATGGTCTGTTAAAAGCTTTACTGCAATTAAAAAACTTTAACGCCTTTATGAAGGTGGAGAGACTATATAAATATACACAGATTCACTTTTACATTTTTCTATCCTCTTTCCAAGTGAGCTGTCGTGAGTTTGTTTTGCGCCTCGAATTTGTTTTAATATTATGTGAAAAAAACGGAGGGATTTTATTAAGTATATATACAACTATTGTTGCGTATTTATTTTTGTTTCAATTTCACATTTAGTTTTGTGGTGTTATGGTTGTCTCTGCATATTTGGCATTTTCTTTTTAACTGCAGATAAACGGGTTTTAGCTTGCTTATTCTCTTTTTTTCCATTCTCTCTGCACTAAATTACTCTATCGCTCTCTCTAGTCTAAACTAATAATAAAGACGGTTAGCTTGCCGAATTGGGCATATCCCAGCAAACAATCTGCATATTTTAAACTTCCGACTCCCTCGCCACAGCCCTTGATCTCATTATTCCACTAAGAAAGATTCGGTGGCCGAATGTGCAATGCTGTGGGCTCTCATTCAGCGACCCCAAAGATTCCCATACAATTTTAATACTATTACTTCACAGTATATCAATTTTCATTACACGTTCCTACATTCCCCCATTGTCGGAACTTCCAATTTGTTGGAACCACCTTTCCGTTATTCAGTCGGTTTTCAATAAACTCTCGAAAAGAGACCATTTATTAAGTTTTGGGTAACTTTAATATAAAACAAGTAAGAAAGCTACTGTCGACTGTGCTCGACTGTGAGATACCCGGTACCTAAACGTTTGCGCTTCACACTAAAAGGCAATTTAAAAATGTACATACACTACATTGTACATACATACATTGGCGCCATTATATCGCACGGCCAAGGCTCGAATGCGCCACCTGTCGGCTAGAGCTTGCAACAGCAGTGCCTTAGGGCGGTGTGTTAAAATTCTAACCTTATTGCTAATATCTCCCATGTTTATCATCCGATTTTATTGAAGTTTTCAGGAAACGTCCGTCTCTATTTTATTAATTTATTCTATCTATTAACTTTAAGCCGAAAATCCCGCATATAGCAAATATAAGGTTTTTATGATTTTTAGGGGTGGAAGTGGGCGTGGCTAAATTTTAAAACAAACTTGATCTGCGTGCAACAAATTCCAATGTTGTCACCAAATTTGGTAACTCTAGCTCTTATAGTCTCTGAGATCTGTTGTTTCACACGGACAGACAGACCGACATGGATAAATCGACTCGGCTGGTGACGCTGATCAAGAATATATATACTTTATAGGGTCGGAGATTTCTCCTTCTGCCTGTTACATACATTCTCGGTTGGCACTAACTTATAATACCCTTGTTTCCTATGTGGTAATAAAATGCCTTAAGAAAAATGTAACACTCTAGTAATAACACTTCAGTTTTCAGTTTCAAGTACGTATTTATTCGCGCAGTCGCTGACCGCTTACTTTCGCTGACTGCTTACTTTCGTTGCTTCTCTTCGACTCCTCTCGAAGTCAACATACGTCACGAACCACCTCGCGTCGTGGTGAATTTATGGGTTCCGAGGTGGGCTCAAATCCTCATCAGCTGACACAGGTTCCCACATCTCTCCTTTTTTTCAGACGCAGTTTGAGACCTCCCTGTGGCATCTGGGAGGTGGGCTACGTATCAATTTTTTTGGCTGGGGATGATTCATCAGTCCTTTCCGCGTATTGGCCCTCCGCAGCAGAGGATTCGACTTCTTGAGGTGACTGACGTTCCTGGTATCCGACTTACCAATTCCGGTTACCTGGGGCACGTCACCGTCTCTGCTGGTCACCTCGTAAACCGTTGGATCGAAAATTGGTGTTTGCTTGTGGGGGAAAATAACATTTTTAATTAGAACCTTGTCACCAACAGTTAATACTATATCTCCTGCTCTTCTAGATGCATCTGCAATCTTCTTTCCTTTTTTTTCTGGCACACGTCCCTGTCTCTATCCTCCGAGTCTGTTACCTCGATGGTGTCGTTGTGTCTCAGTCCTTGGAAGACATAGGGCTGAGGAAGTGACCGCCCGGATAGCAGGCACGATTTGTGCAGCTGAGCTCGCCGGATTCGGGGTGGGTTCTTTGGATTCGCAAACTTTGTGCGCCTTTGGATCGTCGCTGGCCGTGCAATACGATCCCCTTTTGTTCATGTCGTTCGTCAAAAGTTATGTCATTTTCTTGACCCAGTCTTCCATTCGTACCAATGCCCCACTTTTCATGAGTTTCTACCAATGCATTTTTGTTGGTATAAAGGTTGTTCTAACGTGTATTGGACATTAAAAGTGTGTCAAAAGGTGTGTATGTTAAGCCAGTGCATTTCTGAATTGATTTAAATTGTGTAGGTAATATTTATGTGTATGAAAGAATATAGTGTATCTTTGGAAGCTAATATTTTTGTCATAAGATATGTAGTTTATATGGGGTATAATGTATATATATATAAATATGTCTGATAATATTGGGAAAAATGTCCCGTTGACTCGCCCTCTGTTATTCCATCGTTGAGAGCTCTCGTTCCGGAGTTGAGATTTTATTTGTTGGAAAAGTTAAGTAGAATTAAACATATATATATATTTAATATCGTGCTGTGATTTGGTGTTATAAATTCACTAAATGCACAAAAATTTTCTTAATGATTTTAGAAAACACATTAAAAAAATATAAGAAGTGTATTGGTGTTAAGAAATAAGTTTCTATGTTCAGGAAATTGTTGTGGCGGCTTTGCTTTTATATGTTTGTTGTCGGATTGTTCGTGTTGGTCGATGCTCCTCAATTATTTGTTCAATCACTTTGCTATCAGAGACATCCTTTAGGTTTTGATGATGCTGTAGATTTGGATTGTTGTTTAAGGATTTAGCCTATGTCTAGTGATACGGGTAGTTGCCCAGTTTATTGCAAAATGTACTTCAGGATTCCCTTTTGTACGCGGCAGGTTGTTTTACTCGTAGTATTGTTAAAATTGGTAAATCAAATCCTCAGGATATCTGCTTCACTTCAAGGACTGCAACGCACATTTACCGCGGTCGCGACAAGCTATCCGACTTATAAACTTATGCGCCTTGTACGCATTTAATTTGGTCTTGGGGGATTTCGAGTCTTTCCCAACAGACTTCCCGTCCTTAGATCTGACTTCGACTATCTCCAGTTCGGCTATATTGGGGTCTTTTACAAGTATATCCAAAGACTTTGCCAAGTATTGCCTAGGAATCTCCGGAACGGAACACAAAAGTGTTCTCTCCGAGTGTCATACATTCCCATCTTTTCGCCTATTGGCTGGAGTTATATTTGGGTCGTCTTTGGTCTAAGGTTTGATAGTTCAGCAAAATCGGCGGTGCTGGGTTGCAGGTGATTGCATGGCCCAATTTGGCGAGTTTAGGCGGTCATCTGTCAGAGCCAAATTTTTGTGCAATCTTGCTCGTGTTGGTTTTCTACAACACTAGCGCAATGGCTATTCTCGATTTTCATCCGTGTTAACCGTACGTAACAAGTCCACCCCCTGATCCGAAATATCCTCAATTCCGGGAATTTTATCTAGTATCGTCCGATTGTACATCAGCTAGGTTGGAGTTGCCCCCGTAGTGATATGCGGTGTTACATTATACATTAGAGCGAGGTTTTGCAAGTCCTTCTTCTTGTTACTTCTACTCGCATATGCGATTTTGAGACGTTTAACCAGCGATTTATTCATATTCTCCACCTCGCCGTTCGCTTGTGGCCAATACGGAGGAGTTGTACGCAACTCGATCCCGTTTGTGGTACAAAAATCTTTGAATTCCGCGCTTATGAACTGGCGACCGTTGTCTGCTTTTAATCTTTGGGGAAAACCTAGCCTTGCGAAAACTTCCTCCATCAGGAGGTGATCTTCCTCGTTATGTACCGGAGCAGACACCAAAATGCAGCTACGACAGGTCTTTACGAATTCTTCAGCTTCTCTATCCATTCGTGGCCACCATACATTTGAGCGGAGTCTCCGCTTCATCGCACTCTAGCCTGGATGACCCTCTTGTGCTAGCTTTGTTCCTCTTAGTAGCAGGTTACCGAGCGTCGATACTTCAAATCAAATCTGATGGAATGGACTCGATGTAGCTAGCTTCCATGCATCCTCCTTTAGGCACGTGATTGCATCTATTATTTCCTCATCATGAGTACTACTCTCTGATATTTCTGAGATTGACAACGAAACTGGTATTGAATTTGAAACGATATGAAATATATTTTTCTCTCCCTGCCAATCGAATGAGTATGACCCGGTTTCCTGGGACTGTCTCGACAATGAGTAGGCGATGTTTTCTTTTCCTGGATTATACACAACTCGGAACCGGTACGATTGTAGGCGAATAAGCCACCTTTCCATGCGGGCTGGGGCTCGGGAGGAGGGCTTTAATATAGCCTCAAGAGGCTTATGGTCAAATCAAATTCTAAGCCGATAAAATAAAAATAAAACATTTCTATAGCCGAGACTAACGCGAGACTTTTTTTTTCTATTTGAGAGTACCTTTTTTCTACATCCGATAATCCCTTGCTGGCGAACGAGATAATACGAAGAATTTTATCTTTGTCTAGTTGCACTAAAACCGCTTCCAGTGCTACCGGACTAGCGTCTGCAATCAAACTAGTCCGATCCGTTAAGGTAAAATAGGACAGCATTGGGACTCCCGATACCTTTTCCTTTAACTGTTTAAAAGCCAACCTCTGCTCCTCACCCCATATGAATTTCTCGTTCAATTTGAGCAATCCTCTCAATGGCTCTGTAGTATCCGCCAAATCCGGTATAAACTTTCCAACATACGTGACCAAAACAAAAAAACTGCGGACCACTTCCTTATTTTTGTGTTCTCTAAAGTTTTGTATTACCTTAATTTTGTCTGGATCCGCCTCAATACCCTTGTCAGAAAGGATATGTCCAAGAAATTTTAGCTTAGTTGTTCGCCAAACACACTTCGCCTCGTTGAGAAACACATTATGCTGCACATAAACATATTTCACCTTGCTCAGTGGCATGTCACGCTGCTCGAGGGTATTGCCAAAAACTATAAAGTCGTCAATATAGTTTATGGCATTTGGGCACTGTGCCAGCATCCCTCCATCAGCCTTTGGAACATTTTCAGAGCTGAGTTTACTCCAAAAGGAACCTCTTATACCTGAACAGCCCACGATGTGTAATGAATGTCGTTATCTCCCGGCTTGTATCGTCAAGCTCAAGCTGATGATAGGCGTTCTTTAGATCGAACCGAGAAAAGAATCTAGCGTTCTTCAGTTTTTTCATCAATGAGTCGAACGTCAGAAGAGGATAATTTTCCATTTTTATGACCTTATTTGATCTGCGCATGTCCAAACACATACGAATATCTCCACATTCTTTAAACACGATGACAACTGGGGATATCCAAGCGCTCGGCCCAGTCACCGGCTCTATAATAACAAATTTTGGGGCTTCCTCTAGTTTTGTGTTTACCTTGTGCTCCAGTGCCGTCGGGACTCGCCTCATGGGCTGTTTGACAGGCACCACTGTTGGATCAATTGAAAGCCTTATCTGAACATCTTTCCATTTTGAGAATGCACCAATCTGCTCAACTCGATTTGTGTTTAACCCTAATATTAAAACCTTAAGTTGTATCGCAGTATCACATCCTAGTAGTGATTGTCTGCTGTTTTCTATGACGTAAAACGTAGCAATAACCAGCGCCCTGACATCTATGATTTTGTCTTTGAGACAAATCTCCTCAATTTCTTTCTTGGTTTCGCCGAAAGAGCATTTTGCAACTTGTCGACGCAAGCGGATTAAATATTCGGTGAAGCTCCACAGGAACCATAGTCCGGAAAAGGTGCCTCTCGAAAACCGAGTTCCGCTGTGGGGAAAAATACTCGTTTAATATCTCCACTTGAGGTGAAAAAATGTCATTATAGGCTTCCTCGTCGAACACAACAAGTACACCGGTTAAGTTGAACACCACTGCCTGTAACTGTGGTCCATCCAGGTGCAGCAATTTCGCTTTTTGACAACTGCTGTTATCTCCTCTGCCTCTATGTAGATGGTAAAAGAGCGCAGCCATGTCTCCCATTCATTTCTCCACAACGCCTTGACAAGTGCTTGAAATAGAAATGGTTTTAGCTCTGCCATTTCGGTAGCTTACAGAAATTCAAGAAAAATAAATAATAACAATCAATAAGATGTTATTCTGCCTCACCATACTTTTACACATACTCTCTTGCTATGCCTTTCATTTTCATTCTCTCTCTCTCATTTTACCACCAGCTCATTTGTTTTTTTTTGTCATTTTGTGGTTTTCGTCATTCTCTCTCTCTCTTTTTCATTTTACCTCCTTCTTCTTTTTCTTTTCGTCGTGTGTTCCATCTCTTTAGATTTGCCGGAATTTAATCCGCTCTCTTGCTTTACCCACCTATTCTTTCGTGGCGTGCTCGAAATTTCTTTCCGTTTCCTTTATCCTTTCTCTTTTCTATTTCATCAGCCTGAATTTAATCGGCTCTCGATGATCAGAAGCTTTAATCACTTATTCAATTTGTGGAATACTAATCTTACACATTCACACATATACATAACGCCGCACATCGCATGTACATTTCGCACATACATATATGTGCGTTCTGCGTCCGGAAATATATATACATACAAGTATATACATTCCTTCTTCGCCTTTATGCATTTGCATGACCTCTTTACCTGCATTCTCCGGCTGCCGTCGTTTACTTTTAGTAATACTTATTTAATTTCCTCTTTCTTTAACTCAGTAATTCCGTAATAGTTTTTAATCCTCGTTGCTAATGTAACACTCCAGTAATAACACTTCAGTTTTCAGTTTCAAGTATGTATTTATTTCCGCAGTTTCGATGCTTCTCTTCGACTCCTCTCGAAAATACGTCACGAACCACCTCGCGTCGTGGTGAATTTATGGATTCCGAGGTGGGCTCGAATCCCCATCAGCTGACACAGGTTCCGACAGAAAGTATTATGTGGTCAAATATTATATCCCTTAGATCTTATTAAATCTAACTGAAGTGATGGCCGGGCAGCCGCCGAAACAATGGACATATGGTTATCTACAATTATTTATGTACAACCTCGGCATTTGCCCTAAGCACACTTCAGCCGCCTATTTTGCCTTATCTTAATTGAAGTCAGTAAATGTTAAATTTTATTTAAAGTATTGATTATAAGTTTATGTATAAGATTTATGTTTGAAATATCTCTTACGTCAGCGTCGTAGGACAGTCTTGGTCAAAGGCTCGAACTCCACTCTCAGCTTTCGTCGTCGTTTGCCCTCTCTCTTGCTCTTGCAGCTCTCCTCTCGTCGTCCTCCTCTCTGCTCGTCGTCCTCCTCTCTGCTCGTCGTGGTTGTTCTTATCTCGTCTTCTTAGATGATTGCTCGTCGTGGCTGCTCTCATCGTCGTTTTCTTTGATGATTGCTCATCACGTTCTTTCTCGTTGTTGTTGTCTAGGGATATTTGTAGGTATGCTTGCAGCTTGAGGCATACTCACCCCACATTCGGCCATCATGTTTATGCTTTCGCCCCGAAAGCGTGTTACGTCGGTGTTGTCGTGGTGCCTCAGTCCTTGGAGGACATAGGGCTGAGCAAGTGGCCGCCCGGATAGCAGACACGATTTGTGCAGCTGAGCTCGCCGAATTTGGGGTGGGTTCTTTGGACGCCACTATCCTCTCCAAACGTAATCAGAACAATTATTTACGTGCCTGAAAAATAGTAGAAATCGTTCATCAGTCTGTCTTTTTGTCCACATTGCCCCGCAAGCATATTTATGCTTGATCGTGAAAACGATCGGGCTATGTTTTGGCCGTTTGCCCTCCCCATTCGCAAACTTCCTGCGCCGTTGGACCTTTTGTTTATGTCGTTCGTCAAAAGTTATGTCATTTTCATGACCCAGTCTTCCAGTTGTACCAATACCCCCCTTTTAATGGGTTTCTACAAATGGATTTTTGTTGGTTTAAATTCACGTTACAAGTTTATTATAAAGGTCGTTCAAACATGTATTGGACATTAAAGTGTGTTATAACTATTCTGAATTGATTTAAATGGTGTAATTAATATTTAGGTGTATTTAGAATATAGTGTATTTTTGGAAGCTAATATTTTGTTCGTATGGTATGTAGTGTATATGGAGGCACGACCCGTTGACTCACCCTCTGTTATTCCATCGTTGAGAGCTCTCGTTCCGGAGTTGAGGTTTTTATTTGTTGGAAAGGTTAGGCAGAATTAAGCATATCTATATATCTATCTATATATATAAAAATGGAGCCCAAAAAATTTGTCGTAAAAAACTACTGGAGAACGGCTGGGCCGATTTGGTTCAAATTTTTTTTCAGTTGTAGGTAACTAACAGGAGAAGGTCAGAACGTAATAAAATTTTTAGAAAATCCTCCAGGGTAATGGTGAAAAACAAATAATTAAAATATCAAATTATATAAAAGAGTAGTGTATCGAAATATATGTCAAAGTAAAAACAAATCGTTTCAATATTATTCGGTTTCTTATTCGTTTTTATCAGACGTCCGGATTTGTTTAATTTCTTCCTGTGATTTGTAGGAATAATGCCTGCTATAAGACGGCCAAACATTGGACGACGTACACGTCGAGCAACATATAGTCGGAATGTCCATGAAAGTCAAACGCAAGACGAACGTGCAGAAAGAAATGAATCGAGACGAACCCATTTAGCACAGATTCGCTCTACACAAAGATTACCAAGAACAGACTTGAATCGCGCTGCATTTGCATACAATTTCTCAACGTCCTACAAAGACCATAGCTGCGTTGTTATCGGTTCATTGTCTGTGGTATGTCAGCACTGCAATGCACTGAAGTTTCGATTGGAAGCTCCCGGCTTATGCTGCGCAGGTGGCAAGGTAAAATTGCCGGTTTTGACTCATCCACCAGAGCCATTGTATTCGCTTCTATATGGAAATACAAGCAAATCAAACCATTTCCTGTTGCACGCACAAAAATATAACGGATGTTTTTAAATGACGTCATTTGGAGCAGAGGTTGTTCAACAACCAGGCTACAATCCGAGTTATAAGGTAATAGCGTCACTCTTTTATCAACATGAACAACTATAATTTTTCACGAAATTGCATCACAAAATTCAGATTCAAGGGCAAATTCACCATCGAGCGGGCGCTTTGTTACCACCACCAAACAAAGATCATAAATTCCTTCAGATCTATTTCGTTGGTGATTTGGCAGTTGAACTTAATCAGCGTTGTGCAATTTTCACTGCAACTAAACGTGAAATAATACAACAATTGCAAAATCTTCTTCATGAGTGTAATGAATTGGTCAGATTGTTCAAAACAGCTTTGGATACAATGCATTCTGACAACCACAAAATCATTATCAGAGCAGATAAAAGACCAGCAGGAAGCCATTCAAGACAATTCAATGCGCCCACTATCAATGAAGTCGTAGTGGTGATTGTTGGCGAGAATGTGGAATCACGCGATATTGTTCTCAAGCGTCGGGATGATGGACAATTGCAACGCGTTTATGAGACTCATCGGTCATATGATGCACTTCAATATCCGTTGATGTTCTGTCGTGGAGAAGATGGCTATCACTTCAACATAAAGATGGTCAATCCAACGACAGGTTTGTTTAATCACTTCTTTTTCATTCTGCACGTAAATTCGAATTCATATTACAGGAGAAGAAACGAATAAGAAAGTCAGCTCAATGAATTTTTATGCATATCGATTGATGATTCGACTAGATGTTGACAATCATCTGTTGAGATACCGCCGTTTGTTTCAGCAGTACTGTGTCGATATGTATGTAAAAGTGGAAACGGAGCGTCTCAATTTCATTCGTTTCAATCAGTCAAAGTTACGATCTGACGAGTACATCCACTTGCGTGACGCCATCGCTACTGATGGACACGCGGCAAACATTGGTTGTTTGACCATTCTGCCAGCTACTTATGTTGGGAGCCCGCGCCATATGCATGAGTACGCTCAACATGCGATGACGTACGTGCGGAATTACGGACGACCTGATTTATTTATCACGTTTACATGCAATCCGAAATGGCCCGAAATTACGAATTTGTTGCACCAAGGACAAACATCCAGCGATCGACATGACATCACTGCACGAGTATTCAAGCTAAAGGTAAAAATTCTTATGGATTACATCGTTAAGCAGAAGGTTTTTGGCGTAGTTCGTTGTTGGATGTACTCGGTTGAATGGCAGAAGCGTGGCTTACCACATGCGCACATTTTGCTTTGGATGTTCGACAAGATCCGACCAGAACATATTGATTCGATTATTTCTGCCGAAATACCAGATCCAGAAACTGATCCGGAGCTGCATTCCGTTGTGAAAACGAGTATGATCCATGGCCCTTGCGGAGTCCACAACCCAGAATCACCATGCATGGAAAACGGAAATTGCACAAAACGATTTCCCCGTCCGTTGGTGGCTGAAACAATCAGTGGAAACGATGGATATCCATTGTATAGGCGTCGTTCTCCAGATGACAACGGCAGATGGATCGAAATGATGGTAAAAAATAACAAAGTCATCGTCGATAACCGCTGGATCGTTCCATATTGTCCGCTTTTGTCGAAAACATTTTCAACGCACTGCAATGTTGAGTACTGCAACTCAATAAAATCAATCAAATACATTTGCAAATATGTGAACAAAGGGAGCGACATGGCGGTGTTTGGCATTGCTGATCCAAATGCAAACGACGAGGTGACGAAATTTCAACTTGGACGTTACGTAAGTTGTAACGAGGCCATTTGGCGTCTGTTTTCATTTCCGATTCATGAACGTCATCCGACGGTCGTACTCTTATCTGTTCACTTGGAAAACGGCCAGCGTGTCTACTTTACGGACGCGAATGCAGCGCAAAGAGCAGAACGGCAACCAGCGACAACGTTGACAAATTTCTTTTCTACATGCGAAAGCGATCCGTTCGCAAGGACTTTACTCTATTCGGAAATGCCACGCTATTATACATGGAACGCTGCATCGAAAAAGTTTCAACGCCGAAATAGAGGCGATGCTGTTGATGGTTTCGCTGATATCTATTCGACTGATTCTCTCGGACGAATATACACAGTTCATCCACGCCAAGACGAATGCTTTTGGTGAACATAAGAGGCCCTACATCCTTCGAGTCCCTGCGTACTGTGGATGGTGTGCTGTGCGCCACTTTTCGGGAGGCTTGCCAACGTTTAAATTTGCTTGAAAACGACACACATTGGGACTCAACGCTCGCTGATGCCACTGTTTCTCTTTCTGGATCAAATCAAATTATTTGCATTATTTGCAATAATCATAGCCACATGACATCCGTCGAACCCGACCGCACTGTGGGAAAAGTACAAGGACGATATGGCTGACGACATTTTAATAGACGTTCGCAGGACAACTATGAATTTCACTCTTGCCATTAACGGAGAAATGCACAACGAAGCTTTAATACGGATCGAAGACATGTGTATGCTTATGTGCGGCAGTCTACTATCGACATTGGGAATGCCAACGCCACATCGTTCAGTGCACGATGCTTTCAATCGCGAATTTCAACGGGGTTATATAATGGCGTCGAATTAGGGCGAGACAAAGTTCGCCGGGTCCGCTAGTATAATATAATATCGTGCTGTGTTTTGGGGTTAGAAATTCACTAATTGCGCAAAATTTTTTGTAATGATTTAAAAACAACACATTAAAAAATATATAAGAAGTGTATTGGTGTATGTGGGCTTTAAATTAAACACAAACTTAAAGAAAAATAAGTTCAAAAGCTAAGAAGCTCGGTGAGCGGAGTGACCGCTGGTCATTCGACGCTGGTGTTGTCTCCTTGTGCATTTGAACTCCGAACTTGACGTTTTTTTAGACAGTTGTCAGAGACGCGACGCGGTTACAATAATCTCCACGAGGGCTTGTTGGTTTTGACTCCTCTTGGTACTGATAAACCGGTGGCTTTTATACCAAAGGCTGTGCCAAATTTCGCCTAGGAATCACCGGAATGGAATACAAAAGTGTTCTCACCTGGTGTCATCAATTCCCCTCTTTTCGCCTATTGGCTGGAGTTATATTTGGGTCGTCTTTGTTCTAAGGTTTGATAGTTCAGCAAAATCTGCGGTGCTGGGTTGCAGCTGATTACATGGCCCAATTTGGCGAGTTTGGGCGGTGTCATCTGGTCGAGCCACATTTTTGTGCAATCTTGCCCGTGTTGATTTTCTAGAGCACTAGTACATTGGCTATTCTTGATTTTCTTCCGTGTTAACCAAATGACTCACGTCGGCCCTAACCGGCGTACGTAACAAGAGTCGTCATCATCGTCGTCGGGTGTGGACCAGCGCTTCAGGTATTCAGCACAAGTCGATGATTTTATAGGACCATCGAAATTGCCAATCTTCTGAACGTCGTAAGAATTATTTCCTTTGGATTTGACAATTTTATACGGCCCCACGTATTTTGTTTTCAACTTGAGACCACTGTCGAATTGCGTCCTTTTAATATCGCCCACTGCATACTGGCTAGCTTTCTTGCGCCGCAGGATGTAAGTTTTCTTGTTCTCATCTTGCACCTTTGAGATCTGAGATTTTGCTTTTCTTCTTTCGTCGGAATATCCTGCTACGTGTATCGCTCCTTTGTTGATAGAGTTCTGGAGATTGTTGTCTTCTTTGTTCTCATTTTGGAGCCTATCAAGAGCTCAAACGGTGTAATTCAGATGGATCGTGCAAATGTCGAGTTTATTGCCTGCTACACTTTGTTGACATGCTTGTACCACTTAGTTGGATCGTCGATGCTCAGCTTGAAGAGAACTGAAATTATCGTGGCGTTCAGTCTCTCGACTTGACCGTTCACTCGAGGAAGTCCTGTTGTCGTCTTGACCGGCTTGATGTTCTCGTCTTCGCAGTACTTCAAAAAGTCCTGTGAGATGAATGCAGATACTCGATCTGAGATGATAATTGCGGGCTTGCCAAACACCATACTCTTCCTGTAAAGTCTTGATATAACGTCGTTCGCAGAAGTCGATTTAGTTGGGTACAACCAGCAAAACTTTGTAAAGGAATCCACGACTGCTAGGATGTGATTGTAGTCTTTGTGCGTTGAATCTGAAGTCAACATGAAAGCTATGCAAAGGGACGTCTTCTTTCTCCAGAGGGTGCAGTAATCCTTCCTGTTTCCCTTTCTTCCTTTTTGAATTTTCTCCTCCAGACTCGGTATGAAGTATTCCTGGCCAACTAAATCTTTTACCTTTTTTGTAGCGAAATGACCCCTCTCGTGAGCTCATGTTATGACTTGCCTCTGCATATCTTTTGAACAACAATCAGCTCCTCGTCGTTTACAAGCTTGTGCAGAACCCCACCCTTCAAAAAGTAGTCATTGTAGGTGTCTTTGCCATCGTTAAGGATATCGCAAACCGCCTTCAGATGCTCATCTTAGTTCTGCGACTTTTTTATGCCTAAAGAGATGCTATCATCGACTATCGTCAGAGCTGGGTATCGGCTGAGTGCGTCTACGTGCTTCATGCGTGTTACGGCTCGATGCTCTACCTCGTAGTCATACTCCTGAAGAAATAGCACCCAGCGAGCGACTCTCGTGCAAAGGTTCTCCTTCTCCAAAGTTTTTGTGAACGCGTTGCAGTCGGTGATAATTTTGAAATAAATGCCAAGCAGGTCACTGTCTCAAGTCAACAATGTACGAAATTCCTTAGATCGCTTGCTCGATCTTTGCTTTGTCTCTGATCCGGCAAGAGTCAGTTTGGTTAGGGTCCCGCCCTTGACACAACCCGAAGATCCATACCATCCTACTTTTGATGTTACTATCGATATTGGGACTGTTATGGAGAATAAGTCTGATCGGCCAGCTAAGAAAGTCCACTGCTTTCGCAAGGCGGATTTTCTACGGCTGAATAATTTCATATATATTTTTTACAATGCTATGAATTCCTTTTTTACAGAATGTGTTCCGCTTTACTATCCGTCAATCTCAAATAAGCCTCCCTGGTTTAGTAAAGAGTTGACTCGCCTCAAAAACATTAAGTCCAATCTCTATTCTAAATTTAAACGTAACGGTTCTCAAGCTGTCCATTCTCGTTATTTAGCGGCTCGGTCTAAGTTCACCGTGCTTAACGCGCAGTGTTATAAAAACTATCTGACTCGTTGTAGGGTTCAGTTCGCGGTGGACCCAAAACAGTTTTATAATTTTGTCAACACTAAACGTAAGCCTATTACACATCCTTCCTCGCTTTCATTTGAAAATACTACAGCAAACAATGATCAGGAAATCGCCGATCTTTTTGCTCAGTTTTTTCAAACTACTTATTCTCCGTCATCCGATTCAAACCAGACCTATTCTTATAACATGCCCAAATCAAACTTAATCTTCAGTCCTAGCTTAACCGAAAGCTCCCTTCTTTTGGATCTTCAACGTGTCAAGCCAGTTTACTCGCCAGGTCCCGATGGAATACCAGGCTGTGTGCTTAGGTATTGTGCCGAGGCCCTGTGCAGTCCCCTTCTAAAATTGTTTACCTTATCCTTAGATACATCCCAATTCCCCCTTATTTGGAAGGAATCATTCGTCATTCCTCTCCACAAAAAAGGTAGCAAAGTGGATGCTAACAACTATAGAGGAATCTCTAAGTTGTCAGCCATCCCAAAACTTTTCGAAAACGTAATTACTCCCCATTTGCAGCACCTGTGTAGATCAGTAATTTCTCCATGCCAACATGGATTTGTTAAACGAAGATCAACGACAACTAACCTTCTGGAGCTCACTTCTTTTATTATAAGGGGCTTTCCTCAACATTTACAGATAGATGTCATCTATACTGATTTCAGTAAGGCATTTGACTCAGTTAATCATTCCCTTCTTGTTAGGAAACTCGACTTAATCGGTTTTCCAGTAGATCTTCTTAGGTGGATCTCAAGTTATCTGAATGGCAGGACGCAAAAGGTCCTCTTTAAAAACAACTTGTCGAATGTTCTCCGGGTGACCTCTGGCGTCCCGCAAGGGAGCCACCTGGGTCCCTTACTTTTTACATTATTTATTAACGACTTGCCCAAAGTTTTGACTAACTCCAGGGTACTCATGTACGCTGACGACGTTAAGCTTTGCGTGCAATATAAGGACG
The DNA here is from genome assembly GCA_018153105.1 of Drosophila rufa. Taxonomy (NCBI): domain Eukaryota; kingdom Metazoa; phylum Arthropoda; class Insecta; order Diptera; family Drosophilidae; genus Drosophila; species Drosophila rufa. The sequence continues at coordinate 1,458,324 of JAECXS010000135.1, forward strand.
GCGCTAGCCAGTCAGATTTACAAACAGATCTTAATAACTTTCAAAAATGGTGCACTGCAAACTTATTAAACCTAAATGGCTCCAAATGCAAGCTCATGTCATTCTCACGCGCCTCTCCCATCCTTGCAACTTATTCGCTGAACTGCTGCTCTCTGGAAAGGATCACTCTAGTTGACGATTTGGGTATCCGCCTAGATTCTAAACTGGAGTTTATAGATCATATTTCGTCCATTGTAAATAAAGCCAGGGGTGTGCTTGGATTTATTAAACGGTGGTCGAAAGAATTCGATGACCCCTACGTCACGAAGAATTTATACATATCGTTAGTTCGTCCTATTTTAGAATATGGATCTTGCGTTTGGAGTCCCCAGTGGGACGTCCACAGCAAACGCATTGAGTCAGTTCAAAAGAATTTTTTACTTTTTGCACTTCGTGGCTTAAACTGGGATGCAAACCTAAGGTTGCCATCTTATTCTAGTAGACTTCTCCTAATTAACCTACCTTCCTTAGCAAACCGTAGGACGATGCTAGGCATTATTTTTATGTATAACCTGATCCGTGGTGACGTGGAAAGCCCCGATCTTTTGGGGCAGTTGAATTTCCACGTACCATGTAGAAACACCCGATCCTACTTGCCTTTAGTTTTACACCATTGTAGAACCTCGTATGAAATGCATGAACCCTTTAGAGTACTATGTGCAAATTATAATGATTTGTACAAAATAACCTCATCTGTAGATAGCCTTCCTAAACTAAAAACATTAATCTTAGCCCACTTAGTACACATGCAAGATAGCAATCAAGCTGCGCGCCATTAGTCTATATGGTGGAGGGTAGTTTCCTCGCATTCTTTTTCCTATACTTTTCTTTCGCGCCTATTAACACCTAACCCTAACAAGCACGTGCTTGGTTTCGAAGGGCCACTTGAGTGTACTGACCGTAGTGCATCAACGTCCATATATATTTAGACTTTAAACTTGGCCAGAGCTTCGATGACTGCAAGTATCTCCAGCTCATACCTTGTGCATTTTCGTTGAGTGTCGGTCGTTTTCTTACTCATAAAATACACAGGATGCATATGGCCGCCGTCGGGAGATTTTTGCATCAAGATAGCGCCGAATCGGTCAATCGAAGCGTCAGTGTGCACTTCTGTCTCGAGTTTCTGATTGTAAATGCTCAGTGCTTTCTAGCTGCTTAATTGTTTGAGAAGTTTTAAATTTAGATACTGCATCTATCTTTTCTGGCGTCGGGTATAGCTTGTGGTTCTCGATAATATTGTCTAGAAATATATTTCGAGTTTTAAAAAATGGGATTTTTTAAGGTTCAGCTGGAGACCATATTCGGAACAGGTGTTAATAACCTCCCTCAGATTAAGCAAAGCTTCTTCTTTGTTCATGGCGGGAATAATGATGTCATCGATGCACGCAGAGCAATGCCCTTTGCGAGTCAGCTGTCGGAAAATTGCGTTAACATGCCGCTGAAAAACGCCAGGTGAATTCGAAAGTCCAAAGGGAACCTTTAAGAACTGGAATTGCCCGCTTTGAGTGACGAAGGATGTCTATTTCCGGCTTCATTCTACCACAAGAACGTGAAAAAATCCGTTCTTCAAGTCAAGTGTGTGAAAAATTTTGGCATCTTGGAGACTTATTGGTCATCAATAAGAGGCAATGGGAAATGGTCTTTAACTATTACCTTATTGATCCTTCTAAAGTCAACGCAGAGTCTTGGGGTACCGTCGCGCCTTTTTACCATCACCACAGGGCTTGTAAACTCGGAATCAGACTCCTTGATGATCCCAGCGTGTAGCCACTCGTCTATTTGCCCCTCCACCAGGCGTGTCTCAGCACACGGTAGTTGACGTGATGTGGCAAAAATCGGTGTTTCGACTTTGAGAATTACGCGCATCTCAATGTTCGTCGTTTTTAAAGGAACCGAACTCACTGGCCTGATTGTTTAAGTTTAATTTATCGTTTTTGTCTGCCACGATTATTTTCATCATCGTTGTCAACTATTAAATCATTCGAAATTTTACACACTTGCAAACTGTCACGATTGAAAATAATTTCGGCGTATAAGCAGAATTCTTCACCAACGATCAACTTAAAATCCATACACCCAATTGGAATTACGTAAAAATCCAACTGGAATGTCGCACCGTCAATACGATTCGCGTGTTTGAAATGTCCAATAGGATATATTTTGTTGGTATCGCGCTAGCTGCCAAATCCAACTAGAACTACACTTCAATTTTCAATTTAAGGACGCCTCACTTCATCATAAAAATCTTCGCGAATCAGGTTAAATTTGCTACCTGTATCAAAGAGAGCGATACACTTTTTGTTCCCGAGATCAACTTCCTTGCTCGTAAAGGAATTTTTCACCTGCACTCGATTGGTATTAACCTTGTTGTTCTCTGGTTTTTCGATTTGGTCACAATTTCGCGAGATGTGTCCGAATTGACCACACTTGAAACATTTTTTACCCACTCTCTTTGTTCTTGCAGTTGTTTGAAAAATGTCCATTTTCGTCACAGTTATAACACTTTATCTCGCTCTTCTCAGTTCTGTATACTGAGTTTTTCTTGTTGAACATCTCTCCGCTGCGCTTCGACTTCTACTTGTTGATCCCTTTGTCCCCTTAAAAAAACTCTCTCTCTTTCATTTTTTGTAACATAACTTTTCAGCTTTTCTTTCAAATCATTCATGTCTTTCGCACCTTACAGCAGAGTCTTGTCAATCCCATCGATGACGTATTGAGTTAAAACCGAATCTCAAATTTCTCCGTGGATGGCCAGATCTTTCATCCGGTAGAGGTACGCGGAATTACTCTCGTTTTTTTGCGCGTTTTTTCTTGCTGAGTTGCTCGTGTATTTGGTTACTGTTCACCTCAGTTTTGAAATCGTTCAGGAAGCAGCTTTCAGAGCGATCCAAGTGCTCAGTCCTCTCTCGCTCATGGTAAAGAGTTTTACTGTACCTTTCAGCGATTTTTTGGCGAATATCAACATCTGCACGTCGCTCTAACACAAAATCACAGCCTGCTCTTCGAATTCGGACATCCACGATTCGATTGATATTGTGTTGGTACCGTCGAAGGTAGGGATTGAGTCCTCCAGGTCGCACGAATTTGTGTAGGCCCACGATGCTGTCTCTGCTGCCACTACGCAAGTTTTGGCTTGTAAAGTAATTTAAGCAGCTCATCTCGGTAAAAAAAATGTTTTGTTATACCGCACAGAAGTATTTTTTTTCAATTTAAACGTTCATAGTAAATTTCACAAGTTTTTTCACGTTTTTTCTTTCAGTTTCCTTCGTTTTCATTTCGTCCTCTTCTTTTCTTATTTCACTTTCGTAGTTTTCCTTCAATCTTTGCGTTCTTATCCCTGTTAAGCCTCCAAATGTGGGATTATTTTGTTTATTGAAGTCAGTAAATGCTTAGTTTTATTTAAAGTATAGATTATAAGTTAGATTTATGTTTGAAATAACTCTCTCGTCAGCGTCGTAGGACCGTCTTCATCAAAGGCTCGAACTCCACTCTCACCTTTCGTCGTCGTTTGCCCTTTTCTCGTCGTGGCGAGATAAATACTCGCCGTCATCAGGGTTGCCAGCTCGTCATCCATATTCGTTGCTCTCGTCGTCATCACGCTTGTTCTTGTTGCTTGCTCGTTGTTGTCTAAGACATACGCAAAAGTTTTGTAACTTTATGATTGGTTTTTTAGATACACCTATGTGCGAGTTGAAAATTCTTATCACCAAATCTTCTTCCTTATATTTATTGGGATCTTTTCTTTTGGAAAACTGACCTTCACTTTAACTGACCTTATTTAACTCTACTTGCCTTTCTTTAAAAATATCTAAGATATTATTTTTTGTGATTCTCCAAAAAAACCTTGACTTGGTCTGATCTTTGCATTGTATTGTTTGTAGCGCTTGTAGCATGCGATTTATTTATCCAGGCACACTAGCGTCATCTGGGTGCGGATGAGCAAGCCATTGGGGGTGAAAAGAAAAAAGACAGAGAGAGCAACAGATCCCAATGTCAACCTTCTCTGGGGCACCGCTGTTTCGAGGTTGCCTCCAGAAAGTCGGCGTCCCTATCTGTCTTTCCCATTTCAGTTTTCACTTGGTCAAGTTGTGCGCGATTTTCTGCTCGAATTATTGTTGAAGGTTCATGGTCACCAATAAAGTCCCAAAGCATAAAGTCAGCTAAGCATGGAGTTCTCAACCCTGATAGAGCCAAGCGGGAAAGAGGAGAGAAAGAGAGTGTGCGGATTATCAGCCAGTAGAGTTTTTCTCTGGCGGATTGGAAGGCAACTCTTCCCGCGAAGTAATTGGAGGATCATGAATATGAATGAAAGGTCGCAGAGGGAGTCCCACGTAGAAGCGCAGCAGAAGGTCCACGAAGTAAATAAATAGGCGGCAGGGTTCGGTTTCACAATTGCACTATTTCAATATTTATTTGGCCTTCTTTGTCTGCTGGATATTTTGAACTAACTACTAACTTAACTTAAATCTAAGCGCGACATAGTTGCGATAGGTATTCGTGTTTGGAGCGTTCCGAAGTTACGAGAAAGGGCAGAAGGAGAGAGAGTGTGAAGAGCGCGAGAGGTGAGCGAGCGAGCGCTTCCCACACTGCCTCCCAGACCTAAGCGCCCTTCTGGCGCGAACATTCTCCCCCCCTTGCGCGAGCAAAAAACAACGACTTTGATCGACGTTTAGGATTCCGTGCATGCTCCGGAGACGATCCATCCGAAAAGTGCTCTGAGCCACTGGCAAACCATCTTGCAGCTTTAGGAACCCTGGTTGGATCAGCTTCGGATATGCATTCGAGCCCAACACTAGGGAGATGGTCGCCGCGCGGTGGAAGCGCTCATCAGCGAGACTGATGTCATTGAACTGAGCCCGTGTCTCGTCGCTCAGAGCCCGAATAGGAGTCAGGATCATCAGGCTGGAGTCGATTTCAGGACGAGACTGAGGGCAAAACTGCCCGTTCGGATCCGGATGGTGGGCGCGCAGACGTCATCGTCCCCGACTCGGATCGTGGCAAGCCGGAAAACGCTCGCCAATGATAGGTCGATGCTATTCACGGGCATGCACGACTCGATCATCGCCGTCTCGCAGGTGGTCTCCCCTGAGTCGAGCACCACGACGGTTATCGGCAGGATGTGGATGCTCTGCAGTTGCCGCAAAGCCGTGACAGCGGGGGACGAATCGCGAGACGTCATGGGTGCCGGTGTGGGCGGCGGAGGTTGCCGAGGAGGCATCGACTGCCGACGCAGCGCGCGTGACGAGCGTGGTGGAGATGGCGATGCCTGACGGGACGAGCGTGCTGAGCGTGCTGTAGTTGGCGATGACTGGCGGGATGATCGCGACGACCGTGGTGGAGATACTTTCTCGTGCAGATGCAGAAGTGTGTGATGGGCTTCTCTACACTTCTTGCAGCCACCGTCGCTGAGACACATCCCATCGGAGTGCTGGTGAGCCAAGCAATTTAAGCAGTACTTGTTTATAAGCACTTCTCGGAACTTAGCCTCAGAAACCGCTTGCATTTCCGAAGAGGATGGATTCCCCGGCAGACTCGGAAGCGTTAGGAATTCGTACCTCTGGAACGTCTGCTATCCAAAGCTCGGGCGGAACGTGGCCGAGGAACCATATTGAGTAAGAGTTAATCTGCGGGAATAAGAAAGGATACAAATGACTTAGTAGGAGCTCGAAAAGCGAATATAAAATTACTCCTTGGAACGGGAGGAATCCGTAACCTCGGTAGGAAGGAGGATCACTTTAAGGACTGGACGTTTGATTGCCCCGCGAGAAGTACGGATTTCGACAACTTGAACTCGGCTATCGGCTCCTGGGAAAACAGATACAATTCTGCCGAGCCGCCAGTCGTTCGATGGCAGATTATCTTCCTTGACGACCACCATATCGTCGATCCGGACATTTTTAGTTGTGAATTGCCTTTTGTTGCGCTTGTGGAGTTCTTTAAGATACTCTTCTTTCCATCGTGCACTAAACTGCTGATGTTGAGCCTTCAAATGTTGCCATCGATTTATAATCGACTTGGACTCGCCTTTTATTTCGGGCTCAGCCGTGGAAAGCAACGGCCCGCCATTAAGAAAATGACCTGGCGTGAGCGTGGATCTTCGGACATCGGGGAAAGCGGCCTGGAATTATGGCAAGCTTCAATCTTTGCTAGAAGAGTGGCAAGTTCTTCGAACGTGTATTTGCGGGAAGCGGTGGACTTATAGAAAAGCGTTTGGAAACTTTTAACACCCGTTTCCCACAGACCTCCCATATGCGGAGCACCTCGGGGGATAAACCGCCACACTAGTCCCTGATGGCTATATGCATCAGTCACGGACTCCTTCATGGCTTGTAAGAAGTCTCGAGAAAGCAGAGTTGCTGCACCCACAAAGGTTTTGCCATTATCCGAATGGACCCGCTGCGGACACCCGCGCCTAGCTACAAAACGAGCAAAGGCCGCCAAGAATTTCTCGGTTGTGAGATCGGAGGTGGGTTCCAAATGGATAGCCTTCGTAGAGAAACACACGAACATATCCCTTCGTAATGAGGCACTCTCTCCCTGTATAGTTCTTGATCAAAAAGGGGCCGTCATTATCAATGCCCGCATTCAAACAAAAAACTATGTAAAATCAACATAGAAAAATAGTTTGAATACTATGTAAAAATGTTGCATGGATTTTGTTGTTGGTTTTCTGTCAGTATTAAAATAGTAAAAGTCCCATCATAAAATGTAAAATTGAAGGTGGAGCTAACTCGAGTTCTAACCGGCTTAATTTCTCGTACGTAAATCAAGACGCGATTATATGGCAAGATCACACACAGATCTTATTGCACAGCGGCGTTGTCCAAACATGTTTCGACCGATACCACATCGAGTCTCATCAGTGAACTTTAGCTGGCGACCGACTTCTAACAGAAGTGCCTACTTAAGTAAGCGTGGCGCTGAATCCAGTCTTGAGAATCGCAGCGGCCACTCTTGCGTTGTCAATTTTCGGCTGTGGTAATGTGCCTTAGCCCATGAGCTGTGTCTGTAGTTTCTTCTTGTGAATCGTGCAGATCTTACACGAATTCACCACAGCTTTCAGCAGATTCTTGATCTTAGGAATCCAATACTTGGATCGGATTAGGCGCACAACTAATTGGTTGCCGCCATGAAGAGTGATCTGGTGGGAAAATTGGATGAGAAGGCGAGACAGTCTACAGGTGTACGGAGGAATTATGAGATGGCGCTCATCGTACTGTAAAACTTTGGAGGAAGTGACGCGACCACATGCCCTTAATAAGCCATGTTGGTCCAGAAAAGGAAACAAGTTCAGGATAGGACTTGAAACTGGCAGGGGGCGTTTATCCTCCAAATGATGACGCTCCTGAGCGTATCTCTACTCTGCGCAATTGAGATTAAAGCTCTTTTCGCATCGCGTATTTCATCGCTTGTGGGGCGTGAATCGGCCGGTGTCTGGCTCTTGCGGCAACGCTTTAGAAACCGTAGAGTATACGCTAGGATGCGCAGTGTTTTATCTAGCTTTGAAAGCGGTCTAGAAAGTCGTCAGAGGGCGTTTGACTAAAATGAACCTCTACTGCACTCTGTTCTTTGGTCCTTGAAGCCACTCTGGTCCTTGGCACCAAAGTTGACTACCAGCTAGTTCTTGCAAAGATACGCCTTGACTGGCTAAGTCAGCGGAATTCTGTTCGGAATGAACGAGTGCCCAATTGTCGACAGACGTTGCCAGAGAGTTGCAAGCTGGCTTCTTTAACCCAGCCAGCAGTAAATTTTCGAGCTGGCTGTCGGAAGTATTGGAAGTATTGCTGTCACCATTTCGGTTAACAGCACGGCACCGCAGAGCTCTAGCACTGGAAGTGAGACGGTTTTGACCGGAGCGACTCGGGCCTTGTCTGTGAGGAGAGAGTCCTATCTCTGGCGGGACAAAATAGAATTCGTCGGAGATAGCCCTCCATCAAATACCGAGCGTTTTCGCCGTCCTTTGGGCATCGATGTCGAGGAACTCGCTGTGGAGGAGGGGCTCAGCAGGAATGTCCTTTAGAATGCTCCTTTGGTTGGAAACTACTTTCTCAGTAGGAAACCGGTGGAGCTTAGAGCTGCTTGCAGCTCTTGGATGGACAGTTGAGCTTCATGTACGGAATTGGCTCCCGCCAGAACGTCATCGACGTACATATCATGTTTAATGATCTGGCTGGCTTTGGGAAATTGCCATTTGACATCGATTACCAGCTGTTGCAGGACTCGAATAGTGAGGAAAGGCGCGCAGTTGACTTCGTAGTTAACTGTTTTAACCTCGAAGTTTTGGATCCCTCCTTCCTTGTTTCGGAAAATAATTATTTGGCGTATGGCGGATGTTTTGTATCGACCCATATCTAATGATACAATTTTGTAATTGTAACACATATTGGAAATACCACCACTTCAGGATCGCATAGTAGGACTGGACCAGCATGAAGAATATCGTTTAAGCTGGTCCCAGTTGCTGAAGGGCTTGAAGCGTTGAAAACAACGCGAAGCTTTCGGGTTTATAATAATTTGGAGAACTGTGAGTCGAAGGAACTTCTTTCATATGACCCAGATCCAGATACTCCTGAATAACGCTATCATATTGCTATTTTAAGGAAAGTTTCTTTTTAAACGATTCTCGTTTCTAAGAAACTAAGCAATGGACCCAGAATATCCCAAATTAGATCCGAAATGGTTGGAATCGCAGAACGGTTGTGGTCTGTGGTTTCTTGACCTAGGAGCGAGCCACAGATATTGTTATGCATGCCGCTCATCAATACGGATGGTAAAATATCGGTTCCGATCAAGACGTCAATTTGGGACTTGTCAAAAAATGCGGGGTCTGCCCATTAGAGAGCGGGCAGATCTTTCAATGAATTCTGAGGAAGGTAGCTTGCTACTAATTCCGGAAGGACGTAGGCTGCGGTGTCTAGTTGTAGACCCGGCTTCGTTGGAGATCGAATTGCGAAGTGGCATAGCCTGGTAGACTTCGCGGACACCGACTGGTTTAGACCGGAAACTTGGGTTTGAATGTGACAGAATGGCAACTTTCCTGTGTATTACTGCTCAAAGATCTCGCAGCAGGTTGTGGAACTGGCAAAGCAGTGAGTGTGGAATTCGACCCTGAAGAACTAGAGGTTCCTCGATATATAAGGGTATGATGCCTACCTCTACAGGTGAAACAGCTTTGAGTGCTGGAGCAATCGCGGAGCTGATGTCCTCTTGCGAAACATTTTAAGCATAGCTGCTTCTTCTTGATGTATTTGGAACGCGCATCCACTAACAATTGGAGAAAACGCGGGCACAACGGTACAGGATGATTTTCCTTTGATCATAATTCGTAGCTTCTTGGTTTGCCGCTAACCTGTTTCTCGAAGGACTGAAGCTTTTTCTGACAGATGGACTTGGCTTCATGTCCTCGATGGCCTCCAATGTCCGATATCTTTAATTTAGGAATGTGTTTATTTCTTCCCATGCCGTAATTTCGGACATTGACGATAAGGATTGTATCCATAAGGCAATTTACTGGCGCACAGGAAAACCAGCAAACAATCCCAGTTTTCAGTGGATATTTGGGAATGTGCAAGTGCTGTCAAATACCCTTGAATTGTAGTCTGAAGTTCCTTTAACGCATGGCCAGGTTCCTTGGATATGAAACTCAAGTTGAACAATAGCTTAAGTTGGCTGTTGACTAAAAGTCGCTTATTTTGGAAACGGTCTTGAAGTGCTTCCCAAGCCGTAGCGAACCCGGCATTGGTGAGAGGGGATTTCGTCAGAATCGCCTTGGCCTCGCCTCTTGTTTTGGTTATAAGGTGAAACAACTTATTGGCCGGTGTCAGCCTAGGATTATTGACGGGTACTGCCGTAAAAAGGTCCCTGAAAATTGGCCATCGAAGATAATTCCCGTTAAACGCTTCTGTATCGCAGGGAGGTTCTCTGCTTTGAGTGCCGTAGGAATCTCTTGCTTAAAAACAAGTGAAGACTCGCTGGAAGTTTTCGCTAATGGTTTGGAGATGACAATTCGCGGAATTTTTGCAGAACTTGTCGTTGGAAGCTCCGGAAATAAGTGCTCTTAGTACGGTCCCACTGGTCGGAAAACAAAAACTTGGATACGAATTGTTTTCTTAAAGCGAGTGGAAAAAGAGGCTTGGACTTCGTCTCAACGAAAAAAATAAATTTTTCAGGAACGTTTGGAATGGAGACACGTTTGGAGTGGAAATAAATGTGTAAAATGTTGCATAATAAAATTTGTTGTTTTATATATTGTATTTTATTTGCCGATTTTCCCTTTTTTAATAATATTTTAGAAATTGAGAGAAATACACGAAGGTCACACTGGTGCATTTGGAGAGGCGTGCCGCTAGATGTATTGGATGCCCCCGCCGGAGATTTTTCGAAACAACAGGAATTAAATTTATCTGGAGTAAAGTTCTTAATTTTTAGCGATTTTAATTAAATTAATGCAAGAAAAAAAGCTAAAAGTTGAATGACAAAAGCACCCCAAAAATTTGCTTAAATAGATATAAATTACCTCTTGAAGCCTGATTAAATTGTATTGTGACTTGTATTAAAAAAAGCCTAAGAATTGTATTAAAAAAAACGCCAAAAACTAGTTGAAAAATGTATAACTAGCTATTGGTTTCTGTTTGTTGTTATTCTAAGATTGTTTATATTTAATTCGGAAATCATTTTTTGAATTATTTGCACTGAAGGAAAATTTATTATTGGCACTGTATTCGCCGCTTTTGAGTTTAATGTGGTTTGAAAATGTGCATATATAAGACTACCGGACCCCGCGAACTTTGCCTCGCCCAAATTCAACACCTTTATATATGTATATTTTTTCTAGAAAACATTTTTTTAGTTCAATAAATAACTGTTTACTCTAAGTGTTCGCGGATGTACTTATAATCGAAGGCGTTAGAAATAATTAAAGTGTAATTTAATCAATCTGTTATTGTAGGCTTAGGTGCCTTGTATACAGTACATATACTGTCGCAACTAGAACATGAACCAGTTGGACTATAGATGGTGCACATGAGGGTCTGAAGACTCTGCGACAGCCTCTGATGAATGCAGCCAAATGAGTGAAGCTCGCGTTGTGGTATAAACAATTACTGATTTTATTAAGGAAACTTAACGGTATTTATAGCTAAACAAAGTATAAAGAATATGCTTGTGTTAACGAAATTATGTGTAAAGAGAAATGTGGTTCACTGTGTATGATGATCTATGCGGAACTGGAAACGTTGCCCAATTCGACTTCTTCATGTCAGCAGAATAGGCACATGCGCTTGACCTTATAATTGCTACTTTTTGTTATTGCATATACATATTGCTGAGACTGAACATAATCTTTATTAACTTACAGTATATTTTTTAAATTACAACAATTCTTTATTAATTATGACAGTTGGAACAAAGGAAAGATTAATCTCTCAGCGCAATGGAGTGTACGATATTCTTGGTTAGTCCGTCTTTAGCCAGCACAAATAAACTGGATGCTTTTCCCATGCGAGAACATGCCACATATAGTTGTCCATGAGAAAAGCATTGTGTTTCCAAATCTAAGCCACATACAGATAATTTTTAGCCTTGTGACTTATTGATCGTTATAATGAATGCAAATCTAAATGGAAATTAAGTGCATTTGAATTCAATTGGCACATCTGTTGGAATCATAGGGATTCGTGGCAGCAACACATTTTCGCCTCGAAACTTACCATTCAAAATAATGGCTTCAATGACATTTTTCATTAATTTTTTAATTACTAATCGTGTACCATTACACATCCGTGGTAGGTGTAAGTTACGACGTAGATTATCCAACCTTCAATTGTAAATGGTTTGGTGGCATGCCTGGCAAATCCAAAGAATTTAAAAACTCAATCGGATAATTTACAAATTCTTTGGTATTACAAACTGCATCGATAGATTTGTATGATACCAAGTCCCTAGGCAACAACTGTTGTATTTTTAAATTTAATTCCACTTTTTTTGCTGACAAAAATCGCTTTTTCTGCCAACCACTTATGATTTTGATATTGTATGTGTACATCAATAAATGTGCGATCGATGAGAGAATCTGCGAGTCGATGATTGTGCAGAAGTCCGTTTGTAATTTTATACATCCAGTATTTTCATGTACAGCAACTTTTCCATCACCAATATCTAACAGTTGTTTAGAGAAGGTTTCGACAGATGGATTTTGAACGTGGAATTAAATTGTTGACCGTTTGCAGCAATATTGTTAACTATTTCTGTTGCTCTAAACGATGTCATTTGGAAGCATGAATTGAATGTACAAATTGACTTCAGGAACAGGCTAGAATCTGGATCTGTACCGAGAAGTAAACTGCGCAATGGTTCAGGTGGTGTTTCAATTTCGTGGAGTTGTACTTTTCCTGATGAGCAACACATCCCAACTGGCTCATTTTTAAATTTAAGTGCATTCCTTTTCCAAAATACCAATAATCACTTTAAAATGAGCATAATATTCAACATCAAGCTCGTACTGGCATGTTAGTCGAAGAAATTACCCTGATTTAAATGCTCGATTAACTTGTTGGCGTTGATGGTCAATTCTTCTACGTCGATTAAAAATGAATCCACGCGCTTCTCTTCGTTATAGCTGTCTTTGTTGATAATGTTCATCTCGTGCCTCTTGCGATTGTGATTAACGTAACTGCGCCATGCTCACACGCACATTTTCATTATTTTATTTTATTTGTCCGCCTGATCTTCGTGCTCTTCTAGCTCGCGTGGCTGTAGAATTGTATGTGTACATCAATAAATGTGCGATCGATGAGAGACTCAAATTGGCCCCTTTGCGTTTTTGTGGTATTGCAATGAAGTCAAAATATTGAAAATAATAAAGGGACATTGTAGATAGAACATATAATTAAATGAATTTAAAATATTGAAAGTGATAAAAATAAAAATTTGAAAGCTAAATAAATCAGTGACAACTATAGACACCTGGCGGGGATAACTGGTCGATTGATACTTGTAGTTGATAAGTTTTCGTCCGGCGAGGGCGGGAGATAAAATTTCAAATTGAAACAAATCGTCATTAAACGAAATTGAAATTATTAACTCTGAATAAGAATTTATAGTACTAAAATTATTAAATTCGATTGCCACCTAGAAACGCTATTGCGGATTTGTAGATAGAACTAAAAATGTGTATGTATTTATATTTGCTGTACCATACAAAAATATAAACAAAAAATTTGGTCGAAAAAATAAAATAAAAAAAATTTTGGTGAACCACCCTTAAGATTTCGGAGGATGAAAAATATATGCTGTCCGATTCTCAGGCCTAACGGATATGTACACAAAAGTTTCACTAAAATCGGTTGAGCCATTTCGGAGGAGTATAATGATTAACAGCGTGACATGAGAATTTTATATATAAGATTATGCTCTTGTTTTAATCATAAATATTTATAATTTATACTTTATCTTTGTCTTAAAATCAACTTTCTATAATTTTCCCGGAGCTCGCGCGAAACACGTTCGCTCTCTAAGGAAGTTTATCCAAGCTTTTTTCTTTTTATTCTTGAAGAACATTGTTTATAATATGAAAAACGTTATTTGTAGCGAAAATATCGTGTACTCTGTTTGGCTTTAAAGTTGTTTTAAATATTTTTATTAAATTTGTATTGTCAAACGAACTATCTATGATAACTTTACTTATATAGTTTTTGAAATTAGTTTTTCTTATTATTTTAAAATGTTTATCGATTTTAAATATAATTTGTAAATTATACTCGTTAATTGATTTATTTAAGGTTAGAGTTGTGTTTGTTTTTGTATTATTGTCATTTGGTATAGAGATATTAGTGCGGATATCCGTTGTAATGCGACTAAGTGTATCTGAAACTATGTTTTCAGATCCCTTTTTATATGAGATTTCGTAATCAAATTCCATTACTAATTTGGAATTAGGTTCTTTGAAATTCATTAACCAATGGCCTGAGGCCGGTAATAATTTTAAATTTTTGTCCGAAAAGGTAAGGGCGGAAAATGTAGTAGCCCATATTATAGCTAAACACGACGGTTGAATAATGTAATTTAATATCAGTGAGTGTGCGGTTAGCAAACGATACTGGTTTTTCATTATTGGGGTTTCCTTTAGAAAGAACGGCTCCGAAAGCAACATTATTTGCATCCGTCGTGAGAGTAAAAGGTTTTGATAAATCTAGTTATTTCAATATTGGATCATTGCATAATAGATTTTTACATAATTCAAATCCAGATAAGAACTCTTCGCTTATTTTTACAGATTCCTTGCCTCTTAGTTGCCTTAGAGGTTTTGTGATCGTAGCGAAATCTTGTATGAATTTTCTTTAATACCCTAGAAGACCCAAAAATGATTTTATTTTATTTGTATATGTTTGTAGAACTGGAAATAATTTAAAAGCATTGAATTTTTTGGATTTGGCTTGATTCCTTTGTCAGTAGCCAGTTGGCCTAAATATTATGCTTTCTTAGGAATTCAGATTTAGCATGTTAAAGATTAAGGTTATCGTTATCTAGTTTTTTTAAAAACTGCCTTAAAATCGGTCATATGTTCTTGTAGAGATGCAGAAAATATTATTATGTCATCTAGATATATAAGACAACATTTGCTATTTAAATCTGCAGCACATTATACATAATTCTTTGGAACGTGACTGGGGCGTTAGTTAGTCCGAGTGGCACTCTGACGAATTCGAAATGTCAGCCTTCATCGGAAAATGCTGTCTTACTTGTATCTTTGGGATGCATCTCGATTTGATAGTATCCGCTGTCTAGATCTAGCGCTGTGAAATATTTAGCCAACCCAATTCGATCTAATACATCTTGTATGTTGGGTATAGGATATTGTCTTTAATGGTTTTTTTCATTTAGTTTGCGAGAGTCTACAACTAATCGTCATTTTGTTTTATTTGACGCGTCCGTTTCTTTTTTATACTAAAAACATTAGAGCACACCATTGAGAATAACTATTTTGAATTATTTTTTGATCTTGGAGGTTATCAATTCGTTTTCTCATTTCCTGGCGTTCTTTTTGACTATGACGAAATGGTTTGATGTGAATTTGAATTTCATCTGTTGTCCTAATTTTGTGTTTCACTAAATTTGTGAAAGATAGTTGTGTTCTTCTTTAAAGAAGAGGTTTGGAAATTCCAGACAGAGATTCCTTAGCTGCAGTTTCTCTTCCTTATTAAGGTGTTCTGTTCGTACAAAAGAGTAAAATCTTGATAATACATTATTGTTTCATATTCTATTTCCTGCATTAAGTTATCTTCCAATTAGTCTTGTTCCTTACATTCTTGTACTTCTAAGTATGCATCCAAAGAGAGATTTGTTTGTCTTCATTTAAGATATTGTTAACTTCCATGGAACTACGATTATTTTCTGCAAAATATAGTCCTCCTGATATCATTATGCCGTCGGCGATAATTGTATTTTCACACCAGAATATTCCGTTTCTAACACATACAGGTAGCTTAATAATCTTTTGAGAATCTTCTTCAATTGTATATACGGCAGACATAATTTTTTTTTCTAATTCGATCTTCATCGTTGATGTCTTCGTTTGAAGAATTTTTAATGGAATGTTAACAATTGTTTTTATTTTTTGTAATATGTCTATCCCGATTAGTTCGTCAAAATATAGATGAAAAATAAATAGAAGGAGTGTACAAGTATATTGTGATAGATCAGATAATTCTCGAGATAAGGGAAGCATAGTTTTGTTATATAATTGAAATTGGTTTACAGCTGTTCTGATATTTAATTTGGTTTTCTTTTGATATATAGTTTGGATTAATGCAAAAAAAAAGCTCCTGTGTCTATAAGGAGTTTAAGAGGTCTATCAAAAACCGCGTTTATTTTAATATATGGTAGTATTGAGTTTTTATTTTAATTTATCAGGTATCTTGTCTGTTGCTCGCGGTTTTTTGTCGAAAATTTTCCGTCAAATTGTAATTGTGTACTTCTCCTTGATCAACCATATTATTTAGTGAGCCTCAAGACCAGCGGTCGGCTCGGCCCTATCCCGTGGGAAAGGATTTTTCGTAGTCTGCGTCGTTTTTTAAGTTTTTTTTTTCTCATATCTAGCCATAGAGTATTCAATTTCACTCATACAAATGCAATGTTCACATGTGACTGTAGTGGTGCGGACCCACTGCTCTAGACTGATAGTTGTTGGATTGCTTGTTGTGCTGTCTCTGTTGTTCATTGTTGTTATGGAATATTTCTCAACATATTATTATTTCTTTTGTATTTATAGTCGTCTCTGTCGTTGGAATCGTAGCGATTACATTTATAACTACGTCTTTCATCATATCTTCTGTTGAAACAAGAGCTTTTTCTTGAGTATAAACAATAAGTGGGATGGTGCTGGTTTAATTGTATAAATTCTAATGATAATTTGAAGGTTTTTTCTCCTCACTTCAACTTCTCGTGGCGTTACAACTTCAACTATCTTCTCTCTTTCCTTTTTCTATCTGCCACTCTTTCGTTCGTACGAGTTGGCAGCATCAGTATTACAGCTGTTATATTAACAAACATTCAGAACGCGCGGAATTCAATTATTAACAAATATCTACTAACTGGATTTTTACCCAACATATCGGCCCCCTTGAAAGTATGTGATTGATTTTCAAGAGACAGGTAATGAGGCGAGTTTTTGAATAGGACGGCGGATGATTCCCTTGGCAGTGGGTACGTTGGCAACACGCACGATGTTGTCCGATCCTGCGATGGTGCTGACTATCCGGCCAAGAAGCCACCGTTTTGGGGGAAGATTATCCTTGTGAACAATGACCATGTCGTTGACAGCTAGATTTGGTGTACTCTTCGTCCAGATTGTGCGAACTTGGAGCTCGTTTAAATACTCGTGGCTCCAGCGACTCCAGATGTGATGCTTTATGGCGCTGTCCTTTTTCAATTGAATCAACTGGTCCAGATTGTCGTCAGTTGGTGGAACTTCTGGTAGTGCTCGGAGTGCGTCGCCCACTAAGAAGTGACCAGGCATGAGAGAGGCTAGGTCATTTGGGTCTGTTGATAGCGGTCCGCAAAAGTCTATTCCGTATCTTGAAAATGGCCGAGACGGTGTGATACGCTCCTTGGACAATTGCCCCATTAGCTGTTTTTCGAGAGTTGGTCGATAGCGGCGACAATGTATGCATGAACGAACGACTTGTCGCGCTAAGTCCTTTGCGTTTACTATACAGAACTGTTGTCGGATTAAAGCGACGAGTGTCCTTGGTCCGGCGTGATAGTTTTGGAGATAAGGACGGCGAACGAACTATGATACAAAGGGATCCTTAGCTGGGAGCAGGACAGGATGCCTTTAGGTCTCTGGGTAGTCTGCTAACTTCAGGCGCCCTCTGACCTTTAGAAGTTGGAAACCATCTGTGACCTGAAAAAAGAGGCTGAGATTTTTAAGGTTAGTGCGAAGCGGCAAACCCTTCAGGACCGATGACATTTCTTGAGCAAAGTGATTGTTTTGAATATTCCAGACGATGCAATGTAGCGGTGGCGATGGTGACTGGAATGGCGTGAGTTTACGACAGCGCTGAATAAACCTGTACATCCATGCGACGTCTAGTAGGCAGCGATGATACGAACTGAATTTATAGATTCCTTCAAGCAGTTGATTACTGGTCGTTTGTATGGCAATGGCTGATTTTCTTTTCTCCAGTTGCACATTTTCCAGGTGAATGTCAATGTTGACTTTACTGTCCTTAGGCCAATGTTGCTGATCTTGGCGTAGAAACTCAGGCCCCTCAAACCATATCGATTGTTGCAACTCGGCGATGGTGCAGCCTCTGGACAGGATATCAGCCGGGTTAGAGTGGGTTGGAACATGTCTTCAGTGGCAATCTGACGTAATTTCTTCTTTCTCAATTGCCGACAAAGGTAGACAATGTGGCTGAGTGTTGGCGATACCAATGTAGATCAATTTGAGAGTATCACCATAAGTACGAGGTGTGCTCGCTGTCTGCGAAGATTCTAATGATTTTCTGATAAGGTTGTGCTAACATATGTGCTCCGCACAGCTCTAATTTAAACAGCAACGATGCTATGGACAAGATCGTGCTTGCTGTCTGCGAAGATTCTAATGATCTGACTCTACTCTTGGCGAGAACGAAAACATGAATGTGGCCAATTTTCAATTTGTCCATAAAGTTGTCGGCTAGATATGACATGCTGCGTATGGCCAGATTCGGCGCAGCCGCCGTACCATACGTTACGGTATTCAATTCGAAGGTGCTTAAAGGTTGCGATGGCGAATCTCTCCAAAGGATGTATTGGAATCTGCGATCCTCGGGTGACACGTTGACTTGGAGGAACATCTTAACCACATCAGCAGTGATTGCATAGCGATGTATATGAAAACGAAGGAGAGATGTATAAAGATCTGGCGGAATGAGCGAATTCTGGGACGTTATCTTGCAAGATGCGTCGAAAACCACTCTAAGCTTTGTTGATGTGCTATTAGGCTTGAGCACGCAGTGGTGCGGAGTGTTTAACTGCGGGTGACTCACGAGACTCATGTGTCCCAGGTCTTGAAACTCCTGCATGAATTTGACATATTTGGCCCTTACCTCAGGCCTCTTGCCTAGGATGCGTTTGAGCGATAAGAATCTCCTTCTGGCGATGTCGAATGAGGTTCCGAGAGCGGTACGTGCATCCTTAACTGGCATAGAACTCCTCACAGTTTCGCTGCTCCGGCGTAAGTGTATTCTCGGGAGTCTCCACATGATCGATGCGCCATAGCCGTTCCAGATTTTCGTCAATTTCGTCTAGTACGATAGACGAATACTGTTGTAGTGTTCTGGGATGAGCTCGACGTCGACCAGACACTATCCATCCAAGTAGCGTTTTCTGGAGTCCGGGCAGATCCTTTCCTAATTTAACTTCGCCGACTGCTAAGATATCGAAGAAGGTTTCCGTGCCCAAAAGGAAATCGTTGCGGCGAGACTTGGTCATGTTTTCGTCGGCAAGCGATGAGTGCTGCGGAAGATTCCACGAGGAGATGTCAATGTCAAAAAATCAAGGAGTAGCTCGAATTCATTGTGCCTCGACTTGATATTGGTGGTTGCATGGTGTTTAATTTGAGTCTGTGTTGCGTTTGCTCCGTGGCAAATTCACCTGAGAACAGGAAACCAGAAGCGCTCTTTCTACTTTTTATCATCCAGATGCATCCTTGACCAGAAACAGTGCTGTGGCCAGGATGACACAATCGGAACGCGGTTCCGTGTGAGTATGTGGGACTGCGTCCGATACTTGTGCAGACTCCGCTTGAGGTTGTGACAAGGGAGTTCCGGCTGACCCAGGTTGAAGCAGCGTGTGATGGGCTAACGCACAGTTGTGGCATCTCTTTGTCGACGGGCAGTTGGCGACAAGATGACCGTTGCCAAGGTAATTAATGCATAGCTTGTGGCGTTTTACTGCATTGAGTCGATTTTCTATTGCGAGATTGATTAGTTCTGGGCATCTAAAGGTCATGTGGTCCGTATTTGAATAAATGTGTTTGTGTCGTACAATTGAATTGACTTGCCTGGTTCCTCTGCGAGCTGGACCTATGGTAACCTGTTTGGCCCATAGAGGCTTCAGCAGTAGGCTTATCCGATTCAAAGTATTGAAAATGACGTTCGACGACTTGGACGCAGTTATCCCACGAAGGCAAGATGGTGTAATCCAGCGAATTGTATAATGCGGATGCATTTGACTTGGCGGTAGTTGGCAAAGCCAAGAGCGACGACATGTTATCCAAGAATACGAGAGTTGGGTTGTCATAGCGCTGCCTTAAGCGATCCAGAGCCTTTGTGTAGTTGTCTGCGGTCACCTGGAATGCTCGAACCGTTTCTAGGGCGGGTCGTCGGAGACAGTTTAGCAACTGGTTGAACTTCTCGATCTAAGACCTTGATGATTTACTTGATTGAACGACGTGATGAAGTTTTGGTACTCGCAGTACTTGCCATCGAATGTTGGCAACGCTAAGCGCGGAAGCTTGACTGCAGACGTATGCCCAAACTTAACCGTGGTTCCGTTTATGCCAGAGCTTTTTGGGTCTAGTCCAAGTTGTTCTTGAACGGAGACCTTGGCGTGGATGAATAACTCCTCTAATTCGAAACGACTATTGCGCTGCAGCTCAGCTGGATCTATCTGCTCTATGGCTTCCTCAGTGGATAAAGCGAGTTTGAAATAAGATTCTAAACTCGACAAACAGCAAGATAGTTCCAAAGGAGATAAGATCAAACTAGGTTCCACTGATTTGCTCATACGCGTAAGGTTCTTCTGAGCACTTGTTCGCTGAGTTTTAAGTTACTCCAGCGAAGACATTTTGTAGATGATTGCTTACTTTATTTATTTTCGAGCTGGCAATGACAAGGTATGTGAGAGCGAGCGAGACGACGAGATGTAATGAAAAGTTTTGGCTCGGCGAACAGCGTTTCAAACGGCTGGCCAAAGAGGAGAGTGCAAACAAATGCGTTGTGGCCGATTGAGGTTATGTATGCTGGGGGTGCTCCCTGATGTGGTTATCTATAGGTGGAGGACCGAGATGTCGACTCCAACTATGACTGTGAGACTTGGAGGATGGTGTGTCCACTCCAAGAATGTCCAGGCTATATGTAACCGACAGAGGCTCCAATATATGCACAAAAGCAGCGCCGAGCAGTGGTGCAAATGTGCGAACGACAATGTAAAGCGAACGATGGGTAGACCGGCAGCGAACGCAATGCGCGAATGTACGAAAATATTGGGAGGGCAAAGATCGTAAAGGCGTGTGTGAAATTTGACCAAGTTAAAAGATGGCGGGGAACATAACCAAAACCATCACAAAAAATCAACAAAAATAAACTAACACTAGTCCTGTCACGGTCGCCAAAATATTGAAACAAGAGCTTTTTCTTGAGTATAAATAATAAGTTGGATGGTGCTGGCTTAATTGTATACATTTTAATGATAATTCATGGGGTTTTCCTCCTCACTTCAACTTCTCGTGGCGTTACAACTTCAAGTATCTTCTTCTCTCTTTCCTTTTTCTATCTGCCACTCATTCGTTCGTACGAGTTAGCAGCATCAGTATAACAGCTGTTAAATTAACTAACATTCAGAACGCGCGGAATTCAATTATTAACAAATATTTACTAACTGGGTTTTGACCCAACATCCTGTATTCTGACTATAATCTTGTTTTCTGAATGTGCATTGTTGGTTTTCATATTCCTGTTTTCTCTCTTGTTGTTTCATATTTTTTCGAGAGAAAAAATCTCTTTTGTTTTAATGCCCATTCAAAAGCGTCTCGAAGATTGGTTTCTCTGATAGATCTTACCGTTGGTCCTAATGGACCCCTTGTTCCTGTTAAAAATGAAATTAGGCATATATCATCGAACAATTTCTTTTTTGTCCTAATCAGGGTTGGTTCGATTTCCTTGGTCTCAGCTATTCAAATAAGGTCAGTTTAATCTCACACATTTTTTTATATAGTAGTTTTAATGGAAGCCCATCCTGAACAGAGTTGTGGAGCTCTAACATAAAAGTTGGTTAATCTCTCTTATCCGCGCAAGGTACAATGAGAGCGTATTTAATCTCTGCCCAATCAAGAGAGGCTCCTGATTCAATAATGATTTTCTTTTCCTTTAATTTGGTTCCTAACTGCTCTCTGAAGCAGTTGACCATATGACGTATTGTTGGTTCCACTAATCAGCGTAAGGATCTCTTTAACATTGGTAATAAATTAATTTAAGGTCTTAGGATTCCCATCGTATGTAGGTCGGTATCTTCAATGCAGATAAGACGTCGCATGGGTTTGAGTTTGCCACTCGATTTTGGGACGGAGAATCTGATGAGGAAGTCATTGGTGTCTGCTGATGTACTAGAGATGTCTCGCTGTCCATGGATCGGCTGATGTTGATTCTGCTTTGGCTCCTAGTGTTTGGAATATTCCTTCTTTCTCTTTCGGTAGTCGTCATTTATCTGTTGATGAGAAGTTTAGTATTAATAATGACTATAATATATTTTGGCAAAAATCAGTTAATTCATGGCACGTAACAGTTTTGAACATATTCGTCTGATATGTTATGTTCGAAAAGTTTTTTTTTGTGTCGTTGGTATGTCCTTTTATTTTATTTTTTATTATTATTTTTTGTTTGTTTTTTGTTATACCCTTGAAGACGGTATTATAATTTTGCCATGATATTTGCAACGCAGTGAAGGAGGCACCCCCCACCCCAAAAAAAAAAAAAATTAAAAAAAAACAGTCGAGTCGATCTAGCCATTGTCCGTTTTTTTTTCGGTCTGTTTGTCCGTTTGTCCGTCTTTTGGTTTTTTAGAAAAAATTTTCTTTTTTTTTTTTTTTAAAAAAAAAAAATTTATAAAAAAAAAAATTTTTTTTTTAAAAAAGAAAAAAAAAAAGAAAGGGAAAGGATCGCGATCTACTATATCCTATAGCTGCCATAGGAATGATGGCGAAATTAATATAAAAAAAAAAAAAAAAAACTGTTCGGTAAACCGAAGTTGGTATACCCGTCTGCAATTGGATCATTGAAAATCGAACCATTTTAGTAATGTTGAAAAAATATCGCATTTTGTACATTTTACATTTTACAAGTAGAATTTTACATTTTCATATTGTTCAGGTCAGCGGCCACTGTACCGCCGCTGCTCACTGAGCTTTCTTCGAGCTTTTCGCCGATCCGAACTCCACGGTCGGCCGCTGCCGAACTCCCGCTCTCGCTTTAGCGGAGTAAAGCGGGCGGGAGCGCGGTCTAATGCTTAAGCTTAGTTTTTAGTCTAATGTATGCAGCGAAATAAAGCTGACGCACACGCACTGAAGTCCACCTCGACGCCCCCTATCTTTTCATTTCGAACCTCGACGGGTTATTTTACTTCGCTTCGCGCCGTGGGATTTCTCTGTGGTGCCAATTCCAGGATCTTCTTTAGCGGCAGGATCGCCCCCCTACAAACATTGGTCCTTCGAGCCGGATCAGGATATTCTTCCGCCCTTCCGCCAGCAGTTCCGGTGATTTTTCCGCTAAAAAGATAAGTACGAGCCTTTTCCATCTCCCTCCTGCCGCCGGTCTTCAGCAGTGGTCCGAACATTAAATTTCGTTCACACGCTGCAAGATTAATTTTTCGTGTCAACTCCATGTCGGAGTTTTTTCCGACACAACGGCAGTTGAGAAATTTATATTCTTCGTCAAATTTTCCATCCGTCTCCGCTTTGTGTGCACCGCCATATTTCTTGCCTTCCTTTTTTCGTTTCCCCGTTGCCAACGTTCAAGGCATATGTGCATACATACATACGCGTGCCAACTTATGCACATATTGCAGCGCAATTCTGCCTCCGCGAGAAAATTTGCCGACTAAAAGTGAAATTGTGTGGTGAAAAATAAAAAGGCATAATTTATATCAGCCAACCGGTGTGCACTAGTTTCGGGAGTTTCCCTGGTTGCCGAACAGTCCGCCGCTGTCGAGATATTTTTTCCTGTGTATGACATATTTTCTTTTTCTCCACATAATTTTTCTCTGTTCCGTCAATTCAAATACAGTCCACTTCTCGACTCTCTACTGTACCAACATATATACGTAATCGAATGCATGCCCATATATATACATAAAAATATTTTCTCCCTCCATATTTTTTGTAATCCATCACAAATACAGTCCACTTATCGACACTCTACTGTACCCATACATAATCGAATGCATGCCCATATATACATAAAAATATTTTCTGCCTCCATACTTTTTTTGTATGCCCTCACAACTACAGTCCACTTATCGGGTTTCCACTGTACGAAAAAGAGAGGCAGTCAACTTATACACACACACACATACATGTTGTGTATGCTCATATATAAATATATTTTCTGCCTCCATACTTTTTGTACGCCCTCGCAACTACAGTCCAGCTATCGGGTTTCCACTGTACGATAAGCAGCCGCATCCAACACAAGTACACACGCATACATATTGGCGGGCTCACTCATCCCAGCTATTTTTCGCTATTCTGCATTGGCAAACGGGTAATGCAAAAACATATAAACACACGCACGCATTGTCTCCAAAACAGTATCGGGGCAAATACAGCAGCGGTCAACTAAATATATCCATTCAAATAAAATAATTCGTGAATGATTTTTTATTAGATTCCAACTAACTAATAACGTGAGAAACCAAAGTGCACCTCCATATCCGCAATAGTGTGACCATATATCTATCGATTTAATTCAAGCATTTCTCCCGAACCAAAGCCAAGGTTTTTTAATTCCACCTTTCCGGCTCCGTAATAACTACGTGTAAACAAAAATTTATTTACGGCTAAAATTACCGAAATTAGTCGTCAGTTATTTATTTTTATTACCGGCCTGTTTTTTTTTTTTTCTTCTTTTCGCTACGATAGTTAGCTAGCGAAAATATTTCGCCCCCCCCAAAAGGCAATAAAATAAATAAAAACAATTAAATAATTAGGCAAACCATACTAAAAGAAATAGTGAAGATAAACAAGAAAAACAAGAACTGAACAAAGGGGATAACAAAATTAAATAAAATAATACAGGTTTATCGAGCTCCAGATACTGGTCCCGTTTTTTTTTCTTGTTGTTACTGCACTGTGCCTTCCACTCCGCTTAAATTATTACATACTAGCAGTGTGACCGTACTCTGCTTTTTTTTTTCCTTTTTTTTCGTCGCTGTTTGCTTTAACGTTCTTTTTCTGACATTCTAGTTCAAGTCCAAAAAATTCCAACTGGTTCCGTTTCCACAATTCGCATCAATTCATTTCTGCATTTATTCTGCTTCCCCTTCCGACAACTAACATTAAGTCCATCGGAACACAGTTGCCCACAATTTTACTCGTAGTGCCTTGTGGCATTCGCTGTCTTGTATTCCGAGTCCGAGAATGCCCACGGGAGACGACAAGAAGCCGCGGTCGATCCCAGCAATCCGATTGACAAGATCCCAATCCCCGTCTCCGCGGCCGTCTCATTTATCGCCAAAGGCTGCCACTGCCATTTCAAGGGCAAAAAGCGACGAGTCCGTCAATACTATTTCTGATCCCTCGTCAAGGCTTACTCGGTCTATGTCCAAAATGGCTCAAACTGAGGTAGACATTGCCCTCAAAAAGTTTATTGCCACAACAGACCGGATAAGTCAATTTGAAGCGGATATCCATACTCCGGGCGCCCCTGACTCTGAACGGTTTTCCCCTGGCATGTGCCAATGCCATCGGGACCAAATCCGGGCCCTGTGGGAAAAGGTGGAAAAGAGCTATGAAATCTGCTCGGATCTTCTTGCCGTGTCCGCCGATAGCACGGCCACTTCGACAGTGCTTGAATCCAAGTACAGTTACTGCTACTCCGTCTATTCAAGGTGTTTTGTCCAGCTTCAGGACATAATAAACAAGGCCGCCTCCCAGTCCGTTCAGGCTCCAGTCAGTGTTCCCACACCCCCGTCTACGGGTTGTCGTTTGCCACCAGTGGACACCGAAGTGTTCGCTGGTGATTATCTTCGGTGGCCCACCTTCAGAGACCTTTTCACCGCGATATACATCCACAACTCGCGTCTCACACCGGTGGAGAAGTTGTTCCACCTGTTATCCAAAACAAGTGGCGATGCGCATGCCATTGTTTCCAAGGCCCCGCTGACCAATGAAGGTTTTATCTCCGCGTGGCGAAGCCTCACTGACCGCTTCGAGAATCGGCGGTTATTGGTCAATAGCCAGTTGAAAATTCTCTTCAACATTCAGGCTGTCCCCCAAGAGTCCGGAGCTGCTCTGAAAGAGCTGCAAGGCACAATCCAAAGTTGCCTGACAGCCTTAGAGATGTCTGCTATTCAAGTCGAGACTTGGGATTGTCTCCTGGTGTATATGGTTTCCTTGAAGCTTCCCAAAATCACACTTTCAATGTGGGAGCAATCCATTCACAACAAGGCTGAAATTCCAACCTGGAATGAGTTAGACTCGTTTTTGACAGAGCGTCATCGTACTCTGGAGGCTATCGACGACATCAGGCCTAGCAGTTCGGGGCAAGTTCCGTCAAGGTCGATATCGGCAAGCGCCCCAGCACGTCGACTTAATTCTTACGAGGCCAGAGTGGCTCCAGGCCCAAGGGGGTGCGATCTCTGTTCCAGGGAGAATCATCCGGTTCGCTTATGCCCACGCTTCCTTGAAATGGATGTCAATGGTCGCTCCGACTACATTAAAAGAAAGCAGCTTTGCCTGAACTGTTTTGCCCGAGGGCACCAGCAACGGGATTGCACTAGTGCCCATAGCTGCTTCACATGCCACAGCCGCCATCACACCCTCCTGCACCGCGGTAATCCATTCGCGGCCGCTCCAAGTCCGTCAGCGCCAGCCAGGCCTCGACCAGCGCCTACTCCAAGAGGGACGGGAGCCTCAGAGGATCACTCTGATGTGCAAGTGTGTTTCGCTTCCGGTTCACGAGCCGTCCTACTGGGCACAGCCCTCATTAACATTTGCCATCTAGGGTGCAATTTCCAGGCACGAGCCTTGATCGACTCTGGTTCCGAGGCCACCTTTATTACGGAGAGGCTTTTTAACCTCGTCAAACTTCCATTCAAGACTATCCAGGCCCAAGTCTCTGGCCTTAATCAAACCGTTGCCGCTCAGTCCACGAAACTTTGTCATTTTTCCATTCGATCGCTTTCCAAACCCGGGCTACAGTTAGAAACTGCAGCTTACGTTCTTCCGCAGTTGGCCGGGAATCTGCCATCGTATCCAGTCCCACGAGATCTTCTTAAGGGACTTCCTGACATACCCCTTGCGGACCCCAAGTTCTTTGAGAGCTCCCAAATCGATGTGTTAATAGGAGCCGACATTCTTCCGTCCATCCTCCTCGGCAACTCCAAGGCTAATATTTGCGGATCTCTCCTCGGCCAGGAAACCATTTTTGGATGGGTGTTGACAGGGCCCATATCTCCAGCGGCCCCTCGAAATGTGTCCGTCTTCTCTACGCGAGTTACCTGCGGCCTCGACGACTCGTTGGACCAGCTCCTTACCAAATTCTGGGAGGTGGAGGAAGTGCCCACCCAAATCGTCGCCGAGGCTGATTCTGTCTGTGAACACAATTTTGTCCAAACTACAAGAAGAGACACGTGTGGAAAATACGTTGTGACTCTCCCCTTGCGCGACCCCGAGCGGAGTGGTTCCGAGCTCTCATCTTCACGATCCTTCGCTCTGGCTCAGTTCCTGCGTAACGAGCAGCGGCTGAAAAGGGATCCTCCCCTAAAGGCCCGGTATGACGCTGTGATCCAAGAATATCTCGATTTAGGTCACATGGCCGAGGTTTCTTCGACGAGTAGCTCCTCCACGTATTACCTTCCGCATCATGCCGTTCTCAAGCCCGAAAGCACAACTACTAAAGTGCGGGTGGTTTTCAACGCTTCTAGCCCTTCCTCAAACGGTACCAGTCTGAACGACATACTGTACGCGGGCCCGGTCTTGCAGTCCGACCTCACGATTCAAATCCTAAAGTGGCGATACTTTAGGTTCGTTTTCAACGCCGACATTGAGAAGATGTATCGGCAAATTTGGGTAGACCCCAAGCATACTCCGTTCCAGCGTATCTTGTTTCGCAATTCCAATGGGGAAATCCGCGACTACGAATTGAAGACCGTCACCTTCGGAGTCAATTGTGCCCCGTTCCTAGCGATCCGTGTCTTGCAACAGCTTGCGGACGACGAAGAGTGGAGGTATCCGCAGGCGAGTCAGATTATCCGGCAGTACATGTACGTCGATGACGTTCTCGCGGGCGCAGACTCCAAAACCGAAGCGCAGGTGGCTATCCGCGAGCTCCAGGGGGCCCTAGGCTCGGCAGGTTTTCCACTTAGGAAATGGACATCAAATAGTAAAGCCATATTGGCCCACATTCCAAGTGATCATCACCTTCGCGCTGATTTCCTCGAAATCGACGCAGAGAGCACAGCTAAAACTCTCGGTGTGCGGTGGAAAGCTACGTCGGATGAGTTTTTCTTTATTCCGCCCGAATTGACCTCGGGTGCGTCGTTCACGAAGCGTCATGTCCTATCCCAAATTGCCAAACTATTTGATCCAGCGGGCTGGCTCGCCCCCTTCATTGTCCGGGCAAAGATTTTCATGCAGGACATTTGGCTCCAAAATCTAGGATGGGACGATGCCCTTCCTCGAGATTTTTGCCAAAGATGGGTTGACTTCCTGGAAAATTACTCCGCTCTCGATCGGATCCGCATTCCCCGATGGGTCGCTTTCCGACCACAGCTGAAAATTGAGCATCATGGGTTCTGCGACGCCTCGCAAAAGGCGTACGGCGCCGCCATTTACGTCCGAATTGAGGCGGGGTCCACGGTAGTGGTAAACTTGCTTACGGCAAAGACTCGGGTGGCCCCCGTAAAAACGGTGTCGCTCCCGCGGCTCGAGTTGTGCGGAGCCCTTTTATTGTCCGAGATGGCCAATTCCATTCTTCCGAAGATGCCTGGGCCGCCGTCCACCCTGCATTGTTGGACTGACTCGACGATTGTTCTCGCCTGGTTGCACAAGCCGGCGTGTCACTGGACAACGTTCGTGGCCAATCGTGTAACCAAGATCACCCAGTTCACCGAGGTGGAGAATTGGGCACATGTCCGCTCCGAGCATAACCCGGCAGATCTCGCTAGCCGGGGGGTAGCGCTTCAAGACCTCGCCGAGAGCCAGCTGTGGTGGCATGGTCCTGCCTGGCTGCAAAGGCCTCGATGCGAGTGGCCCCTTCAAGGCTATGACCCCCCCTGTGACTGAACTCGAGAAGCGAGCAGTCAAGGTTCATGTTGCGAAGGCTCCCCCTGAAGACATTCTTGAGCGTTTTTCTACACTAGACAAAGCGTTGCGAGTCCTCGCTTACGTTCATCGTTTCATCCAGCGGTCGCGAAAGCTTAGGTCTGCGGTTGAGGAGCACTTGACAGCTCCTGAAATAGCGTCGGCCGAGCGCCTCCTGATTTCTGTCACGCAACGCAGGCACTTCGTCGTTGAGATTGGCTGCTTAAGCCAAAAGCGGCCTGTGCCGGCATCCAGTCTTGTTCAAAATCTGAACCCGTTCCTTGATTCCCAAGGGCTCATGAGAGCATGCGGCCGGGTCACGACCTCTGAACTTCTCCAATATGACGAACGACATCCTGTCATCCTTCCATACGACTGCCATCTGTCTCGACTCCTCGTCAATTTTACGCATCGCATAACTCTGCACGGCGGGAATCAGCTGATGATCCGCCTGATCCGTTCAAAGTTCTGGATACCGAGGGTGAGGAATTTGGTCAAGTCCGTCATACATTCGTGCAAGGTATGCGTCATCCACAAAAAGAAATTGCAAACGCAACTCATGGGAGACCTACCCAAAGAACGAACGTCCTTTTCTCGTCCTTTCACATATACCGGTGTGGACTATGCCGGCCCCTTCGACATCAAAAACTACACGGGACGAGCCTGCCTCATTACCAAGGGGTATGTGTTGGTGTTCGTGTGCTTCTCCACTAAGGCTATCCATTTAGAGCCTACGTCCGACCTTACGACTGAGAAGTTTCTCGCCGCTTTTGCTCGATTCGTGTCCCGAAGAGGATGCCCCCGTCAGGTTCAGTCGGACAACGGGAAGACCTTTGTGGGTGCGGCTGCCCTACTCTCCAGGGACTTTCTTCAAGCTGTCAAAGAGGCTGTGACGGGTGCCTATAGTCACCAGCAGCTGATCTGGCAGTTCATTCCTCCGGGAGCCCCCCACATGGGAGGCTTGTGGGAAGCAGGCGTTAAGAGCTTTAAGACCCTCTTTTATAAGTCTACGGCCACGCGAAAATATACGTTTGAGGAGCTGTCCACGCTTCTGGCCAGGATCGAAGCGTGCCTGAACTCGCGTCCGCTCGCGCCAATGTCCGAAGACCCCGCTGACCTGTTGGCACTTACGCCCGGGCACTTTCTTATTGGAGGACCCCTCCTCGCCATGGTTGAACCCGAGATGAAGGGGGACACCACATCCATTATAAACCGCTGGCAACACCTGAAGGCTCTTCATCAGCAATTTCGTCTGCGATGGAAGGAGGAGTACCTCAAAGAGCTCCATAAGCGGAATAAGTGGCGAGCCCCTACCAGAAATCTCTGTTCCGGGGACATGGTGGTTGTCAAGGAAGACAACCTTCCGTCCAACGAGTGGCGACTAGGCAGGATTGACGCGGTGTTTCCCGGATCCGATGGCCATGTCCGTGTGGTCGACATCCGCACTGCGCGGGGACTCATCAAGCGTCCCATAGCGAAGGTCGTCCTTCTTCCGACGGAAGCGTCCGCCTGCCCGCAATAACCAGTCGCCCCTCCACTCCAGTGTTCTTGTTTATCGTTCCGATTCGTAGATCCAATTCATAGTTCCAACCCGTAGTTCCAATTCGTAGTTCTTACCAGTACTGATCCAACGTTTTTTTCATATGTCTTATTCCGCCAAGCAGATCAACCACGATGTCTCCACGTCCACGCAGCGCCAGTGCCTTGGAAAGCAGATGTTCTCGAGGTACGCAATCGTACCGTTGCCGAGTCTGCAGCGGGATCCACGCGCTTCGGAAATGTCGGCGTTTTCTCCGTTTGAACGCCGAGAAGAGGCTCCGGACTGTCCTTGCCAACCGGTACTGCCCCAGATGTTTGGCCCACGAGCACTCCGACGGAACGTGTCGGCGAGGTGATCTCTGCAAAAGGTGCGGCCAGGATCACCACACGCTCTTGCACCTCTACGAACCGGCGATGCCTTCCCGCCAGTCCCGTCCGGCGGCACGTCAGTCGCGGAGCACTGTTACCGCTCCACGGAACTCTTCTGCCGCTCCTCTGCCCTCGTCCTCCACCCCGCGGCACTCTTCTGCCGCTGTTCAGCAAGGTTCCGCCACTCGTCAGGGTGCCACGCAGACCCCGGTCGCCGCTCCGTCCGTATCGTCCCTCATGCAGCGGCACAGTGTTAACCTTCTTCCGACTGCTTGGGTGCGGTTAGATACCGGGACTCGAGTCTTTGACACGGTGGCTCTCATCGATCCGTGTACGCCTATGAGCTGCATCGATGCGTCGCTAGCGGCGAGTTTCCGCTTGCCGACGACCCACGTTGGAGGCGAACAGATTTGTTCGGGCATCGTGGGCTCTAAGACGGACAGCACTGTCCGGCTCGACGTCGTTTTCAAAATAGAGCCTCACGTGCGCATCCGCACGCCAATCCGGGAGCTGAGCGACGCGGTGAAGACCCACTTCCGTAACATTACGCTGGCTGACGAGCGCTTCTACCTCCCCGCAACCATCTCCATTGTCTTGGGCGCCGAAATGTATCCGAGCGTGATGCAGTCGGGCTTCTTCAAGATCCAGAATGGCCTACCAGTGGCCCAGAACACCGTGTTCGGATGGGTCGTATCCGGACCCTGCCACGAGCCGTAGAAGGACGACTATGTTGCAACCCGAGTGATTGCAAGGGGGGCCGGAATGTTTAGGTCAGCGGCCACTGTACCGCCGCTGCTCACAGCTCTCCGAGCTTTTCGCTCTCGCCCCTCTTACGCTCCCGCGCTCGCTCTCGCGCCTCTGCCATGCTCCGGAGCGCGGGCCTTACTTTCGGATCCGAACTCCACGGTCGGCCGCTGCCGAACTCCCGCTCTCGCTTTAGCGGAGTAAAGCGGGCGGGAGCGCGGTCTAATGCTTAAGCTTAGTTTTTAGTCTAATGTATGCAGCGAAATAAAGCTGACGCACACGCACTGAAGTCCACCTCGACGCCCCCTATCTTTTCATTTCGATTCTCGACGGGTTATTACTTCGCTTCGCGCCGTGGGATTTCTCTGTGGTGCTAATTCCAGGATCTTCTTTAGCGGCAGGATCGCCCCCCTACAAACATATAAATCGACCGATCGCTTATATGGCAGCTATATGATCTTGTCCGATCTTCTATATCTCAAAATTTATAGAAATACGTTTAAAAACAGAGAATCTGAGTCGGAACAATAATGTTTTAAAAATGTAAGTTGCTTTATATTATATTTATATTATTTACATCCATTTAACAGTAATATATTATCTTACATATCAGTGTCGATTGAATTAAAATACTTGTAATTATCATGTAAAAACGAAGAGCACCTGTGTACATATGTATACACTGCAGTTACGGAAATCGCCCACATATGGGCTTGATTTTTGACCGTTTCAAACGGTTCATTCCCTGGGTATACTGACTTCTTTTTGGAGAATTTTCGGAGCACGAAAGCAATCCCAAATCACTTCTGTTAGGTTATTTTTGCACGATTTAAGGAGTCCATTTTAAAAAATGAATAAGCTATTAGATGAGTCCTCACGGAGTCCTTGAGGTTTATCTACTGGAGCATTTTAGGACTCCTAAATCACTCCTAAAGGAGCACTGTTTTCAAATAAATTGAAATGGCCACTTTCTTCCGCAAAAATGCTCCTTTGGGACACTTTTCGGAGCCTCCCTAGGAGGGCCAGAGCTCCGCACATGGAGTCCAAAAGGATCACTTTGCTGAATCCGCTGGTTGGCTGGGTACATGTCATTGGTAAGCATGTATGTACTTGACTTAGAATTTTCAATTTGCACTGAATCAAAATGTACACAAGCATGTAGCTATATGTTGTTGTGGTGGTCGGTTAGCGCTGAACCAAACGGTTTCGATTTCTAGACTTTTCATTTTTTTTTAACACAGCTCGCAGATGTATTATGCACATGAAAATATGAATTTCATTCACCTTACTTTAATGATTCTGGCTTATAATAGGCATTCACTAATCATTTTTATATTTTTGTATATATATATTATTATTATTATTATCTTTTTTACAATTTTAGTATGCTATCTTGGTACGTCTGTTCATATTGAGCCGACGGTCCCTATACTTAAATGTGATTACAGTTTCAGTTAACCACTTATACAGGTGGATCTTTATTAATGTTGAATATCACTTATTACTTCAGGAAATTAAGAAAGAAAAGGTAAGAAATCCTACCGGCTGCGCCAGTTTTCAACACATACCAGGGAATTCAACTTAAAAACAAGACCGTTTATTTTCTTCTCTCCAATTTTTTTTCCTTTTTCTACGACTGCGACGTCTGACAGGTCGTGGTCGTCCTTTATTAGTTCCTACAAACTTCGGCTCGCTGTAACATTCTTGTCCCTGAAGCGGAAAAGTCACCAAAAGTTTTTGTGAGACGTCTACTACCAACAACAAGTACAGAGAACTAGCGACTACAAGGACAATGGGCTCGAAAACTTCTTAAGTTGACGATAGCACGGCCAATATAATCAACACCATAGAAGTTTTCAACCATTAGGACAAAATCGTACACGTCTACCGGGTCCTTCAGCTCATCGCTGGATTGCTCTTCATCATCCTTTTACTGAAAGGACTCCGCACCTACTGGAAGGTGATCCGAAGCCGTGAACTGGAAAAAGTAGTATCCCTCGCTAAGAATTGGTCCTGCGACCATAAGTAACAGCCTGATGGATATCCCGGAATCTACAAACAACGGAAATCGTAGACATAACCAATTAAAATTAAAAGACTCACAACCAAAAGTATTGAGCTAAATAGACAAACAAACGCAAAACACACGAAAAATGCATTTAATAATTTAAATCAAAACAACAATAGTTTTCATAATGGTGAAATGTGAGGCTCCCGAGAAATACTGACTCCATTCAGCTCAATAAATATGTATAAATTCATTTCATACCTATGCAAGTGTACACCCGTCGATCTATCCCTCGGAAAGTGAAACAAAGTGAAGGCGACACCATTGACTTATGCATAGTCCCTTCGACTAAGTATATATCCACCATATTCCACATATACCATAAAATTAACTGTTGCTAACTGTCAAATCCAATTGCAGCAGGAACTCACAATTGAAGGCTAGTGGAAAGTCCCCAAGCTAAAGTCCCACGATGAAACACTTAACGGTAGACTAAACAATATGAGCAATGCCCTATCCAATAAACATGTTGTTATGTCCATAGACAATCAAAGTTCGGTTCGGCAAAAACAAAACATTCATATTTCAATTCAAGTAAAAAAAACAAAGAGCGGCTTGTATCTTATGCACTTGAATCCGAGAGTAATTAAAGTTGCACTCAAAAGAAATTGAAAGCTCTCTCATAATTATTTCACGACTCCCTCAAATCCAGGAAAAGTGGAGGCCAGGGCTTGATTGTCAAGAAAATCAGATTAGGAAGTTAAGTTTAGTTTGAGACCTTCAGCTAATAGGTCGGTGTTCTCCACAACAAGCAAACTCGTAACAATCAGTTGAATTAAATAAAAATTATATTTTGTTCTTAAACTGGAGTGCAGTCTTATAATTGGCGCAGGTAGGATTTTTAAATATTTTGGTGAATAAAGTGAACTAAATTGAGATCCGCAAAAGAATCTACGTGTATAGTTTCAGTGACATACAACTTACGTGTACTCACATAGACAATTAAAAATCCAATTCGGTCAGAGAGAAATTCTGCAAAAGAATTTACATGTATAGTTTTAGTAACATAAGACCTACGTGTAGTCACATAGACATTAATAAAAATCCTATCCTAAAACATTCTGTAAAACTAAAAAACAATAATGGCAGTCCAACAATTATCGGAGATACATCTGAACAAGTTGCTGGCTCAGATCAAAGAGCTACAGAACTTTGATGGAACTCCTGAAAAACTATCCGGGTTTATCAACAAGGTCGGGTACCTCTTACAACTTTACCCAACTCAGGACACAAGGCAGGCACATGTCATCTTTGGTGCAATCAGACGAGTGGTCGTCGATGCCGCAGCAGAAGCCGTCGCACAGTAGCGCCTCTCGAACAAAAGCCGTTGCTAAAATCAAAAAAGTCGTAGTCGCAAAAACGATTTAAACTATACTTTTCCCATCGATTCAGAATTTCCAATAAAATCAATTTTAAGATTTTTTTTGTAGAAGATATGAGCCTTCAAAGTCGAACTTTGTTTCCATTTTTGCATCATACAGAAAAAAAAAGTGAAATTGGTTGACTTTCAGGTAATATTACACAAAAAATAGATTACCTAACCTCATGATTTTTACTTTAAATAACAGATACATTCATAAACTGTAAACTGACCCAAAAAAAAAACAGAATTGGGTTTGGGCTTGTACAGGTAAATCGCTACCTGCCAGGGGTCCATTTTTTTCACTTTTTTCTGGGTAAAGTAGTCTATATCTTTTTTGGCCGGGTTCGGCCCTCATACACACTACATACAAAACCTTCGTTGATCTTTTCTGGACCAGAATCAACTTACATCTGCTGCAGCACGCTGCAGCTGCGGAAATGCAATGCAATAAACTAAAACAACTCAGGGTAAAATATACCAAAATACCGATTCAACTTAAAACATACCAAAAAATTTACTAGCTGTAGCGCAAGCGGGTTAACCGCTTCAAACCCGCTCGAGCTATACTTTGAAATTGTTTGTTTCGTTTGTTTTGTATAACAAAACGTACCTATAAAATAGGTGTTTATGAAATGTGGTGTTTTTTATATTTATACCTGATAGTAGCTAAATTATACTTCTTTTGTAGCTGACAAAATAGTTGTGGGTTATCCCAGGTAGGCAATACCTTACCTAAAAACTGCATAACATGAATTTAGGGCATATTTACAAAAAATCATAGGTATTACAGGTGTCTGGTTTAACTCTTTAATTGACCCAAAATCCAAAGGGTACCTAACAGGTAATAAATCGGACTATATATTACGCAATTTTAATATGCCCAGCATTAGTCTATCAGTGAAAGTTGACAAGACAGAATGTTCGAAATCTTTCGGAACGCCCCAACCTATGGTGATTTCGAAGAAGACTGTTTTAGAGAGCTTGAACTTTGGTTTGGAGATTTAAGAAACAACTATGGAGTGGAAAACAACATTCGCTTACTGTACAAGAACTTCAGGAAAAAGTGGGGAGAAGTGTATCGAAGCCATTCACGTTTTTCAGCCAAATATGAGGACTGGCTTCTGGGGGATCTCAACTTGCAAGCCACGGAAGAAGATCATGATGATGAACCCAGCACATCTACCGGTAAAGGAAGACCATCGAAGCAATACAGGATTGCTCGGATTTCACAAGAAGAAAGAAGCTTTCTGAGGTGACCAACATCTTGACCACTGGAAATTTGTCGGAACCATTGGCTACTAAATATATAAAGGATCATCAACTGACTAAATCATCCATAACCAAATCGGTTGCTATAGCAAGCCCTTGTCGGCTCAAAAGGATTCGGAAAAGCATTCCCACTCCATTAAACGCTAGCATAATGGAACTAACTGATGAAGAAGCCCTGGCCTTATTTATGGACTTACAATTATCCAAGGAGAAATATGAAATATTACGAACGTGTTTAATGCAACATGGGGCGGATATATTACCTGGATATAAACGGATTATGGAGGCAAAAAAAATGTCAAGACCAATTAATACAGAGATTACTGAAGTCTCTGTGAAAGCTACTGTGCAGGATCTGATGAATCACACGGCTCAACGGTTATTGAAGAGTCTTCCGGATAATGTGTTGGACAATTTACCAGAGAAGGTGGAATTGGTCAGTAAATGGGGCTGCGATGGATCATCTGGACAAAGCATTTATAAACAAACAATAAAGGCAGATGATGAATCAATATCAGACGGGAATTTGTTCATGGCATCAGTGGTTCCTTTGCGGCTTCAATCAGAGGAATCTTTACATTGGAGAAACAATAGGCCTTCATCAGTTAATTATTGCCGTCCAATAATGTTTCAATTCGCAAGAGAATCACCGGAACTCATCAATACAACAGTGCAAAATATTCAAAGAGAAATATATGCTATTAGACCCATCATTCTGGAGATCAGGGAAGGAAAACATGTTGAATGCAGCTTCGAGTTTCACTTGACCATGGTCGATGGAAAAATAGTGAATGAATTAACCAATACCAAATCGACTTTAACATGTCCAATTTGCAAAACAACTCAAAAGAATTTCGGAAGTTTGGATGATTCTACAACCAAGGAGGCAAACTACAACTACGGAATCTCACCTTTACACGCTCGGATAAGGTGTATGGAATTTTTGTTGAAATTGGCGTATACCCTTCCACAAGACAACGACTGGGATAATAACAATTCGACAAAGAAGGAAAAGGAACAATTTAGGAAATATCGAATACAGGAAATCGAAAATTGCATTGTTGCGGCAGAAATCACTGGAATTGACGAGGAAATCATTCAAAGATTGGGTGCGATCTTGAATGTACTCAATTGCAAGGAGAAAATTGATTCGGTGAAATATGGGGAATATGCTTCCATCACAGCTTCGTTTTTGGCTGAGAAGTATCCTCATAAGAAATTGACTCCAACAGTCCAAAAAAATTCTAGAACATGGTAAAGATATAATTGAATATCAGTCTTTGCCAATTGGAGAACTTTCAGAAGAAGCTCAAGAATCGCTAAATAAATTCTATAAGAAGTATAGATACTGCAACACTTACAAGTCATCCAGACTTAGGCAAAATGAGGACCTCTTCAATATGTTAGCTGCATCATCTGACCCGTATATTGCATCTCTGCGGCATGTAAAGTCGCGAAAAGATATAGAATCAAGTAATTATAGTCCAGAAATGCTTAAACTATTAGAAATTCCCCTAATATAGGCCCGTTTGTTAGTGAAAAATAGCCAAAATTATAGAAAAAAAAATTTTTTTTTTAAATGTTAAATATTTTTTTTAAGTTTTCAAATTATTTTTATTTAAGCAAATACATAAAAATAAAGATAAAAAATTAAATAAAAAATGTTTTTAAAAAATTGTTTTCATTGAATAAAATATATTTTTTCACTTTGATACCCTATAAAAAGGCGAATGGGTGGGCGTGGCATATTGTCCAATACATATACAAATTTTACAACATTTGCCTGTAAAATGCAGTTTAAATTATTTGATTATCTTATTTGGTTCAAAAGTTACGATTTTAGCAACGCAAAATGAGAAAAGGCGCTACTGTGCGTCGGCCAGGCTGGAACAAGGACGACAGGCCCCACTGAAAAGAACGACTAAATAATAAGACGTCTTCATTTGCTGAGTTAATATTTCAAACTGAATCTTTATTTCAAAGTCCGCGTTTACGTAGCGGTCATGAGATTCTTAAAACTAGTCATATCGCTATAACAACGCAGTGGTTTGGGAAAGACACAGCTATCCCGCACTTATCTTTGAAGAAATATTGTGACCCACGCAGGGGCTCAGATTACATATTTGTGAAGTGCATAGATCTGTGCTAGGCCCAACTGGCCACTATTTAGAGATAAGCGCACATGCGCTCAAGCAGATCACAGCTGGATCGATTTGTATAAGATACATATGTGTATATATATTTAAAAACGTGTTCATGTTTGAACACCCACGAAATCATCATTGACAAGCTGGAAGAAACACCGTTCCGTGGAATCATCAGTAAGTTCATAAGTAAACTAGGAAGTCAGTACAAAACATATTTGATAAACTTGAGTTAATAAAAAAACCAAACAGATCCGTCAGACAAGATAAATTATACAAAGATGTTGGATAAAACTGTGCAAATTACCATTGATAGAAAACTACCTGATCGTATGTATGTATTTGTCTCTAGCTGGAAAAGACATTACCGATATTGCAAAATTAAAGCAAGCGGCTATGGAACTAGGTTTTTATGACGCAGATCCAGCAGTACAATATGCACAAAATAGATATAACCATAGACAGTACAGGAATAGGGGAAATTATTAAGGTAGCAACCAAAGGTATTATGATAATCGAAGAAAATACAGTTCTTATTACAATTCAAATACTAATGCAACAACCTCCCAAAATAATCAAAATCGAAATCAAAACCAATATCAACAAAGCCCTATGCCCCCATATTTGCATGGCAATGATTAAACAGTTAGAAGTGGATTAAATCACGATTGGCAGCCAAACGCGAATAATTATCAAAATTCTTATGGGAAAAATAAGCAGTGCCCCAGTTAAGACGCAAAGAGAAAGTCAAAATAGACAAAGTAAAATGGACGTCAATTTTCATCAAACAGCGTCGGAGACCGACGAAACAATCCCAATATAAAACTGATCTTTCAAAACAAAATTTATTAAGGTATGGTATATACTGGATCGTCTATTAACATAATTAATTCAAATTTTATCAAATGAGAAGAAATAAATGAAGATCTAAAAGTTTATACTATTAAAGGTCCGGTTAAGTATCATGGTAAAACAGAGTGTAACTTGTCCGTCCAAACAAAAATGTTACATACACTAATTTTTCGATAATTATGACATCCAGTTAGATCGAAGCTATTTAAAAGCTGGGAAAGCTATTAACTATGAAATGGAAACAATTAAACTAGGCCCCAAAACCTACAAATTCCGATATAATGACAAAGATGTTGAAGATGCGGAAGATAGGACCGCACTAGAGTGCCTTAATCTACATTTTACAGAAGAGAACAGAGTAACGAAAAAGAGTTAAACATTTAAGGGGCTATACCAGTGTACCATTTCCAAAAAATCGTTTTTTATACCTTTGCAGAGGCTATTATAATTTTGCCATGATATTTGCAACGCAGTGAAGGAGGCATCTCCAACCCCATAAAGTAGATATATTCTTGCTCAGCATCACCAGCCGAGTCGATCTAGCCATGATCTAGCCATGTCCGTCCGTCTGTCCGTCTGTCCGTTTGTCCGTCTGTCGGTTTCTACGCGAACTAGTCTCTCAGTTTTTGAGCTATCGAGCTGAAATTTCCGGATTGCCTTATTTCTTGAGCACGCAGTATATATGTCGAAACGAAATCGGACTACTATATCCTATAGTAATGTAACAAAAATTGTAAGTTATCGGTTTTTATTTATTTATTTATTTATTTATTTATTCGCCAACAGATGTTTCCTTATCTGGCTACTTAACTAATCTTAACGTTACAGTTTATGACCTAAGGTAATGCAGCAAAGCCTTCTTAATTAGATCCCTGGGGGAGCTTGGGTCCAATCGCATGCATGGTGGCAAAGAATTGTAAAATATTAAGGCTCTGCATAAGGGCTCATTTAGGGCATAATTAGTCCTCAAAACAGGAATATAAAAGGGTTCAAAATCTCTTAGATGTCTGCCCGGTACTGCAAAGTTAACCCTACTAAGCAAGGACGGACAATCTATTTTAGCTGTTATTAAGTCAAAAATAAAAATTAAGGCAAAGTGGACAAATGTACAAGACGACATTTAGCAGGATACGAGGGAACAGGATGGCTGAAGTTGAGAGACTTAAGGGAAAAGCTTAAGAATTTCTTCTGAATGCGTTCCAGCCGATGAATGTGAATGGACCCCGTCGGATTCCAAATAAATGAAGCGTACTCGAGTTTAGAGCGCACAAATGAGAAAAATAAGCTGAGCAAAGTATATGGGTCTGAAAATTGAGCAGTGTTACGCTTTATAAAACCATACATAGCGTATGCTTTCGGAACTATGTAGTTTATGTGATCAATAAAAAGAAATTTAGTATCAAACATGACACCTAAATCCAGGGCTTCATTCTTACAGGGAAGGTTATTAGAATTGATCGAGTATGAGGACAATAAGTTATTGTGCCGCTTACAATAAGTAACCGTGAAGCATTTAGAAAGGTTCAAAGGCAAAGCATTCCGGGAACACCACTCTCCAATTCTACATAAGTAATTTTGGAGGAACTCACTATCCAAGACGGAGTTCACGGATTTGAAAACTTTAAGATCATCCGCAAATAATAAAAATTCGGAATTCTTTATTTGATTGCCTATATCATTTATGAATAGAATAAAAAGCAGCGGGCCTAAGGCACTCCCCTGAGGCAGGCCAGATGTTGCCAAGTAAGGACTAGAGAAATAACTATTGCACTCTACTCTATACATCCGACCATTTAAGTAGGATCTTATCCAATTCAGGATAAACGAGTGAAAACCAATTTTCTTAAGTTTCGCCAATAGAGCGTTGTGGCAGACCTTATCAAACGCTTTGGCAAGGTCTGTGTAAACCACATCTACTTGATAATGACTCAAGAAGGAGTGTATGCAAA
Source organism: Drosophila rufa (assembly GCA_018153105.1). Taxonomy (NCBI): domain Eukaryota; kingdom Metazoa; phylum Arthropoda; class Insecta; order Diptera; family Drosophilidae; genus Drosophila; species Drosophila rufa. The sequence continues at coordinate 1,499,440 of JAECXS010000135.1, forward strand.
AATGGTTGAACACCGCTAAGTTTGTGGTAGTCGAACGACCTGGCATAAAACCGTGCTGGTTAGGGCTAATGGTGCCAGCTACAAGAAAAGAGAGCTGCTTAGCAATAATTCGTTCGAACAACTTGGAAACATTGCTTAGCTTTGCTATTGGCCTATAATTAGAGATTATACTCTTTACACCAGACTTGAAAATAGGAGTAACTGACGCCAACTTCCATCTCGAGGAGAAGACTCCACTGGTGAGGGATTTATTAAAGATAATTTGGAGGGGCTCTGAAAGAACTCCAATACAATTTTTAAAATGAAAGGTGAAAGGCCATCGCAGTCTAGTTTTTCAGAATTGTTAAAGCTCTCAGCAGCATTGTGGCAGTCCAGCTCACTGACATACAAGCACCCAATGTTTAAAGTTGAAGCAATGGCGGAAAGCGTTACCTCATCATTCCACAGGGCATGTGGTTCAAAATTAGACGCAAAATAATTTGCAAAGAGATTAGCCACTCCGCGATCCGTCGATGCTGATACATTATTAAATGACATGGAGGAAGGGATATATGATGTATTTCTCTTAGAATTAACAAAATGCCAGAATGATTTGGGATTAATAGCTAATTTACGTTCCACATCCGCAATGTATTGGTTATATAAGAATTTGTTAAGGAATTCGAATTCAGGCTTATGTTGTTTATACCGGGCGAAATCTGCCGAATTACCACTTGCTACGAACCGCTTGTAGAATTTATTTCTGAGGTTTTTATACTTTTTTAGCCCTCGTGTGTACCAGGGTAAACTATAAGAATTCTGAAACCTTTTCTTGGCATGGGATCTAATGATCCCATATCTAGCAGATATGGAGATTAAAAAACGTTCATAGCAAGTATCAACACTAGCATGCGAAAGGACCTCCACCCAATTAACACGAGAAATATCATTGCGAATTGAGTTCAAAATACTAGCATTAATATAAATTTGTGTATAGCGAGGCTTATAAGGTGCAAAAATATATGTAAGTATTGATAAAATTAGGGGCTGGTGGTGAGCATCACACTCAGATAATGAATTATCGCTGCAAACTAAATTTATATTCAAATCAGGACTTACGAAAATTAAGTCTAGAAGCTTATTTAACTTATTAAATACATTAATCATCTGGACCAGTCCCATACTGAACAGGTCATCAATGACTAAGATTTCGTGAGGCAACTGCAAATTACTGGGCACCATTGCTGAAGAGTCCACATCCTGAACCCACACCAGCGAAGAGAGGTTGAAGTCGCCAAGAACACAGATATACTGAGAATCCTCAAGATTCTGCTGAATATGGGCAATATTGTCCACGTGCGCCTTATAGAGTTCAAAGCTGCTACTTGGGGGTATATACGATACCACCAGAAAGATCGTTTCGATAGGTCCAGCGAGAGACACGCAAATTTGGTCCAGTAGAGAATCATCATTCAAGAGTCGTATAGAAGCGCACCTCAAACTACGCCGAACAGCAATTAAGACGCCTCCTCCTCTAGAGCATTGCGTTTTTACCGCATCCCGATCCTTTCGGAATACTTGGTACAAGTTTGAATCAAAGAATTCATTATCAAAAAAATCCATGTTGAGCCAGGTTTCAACTAATGCAATGACATCGTGATCACCATACGATGTGGCCAAAAAGACAGCAGTAGCCTTAGTACGCATACCAGACATATTTTGAAAATATATTCCAAGGCTGGGATTATCTACAGCCAAGGAAGTCGAGGCAGGAGCACCGCCAGAGTGAAAGGAGTGTACTGCAGAAAAATCCGGTGCAGAGTGAGCTAATCCTGAATCTGAATGCCATTCATTGACAACGACTTTAGAAGCTTGAAGTAGCGATGAAGCTCGAACCTTTATTGGACTGCCAATAAAATACAAGTGTCTCGAAAGAGAGAGTCTGGAGCGTACGGTTTTTAAACGTATTTCTATAGATTTTGATATATAGAAGTTTTTTATGATTCTAGAATTAGGGTTTTCATTTTTTAAGATCAGACAACTATATCATATAGCTGGCATAGAAGCGATCGGTCGATTTATATGAAAATGTAAAATTCTACATGTATAATGTAAAATTTACAAAATTCGATATTTTTCAACATTACTAAAATGGTTCGATTTTCAATGATCCAATTGCAGACTCCAAGGGTATACCAACTTCGGTTTACCGAAGTTAGCTTTCTTTCTCGTTTTTTTTTTTGCTAATTCGATAGTTTATACTTTGACAATATCAAATATCTTGAAAAGTTTTTGAATGGCAGCGTTATAAAGAGCCGTATACTCCTCATGAACCGAATATGCGAGTGGCATTGGGGTATACGGCATGAGGAAACTTTAAACGCGTTTTTCTCGAAACGACATTTTTCAAAACTGCTGACATGATAACCCAACGACAAATTAACCGATCGCTTTCAAATTTTAACTGGGTATTCTTGAATATATTATCTTGAATATATATATCTTGAATATTATATTACCCTCAGAAAATATACTGTTTTCTCAAAACTCCGTCATTTTGTCAATTTTTGATATTTTTTAAATATTGTAGGTCATTGTATTGGAAATTTTATTTTCTTAAAGAACCTTTTTGAATTTCTTCGTTTCAACTACTTATTCGGCCGAAAACGTCATTCGAAGTGCCAGCAGTTGTGGTACTTTTTTTTTTGGAACCTCTGGAAACTGCGTATAATACCGTTATTTTTCAAAATTTGTGTGACAAAAAAATCTTAAAATTTAGCTATAGATATACCCTATTATGTTCAAAAACGTTCAAAGCATTCTATCAAGTAATTTATGTTTAAATTTTTTTGAAAATTGCCTATGTTTTCATGTGTTTCACTGGTATATCCCCTTAAAAGGTGAGGAAATAGAATGTTTAAAGAAAGTCCACTATGAATATGCAGATATTCAGTCCAGAAAAGGTGGAAATTTACTTTTACAAGTACTATTAAACATGCCATCCAAACTCAACACGAAGATCCAGTTTATCGCAAGTCATTCAAATATCACCAGAGTGTCGATGAGGAGGTGAATAGGCAAATCAAGGAAATTATGGAGCAGGGAATAATTTGAAAATCGAAATCTTCTTCCTGCACACCTATTTTGGTAGTCCCAAAGAAAATCGATGCATCTGGTAAACAAAAAATCCGATTAGTTGTTGACTATAGAAATTTAAATGAAATAACAATCGATGATAAATTTCCGATTTCCAGAATGGATGAAATACTAATACTAGGTTAGCTTAATAGCTAATGGTTTTCACCAAATTCAAATGGATAGCAATTGAATCGCAAAAACAGAATTTTCCACTAAACATGGTCATTATGAGTAAATTCGAATTACTTTTGGTCTTGAGAATGCTCCAGCAACATTTCAAAGATGTATGAACAATCTTTTGGAAGATTTAGTTTATTTAGACGATATTAAAATTTTCTCCAGTTCATTGGAGGAACATATTTTATCTCAAAGAAAGTCTTCGGAAAACTGAGGGATGCAAACTTAAGTGAAGCTTTAAGGCAAATGCGAATTTATGAAGAAAGAAACATAATTCCTAACATTTTGTCACCACAAATGGTATTAAGCCAAATCGAAAGAAAACCAATACTAGTACTAATTTTCCATTACCAAACAAATAAAATCATTTTTGGGAAAGGGGAAAAAGGAGAAATTGAAAGTACTATTTTCTCAACAACGAAACAAAAACATATAAACCTACACTCTACATATTGAACATAAAATTCAAAACATTTGGGCAGCTTTTCTTTATATATTTAACAAAAACTGCAAGAAGACGCCGCCACAAGTAAAACCACAGCAACACATACGCAACCATATTTTGGAAGAAGAAAGAGTGGGAGGAGAACGATCTAAGAACATACACTGCGAGAATTCATCGTCTTCGACAACGGCCTCCAATCGGCAACGCAACAACGCTCGGACTGCAAGTGAGCGCAGCTCGGATGCCCCTTCGCCCCAGCTTATGGCTTTGTTTACGGTGCGCCGCCAAGAGCACGCTGCCACGCTGCCACGTTGGTACGGGAAACGGAGGCGCACATCCTCAGCAGCCTTACGGAGCGTTTAGACCTAATCGAGGGTGAGGTTAAAAAGACGGGAGAAAGGGTTTTATGCCTAGAACGCGAAGTAGTTGATCAACGCGCGCAACGGGAGCTAGATGAGCGGGTCGAACACCTGCACCGGGAGATTGCGGACATGCCAGCAATGAGAGAGAGAGTGGGCAGCGTTGAGGCAAAACTCGCTGAACAAAAATACATTTCCAACAATAATGTTTTTTTTTTTAATTTTTTTTTTATTTATTTATTTCAATAGCAAATTTCTGCTAGTATCACAAATACCTCCACCCAATTTGGAGTAATTTTTAATGATATGCTCCGACTCACATCAAGTGGGCGGAGGCAAGGATAAATGGGTAATAATATTATTTACATTAAACTCAAGGGACATTTCAACATATAACAAAAAGTACAGATCATTGTACGACGAACATAAAACGCGAAAAGGGTCATGAATCTCAAAGTTCGATTTACAAAATTTCAAGGCAATAGGCCGAAAATTACGAGACGGCCTTATAGGTATAGCGAATCGAATTTGGCCAAGAAGGTGAGACGAGTTGATGTGTCCAGTGATCAACTTGTGCAGGAACATCACTCCATGGCAGGTCCGGCGATCCTTAAGCGAGGGCAGGTTCAGTAGGCGCAGTCTGTCAGCGTAGGATGGCAGGTGACGATGAGGTTCCCAGTTTAATCCCCGTAAAGCAAACAAAAGGAACTGTTTCTGTACCGATTCGATAAGGTCCTGATATTTTGCATATTGAGGCGACCATACGCAAGAGCAATATTCCAGAATCGGGCGAACCAGCGAAATATAAAGAAGTTTAGTCGTGTAGGGATCCTCAAACTCCTTCGACCATCGCTTGACAAAAGCAAAAACTCCTTTTGCTTTCCCGACAATGATGCCAATGTGATCGGTGAAGTTTAGATTATGGTTAAATAAGACTCCAAGATCTGTCACCGTATAAATGCGCTCAAGCTCGCACGACCCTATAGAGTAATTAGTCAGGAAAAGATTTCTCCTATAAAAGGACATGAAGCTACACTTAGAGTTGTTTAGGAACAGCAAATTTTGGACGCACCAAGACTGAAGGTTGTCCAAGTCAGACTGTAAAAGTGTATGGGAGTCAGACTGCGTGAGTGGCAAACAAAGTTTTACGTCATCCGCATACATCATTACGTGTGAATGCTGAACTACCTGAGGTAAATCATTTATGAAGAGGCCGAACAGCAGAGGTCCAAGATGGCTCCCTTGAGGAACACCAGAAGTCACAAGGACAAGGTTTGAGAAAGAACCCTTGAAGGCTACCCTCTGCGTTCGGTTCGATAAATAAGTCGAAATCCAATTGATCAGCGTTATTGGGAATCCTAAAAGAATAAGTTTTTTTAACAGTAAATGGTGGTTCACGGAGTCGAAAGCCTTACTGAAGTCTGTAAAAATAACGTCAGTTTGGGCATTCGTTTTAAACGCGTTCCTTATAACAGAAACAAACTCAAGAAGATTTGTAGACGTTGATCTACGTTTCATAAAGCCGTGCTGCGAGGAGGACATTATCGAGCTGCATTGGTGCTGTAACTGAGCAGTAATTAATAACTCAAATAACTTGGGAATCGCACTGAGTTTTGCTATCCCTCGGTAGTTTTCGATGTTAGCTTTACTTCCCTTTTTATGAAGCGGAATGATAAAAGATTCCTTCCAAACGTCAGGAAAAAATGAGTTCTGAAGGGATAATTGAAAAAGTTTTGCCAGAGGTTTACTCAGAGCTTTAGCGCAATTTTTTAACACGCAGCTTGGTACCAGATCTGGACCAGAGGAGAAGGAGGACTTAATAGTTTGAAGATTTTGAAGAACATCATCTTCACTAATCAATGGCATAAAAATACAATTAGAGTGTGGTAGTGAATAAGGATAGCATGAGGTATTGTCAAAACTAACAGACGAATATGTAGATTGGAAGAAATTTGCAAATAAATTTGCAATATCGGACTCATTAGAGGCGGAAATAGTATTGAAATGAAGACAAGATGGAAATTGTTGTGACTTACGTTTTGAATTAACGAACGCATAAAACTGTTTAGGGTTATCCTGAAACTCATTCTTACAGCGAATCAGGTAATTTTTGTAGCATTCGGAATTGTGGGTTAAGAAATTTGAACGAGCAGTTAAATAATTTGAAAGGTCAACTTGCAGCCCTGTTCTCTTATATTTCTTAAAAAGTCTAGACTTATAGTTTTTTAGATAAGAGAGTCTGCGAGAGAACCAGGGAGGCTTATGGAATACGTTGGATGAGGAAAATGAAGGCACATACATCTCAAAAACCGATTCCAGTATCCGGTAAAACCGTTCTACAATGTTAGATGGGCTTTCAGGTGAATCCATAAAGGACCAGTCCACAGAGGATAAGTAAGCATTCATTTCAATGAAATTGGCTTTGCGAAAGCAACGAAACGTTGCTGGCTCGACTTCAGGGCATGGCAATAATGGAGCTGAAGCTTCTAAAATGATTTCAAGTGTGGGATGATAAGCGTCTTCGGGGCTGGAGAGAGGGTCGATTCTAGAGACATGGGCATTAGCAAACTCTGAAGCAAAAATGAGATCTAAAATTTTACTAGAGCAGTTCCTCACAGCGTTTAATTGTCCCAATGAAAGGTCAATAAGACCATGTACCAGATCGTGGGGTACAGTGGGAACAAGAATATTCGATTCAGATGATGGCCGCCAAGAAATGGCAGGCAAATTGAAATCTCCCATAACAATAAGATGGTCATTGTTGCCAAGGGTTGATTGAATACACTGAATTAAAGCTAAATGCTGTTGGTATATGTTGATATCCGACCTAGGTGGAATATATGAACATGAGACGTACACAAAATAATCGTGAACTCTAATTCGGACAGCCACAAACTCTAACATGCACTCCATGCTCATTATGGGAATAGGTTCGGAGACTAAATCGGACTTAACGGCAATAAGGACACCGCCGCCAATACGCGTTGCACGATCACATCTATAGATAACATAGTTGCCAGCAAATAATTCGCAGTCAGAGACAGAGGAGTTGAGCCACGTTTCCGTAAAGGCAATCACATTGGCATCAAAGGAGACACTATTGACGTGCAGCTTACTCAGTTTGCCGAGTAAACTACGAACATTCTGGTAGTGAATGGAAAATGAGTCGCTTAGTTTTTTGGAGCACTAAGTGAAGGAGTCTGCGGCCCGCGAACCTGAGGATTCATCTTGTTTACATATTCGTGAACAATAGCATGCTCCGGCCATACAGAAATATCAAGAACCTTATCAAGGAGAACATCAGAAAGTCCAATCTTAAACGAAGATATATCACGTCTTTGCTTAAAACTGAACTTGGAGACAGAAAATTCGGTGCCAGAAACATTCAGTTTGCTACTCAAATGGGTCTTAACATCAGATTCTGAAGCGTCTGGGTTGAGTCTGGAGACAAACACGAACTTTTTCCGGGCAACGCCAGCTAAAGGTGCAGGCTTCCTTGGTGCCACTCCAGATATTGCTGCATTTGAATTCAGAGGTCCAGACGATGGTGCCGAAATAATGACTGTCGGAGGTAATACGGGGTTGGCATAAACCGAGTTTGGAACGTCAGTAAGATCCGAAATTGCAGCCGATCGGGCGGGTGCAAGCGAAGCGTTTTTAGATGCAGCGGCTTGCGACGTTGATGGTTGGGCATCGTTTACTGGTTCCAAACTAGGAGACATGCTGGACTCAGTTTGTCTCGAGCTTGGGCCAGCGCTTTGTACGATTCCAGATACATTTGCAACATCGTCTTCGTCATCGGAGCCGTCAGCTACGGTCAAAACGTTGTTGGTGGTTCCAATTCCCGGGCTGAACAGCAAAAGGGGGGTTGCAGGGTCTGTAACTTGTAAATCATTGTTAATACTTATACACCTCTTTATGTTTGATGAGTCACTTAGCAGCTTCAATGTTTTAAAATGAGATTCCGTCGTCTGGAAACGGCTTAATAAATCCTTGAAACCGGCCGCAAGAGACTGAAACTCTAGGTGAGTCTGCCTCATAAAAGCCCTCATTTCCTTTTTTATATGCATGCAGCTCGGGCACGTCCAATCCAAACCGTCATGAGCTCTGACACGATCCGCAACTCGTGCACCGGTATGCCCCATCTCGGCGCATACAGGGTGTGCAACATTGTCGCAGAGCCAGCAATAGACCGTAGATTGCCGCGCGGTAAATTTGCGGCCATTCGTGCAAGTAGGGAAGCAGCAGGTACTCATTTTTCTTGTGTGCAGAAAAATGCAAATCAAATAAATGCAATGGCAGCACAAACGCAAGATATTGGTTAATAATTAAAGAAATTATTTTAAATATTTTGCGGATAAGAACCGAACAAAACAAAAAAGCAGAGAGCGCGACTAAAAGCTTTTGTCCAAGCTCAGAGAAATTACAAGAGCGTGTAGTTGTTCGGCAACAACAACAACCACACGGTACGGTAGTAAGCGGTAAACGCAATGCTCAGCAGCAACAACAACCACACGGTGCAATTTTAAGCGGTAAACGCTGTGCTCAAGAAGAACAGGGCAGCAAAGCGTAATACGAAAGTTATTAAAACTGAGAATAGATTTGCGTGTTTAAAGTCACTGTCTTTGATTAACACGAATCAATTATTTCCGATTGACACAGATCACGGAATCACTGACCGATTGCCAAAAATTTGGGCTTAATAGAATAGATTTTCACTGAGAAAACTTTGTATGAAGGTAGAGCGATAAAAGGCACGTCCAACAGCGACAAGTGTAACAGCGACAATGGTTTGATTTGCGTATCCATGGCGTGCCTTATGTGGAACGAAAAAACCAAAGGGCTCTTTTCAATCAGCTCTGCTTTAATCTGCAGCTTACACCTCCGCGGCGTGTGCGTGCACGCAAAACACAAAAATCCAATGTTGATCCCGTTATAATAGTAAAAAAAAACCACGACCGAGAGATGATCACCGTTCTTCGAACAATTGGGGCTTATCGTAGAGAAAAGCAAAAGCCCAACTAAATTTGAAGTTGGTGGGAATTGACTCAGAAGCTCTGATCTATGTCAATAAACAGCTGATTCGAGATAATTATCTCATATTTAAAGAGTCGATGCGACTGTAGCGGAATTACAAATTAATTATTTTATTTATTTCCGGTAAATTTCTCAAGACAATTTAATATAACTTAATTAAGGTTGCACGTAGGAGTCAGTCGCTATGAGAATTTGGCCGAGAAAGACGTGTGATCTCCATTGAGTGCGAAAGTCAAAGTTAATAAATCTCTGACTGCTTTTATCTTATCATCGGTTGGTGCAACGGTTCCGTTTTCAATCGTATAGCCAAGAAAGTTAATCATGCTCTTCAGAATCTGTGCTTTTTCCCACTTGATCCGTAAATCTACTTTCGAGGCTACGCTCAACACAGCCTCTAAAGCTTTAAGTCTCTTGCTTACATCCTTACTTGGCAAGTTGATATCGACCATGTTAACTACGATAGTTTGCTTTTGAGTAAGCTCTCTCAATGTGGCAGTTACATACCGACAAAACTCCGCAGGAGAGTTTGAGATTCCAAACGGTACGTGCGGGAACTCTAGATCCTTCGTCGATCGGCACATGAAAAAATCCGTTCAAAAATCATATCCAGAGTAGTAAATATGTAAGAGCCCTGCAGTCTATCGAGAACATCATCAATTAATAATTATCGAAAAATTGTCTTTCTTAATTTTTTGATTAATTCGGCAAAATCGCAACAAAATCTTCTGGATCACTTCTTTTTTGCAACAAGCACTACTTGTAATGCGTACTCAGGCAGCTTTTTAGAACAATTCCTTCTGCAAGCCATTGTGGCCCGTGCTTTTCTATAAAACACTTATTCTCGTACAAAGTGCGTCTTGGGCGTTGATAAACAGGAACGTCATCTTGCAATATGATTTTCATGCTCACGGGAGACTCGATCGTTTTCACTGGTTTGTACGCTTTAACCAGCTGCTGTAACCCTTATCTCTTTCTTCTTGTTCAGGTGAGACAAGTCAATTTTGTCTAAAACAGACGTATCTTCGACGATCTCCTTGACACTCATTACATTAAGTGTCGATGCCCTGAACTCAACTCCGAATTGCAGCACATCGTTTCCTACAATCGCGGTGTACTCTAAGTCATGCTGTTTTGCTACGTGAAAAGTTACTGGAACGCATACGCCATCCGCCTCAAGATTGACTTCTAAACATCCAATCGTAACCAGCTCTCCTTTTCCAATACCTCTCAGCTGCTTTACTTCTGGTTTAAGCTTCAGGCCATCAAAACTTCTGAAAATGTCCTCCCTCATCAAACACAAGTCGCATCCCGAATCGATCTTCGCTATGAAAGTCAAACCTTTAGATTTTAGCTTTTTATACCCTTGCAGAGGGTATTATAATTTTGCCATGATATTTGTAGCGCAGTGAAGGAGGCATCTCCGACCCCATAAAGTATATATATTATTGATCAGCATCACCAGCCGAGTCGATCTAGCCATGTCCATCTGTCTGTCCGTCTGTCCGTCTGTCGGCTTCTACGCGAACTAGTCTCGCAGTTTTTGAGCTATCGAACTGAAATTTTCAGCATAGTCTTATTTCTTTAGCACGCAGTATATATGTCGGAACGGCCAAAATCTGACTATTATATCCCATAGCCCAAATTAATGTAAAAAAATTTTAACTTCTCTGTTTTTAAACGTATTTCTATAAATTTTGAGATATAGCAGTTTTTATGTTTCTAGAATTACGGTTTTCATTTTTTTTACTGCAAGGGTATACCAACTTAGGTTTACCGAAGCTAGCTTTTTTTCTCGTTGTAGATCAGTCTCTTTGTGGCTTTAACTTCGAGAACATTAGCCGGCTCCTTCTTAACGGGCATCTGTGTTTTCTTCTTATTACAGTGCTTATAGATGTGATCTTTCTTGTTACAGTTATAGCAATCAACTTTACTTTTGCAATCCCTAGCAATGTGGGCCTCACTGTTGCACTTAAAGCATTTTCTCTGGAAATTACTCTTAGTCTGCTTTCCTATCACCTCCTTATTATAATTTCCTTTACTATGACTATCCTTACTATTTCCCTTTCCCTTCATCTTCTTGTAAATGGAAATTTCGTCCTTCAGCTCCTTTATCGATTTTGCGCGATACAATCCTGCCTTATTCACCTAGCCATCTGGTATTCCATCTACAAAATACGGCACTAGACTTTCCTCGTCAAGTTGAATCGTTTTGCTAATCTCCATCAAACTGTATAGGTACTCGATGCCTTTGTCGCAAAATCATATGTACCTCCGTCGAGCCCAGCTTTTGCCACATTTTTTGTTTCAATGATTTTTTTAGCTCGACCCAACCCATTACTCCTGTTGTACTTTTGATGTAAAGCTTGGCTGCTCCTGTCAAAAGTTGTTTGGCCAGTGATTAACGTCTTCTGTTTCGGAGCCCGAAAACGATGAAAGACTATCTTGAACATCGCGTAAGGTAAATCGTTAATGGCATCCATTGTAATGCGTCTAAGCCGGTTACAACTGGATTTACAATTCGATATTAAAGTTTTTGGAACAATGTATTCAATTGTCGTTAAACAAATTATTCAAGCAAAAATATTCAAATTGAAATTAATATAAGTATCACCCCAGTTTCTCACCACTCCCAATTGGATTTTGCTCTCATCAACTGCTTCCAACTGCTTCCTTCTACGCCAACTGCGTCGGCTGCTTCTTATATTCGCTGCTAATCGTCTTCTTTGTTGTGCACTGCTCTAGCTCCTTCGTTGAGTTGCACTACCCTTCGTAGTTATTTTTTGCAAATATCGTCGCCTCTCTTTTTTGCCGTTGCCTTCTTTGTTTTAACCTTCATTACTTCGCCTTCGTTACTTCCTCTGCAAAATTCTTCGTCTCTTTTGCAAAGTTTTTCTCTCTTCTTTCCGCCTTTGCTGCTGCCTTCGCAAACCGCTGCTCTTCGTCGTCGTTTTCCTGATTTAGTGTTTCTTGCGTCTTCGTAACAAGGATCACTTCTTCGTTTTTCTGCTCACAGGTAGTTTCGTCGGTGTCACCTGTGATCACGTCGTCGTAAATTATTTTTTAGTTACTCCAATAAAATTGTCGTCGAAATTGTTTCATTCTTCGCTGTCGCTGCCTCTCTCCTCGTTGTCGCTGCGTCTCGCTCCTTGCCGTCGCTGCTCCTCTCCTTGCCGTCGATGCTTCTCTCCATGCCGTCGCTGATTCTCTCCGTGCCGTTGTTGCTCCTCTTTATGTCAATTCGCTGCGCTTGGGTATGTCATGTTTTGCGTGCGCACACACAACAGCGTTTCAACATGCATCGATCGGTGAATTAGCCTCTTCGGAGACACACACAAAAAAAAAAAATGTTGTGGATTTTAGATGAAAATGCTGCATCTGAGAAGTTTTAGGTTCTTAATCTCCTCAAAAAGCACTAGTTTTCGCTGTATTTTCACTCCCTCGTCGTTTTAACTGTTTTTCCTTCTAAATCGCTATTATACTCTGTCTCTCGTCGATAGCTTTTTCTCTTATGTATTAACGCACAAATGTTCCTAATATTTTGGACTTATCCCGGGGGAATTAGAAATTAGTTATTTTATTTATTTCCGGTAAAGTTCACAAGATATTATTTAATATTACTTAATTAAGAACAGAGATTTATTAACTTCGACTTTCTCGGCCAAATTCTCATAGCGACTGATTCTACGTACAACTTTAAATGCATGGGTACCATGAGAGAAAGAGTGATGACTTTATAGTTATCTTATTCTAAAGCGGGATGGAGGGATACGCAAAACTGGCTGATGCAATAATGCTTTATATGGTTAAATAGTAACAAGTGTGTCCATATACTGAAATGATCTGGCCTGCTAAATATCCCGCTCCACCACACGACTAAAAAAGCGGAAACCTCTTGCTGCTGTTTTTACTCGTTCACGTGTGTTGTAATGGGAGGAAGAGCATACAGTGCATTGGGAGTGTTCTGGAGGGGGGCGATCCTGCCGCTAAAAATCATTTTTGTTGCACAAAGAAATCCCACGGCGCGAATCGAAAAAATCACCCGTAGAGGTTAGAAAGAAAAGGCGGGGGCGTCGTGGTAGTTCAATGCGGGTGTGCGTCAGCTTTATTTCGTTGCATACATGTAACTAACCTATGTTTAAGCATAAGACCGCGCTCCCGCCCGCTTTACTCCACTACAGCGAGAGCGGGAGATCGGCAGCGGCCGACCGTGAAGTTCGGATCCGAACCTGAGGCATGCGCTCCGGAGCACGGAAGATGCGCGAGAGCGAGCGCAAGAGGGGCGAGAGCGAAAAGATCGCAAAGCTCGGCGGTACAGTGGGTCGCTGACCTAAACATTCCGCCCCCCCTTGCAATCACTCGGGTTGCAACATAGTGTAGTATGCACATATAGAGAGCTCACTGTACTCAGCAATATGTCCAGTAATACGCTCTGTCCCACCAACGACGTTTTCGCCGCTAATGCATAATATATATATTCTCGTTTTATATGTAATATAGAAAACGCTGCCCCTGAAGACTGCTCAGACTTAGGTTTAGTAACAATTAAAACTGAATGTAAAGAAGAGAAGAATAAAGTCGTGAGTAGCTATAACAACTGTTGCTTTCACTTTTAAAACTCCAACAAACGAGTCTCCTATATCCTTATGACTTCCTACCAAAACCAAACTAACTACATGGCGACCGTTTCATGTGTCACTGGAGGACACCAAACCTGGATCAACTGATTGGATCAACTAATTGATAAACGCAAAATTAACTGTCCTGCCGACGGCGAGGGACCACTATACTCACCGCACTGTTAGGACAATTGTGCAGCCAGCACCGGTGCCCCTCCAGAAATATAAGCAGCTTGTGCAGCCAGCACCGGCGCCCCTCCAACAATAGAAGCAGCCTGTGCAGCCAGCACCGGCCCCAACACCTTGAACCGACAGCGCTTCCAAGAGCGCATACATTTTTTTTTCAATGCACTGCGTGCATAATTTTTTTAATTGCACTACGATGCATATTTTTTTTATTAATTCTTAAAATAATATTGTAAAATTGAGCAATACAAAAGTTGCCCGATTAGAGTGTGGCCTGAAAACCATACAAAAACCCAGCCATCTATTGTTTAAAATTTATAAAGTATATAGTAAGTTTTTTTTTTGTTTAATACTTTGCTGTTTTTTATTAAATGTTCTCCTTCTCGAGACTAACAATAAGTGTGTCAAATCTTATATTAATAACCTAACTAACAGCTATATGACTGGCACAGAGTTATATGGCCCTGAAAATTATTGCTGGGGTGGAAGGTCGTATCGTTGCAGGCGGTTTGTTCTATAGGAAACCCGAGTCAAGCCTCATGCCAGATGATTTGGGTGCACAGTAAGTTTTTTATTGTCTATTTCATCTTTTACTGCAAAAATGGATTTCGATTGGAGAGCTTAGATTTGGGTGAGCCCTCCACAAAGGTTGCTTTGTACTGTTTGCCGAAAGTTTTTCGATGTACCGTAGTTGTGCCTTTTTAGCGTCTTGTTTCAGAGCTCGGCTTAGTAAGCGAGTGACTGGCTTAAAACGTTGTTTTGAAGATGGCGATCTGTTGGCTTGCCAAGCACGTCGCAGACGCCTCTTTTCTAGGACAAGCTGTTCAATTTGTTGATTAGTTTTGAATTTGTTGGATTGTACGTCCTTCCCTTGTGGTGTTGAAATAGTGGCTGCTGCAGTGAGTACGTGAGCATCAGTAGAGCAGTCGATATCCGCTTCGATGTTGAGCTGCGGGGTTAGTTCAATGTGGGCACTTACATATTTCTTATATTTAAGCCAGTTAGTTCTGTGCGACGTCATCCTTTGGGGTTGATCTGTAGTTTCTGGGCTTTGAACAAGAGTTATTAGGACTGGCGAATGGTCTGATGAAAGATCCGAAAGCGCTTTGGCACATACTATATAATGTTGCGTGAAATATGTTTTGTCACCGCAAATTCTATTAAGTCTGGTATCTTTCTGGGGTCTGCTGGCCAATATGTGGGTCTACCAGTGGAAACATAGTCCAATTTGTTGCTAAAGTTTATGATTGCATTATATAATTGCCTTCCGTTGGCAGTCACGAGACGCGATCCCCGGTACGTATGCTTGGCATTATAGTCTCCTGCAGCTATGAAGCGATCTCCAAGTGAGTTGTCAAAAATCCATGAATTGTCCTTCCGAGATTGTAAAGCGAGGCGGGCAGTAGACAGCGGCTATGGAAAGGTTGCCGTTACCTGACTGCACTTTAATAGACGTAGCCTGCAAGTAATTAGTTAAATACGTTTGGTGAAAGTGGTTCTTTATGTGTTCTCTGACTAGGTCGCCGGTTCTGCCGTGGGCTTTACCATCTGGATGATCTGTGCCGTAGAAGGCGTAACCTCTTATTTGGAAGTTGTATTTGCTTGTGAGGTGTGTCTGTCCAAGTAGCATAATATGATATGATATGATATGATTTTCATTCAGGAACTGTGATATTTCAAGTTTATGCCGTGAGACGCCATTGGCGTTCCACATGATTATTCGTAGACTAGACATCAGTTATTTGGACTGTTGAGCTACAAGCAGCTGTATCACCATGTTCTGGTTTTGAACAAGTGTTTCCATGGCCGTTTTCATGAAGGACATTAATTCTGTCAGACTTTGTTGCATGGTAAACTTCATAGCTTCCATTGTACTTTGTGGCTGTCCTGGGGCTTTCTGAACGTTTTCTAGACTGGAGGGGGTTTTCCATACCTGTTTGGAGGGCATTGGCGTAGGAGAAGCCCTTCTGGATATTCAGACCACACAGCCCCTGTAGTTTCCTCCGCAGTTCCCGCATTTCTTCTTGTGGGGGTCTTCCTTGTTAGCAGGGCAGTTAGCGAAATTGTGGAAGTCTCCGCATACTACACAGACTGATCGAAGTGTGCAGTGTGTCCTGATGTGTCCATACTCCTGGCAGTTTGTGCATTGCACTGGGCCGTTTCTTTTATGTGGCTCTTCCACCGTAATTCTTCGGTGCAAGAGGAATTTCAGGTTGTAAATGGGGTGCACTTCGTTTTTCTTCAAGGCTCTGCTGTCTGGCTCCAGCTCGACCTTAAAGAGTGGTTGCGGTTGTCTGTTTTTGTTTATGATGTTGCTGACGTTATTTGCAGAAAAACCCTTTTCTTTAAGGGCATCTATAATTTCGTTTTGAGTTACTTCGGGCTCGATTCCTTTTACTACCACTTACAGGCCCATGCTGCTTTTTAATTGGTACGTGTAATAATTTCTTTTGGATTCGTCCAGGTATTTGGACACAGCTCGGAAGTGTTATTCAGATTTCGTTTGAACTTTGGTTTCGTGAATATTCCCTTTTAGTAAGCGGAACAACATGAAAATGTCCATCCCCGACCAGCGCAACAATTTTGTTGACCAGGACGTTCGAGCTTTTATCCCTTATGTAGATTGGTGGGGGCTTTGATTTATTTTGGGTTTCTTGACGCATTTCCGGTTGATCATCCGCTAAAAGGGCAAATCTGTTGCTGTTAGATCTTCTCGGTTGATCGTTGTCTCCCTGGACACGGTTTATCTTTGGCTTGTTACCGACCGCGTTGTTCTGCGGGCTAAGCTTACGCTTGATTTGGATGTAGCGATCCATGCCGGTCTGTATGGCTGTTGAATATTGCCAATATTGGCTTTGGAGCTTGCAGTTGTTGTTGTTATTGTATTTGGCGCTGCAGTCGTTGACATCGCAGTCGTTTAATCGATATTGATCGTTGCTGTTGCTTTTTCCGCCGTTACTGTAGTTGTTGCTGTTGCTTTTGCTGCAGTTGCAGAAATTTTGTCACTGCTTGTTGTTGGGGTTTTACACTGAGAACTCCATGATGTAGGTGTAGGAGTGGGTAGAGCGGGTGAGCAAGACCGTGCTCTTTGGCTATCGACCGCCAGACGGTTGCTCTTTGTCGCTGTTTCGTTGCTGTCGCGCGTTAAGAAATACGAGAAATAACCGTTACTTGGGCTCACGGAACTTCTACGCTCTTTCTTTTGTTCGTCGCTCATTAAGCTATTTAATCATATTTAATCACATTTAATCATATCGCTAATTGTGTGAGTCTAAAACTATTTATTTTTCTGACTTCGCTTATCAGGGAAGTATTTTATACCTTATTTTTGTTTTAAAATCATTCACTTTCTATAATTTTTTCCGGAGCTCATGCGAAACACGTTTGCTCTTTACGGCTTTGCGCTTATCCATAACACAATAAGTCTCTGAAGAAAAAGTATTTGAGTAAAGCAAATGATCTGGATAAGATCTAAAAATAAAATTATCTTTATTATTACAGTAATGCAACTATATATATATTTTAATATATTAAAACAAAATGGTATCAAAAAATAAATATTTACAAAAGAAAATAATGAAGAATAAGCAATTGCCAGAAAAACAAGACACTCAACGTGTATACCCAGGAGATAGAACATTTAGCTAAGTCCCTAGAAGCAGCATATATTGAAAAAGAATATACACTAGAACAAGCTAAATCATTAAGTACCAAACAGGCTGTATCAGCAATGAAGAAAAATTGCCTAAATAAAGACATTAAAGCTGTTATGCGTTCTCGTCAATTCAACAATACGGACGAAGCAATAGCTACATCTATTGAAACAGCCAATGATATAGCCGAAGAGACTAATACCATTATGTACTATATTACCAAAATTACCCACAGCGCGGTGGAAATCGTGGTCGTGGTAATTATAGACAATAATTACAACAACAACCATAATAACAACAATTACAACAAGAACAATAATAACAATAATTACAACAACAACAACTCTAGAGGTGGCTCGAACAGAGTCGGCAATCAAGTACAAATAACACAGAGCAGTAGCTCGGAAATCGCTTAAACCCCCTTAAGCCACAGAACTTAAAAGTTTTTAATATTAAGTCTCAGCAGCATAATAAAAATACAGAACCAAAAAAATAATAAACCAATAACACTACTAATAGATCCTGGAGCTGACATATCATTTCTAAAAGATAATAGCATATGTTCTGAAATTAATCAAACTTTCAAAACAAATATAACTGGAATTGGTCAGGGAACAATTCTATCAATTGGACTAGGAACAATTGATTTACTCTTCGATTATTTCATAATCAGTCATGACTTCCAAATAGTTAAAAATGAATTCCCC
Organism: Drosophila rufa; assembly: GCA_018153105.1. Classification (NCBI taxonomy): domain Eukaryota; kingdom Metazoa; phylum Arthropoda; class Insecta; order Diptera; family Drosophilidae; genus Drosophila; species Drosophila rufa. The sequence goes on from JAECXS010000135.1 coordinate 1,517,737, forward strand.
GTCCCGTGTGACAAAATCTTGGGACTTGACTTCATTCGAAAATTCGATTGCATAATAGACTGTCATAACGATGAATTAATATTAAAACCACAATCATTCCAAATACATGTGCCACTCTTACACAATGTTATTGACAATTCAATATTATTGCCAGCAAGGTCGGAAGTAATGAAAAAACTCCAGACTAATGAAGATGTTGTTTTAATACCAAATCAGAAAATTCATCCTTAGGGTATTTATAGCTAACAGCATCGTAAAAAGCAATAGTGCAATAGTTCGTATTTTGAATACAACAAATAAAAATATAAATATCAAAAATCCAAACATTAAATTGGAATCAATAGAAAATTATGAAATTAAATCATTTAATAAAAACCAAACCAATAGAACTAATGAAGTCTTAACCAAATTACAATTCCCAGACCATGTGAAAACAGAACTTACTGAAATATGCACCAAATAAAGTGACATTTTTGGTCTAGAAACTGAAGTAATTTCAAGTCAAATCTTGTACAAGCAAAAATTAAGATTAGCAGACAAAACTCCAGTATACATAAAAAATTAACAGAAACAGAAAAACCAGAAATAAAAAGACAGCTAGAAAAATGTATTAAAGATGGTATAGTCGAACCGTTTATATCAGAATATAATAGTCCACTTCTCTTAGTTCCTAAGAAATCACTCCCAAATTCAAAAGAAAAAAAATGGCGTCTAGTAGTGGATTATCGGCAAATAAATAAAAAACTCCTAGCAGATAAATATCCCTTACCTAGAATAGAAGAAATCCTAGATCAATTAGGAAGAGCGAAATATTTCTCGTGTCTTTTTCTGGTCTAGAACCATTGCAAGCATTTCTTGACACGGATGATTTAGTTGTCATCGGTTGTTCTGAACAGCACATATTCCAAAATCTTACAAGTATATTTGAACTTTGTAGAAAACACAACCTTAAACTAAACCCAGAGAAATGTTCATTCTTTATGCACGAGTGTGACGTTGGTAGCAGCTGCGAATCTCCCAAGGCCATCTAGGAGTGGCAGGGCGAGGCGTGGTGGCGCCATCTAGGAGTCGCTAGAAGAAGATCTCTTTACAGGGAGAGAGCGCTAGGGCTAACAGGGCGGGGTGTCAGGCTTTCTCCGAGAGTATATTAGGGCTAACAGGGCGAGCTGTCAGGCTTTCTCTGAGCGAGAGAATTTCTCCAATAATGGCCGGAGTTAGGTTGCCGCCAGCATCTTGGCGTCATTAGAAGCCATTCCTATTTTGGCATCCCAAGTGCAAAGTTTAGAGCAGTGCGTGTCGATTGTAGTTGAGAACCATTTTTTTGTCCAACTCACATCAGAAAAAAATAACGCGATCCTAGTGCCTGCAAGACAAGCTGCACGGAGCCAAGGGGAGATTTTATCTAAAGAGGAACGGCTAGATGCATTGGGTAAGCTAAGCAGTGGCCCGAGGCTAAGATCGGTGACTAAGATCGGTGACTCATTTTGATCCCGGCTTAGGTGCAGCAGAAGGGCCCATTCTGAAAGCCCCAGCAGCGATCAGCAAGCGGTGGAGTTGTCGGCAGCGCATCAGATCGAAGGTGGGACTACAAAGCTGCAGAAGGCGGTCCCAAAAGGCAGACGAAGAAGACCGCGGACGGTCAGCAGAAGTCGGCGCCAAAAGTCCGAGCAGTTCGTCGCCGGTGCTCCGCTAGGCCAGCGGCCGCAGATCGTCTTTTTCGGTGTGGGAAAAGAGGCGTGAGTGTTTAGTGTCTGTATTTTTAGTATTTTTGTTTGGTGGAAAAAAAAAGACTAAAAGAAAAATGAGTCGGAAAGTGTCCAAGCCAAGCAATTAATTAGCCAGGGCAAAGTTACTAGAAACCTTTCTTAATTTCTACCCCAAACAGCCAGCCGTCGGTGAAAGCGCTTTCCTCGATGGATGCCTGCAGCAAGTGGTGAGTCACAAAATAAATGTAAAGGTCGTAAAAAAAGAACTATGCAATGGTTGTTAATTTTGGTTTTGTCTAATAAACGCAATGAAGTAATTACTATAGAAACCTCAACAAATACTAAATGCCGCTGCTAAGCGCTTTCGGTTCTCGAGCCATAAGTTCACAAAAGCACAAACGCCAGTTCATTTAAATTCTATATTTGTTGTATGTAGATCCAAGTTTGTAATAGTTCAAGTAACTTAAACGGATGTCTAATTTTGATCTTCTGTCACAATTTATGATAAGCACATTGCAAGTTTTTTTAGGTTTATGTTTTGTTTACATGCCTAGTTTTAAGAACTTTCTCGTTCCTTACGTTTAATAAATTATTTATAATGTTTTAAATTTCCGAATTTTTGCCACGGCTAGCGTAAAGGCCTTGTAGGGGGTCTTAGCAAGAAATGGGGTCATCTACAAAAACTAAGGGAAGATCGGATCAGATGACCAATGGTAGGGCGGGTCTGAAGATGAACCTCCAGTAACATCAGGAGGTCAAAAGAGGCGATTTTGGCCCACTTAAGAAAACAAGCCTTCCTTTCACTTCCGCATGAGTCCTCTTATTTCTGGTTTAGCCACAGCTTGTCTCGCACGCAAAATTAAGTAATTAGAAATCATAGACAGGCCAATATGGGATTGAAGCAAGACCACCACCCCCCTTTCCGACAAGCAGCAGCCGGACCATTGATCGCGTGCGCTCAATTCCATGCATTTAACACCAAGCCTGAAATTGTTCGTAGTTCGTTACACGAGGTAACATTCCTTGGCCATAAATGTACAGACCATGGCATCCTTCCGGATGATAAAAAATATGACGTAATTAAAAATTATCCAACTCCAACAGATTCTGATAATGCACGACGTTTCGTCGCTTTTTGTAACTACTATAGAAGATTCATTAATAGATTCGCACAATACTCACGTCACTTGACAAGACTGTGCAAGAAAAATGTCCAATTCAAATGGACGGAATATTCAACATTATTGCAATACCCTGATTTTAGCAAAGAATTTTGCATAACCACAGATGCAAGTAAACATGCATGTGATGCAGTACTTTCACAAGACTGCAACGGTGCGCAACTACCAATTGCATATGCATCGAGAGCTTTCACGCTGAGAGAAAGTAATAAATCGACTACAGAACAGGAATTAGCAGCTATACACTGGGCAATAAAACACTTCAGACCATATATCAATGGAACGCATTTCTTAGTAAAAACAGATCATAGACCACTTTTGATTTGGTTTCATTTTTTTTGCCTTCCTAACGCTACAAGTTTTAAAAAACTTATAAATTAGTGCGCTAGTCACAATGAGTTTCAATAAATTCGGTTATAAAGCTTAAACTTAAACAAAATTTGTGCATAAGATATTCTTAATCTAACAATTTAAATTTTAATATTATTATTTGAATATTTATGTAATTAATTTAACTTAATCCTAATGCTAATTCCATTCCTAAAGCTGATTCCATAATCTAATAGCATTAATGAAAAATTGTCTTTCGGATGTCAGAGATCTGTGCCTTATACAAATTAGATTGTTTAGTCTTCTAGATGCAGTAAATGTTAATTTTTCAAATAGGTATGCTGGTTTTTTCTTATATATTAATTTGTGAAGAAATGTCAATATTCTCATCTTTATCCATCCACTAGGTTATACGTCAAAAATTTTATATGCATAACCCGACACATGTTCCATTCGTGCCAAATTAAATATATATCTTGCGATGCTATTATAGACTATCTTTATTTTATTTTGGCTGATCGAATCACAATTTGAAAAAACTTCTAATCCATAAAACAAACACGGAACTAAACATGTTTTTGCTACTAACATACGAACATTTATAGGCAGACATCCCTTAGTCACAGACAATGATCTCAACATTCCAAATATTTTTCCTATTGCCTTTGCAATGTGATCGTTCCATGTAAGAGTCCTGTTGAATGTAAATCCAAGATTTACGGCTTTTTCGACATACTCTAATGGACTGTTATTAATATGAAGAAGTTCGATATTGTCTAGCTTGATTTTTCTTCTGCTTATTACGAAGCACTTAGATTTGTTTGGGTTAATGCCTAGTCCATTTTTGATTGCCCATTCATTTACTCGCGCAAGTTCACGGATACATTCATCAATACATTCACTTATTCTATTTAAGGGACGACTCACATACATTTGGACATCATCGGCATACAGATGAACATTACAATCCGGCAACACAGATGGAAGGTCATTAGCTTCAGTGTAAACAACAATGGACCAAGCACTGAACCTTGGGGGACACCACGAGTAACATTACCTAATTCCGACGATACATTAGATAGAACAGATTGACGACGATTATTTAAGTACGAAGACACAAGCTTAACATATGTTTTTGAAAAATTGAACATATTTCGTAACTTGAACATAGAATATTATGGTTTACAGTGTCAAAAGCCTTGCTATAGTCCAGTAAAACTAAAAATGTAACATTTGTTTTTAAAATAGCTGTAGTACAGCTTCGACCTTTCCCAAATCCAGACTGATTATTACTTAGCATTTCGTTGTCAATGAGAAATTTATTTATTTGTTTTGCCATTATATTTTCTAATATTTTTGAAAGGTAAGGCAGGATCGATATAGGTTTGTAGTCACTATTTGATTTCGGAATCGGAATAATCTTTGCCATTTTCCAGCAGTCTGGAAAAGTCGAAGTTGTTAATGCTTTATTAAATATATGAGTTAAATAAGGCAGAATCTTAAGTAACAGAATTTTCATAAATTTCAAATTAATGTCGTCAAGTCCAGTCGCATCACTCTTAATGTTAAGTATAGTCTGCGGAATATCACCTAAACCTATTATCACAGACGATTTCAGGTGCAAGTTGTGAGTATTGATTGTCAAGAACTTCAGGTACTGAGCATTTTATAAATTTTGTATTTAGTTCATTCACATCTATGTCCTGTTCCACCCTCCCTTTGGATTTTCCTATTCCCAAACTTTTTATTGTTTTCCATGTTTCTTGAGTAGAGAAAATTATTTTAAACTTGCGGGAATAGTAGCTGCTTTTAGCAATGTCAATGAGCTTAGTCACAGATAGTCTCAACAAACTAAATTTTCTATATTCATGTGATGTCCTATACCTCTTCCACTTATTGTAAGCTTTGTCGCGTTCATTGATCGCAGTCCGAATGCCATTTTGAAACCATGGTGTCTCAGTTGCACGGATTATTTTACTACGAGCCGGAACGCAGCTGTTATACAAGTTACATATATTATTCTGAAAGTACTTTACTTGATCGTCAACTTCTATGAGTAGACATAGTCCATCCCAATTACAGCAATTAAACGCTACATTTAAATGCTCATAATTTATATTTCTAAAGTCCCTAACCTAAAAACTATGGTATTGTCATGATATAGAAAGTCAATTACGTATGTCAGAAAGATGAGGTCATGTTTCGGAAAAGACGGGACGATTAGCTGGTAATATAAAACTACTCTGTCAGTATTAGTCACAAAGTATACGTCTAGTAATGAGCTGCAAGTGTTGCAAAAATGCGTAGGGGAAGAACTGTTCACTACATTTAACCCTAGAGACTCCATATTATTTGTAAGATGTGAATCTCTTATTAAATCACTGTTAAAGTCTCCTGCAAGAATAACATCTGCATATTTTGTTGATAAATCAGCTAGGATACATGAAATATTATCGTAGTTGGTCCGACAATTAGGCCGCTAGGCGCACCCAATCAGCATTTTTGCAGTCTTTTGCAACTTATATTTAATTTCTATAAATATATATTCTACAGAACTACAAGCAGGATGTTTACATACAAAGTTTGATTTCAATTTTTTGTTGACATACATTGCATCCCCTACACCATGACTTTCACGATCAGAACGATACAAGTTAAAGCCGTCACATTCAACTAAGACGTCACAGATATTCGGGACAAACCATGTTTCAGATATACATATAACATATATTTCTGAGTTGATAAAGAGGTACCTAAATTCTTCAATTTTTTTTTGTCAGGCTTTGAGCATTTATATGGCAGATTTTCAGACCAGATTTCTGCTTTCCGAGAATGCGCAGTAACGCACGGCTATTTTGTCTATTTTGATTTATGTTGTCTTCCATGTTAAATTAATACATTTTAAAATTATTAGCTCTACACGCATTTTATCAAAAATAATTCTAAATTTAAAGACTCCCACAATAAATATAAGCATCCTATTATAGCGACTGATTTTAAATATTGCTAGACTTACTAAAGAAAGAAAAATGCATTTAAAATTAAAATTACGTTTAGGCGCGAAAAGAATTTTGTAAAGCTCCAACACTTGAAGCTTCTAAAGTAAGGGACTCATTACCGAGCCCCAACTCCAACTCCAGATGATCCAAGTCGCCAAAGCTTTGCAAGCACCTAGCCTCTGCACCTACTCGTTCCTTCACATATATCTCCCCTCGCCGAGTGAAAACAGCTGATAAGCGCTTTATCCGTTTGAGATGCATTGCTCGTTTGAAGATCTCATATTTCGGTTTCGTCAGCTGCTCGTTGATGTAGATAAACGCTGGCGAGTCTAGGCCTATGAGCTTTAAGCTTAGTTGCGTTTTGTTATTTCACCGGAATGCAGCCACTGCACGTAAGAGCATCGCTTTATCGCTCACGTGGTCCAACTTTATAATAATTATCGGATCAACTATTGACTGTGCAGGTAGTTTTGGTCGCACACGAAAATTATTGCGTATTTTGGGCGGAGGAGTTAACACGAGTGAGAAGCAGAGTGGGTGGAAAAGTGCCCACAGGTTCTCCCCATCCATTTGTGGGACTCCATGCCAGCGCAAGTCGTATGCGATTTCTGCCTCTGCCTGCGCATTGCAAGTTGCCACTAGCCTGGCCTCGAGCGCCTCGACGCGTTTATCGCTTTGGGAATCCGCTAGCTTCTTCTCCAGCTCCGAGACCAGCTGCTTCAAAGCGCCCATCTCTCTCACTTCGTTCTCCAGTTTGGCCACCAGCTGGCATAGCTGGTCGTATTTTTCGGTCATCGGTTGTAACTTCTCCAGGAAGACAGTCAGACTCTCTTTTAGGTCTGCGAATTTCAGGTCGACTTTCTGCAACAACTGGGCATCAGAGGGCCGGGATCCATCCTGGTCGAGCTGAGTATCCTTCCTGGATCGCTTTACCACCGAATTCATAGTGTTTTTTTTTGAGTGTTCTAAGCGCGCACTTTGTGTTTATATGTTTCTTGTTGTGATTTGTTTGTGGCGTCTGCTTGCAGTTTTTGTTAAATGTATAAACAAAAGCTGCTCGATTGAACTGAATTTAATTTTCAATATATGAAGTGTAGGCTTATACGTTGGTTTTTTTGTTTTGATAAATTAATTCGTTTCTGTATCCGTTTTAAATCTTTAATTTGTCAGATATCATACCACTAGTATACCTATTTTCTATGAAGAATCCAACTTCAAAGCTGACTAGATTAGATTTAGAAGAGTATCAATTTACAGTTGAATACCTCAAGGGGAAGGATAATCATGTTGCGGATGCATTATCTCGCATAAATGTAGAAGACTTAATACAAATGAACAGAAACATATTGAGAGTCCAAACAATGTCATCAAAAAGACAGGAAAACATCTGCGCAGATGAAAAATTAAAATGCATGATAAAATATACGAGCCCAATGTCAACGAAGTTGTTAGCAATACGACGTAAAGAAATTTGTAAAAATAAAAATTAATAATTTCAAATGTTTACTCAAACGAGGCAAACAAATTATTTCACAATTTTTAGTTAAAGATTTATATTCTAATGAAAAATTCGATTTAGATCAATTTTTTCAAAGACTTATTTCAGAAGACGGAATACACAAAATCATACAGATGTCACCAAGTGAATCAATTATTCAATTTGTCACTATAAATGAATTCATTTAAATGACGAAAGTCAAATGAATGCAATCCTGTTAAGATATCATAACGACCCAATAGAAGAAGCCCATACAGGGATTACGCGTACCCTATAAAAATAAATAAACTTTACTATTGGCCCAAAATGATACAAACCATAAAAAACTATGTAAAAACGTGTGTAGACTGCCAAAGAGCTAAAACTACAACACATACAAAGGCCCCAATGATAATAACAAATACCCCAAACACAGTTTTTAACACTGTTTTAATTGATACCATCGACCTATTACCTCGAACTGAAAATAGCAATGAGTATGTAATAATAATATGCGACCTTACAAAATATCTAGTTGCAATACCAGTAACAGATAAAAGCGCAAAAACAGTAGCCAAAGTAATATTTGAATCATTTATTGTAAAATATGATCCTATGAAGACGTTCTTAACAGACATGGGTACTTCGTATAATAATTCACTTATTAATGACTTGTGCAAATATATGTAGATAAGTAATATATTATCAACAGCATATCATCACCAGACTTTAGGAACGGTAGAAAGAAGTCAGCGAACATTCAACGAATACATTCGTTCATACATCTGTATAGACAAAGATGATTGGGATGAATTGTTGAATTACTTCAAATATTGTTTTAATACTACCCCATCGACAGTACATGACTACTGTCCTTATGAACTTGTTTACGGTAAACTGACAATTTACAGAATTTAACACTTTATCAAAAATAGATCCTATATACAATTTAGATGATTATGCAAAAGAGTTTAAATTTAAATTACAAATAGCATATAAAAGGGCAATATCTATGTTTGAAATAGAAAAACAAAATCGTAAAATAGAATATGATACTACTAAGTACTACTTAGGAATGACTCAGGTCGTAAGCTAGATAATCAGTATTAAGGACCCTACAAAGTAATAAAAATAGAAGATAAAAAAAAATTGTAATCGGTATAGGAAAAAAGAAACCTCAGAAAGTCAATAAGAATAGGCTAAGGTATTCAAAATTAAAAAAAAAAAAAAAAATGTACGTGCATAATACGCTCTGTCCCACCAGCGACGTTTTCGCCGCTTCTGCATAATATATATATACTCGTTTTATATGTTATATATAAAATGACTTAAAAACAAAAGGCAGCGCTGCCCCTGAGGACTGCTCAGCCTTAGGTTTAGGAATAATTAAAACTGAATGTAAAGAAGAGAAGAATAAAGTCGTGAGTAGCGATAACAACTGTTGCTCTCACTTTTAAAACTTCAACAAACGAGTCTCCTATATCCTTATGACTTCCTACCAAAACCAAACTAACTACAATAGTCGTCCTTCTTACGGCTGGTGGCAGGCTCCGGACACGACCCATCCAAACACGGTGTTCTGGGCCACTGGTAGTCCATCCTTTACTTTTAGGAAGCCCGACCTCATCACGCTCGGATACATATCCGCGCCCAAGACTATGGAGATGGTCGCGGGGAAGTAGAAGCGCTCGTCAGCCAGCATAATATCTCGGAAGTGGGTCCGCACCGCATCGCTCAGCTCCCGGATTGGCGTGCGGATGCGCACGTGAGGCGCTGTCCCTGTTTGAGCCCACGGTGCCCGAACAAATCTGTTCGCCTCCAACGTTAATCGTCGGCAAGCGGAAACTCGCCGCTAGCGACGCATCAATGTAGCTCATAGGCGTACAAGGATCGATGAGCGCTGCCGTGTCGAAGACTCGAGTCCCGGTATCTAATCGCACCAAAGCAATCGGAAGGAGGTTGACACTGTGCCGCTGCAGGAGGAACGATAGGGACGGACCGCGGTCTGCGTGGCACTCCGACGAGTGGCGGAAAATTGGTGAGAAGCGGCTGAAGAGTGCCACGGGGTGGCGGACGAGGGCAGAGGAGCGACGGAAGAGTGCCGGGGAGTGGCGGACGAGGGCCGAGGAGCGGCTGAAGATTTCCGTGGTAACGGTGCTCCGCGACCGACGTGCCGCCGGACGGGACTGGCGGGAAGGCATCGCCGGTTCGTAGAGGTGCAAAAGCCTGTGGTGATCCTGGCCGCACGTTTTGCAGCGATCACCTCGCCGACACGCTCCGTCGGAGTGTTCGTGGGTCAAACATCTGGGGCAGTACCGGTTGGCAAGGACAGCCCGGAGCCTCTTCTCAGAACTCAGATAGAGGAACCGACGACATTTCCAAAGCGTCATGGATCCCGCTGCAGACTCGGCAACGTTAAGATTGTATACCTCGAGTACGTCTGCTTTCCAAGGCGATGGCGCAGCGTGGACGTGGAGACATCGTGTGTTATTTGATCGGCGGAATAGGACATATGAAAAACATTGGATCAGTACTGGTAAGAACTACGAATTGGAACTACGGAAGAAGGAAGACCTTTGCTATGGGACGCTTGATAAGTCCCCGCGCAGTGCGGATGTCGACCACACGGACATGGCCATCGGATCCGGGAAACACCGCGTCAATCCTGCCTAGTCTCCACCCATTGGACGGATGGTTGTCTTCCTTGACACCGGCACGGAGATTTCTTGTAGGGGCTCGCCACTTATTCCGCTTATGGAGTTCTTTGAGGTAACCCACCTTCCATCGCAGACGAAATTGCTGATGAAGAGCCTTCAGGTGTTGCCTGCGGTTTATAATGGATGTGGTGTCCCCCTTTATCTCGGGTTCAACCATGGCGAGGAGGGGCCCTTCAACAAGAAAGTAGCAAGGCGTAAGTGCCAACAGGTCAGCGGGGTCTTCGGACATGGGCGCGAGCGGACGCGAATTCAGGCACGCTTCGATCCTAGACAGAAGCGTGGACAGCTCTTCGAACGTATATTGCATACCTCGGGAATACCCATGGGCGTTAGGACACAAAAAAAAGTCACAACGTCCACGGGCGATATGTCACTTTCAAAAGTGTCATAGCGCCCGCACGGCTTTGTCAGTTTATTGTGGGCCTTTTGAAACTATAACACCCACAGCTAATAAAAAATTAATAAATAAATTAATAGTATAATAAAATACAATTGAAGCTAAGTTTCAGTTAATTAACCGCCCTAAAGAGTTCTGTGAACGTACTCCTAATTTTAAACAATTTTTGCTGGGCTGTGAGAAGCAACAACTTCCACCTGTTTTTGAAAGCCCGGAACAATTTTATACTTGTACGGAACGACAGCTTCCATTTTGCTTGAAGATTAGTGATAAACTGACTATGAAGATAATTGTGCCGAAAACTTGAAAAATTCTTAGAGAGATAACATAATAAACGGTATTTTTCTTATCGGTAATTTCATTGATTGCTGATGCACTTGACAAGTTTTAAGGAATTGAGGGCGTTATGACACTTTTAAAAATGACATAACGCCCACGGGCGCTTCGACACTTTGGGAATGGGCGAAATGACACTTTTAAAAGTGACATATCCCGCGTGGGCGTAATGTCACTTTTTTTTATGTCAGTGGGCGTTATTACATGTACCCACCCGTCACAGCCTCTTTGACAGCTTGGAGAAAATCTCGGGAGAGTAGGGCAGCCGCACCCACAAAGATTTTCCCGTTGTCCGTCTGAACCTGACGGGGGCATCCGCTTCGGGACACGAAACGAGCAAAAACGGCGAGAAACTTCTCAGTCGTAAGGTCGGACGTAGGCTCTAGATGGATGGCCTTAGTGAAAAAGCACACGAACACCAACACATACTCCGTGGTAATAAGACAGGCTCGTCCCGTGTAGTTTTTGATGTCGAAGGATGCCGACATAGTCCACACCGGTATATGTGAAAGGACGGGAAAGGACGTCCGTTCCTTGGGTAGGTCTCCCATGAGTTGCGTTTGCAACTTCTTTTTGTGGATGACGCATACCTTGCACGAATATATGACGGACTTGACCAAATTCCTCACCCTCGGGATCCAGAACTCGGAACGGATCAGACGGATCATCAGCTGATTACCGCCGTGCAGTGTTATGCGATGCGTAAAATGGACGAGGAGTCGAGACAGATGGCAGTCGTATGGAAGGATGACAGGATGCCGTTCGTCATATTGGAGAAGTTCGGAGGCCGTGACCCGGCCCCATGCTTTCATGACCCCTTGGGAATCAAGGAACGGGTTCAGGTTTTGAACAAGACTGAATGCTGGCACAGGCCACTTTTGGCTTAAGCAACCTATCTCAAGGACGAAGTGCCTGTGTTGCGTGACAGAAATCAGGAAACGCTCGGCCGAGGATCAAGTGATCCTTATACGGAGATATGAGCTTTCGCGAGCGCTGGATGAATCGATGAACGTAAGGGACGACTCGCAACGCCTTGGAAAAACGCTCAAGAATGTTTTCAGGGGGAGCTTTCGCAACATGGACTTTGACTGCTCGCTTCTCGCGTTCAGCCGCAGTCGCGAGGCCTTTGCAGCCAGGCAGGACCATGCAACCACAGCTGGTTCTCCGCGAGGTCTTGAAGCGCTACCCCCCGGCTAGCGAGATCTGCCGGTTTATGCTCGGAGCGGACATGTGCCCAATTCTCCACCTCGGTGAACTGGGTGATCTTGGTCACACGATAGGTCACGAACGTTGTCGAGGCTTATGCAACCAGGTGAGAACAATGACCCATGATGCTCGATTTTCAACTGTCGTCGGTAAGCGACCCATCGGGGAATGCGGATCTGATCGAGAGCGAAGTAATTTTCCAGGATGTCAACCCATCTTTGGCAAAAATCTCGAGGGAGGGCATATTCCCATCCAAGATTTTGGAGCCAAATGTCCTGCAGAAATATCTTTGCCCGGACAATGAAAGGGCGAGCCAGCCCCCTGAATCAAATAGTTGGCAATTTGGGATAGGACCTGACGCTTCGTAAACGACGCTCCAGAGGTCAATTCGGGCGGAATGAAGAAAACTCATCAGATGTCGCCTTCCACCGCGTCGATTTCAAGGAAATCAGTGTGAAGGAGATGGTCACTTGGGACCATTTTGGGAGTGGAAAACCTGCCGAGCCCAAGGTCCCCTGGAGCTCGCGGATAGCCTCCTGCACTTCGGTTTTGAAGTCTGCCCCCGCGAGAACGTCATCAACGTACATGTACTGTCGGATAATCCGACTCGCCTGCGGATACCTCGACTCTCCATCGTTGGCAAGCTGTTGCAAGACACGGATCGCTAGGAACGGGGCACAATTGACTCCGAAGGTGAAGGTCTTCAATTCGTAGTCGCGGATTTCCCCATTGGAATTGCGAAAAAATATACGCTGGAAAGGAGTGTGCTTGGAGTCTGCCCAAATTTGCCGATACATTTTCTCGATGTCGGCGTTGAAAACGAATTTGAATTGTGAGGTCGGACCGTAAGACCGGGCCCGCGTACAGTATGTCATTCAGACTGGTGCCGTTTGAGGAAGGGCTAGAAGCGTTAAAAACCACCTGCACTATAGTGGTTGTGCTTTCGGGCTTGAGAACGGCATGATGTGGAAGGTAGTACTTGAAGGAACTGCTCGTCCAAGAAACTTCGGCCATGTGACCTAAATCGAAATATTCTTGGATCACGGCGTCATACCGGGCCTTCAGGGGAGGATCCCTTTTCAGCCGCTGCTCGTTACGCAGGAACTGAGCCAGAGCGAAGGATCGTGAAGATGCGAGCTCGGAACCACTATGCTCGGGATCGCGCAAGGGGAGCGTCACAACGTATTTTCCACAAGTGTCTCTTCTTCGAGTTTGGACAAAATTGTGTTCACAGACAGAATCAGCCTCGGCGACGATCTGGGTGGGCACTTGCTCCACCTCACAGAATTTGGTAAGGAGCTGGTCGAACAAGTCGTCGAGGCCGCAGGTGGACACATTTCAAGGGGCCGCTGGATATGGGGCCTGCCAAAACCCATCCAAAAATGGTTTCCTGGCCGAGAAGCGAACCGCAAATGCTAACCTTGGAGTTGCCGAGGAGGATGGACGGAAGAATGTCGGCTCCTATCAATACATCGATTTGGGAACTCTCAAAGAACTTGGGGTCCGCAAGGGGTATGTCAAGAAGTCCCTTAAGAAGATCTCGTGAGACTGGATTTCTAACTGCAGCCCGGGTCTGGAAGGCGATCGAGTAGAAAAATGGCAAAGTTTCGTGGACTGAGCGGCAACAGTTTGATTAAAGCCAGAGACTTGGGCCTTGATAGTCTTGAATGGAAGTTTGACGAGGTTAAAAAGCCTCTCCGTAATAAAGGTGGCCTCGGAACCAGAGTCGAACAAGGCTCGTGCCTGGAAATTGCACCCTAGATGGCAAATGTTAATGAGGGCCTAGTAGGACGGCTCTTGAACCGGAAGCGAAGCACACTTGCACATCAGAGTGATCCTCTGAGGCTACCGTGCCTCTTAAAGTAGGCGCTGGTCGAGGCCTAGCTGGCGCTGACGGACTTGAAGCGGCCGCGAGTGGATTACCGCGGTACAGGAGTGTGTGATGGCGGCTGTGGCATGTGAATCAGCTATGGGCACTAGTGCTATTTCGTTGCTAGTGCCGTCGGGCAAAACAGTTCAGGCAAATCTGCATTCTTTTAATGTAGTCGAAGCGACCATTTACATCAATTTCAAGGAAGCGCGGGCATAAGCGAAGTGGATGGGTCTCCCTGGAACAGAGATCGCACCCTCTTGGGCCTGGAGACACTCTGGCCTCGTAAGAATTGAGTCGACGCGCTGGGGCGCTCGCAGGTGTCGACTTTGACGTACGATGACGCTCTGTCAAAAACGAGTCTAACTCATTCCAGGTTGGAATTTCAGCCTTGTTGTAAATGGATTGCTCCCACATTGAAAGCGAAACCATATACATCAGGAGACAATCCCAAGTCTCGACTTGAATAGCAGACATCTCTAAGGCTGTCAGGCAACTTTGGATTGTGCCTTGCAGCTCTTTCAGAGCAGCTCCGGATCCGTAGAGGACAGCCTGAATGCTGAAGAGAATTTTTAACTGACCAATAACCGCCGATTCTCGAAGCGGTCGGTGAGGCTTCGCCACGCGGAGATAAACTCTTCATTGGTCAGAGGGGCTTTGGAAACAATGGCGTGCGCATCGCCATTTGTCTTAGATAACAGGTGGTATAACTTCTCCACCGGTGTGAGACGCGAGTTGTGGATGTATATTGCGGTGAAAATGTCTCTGAAGGTGAACCACCGAAGATAATCACTAGCGAACACTTCAGTGTCCACTGGTGGCAAACGACAACCCGTAGACGGTAGGCGGCCTTGTTTATTATGTCCTGAAGCTGGACAACACACCTTGAATAGACGGAGTAACAGTAACTGTACTTGGATTCAAGCACTGTCGAAGTGGCCGTGTTATCGGCGGACACGGCGAGAAGATCAGAGCAGCTTTCATAGCTCTTTTCCACCTTTTCCCACAGGGCCCGGATTTGGTTCCGATGGCATTGGCACATGCCAGGGGAAACTCGTTCAGATTCAGGGGCGCCCGCAGTATTGATATCCGCTTCAAATTGATTATCCGGTCTATCGTGGCAATAAAGTTTTTGAGGGCAATGTCTACCTCAGTTTGAACCATCTTGGACACAGACCGAGTAAGCCTTGACGAGGGATCGGGGATAGTATTGACGGACTCGTCGCTATTTGCCCTTGGAATGGCAGTGGCAGCCTTTGGCGATAATTGAGACGGCGGCGGTGACGGCGATTGGGATCTGTCCAATCGGATTGATGGGATCGACCGCGGCTTCTTGTCGTCTCCAGTGGGCATACTCGGAATCGGAATGCCACAAAGCACCACAAGTAAAAAAGGCCCGCAAATGGTCACACTAATCCACGAGAAAAACTTTAGGCAACGTCTGTGTTCCGATTGACTCAATGTCAGATGTCGGAAGAGGAAGCAGATTAAATTCAGGAATAAATTGATACGAATTGTGGAAACGGAACCATTTGGAATTTTTTGTACTAGAAATAGAATGTCGGAATGAAAAATTTTCGATTCAGAAATTTATTATGACCCAAGATTATCTGGCGTGAGAATCGTTTGAATTTATTTATTTATATATATTTTTTTCCTCGTACGAAAAAAGAACGTTAAGACAAACAGAGAAGAAAAAAAAGAAAAACCCACAGAGTATGGTCACACTGCTAGTATATAATGATTTATGGGGAGTGGAAGGCACAGTGCAGTAACAACAAGAAAAAAACGGGACCAATATTTGGAGCTCGATAAAACTGTATTATTTTATTTAATTTTGTTACTCCCTTTGTTTAGTTCTTGTTTTTCTTGTTTTTATTATTGATTTCTTTTATTATTGTTTGCCAAATAATTTAATTGTATTTATTTATTTTATTATTCTGTTGCGAAATTGTTTATTTTTTTTGTTTATATATTATTATTATTACTTTTGGGGGAGAAAAAAAATTTTTTTTTTTTTTACAGTAGCAAAAAAACAGGCAGACCCGCAATAAAAATAATTAAATTTGTTCAGGCCGCGAAGCACCCTGTGTGGTCCGCTCTCCTCTCTCTCACACTCCAGCGCTGGATGCTGGCGCTTCCAGGCTCTCCTGTTTTCCCGCTCCCGTGAAGTTCCAGTGCGCTCTGAAGCACAGCGGTCAATTAGCATTAAGTTAGTCTTCGATTGTCAACCGAGAGAATACACAACGCCCGGTCGGTCCGCGCTAATCTAGAAAAGTTCCAAGTGTTTTCTTTCTCGCGATCGCCGAGTGATTTTCTTTCCCCCACAGCTTCTAGCCGGCTATCATCAACCACTACCCGTGGGCCCTACGCAGCTGCCTTCTACCGAGGTTGACGTCCCCCGATCAGTTTGATCATTCGACCGGATTTTCCAGCGACCCAATTCCAACAAGATAAGTACGAAATTGATAAATTCAGTATATTTAATTGCCGGTCAACAGTCAGCCATCGAAAACTCCGTTTCGTTTGACTTTCTGTATGATTTGTCCAAAATCGAATTCAGATTAATCCGACAACGGCAATTTAAATACAATTTCGCCCTTCTTTCCTTGCCTTTGATCGTGCCGCCATTGTTATCCGCTTTCCTTTTGTGCAAATCAAGCACATTAGGAGTACATAAGTACATTTGGCCGTACATCAAGGCTTAGTACATCCATACATTCATACACACATCTCCGAAAGTGTACATACATAAGTAAAACCACAAAAAATTCACTTCCGTGAAAAATTTGCAAAATATATTCCCAGCATACAGCGAAAATATTTCGAGTTACCTGTGATCCGCCAAATTGGCCCCCTACAATTCTAAAGTGCTATTCCGTCACTGGGAATAAATATTTTTTGCACTCGTTTTTTCCATTTCCAATACAGTCCACAAAATATCGAAAATTACAACACATACCCGCCGGCCAAATTTATATATACATTTTCCGCCATCTTACATAATATTTACCGGCCAGATTTACATATAAATTTTCCGCCATCTTACATAATATTTACCGGCCAGATTTACATATAAATTTTCCGCCATCTTACATATAATATATTACATACATATATATTGCATACATATATTTTCTACATCCTACAGCGAAAATACATAATACAAGTTTTCCGTCGGTCAACCCAAATACAAAATAAATAAGATTCCCAGACCGACGGCGAAAACTGTTTGTTTTCCAGTGTTTGCTCTTTTAATTACATACATACATACCTACCTACATACATACATACGTCCAAGCTCTCACGTCTTCCCGTCTACTCCAGCATACATGCACATAGCCGAATAGAAAAAGGGCTGTGTGCACGACACAACTGCAGTTCATTACCATTGCGATCAAGTTATTCCGATCATTAATTAAATATATGCACGTCAGTCCACTACCGTTCCGATCAATTTTATTCCGATCAAAAAAAAAAATACCAACAATAATTCCGACAAATACAAAACCAAATTTAATTGGCATTTCCATATTTCCCTTATTTTGTTCAACTAATCCTAGTGTGAACATCACATCAGTTATTTATTACCGTATTTACAAATACCGTGATTGTTTTTCCTAGAGAACAAACAGCGAGAAAAAATACTCCTCAACTCCAACTGGTGAGGGACTATTTTCGGTATTTTTATTCAGTATTTTTCAGTATTTTCTGAAACTTATTTAAAAACGAGAAAATAATACTCCTCTACTTCAACAAACTGGTTCGGTACTCTTTTCGGTATTGTATACAGTATTTTTCAGTATTTTTCTGAAAGTTTTTTTCAAAAAAAAAAACGAGAAAAAATAAAATAAAATCCCCCCCCAGCACGACCAAGTTCCTTTGTAGTCGTTCAATCTTTAATATTTTTTTTCTCCGGTGGATTTGTTTTTAAACCAAAGAATCCGAACCAAAGCAAATTATATCCGCGCATCCAAACATTCCGCACATTGTAGTAAAAAAGAAACGAGGATAGTATCTGTTCTCGTATTTTCTACGTCGCAAAACGGAAATAAAGCGCTCTCTCCACTGAAGCAGTGCATTATTGTTTGGTATGTACAGGGAAAGTTCTAGCAGAGCATCCCCTGTTCCATCAAAAAATATACCAAAGATTACGGTAAGGTCGCCCACACCTAAAAAGGTAAAGTCGCCACCTCCCAAAAGGTCTCCTTCTCCTGTCGAAAGAGTAACGCGTGCCAGCACAAGAATGACTGCAACGGCTGCCGAACTCGCCCTGAAGCAATTTATTGAAGTTTCGGATCGACTTTCCGAATTGGAATCCCGAATTAACATTCCCTCAGCGGTCCCTCCTACGCTATCCGTTCTCAATATTCGCCGAGACGAAATCCGAGAGGTATGGGTCCGCATCAAAAGGAGTACGATATATGTACCGCGTGCTTTGTAGCAGCCGGAGAAAGTGCAGCTGATAGCTTGCCAGTTCTCAAGGCTAAATATGGTTACTGCTACAGCGCGTACGAAAGGTGTGGGGCCCAGATAGCCGATATGATAGCGCAAACTCCGCAACTTCCGCAAGCTCCCCCAACTCCAGCTGATCCTTCCCAGACATATATTCCGTCAGGCTGCCGGCTTCCTCCGTGCGATACCGAGGTTTTCACCGGTGATTATCTTCGCTGGCCAACCTTTAGGGATCTATTTACGGCCATTTACATTAACAATTCGAGGCTAACGCCGGTCGAAAAATTATTCCACCTTAACGCCAAAACGAGCGGCGACGCACACACCATAGTTTCCAAAGCGCCTCTTACTAACGATGGTTTTCGCTCAGCCTGGGCTAACCTAACTGAGCGTTTCGAAAACAAACGATTGTTAGTAAACAGCCAACTAAAGATATTGTTCAATGTGCAGTCAGTCACTCAGGAATCTGGGACAGCTTTACGAGAATTACAAAGCACCATCCAAGGGTGCCTCGAGGCGCTAGAAATGTGCGGAATCGAGATTGATAATTGGGATTGTATTCTGGTTTACATGTGCTCCGCCAAACTCCCGAAGCTTACGCTTTCCTTATGGGAGCAGTCGCTACACGACAAGGCCAATATTCCTACTTGGCAAGAACTCAATGGTTTCCTAACTGAGCGTCACCGGACACTAGAAGCCATAGATGACGTGCGGCCATCAGGCTTTAATCAGTCCCAGCCCAGAGCATCGACTTCCAATTCCATGTCCCGGAGGATAAATTCCTACGAGGCAAGAGTAGCACCCAGGTCTAGAGGGTGTGATTTGTGTAATCGGGAAAACCATCCTGTACGCACATGCCCCCGTTTTCTCCGGATGTCTGTCGATGAGCGGTCCAATTACATAAAAGAGAAAAGGCTGTGCCTGAACTGTTTTGCACGAGGACATCAGCTGAGTGCTTTCGCACTCACGCCATCACACGCTACTGCACCGAGGCAACTCACACCCAGCGCCTTCCAGTACGACTCCGTCACCCAGATCAGGACCAAATACACCCGTTCCCGCGGCTATCGTTGCCACGGACTCCACTGTGCAAAATTACTTTGCGACGGGGTACCGATCGGTTTTGCTGGGCACCGCCATAATCGACATTTGCCACCTGGGTTCCAATTTCAAAGCTCGTGCGCTGATAGATTCAGGTTCTGAGGCAACCTTCATCACTGAGCGGCTCTTCAACTTAATTAGATTGCCTCATCAAGTTATCCAAGCTCAGGTGTCAGGCTTAAACCAGACAGTATCCGCTGAATCCAAAAAGCTCTGTCAGTTTACCATTCGCTCGCCAACCCGGCCTAGCCTGCAGTTAAGTACGACTGCCTACGTTCTTCCGCAACTAGCTGGAAATCTTCCTTCCTGTCCGATTCCGCAACAGTTTCTCCGGGATATTCCCGAACTTCCACTAGCGGATCCAAAGTTTTACGAGAGCGCGCAAATAGATCTTCTGATCGGGGCCGATATACTCCCGTCCATTCTCCTAAGCGGCACCCGACCGAATATCTGCGGCTCTCTTCTCGGTCAAGAGACGATTTTCGGCTGGATCCTGACAGGACCAGTGCCTGCGTCAAGGACAAACACGATTTCCGCCTTTTCCACGCGAATTTCTCACGCGGCTGACACCTCCCTAGATAAACTTCTCACCAAATTTTGGGAGGTGGAGGATCTGCCAGTAAAAGTGGCAAAAGCGTCTGATGTGATCTGTGAAGAGAATTTCCTCCGGACGACTACGAGAGACAGTAGCGGCAGATATGTCGTAAGCCTTCCGTTCCGCGATTCCGAAAACGTAAAGTCCGCCCTTGGATATTCCAGATCCTTTGCGTTAGCCCAATTTTTAAGAAATGAGCAACGTCTAAAAAGGGATAGTCAACAGAAAACGAAGTATGACTCTGTGATACAAGAATATCTTGATCTCAACCATATGAGAGAGGTACTTCCCACCCACGATGCTGCCAGCTACTACCTTCCGCATCATGCCGTGCTCAAGCCGGAAAGTACAACCACCAAGCTGCGGGTGGTATTTAATGCTTCCAGCCCTTCAGAAAATGGGGTCAGCCTAAATGACATCCTCCATGCTGGCCCAGTCTTACAATCCGACTTAACCATCCAAATCCTAAAATGGCGTTATTTCCGATACGTCTACAGTGCAGACATCGAGAAGATGTATCGACAAATCTGGGTAGACCCAAAACACACCCCGTTCCAACGCATTTTATTCCGCAACAGCGAGGGGTATATTCGAGATTTTGAGCTCAAGACGGTAACGTTTGGAGTCAACTGTGCGCCCTTCCTGGCGATTAGAGTTCTGCAACAACTGGCGACAGACGTGCAGCTGAGCCATCCAAGAGCGAGCAATGTAATTCGCAATTACATGTATGTCGATAATGTTCTTGCGGGAGCTGACTCCGCAGAGGACGCTCAGCTCATCGTGCGGGAGCTACAAAGTGCCCTAGATTCCGCAGGTTTTCCATTAAGAAAATGGACCTCCAACCACAAGGAAATCTTAGCTCATATCCAAAGCGATCATCTTCTGAACACCGACTTCCTCGAGATCGACACTGAAAGTACAGCCAAAACGCTCGGTGTACGTTGGAAAGCGACGTCTGATCAATTTTTCTTCGTCCCACCAGTTTTGACAACGGAAATCTCCCCCACGAAACGCCAGGTCCTTTCCCAAATTGCAAAGTTGTTTGATCCAGCAGGCTGGCTAGCTCCATTTGTTGTGTGTGCCAAAATCTTTATGCAAGAGATTTGGCTTCAGGAGCTAGGGTGGGACGATGAACTTCCACTTGAGCTGTGCCAAAGGTGGCGCGATTTTCTCAAAGGTTACTCGGTCCTAGATCAAGTCCAAATTCCCAGATGGGTTTCCTTCCGCCCAGAATTCCGAGTAGAGCATCACGGATTTTGTGACGCTTCTCAAAAAGCTTACGGTGCTGCGATCTATGTGCGCGTAGAAATGGGGCATACGACGGTAGTACATCTTCTCACGGCCAAGACGCGCGTTGCGCCAGTCAAAACGGTGTCGCTTCCCAGGCTAGAACTGTGTGGAGCTCTACTGCTATCCGAGATGGCCGAATCCATTCTCCCCAATATGCCGATGCTGTCCTCAAAACTCCATTGTTGGACCGATTCCACGATTGTGCTGGCATGGTTAGCTAAACCAGCATGCCAGTGGACAACGTTCGTTGCCAACCGAGTAACAAAGATTACCCAGTCCACAGAGGCAGCTAATTGGTCGCATATTCAATCCGAACATAATCCAGCTGACTTGGCTAGTCGGGGAGTGCCCCTTCAAGAACTGGTAGATAACCCTCTGTGGTGGCATGGCCCAACGTGGTTGCAACAGCCACGAGATCAGTGGCCTAGCCAAAGCACCGACATACGGGTGACCGAGGTAGAAAAGCGTCCTGTCAAGGCCCATGTGGCGTCCATTCCGACAGAAGACATCCTAAATCGCTTTTCCAAGTTAGATAGAGCTTTGCGTGTCCTCGCGTATGTCCATCGTTTTGTCCAACGATGCAAGAAACAGTCGCCAATTAAAGAGGTCCGTCTAGAGGCCCAAGAACTTGTCGCTGCTGAACGGCTCATGGTCATTGGTACTCAGCGCAGATATTTGGCTAATGAATATCGCTGCTTGAGTCAAAAGCGTCCTGTGTCCGCGTCAAGTTCAATCCTCTCCTTGAATCCCTTTTTAGATCAGAAGGGACTTATAAGGGCATGTGGCCGCATAACTGCCTCCGAAAATTTGCGGTATGATGAACGACATCCGATAATCCTCCCGTACGAATGTGCACTCTCGCGACTACTGGTAAACTTTACGCATCTCATAACGTTACACGGAGGTAACCAGTTAGTTGTACGTCTCACCCGGTCAAGATACTGGGTTCCGAAGATAAAGAACTTGGTGAAAGCAGTTATTAACTCCTGCAAGGTCTGCGTTATTCACAAGAAGAGATTGCAGGTCCAGATGATGGGCAATTTTCCGAAAGAGAGAGTTTCTTTTTCCCGACCATTCACGTACACAGGGATGGACTACGCCGGCCCTTTTGACATAAAGAACTACACTGGAAGAGCTTGTCTCATTACAAAAGGGTATGTGTTGGTTTTCGTCTGTTTTTCTACAAAGGCCATCCATCTAGAGCCTACATCCGATCTGACGACCGAGAAATTTCTTGCCGCGTTCGCTCGGTTCGTATCCAGAAGAGGTTGTCCTCGTCAAGTGCAGTCCGACAATGGGAAAACCTTTGTCGGCGCTTCCACCCTGCTCTCCCGAGATTTTTTACAAGCCGTAAAGGAGTCTGTGACTGATGCGTATAGTCATCAGCAGCTCAACTGGCAGTTCATTCCCCCTGGGGCACCCCATATGGGAGGCCTCTGGGAAGCTGGTGTCAAGAGCTTCAAGACCTTGTTTTATAAGTCTACCGCTACGCGAAAGTACACGTTTGAAGAGCTTTCCACCCTCCTAGCTAAAATCGAAGCTTGTCTAAATTCCAGACCGCTAGCTCCCATGTCTGAGGATCCAACTGATCTCTTAGCGTTGACACCAGGGCACTTTCTTGTGGGTGGGCCTCTTCTGTCTATAGTGGAACCCGAAGTGAAGGGAGAATCCAAGTCCATTGTGAACCGGTGGCAGCACTTAAAGTCCCTACACCAGCAATTCCGCGCTCGGTGGAAGGAAGAATATCTTAAGGAGCTCCACAAGCGCAACAAGTGGCAACTCCCCACGGAAAACCTTCGCGCCGATGACATGGTCGTCATCAAGGACGACAATCTGCCCTCGAACGAGTGGCGACTAGGTAGAATCGAATCCGTATTTCCAGGAGCCGATGGTAACGTCCGGGTAGTCGACATCCGTACGGCACGCGGCGTTGTCCGGCGTCCAGTTACTAAGGTTGTTCTCTTACCGGGGACGCCTTCCACATCTTCTACCTAGTATTCTTCTTTCTGCCATCCATAGTCCATAAGCACGCAACACTACAGCATAAAAACATCTCCATTTGGTTTTTTCTTTTTCCATGACTCACCGTCAGATCCATTGAGAATGGCTCCACGGCAACGAAGCGTCCAAGCATTGGAGAGCAGGCGTACGCGAGGTACGCATTCTTATAGATGTCGAGTCTGATCGGGGGACGTCAACCTCGGTAGAAGGCTGTCGGAGGGCCCAAAACGGGTAGTGGTTGATGATAGCCGGCTAGAAGCTGTGTAGGAGAGAAAATCACTCGGCGATCGCGAGAAAGAAAACACTTGAAACTTTTCTAGGGATTGGCGGCGGACCGACCGGGCGTTTTGTATTCTATCTCGGCTTGACAATCCGAACGACGTCCCTCCGAACATTTTGGTCATTCGACCGGATTTTCCAGCCGATCGCATCCTCGGATTCCAACAAGATACGTACGCAAATTGATAAATCTCAGTATATTTAATTGCCGGTCAACAGCTCAGCCATCGAAAACTCCGTTTCGCTTTGACTTTCTGTATGATTTGGCCAGGTCATTCTGGAGATCGAAGACCTTTGACACAGATTAATCCGACAACGTGCACCTTACGATATATCAATTTCGCCCTTCTTTCCTTGCCTTTGATCGTTGCCGAAACCATTGTGTATCGAGACGCTTTGCCTTTTGGTGCAAAGGTCAACGACATTAGTTGGAGGTGTCATGAAGGTAGCATTTGGCCATCCGCACATCAAGTCTTAGTACATCCATACATTCATACACACATCTCCGAAAGTGTACATACATAAGTAAAACCACAAAAAATTCACTTCCGTGAAAAATTTGCAAAATATATTCCCAGCATACAGCGAAAATATTTCGAGTTACCTGTGATCCGCCAAATTGGCCCCCTACAATTCTAAAGTGCTATTCCGTCACTGGGAATAAATATTTTTTGCACTCGTTTTTTCCATTTCCAATACAGTCCACAAAATATCGAAAATTACAACACATACCCGCCGGCCAAATTTATATATAAATTTTCCGCCATCTTACATAATATTTACCGGCCAGATTTACATATAAATTTTCCGCCATCTTACATAATATTTACCGGCCAGATTTACATATAAATTTTCCGCCATCTTACATATAATATATTACATACATATATATTGCATACATATATTTTCTACATCCTACAGCGAAAATACATAATACAAGTTTTCCGTCGGTCAACCCAAATACAAAATAAATAAGATTCCCAGACCGACGGCGAAAACTGTTTGTTTTTTCCAGTGGTTGCTCTTTTAATTACATACATACATACCTACCTACATACATACATACGTCCAAGCTCTCACGTCTTCCCGTCTACTCCAGCATACATGCACATAGCCGAATAGAAAAAGGGCTGTGTGCACGACACAACTGCAGTTCATTACCATTGCGATCAAGTTATTCCGATCATTAATTAAATATATGCACGTCAGTCCACTACCGTTCCGATCAATTTTATTCCGAAAAAAAAAAAAATCCCAACAATAATTCCGACAAATACAAAACCAAATTTAATTGGCATTTCCATATTTCCCTTATTTTGTTCAACTAATCCTAGTGTGAACATCACATCAGTTATTTATTACCGTATTTACAAATACCGTGATTTTTTTTCCTAGAGAACAAACAGCGAGAAAAAATACTCCTCAACTCCAACTGGTGAGGGACTATTTTCGGTATTTTTATTCAGTATTTTTCAGTATTTTCTGAAACTTATTTAAAAACGAGAAAATAATACTCCTCTACTTCAACAAACTGGTTCGGTACTCTTCTCGGTATTTTATACAGTATTTTTTCAGTATTTTTCTGAAAGTTTTTTTCAAAAAAAAAAAAAACGAGGAAAAATAAAATAAGATCCCCACCCAGCACGACCAAGTTCCTTTGTAGTCGTTCAATCTTGAATATTTTTTTCTCCGGTGGATTTGTTTTTAAACCAAAGAATCCGAACCAAAGCAAATTATATCCGCGCATCCAAACATTCCGCACATTGTAGTAAAAAAGAAACGAGGATAGTATCTGTTCTCGTATTTTCTACGTCTCAAAACGGAAACAAAGCGCTCTCTCCACTGAAGCAGTGCATTATTGTTTGGTATGTACAGGGAAAGTTCTAGCAGAGCATCCCCTGTTCCATCAAAAAATATACCAAAGATTACGGTAAGGTCGCCCACACCTAAAAAGGTAAAGTCGCCACCTCCCAAAAGGTCTCCTTCTCCTGTCGAAAGAGTAACGCGTGCCAGCACAAGGATGACTGCAACGGCTGCCGAACTCGCCCTGAAGCAATTTATTGAAGTTTCGGATCGACTTTCCGAATTGGAATCCCGAATTAACATTCCCTCAGCGGTCCCTCCTACGCTATCCGTTCTCAATATTCGCCGAGACGAAATCCGAGAGGTATGGGTCCGCATCAAAAAGGAGTACGATATATGTACCGCGTGCTTTGTAGCAGCCGGAGAAAGTGCAGCTGATAGCTTGCCAGTTCTCAAGGCTAAATATGGCTACTGCTACAGCGCGTACGAAAGGTGTGGGGCCCAGATAGCCGATATGATAGCGCAAACTCCGCAACTTCCGCAAGCTCCCCCAACTCCAGCTGATCCTTCCCAGACATATATTCCGTCAGGCTGCCGGCTTCCTCCGTGCGATACCGAGGTTTTCACCGGTGATTATCTTCGCTGGCCAACCTTTAGGGATCTATTTACGGCCATTTACATTAACAATTCGAGGCTAACGCCGGTCGAAAAATTATTCCACCTTAACGCCAAAACGAGCGGCGACGCACACACCATAGTTTCCAAAGCGCCTCTTACTAACGATGGTTTTCGCTCAGCCTGGGCTAACCTAACTGAGCGTTTCGAAAACAAACGATTGTTAGTAAACAGCCAACTAAAGATATTGTTCAATGTGCAGTCAGTCACTCAGGAATCTGGAACAGCTTTACGAGAATTACAAAGCACCATCCAAGGGTGCCTCGAGGCGCTAGAAATGTGCGGAATCGAGATTGATAATTGGGATTGTATTCTGGTTTACATGTGCTCCGCCAAACTCCCGAAGCTTACGCTTTCCTTATGGGAGCAGTCGCTACACGACAAGGCCAATATTCCTACTTGGCAAGAACTCAATGGTTTCCTAACTGAGCGTCACCGGACACTAGAAGCCATAGATGACGTGCGGCCATCAGGCTTTAATCAGTCCCAGCCCAGAGCATCGACTTCCAATTCCATGTCCCGGAGGATAAATTCCTACGAGGCAAGAGTAGCACCCAGGTCTAGAGGGTGTGATTTGTGTAACCGGGAAAACCATCCTGTACGCACATGCCCCCGTTTTCTCCGGATGTCTGTCGATGAGCGGTCCAATTACATAAAAGAGAAAAGGCTGTGCCTGAACTGTTTTGCACGAGGACATCAGCTGCGTGATTGGGAAAGCACTCACAGCTGCTTCACGTGCCGCGGCCGCCATCACACGCTACTGCACCGAGGCAACTCACACCCAGCGCCTTCCAGTACGACTCCGTCACCCAGATCAGGACCAAATACACCCGTTCCCGCGGCTATCGTTGCCACGGACTCCACTGTGCAAAATTACTTTGCGACGGGGTACCGATCGGTTTTGCTGGGCACCGCCATAATCGACATTTGCCACCTGGGTTCCAATTTCAAAGCTCGTGCGCTGATAGATTCAGGTTCTGAGGCAACCTTCATCACTGAGCGGCTCTTCAACTTAATTAGATTGCCTCATCAAGTTATCCAAGCTCAGGTGTCAGGCTTAAACCAGACAGTATCCGCTGAATCCAAAAAGCTCTGTCAGTTTACCATTCGCTCGCCAACCCGGCCTAGCCTGCAGTTAAGTACGACTGCCTACGTTCTTCCGCAACTAGCTGGAAATCTTCCTTCCTGTCCGATTCCGCAACAGTTTCTCCGGGATATTCCCGAACTTCCACTAGCGGATCCAAAGTTTTACGAGAGCGCGCAAATAGATCTTCTGATCGGGGCCGATATACTCCCGTCCATTCTCCTAAGCGGCACCCGACCGAATATCTGCGGCTCTCTTCTCGGTCAAGAGACGATTTTCGGCTGGATCCTGACAGGACCAGTGCCTGCGTCAAGGACAAACACGATTTCCGCCTTTTCCACGCGAATTTCTCACGCGGCTGACACCTCCCTAGATAAACTTCTCACCAAATTTTGGGAGGTGGAGGATCTGCCAGTAAAAGTGGCAAAAGCGTCTGATGTGATCTGTGAAGAGAATTTCCTCCGGACGACTACGAGAGACAATAGCAGCAGGTATGTCGTAAGCCTTCCGTTCCGTGATTCCGAAAATGTATAGTCCGCCCTTGGATATTCTAGATCCTTTGCATTAGCCCAATTTTTAAGAAATGAGCAACGCCTAAAAAGGGATAGTCAACAGAAAACGAAGTATGACTCCGTGATACAAGAATATCTTGATCTCAACCATATGAGAAAGGTACATCCCACCCACGATGCTGCCAGCTACTACCTTCCGCATCATGCCGTGCTCAAGCCGGAAAGTACAACCACCAAGCTGCGGATGGTATTTAATGCTTCCAGACCTTCAGAAAATGGGGTCAGCCTAAATGACAACCTCCATGCTGGCCCAGTTTTACAGTCCGACTAAACCATCCAAATCCTAAAATGGCGTAATTTCCGATGCGTCTATAGTGCAGACATCGAGAAGATGTATCGACAAATCTGGGTAGACCCAAAACACACCCCGTTCCAACGCATTTTATTCCGCAACAGCGAGGGGTATATTCGAGATTTTGAGCTTAAGACGGTAACGTACTGGCGATTAGAGTTCTGCTACAGCTGGCGACAGACGTGCAGCTGAGCCATCCAAGAGCGAGCAATGTAATTCGCAATTACATGTATGTCGATGATGTTCTTGCGGGAGCTGACTCCGCAGAGGACGCTCAGTTCGTTGTTCGGGAGCTACAAAGTGCCCTAGATTCCGCAGGTTTTCCATTAAGAAAATGGACCTCCAACCACAAGGAAATCTTAGCTCATATCCAAAGCGATCATCTTCTGAACACAAACTTCCTCGAGATCGACACTGAAAGTACAGCCAAAACTCTCGGCGTACGTTGGAATGCGACGTCTGATAAATTTTTCTTCGTCCCACCAGTTTTGACAACGGAAATCTCCCCCACGAAACGCCAGGTCCTTTCCCAAATTGCCAAGTTGTTTGATCCAGCAGGCTGGCGAGCTCCATTTGTTGGTAGTGCCAAAATCTTTATGCAAGAGATTTGGCTTCAGGAGCTAGGGTGGGACGAAGAACTTCCACTTGAGCTGTGCCAAAGGTGGCGCGATTTTCTCCAAAGTTACTCGGTCCTAGATCAAGTTCAAATTCCCAGATGGGTTTCCTTCCGCCCGGAATTCCGAGTAGAGCATCACGGATTCTGTAGCGCCTCTCAAAAAGCTTACGGTGCTGCGATCTATGTACGCGTAGAAATGGGGCATACGACGATAGTACATCTCTCACGGCCAAGACACGCGTTGCGCCAGTCAAAACTGTGTCGCTTCCCAGGCTAGAACTGTGTGGAGCTCTACTGCTATCCGAGATGGCCGAATCCATTCTCACCAATATGCCTATGTCCTCGAAACTCCATTGTTGGACCGATTCCACGATTGTGCTTGCATGGCCAAACCAGCATGCCAGTGCACAACGTTCGTTGCCAACCTGGTAACAAAGATTACCCAGTCCACAGAGGAAGCTAATTGGTCGCATATTCAATCCGAACATAATCCAGCTGACTTGGCTAGTCGGGGAGTGCCCCTTCAAGAACCCTCTTTGGTGGCATGGCCCAACTTGGTTGCAACAGCCACGAGATCAGTGGCCTAGCCAAAGCACCGACTTACGGGTGACCGAGGTAGAAAAGCGTCCTGTCAAGGCCCATGTGGCGTCCATTCCGACAGAAGACATCCTAAATCGTTTTTCCAAGTTAGATAGAGCTTTGCGTGTCCTCGCGTATGTCCATCGTTTTGTCCAGCGAGGCAGGAAACAGTCGCCGATTAAAGAGGTCCGTCTAGAGGCCCAAGAACTTGTCGCCGCTGAACGGCTCATAGTCATTGGCACTCAGCGCAGATATTTTGCTAATGAATATCGCTGCTTGAGTCAAAAGCGTCCTGTGTCCGCGTCAAGTTCAATCCTCTCCTTGAATCCCTTTCTAGATCAGACAGGACTTATAAGGGCATGCGGCCGCATAACTGCCTCCGAAATCCGGGTTCCGAAGATAAAGAACTTGGTGAAGACACTTATTAATTCCTGCATGGTCTGCGTTATTCACAAGAAGAGATTGCAAGTCCAGATTATGGGAAATTTTCCGAAAGAGAGAGTTTCTTTTTCCCGATCATTCACGTACACAGGGATGGACTACGCCGGCACTTTTGACATAAAGAATTACACTGGAAGAGCTTGTCTCATTACAAAAGGGAATGTTTTGGTTTTCGTCTGTTTTTCTACAAAGGCCATCCATCTAGAGCCTACATCCGATCTGACGACCGAGAAATTTCTTGCCGCTTTCGCTCGGTTCGTACCCAGAAGAGGTTGTCCTCGTCAAGTTCAGTCCGACAATGGGAAAACCTTTGTCGGCGCTTCCACCCTGCTCTCCCGAGATTTTTTACAAGCCGTAACTGATCCGTATAGTCATCATCAGCTCAACTGGCAATTCATTCCTCCTGGGGCACCCCATATGGGAGGCCTCTGGGAAGCTAGTGTCAAGAGCTTCAATATCTTATTTTATAAGTCCACCGCTAAAATCGAAGCTTGTCTAAATTCCAGACCGCTATCTCCCATGTCTGAGGATCCAACTGATCTCTTAGCGTTGACATCAGGGCACTTTCTTGTTGGTGGGCCTCTTCTGTCTATAGTGGAACCCGAAGTGAAGGGAGAATCCAAGTCCATTGTAAACCGGTGGCAGCACTTAAAGTCCC
The DNA here is from genome assembly GCA_018153105.1 of Drosophila rufa. Classification (NCBI taxonomy): domain Eukaryota; kingdom Metazoa; phylum Arthropoda; class Insecta; order Diptera; family Drosophilidae; genus Drosophila; species Drosophila rufa. The sequence goes on from JAECXS010000135.1 coordinate 1,548,397, forward strand.
TACATCAGCAATTCCACGCTCGGTGGAAGGATGAATATCTTAAGGAGCTCCACAAGCGCAACAAGTGGCAATTTCCTACGGAAAATCTTCGCGCCGATGACATGGTCGTCATCAAGGGCGACAATCTGCCCTCGAATGAGTGGCGACTAGGTAGAATCGATTCCGTCTTTCCAGGAGCCGATGGTAACGTCCGCGTAGTCGACATCCGTACGGCACGCGGCGTTGTCCGGCGTTCAGTAACTAATGTTGTTCTCTCCTAGTATTCTTCTTTCTGCCTTCCATAGTCCATAAGCACGCAACACTACAGCATAAAACATCTCCATTTGGTTTTTTTTCTTTTTCCATGATTCACCGTCAGATCCATTGAGAATGGCTCCACGTCAACGCAGCGTCCAAGCATTGGAGAGCAGGCGTACGCGAGGTTCGCTGTCCTATCGATGCCGAGTCTGCCGAGGAATTCACCCTCTGAAAAGGTGTCAGAGGTTTCAAAAGCTGAGCGCGGAGAAGCTGCTCCGCGCGGTGCTTATAAATAGGTATTGAGCGAATTGCCTCGCTCATGAGCATTCGCAAGGGAGCTGTCGAAGCGATGACCGGTGCAGGATTTGCGACCGGAATCACCATACGCTGCTCCATATGACGGAGACTCCCAGTTCCCAACGACATACCGCTTCGAAGCAGCGTTCGTGCCGGCAAGATCCGCCAGCTCGCCAAGCGCTCGCGCCTCTAAGCCGATCGGCATCCTCCGCTTCTCAGCAGCGTTCGGGCCGGCAAGATCCGCCAGCTCGCCAAGTGCTTGCGCCTTCAAGACGATCGGCATCCTCCGCTTCTCGGCAGCGCTCGCGCCGGCAAGATCCGCCAACTCGCAGAGCGCTCGCCTCTCCGCCTCCTCGATACCGGGTCCAACGCTCTCCTCCCTCTTCCAACGGCACAGCGTCAACGTCCTGCCGACGGCCATGATCATTCTGGAGACAGGGCTGAAGACCTTCGACACAGCCGCTCTCATCGACCAGTGTACCCCGACGAGCTGTACTGACGCGTCCCTGGCGTCCGCCTTTCGGTTGACGATAATCAGTGTCGGTGACGAGAAGGTCTGCACGGCGACGGTTCGGTCGAAGGCCAACGAAGGGACCAAGTTGGAGGTGGTCCTGAAGGTTGAGCAGAACATCCGCATCCGCACCCCAATCCGAGCGATCCCTGAGACGGTCGTAGAGAAGTTCAAGGATCTCCCGCAGGCCGACAAGCGGTTTTACCTGCCGGCGAAAATTTCCCTGATCCTGGGTGCGGATGTGTATTCCCAGGTCATCCAACCAGGGTTCAATCTGGTCGACGAGGGACTGCCCGTGGCCCAGAACACGACGTTCGGCTGGAACCTCTCCGGGGCCTGCAACCAGGGCTAGTGATGTTGCAAAGCCACAGGTTGCAAGGGGGGGCGGAATGTTCAGGCCGCGACGCACCCGGTATGGTCCGCTCTCTCCTCTCTCCGAATGCCCACTCTCCCGCGCTGGATGCTGTCGCTTCCAGGCTCTCCCGCTTTCCCGCTCCCGTGAAGTCGTTCTATTGCGCTCTGAAGAACAGCGCTCAATTAGTATTAAGTTAGTACTCTATTGTCAACTACGAGAAATACAACGCCCGGTCGGTCCGCGCCACCTTGAAAGTTACCAAGTGTTCTTCCTTCTCGCGATCGCCAAGTAATTTTCTCCCCCAAAGCTTTCCACCGGCAATCATCAACCACAATCCCGTGGGCCTGACGAAGCTGCCTTCCGACGAATTTTGACGCCCCAAACAGTTTCAATTATTCAATAAGGTTACAGAAGTTGTTGTTGTAGTAATAGCCTACACTAAATTTTAGTCATAGAGTCGTTTCACAAATGATCACCAAAACATTTCTTATTATAATAAAATATATAACAAAATAATATAAAAAGTTAAAATTTAAATCATAACGGTCGTTTCCTGAAAACTTCAATAAAATCGGATGATAAATATGGGAGATATTAGCAATAAGGTTTGAATTTTAACACACCGCCCTAAGGCACTGCTGTTGCAAGCTAGGGTTGCATGATATTTAAAAAAGATCGTATCAATGATATTGTCATTTTTGAAAAATATTAAAATGATTTTTTTAAATATCAAGAAAAAATATCGATATATCGAGTATATATGATATTTAACATTTTTTTTATTTTTAGGATCAGAAAGCCTTGAAATCTTTCTCTCTATCTCATTATTCGTATACATTACCTCTCTATTGATCCTAATGATCCACATGAATTCATTCAAACAAAACTAACAACACAAATACTTCATATTAAGCTTTTATTACTTAAAGCAATGGAAAATACTGTAAGTTAAAGTTAAAGTTATTATACTCGGTACCCATAGGGTACAAGGGTATTATAAGTTTGTGCCAACCGAGAATGTATGTAACAGGCAGAAGGAGGCATCTCCGACCCCATAAAGTATATATATTCTTGATCAGTATCACCAGCCGAGTCGATTTAGCCATGTCCGTCTGTCCGTCCGTGTGAAACAACAGATCTCAGAGACTATAAGAGCTAGAGTTACCAAATTTGGTGACAACATTGGAATCTGTTGCACGCAGATCAAGTTTGTTTTTAAAATTTTTGGGCCACGCCTACTTCCGCCCTCAAAAATCATAAAAAACGTTAAATAAGTCTTTATACTCGTTTTTTTTTTGGGTAAAAGTTAATAAATTCAAAAAATAAATAAAATAGAGCGGACGTTTCCTGAAAATTTCAGTAAAATCGGATGATAAACATGGGAGATATTAGCAATAAGGTTAGAATTTTAACACACCGCCCTAAGGCACTGCTGTTGCAAGCTGTAGCCGACAGGTGGCGCATTCGAGCCTTGGCCGTGCGATATAATGGCGCCAATGTACATATGTATGTGCAATGTAGTGTATGTACATTTTTAAATTGCCTTTTAGTGTGAAGCGCAAACGTTTAGGTACCGGGTATCTCACAGTCGAGCACAGTCGACTGTAGCTTTCTTACTGGTTTCCAATATTGTTTCGCCAGTGACTTTAAAAATACACGATTTGTTACGTGCCGATCAGTCATACGGCTGCGTGAGTCGCACACTACGCATTTAATTGCCGAAGCCGTACCTTTCATGAGGATACCGAGCTACCTGGTATTATCAGATAGCGTAGTGCTTACTTAGACAAATGTTGCATGGTCTGCATTTGCGAAGTTCAATACTGTATTGGGTCAGCTTCCCAATTACTATTTGGCAAAGAAATATATAAGTGGAACTCGTTTTCGTAGGGGCTGACCGAAAACAAAATATCAGAAAATATCAAAAAAAAAAATTTATATATCGATATTACAGCTTAAAAATATCGCGATAAAAATATTTATTTTTTTTGCAAATATATCGATATTTTGATATTTTGATATATTTTCGACAACCCTACTCTTTAGTGTAGACTATTTTATGTAATAATATTAGGACCTTAAGGTTTGTTGAAGACTTAAGTTACACGTCAAATATTTTTATGGAATCATCAGAGATGTGGTCATTCCTACGCCTATTGTAAATATATCGCGCCACATTATTAAAAGCAACTTGTAGCTTGCGTTGGCTGGCGAAGTTCGAGTCCATAAAAAAGCACTGTTGTCAGGTACACTATTGCAATCGTCTGCTTCATTTTGACCGGTAAAAAGTTCTTTGATAGTTATAAGCTTCTAAGGACTCCATACATTTTAAGTTGCATGCTCCTTTTACATAGTCTATAGGAGTATTTTCGATAGCTTATCTTTATATAACGTCAGTGTTAAGTTCCTTTTTACTAATAACTATACATTTGATTTCTTCGGATTTAAACCTATTCCGTTAATTTTTGCCCACCGACTAACTATTTCCAACTAACTGCCCCTGAAGTGATACTTGGCTCGTTTCCCAAGGAGTCACTTTCCCTAGCACTGGTTACTTCCTATATCCACTATATCTTCAAAGTTAACCGACCCATTCAAAGACTTAATAATATCTATGCTTGGAGCTTCGAAATCTTAAATATCAAAGAAAATGCTGGTGTTTTTTGCCACGACCGCAAATCAGAAATATTTCCCTACCACAGCTTAAGGAGCATCGCATAGTGCATTGGCGACAACAAAATGCTGGACTGGATCTAGTGTTCATCCATCTTTTTGCAAAAGATTCATAATTTCAAGAACAATAAGAAATTAGGGATGGGAAGGAAGGTTTAGGGAAGGAACTTAAGAAATATCGCCTAATAATCGACATTTTTCAATATTTTTTTTTGTATGTAAAGAAACCTTCGGGGCGAATGGTGAACGGATGGTCCGTCGATTCTGTCCGTTGGAGACCCCTTGTAAAAGAATGGACCATTTTCGAGACTGGAGCTGAATGTAGCAGTGGAACAAGGCAATAATAAAATGTCGTCAGGCATATCGTCCTTGTATTTTTCCCACAGTACAGTCGGGTTCGACGGATGACATGTGGTTATGATTATTGCAAATAATACATTAATTTAATTAGTTCCAGAAAGATAAACAATGGCATCATTTAGTTAAACGTTGGCAAGCCTCCCGAAAAGTGGCGCACAGCACACCATCCACAGTACGAAGGTACTCGAAGGATGTAGAGCCTCTAACCAAAAGCAAGCGAATATAGAAGCATTCGTCTTTGCGTGAATAAACTATGTATATTCGTTCGAGAGCATCAGTCGAATAGATTTCAGCAATACCAGCAACATCATCGCCTCTCTTTCGGCGTTGAAACTGCTTCGATGCAGCGTTCCATGTATAATAGAGTTGCATTTCCGAAAAGAGTATAGTCCTTGCGAACAAATTGTTTTCGCACGTAGAAAAGAAATTTGTAAATGTTGTCGCTGGTGGCCATTCTGTTTTTTGCGCTGCATATGCGTCCGTAAAGTAGACCGTTTTTCAAGTGAACAGATAACTGTACGACAGTCGGATGACGTTCATGAAACCGAAATGAAAACGGACGCCAAATGGCCTCGTTACAACTTGCGTAACGTCTGAGTTAAAATTTCGTCACCTCGTCGTTTGCATTCGGATCAGCAATGCCAAACACCGCCATATCGCTCCCTTTGCTCACACATTTGCGAATGTATTTGATTGGTTTTATAGAGTTGCAGCACTCAATATTACAGTACGTTGAAAACCGTTTTCGACAAAAGCGGGCAATATGGAACGATCTGTTAACAGTATCGACGACGATTTTATTATTTTTCACCATCATATCGATCCATCTGCCGTTGTCATCTGGAGAACGACGCCTGTACAATGGATATCCATCGTTTCCACTGATTGGATCGTTGTGAGCAATTTCCGTTTTTACTCGATTTCACAACGGAATGAAGCTCCGGATCAGTTTCTGGATCTGGTATTTTGGCAGAAATAATCGAATCAATATGTTCTGGTCGGATCTTGTCGAGCAACCAAAGCAAAATGTGCAGAGATGTCATGTCGATCGCTGGATGTTTGTCCTTGGTGCAACAGATTCGTAATTTCGGACTGCATGTAAATGTGATAAATAAATCAGGCCGTCCTTAATTCCGCTCGTACGTCATCGCATCTTGAGGGTACTCATGCATATGGCGCGGGGTCCCAACATAAGTAGCTGGCAGAATGGTCAAACAACCAATGTTTGCCGCGTGTCCATCAGTAGCGATGGCGACACGCAAGGCGATGTACTCGTCAGATCGTAACTTTGACTGATTGATAGCAATAAACTTGAGACGCTCCGTTTCTACTTTTACATACATGTCGACACAGTACTGCTAAAACAAACGGCGGTATCTCAACAGATGATTGTCAACATCTAGTCTAATCATCAATCGATATGCATAAAAATTCATTGAGCTGACTTCCTTATTCGTTTCTTCTCCTGTAATATGAATTCGAATTTACGTGCAGAATGAAAAAGAAGTGATTAAACAAACCTGTCGTTGGATTGACCATCTTTATGTTGAAGTAATAGCCATCTTCTCCACGACAGAACATCAACGGATATTGAAGTGCATCATATGACCGATGAGTCTCATAAACGCGTTGCAATTGTCCATCATCCCGACGCTTGAGAACAATATCGCGTGATTCCACATTCTCGCCAACAATCACCACTGCGACTTCATTGATAGTGGGCGCATTGAATTGTCTTGAATGGCTTCCTGCTGGTCTTTTATCTGCTCTGATAATGATTTTGTGGTCGTCAGAATGCATTGTATCCAAAGCTGTTTTGAACAATCTGACCAATTCATTACACTCATGAAGAAAATTTTGCAATTGTTGTATTATTTCACGTTTAGTTGCAGTGAAAATTGCACAACGCTGATTAAGTTCAACTGCCGAATCACCAACGAAATAGATCTGAAGGAATTTATGATCTTTGTTTGGTGGTGGTAACAAAGCGCCCGCTCGATGGTGAATTTGCCCTTGAATCTGAATTTTGTGATGCAATTTCGTGAAAAATTATAGTTGTTCATGTTGATAAAAGAGTGACGCTATTACCTTATAACTCGGATTGTAGCCTGGTTGTTGAACAACCTCTGCTCCAAATGACGTCATTTGAAAACATCCGTTATATTTTTGTGCGTGCAACAGGAAATGGTTTGATTTGCTTGTATTTCCATATAGAAGCGAATACAATGGCTCTGGTGGATGAGTCAAAACCGGCAATTTTACCTTGCCACCTGCGCAGCATAAGCCGGGAGCTTCCAATCGAAACTTCAGTGCATTGCAGTGCTGACATACCACAGACAATGAACCGATAACAACGCAGCTATGGTCTTTGTAGGACGTTGAGAAATTGTATGCAAATGCAGCGCGATTCAAGTCTGTTCTTGGTACTCTTTGTGTAGAGCGAATCTGTGCTAAACGGGTTCGTCTCGATTCATTTCTTTCTGCACGTTCGTCTTGCGTTTGACTTTCATGGACATTCCGACTATATGTTGCTCGACGTGTACGTCGTCCAATGTTTGGCCGTCTTATAGCAGGCATTATTCCTTCAAATCACAGGAAGAAATTAAACAAATCCGGACGTCTGATAAAAACGAATAAGAAACCGAATAATATTGAAACGATTTGTTTTTACTTTGACATATATTTCGATACACTACTCTTTTATATAATTTGATATTTTAATTATTTGTTTTTCACCATTACCCTGGAGGATTTTCTAAAAATTTTATTACGTTCTGACCTTCTCCTGTTAGTTACCTACAACTGAAAAAAAATTTGAACCAAATCGGCCCAGCCGTTCTCCAGTAGTTTTTTACGACACATTTTTTGGGCTCCATTTTTATATATATAGATTTTACTTAAAAGAATATCTTTTAATTAACAATAGAATTTTTTTCTAATTTTTTTTATTTTTTTATTTTTTTTTATATCCCTGTGGACGGCACGTAGTGTCCACGTAGTGACGATGAGCACCGAGATTGTGGTGCGCAAGGAGACTACTATATACAGCCGTAGAATTGAAAATCTGCTACGATAGTCCGATCAGAACCATTTATATCTTGATCGAAAGGTATTGTAAACCTCTTTGAAACTGCATACTAATATTTTTCAAAAACGGATTAGTTTAGGAGAAATGGGAGTGAAAGTGCGAAATTGAAAATTTGGAAAATTGGAGCTATTGGGGCCGGTGGAGCAAAAATCCCAAAATTTTTATTGTTGTTGTGATCTAGCTTTAAATACGCGTCGAATGACACCTCGATCATCCTGATCCGATACTCCGTTCAAAAGATATTCAATAAACAAGATTTCAACGGCCTTTCCGAAATGAAAACGTTTGTCCTGTTGTTTGTCTGTCTGTCTGTTTGTCTGTTTGTCTGTCTGTGTGTCGATTTTTTTGTTTTAAAGTCCTGGAACTACTTTTATTTTGTTAAACAGCTCGAGCTGAACATTTTTTGTTCTACAACTTTTTCGATTTCCCGCTAGTTTGGCGGGAAAACCGCTAAAAAAGCCAGATTTTCCGCGCCCATAACTTCTAAACGACTAAAGCTACAGAAACGTGCTATATGTCGTTTGAAAGGTATTTTGAAATGAGAATAGCGTTGCCTTGCATTATTTATCTAAATATAATATTAAAGAATTTATAATTAAAAGTAATTTTTTTTTTTAAGTTTTTGAAGTTTTCTTAAAAATGGCTCTAACGATTTTGATAGTCACTCAAGGCCATATAGCCCTTGAGATTTCTCAACTTTTGGTATATAACACATATCTGAAAAAATTCGCGTTCTCGAGATATTACTCATTAAAATTAGTAGCAAAAATCCCATATCCCTAACCTTTTACATGCACTATACATTCATTTATGTAAAAATCATGTAGAGTTATATAGAGACGTGCACAATGCAATAAAATTTAAAACCATCGAAGGAAATCTAATATAATTTAAATTTAAAAGAAATCGTTTTAATTTTTTTTTTTATTTAATCTAATTTTTGCGTTTTTTACTACTTTGGCGGGGAACAAGGAAATTTCTCGCGCCCATAACTTCTGAACGACTAAAGTTACAGAAACGTGCTATATGTCGTTGGAAAAGTATTTTGATATGATAATTACTTTGCCCTGACAAAAATTTTCTAAATATTATAATTAAGAATTTAGAATTAAAATTAATTTTTTTTTTGGATGAAACATTTTTTTGTTTAATGGCTTTTACGATTTTTATGGTCACTTCAGGCCGTATAGCCCATGAGATATTTCGGGGTAAAACACATATCTCCGAAAATTCGCTTTCTCTTCAAAATTTGTAGCAATTATCCCATATATGCATTTTTTTTATGCATTTTTCCCATTTGAGTTTCAAACAAAAACTTATAACAACAACAACAATTATCATTTAAAAAACTTCTGATATCAAATAAAAACACTTCTTAACAAGGTGAGATTAAAGTGACGATGGCACATTCAACCCAAAAAATTTCTGATACCAAATTTTGTGACGATTAATAGTTATTTACACAAAAATATTTAAAAAGTTTCAAAATCGACACGCTGCCTGTTTTGCTTTTTTAAATTTTCAAGCTAAGTGCCGATTTTGAAACTAATTAAAAACTTTTTAAATATTTTTGTTTAAATAACTATTAATCGTCACAAAATTTGGTATCAGAAATTTTTTGGGTTGAATGTGCCATCGTCACTTTAATCTCACCTCGTTAAGAGGTGTTTTTATTTGATATATATTTTAAGTAAATGAAATTACAAATAATATTCGTATGTAAAGAAGATGTATTTTTTTGTCTTAGCATGGCCATACTAAACAATTATAAAATAAATAATTGTAACCTATCCTTATGGACTGTTTGTTTTTTGTTTTTATTATTCGTTAGTATAATGTTATTTCTATCTCCTATTTCCGTTACTTTATACGGACCAGTATATTTATAATCTAACTTATGACTTGTTTTATTTCTTAATAAGACTTTATCACCTACTGATATATATATGTTGTTTATTTTCTGATCATATAGTATCTTATTATTTTTCTTATTTTCTTCTATCATTATTCTGGCTCTTTTGTATGCTACTTCTAATCTATATTTACTTTCCGTAGCATAGTCATCTATATTATATATGGTCTCAATATTATCTATACTATTAAATTGTTTTGGTAAATTTTTTGTTTTACCAAATACTAACTCATATGGACAGTAACCATGTGCCATTGAGGGGGTCGTGTTGAAACAGAAAACAAAATATTGAAACCATATGTCCCAATCAGTTTTATCAACCGATATATATGAGCGTATGTATTAATTGAAAGTTCTATGATGTTATCTTTTCAATTTGTAGGTATTTGCATTGAATTCTTATATTCCGTTCCCATATTCGTAATGAACGTCTTCATTGGACCGTACTTCAGAATAAATGATTCAAAAATTGCTTTAGCGACAGTGTATGGTATGACAACTAAATATTTAGTTAGGTCACATATTAGAGTGACTGCATATTCATTGCCATTTTCTGACTTTGGTAGTGGACCTATAGTGTCCACTATCACTCTGTCGAAAGCATTTATTGGCGTATCAGTTATTATTAATGGGGTGTTATTGTGGTTGGTTTTTTTTAGCTTTTTGGCATTTTTGATATTTTCGTATGTACTCAGTAATATCTCGAGTCATACCTTTCCAAAAATAATGTCTTTTGACCTTGGCCAAGGTTTTTGCAATACCGCTATGACCTCCTTGTATTGGAGTTGGTGTATTTGTATACAATAGTCACTTTAAGTGAGCTATTCGTTTCTTTATTTTATTTTTCACCCCTCCGCGTCCCATCACACTCTACTCACTCAGTTTTCCTTGTACGGCATACGGGTTATTCGCAGCTGTTATAGTTGTAGCTGAATTTTGTGCAAGACTCAGACCGAGTCACGGTCGCCATGTAGTATCAGGGTGTTATAGGTCCATAGAGTTAATACACATAATCAAGATTTTATTTGGTTTATTTATTCTTGATTGGAGCAGCAATGGTGCCGCTCCAATAGCTCTGGAGTTTCTGATTTTACTAATATGACTTAGGAGCTAAAGAAGGCTAAGTCCCGCAGCTGCGCTGCCAACAGCGGCAGCGGAGACAAGGTTATATATTCTTAAGTATTATATAGCTATGCTCGCTTAGGCTGGAGCGCGAGGGTATATGCACATACATGAGGTTCGCGCGTGCTGCAATTATGCTGACATTTGCACTTTCTATGGGAGTTTATGACCGGGGTTTTGTTTATGTTACAAAAGTTACAAAGTGTTACAGTGTGTTCACTTTAAGTACTCTTGGTACAGTAGATATTCAATATATATGCATACTACAATATGTTGGATGCCTTTCTTTTTCGTACAGTGGAAACCCGAGAAATGGACTGTAGTTGTGACGGCATACAAAACTATGGAGGCAGAAAATATATTTATGTATATATGGGCATGCATTCGATTATGTATATATGTTGGTACAGTAGAGAGTCGAGGACTGTATTTGAATTGACGGAACAGAAAACAGTGGATGCACACTGCCAAGGGCAGCAGCCGCTTGTCAAACGGGCGGGGCAAGGGGACGGGGACGGCAGCCCAGGAAAGCTGCCTAGCAACAGGCAGGCAGTACCGAGGCAGCTGGCCGCCACAAAAGAGACGCCGCTAATATAGCGGGACTCAGGCGGACCTTGGACACGGTGGCGTGATCGGCGGCGGTGGACTTTGGCCGTCAAGGAGGAGACGCCGTGAAGAATAACGGGACGAACCGGACTTTGGACCCGGTCACGCGAAATTTACCGGACTTTGGACCGGGTGGCGTGACCGATGCCGGCAGGAGCAACGGGACTGGCGGAGCCTATAAAAGGCGGAAGGCGCAGGCGCACGGCAACTAGTACGAGTGCGAGATCCCAAGCGAGTGCGTCAAGGAGCCAGTCAAAGTTACCAACCGAGTCCGCGAGAAGATCGAGAAGCAAAGCCGAAAAGTTCGGAGCTTGAAGTGGCAAGCCTTCCGAGCAGAGACTTCAACGCTGAGATCCATCGCGTGCAAGGACGATCAAGGAGTCAAGGAGATTCAAGGAGTCAAGGATCAAGCGACAAGGCGAGGAGCAGCGAGGTCCTGCGGCAAAGACCAGCCAAAGAAAACCCAGGTCGAGGGAGTCAACTGTGGGAGTTGCGCTCGTGGCTAGGCTTAGGCCGGGCGATACACCGTGTCGACGATATCCCAGCCCAAGGCGCAGAGCAGACGATAAGGGTGGTTAGGCTTCGGCTGGGCGATACACTCTGCTAGCTTCGGCGGCAGGACTACCGACGATCTGCGAGGAAGGAGTGCAGCCGCAGCCGTGGAAGATCAGGACGCAGGAGCGAGAATTGACATACGAAAACCTATTGAAGTGGAATAAACAACCTGAACAATCTATTAACCCCAAAGCGTTCTCTCTGGGCGGGCAATCACACAAAATAAATTTGGTGGGACGAGCACATGAACTCGACTGAGATAACCGCACATTTGTTGCGAGCCAAACAGAGAAAATCAGCTCGTTACAGTGGAGAGAAAGAAATATGGCACACACAAGACAAAAAAATATCGCGACAGCGGCGGACTGTTCGGCGACCAGGGAAACTCCCGAAACTAGTGCACACCGGTTGGCTGATATTAATTATGCCTTTTTATTTTTCACCACACAATTTCACTTTGAGTCGGCGAATTTTTTCAGGGAGGCAGAATTGCACTGAAATATGTGCATAAGTTGGCACGTGTATGTGCGTATGTATGGATGCACATATGCCTTGACCGTTGGCAAGTTGATGTACAACGGGGAAACGAAAAAGAAAGCAAGGAATATGGCGACGCACACAAAGCGGAGACGGATGGTAAATTTGACGAAGAATATAAATTTCTCAACTGCCGTTGTGTCGGGAAAACTCGGAAATGGAGTTGACACAAAAAATTAATCTTACAGCAGTGTAAACGAAATTTAATGTTCGGACCACTGCTGAAGACCGGCGGCAATAGGGAGACGGAAGACGGAAAATCACCGGAACTGATGGCGGAAGGGCAGAAGGATATCCGTATCCTGCTCGAAGGACCAATGTTCTGGAGGGGGGCGATCCTGCCGCTAAAAATCCTTTTTGTTGCACAAAGAAATCCCACGGCGCGAATCGAAGAAATTACCCGTAGAGGTTAGAAAGAAAAGGCGGGGGCGTCGTGGTAGTTCAGCTGCATACATGTAACTAACCTAAGCTTAAGCATAAGACCGTGCTCCCGCCCGCTTTACTCCGCTTCAGCGAGAGCGAGAGATTGGCAGCGGCCGACCGTGAAGTTCGGATTCGAACCTGAGGCACGTGCTCCGGAACAGGGGCGAGAGCGAAGTGCTCGGAAAGCTCAGTGAGCAGCGGCGGTACAGTGGGCCGCTGATCTAAACAGAGAGTATAGTTAAGATTTTGCGCTTAAGCCCTGATAATGGACATACTACTGCCACTCTTTCTTTGGTAATAATGCAGATGTTTCTGAGGTCAGGTCTGCGCCGCTGTAGAGCTTTCGCTCTTAAATGTAATTTTTCTCCATTAATTAAGTTAAATATAGTATTAGAAAAATATTTCTTATGCGTGCCTAAAATATTATTTTTTAATCCATGCAGGATGAAATAGGAGGTTCCACGGCTGTTAGCATTGTTAAGGTAATAAGCAATTATAAAAAGGGCGTGAAGGTAGTGCATATAAATGCCCTGAGTTTATTGAAGAAGATTGATGAGTTTAGGTATATGTTTAAACAATCGAATGTAGATGTGATATGTCTTTCAGAGATCTGGTTTATGTCCGATATGTCTGATTTGTTAGTAGCTGATGATGGTTATGTCGTGTATCGTTCGGATCGTGTTAGTCATGCTGGTGGTGTAGCCGTTTATGTGAGTAGTAAGCTTACATGTAAAATTAAATGTAAACATCCGGAAGACAATTCAATTGAATATATATTGCTCGAAGTGGACAGCAAATTTCAAAATAATAAAGCTCTTATTGGATGGATTTACCGCCCTAACCGCCTAGTAGACTTTACGCCTCTAGTTTACGTTATAAGTGAGCTAACAGTTATTTAGGCGGATGTTATTATTGCTAGTGACTTCAATAGTAATATTCTTAGCGAAAGTCGACTTTTGGATAGTTTTGAGGCAATTGGGCTGTATGCTTTTAATAAGACGATCCCAACGCATTTTACTAATTTCTGTGACATATATTTTTCTTGACATATTTTTTATCAGTGACCCTAGAAAAATGTTATTATATGACCAGGTTATTGTACCAGTATATTCAAAACATGTCCTGATTTTTTTAACATACAACTTGACTATACTGAAGAATCGTTTAATTATAGAGATTACAATAGTACTAATTACAATGAGCTACTGGAGGAATATAATGCTTGTTACTGGTGTCCTATTTATCAAAATCCTTATGTTGAATGTCAGTTGAATGTCTTAAATAATAATTTGCAATATATGTTTAATAAATGTGTGCCTCTTAAAAGGAGAGTTCTAAAACCTAGACAAAATCACTGGTTTGATACTCAAATGAAGAGCCTTATATATGAGCGTAATCAAGCCCACACAAAGTGGAAGCGCTATAAAACTGAAACTCACAAAGAACTGTACAAATTGGCTAGAGCCAAAGTTTCGAAACGAATTAAATCTGCAAAATGTGAACATTTTAAAAATAAGTTTGAACACGCTGCATCTGCAAAACAAACTTGGAAGGAAATTAATAAGTTAGGAATAAGAAAATCCAGACAAATGGCTGACCACAATGTTGATGTTGAGGAACTATGCCGAGCATTCTCTCATCTTGATGTACCTGAGGCTAGATGCAATAATTATTTGACATATCAATCCTACTGTGATAATAGTTTTAGCTTTGTGTGCGTCAATGAATGTGATGTCTAAGAGAGTATCCTTTAAATAAAACCAAATGCCGAAGGTATAGACACTATTAACCCTAAATTTGTAAAACCTTTGTTACTACTACTTCTTCGCCATATAACTTATATTTTTAATACAGCCATTTCAACGTCCACTTTCCCTTCAATGTGGAAAAAAGCTATAATTAATCCGATAATTAAACCGAATAAGGACAACAGGCCCATTTTAATTTTACCCTTCCTAGGCAGAGACCATGAAAATTTAATATCTGTCCGAATACAGACTTTCCTCGAGCGTAATTCGTTACTTTCGCAGAATCACTCAGGCTTTAGAAAGAAAAGGAGCTGTATAAGCGCAATAACAGTCATTGTTATTCGTTGCCAACTAGGCAATAACTGTGTAACATTTCTAACTCTTCTTGACCGCAGCAAAGCATTTGACTCAGTGAACTACAACATTCTTAGTACTAAACTAAAAATCTCTACAATAGTGCTGAAAAATAGTGCTGTTGGATTCATCTCGTCGTATCTTGCTGGCAGGCAGTAGGCAGTGGTTTCTGAAAATTGTATTTCAAGTTTAAATTAAGCAGGGGGGTTCCTCAGGGATCTGTACTAGGACCATTATTGAGTTCCAAAGTAAACAGGACTTTAAAAAAAAAAAAAGTTTTTTCGGCAAAATCAATTTATTTTATTCAAAATAGTCTCCGTCTGCTTTAATACAGCGTTTTGCACGGTCCAAAAGCATGTCGAACGAGTGTTTTAGCTCGTTGCCCGGTATGGCCGCCAGTATGCCGGTGGAAGCCTTTTGAATGGCCTCTACGTCTGCATAACGCTTTCCTTTCATCGGCAAATGCATTTTTCCGAAAAGGTAGAAGTCGCACGGTGCCATATCAGGTGAATACGGGGAGTGGTTGATGGTTAAAATGTGATTTTTGGTCAAATAGTCGGACACAAGCGTCGATTTGGGACGTCAATTTTTGGACGTCAGTCAATTTGTAAGGAACAAACCGTGCACACACCTTTTGTAAGCCCAAATGTTCGGTCAAAATGCGATAAATCGATGTTTTGGAGATGTTCAATTCTATTTCCATGAATTTCAATGATGATTTCGGCTGATTTTTTATGAATTCACGCACAGTTTCGATGGAATTTTCGGTGATCACGGATTTTGGTTGGCCCACATGTTCATCGTCATTTATGTCCTCACGACCACTTTGAAAACGTTGAAACCACTCGCGCACTCTGCTACGGGATAGGCAATCATCGCCATAAACTTGTTTCATCAATTGAAACGTTTCGGTGAAAGTTTTACCAATGTGAAAACAAAATTTAATGTTGGCTCTTTGTTCGAAGCTCATTTTCGCACCGATGACAAAAACATACTGACACTTAAAACGCAATAACCTCACTTCCAATAGATGAAATGTCATGAAATTTTTACTGGAAGTCGATAAACGATAGCAGATTCTAACGCACCAGTTGACATATAGATGGCGCCACTAGAGGGCGCTAGCCCAGTCGGACGTGGTTGCTTCCAACAAGCACAGTTCTATGCGTTCTCTGCGAGTAAAGAATGTATTCTCTATACCCGGGGTCTTCCTTTCACATTTGTAGGGGGTGAAACACCGAAACAACTGTTCTTTTTTTTGTATGCTGCAACAGTTCTTTCGCAACATATAAATAACTTATATTACACTTCGGCAATCTTCGGGTTTCACTTCCAACTTTAGTTTCTAAAAGAAGCGTTATATAACCCATCTGCAGCATACATCAATAACGGTTCTGAAGCAATGTATCTTTCATGCAAAATACGGCTTCAAAATAACCCATTGATAACAGTTATAGAACTGTTATGAAGGAATCAATTAAGAACACATCTGTAGCATACATAAAGAACCGTTCGGTGAGAATGCATTAATAACCATTAAAACAGCAATAAAAATATATTTAAAAATACTTATTTTGTTAAATTTGAAGTGTACACATAATATATATAGGTTAATTTATTCGAACAGTAAAATCTTGTATGTGATTAGTGAAGAAATCCTGCAATTATATTGAAAATAATAATAATGTTTTTTAATGCAATAATTAAATAACTTTATAAAAATAATAAATGGGAAAGTAATATTATAAACACTCACCGTAAATCGTAAATCGCAAATATTATCTCAAAAAAAATGTTATAATATTATGACCTATAAATAAATGAAATCTGAAATAATAAATATTAAATCTATATATATAAAAATGGAGCCCAAAAAATGTGTCGTAAAAAACAACTGGAGAAAATCCTCCAGGGTAATGGTGAAAAACAAATAATTAAAATATCAAATTATATAAAAGAGTAGTGTATCGAAATATATGTCAAAGTAAAAACAAATCGTTTCAATATTATTCGGTTTCTTATTCGTTTTTATCAGACGTCCGGATTTGTTTAATTTCTTCCTGTGATTTGAAGGAATAATGCCTGCTATAAGACGGCCAAACATTGGACGACGTACACGTCGAGCAACATATAGTCGGAATGTCCATGAAAGTCAAACGCAAGACGAACGTGCAGAAAGAAATGAATCGAGACGAACCCGTTTAGCACAGATTCGCTCTACACAAAGAGTACCAAGAACAGACTTGAATCGCGCTGCATTTGCATACAATTTCTCAACGTCCTACAAAGACCATAGCTGCGTTGTTATCGGTTCATTGTCTGTGGTATGTCAGCACTGCAATGCACTGAAGTTTCGATTGGAAGCTCCCGGCTTATGCTGCGCAGGTGGCAAGGTAAAATTGCCGGTTTTGACTCATCCACCAGAGCCATTGTATTCGCTTCTATATGGAAATACAAGCAAATCAAACCATTTCCTGTTGCACGCACAAAAATATAACGGATGTTTTCAAATGACGTCATTTGGAGCAGAGGTTGTTCAACAACCAGGCTACAATCCGAGTTATAAGGTAATAGCGTCACTCTTTTATCAACATGAACAACTATAATTTTTCACGAAATTGCATCACAAAATTCAGATTCAAGGGCAAATTCACCATCGAGCGGGCGCTTTGTTACCACCACCAAACAAAGATCATAAATTCCTTCAGATCTATTTCGTTGGTGATTCGGCAGTTGAACTTAATCAGCGTTGTGCAATTTTCACTGCAACTAAACGTGAAATAATACAACAATTGCAAAATCTTCTTCATGAGTGTAATGAATTGGTCAGATTGTTCAAAACAGCTTTCGATACAATGCATTCTGACGACCACAAAATCATTATCAGAGCAGATAAAAGACCAGCAGGAAGCCATTCAAGACAATTCAATGCGCCCACTATCAATGAAGTCGCAGTGGTGATTGTTGGCGAGAATGTGGAATCACGCGATATTGTTCTCAAGCGTCGGGATGATGGACAATTGCAACGCGTTTATGAGACTCATCGGTCATATGATGCACTTCGATATCCGTTGATGTTCTGTCGTGGAGAAGATGGCTATCACTTCAACATAAAGATGGTCAATCCAACGACAGGTTTGTTTAATCACTTCTTTTTCATTCTGCACGTAAATTCGAATTCATATTACAGGAGAAGAAACGAATAAGAAAGTCAGCTCAATGAATTTTTATGCATATCGATTGATGATTCGACTAGATGTTGACAATCATCTGTTGAGATACCGCCGTTTGTTTCAGCAGTACTGTGTCGACATGTATGTAAAAGTAGAAACGGAGCGTCTCAATTTCATTCGTTTCAATCAGTCAGAGTTACGATCTGACGAGTACATCCACTTGCGTGACGCCATAGCTACTGATGGACACGCGGCAAACATTGGTTGTTTGACCATTCTGCCAGCTACTTATGTTGGGAGCCCGCGCCATATGCATGAGTACGCTCAAGATGCGATGACGTACGTGCGGAATTACGGACGACCTGATTTATTTATCACGTTTACATGCAATCCGAAATGGCCCGAAATTACGAATTTGTTGCACCAAGGACAAACATCCAGCGATCGACATGACATCACTGCACGAGTATTCAAGCTAAAGGTAAAAATTCTTATGGATTACATCGTTAAGCAGAAGGTTTTTGGCGTAGTTCGTTGTTGGATGTACTCGGTTGAATGGCAGAAGCGTGGCTTACCACATGCGCACATTTTGCTTTGGATGTTCGACAAGATCCGACGAGAACATATTGATTCGATTATTTCTGCCGAAATACCAGATCCAGAAACTGATCTGGAGCTGCATTCCGTTGTGAAAACGAGTATGATCCATGGCCCTTGCGGAGTCCACAACCCAGAATCACCATGCATGGAAAACGGAAATTGCACAAAACGATTTCCCCGTCCGTTGGTGGCTGAAACAATCAGTGGAAACGATGGATATCCATTGTATAGGCGTCGTTCTCCAGATGACAACGGCAGATGGATCGAAATGATGGTAAAAAATAACAAAGTCATCGTCGATAGCCGCTGGATCGTTCCATATTGTCCGCTTTTGTCGAAAACGTTTTCAACGCACTGCAATGTTGAGTACTGCAACTCAATAAAATCAAAAAAATCGAAAAAGAGGCGATGCTGTTGATGGTTTCGCTGATATCTATTCGACTGATGCTCTCGGACGAATATACACAGTTCATCCACGCCAAGACGAATGCTTTTATATTCGCTTGCTTTTGGTGAACATAAGAGGCCCTACATCCTTCGAGTCCCTGCGTACTGTGGATGGTGTGCTGTGCGCCACTTTTCGGGAGGCTTGCCAACGTTTAAATTTGCTTGAAAACGACACACATTGGGACTCAACGCTCGCTGATGCCACTGTTTCTCTTTCTTGATCAAATCAAATTCGTGCATTATTTGCAATAATCATAGCCACATGTCATCCGTCGAACCCGACCGCACTGTGGGAAAAGTACAAGGACGATATGGCTGACGACATTTTAATAGACGTTCGCAGGACAACTATGAATTTCACTCTTGCCATTAACGGAGAAATGCACAACGAAGCTTTAATACGGATCGAAGACATGTGTATGCTTATGTGCGGCAGTCTACTGTCGACATTGGGAATGCCAACGCCACATCGTTCAGTGCACGATGCTTTCAATCGCGAATTTCAACGGGAGCAACACTATAACCAAGATAACTTGGCCGAAAGAGTCCAAAACAATGTGCCGTTTTTGAATGCCGAGCAGAAGAACGTGTACGATTCGATAATGAAGGTTGTTGACGATGGATCGGGAGGCTTATACTTTCTCGATGCTCCTGGTGGGACAGGCAAGACATTTGTCATTTCGTTGATTCTGGCAACGATTCGATCAAGATCTCAAATTGCGTTGGCTGTTGCATCATCTGGCATTGCTGCCACGTTGTTGGAAGGCGGTCGAACTGCACATTCCGCTTTGAAGCTGCCCATGAATCTTCTCACGGTTGACAAGCCAACATGCACAATAAGCAAGAATTCGGCGACAGCGAAATTGATGCGAGAATGCAAAATCATCATTTGGGATGAATGCACGATGGCGCATAAGCGAGCTTTGGAGGCAGTTGACCGAACGATGAAAGATTTACGCGGTGATTCGAAACTATTTGGTGGGTCTTTGATATTGCTGTCCGGAGATTTTCGTCAAACGCTTCCCGTCATCCCGAAATCTACGGCTGCCTATGAAGTTAATGCATGCAATTCCTGTTGATGTTTCGACTGGATCAATATCGTTTCCGGCAAATTTTTGCGTGTTCACATCGTCAAAGGAGGAACTCATTAACAAAGTGTTCCCCGACATTGCGCAAAATTATAAAAATATCGACTGGATTAGTGAACGGGCAATACTAGCAGCGAAGAACAAGGACGTAGATAATTTGAATTACATTATTCAAAATCAAATCGATGGAGAACTGCATTCATACAGATCCGTTGACAGCGTGACCGACGAGGATGAAGCGACGAACTATCCGACAGAATTTTTGAACTCGCTAGATGTGCCAGGAACTCCACCGCATAATTTGCAACTGAAGGTGGGATCAATTATTATAATGCTGCGGAATCTAAATCATCCGAAATTGTGCAACGGTACGCGGTTGTCCGTCAAGAAACTGATGAATAACGTGATTCAGGCGACGATCATCAAGGGAACATTTAAAGGAGAGGTAGTCCTTATACCATGAATTCCGATTATTCCAACTGATCTACCATTCCAATTCAAGAGGATTCAGTTCCCCGTCCGATTGGCATTTGTGATGACAATCAACAAATCGCAAGGCCAATCGTTAGAAGTCTGCGGGATAAATCTAGAATTTCCCTGTTTTTCGCACGGCCAGCTGTACGTTGCATGTTCGCGTGTTGGTAAGCCGTCTTCATTGTTTGTTTTTGCGCCGGAAAATAAAACAAAAAACATAGTATATCATATTGCTCTATACTAAATAAAGAAATGCAGTGTTTGACTATTACCCTGGGGTTATATAATGGCGTCGAATTAGGGCGAGACAAAGTTCGCCGGGTCCGCTAGTTTTATATATTTACGTATGCATACCAGATCTGAAATAAAAGTAATATATTATTTATTTTATTAGGGCAATTGCTTACCTTATTTTGTTTATATATCTGAAACTGGAATGAATTAACTTATGTAATAATAGATGTTTTGCTTACCTTGCATACTTATTATAAGGAATTTCACAACTGCGTCAAGCGAATTTCTTAATACAACTGAAGCAAGTAACAAAGAAAACGAAAAACAAAAGCCCGTGTTTTTTCATTCTCTTTTCTTACTTGTTTGTGCGTTTCTTTCCTTTTTTATTCTCTTATTTTCGTTTCAAATGTTGGTTTCCGAAATAATGCATCTTTTTACGTTCTAAGAGAAGCGAAGATCGCAGTGATATGAAAGAAAAATAGAACAGCAAACAACAACAAACGTTGGTTTCCGATAGAATACATAATTATGCGTTCTAAGAGAAGCGACGATTGCACTTATATGAAAGAGAGAGAGAATAAAAAACAACAATAAATGCTGGTTTCCGATAGAATGTATATTTATGCGTTTTAAGAGAAGCTACGATTGACGGACCCGAAGCTATAAAAAAAAAGCCGACTGTTCGGGAAGCGCTCGGGTAATTTACTTCCAAAATAACGTATATTTATGCGTTCTTAGAGAAGCGACAGTTGCACATAATATTTATTTTATAACTCATTTCTTCGCTTCTAATATACCAACAAAAGAACACTTGTTATTGCATACATCTAATATGCATTATATCATAGTTCTAGCCATTTTTGAACTAGAATTGGCGGCATATAGAACCGTTGCAGAGGTGTTCTGTTGAACAACCCGTTCTACAAGGTCCGACTGGGAGATTAAAAAAGTCCTGTTTACTTTGGAACTCACCTTGTATGTTAATGATTTGCCTAGTGCCTTGTCCGGTTGTAAAGTACACTAGTAGGCAGACGATGTTCAGGTTTATGTCAGTAGTCCGGTTAATCAATTAAATGTTTGTGTAGGTAAAAGTAATGATGTTCCATATCTTATTGACAACTGGGTGATGGATAACGGCTTAAGCATAAATCCTTCAAAATCGAAATGCATAGTAATTAGTAGTATATAAACCGGGTTTTCGGTCCGACAGACGGACAGACAGACAGACGGACATGGCTCGGCTGGTGATGCTGATCAAGAATATATACACTTTATGGGGTCGGAGATGCCTCCTTCACTGCGTTGCAAATATCATGGCAAAATAATAATAACCTCTGCAAGGGTATAAAAATGCAATTAATTAGGGTAAGCTGTCAATTTTAACAGGATTTTAGTAATAAAAATGCAATTTATTAGGGTTAGCTCTGAAAGGATAAGTGGAGGGATCGAGGATCCACTTGATAAGGGTGCATGCAAATTGATCCTGCACGATCTTGTCCCGTCGAAGGACACAAAAACTCCCCCAATTTAATGGGTTACACCGCCACATGAAAAGGTGCGCGTGCGAGGGAGCGAACCCGCACGATCATGTTCCAACGGAGCGCACAAGCAATCCCACACTCAGCCGTCCCCCACTTGAAAAGGTCGCGTACAAGCGATCCCACACTCACCCGTCTCCCACTTGAAAAGGCCGCGCTAAAGCTATCCCACACTGACCCACCGGATAATTGGTGTGATTGAGGAGACACTTGAGAAGGGTGGATGCAAATTGATCCTCCAGGATCGTGTCCCACCGCAGGACACTCAACCTCCCCCAATTAAATAGGTTATGCCGCTACATGAAATGGTGCGCGTGCGATGGAGCGATCGCACACTCACCCGCCCCTCACTTAAAAAGGTCACACACAAGTGCGAACAAGGCTCACCATCCCGTAAGTGAGTGCTGCGGGAAAAAAACGAGTGCTGTGGGAATAAACGAACAAGTGTCAACGTAAACACTCTCCCACACACGCACACCACCAGTTCCATCCGACCGGTACGATGCGATCTCAAACAAGTCTCCTTCCAGATTATTAAAAAGTACGTTATAAAATCTGATCCTGAGAGAAGAAACTAGGAAGGCGAAAGGAAAGGAAATGGGACGGGGGTCAAAAGAACAGTAATACGATCGGGGGTCACACTCCCTCAAGTAAGTGCGGGGGTCACACTCCTTAAGTAAGTAAGTAAGTAAAAAAATGCTATATTCCAGCATCCAAAAGAATCCATAAAAAAAAAAAAAAACTGGAAAACAAATCCCATTCCTGCCATTTCCATTAAAATAATGCATACATTTTATTTTTGAGTATAATATAATTTGATTTTTCAAGTACAAAGATCAGAACCGGTGTTCCAGGTTTACATACATTTTTATAATTTTAAGTGATTTTTGTGAGAGCACTGCAAAGAAATGGCAGGCACATGTATCAACACCATTGGTGACATCATTATGCGCCCAATAAAAACTTGTGAAATGTTGACATTGTTCATTCAAACAGCCTGCGGTGTATCAGCCATCCTCTTATTAAAATATTTTAATGAATCCTCCAGATATTCCATGTGTTCAGAAAAAATTTGATCTTTATACATTTTCATGAATTTTTTTATTCTGATTATAAGGTGTTTGTTTTCAGATGAGCGACATCATTTTAGTTGATTTCGTGGATGTCTACTTTCGACAAATTTTAAAATTTGAATGAGGAAATCGTTCTCAAATTCAAGTCGGTCATGAATGAGAAGGCAATATACCATTGTATTCACCTCACTTGCTGCAGTTAGCTCAGTGGAAATTTTAACGTCAATCGGTCCTGATTTTATTGTCTCATTTTGATGAGACAGATCTATAACCACCAACGGTGCCTTCGCAATGAATTCCTTTGGAGAAAGAAGAGCTCGTGCTTCCCGATTGTAGTAGTTCTCTTGGAATCTTGCATACATATCATACAAGACAGCAAAACGGTTTTCATGATATTTAATATTCAAATCCTCATGGGGATAGACTTCTGAATTTTAATATACTTTTGCATTTCTCAAGTTGTTTGTAATTAATTGTCAATTTAATGTAAAGGCTAGGACAGCGAAGCGTGGTCGTTCCCTGTTTGCCGAAAGCTTGACATTCCGGATATGATGTGTTCCCTGTACCAATGTCGGGTTTATATAACAATCCCAACTCCTGAATGCTAGTGGAAGGGTAGCTTCACTTTTATTTACATTAAACAATTTAATTTTAGTAGCATCACTTGGAACGATGTGGGGGATCTTCCAATTTATGCCATGTATGGCAAGTTTATGAGTTTTACCGTCATATCCCAGTCCAGCTCTAGCTGCGACACCCACGCCTCCAGCTCCTCCTCCACCAGCACTCGCAGCTCCTCCTCGACCTGCTCTTGCCGCACATCCGGAGCCTGCCCCTGCGACGGGGCCTGCGCTGCCCTTCTCTCGGCCGCTGCAGATGCCTCCTGAAACGCTGCCGCCTCTGCCTCTTCCGCCGCCTTCGCTGCCGCCTCTGCTGCTGCCGCCTCTGCTGCTGCCGCCTCTGCTGCTGCCGCTCTCCCACCTACCCCGACGGCGTCGGGGTCCGGGATCTCGGCCAGTCGCCACCCCGACGCATCGCCCGGGACGATGACCCTCACCTTCCAGGAGATCTTGTACACGATGGACTGCACTCAGAAGCCATCCTTATACTTCCTATCCTGGGTTGCCTCCACCGTGTACCCCTCGTCATCCTCCTCCTCTTCGGCCTGGTCCTCGTCGTCGCTGTTGTCCACCACTTCCTCCTCCCCCGGCTTCTGGTTAGCCGAAGGCCGTGGTGGCGTCGGCGGCCTGGCCTGCCGCCTATATTGCGGCACCTCCGGTGTGACGCCTGTCGGCTCCCTGGGCTCCTCGCCCTCGTGCTCCTCGGGCTCCCGCCCTTGCGCTCCCTGGGCATCTCGCCCTCGCGCTCCCTGGGCTTCTCGCCCTTGCGCTCCCTGGGCTTTTCGCCTCGCCGCGACCTATTGGGCTTCTCGCCCCTCCTGCTGGGCCTCTCGCCCCTCTTACTGGGCCTCTCGCCCCTCCTACCGCCGGTCTCTCCGCCCCTGGCAGGCTTCCCGCCTGTTGACTTGGGCTCCTCGCCCCTTACCGGCTCCTCGCCGCATTTGGCCTTCCCCTTTCCTTCGGTGCTGCTCATGTTTCTGCGTTTCTGCGGTCTGCACTGCTGGTTTCTTACTGAGCTGGGCTGCTCACTCTCGGCGGCCCTGAGCGCTGTTTTGCCGTGCCTCTAACTAACGGATCCTCGCCGAAGCCTTTCAAATTTATCCGTTCCTCATTCTCTCCTGCCTCAGTGTTGTGCATTTTCTCTTGTATCCGATATTGCCGGCTATGCGTCTTCAGCTACCAATTTAAATTCTAACTTATTATTTTAGTTTTAATTGTAGTCATTTTATTTTATTTTCCTTTAAATTATTATTATTATTTTTTTTTTTTTTTTAATAGTTCTTCATATTAACTATTATATATATATATATATATATATTATTTTTGTTTACTTTGTAGTTTTTCCTATTATCTTTTCATTTTATCACGGTTTGACGTTCCCGTGTCGTCGTTTACCCTCCCCTGTCCCGCCTGTTGATCCCTATCACTTGGATCCTCCACATTTGGCTGTTCTTTTGCGTCCGCTTCCGGCTTCAGGGTACTAATGTGGGCTCGCCGCTCATGTCCAGTCTTAATGTCCTTCAATTTGACAATTACTGGCGATACGAAATCCATGATTCGGAATGGTCCTCCGAACCTTGGCGCTAGCTTAGCAGCAAATCCTTCCACTGCGTTTGACAAGTGGTGTTCCTTGGCCCACACCACTTGTCCAACTACTGGTGCCCAGTGTCTTCTCCGCAAATTGTAGTATCTGGCTTGGTCCTGAGCCGCCATTTCCAGATTTGTTCGCACGATCTTGAAGACTTCTCTCAAGTCCTTCGCGAGCTCCATTGGATCCTGCTGCGGTCTTCCAGTTCCCATTGTAGCCTCATCATACACGGCCTTCGGGAGTCTGGGTTCTCTTCCCTGGGTAAGGAATGCTAGGGAATATACGGTGGATTCCTGCGTACTTGAATTTACTGCCAGTGTTATCTCTGGCAGCAAGTCATCCCATTTCCTCTGATTTCCTTCCGCATACTAGGCAATCATCATCTTCACTGTTCTATTGGCTCTCTCCGTTGGATTTTCCTAGGGCGTATACGGGGCCGTGAACTGGTGACGTACTCCCATGTCCTCCAGGAAATTTTTAAACGCTCTGCTTGTGAATTGTGTCCCATTGTCTGTAATGAGGACTTTAGATACCCCGAATCGCGCTAGGATTCTCTCCCTGAACGCTTTCTTTAGGGTATCCGTCGTGGCCTTCCGCAATGGCACCATCTCAGTCCACTTTGAAAACCTATCAATGAACACAAGCAGCATCGTGTTTCCGTGTATCGATCTCGGGAGTAGTCCCACAAAATCCGCACAAACTGTGGACCATGGCTTCTCCGGGATTTGTGTTAGCATTTTTCCCGCTGCTTGTAGTTGGCTGGCCTTGAAACGCTGACACGTCTCGCACTTACGCACGTATAATCGTACGTCTCCCTGCATCCCTGGCCAGAAGTATCTTGACGCAATCTTCGCGATGGTTTCCCGGCTTCCTGTGTGTCCTGCTGTCGGTGCACCATGATTCTCCTTCAAGATCCTTTCCTTGAGCCCGGACGGCACGCATAGTTTCCATGCTGCCACGTCTTCATGTCCAGCTCTGTGAGGGATGTTTCGGTACAAACCTCCCGCTTCCCATATATAATCCGGGAACTTTTGTGGATGAGCCTTCATTTCCTTCAGCTTTTCCTGGGTCCATGCACAGGTTTTATACTCCTCCAAGCTGAAGTGCTCGCCGCTGCCAATCATGAGGCAGGCATCCGGTTCCACCGTATTTCGTTTCCCACGCCGATATATGATGTCGAACTCATATTGCTGCAACTCCAATGCCCATCTCGCAATCCGCCCAGTCGGGCTCTTGATAGAGTTGAGCCATTTCAACGCCATATGATCCGTAACTACTTGGAAATGATATCCTTCCAAGTATGGTCTAAACTGCTGAATTGCCCACACGATGGCCAGGCACTCCTTTTCTGTCGCCGAACAATTTGGACCTGCCCCGTTTAATGTTCGACTAGCATATGATATAACCTTCTCCTGGTTATCCTGGTGTTGGGTTAGGACCGCTCCTATCCCCACATTACTGGCATCCTTTTAAAGCACAAATTTCTTGTCAAAATCCGGACAAGTCATTACCGGTGCTGCGATCAGTCTCTCCTTTATGTCCTCGAATGCCTTTGCTGTTTTTCCTCCCAATGCCATTTGACGCCCCTTTTTAACAATCCTGTCAGCGGGTTGATTTTAGTTGCAAAGTCCGGAACAAAACGCCGGTACCACGATGCAACTCCTATAAACCTGCGCAAACCTTTGGCTTCCGCTGGCGGTGCTAGTTCTCCTATGGCTGCCACCTTATCAGGATCCGTACGGATCCCTTGATCCGTCACGAGATGCCCGAGGTATTTCAGCTCCTTTTTGAAGAACTCGCACTTTTCGACGTTGATCTTCAAATTTGCTTTTCTCAGCCGTCGGAACACCTCTTGAAGGTTTCTCTTGTGTTCTTCCAGCGTACGTCCGATGATGATGATGTCGTCCAAATATGCAAAGGCATGTGGTTCCATATCCGGCCCGATAACGCTGTCCAGTGCTCGCTGAAACGTTGCCGGTGCTGAATGCAAACCGAAAGGCATAACTTTCCACTGATACAGACCCCGTCCCGGGACTGTAAACACCGTTAATGGTTTGCTTGACTCCTCCATAGGTATCTGCCAGTATCCATTTTTTAAGTCCAAACTACTAATGTATTTGGCTTGTTTTAACTGATCCAGGATGTGGTGAATCCTCGGCAAGGGGTATGCGTCTGGGATAGGTTTGGAATTCAACTGCCTGAAATCCACGCATAACCTCATTTTGCCCGTCTTCTTCTGCACCATGATGATTGGGGCGCTATGACGGCTACTGGAAGGCTCTATACAGCCTTGTTTGAGTAGGTCATCAATCTCATTGTCAATGGTGGCTCTCATTGCTGGATTTCTAGGGAAATATCTTTGTTTCAGGGGTCGAGAATCCTTCATCACTATCTTCAGCTCAGCAATGTTGGATACCCCTTTGATTTCCTCGAACATTTATAATTCTCTTCTTAGAAATGTGTCCATGCACTGGTCAGTTAATGGCGTTTCCGCTGTTATTTTTAACCGTTCCTCTGGGGCTTTGTTAATGTCCTGTTCCTTGTTCCTGCTCTGCGATTCCTGACAACTTCTCTTGTTTTGCGTGGGCCTATTCGCCCTAAACTGAATCGTTTGTCCTGCGCAACTTAATTCTGCCTCGAGATCCAGCAATATGTTGTAACCCAGGACTAGGTCATCGATGATCCCTGGCATTACGAACAGTAATGTTGCGATCTGCCGACTTCCAAACTCGAGTGTCACCCTGAGCTGCTGGTTTATTTCGCCCGCTCGCCCATCCGCGAATCTCACGGGTCTCCATGTAGGCGTCAGTTTTCCCCCAGCACCCAAGCTCGCTGCTAACGTTTCACTGACAAAACTGCTGGTGGCTCCTGTATCGATCACTGCCTTATAGGATTTACCTCCTATTATAACAGTGGCCGACAAATATGAGCTCTCATCCCGAAATCCCTTTTGATTTATTGGGGAGCCGAGTTTGACGACTCCTGTCGTGCTCCGGGTGGCGAGAGTCGGGGTCCGTTTCCCATAGCCCCGCAACAGTTCGTTGTTTTGCGTCCGACCATACCACACCTCCAGCAGAAAATTACGGTGCGCTGACGACACTCTCGTCTCCAGTGTCCCGCTTGTCCGCATTGGAGGGATCCGGTATCGTTTGTGGCGGCCCATTGTTTGTCTGTCTCCACTGTTGTGCCTCCTGCGGCCGGGTGAAAGGATTTGTGTGCCGAGGCTGTGGCCTTGTAGTCCTCGGAGGGTCGTTGCGATGCTTCAATGGGGACTGAAGTCGGGCGTGGACCGAACTGGCCCGTAATCGCTCCCTATCGCGGTCTAACTCCTCTAGCTCATCCGCTAAACCCATTAATCCCTGCAAAGTGGAGAATTGGGATGGCCTGGCGAACGCTCGGAGATCTGGAACGCTGTTCTCATATATCCTTTCCAGTTGCGCCTCTGTTGACATTTTCAACGGCCTCATCAGAAACTGCATCTCCACCATAAATTCCATAAAGGGTTCTCCCAGTCGCTGCTTGCGCTGTATCACCTCCTCCAGAAGGTGATTGAAGTAGCTCCGTGGTAGAAAAGATCCCTGGAAACTGGTCGTGAACGCTGCCCATGTTGTCCAGTGCTGGTTGTTTTCCACGTACCATTTCAAGGCTATTCCCTGGAGCAATTCCGGCATCGCCCTAGGAAGCAGGTCTAACTCGAGACCGTACGTCTCCGCTGACCACTCCACCTGCTCCAAAAACTCTAGTGGTTTCGCTGCCCCATCAAAACGAAAACTCCATTCCCTTACCCTAGACGCTATTCTTGAATAGTCAGGTGCTTGTGGCCTGGCTATCATATCCTGCTGTATCCTGGTCGCGGTTGGAATTGGGGTGAATTCCCGGAATTGTTTTTGGCTATACGCTGGGATATCTATCTGTACCTGTTCCTTAAAACTGGTATTTAGAACGTCTTCCTGTGAAATCATCACCTGAGGCTTAGAAGCAGCGGGTCTTTCCTGTTGCCCACTGCTCGTAGACGCCTTAACTGGTGACGCTCCAGCGTGACACTGGGACTGGATATTACAGTGTACACGGAGAAAACAAAATTCCCTTATTCTTAAATATATCTATAACTCAGATAATTCTTATAGGCACAGCGACCCTAGCTCGGGCGCCAGTTATAACGATCGGGGCGGGACAGCTCAGTCTCGTCCAGGATTCGCTGCAACAAATTTATATTTGTAGGGCGCGATGCCAAAATAAGAACTCCGGGGCTTAGATTTAAGTAATATAATATATATTTTAACTGGGACTTTCACCTCTTTTCCACCACACCTGTCTTAAGCGGGGCACAAGACGCCCTATCTCTAACAATTAGGGCACGCCCGACTCGCCGGCCAACTACGTCTGGGTGATCACGCCGCGCTTACGCTCCGCTTGATACTCCGGATACTCTCGCTAAGCTTCGCTCCGCTAGATACTCTGATGCTGCACGCTCCAGATGCTCCCGCTAAGCTGACGCGCTGGCAACCTCACCGTCCGCCTGGGCACTTACAAAGTACGAGGTGGAAGGAAGTGGTAAAGACTGGACTCGCTTGGTCAAAGGAGATCCCTCCCAAAGGCTGCTAACTGACCTGTTCTGCGGTCCCCTGAATTGCTCGTTGGCTCGTTTCCCAAGGAGTCACTTTCACTAGCACTAGCACTACCACTGGTCACTGGTCACTCGCAAATCCACTGCGATATCAACTCCACAACTAACTCCCCGCCTCAAGTCCTGCCTCGCGCTTTTATACCCCCCTGCAGCGCTGCTGCTGCCGATTCAGCAGCCCACTCTCCCGCCAGAACTCCTCGCTCAGCAGATCCTCGGCAGCACTGCTGCCGACAATTCAGCAGCCCGCTCTCCCGCCAAAACTCATTGCTCATCGCATCCGTGTCCCGCTATGCGCTGACTACCCGCTCTGCCGCAAGCTTTCTCTCCCTTTCTACGCTCCCACTCAATCTCTTCTCCTACTTTCTCTTCTACCGATCCTGCGTTCTCTTGCGCTTTTTGTAAGGGATCGCAGATTCCTTACAAGTTCAAACTCCTTAAGCTTATTAATAATATATTTTGTAATATCTTCGAGCTCATATGAACCCACAGGTATTTCTATGACTTTATTTCCAGTATGTAAGAGATTATTCATGTTGTCAACATTCGGTATAGAATTGAATGTATTAAAGTCAATCAAAGCACACTCATAATTATGTTTTAGCTCTAATTGTGGGAAAAAGTTAATGCAATTGTTAATGATGTATTCATTATGAAACTTGAGAGTAGACTGTCTTTTTTGTCATTCATCTTATTATTCTTATATAAATATTTAATCGAGTACAATGAATTGATCAAATCCCTTTCTATATCGTCCAGTTTTAATTTCATCATCCTTAGAGATTATTAAATATCCAAATTTATTTTCCCAACACTTTTGTGAAATATTCATAAATGTATTATAATCCATGTCACTATTTACGTGATCTCGATATATGTGGCGCATATTTAAATCGTCGTGTTTAAACATAATAATAAAATTCGCATTATCACGTAAAAAATGTTTTGGAATATGCGAATACGTTTGTGACAAATCAAATTAATCTATATTTTTATGACGTCCCATACAGAAATATATTCTTATATTCTCGCGATATCATCAAATATGAAAACGGATTGATTTTTAGCTTCCTGTTGGTAGTAAGTCCAAATACTGTATCATTTGCTTTGAGAATGTGTAAATTGATCCCATTTGACCTTTTAATTAGGCTATACATAAGTTTTTTCCAAATTTTATATAATTTATATTTTTCGGTAATTGATTTTTAAGCTCTTTGTTAATTTTTTACTATAATTTATATTCCTTCAAATTTTGAGACCATTTGGACTTTCAATTAAACTTAACATCACATCAATAATACATT
Source organism: Drosophila rufa (assembly GCA_018153105.1). NCBI lineage: Eukaryota > Metazoa > Arthropoda > Insecta > Diptera > Drosophilidae > Drosophila > Drosophila rufa. The sequence goes on from JAECXS010000135.1 coordinate 1,579,938, forward strand.
CAGTCATAAACCAAATGCGAGGAAGGGTGCTGGTCTAGTAAATAATATAATAAACGGTCTACCATTTGAGGATCATTTACCTGGTTACAATTATTGTGGACCAGGTACAAAGCTAGAGAAACGATCGTGGGATTAATGATCTAGATGAGGCGTGCAGATTACATGACATTGCCTATTCAAATAGTAAGGACTTAGCTGAACGACATAAAGCAGATTCGATTTTAATTCAATCCGCTTGGAACCGTGTCAGATCGGCGAATGCTAGCATTGGTGAGAAAGCAGCTGCATTCTTAATGACAAATATAATAAAGCTAAAGAAAAAGTTTGGGATGGAAATAAAGCAACAGAAAAAGAAAGTAGTAAAAAAATTTCTTGCTTCAATAATCAAACAGGCTACCAGCGAATTAAAAAAGCACAAGCCGCTTGACATAATGAATGCAGTTAAAGTTGCACGCAAAACAGTAAATAAATCAATGGGATGTAGGAAAGATGTAATTCCACGGGTTATAACCTTCCCCAAAATTTTAGGTTTCTTACCACTGGTCCCTATTTTAACTGCCCCTTAGTGCTGTCGGCAGTTTAGCGTCCGGAAGTGCAGCAATAGTTAAGACTATCAACGCAAAGAACACAAAGGAACAACTTCAGGAAAACCAGAGACACAATAGAAAAATGGAATCGGTAGCGTTAGGAGAGGGATTGTATCTACAACCATATAAAAAAGGTTATGGTATATAATTTTCAAAAAATAATACTAAATAAAAACGCAATCAAAAAAATTAATAAGTATGCTGCCCAAACGAGCGCTATCTAATATTGATATATTGAAGTTTGCGATTAAAAATAGTCCACATTTTCCCTATTGAGGGATATTGAGGAGGATCCGCTAATGAGTGCTCTGAACTCATGCAGAGTGAAGAGAACATTAGCGTTAAAGGACCTTCCCTCAAATATAGATTTCGACATTTTGTCGGCCAAGAGGGTACAGGGGCAATATGGTTCCTGCCAGACAGGTATACAAATACAAACGATTCTTTTAAATTATTTTCAGAAAACAAATATTTTCTCATCAAAAGGGATGATGGTAACATAGATTTTGGTAGTAGAGTGTCAAATTAAAAATATAATAAATAAAAAAAATGATTAAAAAATACAAAATATAAATTTTTTGATGGGAGATGGGATTAGTTTTTTAGCACTTGTTTTCAGCTTTAAAAAAAAAAATAATAAGAAAATAAATATAAATAAAAAATAATAAATTATTTTTAATTAGAAACGGGAAATGGGGATAATTTTTTTCAGCAATTGTTTTCAGCTTTAAAAATAATAAATAAATAAAATAATAATAATAATAAAAATAAAAATAAATAAATAAAATTACTTTTTAATCGAAAATGGGAAATGGAAAAAAAAAAATGGATAAATGTAAAATATGAAATATGTTAATTTTCTATCAGCTAGCTGTTTAACTGAACAGGGTATTCTAACAAGTCTGATTATCAGGTCTGATTAACAGGTCTGATTAACAGGTCTGATTATCTGATCACCTAATCAGATCAGATCTATTTAACTGAAGAGGCTATTCTAACAGGTCTGATTAATAGGTCTGATTATCTCATCATCAAGTCTGATTAACTGATCAGGTCTGATCTGATTAGCTATATATGATTGTGAATGAAGAATTATTTCACAGTGCATTCTTAACCTCAAGGGTGTAATAACCACTTCAATTTTTTCAATTTGAATTATTTCATCACAATGAATCAAAATATTTTAACACAATTAAACAAAGCTCGAAATGCACTAAAAACAAAATTTCATGAATTAAAATTATTGGTTTGGAAGAAAGATTTAAGCCTATAACACAGCCCTTAAATGAACTTTTAAATAATAACAAAAAAATTAAAACTGAATTAGACAATGATGATATCACACCAAATAAGAAAAAGAGGAAACTTTTTTACAGTGCGAGTAATCAAAACTCAAACCGTAAATATGATGATAAGAAGCTGATAGATTGGGGTTTGAAAAGAGATGACATCAATGATGATGACGATGATGATGGTGATGACGATAATGACCAATTCTATTCACAACCAGCTATAGATGACTCATCATTAATACTGTCGGATCACATCGAATGTAATACGGAGTCATCCCTCATCTCCCACATTAACAACTCAAGTGACTCCTCACGTATCATCTATGATACCGAGTCAATCCTCACCCCATACACCCCATACAATAATATCAAATCAATCACGAGGGCACGCCCTAGACAAGACTTACGGTTCATTTAAAAATGATAATGCTCAACTAATGATGGGAAATAATCAAATAAATGTTAAAAATAATAAAATAAAATTTGAAAATGGACAAAACTGGCGTCTCACTAGTGGTTTACATTCCTTAATTTTCCACCATCTACCAAAAAATTACAATACAAATGATTTTGAAATTTACAAAGAAATTTTACAAAAAACAAATGTGTTCCGAAGAAATTTTCATCCAAATGGACAGGTGAAGGGAACAAGGGCAGTTAAATATACTAAAATTATAAAACCACTTTTAACGACTAGGTCACCCGTCGCCAAGTCCACTCCCAATCGTATCAAAGAAATTGTAAGTGGAAAAGGATTCATGACATTGGAAACGAATAAAAATTATATTTATTGGAACGATCCAAACGAGTTGGTGGAACGTCTTCAACTCTTAATAGCTTCACAATCTGCTGGAAATTTAAATCACTCAAATGAATTGATCTCAATAATTGAGGAATTGACAGAGGCTCAAATTATACGCTAATTTTGTATATATATTAATGGAACAATATTCAAATGAGTTATATTCACCATGTCCGTTGACAAGTTTGAACATTATATAAGCGATAAGGAGAACTCTAATCATTCAAAACGATATGACAAAACTATCCCAGGACTCTTCATTGATGCAGATAAAATATGCGGAACAAATAATAAGAAAAAAGGAGCAGGAATATCAATTTAGTCCAGAACTTAACAGCTTGCTCAATAATAAAGAGATAAAAATGAGTTCCAAAATTTTAAGCTTACATCCATTTATTGATCAGGATAAGATTATCAGGGTAGGCGGTAGATTGCAGAATTCCAATGCCAGATTTGAAGTGAAAAAGTGGAAATTTGAAAATCCAATTGTGCTCGACAAAGGGCACACTTCTGCATTAATTATAGAAAATACTCACAATGAAACCTTACATGGCGGAATAAATTTAATGAGAACTTACATACAAAGAAAATATTGGATATTTGGATTAAGAAATTTAAAGAAAAAATGAAATGTACAATAACAAAGTACACAGGATTATAAAAATGGCTCCAATCAACGTAAACAGTGACAATGAGAAGCATATCCTGGAAACTGCCTACAATAATATTAAAATGTTTATGGGGAGCAAGCTGAAGATTGGAGACTATGTTCGAATTTCGAAATACAAGGCTTTATTCGACAAATCTTATCCACCTTCCCGGAATGTTAAGATTTTAAAAATAGCCACAGTTTAAAATACGTATCCAACCACTTATTTAATATAAGATTTAAATGGAAATCCAGGTAAAGGTGGTTTCTATAAAGAAGAATTAAAAAAATCAGGTTTTCCGAATACTTATCTAGTTGAAAAAGTGTTGAAAAGGAAAGGGAAAAAGGCTCTTGTACGGTGGTTGGGCTTTCCCAAATCTGATGGCAGCTGGTCTGAAATTTTGTAATAAAATAAGTACAACATCAAACATTTAATTATAATATTTAAAATATTTGTAACAACTTTATTCTTAAATTAATTTTATATACAATAGTTTTAATTTATTTAATCAGTTTACAATTATACATTTTTTAAATAAACAAAATACACTATAAGCTTAAAATTATCGTTTTATTTTGTTATGAATCTCATCTACTACCATGTAATATGTTTTATAATGTCCTATTGCCAGAGTTGAGACTCCGTCTTCACAAATTTTTCTTTTGTCATCTTTGTTGTCTAATATAATCTTTGTTATTTTTAATGTACTAATTTCATGCCCTCTAGACCTAAACATGTATATACTATCACTTTCTTGCTCTCCTGTAAACAAACAATTTGTATAGCTATTAAACGCAATATTTTCTAAACAACTTCGCTTAACCCCCTTATTTTTCTTGACACATTTTTCGGAGCTACTATCTGAATTTTGTGATGTGTAGGCGTACATTTTTGAACGCAGGCCAACAAATTCTAGCATACTGTTCCCATGTAGTTCGTCTTTCATATAGCCCAGCCGCTTCTTATTACACTTGGGAAGATTGTAAAGCCTAGCCAATTCATCTGGTTACTCAGATGTGTAAAATTTTGAATCAACATAAGTTATTTTATTTTTTTTTTTTTCATTAATTTTGTGATTTATTACTGTGTTAAATTACACAGTGTATATTGTATACTGTTACTGTATATAGTAACTTTTACAATAGTGTAGGCCGGTGTTCAATGGATTTTAAAATATTTTGTAGTAGTAGAAAAGTGTTATGGGTTACGAATTTGTGGAGTGTTTTAGGTCATGTGGAGGTTTTTTTTTTAAAGTTCTGCGTGTTAGATCGATGGGATGGGTTCTTTTGAGTCTTTTTCTGGTTCTATGTTCCGTGAGTCTTCTGGCGAGTATATTCGGATGGTTTGTCAGTTTCTTGAAGTATGTTTCCGCTTGAGAGTTGATAACGTCCCCAAAAAGAGGGACTTTGAAGTCCCTGGCCAGGTCAATGTTCCGTATGTACCACTCAGCTCCTGATAGTCTGTGTAGTGTCTTGCTTTGGAATAGTCTGATTTTGTTTAAGTTGCTTTTGACAGCAATACCGTAATACTTGTATGGCGTATCTCCATGTGGGGGCAAGTATGGTTTTGTAAATTTTGATTTTGTTTGTTAGGTTAAGGTGATTGTTTGGTTTTAACAGCCAAGAAAGCTTCTTAGCCTTGGCTTCGAGTGAGTTTTTGACATTTGTAGTGTGCTTTGCTAGTGTTAATCTTCTGTCGAGGGTCACACCCAGGTATTTGTGTTCCCTTTTCTGTTCCAGTAGCTCTCCGTGTAAGAATAATCCTGGGCAATTGTTGTGTGTCACTACTGCACACTTTGAGGGGTTTACAGAGATGTTCCACCGGCAGGCCCAGTTTTCAAATTTCTTGAGGTATAACTGAAGCCTGTCAGTGGCTGTGTATATGCAAGATGATCTGCACGCTGCCGCTGTCTCATCCGCAAAAGTGGCCAGCATCATGTTACGGGAGTGTACTGGAGGCTTTGGCATGTCATGAGTGTACAGGCTGTACAGTGTAGGTCCAAGAACGCTACCCTGTGGTACACCTGCACTGCTCCGCCTATCAGTGGACATTATTCCTTCTTGGATCACACGAAACGTCCTGTCAGACAGAAATGATTTGAGCGTTTCAAACAGCTGTGGGTTGAGCAGGGTTTTGAGTTTGGCAAGAAGGCCGTCGTGCCACACCCTGTCGAACGCCTGCTGTATGTCCAAGTATGCAGCAACGACATACTGCTTTTTGAGGAAGCCATCCAGAATGAATTCAGTCATTATACAATTATACATTTTTTAAATAAACAAAATACACTATAAACTTAAAATTTTCGTTTTATTTTGTTATGGATCTCATCTACTACCATGTTATGCATAATTAATTCTCCCGTGTGAATGTCGAGCGCACTTTCATTGGTTTATAATTTCTCCCTAAGTGAATTTATTTTACTCACAACACCTCGAGTACCTTGTGAGTTTTCTAGCCTAATCATTTGACTACGCCAAACCCTTGACTGTGCATCTAGAGTGGACAAAGTACCCTCAATTTCATTTTGGATACTTTTATAATGTCCTATTGCCAGAGTTGAGACTCCGTCTTCACAAATTTTTCTTTTGTCATCTTAGTTGTCTAATATAATCTTTGTTGTTTTTAATGTACTAATTTCATGCCCTCTAGACCTAAACATACACTGCGCGTCATCAGATTAGCGCCCTCTGAGCATTCTCGGGTAATGTCCAATATTATCCAAACTATCAAGGCTAAAGCCATAAAACTTTTTTTGACGATACTTTTAATAATATTCTTCAAAATAAGATAAGGTACATAATGATAAGTATAAAAATTATATTTTATTTATTTGAAAAGAAAATGTATACCAAAAATATGAATTTAATTTTGCGTCATCAGATTAGCGCCCCCTGCTTAAATTTAATGAATTTTCACTTAATGCTTAACAACTAGTAGTGTTTTATGTTTTATCTTATTATTTACTTATTTTCTAATCAAATTAATAGTGGGTGGTCCCGCTCCCATTTTCCAGGACCTCACAGATCCTGCTGGGAAGTGACTCGTACAATTTCTCAATGTATTGTAATGATATTGAAGACCAAGCTTCTTTAATCCCGTCGATGAGCTCCAATTTTGTACTATACTGCTTTCCAGACTCGTATACTTTTCTCGAGAGCCATCCCCACACGTTCTCTATTATATTTAAGTCCGGAGAGTACGGCGGCCACTCCAGGACATCAACGTTTTGGCCCTGTATCCACGATTTTACAGATCGGGCAGTGTGGATTGGAGCGTTGTCGTGTTGAAAACGCCGTATAAGATTTCCTAAACAATTTTGGAAATGTGGGAAAGCCGTTTTTAAAAGATTATTATACGCCACGGCGTTCATTTTCGGGGTGAGAAATTGTAACTCATAGGTGCCATAATAGGAAATGGCTCCCCATACCATTACGCCACCTACCCGGCTATTTAAACGATCTAAAATATGCTCTTCTTTACGCATGTTATGGAAATATTAATTATAGCCGTCAGGGCCTTCTAAATTAAATTTTTTTTCATCGGAAAAGACTACAAAGCGCCACTCCTTCGACCATGTCACATGCGAGCGAGCAAAATTTAGGCGCATTTCCTTTCGTAACTTATTTAGTTGTGTTTTTTTTTTAGTTTTAGTCTTTTCAAGTGTTCTGCTTTTTTTATGACTCGTAATACAGTGGACTTGCTAGCTTCCACACCGCTTTTTTCTTTAATTTTGGTAGAAGAGTCGTGTGAATTAGACGCATGTCTAACTATAGACCGAATGTCTGCTTCGGAAAGAACTCTGTTGTTACCGCCTTTCATATTTTTACCATAGCCTTGTTTATTTTTAAGAAAACTGGCTATAGTTTTTCGATTTTTTCAGCAATTTTATGTAAAGATAAGCCACTTTCACTACAGGCTTCGATCTTGGATTTTTCTTCTAAAGATAGGACAGTTCCTTTACCCATTTTGATTCTCAGTTTATAAACAATTATTCAATTAATCAGCACAAAAAAATTTCACAACTGTACGCCAAAAATTACGCGAGATAACTAAATTTGAATTTACAGGCGCTAATCTGATGACGCAAAATCAGTGCAAGCTTTTGCAGCGAAAGTAAAACAAAATAAAGAAAAAATAGATAACGGAATCTTTCACCTAAAGGTATTTCTCTCAGAGAGCGACAATTTTAGCATTTTAAAAGCAACAACAAAAATTTTGAAGTTGCGTGCAATAGAAACAGAGATAGATGCAATAAAGTAAAACCAAAAGGGGGGCGCTAATCTGATGACGCGCAGTGTATATATACTATCACTTTCTTGCTCTCCTGTAAACAAACAATTTTTATAGCTATTAAACGCAATATTTTCTAAACAACTTCGCTTAACCGCCTTATTTTTCTTGACACATTTTTCGGAGCTACTATCTGAATTTTGTGATGTTTAGGCGTCCCTTTTTGAACGCAGGCCAACAAATTCTAGCATACTGTTCCCATGTAGTTCATCTTTCATATAGCCCAGCCGCTTCTTATTACACTTGGAAAAATTATAAAGCCTAGCCAATTCATCTGGTTACTCAGATGTATAAAATTTTGAATCAACATCAGTACGAATGTCATTATATAAATCAAGTGTTTTTATAGAGTATATAAATGAATCTGTATCCATATAATTTAATTTCTGTGCATCTTTGCATTTTGGCTTCATATAAGCCTAGTGAAAATCGTACATTTTCCATTTGGATAATTCCAATACTACAAAATCTATGTATACAGGTTTATTACAAACGTTATGCATTCGATTCATTTAGATTACATACAGATTTTCACTAAACTTTGATGCGCTGTGAAAATTTATTCTGGCTATTAACTCCCTCGCACATAATCTGGGGCGACCTCTTCGTGGACATATGGGTGGGGCTTCCCATTCTGTAACAAACTTTACGTCGACGTGTTTACTACCATCTTCAATACACTTGCCATAAATACTATTATTTAATAATTAAAAAAAAAAACTTTCAAAATTACTTTTTGCCCTAGTTCTGTATTCAGTGTTTATGTCAATATACTTTTTGAGCCAGGCTTTCATACATGCTCCAACCATAGAGATTGTTTATATCGACATAATAGAGATAATAATAATATCAATAATAATATCAAATCAATCACCATTGCTTGAGGAGAGTTGGGAAAATTTGAACATTAGTGAACTTTACCGAGGGCACGCCTTAAATGTTACAAATAATAAAATTGAATTTGATGATGGACAAAACTGGCGTCTCACTAGTGGTTTATATTCATTACTTTTTCACCATCTGCCAAAAAATTAGAATACAAATGTTCTGGAAATATAACAAGAAATTTTACAAAAAACAAATGTGTACTGAAGAAGTTTTCATCCAAATGGACAGGTGAAGGGAACAAGGGCAGTGAAATATACTAAAATTATAAAACCACTTTTAACGACTAAGTCACCCGGCGCCGAGTCCACTCTCAATCGTATCAAATAAATTGTAAGTAGGAAAGGATTAATGACAGTGCAATCGAATAAAAATTATATTTATTGGAACGATCCGACCGAGTTGGAGGAACGTCTTCAACTCTTAACAGCTTCACAATCTGCTGGAAATTTAAATCACTCAAATGAAATGATCTGAATAATTGAGGAATTGGCAGAGGCTCAAATTATACGCTAATTTAGTATATATTAATTTTTTCATTTCATTTCATTTATTAGAAACTAACAAATATCTGCTAGTATATAATGCTTAATCTAATAATATACAATTAAAAATTTACATTTATAACAAAATTATACATACAACGCATTAAGGATATGTCCAATAGTCAGACAATCAGAAGACAAAAGACGATACAATTCATTATAGTGTGTACAAAGAACACGAAACGGATGATGGCAGTCAAAGTTTGTCCTCCATATTTCCAAAAATATCGGCTGGAATTGTCGAGACGTTCTGACCGGAACACAAAACTGTATTCGGCCTAGCAGTGCCGCAGAATCAATCTGTCCCTGTATCAGTTTGCCCACGCAGAGCAAACAAGAGAAACTGCTTCTGCACTGACTCTAGTAGAGCTTGATGAACCTGATATTGGGGAGACCATACACATGAACAATACTCAAGTATGGGTCGAACTAGAGAGGAAAAAAGATGCTTGGTTATGTAGGGATCAACAAATTTCTTTGACCAACGCTTAACAAAAGCAAGTACACCCCTAGCTTTGTTTGTTATGGTAATGTGCTCAGCAAAGTTTAGGTCGTGGCAAAATAATACTCCAAGATCGTTAACCTTATAAATACGTTCCAACCTGCTTGTTCCCAACGAGTAATTTGTAAGGAAAGGGTTTTTACGATAGAATGACATGAAATTACATTTAGAATGGTTGAGGAACAACATGTTATCGTTGCACCATGTGTTCAGGCTATTTAAGTCCTCTTGAAGCCGTAAGTGCGACAAGGGGGACGTAAGATTTAAACACAGCTTCACATCATCCGCGTACATAAGCACCTGAGAATTGTGAATAATATTTGGCAGGTCGTTTATGAACAGACCAAACAGGACAGGACCAAGGTGACTGCCTTGGGGAACACCTGATGTAACAAAGACCAAGTTTGACAATGTGTTGTTGAATAAAACTCTCTGTGTTCGTTGAAGTAGGTATTTGGAAAGCCAATCTAATAAATTATATGGAAATCCTAACAATTCAAGTTTCATAAGCAGTAGCGAATGATTGACAGAATCAAAGGCTTTACTAAAGTCGGTGAAGATAACATCCGACAGCACTTTGTTATTAAAACCAACTCGTATGATTGAAATAAATTCCAGGAGTTTGGTTGTCGTCGACCGACGCTTCATAAATCCATGCTGAGAAGGGCTCATTATTGAAGAACATTGATGCTGCAGCTGTGAGGTAATTAGTTTTTCAAATAATTTGGGTATGGCACTGAGCTTCGAAATCCCTCGATAGTTAGAAATATCCGACCTACTGCCCTTCTTATGGAGGGGAATAATAAACGATTCTTTCCACAAATCAGGAAAGAAGCTCTTGTCGAGAGACATTTGAAAGAGTTTAGCCAAAGGACCTGACAGGGCACTGGCGCATTTTTTAAGAAGACAACTAGGAATAAGATCGGGACCGGCAGAAAATGACGATTTCATGTTCATTAGACACTGATAAATGTCGTCTACGTGAATTATAGGCATGTTGATAGAATTTCAGTGTGGGAGCGAATACGGATAGGTGGAAGAATTATAAGTATGAGAGGAGTATGTCGATTGGAAGAAATTAGCAAATAAATTAGAGTTGTCTAGATCATTAAAGCCTTTTGTATTATTATAATGGAGCGATTAAGGAAACACAGAAGATTTTCGTTTTGAATTAACAAAAGCGTAGAATTGTTTAGGGTTGTCGAAAAACTCTCTTTTGCAACGGTTCAGGTAGTTATTGTAACATGTAGTATTATGAGCCAAAAATTCGGAACGAGCAATCAGATACCTGGAATGGTCCAGTTGAAGACCGGATCTTTGATACTTTTTGAACAACCTAGATTTGGTGTTCTTGAGATAAGATAACCTGCGCGAAAACCATTGAGGCTTGTTAGAGGGTTCCGCGACAGGAAATGACGGAACATGCGCATTAATTGCTGAGTTCAGCAAGTCGTAAAACATCCCCAGAATGACTGGAGGTGATTCTTCGGAGTCCATGAAAGACCAGTCAGCTTGAGAGAGGGCTGTGTTCATTTCAGTAAACGCAGCTCTTCTGAAGCAGTGAAAGGTTCTGGGTTCGATTTCAGGTAAGATCATTTCAGGCGATATAGACTCTAAAAGAATCTCCAAAGTTGGATGATACTTGTCTTCCGGCAATGATAATGGTTGTATTCGTGAAACGAAACCATTAGCAAATTCGGATGCAAAAACCAGATCAAGAAATTTGTTGTTGCAATTACCCACTGAGTTAAGCTGAACCAATGACAAATCCAAAACACCCTGAACAAACTCGTGGGGCGTGCTAGGAACGGAAGCGTTACTATCCATGGATGACAACCATGAAGGAGTAGGGAGATTAAAGTCCCCTAATGTGACAAGGTGATCATTATCACCAAGCAAAGAGAAAATCTCTTGGATATGTAATAAGTGTTGCATATATATATTGAAATCGGATCGAGGGGGAATATATGAGCAGGTGACAAAAATACTGAAGTCCGGAAATTTAATTTGAACACAGACAAATTCAATTATTGGATCATTTAAATTTGGTAGAATAATGGATTTCGACGATAAATCGTTTTTTACGGCTAGGAGAACACCGCCCCCAGTGCGAGTGGGACGATCACATCGATAAATAATATAGTTGTTACAGAGAATTTAATTGTCCGACACTGTCGAATTTAGCCAGGTCTCCGTAAAGGCAATAACGTTGGCATCAAAGGATACACTATTGGAGTATATTTTGCTAAGTTTACCTAACAAACTACGAACATTTTGATAGTGTATGCAAAAAGATTGATTTAGTTTTTTGAATTGGTCAAAGTACTTTGGGAGCTACGAGCATTACTGTGATTTTTATTCTTATTGAACTCTAGGTAGAATCAAATCAGAAAGATCAATCTTAAAAGAAGATATGTTACGTATCAATTTAAAATTAAACTTGGTGACAGAGAAATCAGTTGCAGAAAGGTTTAACTTGTGGCTAAGGTGGGCTATAATGTCTTTAACCGTAGCATCCGGGTTTAAGCGTGACACAAACACCGATTTAGTCGGAGCCACTCCAGCAATCGGTCTTGAGGTGCGTTGAGCAACTCCAGTAAGTTGTTTAGCGCCATAACTAGGAGTAGTCACGATCGGAGCTATTGTAGTCTGTGATGAGGCCGCTAGTAAGGCAGAAGCAACTGCCTCCACTGCAGCTGGTACGGGAGTCGGTCGGTTATCGATCACGACAGGCGAATTTAAAAAGTTGTTTGGTGTAAAAATTCCATTTGGTTCCGGTGAGACGACGCCCATCTGAAGTCCGGAACTATGTGTGAGCGAACCATTAGGTTCTGGTTGCGGGAGGACAGCAACATGGCCCGACTGTGCCTGTGGTGTAGTTAAAGAATACGTTGGCACCGTACTTGTAGTAGGTGTTCCAATAAGATTCATACAGGCCACATTGTGTGGTATTTTTCTCTTGGGCTACTCACTTAAGAGTTTGAGGCCAAGAAACTGAGACTCGACGGCAGTGAATTTTTCGTTAAGGGCTGCGAAATCCTTACGTACATCAAGAAAACCATTTCGGATCTGTCGCATAAATGTACGCATTTCATTTTCGATCTCGCGGCAAGCGATGCAAGACCAAGTTAAGCCAATTTTTTTAGATATTAAGTCTGTAAGGCGGCCATTTGATCCAGCCCCGGGACATTTCAAATGTGCACAGTTACCACACAGCCAGCATACGAGGTAGGAGTCGCCCGTAATGGCACCTCCAAATTCGCATTTCTTGGCATTACAAACGACCGACATAATTGTTATCAGTGTTATTCTATGCGCACAGAAATAAGGTAACAAACAAACTTTCCAGAGCACCAGATTTGTCGAAGAGTACAGCGTAGTGGCCAATCCAGCGAAGAGATGACAAGAGTAAAGGGTAAAGCGTAGAGGCCAATCCAGCGAAGAGATGAGAAGAGCGTCGATAATCGTCGATAAGAGCGGGGGAATCGTAGACGAGACGCAGTCGAGCCAAGAGTTTAAGCTGACAAATCCAGCGCAGATTGAAGATAGGCAAAGGAAGGAGCAGCAACAACAGCAACAGCAGAGTAGTTCGGGAGATCAGACCAGGAGAGCAGTCCAAAACCGTGCATAGGCAGCGTCAGTGCAGCGATCCAGCGAGAGTAGGTTCTGAGCAGACAAAATCGGGAGAGCTGTCAGACTGAGAGCAATCAAATCCCGCGCAGTTGAAGAACGGCGAGCGCAAGTACAGCAATTCAGAGAGAGCTTTACAGAAACAGCTGAGTAACCGTGAGAGCAGTCCAGGAGAGCAGAGCAGTCAGTGCGGCGATCCAGAGAGAGATGGAACAATATTCAAAAGAGTTATATTCACCATGTCCGTTGACAAGTTTAAACATTATATAAGCGATAAGGAGAACTCTAATCATTCAAAACGATAGGACAAAACTCTTCCAGGACTCTTCATTGATGCAGATGCAGATGGAAACTTTAATATTCAACAAAAACGAATAAAAAATTGTGTTAATCCAAAAGAAAACACAGACAATTTAAGGGATTGATGAATCGTTATAAAATTAACCACTATTTAGTACCTTAAAGGCTTCAATTGTTGAACGATTCAACAGAACATTAAAAGAACTTATGTGAAAGGAGTTTTCTTTTAATGGAACCTATAAATGGATTGTTGGAAATAAAGGCCTTCTCCCGTTTCCTTAATTGATTGTGTACACGGTTTTAGTTTATAGTTCAAAGTTATTCTGTTTAATTTACGCTTTCTTTTCTAACACAACTTGTCCGTTCTAAAGTCAAAGTCAAAGAGAGAGAGAGATCAAGCCACTTTCAGTGTGACCAGCCCTTCGGTGTTGAACAATCTTTTGCGTATAGAAAAATACGAAGATGGTATTTTTTCCACACACCTCCTCAAAAGATATGTTGAACAATTTAAAATTAAATTAGTATTACAGTAATATTCTTATTTGGACAGTTGTGTATTCTGGGAACAATAATAATGATCCATATTCATCTAGAAATAGTTTTGTTAAGATCAAATCAAACTGGTTCTAGGATTAAGGGAAACCCAGTAAAACCTTAATCGAATCATTGGTTAGTAACAAAAAAAATTAAAATTTCATTTGACAAATGAAATGTTTCTTAGCTTCTAGCTAATAAATACAATAAAATTCATAATTTTAGTTAAATTAAATTATCAGTTCATCTTTTTCTTTAAGCTAAGTTCTAAATTAAATATCAGTTTCAATAGTTTCCTTTTTTTTCTTTTGGTTTATAGTATATAGTTTTAGTTCTTAAGACCCATCTCGTTTCTTAGTGTCAAGATTCTTGCAGCGGGCAACGGCTTCGTGAGGACATCAGCAACCTGGTGTTCTGTGGGAATATATTCTAAGATAATTAATTTATTTTATTATTTGCTCTCTTGAGAAATGGTACTTTATATCAATGTGTTTGGATCGTTTGTGGCATGTAGGATTATTAGCTATGCTTATGCAACCTTGGTTATCTTCTAATATTTTGATTGGTTTATTTAATTCAAATTTTATACTAGAGACTAACGATTTTAACCATAAAGCTTCCCTTACTGCTTCAAATAAAGCCATATATTCCGCTTCAGTCGAAGAAGCAGCCACTGAATTTTGCTTCCTCGTATTCCAGCAGATCACATTAGAGTCAAACATTTTAAATATAAAACCTGTTGTACTCTTTCTATCAGATTCACTTCCTGCCCAGTCAGAGTCAACATACCCAATAATTGTGTCGTTAAAATTTTCATTTTTGATAAAAGTTAATTTCAGTTCCACAGTACCCTTTAAATATCTCAAAACTCTTTGTAAACTTTGCCATTATTCTGAATTGTTTTTGTTTGTATATCTACTAAGTATGCTTATTGCTGTACTTAGATCAGGACGCGTACATAACATAAGATACATCAAACACCCAATCAGATTTCGGCACGGCGCATTTCATTCTTCATCTGAGTCTAAAGCTTCATAATTTAGCTTAGTTGGAAGTGGTGTACTGACTGCATGACATTCGTCCATATTAAACTTTTTTAAAATATTGTTAATGTATGCTGATTGACTAAGATATAAATAACCATCTTTTCTTTCTACTTTTATTCCAATGAAGTGTCTGATTTCACATAAATCTGTCATCCTGAATTTACTCATTAGGAATGTTTTAAGATTGTTCATTGTGTCAATGCTCTTTGTTGCAATTACAAGATCATCTACGTATAAAAGCACATAGATATTTTTTAAGATATCCCCATGGTCTAGTAAATAGGTACATCTATCCACCGCCGAATTAATAAAACCGATGCTCTTTAAAACATTTTCAAATGTCTCGAACCAACATCGTGCCGCTTGTTTTAACCCATAAATAGACTTGTTCAATTTACAGACTTTACCATCCTCATATGGCAAGCCCTCCGGAATCTTCATAAAGATTTCCTCTTTCAAAATACCATTTAGGAATGCCGTCTTAACATCCATATGGTGAACTTTTAAATTGAATTGGTTTGCCATGGATAAAATGAATCGAAAACTAGATATTTTTGCAACTGGAGCAAAAGTCTCATCATAATCTAAAAGATACTCTTGAGTGAATCCCCGAGCTACTAATCTGGCCTTATATTTGATTTGCTTGCCATGCTCATTAGTTTTTATAGAAAACACCCACTTGCAATAAGCAATATTTTTATGTAGAGCCTGATCAACTAAAGTCCAAGTTTTATTATAAAAATGCGAATATAATTCTTCTTTTACGGCTTCTTCCCACTTAGTTCTGTCTGTTCTATTTTTAATATCATTGTAGTTATTTGGGATATCATCACAAAAGGCGTGAGCATTCATTAAGCAATTGTTTAAGAATCGATAAGACGTTTTTGGCATGTCCTTTAATCTTCCACTTCTTCTGATTTCAATTTCATCTACTTTTAATTGCATACTAGGCATTTCTTCACCAATGATTACAATTGGATCGGCATTTTCGCAAGTTGTTGTCTCACTAGGCTGTTTATCTGATTCAAAATTATCAGATTTTCCATCCGTACTCTCATTCGGGATATTCGACTCCTCTGCTCCTGAATTCATTTCAGTCGACAATTGTAGATTATTCATACTATCATTCTGAATAATTTCTACCAGTTCCATACATTCATTCTGAAACTCCGAGTCATTTACTACAGTCCTAATATTCTCCATATTCATTTTATCAACAACTACGTCTCTAGCTACCAAAAACTTCTTTGAATTTATGTCCCACAACTTATAGCCATTCTGTTCATAACCAACCAGTATACATTTGAATGATTTGTCATCAAATTTTCTTTTCCGCATTTTATCATGCACATATACGGTTGAACCAAATATCTTTAAATATTTCAATTTTGGCTTTCTGTTGTGCCACATTTCAAATGGAGTTTTCTTATCCTGAAACGCTCTACTTGGAGTTTTATTAACTAAATATGTTGCCGTTAAAACCGCTTCGCTCCAAAAACTTTTATTTCATTGCTCTAGCCTTTTCAGTTATGGATCTGATCATACGTTCAGATACTCCATTTAATTGCGGTGTATGTGGAACCGTCAAATGGTAACTTATGCCTTTTTCACTACAGTAAGTCTTCATCTCATTTGACAAATATTCTCTGCCATTATCGATGTATAGATTCACAACCTTTAAATTGAAATGAGCTTCACTCTTTGCGATGAAGTCCTTGAAGAAATTAAATACCTCAGATTTATAGTGATCGACAAAGATTACATAATAGTTTCTTCCATCTATACTAGAAGGAGTTATCGGACCACAAACATCTGAATGAATTATAAATAAAGGCCTCTTAATATATTCTTCATTCTTGATTTTCTCAAATGGAAGCCTAGCTTGCTTACCATTTATGCAAGCTTCACATAATTCATTATTAAATTTAATATCTTTTACAAGTTCTACATCTTCAAACATATTATTTCCCACAATTTCTAAAAACTTTCCCTTGCTAATATGTCCTAATCTTTCATGCCACAAACTATAGTTTTGATTTCTATTTGGGTAAGTTGTATAAGCTTTATGGTTTATTTTAAAATTCACGATCGATAGATTGCTTTTACACGTACCTTTAAAAATACCTTGTCCATTCATGGAAATTCGTACTCCCGTTGAATTGAATTCAACTGTTAAGCCTTCAGCTTGCATCTTCGAGACGGACAGTAAATTTTGTGGAACATCTTTGCAGAACAGGACATTTTTCAGTGTAATGCTCGTATTAAGATTGCTTCGGAGTTGGACTGTTCCCTTTGCAGAAGCATATATGTATGCACCTTGCTTTGCAATTCCAATCTCAATTTGTTGTTTATCATGTGGTCCGAAGCTCCCGAATCCAATATAAAAGATATATCACCGTCACCTGTATAGTCCTGCCCTGCCTTAACATAAACGCAAATGATCTACCTGTTTCTACATTCGCAACTTGGGCATGTTTTTCTTTATCTTTATTTTCTAAGCCCCTTTTGAAAATAAAGCAATCTTTCTTAAAGTGACCCCTCTTTCCACAATGATGACATTTCAAATTGGATTTAAAGTTCTTAGAGGGTTTTGCCTTAAACTTGGTTTTCAGATGCAATGCTTTATGTTTGTTGTTATTTAGAGATGTAGCTTGAAGAACTTTATTAGACGTGTCCTTACTTAAATTCTTTATCTTAATTTCGTGGTCAAGTAAACGGTTTTTTACGAAAGAAAGGGTAACATGTTCGGTATATAAGGTTTCTATGGCGGTCACAACCCCATCATAAACCGAAGGTAGTGTCAGAAGAAGGTGAGCTACTTTGTCCACCTCCTCAATTTTCGCTCCCGATGCCATTAATTCGCAGATTAATTCATTAAATTTATTGAAATGAATAATGAGAGGTGTGTCGCCATTTCATTTGAATGTCAATAATTGCTTACGTACAGAAAGTTGCGTTGCCAAACTTTTTGGCTCATAGATCGAATCTAATTTTTCAAAAATCTCTTTTGCAGTCGAATTATTACCGGCAAAAGAAAGAAAGGAGTCGCTTAGGAATTATATTATAATGCTTTTTGCTGATCTTTCTGCCATTTCTCATTTATTTCTTGGAGTTTTTCTTTTTCGATTACAAATAAAACATCACTTTCAGCTAAAAGAGACTTCACACGAAATTTCCACACTGAATATTTTTCACCACGAAAAGGTGAAATATTCTTGAACTTATTCTCCTTATTCATATTTATTCTTGCTCTAATTTCAATGTAACTATCGTATATTCGAGAAGAAGGAAAGAGAGAAGAAAATGGAATCAATGTTAAGCAAATACTGTACCAAGTGCCTACATGTACACACACACATATAAGTAAACGTGAGATCCACTTAGCCAATATGGTGAAATAGGGAAAAAACTACGCGGCCTCACATGCACATACATAAGTACATGCATTCACTCACACTTGCAACTGCAACATGTATGCACTTGGTTTGATGTTAAAAATTTTTCGCAAGAAAAGGGAACAAAATATTTTATACAAACTTTTATTTTATTACAATACTTTTTACCGTTTGTGTTTTTAAAACTTTGTTACCGTTCTGGATGTTTTGTTTGTTGAAACGTGCTTCCTCCTGTTTTCAATGTGCTCACACACACACGCGTTCTCAGAAATTCAGAAAATCCCAGAAATATGCAATTTATTTAATTGTTATTTTAATTTGAGTTTAGCGAAACACTGGGCCCATAACCTGTTGGAAATAAAGGCCTTCTCCCGTTTCCTTAATTGATTGTGTGCACAATTTTAGTTTATAGTTAAAAGTTATTCTGTTTAATTTACGCTTTCTTTTCTAATACAACTTGTCCGTTCTAAAGCCAAAGTCAAAGAGAGAGAGAGATCAAGCCACTTTCAGTGTGACCAGCCCTTCGGTGTTAAACAATCTTTTGCGTATAGAAAAATACTAAGATGGTATTTTTTCCACATGGATTGATATGCAGCAAGAGTTAATTCACTTGTACAATAATAAAGTACACAGGATTATAAAAATGGCTCCAATCAACGTAAACAGTGACAATGAGAAGCATATCCTGGAAACTGCCTACAATAATATTAAAATGTTTATGGGGAGCAAGCTTAAGATTGGAGACTATGTTCGAATTTCGAAATACAAGGCTTTATTCGACAAATCTTATGCACCTTCCCGGAATGTTAAGATTTTAAAAATAGCCACAGTTTAAAATACGTATCCAACCACATATTTAATATAAGATTTAAATGGAAATCCAGTTAAAGGTGGTTTCTATAAAGAAGAATTTAAAAAATCAGGTTTTCCGAATACTTATTTAGTTGAAAAGGAAAGGGAAAAAGGCTCTTGTACGGTGGTTGGGCTTTCCCAAATCTGATGGCAGCTGGTCTGAAATTTTGTAATAAAATAAGTACAACATCAAACATTTAATTATAATATTTAAAATATTTGTAACAACTTTATTCTTAAATTAGTTTAATATACAATAGTTTTAATTTATTTAATCAGTTTACAATTATACATTTTTTAAATAAATAAAATGCACTATAAACTTAAAATTATCGTTTTATTTTGTTATGAATCTCATCTACTACCATGTAATGCATAATTAATTCTCCCGTGTGAATGTCGAGCACACTTTCATTGGTCTATAATTTCTCCCTAAGTGAATTTATTTTACTCACAACACCTCGAGTACCTTGTGAGTTTTCTAGCCTAATCATTTGACTACGCCAAACCCTTGACTGTGCATAAAGAGTGGACAAAGTACCCTCAATTTCATTTTGGATAGTTTTATAATGTCCTATTGCCAGAGTTGAGACTCCGTCTTCACAAATTTTTTCTTTTCTCATCTTAGTTGTCTAATATAATCTTTGTTATTTTTAATGTACTAATTTCATGCCCTCTAGACCTAAACATGTATATACTATCACTTTCTTGCTCTCCTGTAAACAAACAATTTTTATAGCTATTAAACGCAATATTTTCTAAACAACTTCGCTTAACCCCCTTATTTTTCTTGACACATTTTTCGGAGCTACTATCTGAATTTTGTGATGTGTAGGCGTACATTTTTGAACGCAGGCCAACAAATTCTAGCATACTGTTCCCATGTAGTTAATCTTTCATATTGCCCAGCCGCTTCTTATTACACTTGGAAAAATTGTAAAGCCTAGCCAATTCATCTGGTTACTCAGATGTATACAATTTTTAATCAACATCAGTAGGAATGTCATTATATAAATCAAGTGTTTTTATAGAGTATATAAATGAATCTGTATCCATATAATTTAATTTCTGTGCATCTTTGCATTTTGGCTTCATATAAGCCTAGTGAAAATCGTACATTTTCCATTTGGATAATTCCAATACTACAAAATCTATGTATACAGGTTTATTACAAACGTTTTGCATTCGATTCATTTAGATTACTTACAGATTTTCACTAAACTTTGATGCGCTGTGAAAATTTAATCTGGCTATTAACTCCCTCGCACATAATCTGGGGCGACCTCTTCGTGGACATATGGGTGGGGCTTCCCATTCTGTAACTAACTTTACGTCGACGTGTTTACTACCATCTTCAATACACTTGCCATAAATACTATTATTTAATAATTTAAAAAAATAACGTTCAAAATTACTTTTTGCCCTAGTTCTGTGTTCAGTGTTTATGTCAATATACTTTTTGAGCCAGGCTTTCATACATGCTCCAACAATAGAGATTGTTTATATCGACATAATAGAGATAATCTGGTTCCTTGGTGCTATCAAAAGCTTTTGTATGTCTATGATTACATTGCACTAGTCCACCTCGAATTCGACTCTGAATATATGTAATCATGTCAATATCTGTGAGTAATTCGAGTGTAATTTCTGTAGTCTTTAGCATTGCATCCCATGATGAGCCTGGAGTTGTATAATAATGGGCAGGATCAAGTTCATAAATGTTTGAACAAATTGATCTAAAATTTTGAAAAACGTCTGTTAACAAAAAAACATCAGTTTTCAAATACAACTCCAAGTAGTCTTAAAGTGTTTGACACTTGAAATGATTCCACACTTGAGATGCGTGGGCGTACTCGACTTAAGAACATTTAGAGTCTCTTAACTTACTATAAAACTTGCTCCTTGGTGGGAGACAAGTTTCTGATAGTTTTTGTACACAATCTAAGTATTCATAGGGGAATACTCCTTTCCTACGAAGTGACGTAAAATCTGATGTATTCGGATATTCCTTTTTTAAAACTTTAAAATCACCTTCATTTAAATTAGCTGCTAGAGTGTC
The DNA here is from genome assembly GCA_018153105.1 of Drosophila rufa. Classification (NCBI taxonomy): domain Eukaryota; kingdom Metazoa; phylum Arthropoda; class Insecta; order Diptera; family Drosophilidae; genus Drosophila; species Drosophila rufa. The sequence goes on from JAECXS010000135.1 coordinate 1,601,307, forward strand.
TAGACTAGAGGGCATAAAACGGAAAATATCCAAAAATCTAATTTCTAGTTTATTCTTTCCTAGAGGGATATACTTTGAAATTGTGATATATAATTCTTTATTCAAAGGAATTACTTTAATTTCCCCTTCAATCTCACCAAGTTCTTTGACAAATAAATGTGCGTCATATTTTGAAAAATTATGGAAGAAGACTGGGATAAAATTCCCAGTCTTAAACTTAAGGTTGCACTGACTATGTGCGGCCCTCTAAATTGCCCAGTAAAATGGCAATGGTCTCTCACTCTGTCTTTACCTAAGACTCCCTTACAAATGTGGCAATTAAGAGGCTCATCATTACATTTAATGAAGAGGGCTCTAGTATGCATTCGACGTCTGCATATACAGCGAATGGTATCTCCAGCTGACGTTGAGGACTTGAGAATTTCAGGTCAGTCGCACCCTCTTAGGGTCGCTGAGACACAACGTAGCTGCATCTCTCCGCTTGGCGCTTGAACATAGCCTCACTCGTTGAGTAGGATAGACATTTATTGCAAAAGAATCGTCTCACACTTTTCTTTCCCAATTGAGATGAAAGAAGACTGAAATTTAAATAAATATAAAAAAAACAATAATTAGTTTTCAAAATCAATTTTAATAATTAGATCTTTTTTTATTTTTACTTACGCTGAAATATTTTTTAAGCCACATGAGTGTCCATGAATGTCTGCGGTTGGTCCATCGATGTACATCAATTTTATATGACGCTCCATTTCGATTCCATTGCAAAAGAGTGGACCAAACACAATGTCGTTTTCCTCATCATACCCAAACACATTTATGCTTATGCGTGGGTTTCGTGATGTAAACTCATTTATTTTCGAAATTTTCATAGGAAGCGTTAGTCCTGTGAAGTCGACTGTGATGTTGTTGGTGTGGATTATGGGTGAAGATATATCCACTCCATAACCACTGCACCGTTCTCCTTTTTCTCTCGGGTTAAGGGCGGATATTATAGCCCGTCGTCATTCTGCACATTGATGACTGCTCTTCTATTTTTAAGTTTCCTTGGCAGCTGAAAATGTGCTGATCCCTTCAGAGGAACACATTGGAGCATTTTCAACTCCACTTAAATAATTCGTGTCAAAATCCATCCGGAGTCTTTTTCCTGGAACTCCCGCATTTTTGTTTTTATAATATTTGAATGGGAATCATAGAGTTCTGATAAATTGGATCCTACCGTAACCAGGCTCATCTAACTCTGGAACGATTTTATATCGGCTTGTGTATCATGTTCAAAATTTATTTTTGATGCAGTATGGAAGCTTAGTACTCTCTCAATATGAGGGAGTAGCGCTAGGCCTGCTTCATTCCGGGGTTCATCCGGAATCCTAAGAGCAGCTCCCTCATTTAAAAACATATACTGAAGGATACGTCCCATGTATCTATCAATAATCTGTTTAACTTTCCTATTAACAGGGCGCATCGCAAAGTTTTTATGCTGTTCGGTGCGGACATGGTGATGGCATTGCATATTTGGGGGGGAGGTATTGATTGCAGGAGTTGCAGAAAATAGCATTCATGTTGAAAGTGTAGTTGGTGTTGTTGGCTTTCATTTTGATGATGATGAATTGATAATGTTTTAACTTCGTTTAATTTATTCAAGTGCTTTCGGTTTTTTTATTTCACTTTTTAAGTTACAGTATTGGTTTTTATTTTGTCAAGTGTTTTTTTAATAATATTGAACACTGTAACTTTGCTAAATGCAGACCGAATCATTTAAAACACAAACTAGATGTGATCCTTAAGGCTCCACGAGACTAGCCTTTGACTCAAATAATCGAATAAAAATTATATTATATTATATATATTTATTGGAACGATCCGAACGAGTTGGAGGAACGTCTTCAACTCTTAATAGCTTCACAAACTGCTGGAAATTTAAATCACTCAAATGAAATGATCTGAATAATTGAGGGATTGACAGAGGCTCAAATTATAAGCTAATTTAGTATATATTTATGGAACAATATTCAAATGAGTTATATTCACCATGTCCGTTGACAAGTTTGAACATTATATAAGCGATAAGGAGAACTCTAATCATTCAAAACGATATGACAAAACTATCCCAGGACTCTTCATTGATGCAGATGCAGATGGAAACTTTAATATTCAACAAAAACGAATATAAAACGAACCTATAAATGGATTGATATGTAGCAAGAGTTAATAATTCACTTGTACAATAACAAAGTACACAGGATTATAAAAATGGCTCCAATCAACGTAAACAGTGACAATGAGAAGCATATCCTGGAAACTGCCTACAATAATATTAAAATGTTTATGGGGAGCAAGCTGAAGATTGGAGACTATGTTCGAATTTCGAAATACAAGGCTTTATTCGACAAATCTTATCCACCTTCCCGGAATGTTAAGATTTTAAAAATAGCCACAGTTTAAAATACGTATCCAACCACATATTTAATATAAGATTTAAATGGAAATCCAAATAAAGGTGGTTTCTATAAAGAAGAATTTAAAAAATCAGGTTTTCCGAATACTTATCTAGTTGAAAAAGTGTTGAAAAGGAAAGGGAAAAAGGCTCTTGTACGGTGGTTGGGCTTTCCCAAATCTGATGGCAGCTGGTCTGAAATTTTGTAATAAATTAAGTACAACATCAAACATTTAATTATAATATTTAAAATATTTGTAACAACTTTATTAAATTAGTTTTATATACAATAGTTTTAATTTATTTAATCAGTTTACAATTATACATTTTTTAAATAAACAAAATACACTATAAACTTAAAATTTTCGTTTTATTTTGTTATGAATCTCATCTACTACCATGTAATGCATAATTAATTCTCCCGTGTGAATGTCGAGCGCACTTTCATTGGTTTATAATTTCTCCCTAAGTGAATTTATTTTACTCACAACACCTCGAGTACCTTGTGAGTTTTCTAGCCTAATCATTTGACTACGCCAAACCTTTGACTGTGCATCTAGAGTGGACAAAGTACCCTCAATTTCATTTTGGATAGTTTTATAGTGTCCTATTGCCAGAGTTGAGACTCCGTCTTCACAAATTTTTCTTTTGTCATCTTAGTTGTCTAATATAATCTTTTTTATTTTTAATGTACTAATTTCATGCCCTCTAGACCTAGACATGTATATACTATCACTTTCTTGCTCTCCTGTAAACAAACAATTATTATAGCTATTAAACGCAATATTTTCTAAACAACTTCGCTTAACCCCCTTATTTTTCTTGACACACTTTTCGGAGCTACTATCTGAATTTTGTGATGTGTAGGCGTACATTTTTGAACGCAGGCCAACAAATTCTAGCATACTGTTCCCATGTAGTTCATCTTTCATATAGCCCAGCCGCTTCTTATTACACTTGGGAAGATTGTAAAGCCTAGCCAATTCATCTGGTTACTCAGATGTATAAAATTTTGAATCAACATCACTACGAATGTCATTATATAAATCAAGTGTTTTTATAGAGTATATAAATGAATCAGTATCCATATAATTTAATTTCTGTGCGTCTTTGCATTTTGGCTTCATATAAGCCTAGTGAAAATCGTACATTTTCCATTTGGATAATTCCAATACTACAAAATCTATGTATACAGGTTTATTACAAACGTTTTGCATTCGATTCATTTAGATTACTTACAGATTTTCACTAAACTTTGATGCGCTGTGAAAATTTAATCTGGCTATTAACTCCCTCGCACATAATCTGGGGCGACCTCTTCGTGGACCTATGGGTGGGGCTTCCCATTCTGTAACTAACTTTACGTCGACGTGTTTACTACCATCTTCAATACACTTGCCATAAATACTATTAATTAATAATTTAAAAAAATAACGTTCAAAATTACTTTTTGCCCTAGTTCTGTGTTCAGTGTTTATGTCAATATACTTTTTGAGCCAGGCTTTCATACATGCTCCAACAATAGAGATTGTTTATATCGACATAATAGAGATAATCTGGTTCCTTGGTGCTATCAAAAGCTTTTGTATGTCTATGATTACATTGCACTAGTCCACCTCGAATTCGACTCTGAATATATGTAATCATGTCAATATCTGTGAGTAATTCGAGTGTAATTTCTGTAGTCTTTAGCATTGCATCCCATGATGAGCCTGGAGTTGTATAATAATGGGCAGGATCAAGTTCATAAATGTTTGAACAAATTGATCTAAAATTTTGAAAAACGTCTGTTAACAATAAAACATCAGTTTTCAAATACAACTCCAAGTAGTCTTAAAGTGTTTGACACTTGAAATGATTCCACACTTGAGATGCGTGGGCGTACTCGACTTAAGAACATTTAGAGTCTCTTAACTTACTATAAAACTTGCTCCTTGGTGGGAGACAAGTTTCTGATAGTTTTTGTACACAATCTAAGTATTCATAGGGGAATACTCCTTTCCTACGAAGTGACGTAAAATCTGATGTATTCGGATATTCCTTTTTTAAAACTTTAAAATCACCTTCATTTAAATTAGCTGCTAGAGTGTCTAGACTAGAGGGCATAAAACGGAAAGTATCCAAAAATCTAATTTCTAGTTTATTCTTTCCTAGAGGGATATACTTTGAAATTGTGATATATAATTCTTTATTCAAAGGAATTACTTTAATTTCCCCTTCAATCTCACCAAGTTCTTTGACAAATAAATGTGCGTCATATTTTGAAAAATTATGGCAGAAGACTGGGATAAAATTCCCAGGTTGCACTGACTATGTGCTGCCCCTCTAAATTGCCCAGTAAAATGGCAATGGTCTCTCACTCTGTCTTTACCTAAGACTCCCTTACAAATGTGCCAATTAAGAGGCTCATCAAAATCAAATGAGTCCTGTGTGCTCATTTGTAATGGAACTATACACTTCATATAGTTTTCATGAATTTCGGACAAAGTGGCCCGAAATTTCCCCCCGTCTTGCTTACAAAATTATCTAGACTTGAATCAAATCCACTCTTTACGTAGTATGTAAATGCTATCGGAACATGCTTATTTACTATTTGTGTCCCGTCACTTACATTTAATGAGAGGGCTCTAGTATGCATTCGACGTCTGCATATACAGCGAATGGTATCTCCAGCTGACGTTGAGGACTTGAGAATTTCAGGTCAGTCGCACCCTCTTCGGGTCGCTGAGTCACAACGACACAAAGTCCATCCGGAGTCTTTTTCCTGGAACTCCCGCATTTTTGTTTTTATAATATTTGAATGGGAATCATAGAGTTCTGAAAAATTGGATCCTACCGTAACCAGGCTCATCTAACTCTGGAACGATTTTATATCGGCTTGTGTATCATGTTCAAAATTTATTTTTGATGCAGTATGGAAGCTTAGTACTCTCTCAATATGAGGGAGTAGCGCTAGGCCTGCTTCATTCCGGGGTTCATCCGGAATCCTAAGAGCAGCTCCCTCATTTAAAAACATATACTGAAGGATACGTCCCATGTATCTATCAATAATCTGTTTAACTTGCCCATTAACCGGGCGCATCGCAAAGTTTTTATGCTATTCGGTGCGGACATGGTGATGCCATTGCATATTTGGGGGGAGGTTTTGATTTTAGGAGTTGCAGAAAATAGCATTCATGTTGAAAGTGTAGTTGGTGTTATTGGCTTTCATTTTGATGATGATGAATTAATAATGTTTTAACTTCGTTTAATTTATTCAAGTGCTTTCGTTTTTTTTATTTCACTTTTTACTTTTTAAGTTACAGTATTGGTTTTTATTTTGTCAAGTGTTTTCTTTTGTTGAAGATGATTTGTTAATGTTTTTATTTTGTTTAATTTTTTTAATAATATTGAACACTGTAACTTTGTTAAATGCAGACCGAATCGTTTGAAACACAAACTAGATGTGATCCTTAAGGCTCCACGATACTAGCCTTTGACTCACAACATCGAAGAACAAATACATACAAATCATACAAATTTTCCGTTAGACTTTAAGTGGACAGACTGAGGGAAGTGTATAGTGTTTAATTTTTACCCTTGATCGTGTTATTGTCCTTTTAACCCCCGATCGTCTTCCCATTTCCTTCCCTTTCGCCTTCCTAGTTTCTTCTCTCAGGATCAGATTTTATAACGTACTTTTTAATGATCTTGAAGGAGACTGGTTTGAGATCGCCTCGTAACGGTCAGATGGGACGGGTGGTGTGCGTGTGGGGGAGAGCGTTTACGTTGACACTTGTTCGTTTATTCCCACAGCACTCGTTTTTTTCCCACAGCACTCACTTGCGGGAAAGTGAGCCTTGTTCTCACTTGTGTCTGACCTTTTTAAGTGGGGGGCGGGTGAGTGTGCGATCGCTCCCTCGCACGCGCACCATTTCATGTGGCGGCATAACCTATTCAATTGGGGGAGGTTGAGTGTCCTTCGATGGGACACGATCCTGGAGGATCAATTTGCATCCACCCTTCTCAAGTGTCTCCTCGATCCCACCAATTATCCGGAGGGTCAGTGTGGGATCGCTTGTGCGCGACCTTTTCAAGTGGGGGACGGGTAAGTGTGGGATTGCTTGTGCGCGACCTTTTCAAGTAAGGGACGGGTGAGTGTGGGATCGCTTGTGCGCGACCTTTTCAAGTGGGGGACGGCTGAGTGTGGGATTGCTTATGCGCTCCGTTGGAACATGATGGTGCGGGTTCGCTCCCTCGCACGCGCACCCTTTCAAGGTACGGTGTAACCTATTAAACTGACAAGATCGTGCAGGATCAATTTGCATGCACCCTTCTCAAGTGCATTTTTATTACTGAAATCCTGTTAAAATTGACAGTTGACCCTAATTAATTGCATTTTTATTACTTAAATCCTTTTAATATTTGACTGGTGACCCTAATTAAGCTAATTTATGACCCCGCTTTGCGACATCAAGGGTCCCGAAAACCCGGTTTATATACTACTGTAATTAGTAAGAAACCAATAGAAACCAAATGTTTAGAAAGCCTTGCTATTAGCCATACGCCTATAAAATATAAGGAGTCGGCAACAAATCATGGTTTTACTTACCTTGAGCTGGAGTAAACATATTTCCAAAGCAACTGGACTAACATATGGCTTGTTGCGTCAGCTCTCAACATCAAAAGACTATTTACCATTGCAAATCAAAATGCTGATATCGAAAGTTATTCTAATTCCCACTCTTTTTTATGGGGTTGAGATCTTTTGTCACTGCGACAATAAAGACATGCAAAAGTTGACAGTTGCCTTAAATTCTATAGTTAGATATGTTTAAACCAGGGACCGTAATCATTATAGATTTAATTATAAAAATCAAAAAATAAAAGTTATTTTTAAATTTTTATTATACAATGCAATTATAACTCTTAAAATTGATTTAAAAAATAAAAATCAGATTTAATAATTATATTTTAAAATTTATTTAAAAATCAAAATTTAAAAAGTATTTTTTATTTTTATTTTAAAAATTGAGATATGAATTATTTTTCTATTTTTATTATAAAAATCAAACGTAAAAATCAAATTGGAATATCTCTTAAACGGAAGATCATACAGAATGTATCGCTATATATATATATATATATTCTACTCTTCAATAACTTTCCGTTGATATTCTCGTTTCTCTTTTAAAGTGAACGGTCGTGTTTTTGTTTTGCTCCTCGAATTTGTGTTAATTCCTTGCTATAAACCACCGAGGTTTTATTTAAAACTTCTATCTTGTGTTCAATAATAATTCACCGTTTCACTTCGCGTGTGCATGCAGCTGTTTTTGTGTATTAATAACTATATTAATTGCAAATTAGTTTGGTGCAGCAATTGCTTATCTTCATTTTTGCATTCCTCTTTGTGCTTTATCCGTTACGCCGATATTACAGCTTGACGGCTTAAGCTCCCTAACTCTCGCTCTATTGCTCGCTCTCTCTCTCTCTCTTAGTGCACTTAACTTCTCTTATTTTCTCTTAACTTCCATTGGTACAGTGGTAAGTAACTATAATGTCTTTTAATATTGTCTGCGCTGTGTGATAATGTTGTGCACACCAAGTGCCTTGATCGCAAAGGCCGGGCGGCTGAAATTATTAAAAACAGTGGAATGCGCTACTGCTGTGAAACTCGTCGCGAGGTTGAAAAGGAGATGAGGTCTTTTATGCGGCAAACCAAAAATGGTTTTAGAGAGCTACTGGTTAGTTTTCGTAAAACTAACGAGGTGCTCCTTGCGCTGGACTCCCAGTTTAATGGCCTTAAGCTATTAAATGAGTCCCCTAAGCGCAAAAAAAACCACGGTTGGCACATCGCATTTGGGCGGATCCCAACAATTCGCGGCGGGCTCTCAACAGCTCACTTCCTCGGCACAGCCCCCGACTCCAATATATCTAACTCCAATGATATTAAGATCGGGGGCGAGAAAAGATTCGGCCTCCGAATGTGCCGCGGGAGGGACTGCGCCTCCATTTATATCCGTTGAGTCCGCTGAGGGGCCACAATTAATGACCCCTCAGAACCCCATCCAGAAAACTCCCCAGGGTAACAGGCCCGGAATACCGGCCGAAATTGGCACTACAAATGTATTGCCAAAAGCCCTGATTGCTATTCCTCCAACAAAACAGATATTTGTCTCGCGGCTTTCACCTGATCAAACATCTGATGATGTAAGTACCTACATTCTAGGTCGTATTAAAACCGATAAATCTAAGATTAAGGTGGAAAAATTCAAATTTTCTTATGCTAGGGATATTTCATCTTTCAAAATAAATGTCCCTGACGAACTTTTTAAGACAATGTGCTCTGAGAACTTCTGGCCAAAGCATATTGTTGTTAAGGAGTACGAAGCTAAGAAAAGATCCATTGTGCCATCTACCTCGTCCGCTTCAAAAAACTAACGAATTCTCTTCTTCTTTCCTATCAGAATGCAAGAGGCTTACGTAGTAAGCTTCCTAAATTGTATTCTGATAGTTTATCGTTTGCATCCCAGGTGATTGTGTTCACAGAAACCTGGTTAAAGCCGGAGATTCTAAGCTCCGAAGTTTTTCCAGCTGTGTACACAACGTACAGGCTTGATCGGTCTTCCAGGCGAGGTGGCGGGGTCCTCATTGCGGTTGACTCCAACCTCACGTCTGAAATGTTAACTTTCGAGGAATGCAACGAAGTTGAATTCCTTTGTGTGAAGCTATCATATAATGGTAGTTTTACTTATATTACATGTTCCTATATTCCCCCCATGTCGGAACTTCCTATTTATTGGAACCACCTTTCCGCTATTCAGGCGGTCTCCAATAGACTTTCGGATCGGGACCATTTAGTAGTTCTAGGTGATTTTAACATTCCTGGGGCTACTTGGTCTACAAATGACTCTTCAAATACTCTTTTGACTACAGCACCTTGACACAACCCGAAGATCCATACCATCCTACTTTTGATGTTACTGTCGATATTGGGACTGTTATGGAGAATAAGTCTGATCGGCCAGCTAAGAAAGTCCACTGCTTTCGCAAGGCGGATTTTCGACGGCTGAATAATTTCATATCTGACTTTGATTGGTCCGATCTCTACATGTGCACGGACATGGTGGTTGCCATGGATATTTTTTACAATGCTATGAATTCCTTTTTTACAGAATGTGTTCCGCTTTACTATCCGTCAATCTCAAATAAGCCTCCCTGGTTTAGTAAAGAGTTGACTCGCCTCAAAAACATTAAGTCCAATCTCTATTCTAAATTTGAACGTAACGGTTCTCAAGCTGTCCATTCTCGTTATTTAGCGGCTCGGTCTAAGTTCACCGTGCTTAACGCGCAGTGTTATAAAAACTATCTGACTCGTTGTAGGGTTCAGTTCGCGGTGGACCCAAAACAGTTTTATAATTTTGTCAACACTAAACGTAAGCCTATTACACATCCTTCCTCGCTTTCATTTGAAAATACTACAGCAAACAATGATCAGAAAATCGCCGATCTTTTTGCTCAGTTTTTTCAAACTACTTATTCTCCGTCATCCGATTCAAACCAGACCTATTCTTATAACATTCCCAAATCAAACCTAATCTTTAGCCCTAGCTTAACCGAAAGCTCCCTTCTTTTGGATCTTCAACGTGTCAAGCCAGTTTACTCGCCAGGTCCCGATGGAATACCAGGCTGTGTGCTTAGGTATTGTGCCGAGGCCCTGTGCAGTCCCCTTCTAAAATTGCTTACCTTATCCTTAGATACATCCCAATTTCCCCTTATTTGGAAGGAATCATTCGTCATTCCTCTCCACAAAAAAGGTAGCAAAGTGGATGCTTACTATACAGGAACTATACAGGAATCTCTAAGTTGTCAGCCATCCCAAAACTTTTCGAAAACGTAATTACTCCCCATTTGCAGCACCTGTGTAGATCAGTAATTTCTCCATGCCAACATGGATTTGTTAAACGAAGATCAACGACAACTAACCTTCTGGAGCTCACTTCTTTTATTATAAGGGGCTTTCCTCAACATTTACAGACAGATGTCATCTATACTGATTTCAGTAAGGCATTTGACTCAGTTAATCATTCCCTTCTTGTTAGGAAACTCGACTTAATCGGTTTTCCAGTAGATCTTCTTAGGTGGATCTCAAGTTATCTGAATGGCAGGACGCAAAAGGTCCTCTTTAAAAACCACTTGTCGAATGTTCTCCGGGTGACCTCTGGCGTCCCGCAAGGGAGCCACCTGGATCCCTTACTTTTTACATTATTTATTAACGACTTGCCCAAAGTTTTGACTAACTCCAGAGTACTCATGTACGCTGACGACGTTAAGCTTTGCGTGCAATATAAGGACGGCGCTAGCCAGTCAGATTTACAAACAGATCTTAATAACTTTCAATGGTGCACTGTAAACAAATTAAACCTAAATGGCTCCAAATGCAAGCTCATGTCATTCTCACGCGCCTCTCCTATGCTTGCAACTTATTCGCTGAACTGCTGCTCTCTGGAAAGGATCATTCTAGTTGACGATTTGGGTATCCGCCTAGATTCTAAACTGGAGTTTATAGATCATATTTCGTCCATTGTAAATAAAGCCAGGGGTGTGCTTGGATTTATTAAACGGTGGTCGAAAGAATTCGATGACCCCTACGTCACGAAGAATTTATACATTTCGTTAGTTCGTCCTATTTTAGAATATGGATCTTGCGTTTGGAGTCCCCAGTGGGACGTCCACAGCAAACGCATTGAGTCAGTTCAAACGAATTTTTTACTTTTTGCACTTCGTGGCTTAAACTGGGATGCAAACCATAGGTTGCCATCTTATTCTAGTGGACTTCTCCTAATTAACCTACCTTCCTTAGCAAACCGTAGGACAATGCAAGGCATTGTTTTTATGTATAACCTAATCCGTGGAGACGTGGAAAGCACCGATCTTTTGGGGCAGTTGAATTTCGACGTACCATGTAGAACAACCAGATCCTACTTGCCTTTAGTTTTGCACCATTGTAGAACCTTGTATGAAATGCATCAACCCTTTAGAGTACTATGTGCAAATTATAATGATTTGTACAAAATAACCTCATCTGTAGATAGCCTTCCTAAACTAAAAACATTAATCTTAACCCACTTAGTACACATGCAAGATAGCAATCGAGCTGCGCGCTATTAGTCTATATGGTGGAGGGTAGTTTTCTCGCATTCTTTTACCTATACTTTTCTTTCGCGCCTATTAACACCTAACCCTAACAAGCACGTGCTTGGTTTCGAAGGGCCACTTGAGTGTACTGACCATAGTGCATCAACGTCCAATTTAAAAAAAAAAATATATATATATATATGTAGTGTGGTATTAACAAAAAATATGTTTACATTATTGGGTGCAAAGAGAGACCAGCTGAGGGAAAGCTCAAGTTTGACCGAACATTGTTAATTTTTTTTCTAACTCTTCTTCATCATCTTGACCTACGGTACCAAATAAATATTTATACCCTGAGCCTCTACGTTTAAGTTTGTTGGTTTTACGTATTCTTAAGCCATTGAATTCCCTTTTTTTAATGTTGAACGTAGTTGCACTACGTTAAGTACACTCAAGTGGCCCTTCGAAACCAAGCACATGCTTGTTAGGGTTAGGTGTTAATAGACGCGAAAGAAAAGTATAGGTAAAAGAATGCGAGGAATATAGACTACTATCAGGCAGCTCGACATAAAGACAATGCCTAGCATCGTTCTACGGTTTGCTAGGGAAGGTAGGTTAATTAGGAGAAGTCTACTAGAATAAGATGGCAACCTAAGATTTGCATCCCAGTTTAAGCCACGAAGAGCGAAAAGTAAACAGTTCTTTTGAACTGACTCAATGCGTTTGCTGTGGACGTCCCAATGGGGAGTCCAAACGCAATATCCATATTCTAACGAAATGTATAAATTCTTTGTGACGTAGGGGTCATCGAATTCCTTCGACCACCGTTTAATAAATCCAAGCACACCCCTGGCTTTATTCACAATGCACGAGATATGATCAATAATCTCCAGTTTAGGATCCAAGAGAATGCCCAAATCGTCAACTAGAGTGATCATTTCCAGAGAGCGGCAGTTCAGCGTATAGGTCGCAAGCTTGGGAGAGGCAAGTGAGAATGCCATGAGCTTGCATTTGTAGCCATTTGGGTATAATAAGTTTGCAGTGCACCATTTTTGAAAGTTATTAAGATCTGTTTGTAAATCTGACTGGCTAGCGCCGTCCTTATTATGCACGCAAAGTTTAACGTCGTCAGCGTACATGAGTACTCTGGAGTTAGTCAAAACTTTGGGCAAGTCGTTAATAAATAATGTAAAAAGTAAGGGACCCAGGTGGCTCCCTTGCGGGACACTAGAGGTCACCCGGAGAACATTCGACAAGTGGTTTTTAAAGAGGACCTTTTGCGTCCTGCCATTCAGATAACTTGAGATCCACCTAAGAAGATCTACTGGAAAACCGATTAAGTCGAGTTTCCTAACAAGAAGGGAATGATTAACTGAGTCAAATGCTTTACTGAAATCAGTATAGATGATATCTGTCTGTAAATTTTGAGGAAAGCGCCTTATAATAAAAGAAGAGAGCTCCAGAAAGTTAGTTTCCGTTGATCTTCGTTTAACAAATCCATGTTGGCATGGAGAAATTACTGATCTACACAGATGCTGCAAATGGGGAGTAATTACGTTTTCGAAAAGTTTTGGGATGGCTGACAACTTAGAGATTCCTCTATAGTTGCTAGCATCAACTTTGCTACCTTTTTTGTGGAGAGGAATGACGAATGATTCCTTCCAAATAAGGGGAAATTGGGATATTTCTAAGGATAAGGTAAGCAATTTTAGAAGGGGACTGAGTATATTCGGATGGTTTGTCAGTTTCTTGAAGTATGTGTCCGCTTGAGAGTTGATAACGTCCCCAACAAGAGGCACTTTGAAGTCCCTGGCCAGGCCAATGTTCCGTATGTTCCACTCAGCTCCTGATAGTCTGCGTAGTGTCTTGCTTTGGAATAGTCTGATTTTGTTTAAGTTGCTTTTGGCAGCAATACCGTATACTTGTATGGCGTATCTCCATGTGGGGGCAAGTATGGTTTTGTAAATCTTGATTTTGTTTGTTAGGTTCAGGTGATTGTTTGGTTTTAACAGCCAAGAAAGCTTCTTAGCCTTGGCTTCGAGTGAGTTTTTGACATTTGTAGTGTGCTTTGCTAGTGTTAATCTTGTGTCGAGGGTCAAACCCAGGTATTTGTGTTCCTTTTTCTGTTCCAGTAGCTCTCCGTGTAAAAATAATCCTGAGCAATTGTCCTTCCTGAGTGTGTGTGTAACTACTGCACACTTTGAGGGGTTTACAGAGATGTTCCACCGACAGGCCCAGTTTTGAAATTTCTTGAGGTATAACTGGAGCCTGTCAGTGGCTGCGTATATGCAAGATGATATGCACGCTGCCGCTGTGTCATCCGCAAAAGTGGCCAGCATCATGTTACGGGAGTGTACTGGAGGCTTTGGCATGTCATGAGTGTACAGGCTGTACAGTGTAGGTCCAAGAACGCTACCCTGTGGTACACCTGCACTGATCCGCCTCTCAGTGGACATTATTCCTTCTTGGATCACACGAAACGTCCTGTCAGACAGAAATGATTTGAGCGTTTCAAACAGCTGTGGGTTGAGCAGGGTTTTGAGTTTCGCAAGAAGTCCGTCGTGCCACACCCTGCCGAACGCCTGCTGTATGTCCAAGTATGCAGCAACGACATACTGCTTTTTGTGGAAGCCATCCAGAATGAATCCCGTCACTCGGTGTAGTTGCTCCGGGGTGCCATGGCTGAGTCTGAAACCAAACTGGAAATTTGGGATCGCTTGCTTTACGAGCACACAACCTGGTATTCCATTGGGACCTGGCGAATAAACCGGCTTGACACGTTAAAGAACCAAAAGAAGGGAATCGAATGGCTAAGAATAAGTAGTTTGAAAAAATTTAGCAAAAAGATCGGCGATTGCCCTATCATTGTTTGCTGTAGTATTTTCTAATGAAAGCGAGGAAGGATGTGTAATAGGCTTACGTTTAGTGTTGAATTATAAAGCTGTTTAGGGTCCTGCGCGAACTGAACCCTACAACGAGTCAGATAGTTTTTGTAACACTGCGCGTTAAGCACGGCGAACTTAGACCGAGCCGCTAAGTAACGAGAATGGACAGCTTGAGAACCGTTACGTTTAAATTTAGAATAGAGCTAATAATTTAGACGTGAGGTTGGAGTCAACCGCAATGAGGACCCCGCCCCCTCGCCTGGAAGGCCGATCAGCCTGTACGTTGTGTACACAGCGGGAAAACTTCAGAGCTTAGGATCTCCGGATTAAACCAGGTTTCTGTTAACACAATCACCTAGGATGCAAAGAGGCACTATCAGAATATAATTTGGGAAGCTTACTACGTAAGTTGCTTGCATTCTGATAGGAAGGAAGGATAGAATTGGTTAGTAGCGGACGTAGCTGGCACAGTGGTTTTTTCCGGCCTGGGTAGACTAATTCCTACAGGCCGTCTCTTCTTTTTTTTTTGCTTAGTACTCCTTAACGACAACTTTCTGAGGCCAGAAATCAGCAGAGCATATTGTGTTAAAGAGCTCGTCAGGGACATTTATTTTGAAAGATGAAATATCCCTAGCATAAGAAAATTTAAATTGTTCCACCTTAATATGATCGGATTTGGTTCTGTCTTGAATATAGACAGTAACATCTTCAGATGTTTGAGACGGGTGAGTCCGAGAGACATATATCTATCTCGTTGGTGGTACTGCAATAATGGCTTTTGACAACACAGATTGGTTGGCTGTATTACCAATTTCGGCTGGTAATCATGTCGTGTCACCCTGGGGAGCATTCGGGACGTGGATCTGAGGGGTCGCTAATTTTGATTTTAACCCCCCAGCGGACTTAACGGAAATCACTGGAGCTGCGGTCCCCAACGCGGCACATTCGTAGGCCGAATCTTTTCTCGCACCCGACTTCAATACCATTGGTGTTAGATATATTGAGGATGGGCGCTGTGCCGTGAGAGTCAGCTGTTGAGAACCTGCGTCGAGTTGCAGGACAGCGGCCAAATCCGGTGTGCAAACAGTGGTTTTCTTGCGCTTGAGAGAGAGCGAGCTTAAGCCGTCAAGCTGTAATATCGGCGTAACGGATAATGCACAAAGAGGAATGCAAAACTGGAGATAAGCAATCGCTGCACCAAAACTAATTTGCAATTAATATAGTTATTAATACACAAAAACAGCTGCATGCACACGCGAAGTGAAACGGTGAATTATTATTGACACAAGATAGAAGTTTTAAATAAAACCCCGGAGGTTTATAGCAAGAAATTAACACAAAAAAGAGGTGCAAAACAAAAGCACGACCGTTCACTTTGAAAGAGAAAACGATAGTTTGAAAATTTGCGGCTTTTAATTTGTCAACTAAATAATGGGCTTGTAGTACGTGATTAAAGTGTTTAGCTTCTTCAAATAATTTTGAAAATGTTAATTCTGTCTTTGTAATGTTTATGCTTAGGGTATGGTATTCGTAGTTAGCGAAAATTTCGATGGATCCGGTCTTGAATATCAGATTATCTCAATATTTTGTCCGTTGGTTATTCGGATAAGCTGGATTATGATGTATAGGTATAATATTGGCTTTTTGCTGTGTTTAATGTAGACACAGTGTTTATTGTTTTCTGTTACTATATTGTATTAGCTTTTACAATAGCGTAGGGTGGAGTTAGCTGTTAGCGTTTGGTATGAAGATTTATATTATTCTGTGTGGTAAGTCTATAGGGTGTCTTCTTTTAAGTCTTCTTTTGGTTTTGTGTTCTAGTAGTCTTCTAACCAGAACATTTAGGTGCAAAGACAATTTAGTTTGGTATGTTGCGGCTTGACTGTTGATGACGTCCCCGATCATTGGGACTTTGAGGTCCCTGGCAATGTCGACGTTTCGTATGAACCATTCTGCTCCTGTAATTTTACGCAGCATCTTGTTCTGGAGCACTCTAATACGGTCCAAATTCGTTTTGGCAGCGATTCCATAAACTTGGATTCCGTACCTCCACGTAGGGGCAAGTATGGTTTTATATATCCTAACCTTGTTGTTTAAGCTTAGATGGTTATTGTGACTTTGAACCCAGGATAGCTTCATGGTCATTTCTTCTGGTGTGCTTTTGATTATCTTGGTGTGCTTTGCAAACGTTAGTCGAGAGTCACTCACTCCTTTTTTGTTCCAGAAGCTGTCTGTATAGAAAAATTCCTGGACAGGAGTCGTTTTTAAATGTGTGTGTCACCACTGCACACTTTTCTGGGTTGATTGAAATGTTCCATCTACAGGCACATTTTTTAAATTTGTTCAAGTACGAGGTGTGTTTTTATCTTGATCTCTAAACTGAAGAGGCCCATGAATGGACGACGTTACGCTACGCTTGACGAGATAAAGATGGCATCGAAGGAGGAGCTGAACATGATAAAAAAAATGATTTTTTGAAGTGCTTCAAAGATCGGAAAAACCGTTGGCACAAGTGTATAATATCTCATGGGGATTACTTCGAAGGGGACAAAATAGATATGCATGAATAAACAAATAATTTTTGAAAAAACACAACATTCGCGATACTTTTTGAACACACCTCATATGTCTGGAGTTTGTCAGTGGCCTTGTAGATGCAAGTGGATATTTATAAGGCTGCTGTGTCGTCTGCAAATGTGGCGAGCATCACATTCTGGGATTGTGATGGCGTTATTGGCATGTCGTGTGTGAAGAGGCTGTATAGTGTAGGTCCTAGGACGCTTCCCTGCGGTACTCCTGCTCTGATACTTCTTTGTGTCGAGACCGTTCCATCCTGTATAACTCTGAATGATCTGCCAGAAAGGAACGAATTGATGGTTTCAAAGAGCTGCGTATTAAGCATTATCTTCAACTTGGATAGGAGGCCGTCGTGCCACACCCTGTCGAAAGCTTGTTGTATGTCCAACTAGGCAGCCACGACATACTGTTTCCGTTGAGTTTGTTAATTTTATTAATTTACTTTCATAATGGATATCTTTGCTTCTAGCTAATCCCTTCCTTTTTCTTCGATTAATGTAGGAAACTTCTTGTAAATGTCAATGCATGATAAAAATTGTTGATTTGGCAACAATATAGATTTTTATACCCGGTACCCATAGGGCACAAGGGTATTATAAGTAAGTGCTAACCGAGAATGTATGTAACAGACAGAAGGAGGCATCTCCGACCCCATAAAGTATATATATTCTTGATCAGCAATCAACAATTGATCTCAGAGACTATAAGAGCTAGAGCTACCAAATTTGTTGACAACATTGGAATCCACGCAGATCAAGTTTGTTTTAAAATTTGGGCACGCCCACTTCCGCCCCTAAAAGTCATAAAAAACGGAATATAAGCTATAGTCGTGATTTCCGGCTTAAAGTAAATAGATATAATAAATAAGTAGGCATTCGCGGACGTGTTCTGAAAATTTAAGTAATATCGGATGGTAAACATGACGGTTATTAAACAATAAAGTTTCTGTGTATGCTTATTCTTCTTCTCTCTCTCAAAAGCTAAGAACTCAGACACTGGAAAAGGGTTCCGTAGCATTGAGTCAAAACAAGACATCAGTAGACACCCTCTCGCTCTTTCGCACTGCTCAGGAATAGCTTTTGAGAGAGAGTGTCAATGCGTGTTGCGCAACATGTCCCTAGCAACATTTGTCTTTTTTGAGTGTAGCTCAACATGTTTCTAGCAACCTTTCTTAATTTCTTAACATTTTCTTTTTTCCATGTTCATGTCTAATTTATTTTAGCCCACAATGCTTTGGGTACCGGGTATCTCACAGTCGGTCAAACTCGACTGTAGCTTTCCCCCTTGTTTTTTATTGAGATAATATATATGTTTATTTTACGTTAAGCAACCAATTTATTGGTTATAAAACGTAGGGGCTGGCAGGGGGAACAAACATAGCATGAAAACATAACAGCAACGATAAGTAAGAATTGTTGAATAAGAATGGAAAAATTTGTAAATATATCTAGCTTCTTTCATACCCCATATCTGGATGCAGTAGGTCATTGAGGGGACTACTATTTCTCTGTAGAGGTACACTTTCTTATAAAGGCTCAGCTTGCTGGTTGACTTCAGCATCCAATTTAGCTTCCTAAGGTTTCCACGGCATGTTGCTGCTATTTTGTTGGTATGCTGCCGCCACGTGAGCCGATTGTCTAGGATCAATCCCAGGTACTGGGCCTGGAGACATTGGGGGATGAGCGTGTCTTGCAATTTAACCCTTGAAAGAATTGAGTGCCTCAGCGAAAAAATGCAGTGTTGGGAACTATTTTCATTTATGGATATGTTCCACCTATTCGTCCACTCGCTATATAGGTCCAAAAAGGTTTGGTGTTTTTCTGGACGCTTCGATTCGACACGGCGAGTTTGCGATATAAGCTATATAATCAGCATACGTTGCTAGGAGGGTACCCGGTTCTCTGGGATTTGGCAGGTCAGAGGTGTAAAGGGTATATAGCACGGGACCCAAAACACTACTTTGTGGCACTCCAGCTCGACTTCGCCTAGCGGATAAGACTTTAGAAGGAGATATTGCGCAGTTGACAAGAGGCTTTAGCTTAAAAAGCAAACCATCATGCAACACTCGATCAAAAGCTTCTTTTACGTCTAGGAAGATAGCAGAGCTGTACTGTCCCTTCTCAAAGGCATCCAGAATATGCTGCGTTACTCGATGAGCTTGTTCTGGTGTTCCATGGTGGTTACGAAAGCCGATTTATTGATCTGGAATAGCGTCCTGAACGCTTCTTAATGTCATAATTCTACTAAGAAATATTCTCTCGAATATTTTAGAGAATGTGGGCAGCAAGCTTATTGGTCTGTTAAACGCAACAAGGTTCTCCGGTTTGCCTGGCTTCTGTATCATGGCTATCATAGCGCACTTCCCTTGTGTGGGGAAGTGGTGGATACGTAACATGGAGTTGAGCAAGAGCACAAGAAATAGTATGCCCTTTTTTGGCAGTGCCTTGGCAACTCTGCTATCTATGCTGTCGAATCCTGGAGCTTTGTTGGAGTGCAGCTTTTGAATTTGAAGATCAACTTTTTTCGGACTTACATTGCGTTGTTTTAAGGAATGCCAGTGTTTCTTCCAATTCCTCACGCTTTGAAAGGTCGTATGGCTGAAATCGGCCTTCCAGTTCGTCAGCAAAAGCCAAGGAAATTTCTGAATCTTACCTGCACCAAGTTTTGTCAGCACGCTTTATAGGGATTCTGCGAGGCGGCTGACGTTTTACTGACCTTGCTGCTTTGCAGAGGTTGAACCCATATGGTTTTGTGGAATCTGCATTGCTTGGCAGATCAGCGAAATACTCGTTTTACGTTTTGTACAGCAACTTCTTGAGATCGTCCTCTGCACGACGATATGCTCTTTTGTCAGCCGGGTCTCTCGACAGCATGAATCTACGTCGCAGGGCTCTTTTTGACCTCACCGGATCCAGGACCTCAGGTTTTAAAAGAGCATGACGTGGATCTGATGCATTTAAAAAACTAGCCCACGGGTTGAGGATTCGGCAGCGATGTAGATATTTCGAATAAAGAGCTCGGAGGCTTCGTTAATATCTTCAGGGGAGCTTAGAACCATGTTGAGGTTAACAACCTGGTTACCTGCTGCCTGAAACCGTAGAATTCTCGCGTTTTTAGGAAGGATATGCATCCTCCGGGAGAACTTGTGAGCAGCTGTTCTTAGTTCGATTACCAAAGGGATATGATCCGAACTTAGTTTCAAGCTTTCTGAGATGAAGATAAGCTCAGAGCGAATCCCCCCATATATGGCAAAGTCGATTGCTGATGGTGTACGTTGGCTGTACGGATAATACGTGGGCCCTTCGGTTGCAAGGAATTGGATATTAGTGCTAAGAATACAGTCTGCCAATAGTCTTCCTCGGGTTGAAGAATTTCGGGAGCCCCAAAGTCGATGTTGTGCATTCCAGTCTCCGGCAATTATAAATTTTGGTCCTAGTTCCTCAAATAGTATGCTGAAGTCGTCGCTGGTGCGCTGGAAGTTTGGTGGCCAATAAATAGACGCAATGGCAATTTCGCCTTGCTCCATTTTAACTTTGACGGCGACACATTGAGCACTTTGGTGTTCCGTTGTTAAAAATTAGTAGTACTTGAGGCAGGAGACAGGCGATCAGCCGGATGGTTAGATAGATGAATGTCATACCCATGGAGCTTGTAGTATGACCGAATGCAGAAGTGTGTTTCGCTGACCAACATAATGTCAATGTGATGTTTTTTTATAAAAAGCTCAAGCTCCAGGGCCTTGTTGGCCAGCCCGTCGGCGTTCTACACACCAATTTTGAGTCCAATGACTCTTGACTCATGGTTGGGTTGAATGAACTGGGAGAAATCCAGAGATTGCTTGTGCAGTTCCTGGCGCGTTTTGTGAAACGAGGCCGGTGATAACTGTCATTATTGACATCATCAGCTGGAACATCTTGTCAAGCTGAGCTACGAGCACTGACATTTTTTCATCAGATCGCATAAGCATTTGCTCTTGTCGCTGCCATTGCTGATCGTTTCGCAGTTACTGGGGTGCATTTTGTTGCTGTATTTGCTGCTGTTGTTAGGGTCCTAGATGTTGCTGTGGCCATGGGTTAGTGTTCTGCGTCGGTTGCAGCAGCTGTCGGTTGTGTTCCCTTTGTTAGCTTTGCTGGTTCTGCTTCCGGTTCCTACTTCTTAGTGGAGGGAATTGTTGCTGCTGCTGATGATTGGTCTCTTGCGGTGGGTTAGCCTGTTGTGCTTGGGGAGATCTACCGGCTACGATGGGCTGTAGCACTTCTACGTCGACTTGCTGTCTGCTGGTAAGCGATACAGCCCTTCTAGCTTGCTGTATGATCACCACCACAGTTTATGCATTTGGCTGGATAGATATATCGTTGGCAGGCTTCAATGGCATGCTGCTGACCACATCGTACACAGTTAAATTCTGTGTGACAGAGTATTTTTTGTGTGGTTAAAGGATTGGCACCGATAACATTGCACGACATCGTCCTTTTTTTGAGGAAGTTCGCCTTGAATTCGTGGGAGACAGAGCGTCTTAAGCTCATGGATTTCTTTGTTTGTAGCGGCTGGCTCCAGTTCAACAAAAACTATATTGACGAGCTTTGTTTTGTCGAAATGGCTTCTGGGTCTATTAATAAACCGAACAATATGTCCAAGTAAGGTTAGACTTTCCTTAATGTGGTCATCCGGAGTGGAGTAATGTAGTCCTCGGATGACTATGAGGTACGATCTTTCCTCTTTAAGCTGACAGGTATCAAATGGTACCTTTTTTAAGGTAAGCGACTTGGAAAGGGTTCTGTAGGATCGAAACAGAATTATCTGGTTTGCATTTTACAGAGTATTTTGTTGGGTGAACGCTTTTATTTGTGGATTTGATAAGTCCGCAAAGATTTTCACAATTTTTAACCACAATTGAGGGTGGTTTGTTAGACGGTGGGGTTTCGTTGCTGCCTGGGGGCTGGTTAGGTCTACGAATGCTGCTGGTGTTGTTGTTGCTATTGTTGCTGTTACTGACGTTGATGCTGTTGCTAATTTTGTTGTTGCCGTTGGTGTTGCTACTGGTGTTGCTAGTGCTGGTACCGGCTTGGTCTGAGTTGTTGCGGATGACGGTTTGTGAAACGATAACTTCATCGTCTGCATCCATATCCGACAGTTCAGTTCAGTTCAGAGAAACGATTGGCAGATACACTTAACTTTGGACTATTTGAATTTTTAGTAATTTTTGAATTTGGATTGGGGGGGCTTGATTCTAAACGCCATTTGTACCGTTGGTAGTGGTACGTGGGGTCCACCAATCGTCGTCGCTAGCTATGGCTTCTGGCTCAGGATGTAAGCCTTGAGGAGACATGGGTCGAGCATTTGTACAGGTCGAGGCATAAATGGTGCTAAATTCTTTTATAGATTTATTTAATGCAGCTGTCATTTTCTTTTGGGCCACAGCCACTGTCGCTGCAATGTCCAAATTCGATTCAGACATAGTGGAAGCTTTGAACTGATTAGCACTGTTTTGTCGACTTTCGCAGGGTATGCAGGGTATGGGCGTGAGCGTCCACGACTTGCACGCAAATGGCGATTGGTCCTTCCTAAATTTTGGGGCGTTGGTGTTGGTGAGCGGGAATCGACGTCAGAGTTGTCTTCCATGCTCTCAGAGGAGAGTGAATCTTGAGCAGCCGGGTGGGAAAACTGGCTTATTCGAAAGAATGATAATCAAGTCAAGACAATAATCATTCGAAGAATACACATCTTTTTTTTTGGGAAGAAAACTTTTTAGGGAACAAATAAGTGATTTTTCAGAGTACAAAAAATAAGACGTCCGCACACGTTGACAGAAAAGATAGAAGTCGATTACGTACCTATCTCTTGCATTGAGTATTTCTGGGGTAGTTTCAAATGTTAATTTGGTATTTCTGTGATCCGTTTTTGCTATGTTGCAGATTATACATTCGTTGATGATGTTTTGTATAAACTTTTGGCTTTTCGTATAATAATATTCCTCTTTAAACCAGTTAATAGTTTTTCCGTTTCCTGGATGCAGGAGTTCCTTATGCCCTTTTAGTTCATATCTTTGAAATATGCATAAGTCAAAACATCTTTCAGCATAAACGTACATCTAATACGGCTATGATACGGGGCACAAGTTTGAATTCATTGACTACTTCATTAGAATCTTGAATCTTGACCAAAAACGTACGTTTTCGTTTTTAGGTGCTCCGGTTTTCACAAACTTTTTGTCATCGTTTTGTTATCGAAATATTTAATCGTTTTTATTGCTCAAATGACTCAGATGACTTGGATGTTTTGAGAAGTATAAGGAATGCTTATATGCTTTACTCTTTTTAATTGTTTGTTTTAAAGTCAAATAAAGGCAGAAATTGTTTTTTTATCGGTCCAAGAGGGCTGCCACCCTTTGATGATATGTCTTTTATACCTTTTTTTATTGGTAAAAATTCCATTTAAACATTAAAACAAACTGGTTTTTTTATTAAAACCTTATTTTATCCTCCTTGAACATTATTAATGACCACCTTTTAAATTTAGAAGCATTTCGACCAGATTGTTTTGTTCCATCAACAGTACGGCAGCACTGGCAACCTAAACGAAAGATGTTGTTGCCGACGGCAAATAGTTTGTTCCCAAATTCGAGGTGGGGTCAGAAAATATTTATTTAAAAAGTAAATTCGAATTAGATTGATCTACTGATAGTGTGAATTGAACATCAATAGACCAAGGAGTCAACTATTTTTTTCCTTTTGCAATTAAGAACCGATTTGATATAGAAAAAGGCATTTACTTTTCATTTCGACAAGACAACCTTGTTTTTGAAAACGAAAAAATCTTGTGAAAGTGAAAACGGGAGCACCGATTTTTCGTTTTCGAAAACGAAAACGAGAGAATCTTGTGAAAGTGAAAACCGGAGCCTGCCTGTATATTATTATGGCAACCCTTCAGTAAAAACCAATATATTCTGTGAGACCGTTTTGTCTAATGAGACATTAATATATTTTTTAGATACAATTGTATGTATTACAGGCGGTATTTTCTTTTGAAATAAATTTTTGTCTAGTATTTTTTTCGATAGACCTATCGGGTTTGTCAATTAATGGGCAATTAATGCATTAAATTTTCATTGAAAGTGCCGTATAGTCGTCTTGCTTGCACTTAGGTAAATACCTATGGTTGCTGTCAAGCCTCTAATGAATACGCCAATTAATGAAGTTTTTAATGCAGTGTCATAATGCTATAAACAATTTCGATAGATTGTTGGGACTTACTATTTTGACATATGGCTTTTGGAATGTTAGGAAACCTTCATCATTGTGGAAATATATTGCCCCCATTTTGATATATAAATATTCCTTAATGATGTTTTTAGAAAAATCTTCTGTCATTTCTCTGCTCTGCTACGTAGTTTTCTTTGCCTGAAAGATACTTAATTTTATAATCAAATTCATTTAATTTGATCTTCCACCTCTAAACTTCATATTTGGTTTCTTGATATTGTTAAGCTAAACGAGGGGCTTGTGATCACTCAATATATCAAAAGATCTTCCGAATAGGTATGATCTGAAATATTTTGTTGCCCAAACTATGGCTAAGATTTCCTTTTCTATAGTCGCATAGTTTATTTCGTGTTCATTCAGCGTTCTGCTGGCATAACATTCGGTGTTCACACATGAACACATTTTATATATATATATGCATACATACAAACGTACATATGTACACATGAAGATCTGTAACAAATCGATGCAGCTGTACACTGCTTAGCGCATGTGCGCATGACTCTAAATATAGCGGCCAAATGGGCCTAACACAAAACACTTGAGCCTAGCACAGACAAAAATGTAATCTTGACAAATATGTAATCTGAGCTCCTGCGTGGGTCACAAAATATATGATAGGTGCGGGATAGCTGTGTCTTTCCCATCGCACTCAAGAATTTTTCCCATGTTAGGGTTAAACAACCACTGCGTTGGTCTAGCGATAAGACTAGTTTTTAAGAATCTCATGACCGCTACGTAAGCGCGGACTTTGAAGTAAAGATTCAGTTTGAAATATCAACTCAAGAAATGTAGACGTTTGCTTTATTTGCAGCCTCTCTCACATTTTTGGTCCTTCGAGCGCCTCTGCAGGTTTCCCCCTAGTGGTAAGAGCCTCAGAGGATGGACCACTCTACTATGGTTGGTCTTTTTTAGCAACTCTGCAGTTTTCCCCCCAGTGGTAAGAGACTCAGAGGAAGGATAGCACCTTAAAAAATCTGTATGTAGTGCAAATGCGCCCGCAGCTAAGGTTGCTAAAAATAATAGACTAAAGTTTCCCCAGGTAAGGAACAGAGTCTAGTTTATGCAAAAGGATACAAAAGAGTCCTTTTTGCATGAACAGTTTGCAATTTATCTAAAAAAATTGTGTTCGAAAATTAAAAAATCGATCTTTGGAAAAAGTTTTGCAATTTTTATCTTAATAAAAAAAATTTGTCGAAAAAATCAACATTTATAAAAGGCTCCTGAAAGTTCCCCCATGAGGTAAGGAACGTAGTCGCATTTATACAAATGGCCACAATTTGTATAAATCTTTGCAAATATGCCTGCATTTAAGTGCAGGTATTTAAGGCTGTTGGACTAAAGTGCCAACGAAGCCACCGTAAAAGATGACGACAACACTGGATGAAATCATCGGAAATATTTGGATCGACTTAGAATCCAAAGCTGGAGAAAGAAAGTGCCAGCACTTATATAATCTGGTCGGCCATGAGATTACAATCATCGGCTGGCTACCATCAACGTCATCATCATCGTCTGCACACCAGAGGCAGATTAATCAACACCAGAGGTCTTCAACTTCAACTTTACGTCTTCAACGTCAGCGGAATCTACATATTCACAAGTTGGACTACGGAGTAAAGTAAATATAAAATTAAAAACAAAATAGAAGATCCTCATTAAAAAAAAAAATGTTAGAAAAATATTACAGTCCACTAAATTGAAGTAAAAATTAAAATTGAATAATAATAATTTTTATGTATTCAAATTTTGTCAAATTTAAAAAACTACACCCATTTTTGCTGGCCCTTGGCAGTATGTTCAGAACGAACACTGTTTTTTTTTGTTCAATAACATTTTTGTATTTTATGTGTCAAATGTGAAACTGCACGCCTAATTTTGCTGGCCCTTGGCAGAATGTTCAAACATGAACACGTTTTTACATATACGTATATGTCGGGTCATAAATAATTGTTTACAGTGTACAAGTCACTTTCCAGCACTTTAACACAATACACTACATTTGATAACACTATGTTTGAAGGTCCGTTACTTTCTAGCAATACTGTTACGTATTGGTATAAGTGTTGGTAAAACAGTACATGTAAGTAATTTCCCTCTGAATGGTTTGATTGAGCGAGACAAAGAGAGCTGTTGCTGAGTGAGGTCACTAGTGCTGCTAGAAAATAGGGAGATGGCGATTTAAGCCATTGCAACATGGGTGGTCTTACTTTTGGGAAAAAGTAGAGTTGTCATAAGGGTTGGCATTATTACGGCGACCACGAGGAAAGGCAGACACGGAGTGAACTTGCTAATTGCGCGCAGCTTTTGTGAAAATATTAAAAGAAAGAACATGAACGACCAAACCCCAAACGTTAACCCGACATCAGAAGTGGGATCTGTGCTACCTCCTACATTTACTGAAGAACAGTGGCGCGTAATAATGGAAATGCAAAATCGTACTCTCGTGGAATTTGCAAAAAACATGCAGTCGTCGGCATGTGTGCAGTCTCAAGTGCGTGACGTGTCTTTGCCGAAGTTTAACCCTGACGTGGCAAATGGAGACGCTTCGAAATGGTGCATGACCGCTGATATTATATTGTCAGAGCAGCCATTAGAAGGAAGTAAGCTCATTATGGCGCTGAGCAATTCTATGGAGGGCAGTGCTTCGCAATGGTTAACCCAAATCTCGTATGCTGGAATGAAGTGGGAGCAGTTTAAAGAACTTTTTGTTCAACGGTACGGAAGCGAAGAGACACCGGCAGCCATGTTTTTTGACATGCTGAATAGTCGTCCAAGTGTTGGTGAAAGTCATGCTGTGTACGCAAGCCGATTGGTGACGTCACTGACTACAAAATGGCGGAATATGAGTGTCGAAGAAATTGCTGTCTCAACTGTGCTTGCGCATATGGCTAACTTCGACAGCCGTTTACAACGAATGACATTTACGACGAATGTTCAAACTAGAGGCAAGCTGCAATCAGAGCTAAAGGCGTTTACCTTCAATAATAAACGCGCCCCGGTCCATGACGAAAATAATGGACCTAACCTCAAAAAATTCAAACCGTCAACTTTATTGTGCCATCACTGTGGAAAACCTGGGCATAAGGTGGCAGAATGTCGACTCAAGATGCGACAAAACGGAGACGTGAAGCACCAGCGTGAGAAGCCGAACGTTACCTGTTATCGATGTGGTCAACCTGGACATTTCTCGAATCAGTGCACAAGCAAGGCGACTGTGGCCAAATCGGGTGTCATCCAAGAGAAGAGCTGCAACCAGTGTTTTGTATCCGAACCAAAAGGAAGTATGACACATCGAGGTGAGGTCTTTCCAATTTGTTTTGACTCGGGAGCTGAATGTTCATTAATTAATGAAAGTTATAGTAATAAGCTATCAGGCAAACGTGTCAATAATGTTGTAATTTTAAGGGGTATAGGCGATGCTGGTATTTATAGTACTTTGCAAATTTTAAGTAGCGTTGTTATCAACGAAAATAATTTAGAAATATTATTCCATGTTGTACAAGACGAACATTTAAAAAACAATATTGTAATTGGAAGAGAAATACTAAATCAAGGTTTTCATGTCACTATAATGCCCGATAAATTTGAAATTGTAAGATCAAAGACTGTAAATATTTGTTCTGTATCTGAGCAGTCGGCCATCTTAAACGATATTGACACTGAATTGATTGGCAACGAAAAAACTGAATTGATTAAATTACTTGAAAAATATTCCGCAGCGTTTATTGAAGGTATTCCTTGTACAAGAGTTAATACGGGCGAAATGAAAATTCGTTTAGTTGATCCGCGCAAAACAGTGCAACGACGCCCATATAGACTGAGTCCTGATGAAAGGGAAACTGTTCGATGTAAATTAAACGAATTAATGAAATGTAACATTATTCGACCGAGTTGCTCTCCTTTTGCTAGTCCTATCATACTTGTGAAGAAGAAAAACGGTTCAGATCGTCTTTGTGTCGATTATAGAGAGTTGAATGCCAATACAATAGCGGATAAATATCCACTACCACTTATTAGTGATCAAATTGCTAGACTTCGTGGCGCAAATTATTTTACTTGTTTGGACATGGCTAGTGGGTTTCATCAAATTCCAATTCATCCTGATTCAGTTGAATACACTGCGTTCGTAACGCCGGATGGGCAATTTGAATATTTGACAATGCCATTTGGCCTTAAAAATGCTCCAGCTGTATTCCAGCGTGCAATTATAAACGCATTGGGTAGCCTTGCTTATTCTTATGTCATTGTTTACATGGACGACATCATGATAATATCGCCTACAAAAGAATTGGCTTTACAAAGGCTTAAAGTTGTTTTAGATGTTTTAATCCATGCTGGATTTACTTTTAATGTTGGCAAGTGTAGCTTTCTCAAGACGTCAGTTGAGTATTTGGGATATGAGGTTCGAGCAGGAGAAGTTAGGCCAAACTCACGCAAAATTCTTGCGTTAACTTCTTTGCCTCCACCACAATCGGTGACCGGACTTAGACAGTTCATTGGGTTGGCTTCATACTTCCGCAAGTTCGTGCCTTCTTTTTCTCAGATAATGAAACCATTATATTCCCTTACCTCTGGAAAAGGCAGTTTGACTTGGAATACAGAGCTAGAAGAAGTCCGAAAGAAAATTATAACTATTCTTACGAACGAACCGGTCTTAGTAATTTTCGATCCGCAATACCCTATAGAGCTTCATACAGACGCGAGTTCCAGTGGATTCGGCGCTATGCTCTTACACCGTATCAACAATGGACATCATGTGGTGGAATATTTTAGTAAAACAACTTCCACCGCTGAGTCTAAGTACCATTCTTACGAATTGGAAACATTGGCAGTTGTTGAATCGGTGAAGCATTTTCGTCATTATCTACATGGTCGAGAGTTCGTAGTATTTACCGAATGCAATTCTTTAAAGGCTTCGCGTACCAAAATGGAACTGACTCCTAGAGTATATCGTTGGTGGGCTTATTTGCAATCTTTTAATTTTGAAATACAATTCAGAGAAGGTAAACGTATGGCTCACGTGGACTTTTTCTCAAGAAATCCGCTTCCATCAAAATCTAATTTGACCGTATGTAAAATTCCGGAAAAGCGCGTAAATTTGGCAGAAATTTCAAGTGACTGGCTTCTTGCGGAACAGCGATTAGATGCCGATATCGTTAATATAGTTAAAAAATTAAGTTCAAACGAATTCTCTGAGGATATGTCTAAAACATATGATTTAAGAAAAGGCGTGTTGTATCGTAAAGTCCAAAAGAATGGTCGTTCACGTTGT
The DNA here is from genome assembly GCA_018153105.1 of Drosophila rufa. Lineage (NCBI taxonomy): Eukaryota > Metazoa > Arthropoda > Insecta > Diptera > Drosophilidae > Drosophila > Drosophila rufa. The sequence continues at coordinate 1,630,857 of JAECXS010000135.1, forward strand.
TTGCCCGTTGTACCACGTACGTTTAAATGGTCGGTAATAAATCAAGTGCATGAGTCAATTATGCATTTAGGTTGGAAGAAAACACTTGATAAAGCTTATGAGTATTATTGGTTTGATAAGATGAATAAGTATGTCCGTAAGTTTGTCAACAGTTGTATCACATGTAGGTCTGCCAAGTCACCTTCAGGGAAAGTTCAAGCAGAGCTCCATCCCGTTCCGAAGGTTAGTATTCCTTGGCATACTTTGCATGTTGATATAACTGGAAAATTAAGCGGGAAAAGCGACCTTAAGGAATATATCATTGTTCAAATCGATGCATTTACGAAATTCGTCTACTTGTATCATACCACAAAGATAGATGCTGAAAGTTGTGTGAAAGCTATGAAATCTTCAATTTCCTTGTTCGGAGTACCAACTCGTATCATAGCCGACCAAGGTAGATGTTTCACAAGTGCTAGATTTTCTGAATTTTGTTCGTCACAAAATATAAAACTGCATTTAATTGCTACAGGGGCAAGTCGTGCAAATGGACAAGTCGAACGCGTAATGGGTACGTTAAAGAACTTGTTGACAGCAGTGGAATCAAGCCACCGGCTCTGGCAAGACGCTCTCGGTGAGGTACAACTTGCTTTAAATTGCACAGTTAATCGTGTAACTGAAGCAAGTCCACTGGAGATGCTTGTCGGGAAAGAAGCTCGACCTCTGGGTTTGATTCCACCCTGCAACATTGAAAATGAAATAGACTTAACAAATGTTAGAACAAGAGCTACAGAAAGAATGAAATCTTTAGCTAGCTATGATAAATCTCGATTTGATAAAAATAAGGCAACCGTTGTTAGGCACAAAGTTGGTGACTATGTGCTACTTAAGAATGAAGAAAGGCATCAAACTAAGTTAGATCCCAAGTTTAAAGGACCATTTTTGGTTATCGAATGTTTAGATGGTGACAGATATATGTTGAAGGCGTTGCGAAATAACAGAAAGTACAAGTACTGCCATGATGATATTAGACAAATGCCTGACGTTCAGATACCTAATGAATTGACTTTTGAAAATGAGAAGTTTAGCCCGCCTATGAGTCCAGTTGGGACGATGAGTGATCCGTCTATAAGAGGCGATGAGTGATGTGTCTAAGAGAGACGATGTGTTATCCGTCTAGGTGAGACGATGAGTCCAGATGGGACGATGTGTTATCCGTCTAGGTGAGACGATGAGTCCAGATGGGACGATGTGTTATCCGTCTAGGTGAGACGATGAGTCCAGGTAGGACGATGTGTTATCCGTCTATGCGAGGCGATGAGTCCAGGTAGGACTATGCTATGTGTTATCCGTCTGTGTGAGACGATGGGTTTAATTGGAACAGTGAATAAGTATGAACAGGCGGAAGACCACAAAGTGGTAAAGGAAGTAAAAAGAAAATTTTGATAAAAAGAAAAAAGAAGTAAACAAAACATAATTTAAGGAGATCTGTATGTAAGATCGAGATAAGACAATGAGTTAAATCAATTACAAGTAAGACAATTACTAAATGAATGAAGTCAAAAAAAGAGAGAAAATTGTTATCTTAAGCTTTGATATTAAATAAAATTGGAATGTTTAATCCTATAAAGAAATTAATCATAATACCTAATTTAGTACACGAGGACGTGTAATTGTCAGAATGGCCGTGTCGGGTCATAAATAATTGTTTACAGTGTACAAGTCACTTTCCAGCACTTTAACACAATACACTACATTTGATAACACTATGTTTGAAGGTCCGTTACTTTCTAGCAATACTGTTACGTATTGGTATAAGTGTTGGTAAAACAGTACATGTAAGTAATTTCCCTCTGAATGGTTTGATTGAGCGAGACAAAGAGAGCTGTTGCTGAGTGAGGTCACTAGTGCTGCTAGAAAAGAGGGAGATGGCGATTTAAGCCATTGCAACATGCGTGGTCTTACTTTTGGGAAAAAGTAGAGTTGTCATAAGGGTTGGCATTATTACGGCGACCACGAGGAAAGGCAGACACGGAGTGAACTTGCTAATTGCGCGCAGCTTTTGTGAAAATATTAAAAGAAAGAACATGAACGACCAAACCCCAAACGTTAACCCGACATCAGAAGTGGGATCTGTGCTACCTCCTACATTTACTGAAGAACAGTGGCGCGTAATAATGGAAATGCAAAATCGTACTCTCGTGGAATTTGCAAAAAACATGCAGTCGTCGGCATGTGTGCAGTCTCAAGTGCGTGACGTGTCTTTGCCGAAGTTTAACCCTGACGTGGCAAATGGAGACGCTTCGAAATGGTGCATGACCGCTGATATTATATTGTCAGAGCAGCCATTAGAAGGAAGTAAGCTCATTATGGCGCTGAGCAATTCTATGGAGGGCAGTGCTTCGCAATGGTTAACCCAAATCTCGTATGCTGGAATGAAGTGGGAGCAGTTTAAAGAACTTTTTGTTCAACGGTACGGAAGCGAAGAGACACCGGCAGCCATGTTTTTTGACATGCTGAATAGTCGTCCAAGTGTTGGTGAAAGTCATGCTGTGTACGCAAGCCGATTGGTGACGTCACTGACTACAAAATGGCGGAATATGAGTGTCGAAGAAATTGCTGTCTCAACTGTGCTTGCGCATATGGCTAACTTCGACAGCCGTTTACAACGAATGACATTTACGACGAATGTTCAAACTAGAGGCAAGCTGCAATCAGAGCTAAAGGCGTTTACCTTCAATAATAAACGCGCCCCGGTCCATGACGAAAATAATGGACCTAACCTCAAAAAATTCAAACCGTCAACTTTATTGTGCCATCACTGTGGAAAACCTGGGCATAAGGTGGCAGAATGTCGACTCAAGATGCGACAAAACGGAGACGTGAAGCACCAGCGTGAGAAGCCGAACGTTACCTGTTATCGATGTGGTCAACCTGGACATTTCTCGAATCAGTGCACAAGCAAGGCGACTGTGGCCAAATCGGGTGTCATCCAAGAGAAGAGCTGCAACCAGTGTTTTGTATCCGAACCAAAAGGAAGTATGACACATCGAGGTGAGGTCTTTCCAATTTGTTTTGACTCGGGAGCTGAATGTTCATTAATTAATGAAAGTTATAGTAATAAGCTATCAGGCAAACGTGTCAATAATGTTGTAATTTTAAGGGGTATAGGCGATGCTGGTATTTATAGTACTTTGCAAATTTTAAGTAGCGTTGTTATCAACGAAAATAATTTAGAAATATTATTCCATGTTGTACAAGACGAACATTTAAAAAACAATATTGTAATTGGAAGAGAAATACTAAATCAAGGTTTTCATGTCACTATAATGCCCGATAAATTTGAAATTGTAAGATCAAAGACTGTAAATATTTGTTCTGTATCTGAGCAGTCGGCCATCTTAAACGATATTGACACTGAATTGATTGGCAACGAAAAAACTGAATTGATTAAATTACTTGAAAAATATTCCGCAGCGTTTATTGAAGGTATTCCTTGTACAAGAGTTAATACGGGCGAAATGAAAATTCGTTTAGTTGATCCGCGCAAAACAGTGCAACGACGCCCATATAGACTGAGTCCTGATGAAAGGGAAACTGTTCGATGTAAATTAAACGAATTAATGAAATGTAACATTATTCGACCGAGTTGCTCTCCTTTTGCTAGTCCTATCATACTTGTGAAGAAGAAAAACGGTTCAGATCGTCTTTGTGTCGATTATAGAGAGTTGAATGCCAATACAATAGCGGATAAATATCCACTACCACTTATTAGTGATCAAATTGCTAGACTTCGTGGCGCAAATTATTTTACTTGTTTGGACATGGCTAGTGGGTTTCATCAAATTCCAATTCATCCTGATTCAGTTGAATACACTGCGTTCGTAACGCCGGATGGGCAATTTGAATATTTGACAATGCCATTTGGCCTTAAAAATGCTCCAGCTGTATTCCAGCGTGCAATTATAAACGCATTGGGTAGCCTTGCTTATTCTTATGTCATTGTTTACATGGACGACATCATGATAATATCGCCTACAAAAGAATTGGCTTTACAAAGGCTTAAAGTTGTTTTAGATGTTTTAATCCATGCTGGATTTACTTTTAATGTTGGCAAGTGTAGCTTTCTCAAGACGTCAGTTGAGTATTTGGGATATGAGGTTCGAGCAGGAGAAGTTAGGCCAAACTCACGCAAAATTCTTGCGTTAACTTCTTTGCCTCCACCACAATCGGTGACCGGACTTAGACAGTTCATTGGGTTGGCTTCATACTTCCGCAAGTTCGTGCCTTCTTTTTCTCAGATAATGAAACCATTATATTCCCTTACCTCTGGAAAAGGCAGTTTGACTTGGAATACAGAGCTAGAAGAAGTCCGAAAGAAAATTATAACTATTCTTACGAACGAACCGGTCTTAGTAATTTTCGATCCGCAATACCCTATAGAGCTTCATACAGACGCGAGTTCCAGTGGATTCGGCGCTATGCTCTTACACCGTATCAACAATGGACATCATGTGGTGGAATATTTTAGTAAAACAACTTCCACCGCTGAGTCTAAGTACCATTCTTACGAATTGGAAACATTGGCAGTTGTTGAATCGGTGAAGCATTTTCGTCATTATCTACATGGTCGAGAGTTCGTAGTATTTACCGACTGCAATTCTTTAAAGGCTTCGCGTACCAAAATGGAACTGACTCCTAGAGTATATCGTTGGTGGGCTTATTTGCAATCTTTTAATTTTGAAATACAATTCAGAGAAGGTAAACGTATGGCTCACGTGGACTTTTTCTCAAGAAATCCGCTTCCATCAAAATCTAATTTGACCGTATGTAAAATTCCGGAAAAGCGCGTAAATTTGGCAGAAATTTCAAGTGACTGGCTTCTTGCGGAACAGCGATTAGATGCCGATATCGTTAATATAGTTAAAAAATTAAGTTCAAACGAATTCTCTGAGGATATGTCTAAAACATATGATTTAAGAAAAGGCGTGTTGTATCGTAAAGTCCAAAAGAATGGTCGTTCACGTTGTTTGCCCGTTGTACCACGTACGTTTAAATGGTCGGTAATAAATCAAGTGCATGAGTCAATTATGCATTTAGGTTGGAAGAAAACACTTGATAAAGCTTATGAGTATTATTGGTTTGATAAGATGAATAAGTATGTCCGTAAGTTTGTCAACAGTTGTATCACATGTAGGTCTGCCAAGTCACCTTCAGGGAAAGTTCAAGCAGAGCTCCATCCCGTTCCGAAGGTTAGTATTCCTTGGCATACTTTGCATGTTGATATAACTGGAAAATTAAGCGGGAAAAGCGACCTTAAGGAATATATCATTGTTCAAATCGATGCATTTACGAAATTCGTCTACTTGTATCATACCACAAAGATAGATGCTGAAAGTTGTGTGAAAGCTATGAAATCTTCAATTTCCTTGTTCGGAGTACCAACTCGTATCATAGCCGACCAAGGTAGATGTTTCACAAGTGCTAGATTTTCTGAATTTTGTTCGTCACAAAATATAAAACTGCATTTAATTGCTACAGGGGCAAGTCGTGCAAATGGACAAGTCGAACGCGTAATGGGTACGTTAAAGAACTTGTTGACAGCAGTGGAATCAAGCCACCGGCTCTGGCAAGACGCTCTCGGTGAGGTACAACTTGCTTTAAATTGCACAGTTAATCGTGTAACTGAAGCAAGTCCACTGGAGATGCTTGTCGGGAAAGAAGCTCGACCTCTGGGTTTGATTCCACCCTGCAACATTGAAAATGAAATAGACTTAACAAATGTTAGAACAAGAGCTACAGAAAGAATGAAATCTTTAGCTAGCTATGATAAATCTCGATTTGATAAAAATAAGGCAACCGTTGTTAGGCACAAAGTTGGTGACTATGTGCTACTTAAGAATGAAGAAAGGCATCAAACTAAGTTAGATCCCAAGTTTAAAGGACCATTTTTGGTTATCGAATGTTTAGATGGTGACAGATATATGTTGAAGGCGTTGCGAAATAACAGAAAGTACAAGTACTGCCATGATGATATTAGACAAATGCCTGACGTTCAGATACCTAATGAATTGACTTTTGAAAATGAGAAGTTTAGCCCGCCTATGAGTCCAGTTGGGACGATGAGTGATCCGTCTATAAGAGGCGATGAGTGATGTGTCTAAGAGAGACGATGTGTTATCCGTCTAGGTGAGACGATGAGTCCAGATGGGACGATGTGTTATCCGTCTAGGTGAGACGATGAGTCCAGATGGGACGATGTGTTATCCGTCTAGGTGAGACGATGAGTCCAGGTAGGACGATGTGTTATCCGTCTATGCGAGGCGATGAGTCCAGGTAGGACTATGCTATGTGTTATCCGTCTGTGTGAGACGATGGGTTTAATTGGAACAGTGAAAAGTATGAACAGGCGGAAGACCACAAAGTGGTAAAGGAAGTAAAAAGAAAATTTTGATAAAAGAAAAAAGAAGTAAACAAAACATAATTTAAGGAGATCTGTATGTAAGATCGAGATAAGACAATGAGTTAAATCAATTACAAGTAAGACAATTACTAAATGAATGAAGTCAAAAAAGAGAGAAAATTGTTATCTTAAGCTTTGATATTAAATAAAATTGGAATGTTTAATCCTATAAAGAAATTAATCATAATACCTAATTTAGTACACGAGGACGTGTAATTGTCAGAATGGCCGTGTCGGGTCATAAATAATTGTTTACAGTGTACAAGTCACTTTCCAGCACTTTAACACAATACACTACATTTGATAACACTATGTTTGAAGGTCCGTTACTTTCTAGCAATACTGTTACGTATTGGTATAAGTGTTGGTAAAACAGTACATGTAAGTAATTTCCCTCTGAATGGTTTGATTGAGCGAGACAAAGAGAGCTGTTGCTGAGTGAGGTCACTAGTGCTGCTAGAAAATAGGGAGATGGCGATTTAAGCCATTGCAACATGGGTGGTCTTACTTTTGGGAAAAAGTAGAGTTGTCATAAGGGTTGGCATTATTACGGCGACCACGAGGAAAGGCAGACACGGAGTGAACTTGCTAATTGCGCGCAGCTTTTGTGAAAATATTAAAAGAAAGAACATGAACGACCAAACCCCAAACGTTAACCCGACATATATATATATATATATATACATGTATGTATTTATCTTATACAAATCAATGCAGCTGTACACGGCTTAGCGCATGACTCTAAATATAGCGGCCAAATGGGCCTTACACAAAACACTTGAGCCTAGCACAGACAAAAATGTAATCTTGACAAATATGTAATCTGAGCTCCTGCGTGGGTCACAAAATATATGATAGGTGCGGGATAGCTGTGTCTTTCCCATCGCACTCACGGATTTTTCCCATGTTAGGGTTAAACAACCACTGCGTTGGTCTAGCGATAAGACTAGTTTTTAAGAATCTCATGACCGCTACGTAAGCGCGGACTTTGAAATAAAGAATCAGTTTTAAACATAAACTCAAGAAAGAAAGACGTCTCTTTATTGGGCGTTCTTTTCATTCGGGTTTATGATTTTGGGAAAACACTGCTATATTATTGGCATTAGTAGTCAAAGAAAACGGTTTATTAAAATCAGGATAGATCAAGATCGGATCTGAACTAATAAGCACCTTAAACTTTTCAAATGCTTCCACACTATCAATAGTAGCTCCTTTCTTTAATTTAAGGGTTTAATTTAATGGGTTTAACTATGTTGGCAAAGTTTGGAATGAACTTGGGATAAAATCCACATCATTTTTTAATTCTTTAATTATTTATATCTTAATAACCTAGTGCGACAAGGGTAAACTTATATTTATAACACTAATCAAAATGAGTAAGGCTCGCGTTGTGGTCAAATCAATTACTTTATTGAGGAAATTGAACGGTATTTATAGCTAAACAAAGTATAAAGAATATATTTATGTCAACGAAATTGTGTGTAAAGAGAAATGTGGGTTACTGTGTATTAAGATCTATACAGAAATGGGAACGTTGCCCAATTCGACTTCTTCATGTCAGCATAATATGCATTCGCGCTTGACCTGATAATTGCTACATTTTTGTTATCGCATATACATATTGCTGAGACTAAACATTCTCCGGGCCGTTGAAGAGGTGTTTAACCATCGCTAATGTTGAACCCAAAACGGCGTGGGGTAGGTTCCGGTAAATATTGCTCAGCGTTTTCCTGATGTTTGGAGGTCCGTCGACGTGGCTTCCATTTGCTGTATTGCCGTCGTAGAATATAAGCAATAATCACTATAATTGATATTGCTAAGGCCACATACGCAGCTACTTTAATATACTGCACAGTGCTGAACTGATTGTTCTTGTTGTATCTTTCAGTTTTCCCAGCCGTTGTTGTAGGGCATCTAATTCATCTAGTTCGGATACCCGGCTTGTAGTTTCTTGAGCTGGCTCTGATGGTTCTTCTACGCCAAAATTGGTGATATTGCCGAAGCGAATGTATGTTGTTCGTTTCGCTGATCGTAGTGATGAATGTGCTAACACTCATTTTTGAGTTGCGTGCGGTGCAGCCTGAGGAGAGGGATAGTAACCCCGTTCCTTCAAGGTGTACTATGAACGGAGTTCCCTTGCACACAGCTTGAAGCTCTATGACTATGACTGTGTGTTGCAAACATCCATCTGTTCGCTGATGCGTTTTTGTCCAAATCAGATCGAATTTTGATTGAACAATCTCATATCGTGTTTCAGTCTTGTTGTTAAATAATTGAAATTCACACTGATTATCCGCGCTAAATGTTGCTTGATGATTGAAGCATATGTGCACGTCGTTTGGCACTTTTATACATAACTCAAACTCGTCTTCAGTCAATCCCATGAATTGATCTCTATGGGCATTGACGGCTCTGATATGTGTCTTGATGTTGAATCTATGCCAGCTTCCTCCCTTCCACGCCGGGATAGCGATGCTGCTGAAGACTTCCTGCTGCGCAGTGGACACCAGAGGTAGAATAATCTTGAAGACTACATGATCGATGGTTGTTGTGGCTTCAGCGTGCATGATTCGGTAGAGCTAGATAGCATTTTCCGGTGATACTGGTAACATTTGATCTGGCGAAAAAATGATCCCTTATTTGATCTAGTTGATCCCTAAGTTGCTGAGGAGATACTAGCATGGGACTTATGGTTCGGTGGCGAACATCAGTAAGGATGCTGTCTATCTCATTTTGCATCCGCTGCATCCCCGTCGCCAGTAGAGTTAGCTGGGCTGTTAGGATCATGAATGCTTGCTGTAGATAGTCGCTTTCGTATTTGCCTCTCTCTCTCTTGATCGTTGTTATTTGTTGTTTTAGCGTTCTGATTCGTTTGGCGTTGGCTGAATTGCTCTTTTTGACTATATTTATAGTAGAATCAAGAACAGACGTTTGATTCTTGAGCAGAATCATCAGCACATCATCGTTGGATTTGACTTCGTTCATTCCTTCTGCATAGTTGGAATCAAGCACGCCAAATAATGAGTGCGCCACGTTTCCGACTATATCAAGTGGTGATCTGCGCTGTCGGTAATGGTTAATCAGATCATTTCCTGCTTGTTACTCGCCATATAAATGTCGAAAATGCTCCAATATAGAGTTACAAGCATTGGCGTTTCGTAGCTCTGACCACTTATGTTTAAGTTCAGTAATCCCGTCGGATAATATTGTCATATCGGTCCAATATGGTTTCAAATCGTAGTACACAATAATGGTCCATTCTGAAACTGCCATTCTGGAAGTACCGATTCGTTCGTAGAATATTCCGGGTTGATTTGTAAACTCAGTCATAGTTATTGGTTGTCCCATTGCTAGTGAGAAGATGAGTAGCATGGCCAGCAGTTGGAAGGATCGGAAGCTTCACCTTCTTCCTCTGTGTTGGGATTTCTTCTGACATCGTTGTTTCTTCGATGGAGCTGCGAGGACGTTTTGTGGCGTCTTCTTTCAGAAGCGGAGCAAGCCGAGTAACTGCGCGTTTGAATACGCCAGAGGCAGTTTTAACGTCTACTACCCGGACGTGGCAGGATAAGTCTTTACTAGCCTTCCCATTGGCCAACTCATCACCGGCACGTTGTCTTCCTTTACGAGAACTAGTAGTCCTTCTTCAACATTCTGCGACATGGTTTTCCATTTGGTACGCATTTGAACTTCTTGTAGGTACTCCATGGAGCACTGATTCCAGAATGCTTTCTTTAATCTGGATACTAGTTCCCATCTCTTCACCAATGTTTTTCCGGGTGAGGCTAGGTTCACATCGGGAGGAGCTGTCAATGCCTCACCAATCAGAAAGTGCCCTGGAGTAAGGACTGATGTATCAGTTTGATCTGATGACATTGGGGTAAGCGGCCGTGAATTGAGGATTGCTTCAACTTCAATGATCACAGTGTTGAGCTCCTCAAGTGTTAACGACGATGTGACTGTGACTGATACCAGTAGTCGTTTTGCTGATTTTACTGATGATGGCGCTCTGGGCGGTATGAACTTAAATTCCACCTGCGATTTGTTGCAATTGTGGATAATTTGGGCCTGGGCCTTATCCGAAAAGATCGCTTCTTCTAAGGTCATCAATTGATTGTTGGCACCGATGAAGTTTGTTGCGTTATCGCAGTGAATGGTCTGGCATTTACCGCGTCGACTCCAAAATCGTCGAAGAGCGGCTAAGAATGCATCCGTCGTCAAATCACTCACTAGTTCCAGATGCACTGCCTTTGTGGCGAAACAGCAAAGCACTGCTATATAGGCCTTGTCTGGTCTTTTCCCACGGATCTTGTGATGAATCCAAATGGGCCCACAGTAATCAACACCAGAGTTGAAGAATGGTCGCGTCTGTGTTACTCGGTCCGCTGGAAGGTTGGCCATAATTTGGCATTAATCTGGGTCGTGCCTTCGTACATTTGACACAGCAGTGAATAATGCTTCTTGCCATTGTTTTATCATTGACAATCCAGTATTGCTGTCTGGCAATGGCTCGTAGTGATTGCGCCCCACAATGCATGTTTTCTTCATGCATCTCTTGCAATAGCATCCTCACAATCGGATCATTGTAAGGAAGCAGGATTTGGTGCTTCGCGTTATATGGATGTTGAGATTCTTCTAATCTACACTACAAAGATCCGACTTTGATAAGTCCGTCCTTTCCAAGTATAGGAGATTGGACGATGAGTGAGCTCTTTTTGTCCACGGTCTTGTGGTTAACAAGCTGTTTGTATTCAACAGCGAAATCAATCTGCTGAATGGTGCGAAAAATGATTCTCCTTGCACAAGTCAACTCACCGACACATAGTGTGGTTGTAGTGGTTCTGTTCCTTTTGTTATGGAATCGCATCATATATGCTACAATACGTTGCAGCTTATGAAATAATTCGCCAAGGTTGCAATTGTAGAGTTCTTCTCCAATCTGATCTTGATCTTGGGAACGATGGTTGGTATCTTGACCCACTTGTCACAGGAACCGTGTAGAGAGAGCGGTCCATATATCCAGAGGTTATGTTCCGCTAATTTGCTGGCGGCAATTCCTCTTGATAGTACGTCTGCCGGGTTATTTGGTGATGAGACATGACGCCATTGAGATCGGTCAGACACAACTTGGATTTTAGCGATCCGATTTGCAACGAACGTGTGGTATGTTGACGCTGATGCGTTTATCCAGGACAGAACCACAGTTGAGTCAGTTCAGAAGTACCCAGCTGCCCTTTCTCTAGACCGGCGTAAATCCTTCCTCACTCTGTGGGTCAGTTCAGCGCCCAATACCGCAGCGCAAAGTTACAGCCGAGGTAACGTTTCTTTTGCTGCTGGTGCCACTCTGGATTAGGAGCACTGGAGCCGGACAGACACTTGATTATTTTTATAAGTGGCTCGTATATAAACTGCCGCTCCGTACGATCGATCTGACTAATTTATAACAATGGCCAGAATTCACAGTACATAATTATCCATTTTTGAAGTCCTCGTGCAAATACTCCTGCAGAAATTAATATGAAAGCCCTTACACTGATTATTACACCCGCTCGTGTACATAGATTTAGTTAATTCATAATAATTACACAATTTCACGGCGGAAACCGCACGCCACCGAAAACTTATTTATTTAGGCGTGCTCCGGTTTTCACTTTTATTTTTCGTTTTCGTTTTAGACCAAAAACGTACGTTTTCGTTTTTAGGTGCTCCGGTTTTCACAAACTTTTTGTCATCGTTTTGTTATCGAAATATTTAATCGTTTTTAGTGCTCAAACAGATGACTTGGATGTTTTGAGAAGTATAAGGAATGCTTATATGCTTTACTCTTTTTAATTGTTTGTTTTAAAGCCAAATAAAGGCAGAAATTGTTTTTTTATCGGTCCAAGAGGGCTGCCACCCTTTGATGATATGTCTTTTATACCTTTTTTTATTGGTAAAAATTCCATTTAAACATTAAAACAAACTGTTTTTTTTATTAAAACATTATTTTATCCTCCTTGAACATTATTAATGACCACCTTTTAAATTTAGAAGCATTTCGACCAGATTGTTTTGTTCCATCAACAGTACGGCAGCACTGGCAACCAAAACAAAAGATGTTGTTGCCGACGGCAAATAGTTTGTTCCCAAATTCGAGGTGGGGTCAGAAAATAATTATTTAAAAAGTAAATACGAATTAGATTGATCTACTGATAGTGTGAAATGAACATCAATAGACCAAGGAGTCAACTATTTTTTTACTTTTGCAATTAAGAACCGATTTGATGTTGTGAGGCACCTTAAAAGCTGCCCCACATCCAGGGAGTAGGAGTTAAAATGTAAATATTTGGTAGTTAATAAGGAACTAGCAATAAGTTAGGATAGGTAGGAGTAGGATGTGTTAGTAGATAAGAAACTAGTAAGTTAGGATAGGCCACGGAGGCAGGCAAGAAGCCAAGAGAGCCGTTAAGTTCAAAAGACCCCGGCCGTTCGCCAGGAGTTGAACCAGGCGTTATTTAGTACATTATTTAGGATCACAGCTGATCAGGCGCTCTACTCAGTGGGTTAGGCGATCTACGCACGGGCACCAGTGTTGGCAACGTGGCGTGACAGTATTGGGAAACGAGAGCCCGGCTGGCTATATAAGCCCTGCGGCTGCCAGTACCGGTCTCTTTCTTTTCCCGATCTTCGACCAGAACACATCGCACGACGACGAAGCTACGCAGGACACCCAGGACCAAGGACACCGAGGATCAAGGACACAAAGGACCCTAGTGAGTAGAGTGCGAGAGAGAGAGATAGGGAACGAAACATAGTGCGGCTAGGGAAAGAAACAGATAGAAAAGAGGAAGAAACATAACCCAGAAAACATAACCAAGAAAAAAAAAGAAAGAAAACTGAAATAAACGGACAATAAGAACATCGAACATACACTGAGTTGAATTTATTTATTCCCTGACCCTCAAAGCCCGGATCCGCGTGTGCCAAAACAGTGGCCTAAACCAAGACAGTTGCGTTTTCGAGAAGATTCCTCTGCGCAACTGGACCTTGGTGGCAGTCACGTGCACCGACGTGAAGGCGTGCAAGTACGGGTTTTCTCTCCGCTTGCATAGCTTTCCGTCTCGATCCCGGTCGACGCACCTAAGGCCCCAAGTAGCCCAAACCTGATCCGCGTGGGCCAAACCGTAGTCTAAACCAAGCCGGTTGCGTTTTCGAGAAGATTTCTCTGCGCAACGGGACTTTGGCGGCAACTACGCGCACAGACGTGAAGGCGTGCAAGTACGGGTTTTCTTTCCGCTTGCATAGCTTTCCGTCTCGGTTTCGACCGACGCACACCCATCCCGAACAGTGGGAGCCTGTCCCAAAACTGGGAGCGCTGAGTTCTGTCCATGTTTAGAGACGATTCCTCTGCGTGGGCGTGAGCCAGCGCCCCAGGCGGCGGGAGTTGACACAGTGTACGGGCCAATTTCCCCCACACTGTGCCTCCTCCGGCACGCACGCGACGGCTTTCACTCGTTCGCGTCTGGCCAAATCCGAGTCCCAAATGCCTGTCCTGACCCGCCAGTAAGACCCGCCGCGCGCCACACGACTGATCGGCGACTGCGCCCAGTTTGCCCGCCTCTACTCGTCCCCGCTTATTTACAAATTTAGTTGTAAAGGATCCTGGGGAGACTGAGCTTCATCCCAGCCATAGAAACATCCTTACAATGTAGAAAAAGGCATTTACTTTTAATTTCGACAAGACAAACTTGTTTTTGAAAACGAAAAAATCTTGTGAAAGTGAAAACGGGAGCACCGATTTTTCGTTTTCGAAAACGAAAACGAGAGAATCTTGTGAAAGTGAAAACCGGAGCCTGCCTGTATATGTTTATTTATATTGCTTTTGTGCAGTATAGTTGCTGAAAATTATGGCAACCCTTCAGCAAAAACCAATATATTCTGTGAGACCGTTTTGTCTAATGAGACATTAATATATTTTTTAGATACAATTGTATGCATTACAGGCGGTATTTTCTTTTGAACTAAATTTTTGTCTAGTATTTTTTTCGATAGACCTATCGGGTTTGTCAATTAATGAGCAATTAATGCATTAAATTCTCATTGAAAGTGCCGTATAGTCGTCTTGCTCGCACTTAGGTAAATCCTTATGGTTGCTGTCAAGCCTCTAATGAATACGCCAATTAATGAAGTTTTTAATGCAGTGTCATAATGCTATAAACAATTTCGTTAGATTGTTGGGACTTACAATTTTGACATATGGCTTTTGGAATGTTAGGAAGCCTTCATCATTGTGGAAATATATTGCCCACATTTTGATATATAAATATTCTTTAATGATGTTTTTAGAAAAATCTTCTGTCATTTCTTTGTAGGTGATCAGTATTTTCATCGATTGAGCATCTGCTACGTAGTTTTCTTTGCCTGAAAGATACTTAATTTTATAATCAAATTCATTTAATTTGATCTTCCACTTCTAAACTTCATATTTGGTTTCTTGATATTGTTTAGCTAAACGAGGGGCTTGTGATCACTCAATATATTAAAAGATCTTCCGAATAGGTATGATCGGAAATATTTTGTTGCCCAAACTATGGCTAAGATTTCCTTTTCTATAGTCGCATAGTTTATTTCGTGTTCATTCAGCGTTCTGCTGGCATAACATTCGGGTTTATGATTTTGGGACAACACTGCTATATTATTGGCATTAGTAGTTAAAGAAAAGGTTTTATTAAAATCAGGATAGATCAAGATCGGATCTGAAGTAATAAGCACCTTAAACTTTTCAATTGCTTCCACACTATCTTTGTTTTTGATATCAATAGTAGCTCCTTTCTTTAATTTAAGGGTTTAATTTAATGGGTTTAACTATGTTGGCAAAGTTTGGAATGAACTTGCGATAAAATCCACATCATTTTTTATTTTGTTATTTATTTTTATCTTAACAACCTAGTGCGACAAGGGTAAACTTATATTTATAGCAATAATCAAAATGGATAACAAGAGTTTGTTTTAAAAATATTTCATAATCTAACAATTTACTTATAAATATATATTACTGACATTTCCATTATTATTTTGATTTCGTTTAACTTATTTCTTTATTATGTTTGTTATTGTAGGCTTAGTTGCCTGGCATACGGTACATAAACTGTCTGCCTTGTTTCGCCGCAACTAGAACATGAACCAGTTGGACTACAGATGGTGCACATGAGGCTCTGAAGACTCAGCGACAGCCTCTGTTGAATGCAGCCAAATGAGTAAAGCTCGCGTTGTGGTCAAATCAATTACTGACTTTATTGAGGAAACTGAACGGTATTTATAGCTAAACAAAGTATAAAGAATATGCATATGTCAACGAAATGGTGTGTAAAGAGAAATGTGGGTTACTGTTGCCCAATTCGACTTCTTCATGTCAGAATAATATGCATTCGCGCTTGACCTGATAATTGCTACATTTTTGTTATCGCATATACATATTGCTGAGACTAAACATTCTCCCGGCCGTTGAACAGGTGTTCAACCATCGCTAATGTTGAACCCAAAACGGCGTTGGGTAGGTTCCGGTAAATATTGCTCAGCGTTTTCCTGATGTTTGGAGGTATTTTGACGTGGCTTCCAATTGCTGTATTGCCGTCGTAGAATATTAGCAATGATCACTATAATTGATATTGCTAAGGCCACATACGCAGCTACTTGAATATACTGCACAGTGCTGAACTGATTGTTCTTGTTGTATCTTTCAGTTTTCCCAGCCGTTGTTGTAGGGCATCTAATTCATCTAGTTCGGATACTCGGGTTGTAGTTTCTTGAGCTGGCTCTAATGGTTGTTCTTCGCCAAAATTGGTGATATTGCCGAAGCGAATGTATGTTGAATGCGCTAACACTCATTTTTGAGTTGCGTGCGGTGCAGCCTGAGGAGAGGGATAGTAACCCCGTTCCTTCAAGGTGTACTGTGGACGGAGTTCCCTTGCACACAGCTTGAAGCTCTATGGCACTGTGTGTTGCAAACATCCATCTGCTCCGCTGATGCGTTTTTGTCCAAATTAGATCGGATTTTTATTGAACAATCTCACATCGTATTTCAGTCTTGTTGTTAAATAATTGAAATTCACCCTGATTATCCGCGCTAAATGTAGCTTGATGATTGAAGCATATGTGCTCGTCGTTTGGCACTTTTAGACATAACTCAAACTCGTCTTCAGTCAATCCCATGAATTGATCTGGGCATTGACGGTTTTGATATGTATCTTGATGTTGAATCTATGCCAGCTTCCTCCCTTCCACGCCGGGATAGCGATGCTGCTGAAGACTTCCTGCTGCGCAGTGGACACCAGAGGTAGTATAATCTTGAAGACTACATGATCGATGGTTGTTGTGGCTTCAGCGTGCATGATTCGGTAGAGCTGGATAGCATTTTTCGATGATACCGGTAACATTTGATCTGGCAAAAAATGATCCCGAATTTGATCTAGTTGATCTCTCAGTTGCTGAGGAGATACTAGCATGGGACTTATGGTTCGGTGGCGAACATCAGTAAGGATGCTGGCTATCTCATTTTGCATCCGCTGCATCCACGTCGCCAGTAGAGTTAGCTGGGCTGTTAGGATCATGAATGCTTGCTGTAGATAGTCGCCTTCGTATTTGCCTCTCTCTCTGTTGATCGTTGTTAGTTGTTGTTTTAGCTTTCTGATTCGTTTGGCGTTGGCTGAATTGCTCTTTTTGACTATATTTATAGTAGAATCAAGAACAGACGTTTGATTCTTGAGCAGAATCATCAGCACATCATCGTTGGATTTGACTTCGTTCATTCCTTCTGCATAGTTGGAATCAAGCACGCCAAATAATGAGTGCGCCACGTTTCCGACTATATCAAGTGGCGATCTGCGCTGTCGGTAATGGTTAATCAGATCATTTCCTGCTTGTTACTCGCCATATAAATGTCGAAAATGCTCGAATATAGAGTTACAGGCATTGGCGTTTCGTAGCTCTGACCACTTATGTTTAAGTTCAGTAATCCCGTCGGAAATACTGTCATATCGGTCCAATATGGTTTCAAATCGTAGTACACAATAATGGTCCATTCTGAAACTGTCATTCTGGAAGTACCGATTCGTTCGTAGAATATTAGGGGTTGATTTGTAAACGTAGTCATAGTTATTGGTTGTCCCATTGCTAGTGAGAAGATGAGTAGCATGGCCAGCAGTTGGAAGGATCGGAAGCTTCACCTTCTTCCTCTGTGTTGGGATTTCTTCTGACATCGTTGTTTCTTCGATGGAGCTGCGAGGACGTTTTGTGGCGTCTTCTTTCAGAAGCGGAGCAAGCCGAGTAACTGCGCGTTTGAATACGCCAGAGGCAGTTTTAACGTCTACTACCCGGACGTGGCAGGATAAGTCTTTACTAGCCTTCCCATTGGCCAACTCATCACCGGCACGTTGTCTTCCTTTACGAGAACTAGTAGTCCTTCTTCAACATTCTGCGACATGGTTTTCCATTTGGTACGCATTTGAACTTCTTGTAGGTACTCCATGGAGCACTGATTCCAGAATGCTTTCTTTAATCTGGATACTAGTTCCCATCTCTTCACCAATGTTTTTCCGGGTGAGGCTAGGTTCACATCGGGAGGAGCTGTCAATGCCTCACCAATCAGAAAGTGCCCTGGAGTAAGGACTGATGTATCAGTTTGATCTGATGACATTGGGGTAAGCGGCCGTGAATTGAGGATTGCTTCAACTTCAATGATCACAGTGTTGAGCTCCTCAAGTGTTAACGACGATGTGACTGTGACTGATACCAGTAGTCGTTTTGCTGATTTTACTGATGATGGCGCTCTGGGCGGTATGAACTTAAATTCCACCTGCGATTTGTTGCAATTGTGGATAATTTGGGCCTGGGCCTTATCCGAAAAGATCGCTTCTTCTAAGGTCATCAATTGATTGTTGGCACCGATGAAGTTTGTTGCGTTATCGCAGTGAATGGTCTGGCATTTACCGCGTCGACTCCAAAATCGTCGAAGAGCGGCTAAGAATGCATCCGTCGTCAAATCACTCACTAGTTCCAGATGCACTGCCTTTGTGGCGAAACAGCAAAGCACTGCTATATAGGCCTTGTCTGGTCTTTTCCCACGGATCTTGTGATGAATCCAAATGGGCCCACAGTAATCAACACCAGAGTTGAAGAATGGTCGCGTCTGTGTTACTCGGTCCGCTGGAAGGTTGGCCATAATTTGGCATTAATCTGGGTCGTGCCTTCGTACATTTGACACAGCAGTGAATAATGCTTCTTGCCATTGTTTTATCATTGACAATCCAGTATTGCTGTCTGGCAATGGCTCGTAGTGATTGCGCCCCACAATGCATGTTTTCTTCATGCATCTCTTGCAATAGCATCCTCACAATCGGATCATTGTAAGGAAGCAGGATTTGGTGCTTCGCGTTATATGGATGTTGAGATTCTTCTAATCTACATCCGACTTTGATAAGTCCGTCCTTTCCAAGTATAGGAGATTGGACGATGAGTGAGCTCTTTTTGTCCACGGTCTTGTGGTTAACAAGCTGTTTGTATTCAACAGCGAAATCAATCTGCTGAATGGTGCGAAAAATGATTCTCCTTGCACAAGTCAACTCACCAACACATAGTGTGGTTGTAGTGGTTCTGTTCCTTTTGTTATGGAATCGCATCATATATGCTACAATACGTTGCAGCTTATGAAATAATTCTCCAAGGTTGCAATTGTAGAGTTCTTCTTCAATCTGATCTTGATCTTGGGAACGATGGTTGGTATCTTGACCCACTTGTCACAGGAACCGTGTAGAGAGAGCGGTCCATATATCCAGAGGTTATGTTCCGCTAATTTGCTGGCGGCAATTCCTCTTGATAGTACGTCTGCCGGGTTATTTGGTGATGAGACATGACGCCATTGAGATCGGTCAGACACAACTTGAATTTTAGCGATCCGATTTGCAACGAACGTGTGGTATGTTGACGCTGATGCGTTTATCCAGGACAGAACCACAGTTGAGTCAGTTCAGAAGTACCCAGCTGCCCTTTCTCTAGACCGGCGTAAATCCTTCCTCACTCTGTGGGTCAGTTCAGCGCCCAATACCTCAGCGCAAAGTTACAGCCGAGGTAACGTTTCTTTTGCTGCTGGTGCCACTCTGGATTTGGAGCCCAGGAACCGGACAGACACTTGATTATTTTTATAAGTGGCTCGTAAAAACTGCCGCTCCGTACCCTCGATCTGACGCATCGACGAACCTATGTATTTCTTGAGTGATTGGCACTTTTCCATCAAAGATATGTCTCGGGATTTGCATAGTATTTAATGCTTGCATATCAGAGCGATATTTGTTCCAATCATCCTGAAGATGGTGTGGGAGCTCATCGTCCCAACCAAGGTTCAGTCCCCACAGAGTTTGCATAAATATTTTTGTTTTCACTACAACAGGGGCAAATAGTCCTAGTGGGTCGAATATCTGTGCAGATTCGGAACACACAACGTTTGGTGAAAGTTGAAGCTTTGCTCTTTTGGGATCGCCCACATAGTTGATCCTTTATGGGTATCCATAGAAGACACCATTAGCAAGCTTCGTGCGCCTTTGAATCGTCGCGGGCCGTGCAATACGATCCCATTTTGTTCATGTCGTTCGTCAAAAGTTATGTCATTTTCTTGACCCAGTCTTCCATTCGTACCAATGCCCCCCTTTTAATGGGGTTCTACCAATGCATTTTTGTTGTTTTAAGTTCACATTACAAGTTTATTATAAAGGGTTACGTACGCCGGTTAGGGCCGACGTGAGTCATTTAGTTAACACGGAAGAGGTCTAGAAAATCAACACGGACAAGATTGCACAAAAATTCGGCTCTGGCAGATGACACCGCCTAAACTCGCCAAATTGGGCCATGCAATCACCTGCAACCCAGCACCGCTGATTATCCAACGTAAAGGGCAATCGAGATTCAGCAATGATGGAATTTATTGCCACAAGCGATCGATTAATCAGATATGAGGCACAAATTTTTACACCGTCAACTATCGAACCAACCTCGTTTACTTTAAAGGTCCGTCTCGACCAAATTCAATCCCTATGGGAAAGGGTAGAGAGGGAATTTGATTTGTGTTCCCGGATGCTGATTCAAGAAGGCGGCGGCAGCTGTCCGTCGTTGCAAAGCAAATACAACAATTGCTACTCAGTTTACGAGAGATGTGCATCGAAATTGAGTGAGCAAATCGCTTTCATTTCTGCTTCTACAGCACTGTCACGGCCGAATCCGGGGCCTGACTTCATTTCCAAGGGCTGTAATCTTCCACCATGTGATACAGAGGTGTTTGACGGTGATTATTTGCGTTGGCCAACATTCCGTGACCTATTCACAGCCATTTACGTCAACAACTCCAGGTTGACTAAAGTAGAAAAATTATTTCATTTGAATGCTAAAACCAGTGGTGAAGCCAAAGCCATTGTTGCCAAATCTTCACTTACTAATGATGGTTTTGAATCCGCATGGGGGCGCTTATAGAACGTTTTGATAATAAGCGACTTCTCGTCAACAGCCAATTAAAAATTCTTTTTAATCTGTCAACGATAGGTGTTGAATCAGGGACAGCTTTAAAGGAAATCCAAAGTACCATTCAAGGGTGCTTGCTGGCGCTTGAGCACTCTGAAGTTTCCACGTCTAATTGGGACTGTCTTTTAGTCTTTCTCTGCTCATCCAAGCTGCCAAAAGTCACTCTTTCACTATGGGAGCAGTCATTAACCAAAAAATCTGAGATTCCCACTTGGAAAGAGATGAACACTTTTCTGGAAGAAAGGTATCGCACACTAGAGGCGATTGAGGATGTCAGAGTGATTTCGGGCGCTCCTTCTCATTTCAGGGACCACAAAACCGGTGCCGCACCGAAAAGAGTGAACTCTTTCGAGATCCAGGTTGCTCAGAAAGTGCGCAGCTGTGATCTCTGCGTCAAAGAGGCACATCCAATTCGAATTTGTCCTCGCTTTCTCCAGATGTCTCAACCAGAGCGAGAAACTTATATTAAACAAAGGCGTTTGTGTTTAAATTGCTTCGCTAGAGGACATCATCTGCGTGAGTGCAAAAGTAGGTACAACTGTTTTACCTGCAAGGGACGCCACAATACGCTCCTACATAAAGACATTCCTAATAACCATAATAGCTCTGCACAGGGTCAAACAACTATGCAAGAATCTACCCCAATACAGTCCACTTCTATCCACTTTGTTTCCAATCAGCAAGGAGTCCTTTTAGGCACAGCCATCGTCCATGTATATCATTTAGGAGAGAACTTCTCAGCCCGAGCCCTGACTTGCCAATCGAATTAAAATTCCATTTCAAAACGTGAGGACTAAAGTTACAGGGCTGAACCAAGCCAGTTCTGGAGTCTCTCAAAAACAGTGCCATTTCCAGATTGGCAACCCGGCCAAACCATTACTTAAAGTTGATACTACTGCAATAGTCTTGCCGCAGTTGGCTGGAAATCTTCCGACGACCACAACTGATCGCAGTATTCTCAGAGAGCTACCAAATATTAAGTTAGCTGATCCTCTATTTTTCCAGCCTTCGCAAATTGATTTATTAATAGGTGCGGATATTCTTCCGTCAGTACTTCTCTCAGGGTCAAAACCTAACCTGTGTGGCTCGCTACTGGGCCAAGAAACGATTTTCGGGTGGATTTTGACCGGCCCAATTTCTTTAGCCAGAGGAACAAGTGTTGCTTCCTTCACAACAAAGGTGTCCATAGAGTCTGAGCCTACTATGGAGACATTACTCACAAAGTTTTGGGAGGTGGAGGATCTCCCAGGTAAAGTTGTGAAAGAATCCGATAGTTTTTGTGGACAAAATTTCGTCCAGACGACTTCCAGATCAGCAGAAGGGAAATATGTAGTATCCCTACCCTTTAAAACTGCAGAACGGGTGAGTCTGGGGCACTCAAGGTCTTTCGCCCTCGCACAGTTTTTACGGAACGAAAACCGTTTAAAAAAAGATGCCGTTTTACAAAATATATATGACTCAGTCATCAAAGAATACTTGGATCTTGGCCACATGAAGCAGGTCTCCTCAGACACGGACAGTACCAATTTTTATTTACCCCACCACGCGGTTTTTAAACCCGAGAGTGCCACTACAAAGGTACGTGTAGTTTTCAATGCTTCGAGTCCGTCATCAAATGGGAACAGGCTAAACGACATTCTTTATCCGGGTCCAATACTGCAATCTGATCTGACCCTTCAAATCCTTAAGTGGCGTATATTTCAGTTCGTATTCAATGCCGACATTACAAAAATGTACCGCCAAATCGGAGTAACCCCCTCACACACTCCGTTTCAAAGAATCCTCTTTCGAAATGATCAAGGGGATATCGCTGATTACGAACTTCAGACAGTCACTTTTGGAGTAAACTGTGCTCCCTTTTTGGCCTTACGCACCCTGCAGCAGCTATCCAATGACGTCAAAGCACAGTATCCCCGTGCTTCTGACATTATTTCAAATTATATGTATGTCGATGATGTGCTTGCAGGAGCACACACAAAGTCCGAAGCCAATGTAGCTATTGCGGAGTTGCGATCAGCGCTCAGTTCAGCTGGTTTCCCCCTTCGTAAATGGACATCCAATGAGAGAGACCTTCTCGAGTCTCTCCCCAAAGACCATCTGCTCTCGGTCGACTTCCTCGAGATTGAGGAAGTCAGCACTACAAAAACGCTGGGAGTGCGATGGAATGCAACTGCAGATGAGTTTTACTTCGTTGCGTCTCAAGTAGAGTTGAAATCGAAGTTTTCAAAACGAGAAATCCTGTCCAATATTGCTAGACTTTTCGACCCAGCCGGCTGGCTATCCCCATTTATAATTCTGGCAAAAATATTGATGCAGGACATTTGGCTAGCGAAAATTGGTTGGGACGATTTTCTTCCCGCAGATTTACTTCAAAGGTGGCACGATTTCCTTCGCAGCCACAACTTCCTACAGAAAGTGCGCGTTCCGCGCTGGATACAATTTCAACCCGGCGCAAACGTCCAAGTTCACGGGTTTTGCGATGCTTCCCAAAAGGCTTTCGGGGCGGCGATATATGTTCGAGTTCAACGCGGCGGTATCGTTTCCTCTGAGCTTCTGACAGCTAAAACTAAGGTTGCGCCAGTGAAAACAGTGTCTCTGCCTCGCCTTGAGCTTTGTGGAGCTGTTCTTCTGGCAGAACTTTGGGCCGCAGTCCTTCCTCAAATTCCACTTGGCGTTACGGATACTTTTTTTTTGACTGATTCCACTATTGTTTTGGCCTGGCTGAATAAACCATCGTGCCAATGGACAACATTTGTGGCTAATCGAGTGACCAAGATCACATTAGCTACGCAAGGAAGCAAATGGTCTCATGTGCGTTCAGAGCACAATCCAGCAGACCTAGCTAGTCGAGGAGTATCACCTGAAGAATTGGCTGACAGTGACCTATGGTGGCATGGACCCTCATGGTTAGTTCGCCCACAGCAGGAATGGCCTAAGCCCTGTGACGCAGTTGCTGAAACTGATCTTGAGAAAAAAGCAGTGCGTTGCCATTTCGCATGTCCGATATGGGACATTCTTGATAGATTATCCGATTTCAACCGCATGTTAAGGGTTATGGCGTTCGTGCAGCGTTTTATAAACCGATGCCGACGTTTTCGCAGCACCTATCCACCAGATTTGAGCGCAGATGAAATATCCAATGTCCAACGAATCCTAGTCATTCAGACACAACAAAATGAGTATCAAGAGGAATACAAACTTCTGCAATCCAAGAAAAGACTTCCTACCTCAAGTTGTATCCTCAACCTGAATCCGTTCCTTGATTCCGACGGCGTCATCCGATCATGTGGTCGTTTGACGGCATCTGACTCGCTGTCATACGATGAGAGTCATCCGATTATTTTGCCATACTACTGCCGAATGGCTGAGCTTTTAGTCCGTTTTACACACCGTATTTCTCTTCACGGTGGTAACCAACTCATGTTGCGTCTCATTCGAACGAAGTTTTGGATTCCAAAACTTAGAAATCTTATTAAGAAGGTGACGACCACATGCAAAGTTTGCCTTATTCATCGAAAGAAGGTGCAGTCACAATTGATGGGAAGGCTGCCAAAACCCAGAAGCAAAATCTCACGGCCTTTTACGCACACTGGCCTTGATTTCGCGGGGCCTTTCGAAGTGAAGAGTTACACTGGCCGAGCCTGCCGCATCACTAAAGGATATGTTTGTGTCCTCGTGTGTTTCTCTACCAAAGCAATACATTTGGAAGCTACTTCAGACTTGACAACGGAGAAATTTCTTGGTGCGTTCTCCAGATTCGTGTCAAGGCGAGGCTGCCCTCTTCACCTTTACTCCGATAATGGAAAGACCTTTGTCGGAGCTGAAAATGTTTTGAACAAAGACTTTTTTGAAACCCTGAAAGCAAAGGTCACTTCGACGTTTAACCATCAAAGCCTATCCTGGCATTTCAATCCCCCCGGTGCACCTCATATGGGAGGTTTGTGGGAAGCGGGAGTTAAGAGTTTCAAGACCCATTTCTACAAGACGACGGGAAATTTTAAATACACGTTTGAAGAGTTATCCACTCTCTTGTGTCGCATCGAAGCGTGTCTCAATTCGAGACCTATATCGGCAATGTCTGATGATCCTTCTGACCTCCTTGCGCTCACTCCTGGGCATTTCCTAATAGGTGGACATTTACTAGCGGTTGCCGAACCACCTGTGACCGGCGAAGCCAGTTCTATTCTGAACAGATGGCAGCGAGTTAAGGCTCTGAGCCAACTGTTTTCGAGGAGATGGAAAACAGAATATCTCCAAGAGCTCCACAAAAGGAGCAAATGGCAGACTCCAACAAAGAATTTGGCAGAAGGTGACTTGGTCGTTGTTAAGGAGGACAACACGCCATCATGTGACTGGAGACTTGGTCGTATTGAGAAGGTCTATCCTGGCGCTGATAACAATGTTCGCGTAGTGGATATTCGCTCTACTCGCGGAATACTCCTTAAAAGACCTATTAGTAAGGTGGTGTTCCTCCCCGTAGACAACAACGTGCAGAGTCTATGTGTTCAATGTCAATAACATTATTTTTCGCATCCGCTAATCCAATCCTTTTATTTTTTCCTTCAGTCTTCAGTACTTTTTCTTCGCTACTTTTTTTTCTTTGCATCACCGGACAATGCCGTCTCACCGAAGCGCCCAATCAACGGAAACTAAATCGTTCCGATGCCGAGTCTGTCCAGGAATACATCCTCTACGGATTTGCTCTCGTTTCCTACGGTTGAATGCGGAGCGTCGTATGCGGGCAGTTTTAATAAATAAATACTGTCCCAAGTGCCTGGCACATCAACATTCAGAGGGGACTTGTCGAAGCAAGTACCGTTGCCAAGTGTGTGGCAGTGATCATAACACCCTGCTCCACCTTTACCGCATGAAGGAGCGACGTCAGCGTTCCCCAACTCCGCCTCAAGCTGCTGAGATGCCTCGCCTTTCAACCGTCCTCGCGCACACCTCGACAGCTATCCTGCCCACGGCAAATTTACGTTTTGATGTAGGCTCAAAAAGATTTGATGTCAGAGTCATGGTGGATGCCTGTTCAGGCGTCAGCCGAATTGACAACTCGCTGGCCGAAGCCATGAATCTCCCTATCCTGGGAGTTGGAAACGAGCGCGTCTGCAAAGCTTCTCTTATCCCTATAGATGCAGAGACGCCTTGGATGGAGGTGGTTTTCAGGGTGGAAGAACAGCTGCGGATGCGTACTCCTGCGAGGGAATTGTCCGACACAGTCCGGACACAATTTGCCAACATTGTCCTGGCAGATCCCAGTTTTTACAGGCCAACAGGAATCTCCGTGGTTCTGGGTGCAGACGTCTACCCTAATCTGATCCAGCCTGGACTATTACCGAGTCCGAGTGGGCGTCTGGTGGCGCAGAATACTGTGCTAGGATGGATGCTATCCGGTACCTGTGCACAATAATGCATACGGTGCTCCTATTCCTTGAGGACTACCCCTTTTTTTTTGCAATCTGAAGTATATTGCAAGGCGGGCGGAATGTCTACGCCTGGTCTAAAATTTTTAGTATTTTCTATGTATGATAAATTTAAGCCTTTGTTTATAGAGGAGATCTGGTCTCATCAAGGCCTTGACTTTTACTTTACCTATCTTTTTTGCTACTTTTGGGAGAACACACACATGAAAATTGAACACACGAAATAAAACCCTGGAAATATAGATTTATTGGAGAAAACACAACACAACGTCTTCATTCATTTCTACACACACACATTTTGATCTCTACACATACACTATCAAACCTTAGACCAAAGACGACCCACCAATAGGTGAAAAGAGGGGAATGGATGACACCAGGTGAGAACACTTTTGTGTTCCATTCCGGAGATTCCTAGGCAATACTTGGCACAGTCTCTGGATATAAAAGACCCCAATATAGCCGTACTGGAGATAGTCGAAGTCAGAGCTAAGGACGGGAAGTCTGTTCGGAAAGACTCGAAGTCCCCCAAGACCAAAGTGAATGCGTACAAGGCGCATAAGCTTAAAAGTCGGATAGCTTTTCGCGACCGCGGAAAATGTGCGATGCAGTCCGTTACAACATTCCGTCGAACGGTGCCGCGTACCATGTGAATCCTAATGGACCTATTTTAATACTACGAGTAAAACAATCTGCCGCATCCAAAAGTGAATCCTGAAGGACATTCAACATTTTGCAATAAACTGTGCAACTACCCGTATCACTAGGCATATCCTAAATCCTTCAACAACAACCCCAATCTTCAACGTCATAAAAACCTGAAGGATGTCTCTGATAGCCAAGAGATCGAACAAGTAATTGAGGACCAACATGAATGAGCAACCAATTCACCAACAAAGATGATCCTGGTTTAATAACGACATAACAAAAACAATCTGACACGAAACATATATAGTAAAAGCAAAACCGCCACAACAATTTCCTGACCATATAAACTCATTTCTCAACATCAATACACTTCTGATATTTATACCCTTGCAGAGGGTATTATAATGTTGCCATGGTGTTTGCAACGCAGTGAAGGAGCAATCTCCGCCTCACCAGCCGAGTCGATTTAGCCATGTCTGTCTGTCTGTCTGTCTATCTATCTATCTATCTTTCTGTCTGTCTGTCTGTCTGTCTGTCTGTCTGTCTGTCTGTCTGTCTGTCTGTCTGTCCGTCTGTCTGTCCGTCTGTCAGTTTCTACGCGAACTAGTCTCTCAGTTGTTGAGCTATCGAGCTGAAATTTTCAGCATAGTCCTACTTCTTTAGCACGCAGTATATATGTCGGAACGGCCGAAATCGGACTACTATATCCTATAGCTGCCATGGGAATGATGGCAAAATTAATGTAAAAAAATGTTTAACTTCTCTGCTTTTAAACGTATTTAGCAGTTTTTTATGGTTCTAGAGTTACGGTTTTCATTTTTTTAAGAACGGACGACTATATCATATAGCTGCCATAGAAGCGATTGGTCAATTTATATGAAAATGTAAAATTCGAAATGTAAAATGTAAAATTTACAAAATTCGATATTTTTTCGACATTACTAAAATGGTTCGATTTTCAATGATCCAATTGCAGACTGCAAGGGTATACCAACTTCGGTTTACCGAAGTAAGCTTTCTTTCTCGCTTTTAAATGGTTTTTTTTTAAATCATTACGTAAAAAGTTTGTGCATTTAGTGAATTTATAACCCCAAAAACAAAGCACGATATTAGATTTATTTTATTTAATATCCTGACGCTACAAGTATAATACTTTTAAATTATTGCGTCAGTCACAAAAATATTTCATAACATTATATAAATCGTTATCGATTATCGAGTTGATAAATTGTGCGCCAAAACATGCTCCCAGAAATAATCAAATTATACAATAGTTACTTAAAGTTTAACTTCCAATATCTAATAAGTTTTTGTGGGAAGTACCTAGAGTTTGATGTGAACCGGTATTTTTATAATAATCTGCGTTCCTGGACATTTAAAACCAACACAATATTTTCTGCAAGCCGACACAAACAAAAGTCTACATTGCCAAGCCGCAAGACATAAACAACAACACCTCCAAGACAGCTCAACACACACACTTGCACAACATCCACTTTCTTACACTAACACTCAACAAAAACACTCAACTAAAACAATCAACAAAAACACTCAATTTAAAAAACATATTAAAATGGCTCCGGATCCGGTACCGAAACGACAGCGCGAAAACACCAACACCGAGATGAAACGGCCGCGATCATCTGATGCTCCTGCAACTAACTTGTCTCAGGAGATCTTAACTACGCTAAACCAACGATTTGAGGAACAGGGCAAAATGATCTCGGCCAACATGCAAGAAGCCGAGCAGAGATTGTTTGCGATGCAGTCTACGCGACTGGATGGGATGACCAGCGAAGTGGGCCGGCTCAGCGAAAAGGTGCAGCAGATGGAGACTGAGTTAACTACTCTTCGCTCATTCCGGGAGCGGGTACAGCAACTGGAGACAGAGGTTTCTACTCTGCGCTCAATCCAGGAGCGGGTCCAGGTGATGGAAGCAGGGGTTGAGGCGCGACGGCATGCGGAAAATGCGTGTGATCTATGAATACACGGAGTCCCATTTGTCGCAGGAGAAAAATTAAGAATTATTTTTAACTCTATGTGCCTTTCACTTAATTTAACACCGGCGCCAAGGGTCAGGAATATTTTCCGAGCGCGAAAGTCACAAAACACAATTGTCGACCCGGTCGTAATTGTCAAATTAGAATCAATAAATGACAAAATACAAGTTCTTCGAGCGACTGGTGCATACCGAAGGCAGACTAAACAACAACTAAGTCTGCAGCTTCTCGGTTTCAACTCCAGTGCTGCAGTGTATGTAAACGAGCAACTCCCCAAAGAAAGCTTTGTTATCTTTAAAGAAGCAATGAGAATGAAGAAGGCGAAATTATTATTTGCTGTTTTTACGCGCCGTGGTTTTGTACACGTGGGAAGAAACGGAGATGAAGGAGTTCGCTGCATTGAAAGCTTAGGAGAGCTTTCATCTCTTTCATCTCTTTACACGCCCGCTCATAACTCCACGGTCTCTACAGCTGAACCAGGTGCTCTTAATTCATCAGAGCTAAGGAATTCATCTATAACATATGCTGCTGTTGCTACTGGGGGAAATCATAGCTTTCGAGATCCATTTCATATTTAATTTTAATGAAGGATTTTTTATAAAAATAATATATCTTGTACGTGTGTGTGTTAAATATGTGCCAATAATGTTTATTTGTTTAGTAAATAGTAATCAAACGCTTAGATATGCCAAACTCAAATAACCATGCAATAATTAGAGTTCTCCAAAATCTGAAGCAAGGTTTAACGATATGTCACCTAAACGCACAGAGTCAATGTCACAAAATGGAAGAAGGTATTTATTTGTCAATTCAAACGTCGATATTGTATGCATATCTGAAACATGGTTCCAGTCAAATGTAAAAGATGTATGTTATGAATGTCCTGGGTATACTTTATACCGCTCAGATCGTGTGGGCCACGCTAGGGGAGTTGCAATATATGTAAATTCCAAAATCAAATGTAAAGTCATAAAACAACATCCCCCTGATATTCATACCGAGTACATCTTCATAGAAATTACTAATGTAAGACATAACCCATCAAGAATATTGGTTAGCTGTATATATCGACCCAACAGACAAGTAGATTTCACAAATACTATGGAAGCATTTTCAAGGGTATCTCTTAAATACAATGATATAATCCTGACAGGTGACCTCAACAGTAATATGCTTAATGATGTTAGTCTTCGTGGGCATATGGAGTCTTTGGGGGTTAGCATTGTTAATTCAGAGATACCAACTCACTACACTAAAAATTATAACAGTTTGCTTGACGTATTTTTTGTCAATGATATAAGAAAAGTATTGCTATATGACCAGATCTCCGTACCAGAGATCTGCACGAGTACACTGCCACTACAAGTACAACGCACACGCACACTGTATTTTCTACACACAAGTCTTAAAGTATCGCATCATAAAATGATGCAGTGTTTTTTTACCCGTTTCTTTTTGCGATGTTTCTTGTGCTGTGTCAAAAATGCGCTTCATATTTTGACTCGGTAGGCTTTGTACTCTTGTGAGCGGCAACAGTGTGTAGGCAAAAACAACCCTCAAATTTTATGTGTGGTTTTGGTGCCAAGTGTTTTCGCACCGACTCTTTTTTTATGTTCTGTTTTTCGTTGTCTTTCTTTGTCTTTTCTGTTCATAATACATGCATATGTTTATAATCTTGTTCAGCAAAATTAAAAAAATATTGGCATCAAATTAAACAATAATATATTTATTCATTTATTCATTCATTAATCAACACTTAGAATTAATAATCACTTATAATGTATATATTAATATACTAATAATATTGGGAACTTCATTGTTCTGTAAATATTTGTTTTTCTTAATATTAAGTATTTTCATTAATTATATTATATTCATTTTTGTAAAATGAATGTAAAAACATCAAACTGTCAAGGGCATTAGGCCCTAATCTATTTCTTTTCTCCGTTACGACATTTCCTGCAAGAGAAAAGGCCCGCTCGGCTGAAGCGCTACTAGCAGGAATAGATAGAACTTGCAACGCAAATTTGGAAAGTTTGGGATAAAATTGCTCATTAGTTTTCCACCATTTTACCACTTCGAAATCTTCAGTAATTATTATTTTTTCGTTACAATATTTTTCTATTTCATCGTAAGCGGTAAGCGGATTAATTGTAACAGAGTTTTGGAGCAGATCGGAGAAAAAGAATTTATGTTTAATTATTGGGGAGTTTGTATCGGAATTTTGAGAGGAGGATGCAGTTGGACTATCTGAATTTAAAGTTATAGGTAGAATATCACTATTTGTGGGAATTAGCTCGAAAGAATTGTGCTGATCTAGTTTTTCCATTTCTAAAATGCAAAAATGTTTAATTTCATATAAATCGTTATCTTGCATGTGTAAGGCTGGCGGATACAAGAAAAAAGCAACTTTATGATATATTGACAGGTTTGTTTCCCATATATTACAAACATTGTGGCTTATTTTGGATTTTAAAGTTATAATGGGCGGTGTATCTAAACTATTGGCTTCACATAATTTTTTAACTTTGAGTATTGACGGTATAACGAAGCATAAAGATGCTGAGCCACAAATTTGCATTTCTTTAAATATAATTTCAAAGTTCTTACATAGTTCAACAATCACATTAAGTGTATTAATGTTAATACTTCGCAATCTATGACTTTCATTACTTTCACTTAATATGTTATTGACTTCTAGCCAATTGTCAAGAATAGATTTACACATTGTATAATTGGAGTTCCAACGTGTTTGGCAAGGATTTTTTAAGGAAGTTGTTAGTTTGTGCTGCAAATTAGCTTTTTTAAAATACTTTACTACTTTTTTGCAACCAACTAAAACGTCCGCAAGTTCATCGGTTTCCTCGAATGCTTTGTCGATCACATTAGAAAATAAATGACTGCTGCAATTTAAGCGCGTGTTATCTTTTAAGGCCTTAATTATATTTGTTCCCCTGTCAGTCACAAATTTAATTTTGTCCATACTTGTGATGTCAAACTCGTTTAAAAGGGACTTCAATTTCTCTCGAACATTTTCTGCAGATGATCGTTGAAAATCCATCGATTTTAGCCCCAAGATTAAGCCCACCATCTGATGTTTCTTTTGAAAGTGCATCGTGACCCCAAGGAAAGTGCGTTTTACGTAGTTATCTGTCCATAAATCCATGGTGAGTGACGCTCCACCTCGACTCACAACGTCTTTTAACTCTTTGCTGAGATGCGCTTTTTTATCATCAGCTTCTGTCTGACACTTGCGAGCAATACTTGTGGGACTTGGAAGCAGATCTTTGACATCAACAAATTCTCCATAGGTAGCTCCGATTTTTATAAAAAATTGCACCATCGACTTAAAGCCACATCCTCTCACAGCCGAAAACGGGCGACAGTCCTCAACGATCCACCTGGACACTGCATCTAATGCTTCCTTTTTGTCTGGAGTAGATACAGTTTTTAATGTAGCTGGTTGCTTAAATGCTTGGCAGCATTTGTGCCGAACTAAATTGGAGGTGTTATTTGCAACACATTTTAAAATTTTCCGGCATGAACGGCAGTAAACTACATCGGTTATATTTGACCCATCTTCCTTTTTTATATCAGCAAGTATGTTCCAAATGAAACTCTTTCCCTTTCGTCTAGGCTCTAACGAGTAAACTCCACTTGCAATTTGTTCGGCAATATCCGCGTGATCCGACATTAAAATTTTTTTTCTTTGATGCGACTGTCTCTTAGAAATCTCACTAAATAATGAATAAAGAAGTAAGTGCAGAATTCCCCAAAATATATACATACTTTTTTCTTCGCGAGAAAAAAATAGGAAAAGTAAATCAAAACGAAGTCCGTAAAATTAACGGTTAATGCTTGTGTTTTTTCTTCTATGTCATTTTCGTACTTGTCGATTTTCGGCTTGCCCATTCCTACGCGGTATAAAAGTAGGAGACAAAAACAAAGCATCAAAACAGAACGTGCGAGATCGCCGCTCATAAAACTAACGGAATCAATTTTTGACTGTGCGTTTTTACACAGTGTGTTATTGTGCGTTGTCTGCGTCGCACTTACGTTCTATGCAGTGTTTTAACACTGCAACCGCATACTATGCAGTGTGAGTAGCACTGCCAACGGTTTTTAGGCAAGTACACTAGTAGTGCTAAAATCAGGCACTGGTGCCGGTCTCTGCTCCGTACCGACTTTTTCTAAACATGACCTTATATTTTTGACTTACAACATTGAACTTTACCGCACTGAGCAAACTTATATATATAGAGACTATAGAAATATTGACTATTCTAGACTTAATGAAGATTGCAGCCTATGTTATTGGGACAATATATTTTACTTAACAACGGTAGATGAACAACTGGAACTATTTAATTCTAACATTGGCTTTTTATATAATACTCATGTACCTGTTAAAGAGAAGACTGTAAGGAATTCCTTAAAATCATGGTTTAATAATAATACTAAAACCGCTATTGTAAAGAGGGACAAGGCATACCACAAATGGAACCATATAAGACTGAACATTTTTATACACTATTTAAAAGTGAAAGGAAAATAGTGAATAGGCTTATTTATAAGGCTAAACGGGAATACATAAGCCTCAAACTTACTGGTGCGATGGAAAACGGAAAAGTTTGGAGAGAATTGAAAAATCTGGGAATAGGCAATATACAATCTGTGATAAAAGACGATGTAAATGTAGACGACCTTAATAACAAATTTTTAAACATAAATGTACCTGATCCTGACTATAGCATTTTCTGACAACAGAGACCGTAGATAGTAGGATTAAATGTTTCAATTTTGTTCGTGTTAATCAATGTGATGTCATGGAAGCTATCCTACAAATCAAATCAAAAGCTACAGGACTTGATGATGTAAATCCAAACTTTATGAAAATAATATTACCGAAAATTATTAATCACTTGACCCATATATTTAATACGGCCATAACAACATCCTCCTTTCCAGAGATCTGGAAATTAGCTATAATTTTGCCTATACCCAAGGGCAAAAATGATTATAGTCCTATTTCAAATACTTTCATACTGCTCAAAAATTTTTGAGAAGCTAATTGCTGGACAAATTAATACATTCTTAACTACAAATAAATTGTTAAATAATGATCAGTCAGTTTTCCGAAAACAGAGAAGTTGCACGACTACTATTACAAAGATTGTTGAGGACATACGTAGGGAAACTGATAAAAATAAAATTACTTTTCTAACACTGCTAGACTTTAGTAAGGCATTTGGCACAGTTGACCACAAAATAATTATAATGAAACTGACGAAATTATTTAAGTTTTCTGACACATCGGTAAAATTAATGTCGTCCTATATCACCAATAGAAAGCAAGCAATCGTCAAATTTCCAAGAAACCTACCATGGTGTTCCACAGGGATCGGTATTAGGGCCATTATTGTTTTCAATGTATATAAATGATCTGTCTAATGAATTGTCTATGTGTAACGTACATATGTATGCGGATGATGTTCAGTTATAAATTAGTCGCCCGTTGAGTCAAGTAAATGAATGTATCAATTTGTCCAATACTTCTTTGTTAAATGTAGATAACTGGGCTACAAGGAATGGCTTGAGCTTAAGTCCAGTAAAATCAAAGTGCTTGGTAATCTATAAAAAAAAAATATAAATACAAATGATCTTCGAAAGCTTAGAAGAGGAGAAGTAGAGCTGGACTATGTTGAGAAAGCTAATAACCTCGGCATATGGGTCAACAAAACTCTGTCATGGAATGATCATGTTAGTGCAGCCACAGGAAAAGCGTATGGTTTATTGCGACAATTACATGCTACACAAACTTTCTTGCCAATTTCGATCCGCTTATTACTCGCTAAAACCTTAATCATTCCAACTCTTTTTTATGGAGTTGAAGTTTTTGGTACCTGTGATGCAGCCAGTCGACAAAAAATAAAAGTGACATTTAATAATATAGCTAGATATATATTTCGATTGGATAGGACTGACCATGTAACTGAAAGTGCAAACAAAATCTTTAACATGAATGTCGACAAATGGATTGACTTAAAAATATTAGTATTTCTTTACAAAATTATAAATTCTAGACAACCTTACTACCTTTACAACATGATTCGTTTTACGTCCTCACATAGAACAAAAAATATAATAAGCATCAGAGCAAAACTTGCAAGTTCGTAGAAACAATTTTTTGTATATGCTATAAGAGCGTGGAACTCTTTGCCACATTTTCTCAAAAATTTTATTGGCACATCACAATTTAGCGAAAAACTAATACAACACCTTACCACGCACACTTAAAATCAAAATAATATAAATTGAAGTAAATATTAAAAGCCATTAGTAATAAGAATTAAATGATATTGAATGTAATAAAATTGTAGTAGTATCTGTAATGAAATTGTAAGAATTAATGTAATTAATGTAATAAGATTTAATGTCAAAAGTGACTAGCGCAATAAATAATAAGTATTATACTTGTGACGCTAGGATATAGAAAAAACAAAACAATAAACTTAACTATTATTTATAATTATAAGACAGTGTATTTTGTTTGTTTATTACATAAATATATATGCTTAATTCTACTTAACCTTTCCAACAAATAAAACCTCAACTCCGGAACGAGAGCTCTCAACGATGGAATAACAGAGGGTGAGTCAACGGGACATTTTTCCCAATATTATCAGAAATATTTATATATATATATAATAAATATTACTTACACCATTTAAATTAATCACACTGACTATAACAAACACACCTTTTGACACTCTTAAATGTCCAATACACAATTGACCAACCTTTCTAATAAACTTGTAATGTAAACTTAAGCCAACCAAAAATACATTGGTAGAAACCCATTAAAAAGGGGGCATTGGTACGACTGTAAGACTGGGTCAAGAAGATGACATAACTTTTGACGAACGATATGATCAAAAGGGGATCGTATTGCACGGCCAGCGACGATCCAAAGGCGCACGAAGTTTGCGAATGCGGTGGGAAAATGGTCAAAACATAGCCCGATCGTTTTCACGATCAAGCATAAATCTGCTTGCAGGGCAATGTGGACAGAAAGACAGACTGACGAACGATTTCTTCGGCACGTAAATAATTATTCTGATTACGTTTGGAGGGGATTGTGGCGTCCAAAGAACCCACCCCAAATCCGGCGAGATTAGCTGCACAAATCGTGTCTGCTATCCGGGCGGCCACTTCCTCAGCCATATGTCCTCCAAGGACTGAGGCAGAGGCAGAACGACACCACTGAACAGAAATGGCGCCCAACTCAGACAATATTCTTTCATCCTTATTTCCAAAAACATATTTTCATGGACGAGAAAAACGTCTGTTTTCAGATAAACATTTTTTTGTATGCTTTTTAAAGAATTGAGAGTCATCAGAGCTGATCACTTTGGTGTCAAAATTAGCTGACAATTTGTATAGAATTTTCGTTTAATTTGATTTTTAATATATATGTATATATATGATTTTTCGTAGTGATCTTTTAAAGTCACCAACTTCACAGACTAGTATCAGAAGATGAAGGCCTTCCGATCTGACACTTGTAGTTTTTGAATTGGCATTTGACTTTGAAGACCCTTTTAAATTTTAAATATTTAGTCCTAATAGTTCCTCGTTAAAAGAAATAATACCATAATAACTTCTCTACAAAGGTGCAGACCATTTTTAGAAATATTTAACGTAACCAAACTTAGCTGCGCTTTCTGGCCGACGCTATCCATTGTACTAGGCTATGCCAGGTCTCTCGCGAGGTTCGAGTCGAGGAAGAGCAGGGTCGCAAGCGGTTAACGGCGCACCACCAACCGGTCTTAATAGTATCCAGTCATCGTCATAATATAGCCGCCATCATCGATTGGGGTAGCGGTTCGTCATCGTTTGTCGATCCAGTACTGAAGGAGGTGGGGGAATGACCGTATCCGTACAGCCGACGCTATGCATTGTACTAGGCTATGACAGGTCTCTTGCGAGGTTCGAGTCTGTACGGTTACCACGTCTAAGGGGCGGGACGACAGTATTTATCTCTCTGGCCGACGCTATCCATTGTACTAGGCACAGAACCAGATCTCTCGCGAGGTTCGAGTCCAGAGAGAGAGGAGCAGGGAGGCAATTCCTTTCGCCTGTCTGGAATAAAGCTCCATCCGTCTTCTTGTGAGTGAGTCTACCTGTGTCCGACGACAGGGGGGAGGGGGTTCGGACAAAGCCTTCCTGTGGGTGAACAGCAGTCCAATGTACTGTGTTTTCCAGGGAAGAGGTCAAGTGGGCGCAGAAGGAACTGTTCACTCCGGTGGAAGGCAGTTAAATCCTTTAGCGAATCCACTTGAATAGGGCTTATTTGAAATTTTATTTGGGGCTTAATTTCCGACGATTCTTGACCTATACCAACACCCAGGAGTACCCCATTTTGAATTACACAATTTTTATTCGTCATAAAAACTTTTGCTGCCAAGAAAAAATATTGAAGCACACGAAAACGAAAAAAAAACTTAGCAAAAGTCAACAACGCGCATACATGTATAACTATATCTTATAACGAAAAAAAAGTTAAATATCAAACGCAAATAAAGAAGTACCGCGATTACACAGCAGGGTGGTCGATAGGGTATTCAAAGAATATTTAAGCATATGGCAGGAAATAAGAAAAAGAAGAAGGTTACACTTAATCTACCTACGTTGAGATCATTACGAGCATCAACACTGGCAGCGAGAGAAGCCAGACAAACCAGAACAAAAACACCGGGAAGAGCTAGCTTATCGCCAGTTGACAAATAATGAGATGAAGGCAACCATGACAACGAGAATGGCCGAAATGCAGGAGGAAGTCATCAGCCTGCGGCGCCAAGTAACCGAACTGTCCGCAGTACAGCCAAGGGAGAGCCCAATACCCAGAGGAAACCCCGAGGTCAGTTCGACGCCTCGGAGACACGGAGCCGCGCGGCAGAGCCAACCAAGACAGACATCAGCAGCAGCAAACCGACCAATACCGAGTCCTAAAGAGGTAGCCGCTGAAAACCCGCCCAATCCCAGCGCCGGAGGCAACGAAACACAGCTTAGCAGCTATACAGGAACGCGACCAACACGCCTAGACAAATGAAACCTTAAGTTTGATTTGTTTATCGGCAATCGTAGTGAGCGGACGTGTTTCGCGTGAGCTCCGGGAAAAAATTATAGAAAGTGGATGATTTTAAGACAAAAATAAAGTATATAATACTGGAGTATTCCAAGATAAGCGAAAAGACGCTAAATTAGAAAAATATATAGTTTTTGACTCAAAACTAGTGATATGATTAAAACAAGTGCATAAAAATTTTATAAAAAAAAAAAAATAATAAGTGCCAC
This sequence comes from Drosophila rufa, assembly GCA_018153105.1. Taxonomy (NCBI): domain Eukaryota; kingdom Metazoa; phylum Arthropoda; class Insecta; order Diptera; family Drosophilidae; genus Drosophila; species Drosophila rufa. The sequence goes on from JAECXS010000135.1 coordinate 1,669,271, forward strand.
GCGAAATAGCTCAATGAGCGACGAACAAAAGAAAGAGCGTAGAAGCTCCGTGAGCCCAAGTAACGGTTATTTCTCGTATTTCTCAACGCGCGACAGCAAAGAAACGGCGACAAAGAGCAACCGTCTGGCGGTCGATAGCCAAAGAGCACGGTCTTGCTCACCCGCTCTACCCACTCCTACACCTACATCATGGAGTTCTCAGTGTAAAACCCCAACAACAAGCATTGACCAAATTTCTGCAACTGCAGCAAAAGCAACAGCAATAACTACAGTAACGACGGGAAAAGCAACAGCAACAACTACAGCAACGACCAATATCGCGGAAACGGCTGCGATGTCATCGACTGCAGCGCCAAATACAACAACAATAAAAACTGCAAGCTCCAAAGACAAAATCGGCAATATTCAACAGGCGGCCCCGGCCATACAGACCGGCATGGATCGCTACATCCAAATCAAGCGTAAGCTTAGCCCGCAGAACAGCGCGGTCGGTAACAAGCCAAAGATAAACCGTGTCCAAGCAGACAATGATCAACCCAGGAGATCTAACAGCAACAGATTTGCCCTTTTAGCGGATGATTTACCGGAAATGGGTCAAGAGACCCAAAAGAAATCAAAGCCCCCACCAATCTACATAAGGGAGAAAAGCTCGAACGCCCTGGTCAACAAAATTGTTGCGCTGGTCGGGGACGGACATTTTCATGTAGTTCCGCTTACTAAAGGGAATATTCACGAAATAAAAGTTCAAACAAAATCTGAAGAGCACTTCCGAGCTGTGTCCAAATACCTGGACGAATCAAACAAAAATTATTACACGTACCAATTAAAAAGCAGCAAGGGCCTGCAAGTGGTACTAAAAGGAATCGAGCCCGACGTAACTCAAACCGAAATTATAGATGCCCTTAAAGAAAAGGGTTTTTCTGCAAAGAACGTCAGCAACATCATAAACAAAAACAGACAACCGCAACCACTCTTTAAGGTCGAGCTGGAGCTTGACAGCAGAGCCTTGAAGAAAAACGAAGTGCACCCCATTTACAACCTGCAATTCCTCTTGCACCGAAGAATTACGGTAGAAAATGCTCAGAAAGCCCCAGGACAGCCACAAAGCACAATGGAAGCTATGATGCTTACCATGCAACAAAGTCTAACAGAATTAATGTCCTTCATGAAAACCACCATGCAAACACTTGTTCAAAACCAGAACATGGTGATACAGTTGCTTGTAGCTCAGCAGTCCAAATAACTGATGTCTAGTCTAAGAATAAGTTAAGAAGATAAGAAGGCAGTTATATAATGCAATCATAAACTTGAGCAACAAATTGGACTATGTTTCCCCTGGTAGCGCTACATATTGGCCAGCAGACCCCAGAAAGATACCAGACTTAATAGACTTTGCGGTGACAAAAAATATTTCACGCAACATTATATGTGCCAAAGCGCTTTCGGATCTTTCATCAGACCATTCGCCAGTACTAATAACTCTTCTTCAAAGCCCAGAAACTACAGATCAACCCCAAAGGCTGACGTCGCACAGAACTAACTGGCTTAAATATAAGAAATATGTAAGTTCCCACATTGAACTAACCCCGCAGCTCAACATCCAAGCGGATATCGACTGCTCTACTGATGCTCTTGAGGACGTACTCACTGCAGCAGCCACTATCTCAACACCACAAGGGAAGGACGTACAACCCAACAAATTCAAAACTAATCAACAAATTGAACAGCTTGTCCTGGAAAAAAGGAGTCTGCGACGTGCTTGGCAAAGCAACAGATCGCCATCTTCAAAACAACGTCTTAAGCAAGTCACTCGCTTACTAAACCGAGCTCTGAAACAAGACGCTGAAAAGGCACAACTACGGTACATAGAAAAACTTACGCCAACCAGTACAAAGCATCCTTGGTGGAGGGCTCACCCAAATCTAAGCTCTCCAATTGAAACCGTCACCCCGATAAGAAACTCTTCAGGTTGCTGGGCCCGCAGCGACGAAGATAGAGCCGAAACATTCGCTTCACATCTCCGAAGCGTCTTCCAGCCTAACCAGGCCACTAGTCCATTTGTCCTACCACAAACCGAAACTAATACTATGTCTTTACCAACATTGTTTCAGCCGAATGAGATCGCAAAAGTCATTGGGGAACTGAAACCAAAAAAGGCTCCAGGCGGTGACTTAATAACTCCAAAGATGATAATTAAACTTCCAAACTCTGCTATCGAGGTCATTTGTAAAATCTTCAATGGGATTATATGCCTCGGCTACTACCCAAGGAAATGGAAAAAATCTATCATCATAATGATACCGAAACCCGGAGAAGACCACACAATCCCGTCATCCTACAGACCAATAAGCTTATTATCGTGTCTGTCAAAACTGTTCGAGAAATGCCTTCTAACACATAACACATAATACCATACCTGGAAGCACACAATGTTATCCCGGCTCATCAATTTGGCTTCCGTCGAAACCATGGCACAATCGAACAAGTCAACAGAATAACATCAGAGATACGCACAGCCTTCGAGCATCGGGAATACTGCAGCGCAGTATTTCTCGATGTATCTCAAGCTTTCGATCGAGTCTGGTTAAATGGCCTCATGCATAAAATCAAAACACACTTGCCTACATACACTCATAAGCTACTTGAGTCGTATCTTTACAACAGAGTCTTCGCAGTAAGGTGCAATGCAACAGCATCTGACGAGTACACTATCGAAGCCGGAGTTCCACAAGGCAGCGCACTTGGGCCTACCCTGTTCGTCCTTTATACAGCGGATATACCTACGAACGAGCGGCTAACAACATCCACGTTCGCTGACGACACTGCGATCCTAAGTCGCTCGAAGTGCCCAAACCAAGCAACAACCCAACTAGCAAGTCACCTCATGGTAGTTGAGAAGTGGCTATCCGACTGGCGTATTAAAATAAACGAGCAAAAATGTAAACACATAACTTTTACTCTTAACAGGCAAACATGCTCCCCAGTATCCTTGAATAGTACGCAGATTCCCCAATTCAACGAAGTAACGTATCTCGGCATCCACCTCGACAGACGACTAACCCGGCGAAGACACATCGAATGCAAGAAACTACATCTAAAACTAAAAGCTAGCAGCCTACACTGGATTTTAAACGCCCGATCGCCACTGCGTCTGGACTACAAGGTCTTGCTCTACAACTCCACGCTAAAGCTTATCTGGACATATGGCTCCCAGCTGTGGGGAAACGCGAGCAGCAGCAACATAGACATCATACAGCGCGCGCAATCAAAAATCCTGAGAACTATCACTGGGGCACCATGGTATATTCGCAACCAAAACATCCATAGGGATCTCGGCATATAGACAAGCAAAAGACGACCTACAATAAAAAACTTACTGTGCACCCCAATCACCTTGCAAGAGGCTTGACTCGGGTTTCTAGCAGAACCCGCCTACAACGAAACGACCTTCCAACCCAGCAATAATTGTCAGGGCCATACAACTCTGTGCCAGTTATATGACTGTTAGTTAGGTTATTAATATAAGATTTGACACACTTATTGTTAGTCTCTAAAAGGAGAAGATTCAATAAATAACAGCAAAGTAAAAAACAAAAAAAAAAAAAAAACAAAAAGTTTGATAGGTCCAGTAGGGGCATGTCGGTGGAGAGTTTTCTGTTCCGAGTGAGTCGCTTAACGGAAATGATCAGTTGATCAGATATTTAAAGAATTTCACTGTTTATTGAGTGGTACCGCAGCCAAATGGTACTGGCAGTTGATGGAGGACCGAGCCGATGGCTTTGAATTCGGATACTATGACTTAACTAGCGAAATGACCAAGGCGTTCTCAACGTCCGAAAACGACTACGTGACCAGTAAAGAACTTATGGAACGGCGTCAAGGATACAATGAGAGTTTTAATGATTTTATTGCAGCCATGCATAGCTTGTAATTCAAATTGAAGAACAATATTCCGGAAGAATATTAAAGGAAAATCTTAACGCGCAAATGGGAGCATTCCTACTGGCCTCACCAATAAATACATTGGCGGCATTTAAGAAAGAGGGAATCCGCGTCGGGAAATGGATCCGGAAGAAACAAGCTCGACCTAGTCATTTAAATGAGATCGCCGAAGACCAAACAGACAACACAGAAGCTGAAGAATATCCGGTCGAGGCATTTCAAAGGAGCCGTTCACCTCAGAACAACGTAGGTGCATCGTTTGGACGAGGAAACGCATTCGACAGTAAGCCAGATGGGAACGTATCTTCAAGTAGGAGGGAACAAGACTCCGGGAAAGAATGTACATCTCCTTTCCATACCTACCTATGTTACACTTGTAACAAGTCACCGGACTTCTATCGGAAACGCGGAGGATCAGAAGGAGCCAGGTGTCAAGCGTGATTTCATGACACCGCCTGCAACTATTGCGGCAAAAACGACTCGTATCATTCCACCAAGTCAGCGTTTTTACAGCACAGTCTGACAGGAGGGTCGGGAAAGTCTGCTCAGACCAGATCTACCCCAACATAATAAGACATAGCGACCCGCGCCCAACACAAATTTCGCCATACAAATCATATCACGAGCGAAAACAAGAATACGAGGCGGCGCGCGAACGAATATTCAATGACGTAGAAACAACCGAAACCAGAAAAGACAAAAAACTTCAATATTTACACCAATATCAGGAAGCTGAAAGGAAAACCAAGAAAAAGATTATAGCTTCAAAGATCAGCCTAAAAGATGATAACCGCCTGTTCGCCAAGACTATTATTATTATTATCACCTAGGCCTTGTTGCACCACGACCAGATGTTAGGTCTTTTGTGCCGGCCTGTAGGATTAAGGTAGAACCTCTACACCTAGGCTTTTGATAAAGGAGAGCACTTTGGCGGGGTCTATCTGTTCCCAAATCCTGTAGGGGGGATAAGTTCACCTCCTAGTTGTTGAAGTCGACGTCTGGTTAGCGAGGGGCATTCACATAGAACATGTTCTGATGTTTCTGGCTCCATCTCACAGAATCTGCATGTGTCGATTTCTGAAAGTTTTAATTTCTTAAGGTGATACCTTAGGTTGCAGTGACCCGTTAGGTAGCCTGTTAGAGTACGAATTTCACTCTTTTTTAGGTTGATGATGCGCTTAGATCGCGACATCTGGGGGACGAGGAATTGTTTGGCTTGTCTCAGCCCTGCACTGTCGGTACAGTGGCGACTTATCTCCTTTTCCTCCCAATTCCTGAGCAGTTCTCTTTTGTGTCCTTTCGAAAGTCCACAGAACGGTTCGTGGCCGATTAGTGGTGGCATCGCCCCGCGTTTAGCCAGGGAGTCTGCCACCTCATTTCCTATATGGCCTTCATGCCCTGGCAGCCAACCCACAGTTAGGATGTTCTTGGAAGCGAGGGCGAGCTGCTGGAAACAGTTCTCTACAAGTCTGGAGGAGATCGTGAGGGACCTCAGCGCTATGAGCGCCGCCTGACTGTCAGAGAAGATGTAAATCCGTGCGCCTTGCATTTTCCTGCGAAGGCATTCACGAGCACAGATTTCTATGACGTGTATCTCTTCTTGGAAAATGGTCGGAGACTTTCCCATGGCTATGGATTTGTTGAACCTTGGTCCAAAAATACCAGCCCCGGTGTCTCCGTTTTCCAATTTAGACCCATCAGTGTACCACGTTTGTGATCCTCTGGGTAGAGATATTGATTTTGTGTTCCAGTCGTGTCTGGTGTACAAGACTACAGAGAAGCTTCTGTGGAAGACAAGTTTGGGTTTCTGTTCGCAAGTTACGCGCAGAATGGGCTCGTTTATTAAGGGTTCGAGAACCCGTAAATGCCCCGTAAGATCACCACTTTTTATGTCGGTGATATTTTAAAGGCGAAGTGCCCCCAGACAGGCCTCCTTTTACAGGGTTATCGTTAAAGGGGGTATCCCAGTTATGACTCCAAGTGCTGCAGTGGGGCATTTTCGGATGGCTCCAGTAATGCCTATGCAGACCAGTCTTTGTATTTTGGTGTGTGCTTCCGCAGCTGTCTTCTGGGTAGCTTTCGTCCACCAAGCAAGAGCTGCATAGGTTAGGATCGGTTTTACCACAGTGTTAAAAGACCAGTAGATCATTTTGAGACTTAGGCCCCATGTTCTACCGAAAACCTATTGCAAGCGAAATATGCTCGAGTGGCTTTATTTATTGTCTTTTCGAGTTGTGAATTCCAGTTGAGCTTGGAGTCAAGTATGACTCCTAGGTAGTTGGCTTCAACCGAAAAATCAATGGCGGATCCATTTAAGGATGGTCTAGTTAAAGAGAGAGACCTTTTCCTGGTAAATGGAACTAGAACAGTTTTAGATGGGTTGATGGACAATCCTTTGTCCTGACACCATCTGCTGGCTATATTTAGGGCTTGCTGCATGCGATCCGAGATGGTTTGCTCATGACAGCCCACTATACAGATGACTAGGTCATCAGCGTAGCCTTGAGTGGGAAATCCTAAGTTGTTGAGCTCATACAGTAGCTCGTCAATGACCAGAGTCCACAGGAGAGGAGAGAGTACTCCCCCTTGGGGGCATCCGCTTGTGGCTGTGATTGAGGCCATGGTTCCCCCTAGGTCTACAGTTATGATTCTGGATTTGAGCATTTCCATTTTTACGTACCTCCGTGCCTCTCGGATAGCCTCATATGACGTGTTGTCGAAAGCTCCTGAGATGTCTAGAAAGGCACCTAGTGCTATTTGTTGAGCGCCAATGGCCTTTTCAATGGTCGTTGTAAGGCAGTGAATGGCAGTCTCAGTTGACTTACCAGCTTGGTACGCGTATTGGTACTTATGTAGGGGAAGGTGCTTGAGATTCACCTCCCTGATGTGCTGGTCAATTATCTTCTCCATAGTTTTAAGTAAGAAGGAGCTAAGGCTAATCGGTCTATAGGACTTAGGCAGTTGGGAATCTTTCTTCCCTACCTTTGGAATAAACACAACTTTTACCTTAGCCCATTTGCTTGGTATGTATCCAAGCACGAGACTAGCTCGGAATAGACGGACCAGGGGGAGTGCAAGTTGGTGCAGTCCCCGCTGCAACAGGCATGGAAAAATTCCATCTGGTCCTGGAGATTTGTATGGACTAAAACTTTGTATAGCCCATTGTACGCTATTTTGATGAAACAAACTATTTGGGCATGCTTCCAACACGGTCTGATTGATAGGGGGGTTCCCTTCCCTCAGTCCTGTTGGAGTCTGCCACCATAGCCACGCGCAGGTGTGGGCACTCTCCAGTCCCAGAGAGGTAGGTTGGTGCCTCACTCTCTGAGTTGGGTTGCTCCACAGCCACGCACCCCGGAAAATGAGTAGTCGGGAGTAGACTACTCGTTTCTGTTGGGTTGTTTGTGTGTGTTCCATCTGGCTTTTTCAGTGTACAGATGCCGTTTGAGTGGTCTTTTGAGAGGGCTTTTTGTAGCCTGACAGCTTCCGGGAGAGTTGAAATCTGCCCGCAGTGTTGACGCCACGTAGCCCGTTTTGACCTTCTCAGCTCTTTGTTGTAGAGCGTTAAAGCACACTTATAGGAATCCCATGTGGCCTTCCCATTCTTTGCTTTATTGAAGAGCCTTCGCGCAGCCTTTTTAAAATCGTCAAGGCTCTTGTTCCACCAGGGAACAGCCCTTCTGATCTTACGAACTTTTTGTTCGCAGCTAGCGTGATATGCCGATTCAATGTTTGTGTGAAGCACAGCGTGAAGCTACGCTCTAGCTCGCCTATTGATAGTATCGGACGGGTGGAGCAGTCTATGGATTGCTCAAGTTCAAAACAGAAAAGATCCCAGTTTGTGTTTTTGGGATTTCTAGTAACAAGGCTACATTGCACGGCACATCCTATATCAAATCGGATGTGCTGGTGATCAGACATGGTGATCTCACTCGCAACGTGCCAGTTTGAGACAGCGGACAACATATTTAGACTACAGAGAGTTAGGTCAAGGACTTCCTCTCTGATCGCGTTAATAAATGTAGGCTCGCTGCCCTGATTTAGTAAACCTACGTTATTACTAATAATGTACTCAAGAAGGTACTCACCTCTTTTGTTGATCTCACTGCTCCCCCAGACCGTGTGATGCGCATTGGCATCGCAGGCGATGATCCACCGGAGCCGGATTCGCTGGAAGTGCTCAACCAATGCACAAGTAGCCGCCGGAGGCACCTCGTCGGTGTCACCGGGTAGGTAGGCGGAGGCAAGGACTGCCTCCTGTTCGCCGTGGGCCGTGGGTATTTTGACCCAAACTGCCACCAGGTCCTCAGTGATGAACTGTGATAGGGGAACAAATGTTAGATTTTTGTTAATTAACAACGCCGCTCTAGGGCGAGGTTGGTCATTTGCATATAGCAGCTTACCGGATGGGGTGTTTAGCCCCAGGACACGTCCGGCATTTACCCATGACTCCTGGATAAATGCTATGTCCATTGTAGCAAACCTCTCACAAAGGACGTCTGATGCGGCCTTTGCATGGTGGAGGTTTGCTTGGAGACATCTTAGGTGTCTTCGGGTGTTGGGGAGAGTGGGGAGAGGGGGACAGGACATTAGTCCGCCCTCTTGCGGCCTCTAGCCGCCATCTTCCGGCCTCGGTTAGTGCGCAGAAGGGCCTCCTCCTCAGGTGTGCGCCTCACACCCTTGTTGACGCGCCCTGTTCCGCGCGTAACACGCCCATATAGGGGAGGGCGCAGGATCTTCCGCGTCGATGCGGGCTCTTGGGCAACTGTGGTACCACCAGCCTCGTTGCCGCCGGATTCCTTTGTTTTGCCATCAGTGGCGTTCTTTGGCGCCGGATCAGCCTTGTCCGACAAGACGGCCTTGGAGCAGGTGGGCTTCTCCGCTGCGAGAGCAGGAGCAACCGCCTGTGCCTTCGGCTGCGCGCTGGCCTTTGGCTTAAGGGTAGCCATGCCCCACGCAAATTGCAGCGACTTCATCTTGTCGGCAGGTACTGGGTCCAGCGCAATTCTGATGACGGCCATGTTCTGCCGCATCTCTCGGTGGAAGACTCGCCAGTCTCCCACGCGCAGGCCGCTGTTTTGCCCCTCGACGAGCTTCAGGATCTCGTCCGTCTTCATGTCCGCATTTGGAAGCGGAAAGTATCCGATGAAGACAGCGGCACGTGGAGCCTCTGCTTCAGGGACCACCTTGATGTGGGCGTCCTTCCACAGCCGGAGCTTTGGTACGTCTGTACCTAGCCACGCAGCTGTCTCCGCATTTCCACATGTTACTGCCATCCATCCAGGGCGGAAGGTGGCCAGAGAACAGCTCCATCACCCTCGATAGGATCGCGGACTGAATGCGGTGGAGCTGTTCCGTAGTAAGGAGGCATTCAAGGTAGTTGGCCGGGAGTATTGCCATCTTCATGGAGCTGGCAACATCTCTATAAGAGGCCATGACACCGACTTTGGATGACTGCTCCTGTGTTGCCTGCCCAGCCGCTGCTGCGGTTGTGGAGGCTGCTGGAGCCTCCGTGGCCGGCAATTCAATTGCAGGATCACCCTTCGTCAGGGCACTAGGTGCCGCGGTTTTAAACATGGCCCTCTTAGTCGACGCCTCTTCTGGGGTCGTGTTGGCCGATCTACCTCGCTTGCTGGCTGTAGCGCCACTCCTGCTGGGCATGGCCCTTGGAGGGTCCATAGGCTTCTGTGCGAGCCTTTTGGCCTCCTCCATGGGTATGCCGTTCGCAAGGTGTCTGCGCAGCCTCTTCCTTGCGCCCGATAACGCGATCCGCTTAGGTTTTTCATCCTTTGGGGAGGCTAGAAGGGTTTCTTCCTCTTCCTTGGTGATGCTGTCGGTGCCAGAGCTTTGTGAACAAACGTCCATAGCATCTTCAGGCTCCCGGATGGGTTCGATTTGAATCGATTTGGGGCTGCTAGAGCACCCTGTTGTTGGGGTATTTACAGTAGTGTCCATAAGTTTGGTCCCACGAGTAGTGAGGAAGGAAGTATTCCCGGGGTAGAGCCTCATACCCCGGATCGGGCTCTTATACGACCGGAGTTGCCAGGTATCCGGAAGCCACCGTTAGAAGACACACTAACGTAGTGCCATTCGTCACAGGGGCACGGTACGGTAACACCGGTGGTTACGGGTTTTTTCGAGTTGTCCTCTCTAGATCCGCCATATTTAATCTAGAGCAGGGGCACCTCGAGCAGGATGTGGTTCTTCACCACTTATGGTCGGTCTGCAGTAGTCGGCATGTGTCTGCCAACTCCTACTGGCTGAATCAGCTTGTCGCGGCGACAGGCACACACGCTTCGCTGCCCAACCTTAGCCCCCAAAAGGCTCAAATAATAGAGCAGCTTTCAAAAAATGGGGAGTTAACATAAACAAGCCGAGTTTTAATGTTAATGAAAAAGAAATATTTACAATATTTGATGCCCCACATCTTATAAAATCATTAAGAAATATAATAATGAAGAACAATTTAATTATGTCAACACGACTTTGTCCCAAATTAACTGCCAAGCATATTAATCCAAATTCATTTGAAAAAATGAAAGTTAAATATGCTACACAAATATTTAGCCACATTGTTGCGGCCGCAATAAGAACAGTGATTGATTCTGGCGGATTTGAGCAATGCCGAAATAGCGCAGAAGCTACGGCAAATTTTATAGAAGAAACGAGAAAGAAAGCTAACTTCGGTAAACCGAAGTTGGTATACCCTTGTAGTCTGCAATTGGATCATTGAAAATCGAATTGAAAAAATATCGAATTTTGTAAATTTTACATTTTACATGTAGAATTTAACATTTTCAAATAAATCGACCGATCGCTTCTATGGCAGCTATATGATATAGTGGTCCGATCTTAATGAAATTAAATTTAATTCTAGAAGCATAAAAAACTGCTACATTTCAAAATTTATAGAAATACGTTGAAAAACAGAGAAGTTACAATTTTTTTTACATTAATTTCGCCATCATTCCTATGGCAGCTATAGGATATAGTAGTCCGATTTCGGTCGTTCCGACATATATACTGCGTGCTAAAGAAATAAGACTATGCTGTAAATTTCAGCTCGATAGCTCAAAAACTGAGAGACTAGTTCGCGTAGAAACCGACAGACGGACAGACAGACAGACGAACATGGCTAGATCGACTCGGCTGGTGATGCTGATCAAGAATATATATACTTTATGGGGTCGGAGATGCCTCCTTCACTGCGTTGCAAACATCTGGTCAAAATTATAATACCCTCTGCAAGGGTATAATAAATAAGCTCTTTGATTGCCTCAATAGCCATGTTTTATATGAAAGAAATCCATATAGATGTGCAATGCAGAATAATAATAACGTGCACAAGTACCTCGTTGAAATGAGGAAGTATTTTGAATAATTTAAATATCCACAAGCAGTGCATTGCATTGACGGAATGATTTTGAGAATGTCATCTGTACTGGCTCTAGCTGAGCCGGTTTCGCTGGCAGTGCTCAACCAGGGCACAAGTAGCCGCCGGAGGCACCTCGTCAGTGTCACCGGTTAGGTAGGCGGGGGCCAGGACTGCCTCCTGTTCGCCGTGGGCCGTGGGTATTTTGACCCAAACTGCCACCAGGTCCTCAGTGATGAACTGTGATAGGGGAACAAATGTTAGATTTTTGTTAATTAACAACGCCGCTCTAGGGCGAGGTTGGTCATTTGCATATAGCAGCTTACCGGATGGGGTGTTTAGCCCCAGGACACGTCCGGCATTTACCCATGACTCCTGGATAAATGCTATGTCCATTGTAGCAAACCTCTCACAAAGGACGTCTGATGCGGCCTTTGCATGGTGGAGGTTTGCTTGGAGACATCTTAGGTGTCTCCGGGTGTTGCGGAGAGGGGGACAGGACATTAGTCCGCCCTCTTGCGGCCTCTAGCCGCCATCTTCCGGCCTCGGTTCGTGCGCAGAAGCGCCTCCTCCTCAGGTGTGCCCCTCACACCCTTGTTGACGCGCCCTGTTCCGCGCGGCACACGCCCATATAGAGGAGGGCGCAGGATCTTCCGCGTCGTTGCGGGCTCTTGGGCAACAGTGGTGCCACCAGCCTCGTTGCCGCCGGATCCCTTTGTTTTTGTCTTTGGCGCCGGATCAGCCTTGTCCGACAAGACGGCCTTGGAGCAGGTGGGCTTCTCCGCTGCGAGAGCAGGAGCCACCGCCTGTGCCTTCGGCTGCGCGCTGGCCTTTGGCTTAAGGGTAGCCATGCCCCACGCAAAGTGCAACTGGTACGCCAGCGACTTCATCTTATCGGCAGATACTGGGTCCAGCGCAATCGTGATGACGGCCATGTTCTGCCGCATCTCTCGGTGGAAGACTCGCCAGTCTCCCACGCGCAGGCCGCTGCTCTGCCCCTCGACGAGCTTCAGGATCTCGTCCGTCTTCATGTCCGCATTTGGAAGCGGAAAGTATCCGATGAAGACAGCGGCACGTGGAGCCTCCGCTTCAGGGACCAGCTTGATGTGGGCGTCCTTCCACAGCCGGAGCTTTGGTACGTCTGTACCTAGCCACGCAGCTGTCTCCGCATTGCCACATGTGACCGCCATCCATCCAGGGCGGAATGTGCAGCCAGAGAACAGCGGCTTCACAGAGCCGTGCCTCAGCTCCATCACCCTCGAAAGGATCGCGGACTGAACGCGGTGGAGCTGTTCCGTGGTGAGGAGGCAATCAGGGTAGTTGGCCGGGAGTATTGCCATCTTCATGGAGCTGGCAACATCCCTGTAAGAGGCCATGACACCGACTTTGGATGACTGCTCTTGTGCTGCCTGCCCATCCTTGGTATCCATAAATTTTGGTCCCACGAGTAGTGAGGAAGGGAGTATCCCCCGGGGTAGAGCCTCATACCCCGGATCGGGCACTTGTACGACCGGAGGTGCCAGGTAACCGGAAGCCACCGTTAAAAGACACACTAACGTATTGCCATTCGTCACAGGGGCACGGTACGGTAACACCGGTGATTACGGGTTTTTTCGAGTTGTCCTCTCTAGATCCGCCATATTTAGTCTAGAGCAGGGGCACCTCGAGCAGGATGTGGTTCTTCACCACGTATGGTCGGTCTGCAGTAGTCGGCATGTGACTGCCAACTCCTACTGGCTGAGTCAGCTTGGCGCGGCGACAGGCACACACGCTTCGCTGCCCAACATTAGCCCCCCAAAGACTAAAGTAGACGGGGAAGAAATAATAGCACTACTTGACACTGGCGCTAGTGCAAATTGCATTGGAAGAGGGGCGGAAAGATTGTTCCAAGGGCGACAACCTAAGGTGCGCAGATTGAAGAGACAATACGTACAAACAGCTAACGGGGGAAAGACTTAAGTTACCGGCATGATTCACTTGCCTGTAGAATGGGAAGGGGAAACAAAAGAGCTAGAGTTTTTAATAGTGCCAGCCAGCAACAGTTTTATTTTGGAATTGAGTTATGGGATGAATTTCAGTTGCCCTTGCCTGGGCAACGCGTAGCGCAAGTTGCAGAACTGGAGGTTGGGGCAACGTTAGACGAAGAAGCTTCGACCCGAATGGAGGCAGCGTATACTCCGAATGAACTGACTATGGAGCAATAGGCAATATTACAAAATTTAGTTAGTATATTTCCATCTTGTGTAGGCATGGGCTTGGGAAAAACCGATTTAGAAGAACATGTCATGGAAGTAACCAAAAAAACAAAACTCCCCATTAAACAGCGTTAAACAGATTAAACAGATCTCGCCAGCCAAGCAACAACTGGTGTTTGCAGAACTAGACAGAATGATTGGATTAGGGGTGATTGAAGAAAGTAACAGTAGCTGGAGTTCTCCAGTGACCTTCGTGCAGAAGGGCACAAAGAACCGCCTTTGTTTGGATGCGCGCACGATAATCTCAAGGACTATTAAAGATGCCTTTCCCCCTTCCACATATCGAGGGACTATAAAGTCGACTGCAAGAAACATATTATATTTCGGCAATTGATTTAAAAGACGCTTTTTCAGATCCCACTGGAAGCCAAAAGTAGAGAAAAAACCTCATTTACTGTGCCCGGCAGACCCTTATAACAATTTACAGTCATGCCATTCGGCTTATGCAACGCCGCACAAAGAATGTGCCGACTGATGGACAAAGTAATTCCAGCCGCTCTACGTGACAATGTATTTGTATATTTTGATGATCTGCTGGTATGTTCTCCGTCTTTTGAAGAACGTTTGGAAATATTGCGGCAGGTCGGTGATTGTCTAAAACAGGCAAAACTGACCATCAACGTAGAGAAAAGTAAATTCTGCTACAAACAAGCTAACTATTTGGGATATGTCGTAGGTGGGGATGTATAAAAACAGACCAGTCAAAGATCAAAGCTATCCAGTATTTTCCACTACCTATCTACGACACACAACTGCGCTTTATTCAAAATTATGCACAAATTGCAGCTCCTCTACATGAGTGTTTAAGGGAGGGAGTAGGGTTAATTCTGTGCAAAAATGGCCACTTTTAAAAGCATTTGTTGCGACGAAACGGCTTAAGCTAGCTTATTAATTTAAATAACATAAAATAAAGTAAGATTAAGACAATTTTTCTGAAAATATTTACTGAAAAATATGTACAGGTATAGGAGCTATAAGGAATCCCCCGTGGTCCCTCCAAAAAAGTTGATTTTCGGTGTACATCCTAACTGTCACAGAATCGTCCGATATGAAAAAAATAAAATGCATTAGTTAGATAATTGTCCCGAGGTACCAACGTGGAGTTTTTTCTTTTTACATTTTTATTCGATTTTTCATGAAAGTTTGAAGACAAAAATACAAATTTTGACTAAAATAAAAAGTTTGATTGTTAAATAAAAAATATAATTAAAAATAAAATTTAAAAAACGACGCCAGGTATCACTGGAGAATTAGTTCCAAAAGCTGTGTGCAAAATTTTAAGACGATTGGTCGAGTAGATTTTGAGCAATCGTGTACACCGACTTTGAAAATGACACTTTTCAGGAGAACGCTTTAGAGTTTTGGCTACCCATATATACCGTTCAACTACCCATTACTTCGTTACTTTTGCTCCGATCGATATTATTATTATTATTACATAGGCCTTATTGCACCACGACCAGATGTTAGGTCATTTGTGCCGGCCTGTAGGATTAGGGTAGAGCCTCTACTCCTAAGCTTTTGATAAAGGAGAGCACTTTGGCGGGGTCTATCTGTTCCCAAATCCTGTAGGGGGGATAAGTTCACCTCCTAGTTGTTGAAGTCGACGTCTGGTTAGCGAGGGGCATTCACATAGAACATGTTCTGATGTTTCTGGCTCCATCTCACAGAATCTGCATGTGTCGATTTCTGAAAGTTTTAATTTCTTAAGGTGATACCTTAGGTTGCAGTGAACCGTTAGGTAGCCTGTTAGAGTACGAATTTCACTCTTTTTTAGGTTGATAATGCGCTTAGATCGCGACATCTGGGGGACGAGGAATTGTTTGGCTTGTCTCAGCCCTGCACTGTCGGTCCAGTGGCGACTTATCTCCTTTTCCTCCCAATTCCTGAGCAGTTCTCTTTTGTGTCCTTTCGAAAGTCCACAGAACGGTTCGTGGCCGATTAGTGGTGTCATCGCCCCGCGTTTAGCCAGGAAGTCTGCCACCTCATTTCCTATATGGCCTTCATGCCCTGGCACCCAACCCACCGTTAAGATGTTCTTGGAAGCGAGGGCGTTCAGCTGCTGGAAACAGTTCTCTACAAGTCTTGAGAAGATCGTGAAGGACCTCAGCGCTATGAGCGCCGCCTGACTTTGAGAGAAGATGTAAATCCGTGCGCCTTGCATTTTCCTGCGAAGGCATTCACGAGCACAGATTTCTATGGCGTGTATCTCTGCTTGGAAAATGGTCGGAGACTTTTCCATGGCTATGGATTTGTTGAACCTTGGTCCAAAAATACCAGCCCCGGTGTCTCCGTTTTCCAGTTTCGACCCATCAGTGTACCACGTTTGTGATCCTCTGGGTAGAGATATTGATTTTGTGTTCCAATCGTGTCTGGTGTACAAGACTACAGAGAAGTTTCTGTGGAAGACAAGTTTAGGTTTCTGTTCGCCAGTTACGCGCAGAATGGGCTCGTTTATTAAGGGTTCGAGAACCCGTAAATGCCCCGTAAGATCACCACTTTTTATGTCGGTGATATTTTGAAGGCGAAGTGCCCCCAGACAGGCCTGCTTTTACAGGGTTATGGTCATCATTTTGGTACTTAGGCCCCATGTTCTACCGAAAAGCCTATAGCAAGCGAAATATGCTCGAGTGGCTTTATTTATTGTCTTTTCGAGGTGTGAATTCCAGTTGAGCTTGGAGTCAAGTATGACTCCTAGGTAGTTGGCTTCAACCGAAAAATCAATGGCGGATCCATTTAAGGATGGTCTAGTTAAAGAGAGAGACCTTTTCCTGATAAATGGAACTAGAACAGTTTTAGATGGGTTGATGGACAATCCTTTGTCCTGACACCATCTGCTGGCTATATTTAGGGCTTGCTGCATGCGATCCGAGATGGTTTGCTCATGACAGCCCACTATACAGATGACTAGATCATCAGCGTAGCCTTGAGTGGGGAATCCTGGGTTAGGTTAGGTTAGGGCGGCGACTGACACAAGGTCAGCCCACTTAGGCCATCACTGGCACATTGTGATACCGCAATGGATCTTTTATACCCTCTTACCACAAAGTTAGAAAAAGTCCCAGCCCGTTTCACTTATGAAACCTGCTATTTTCATCGGGGGGACAGCTGCTAATTCAGCTAGATTGTGGAGAAAATATTCTCCTATATGCTTTTTTCTGCACCTGATTAAGGCCACACAGGAGCAGAAGAAGTGCTTTACTGATTCTACTTCTTCCTCGTTTTGGCAACTTCTACAGAAGTCGTTGTTGAGAACGTTTAGTCGGGATGCGTGGGCTCCTACGAGCCAGTGGCCTGTGATTGCTCTAATCACAGCTGAGCACTGTGTGCGATGTAGACTAAAAAGCATTTTTGTGCGTTTGGCGTCAACTTTAGGCCATGTTTGGCGACTGAAGTTGCAGTGTGTGGTATTGTTCCACAATTCTTGTTGAAGGCATCTGAAAACTTCCCTTGTCCTGAGCTTAAAAGTAGCTAGGGGCATACGGAAGTCCTCCTTGTCTGGAAGGAGAACTGTGGTGGTGCCGCGTCTGGCCAGTTCATCAGCTATTTCGTTCCCCTCAATATTTTGGTGCCCTGGCACCCAGACTAGGGAGATAACGAACTGCTGTGCCATCTCTTGAAGAGATTTGCGGCAGTTGTTCACTATCGTCGAGTTTGAGGATAGCGCGCGAAGTGATTTTATTGCTGCCTGACTGTCTGAGTAAATGTTTATTACTCCGTTTATAAGGCTAGAGTGGCGTAGGCAACAAAGATCCTCGCTTATGGGGAGAATCTCTGCCTGAAAAACGCTGCAGTGGTCCGGAAGACGGAAATGTATTTTAATACTGAGTTGTTCGCAGAAGACTCCTCCTCCAACTCGATTGTCGAGCTTGGAGCCATCTGTGAAGAAATTTATTAATTAAGGTATGTAATAATCTGTTAATTGCTTGCTTGCGCCCATTGATAGGATGGATGAGTGCCCATATTGATGGACTGTCCAGCAGTTTGCGTCTCTCAGACGTCGTGCTGTGATGGTGACGGTTTCTTTTGCCACTAGTAGAATTGGAGATATGCTAGTAATAGCGTTGAGCGCTTCACTAGAGGTTGTTCTAAGAGCTCCTGTCATGCATAGTTGAGCTACTCTCTGCACCTTGTTGAGCGCCTTGAGTTTAGAACTATACAGCAGAGCTGGCCTCCAAATGGATACCCCATACAGGAGGATGGGTCTTACTATGGCGCTGTATAACCAGCTAACTACAGACGGGGCCATCCCACATTTGAGGCCTACTGCCTTTTTACAAGTGAAGAGTGCAATGTTGGCTTTTCGCACTCTATCCGATATAGTGAGATTCCAGTTCAGTTTCTTGTCTAGTACAAGCCCCAAGTATTTTGCACTGTCGCTAAACTCTGGAACGGAACCATTCAATTTTGGGGCAGATAACTTTGGGAGAAAAGAATAAGGTCGGTTTTACTTGGGTTTGCGTTTAACCCACTTTCAGATGCCCATCTTGACAGTTTTCTTAATTTAACTGTCATAATGTCACATTGGCTTTGCGGAAATATTCCCCGCAGCATAACATCCACATCATCCGCATAAACAACAATCTTGCACCCGCCATCTTCTATGTCGCGTAGCTGCGTGCTAACTGCTAGGTTCCATAGAAGCGGAGAGAGTAACCCCCCCTTGAGGAGTACCTCTGCTGACGTGCCTGCACAGAGTAGATGATCCAAGTGAAGAGGTCACTTTTCTGCTCAGGAGCAGCTGCGTGACTAATCTCACCAACTGAGCATCTACTCCAACTGCTGCAACTGTGCCGGGAATATCCCATCAGGGCCTGGAGATTTATAGAGAGCGAAGCTGTTTGTAGCCCATTTTATGTTGGATTCAGTCATAATGCTATCCAATGATCTAACCGGGTGGTATGGTTGTGGGTCGCTTGTTTGGGGACCTAAGGTGTTTCCCGGAAAATGCGTGTCTAGTAATAGCATCAGTGTTTCTTCGCTAGAAGAAGTCCACGAGTCGTCCTGTTTCTTGAGATAGCCCAGATTCGAGGACGACTTTGAGAGTACTTTTCGTAATCTTGCAGCTTCCGAAGAGGATTCAATTCCCGAACAGAATTTTCTCCAATCCTTTCTTTTTGCCTGCCTAATGAGCTTTTTTAATTGAGCTAGACTGTGTTTATATTCAGACCAATGTTGTTCACAACTTAGTCTTTTTGTTTTGTTGAAGAGTTTCCTGCATAGCCCCCTCAGCTTGTCTATTTCTTGATTCCACCAGGGCGGCTTGCTGATTGGACAGGATGCTTTATATGCACTGTTGCAGGCTTCAGTGAAGACTGTCGTGAGAAGAGTGAGATGTTCCTCCGATGGAGGAATCTGCTCTGGTGGAGATGGAAGGGCTTTAGCCAATCTATTTTTAAAAGCTGGCCAGTTGGTTCTACGGGGTTTTGAGAACATTACTGGGTCAGGGTTGAGAGCACACAATCTTGTGCCAATATATTTGTGATCTGAAAAGGAGTGTTCTTTAGAGACGCTCCACCCTATAAGCTGGTCTTACATGCAGTTAGAAATAAGGGTTAGGTCTATGACCTCCTCCCTGTCCTTTATTACAAAAGTGGGGTCGTTTCCCCTATTGCAGATAAGTAGGTTAGTGGAGAGAAGGTATTCAAAAAGTAACTCACCCCACTCGTTTGTGTTGGTGCTGCCCCACATCTCGTGGTGGGCATTTGCGTCGCATCCGATCAACAGGCCAGTGCCACGATCTTCGCAATCCTTTATGAGTTCCCTCAGTTTGCGACCCGGTATCGGGTCCCTTATGTCGTACGCTAAGTATGCTGACACTACACGTAGCGACCTGTCTTGGAGCTCCAGACTTATCGATGTAGTGTCGGCATCGCTGTAATTATAAAGCACTAATGCACTGAGGTGCCTTTTAGCAAAAATGCAAGTACGGGTTTTACCTTCTCCTTGTGCTGCGAGCAGATTATATTTTGGGGTGCTGAGTCCACAAATCCAGTTGGATACAACCCAGGGCTCCTGGATCAGCACCAGATCGGCCTCGTCTCTCGCTAGATGAAGCATTACGGCAGCGAAAGCTGCATTACAGTGTTGGAGGTTTATCTGCACGACCGCTAGAGACATCGAGCAGATTTGCCTCTATCACCGTCACGTCAGCGTCCAGGTCATCTTCGGGGTCCTCACTCATGGAGTCGGTACCACCATAACCCAGCTTGCTGAAGGCCCGCAGAAAGGATGCGTCGGATATCACCGACTCGCAGTCCTTATCCTCTTCGCCTGGCTCGTCCACCTCGGTTGCCAGCACCTCTTCAACACCAGGCTCGCTCCTTTGTTTGGTGTCCGACTTATACACCCGGATACGCACCGAGCTAAAACCGAAGTTTAGCTCTCCGTGCATAGCCTCAATGGGTGCGGTTGAGTCCTTATTTAGGATTAGCAACACCTGACGCAATGGGCCCTGCGTCTCTTCCACCTTTGCCACCTTCCAGTCGGAGGACGGCAGGCTAGGGTTGCATCTCTACAGCATCGAGAGGATCTTCTCCGGCTCTTTAAAGGAGGACGGGATCCATATAACGGCTCTTGGCCTACTCGGAATGTCCTTCCAGTCAACAGCGACCAGCTTGGCACCCGGGTAGACCTCACCCAGTCTAGAAACGGCTGCTTTCAGTAGCTCTGCCGACGTAGACCCTTCACACGTCATCACCTTAACGTTACCCTGATACCACCCTGCATCTTTGCAGATTGGTGTGGGTCCAGGGTCCTCTTCCAGCACCTCGAAGCAGTGTACAGCCAGTGCTGCCTCAACCTACTTCCACTGGTTTCTCGGAATTCTACCTTCCGTGTCGCCTTGGTCCAGGACTCCTAGAAGGATCTTGTCCTTGGCCATTTCCGCGAAGCTTTTGTTCGCCGCTACTGTCATGTGCGTGCGAATCTTCTTCGGGGCATTTTGAGCCGCACTTTCCTGGGAGCGTTGCCGTTTAGGATTTTTAGGGTCCTCCTTCGGTCTCTCCAGTACGAAATTGGGCAACACCGACTTAGCCCAATCCAGTTTCTTGAGCCACTCCGCTGAGGGGGTGGTGATGTTACTTTTCGTCTGTCTTTTAAGGATGGCCGCTGCGGATTTCCTCTCCTCGTACCTGTCCATATTGGCCTTGCTTGCGGCAGACCTTCCCTTCACCCCTGCACCTGACTGAGCTGCAGCTGCGCTTGTAGTATCACCTTGCTGGTCGCTCGAGGTGACAGGAGTGTTGGTTTCGGTCACGACCTTGCCTCTGACCAGGGGGCGAAGCCTTGAGTGGGGAATCCTAAGTTGTTGAGCTCATACAGTAGCTCGTCAATGACCAGAGTCCACAGGAGAGGAGAGAGTACTCCCCCTTGGGGGCAGCCCCTTGTGGCTGTGATTGAGGTCATGGTTCCTCCTAGGTCTACAGTTATGATTCTGGATTTGAGCATTTCCAGAATGTGGGTGTGGAGACATTTTTACGTACAAGAGAGGCACGGATAGCCTCATATGACGTGTTGTCGAAAGCTCCTGAGATGACTAGAAAGGCACCTAGTGCTATTTGTTGAGCGCCAATGGCCTTTTCAATGGTTGCTGTAAGGCAGTGAATGGCAGTCTCAGTTTACTTACCAGCTTGGTACGCATATTGGTACTTATGTAGGGGAAGGTGCTTGAGATTCACCTCCCTGATGTGCTGGTCAATTATCTTCTCCATAGTTTTAAGTAAGAAGGAGCTAAGGCTAATCGGTCTATAGGACTAAGGCAGTTGGGAATCTTTCTTCCCTACCTTTGGAATAAACACAACTTTTACCTTAGCCCATTTGCTTGGTATGTATCCAAGCACGAGACTAGCTCGGAATAGACGGACCAGGGGGAGTGCAAGATGCCCGCTGCAACAGGCATGGAAAAATTCCATCCGGTCCTGGTGATTTGTATGGACTAAATCTTTGTATAGCCCATTGTACACTATTTTGATGAAACAAACTATAGGGTATGCTTCCAACATGGTCTGATTGATAGGGGGGTTCCCTTCCCTCAGTCCTGTTGGAGTCTGCCACCATAGCCACGCGCAGGTGTGGGCACTCTCCAGTCCCAGAGAGGTAGGTTGGTGCCTCACTCTCTGAGTTGGGTTGCTCCACAGCCACGCACCCCGGAAAATGAGTAGTCGGGAGTAGACTACTCGTTTCTGTTGGGTTGTTTGTGTGTGTTCCATCTGGCTTTTTCAGTGTACAGATGCCGTTTGAGTGGTCTTTTGAGAGGGCTTTTTGTAGCCTGACAGCTTCCGGGAGAGTTGAAATCTGCCCGCAGTGTTGACGCCACGTAGCCCGTTTTGACCTTCTCAGCTCTTTATTGTACAGCGTTAAAGCACATTTATAGGAATCCCATGTGGCCTTCCCATTCTTTGCTTTATTGAAGAGCCTTCGCGCAGCCTTTTTAAGATCGTCAAGGCTCTTGTTCCACCTGGGAACAGCCCTTCCGATCTTACGAACTTTTTGTTCGCAGCTAGCGTGATATGCCGATTCAATGTTTGTGTGAAGCACAGAAGCTCCACGCTCTAGCTCGCCTATTGATAATATCGGACGGGTGGAGCAGTCTCTGGATTGCTCAAGTTTAAAACAGAAAAGATCCCAGTTTGTGCTTTTGGGATTTCTAGTAACATGGTGATCTCACTCGCAACGTGTCAGTTTGAGACAACGGATAACATATTTAGACTACAGAGAGTTAGGTCAAGGACTTCCTCTCTAATCACGTTAATAAATGTAGGCTCGCTGCCCTGATTTTGGTAACCTACGTTTTGTTTATGTTACTGCTCCCCCAGACCGTGTGATGCGCATTGGCATCGCAGGCGATAATCCACCGGAGCCGGTTTCGCTGGCAGTGCTCAACCAGGGCACAAGTAGCCGCCGGAGGCACCTCGTCAGTGTCACCGGTTAGGTAGGTGGGGGCCAGGACTGCCTCCTGTTCGCCGTGGGCCGTGGGTATTTTGACCCAAACTGCCACCAGGTCCTCAGTGATGAACTGTGATAGGGGAACAAATGTTAGATTTTTGATAATTAACAACGCCGCTCTAGGGCGAGGTTGGTCATTTGCATATAGCAGCTTACCGGATGGGGTGTTTAGCCCCAGGACACGTCCGGCATTTACCCATGGTTCCTGGATAAATGCTATGTCCATTGTAGCAAACCTTTCACAACGGACGTCTGATGCGGCCTTTGCATGGTGGAGGTTTGCTTGGAGACATCTTAGGTGTCTCCGGGTGTTGGGGAGAGTGGGGAGAGGGGGACAGGACATTAGTCCGCCCTCATGCGGCCTCTGGCCGCCATCTTCCGGCCTCGGTTGGTGCGCAGAAGGGCCTCCTCCTCAGGTGTGCGCCTCACACCCTTGTTGACGCACCCTGTTCCACGCGTAACATGCCCATATAGGGGAGGGCGCAGGAATTTCCGCGTCGATGCGGGCTCTTGGGCAGCTGTGTTGCCACAAGCCTCGTTGCCGCTGGATTGCTTGGGTTTGCCATCAGTGGCATTCTGTGGCGCAGGTTCAGCCTTGTCCGACAAGATGGCCTTGGAGCAGGTGGGCTTCTCCGCTGCGAGAGCAGGAGCCACTGCCTGTGCCTTCAGCTGCGCGCTGGCCTTTGGCTTAAGAGTAGCAATGCCCCACGCAAAGTGGAGCTGGTACGCCAGCGACTTCATCTTGTCGGCCGATACTGGGTCCAGCGCAATTGTGATGACGGCCATGTTCTGCCTCATCTCTCGGTGGAAGACTCGCCAGTCTCCCACGCGCAGGCCGCTGTTTTGCCCCTCGACGAGCTTCAGGATCTCGTCCGTCTTCATGTCCGCATTTGGAAGCGGAAAGTATCCGATGAAGACAGCGGCACGTGGAGCCTCTGCTTCAGGGACCACCTTGATGTGGGCGTCCTTCCACAGCCGGAGCTTTGGTACGTCTGTACCTAGCCACGCAGCTGTCTCCGCATTTCCACATGTTACTGCCATCCATCCAGGGCGGAAGGTGCAGCCAGAGAACAGCTCCATCACCCTCGATAGGATCGCGGACTGAATGCGGTGGAGCTGTTCCGTAGTAAGGAGGCATTCAAGGTAGTTGGCCGGGAGTATTGCCATCTTCATGGAGCTGGCAACATCTCTATAAGAGGCCATGACACCGACTTTGGATGACTGCTCATGTGTTGCCTGCCCAGCCGCTGCTGCGGTTGTGGAGGCTGCTGGAGCCTCCGTGGCCGGCAATTCAATTGCAGGATCACCCTTCGTCAGGGCACTAGGTGCCGCGGTTTTAAACATGGCCCTCTTAGTCGACGCCTCTTCTGGGGTCGTGTTGGCCGATCTACCTCGCTTGCTGGCTGTAGCGCCACTCCTGCTGGGCATGGCCCTTGGAGGGTCCATAGGCTTCTGTGCGAGCCTTTTGGCCTCCTCCATGGGTATGCCGTTCGCAAGGTGTCTGCGCAGCCTCTTCCTTGCGCCCGATAACGCGATCCGCTTAGGTTTTTCATCCTTTGGGGAGGCTAGAAGGGTTTCTTCCTCTTCCTTGGTGATGCTGTCGGTGCCAGAGCTTTGTGAACAAACGTCCATAGCATCTTCAGGCTCCCGGATGGGTTCGATTTGAATCGATTTGGGGCTGCTAGAGCACCCTGTTGTTGGGGTATTTACAGTAGTGTCCATAAGTTTGGTCCCACGAGTAGTGAGGAAGGAAGTATTCCCCGGGGTAGAGCCTCATACCCCGGATCGGGCTCTTATACGACCGGAGTTGCCAGGTATCCGGAAGCCACCGTTAGAAGACACACTAACGTAGTGCCATTCGTCACAGGGGCACGGTACGGTAACACCGGTGGTTACGGGGTTTTTCGAGTTGTCCTCTCTAGATCCGCCATATTTAATCTAGAGCAGGGGCACCTCGAGCAGGATGTGGTTCTTCACCACTTATGGTCGGTCTGCAGTAGTCGGCATGTGTCTGCCAACTCCTACTGGCTGAATCAGCTTGTCGCGGCGACAGGCACACACGCTTCGCTGCCCAACCTTAGCCCCCAAAAGGCTCAAATAATAGAGCAGCTTTCAAAAAATGGGGAGTTAACATAAACAAGCCGAGTTTTAATGTTAATGAAAAAGAAATATTTACAATATTTGATGCCCCACATCTTATAAAATCATTAAGAAATATAATAATGAAGAACAATTTAATTATGTCAACAAGACTTTGTCCCAAATTAACTGCCAAGCATATTAATCCAAATTCATTTGAAAAAATGAAAGTTAAATATGCTACACAAATATTTAGCCACATTGTTGCGGCCGCAATAAGAACAGTGATTGATTCTGGCGGATTTGAGGAATGCCGAAATAGCGCAGAAGCTACGGCAAATTTTATAGAAAAAACGAGAAAGAAAGCTAACTTCGGTAAACCGAAGTTGGTATACCCTTGTAGTCTGCAATTGGATCATTGAAAATCGAATTTAAAAAATATCGAATTTTGTAAATTTTACATTTTACATGTAGAATTTAACATTTTCAAATAAATCGACCGATCGCTTCTATGGCAGCTATATGATATAGTGGTCCGATCTTAATGAAATTAAATTTAATTCTAGAAGCATAAAAAACTGCTACATTTCAAAATTTATAGAAATACGTTGAAAAACAGAGAAGTTACCATTTTTTTTACATTAATTTCGCCATCATTCCTATGGCAGCTATAGGATATAGTAGTCCGATTTCGGTCGTTCCGACATATATACTGCGTGCTAAAGAAATAAGACTATGCTGTAAATTTCAGCTCGATAGCTCAAAAACTGAGAGACTAGTTCGCGTAGAAACCGACAGACGGACAGACAGACAGACGGACATGGCTAGATCGACTCGGCTGGTGATGCTGATCAAGAATATATATACTTTATGGGGTCGGAGATGCCTCCTTCACTGCGTTGCAAACATCTGGTCAAAATTATAATACCCTCTGCAAGGGTATAATAAATAAGCTCTTTGATTGCCTCAATAGCCATGTTTTATATGAAAGAAATCCATATAGATGTGCAATGCAGAATAATAATAACGTGCACAAGTACCTCGTTGAAATGAGGAAGTATTTTGGATAATTTAAATATCCACAAGCAGTGCATTGCATTGACGGAATGATTTTGAGAATGTCATCTGTACTTGCTCTAGCTGAGCCGGTTTCGCTGGCAGTGCTCAACCAGGGCACAAGTAGCCGCCGGAGGCACCTCGTCAGTGTCACCGGTTAGGTAGGCGGGGGCCAGGACTGCCTCCTGTTCGCCGTGGGCCGTGGGTATTTTGACCCAAACTGCCACCAGGTCCTCAGTGATGAACTGTGATAGGGGAACAAATGTTAGATTTTTGATAATTAACAACGCCGCTCTAGGGCGAGGTTGGTCATTTGCATATAGCAGCTTACCGGATGGGGTGTTTAGCCCCAGGACACGTCCGGCATTTATCCATGGTTCCTGGATAAATGCTATGTCCATTGTAACAAACCTTTCACAACGGACGTCTGATGCGGCCTTTGCATGGTGGAGGTTTGCTTGGAGACATCTTAGGTGTCTCCGGGTGTTGGGGAGAGTGGGGGGAGGGGGACAGTACATTAGTCCGCCCTCATGCGGCCTCTGGCCGCCATCTTCCGGCCTCGGTTGGTGCGCAGAAGGGCCTCCTCCTCAGGTGTGCGCCTCACACCCTTGTTGACGCACCCTGTTCCACGCGTAACATGCCCATATAGGGGAGGGCGCAGGAATTTCCGCGTCGATGCGGGCTCTTGGGCAGCTGTGTTGCCACAAGCCTCGTTGCCGCTGGATTGCTTGGGTTTGCCATCAGTGGCATTCTGTGGCGCAGGTTCAGCCTTGTCCGACAAGATGGCCTTGGAGCAGGTGGGCTTCTCCGCTGCGAGAGCAGGAGCCACTGCCTGTGCCTTCAGCTGCGCGCTGGCCTTTGGCTTAAGAGTAGCAATGCCCCACGCAAAGTGGAGCTGGTACGCCAGCGACTTCATCTTGTCGGCCGATACTGGGTCCAGCGCAATTGTGATGACGGCCATGTTCTGCCTCATCTCTCGGTGGAAGACTCGCCAGTCTCCCACGCGCAGGCCGCTGTTTTGCCCCTCGACGAGCTTCAGGATCTCGTCCGTCTTCATGTCCGCATTTGGAAGCGGAAAGTATCCGATGAAGACAGCGGCACGTGGAGTCTCTGCTTCAGGGACCACCTTGATGTGGGCGTCCTTCCACAGCCGGAGCTTTGGTACGTCTGTACCTAGCCACGCAGCTGTCTCCGCATTTCCACATGTTACTGCCATCCATCCAGGGCGGAAGGTGCAGCCAGAGAACAGCTCCATCACCCTCGATAGGATCGCGGACTGAATGCGGTGGAGCTGTTCCGTAGTAAGGAGGCATTCAAGGTAGTTGGCCGGGAGTATTGCCATCTTCATGGAGCTGGCAACATCTCTATAAGAGGCCATGACACCGACTTTGGATGACTGCTACTGTGTTGCCTGCCCAGCCGCTGCTGCGGTTTTGGAGGCTGCTGGAGCCTCCGTGGCCGGCAATTCAATTGCAGGATCACCCTTCGTCAGGGCACTAGGTGCCGCGGTTTTAAACATGGCCCTCTTAGTCGACGCCTCTTCTGGGGTCGTGTTGGCCGATCTACCTCGCTTGCTGGCTGTAGCGCCACTCCTGCTGGGCATGGCCCTTGGAGGGTCCATAGGCTTCTGTGCGAGCCTTTTGGCCTCCTCCATGGGTATGCCGTTCGCAAGGTGTCTGCGCAGCCTCTTCCTTGCGCCCGATAACGCGATCCGCTTAGGTTTTTCATCCTTTGGGGAGGCTAGAAGGGTTTCTTCCTCTTCCTTGGTGATGCTGTCGGTCCCAGAGCTTTGTGAACAAACGTCCATAGCATCTTCAGGCTCCCGGATGGGTTCGATTTGAATCGATTTGGGGCTGCTAGAGCACCCTGTTGTTGGGGTATTTACAGTAGTGTCCATAAGTTTGGTCCCACGAGTAGTGAGGAAGGAAGTATTCCCCGGGGTAGAGCCTCATACCCCGGATCGGGCTCTTATACGACCGGAGTTGCCAGGTATCCGGAAGCCACCGTTAGAAGACACACTAACGTAGTGCCATTCGTCACAGGGGCACGGTACGGTAACACCGGTGATTACGGGTTTTTTCGAGTTGTCCTCTCTAGATCCGCCATATTTAATCTAGAGCAGGGGCACCTCGAGCAGGATGTGGTTCTTCACCACGTATGGTCGGTCTGCAGTAGTCGGCATGTGTCTGCCAACTCCTACTGGCTGAGTCAGCTTGTCGCGGCGACAGGCATACACGCTTCGCTGCCCAACCTTAGCCCCCAAAAGGCTCAAATAATAGAGCAGCTTTCAAAAAATGGGGAGTTAACATAAACAAGCCGAGTTTTAATGTTAATGAAAAAGAAATATTTACAATATTTGTTGCCCCACATCTTATAAAATCATTAAGAAATATAATAATGAAGAACAATTTAATTACGTCAACACGACTTTGTCCCAAATTAACTGCCAAGCATATTAATCCAAATTCATTTGAAAAAATGAAAGTTAAATATGCTACACAAATATTTAGCCACATTGTTGCGGCCGCAATAAGAACAGTGATTGATTCTGGCGGATTTGTGGAATGCCGAAATAGCGCAGAAGCTACGGCAAATTTTATAGAAAAAACGAGAAAGAAAGCTAACTTCGGTAAACCGAAGTTGGTATACCCTTGTAGTCTGCAATTGGATCATTGAAAATCGAACCATTTTAGTAATGTTGAAAAAATATCGAATTTTGTAAATTTTACATTTTACATGTAGAATTTAACATTTTCATATAAATCGACCGATCGCTTCTATGGCAGCTATATGATATAGTGGTCCGATCTTAATGAAATTAAATTTAATTCTAGAAGCATAAAAAACTGCTACATTTCAAAATTTATAGAAATACGTTGAAAAACAGAGAAGTTACCATTTTTTTTACATTAATTTCGCAATCATTCCAATGGCAGCTATAGGATATAGTAGTCCGATTTCAGTCGTTCCGACACGTATACTGCGTGCTAAAGAAATAAGACTATGCTGTAAATTTCAGCTCGATAGCGCAAAAACTGAGAGACTAGTTCGCGTAGAAACCGACAGACGGACAGACAGACAGACGGACATGGCTAGATCGACTCGGCTGGTGATGCTGATCAAGAATATATATACTTTATGGGGTCGGAGATGCCTCCTTCACTGCGTTGCAAACATCTGGTCAAAATTATAATACCCTCTGCAAGGGTATAATAAATAAGCTCTTTGATTGCCTCAATAGCCATGTTTTATATGAAAGAAATCCATATAGATGTGCAATGCAGAATAATAATAACGTGCACAAGTACCTCGTTGAAATGAGGAAGTATTTTGGATAATTTAAATATCCACAAGCAGTGCATTGCATTGACGGAATGATTTTGAGAATGTCATCTGTACTTGCACTAGCTGAAAGTGTGTGGAGCTCGAAAATATTTTATATATCAACCCCGAAATTGATTCAAGACCAGTGTGACCGTTTATGGTATTTTTTACAATGTAAAAACCGCTCTCGCTGTCCATAAACGAACTATTCTGTTCATAACTTTAATTAATTTTATCAGTAGCATGGTGACGAAGTAAATAAAGTAAAATTTTTAACAAAATAATGAATTTATGGACGCGAGAGCGATTTTTACATTGTAAAAAATACCATAAACGGTCACGCTGATCAAGACCCCTTAAAAAACCTATTTTATTTAATAAGGGCTCGCGGAGCAACAAAAAATAATCCAACGATGTATGAATTTAACATCATAATGTCCAAAATGCTATCAATGAAAATATTAACATCCACATCAGTATCTGGTAATTGCGGCCCAGATGATGATACAATGTTAATAAATGTTATCCAGGACTGCAGCTTAAAAACAATTTGCAATGACGTAAAAACCGATAAAGTAGAAAGTACCGATTTCGATATGTTCTCAGATGAAGAGACGGAAATTGAGCATATTTTTGATATTGCAACTGGAAACGAATTTGATAGCAATGCCTTGCGATATTTTGCAGGCTATATATTGTTTAAATTTCTGCAAAAAAAAGATTGCGACATGTGTTCTGATCTATTATTTTTTTGACTGCGCTGATAAAAGATTGAAACTGAAAGCTCCATCAGATTACTATTTCTCTTTAATTCAAATGCATTACAATATTAAAAAAAAAATATTTAGCAAAAGTTCTTACATGAAAAGAATAAAGGAAAAAATTAAACAGTCCTGTATACTCGCCACTGAAAAGTCTAGCATTTATTCAAATTGGTTTTCGGTTACCCATTCCTGTTATGAACACAGGATGAAAATGCTAGATGGATTTATTTTAATTTTACTGAGGAAAAACAGTAAATGGGTGACAGAAAAACTGTATACGAAAGGAAAAGCTGTATCAACAGCGAGTGCAAGAAAACTAAAAATACTCAAACAGTAATAAGTTTCTTATAAAATGTATCTTTTTTTTTGTATATATAGGTGGTATTATTAGGTAGGTGGGAAACAAGGAGATTTTCAAAGCATTTTGGAATCTCAAGTCGACTCGTAAGTCTTCATTAAAGACTCCATTGCAATTGCACTGGCCTCCTCGTGGTGTTCCCTGGATACCGATTAAAATACATATATTACTTACATACAACTGTGTTTACAACAATATTAACAAATATTGGTACAATTAAAATTATTAAATTATTTTCATTAAAATATTATTTAAATAGAAAATGAAGATTTGTATGTTGTTCCATTTACCTTTACAAAAATATAAAAAGTATTTTAGAAATTTAATCTAAATTAATTTTTTTTAAGTTTTGAAAACTACTGTTTAACACAGGTGTATATATGTATATATGTATGTATATTTATCGGCAACTAATTCGAGCGGCGACTTTTAAATAAAGAAAATATTAAAAAAAAACATACATAAAAATATATACAACTAGATCATTAAATAACAACAATAAACCAAATTCATAACAAGTGTCCGGAAAAAATATCAATAAAAAATGTAAACAAAACAAAGCCAATCAGCTGTTATTGTTTCTGCCCGCTCCCCTAAAAAGCAATCGTCGGTAGGGTATGCAGCCACCATCCGCTCGCATAACAACAATAACAGCTGATTTGATTTCTCAACGGCATAAGAGCAGTCGGTGTTGTAAGTGACACCGACTGCAATATGCTCTGTTCCTATCTCAGTAGATGGATTTTTATTCATTCGAATACATACATCTATGCAAAACATTTCACTGCTGCCACTGCACAGTGGATCCGCTTGTATGGAAGAGCGGCCAAAAATACTAATAATGGTCATAACGTGCTGAAATTTATAACAATAATTTAGCAAATTTGTCTAAACATATAGCAACAAAAATCGGACTTAGCGATCGGCTATATCCTATAGCTCCCATAGGAACAATCGATACCGAATTATAAAAACATATTTGTTTAATCTAATTTATTACGATTTTGCTATGGAAGATATTTTTCGTAGTTATACATATTCTTAAAAAACTAAAATAAAAATCAACAAACAAAATATAAATGAAACAAAAATTATAAAGCATCATCAAGTAATTCGTAGACAGATGTAAGCAAACTCGACCTATCTGTTTTAGGAAGTTGTCTCTGTCCTGTTAAAAATGGATCTGAACGCAATAATAAATAGTTCATGACATCTGTGTTTGTTAAAGTACGAGATACTTTCCGACTGTGTTGAAGTCTACATTTTTTTAGTTCCTTGTTATTGGACTCTGCTGCTTCCTCTGAAAGCTCTCCTATCGACACTAATGCATACTCTATTACAGCTGAACCATGAATTAAGACCTTATGGACGGTAGCCGGTAAATAGTACCATGGATATGCAGCTATAAGATATTTGGCTGTATCCAGCGCGTAATTTTCAAATTTCTCCACATTAATTTTGAATCCCGATGCCATGGCTTGCAATAATGTTGCACATCTGTGAATCAAAGATGCATCGATTCCTGTTATTTCGGAGCTCAAATCTGCATTACAAAAGAATTTCCTTGCGATATTTCCGTCGTTTGAAGATCCTCTACCTCCATCTCTAGGTTTGTCCACTAGTATTCCCATTTTTTCGCGAAATTCCTCCTGAATGTGTTTCTTCCTGTTCAATACTTGCATCTTCTTTTCTTCATCGCGTACTTGCCACATTTTGACTCCAAGCTTATATGAAATATGTAAAAAATATTCAAAGAAGCGTATATAAGAATGTAGTGGAGATAAGCCAAATTCGTAAAATCTTGGGCGAACTTCTTTACTCAAACATTTTTGTATATTGTTCATTTCTGTTGGCTTTGCTCCACATATATAACACGTTGCCGAGGATGATTCGCTGATTGCGTTGCACACCTTTCCATCAACCATTGTAAGATGCAAGCTATGGGTAATAACAACTTTTTTATTAGAGACGCTTAATTCTTTTGGCTTTAATTGTTTAATTTTTGCGTCAAAATATTCTGCTTCGTCTTTCGACACTTTCGCGGTCTCTTTCTTAAATTGAAATCTTATTGGTCGACAGTAACGAGTCGATGATGGCCGGGGGTTTTTCCAAATTATTGTGTTATCTATTTGAGTAACCAGTTGGAGAGGTACATAGGATGTTACAAATAAGCTTTTGTCGTCCAAATCACCGTTTGAAAACTTTTGCTTATACTCGCTATGCCCTGTACTTCCATCGAAGCCCCATTTTCCAATTAAAGTTAAATTCGTAACTATATTTTCAGGCATAGTTTAAATGATGTTGTTTTGAAGCTCTATTATACTAGATGCCGTATTGTCTAGTAAGCTTTGTAGTTCGACTTCCGCACGAGATTCGTCTATATAAATACCATCAGGGTATCTTATTTTTTTGAGACTTAGTAATCTTTGGTAACTGGGAAAAAATGCAAAGGATATTTTGCTATTTACAAAGTTTCTTATCAGCAAATATTGGTGCTTCGTCATGGAGGTCTCCATTAAAAGCGAAATAACTTCCATGGGATCTGCCGGCAGGAAATTTTGATTTCGATCATCATTACGTAGAGAAGAAACAGCGGATTCATCTATTTTAATGAGCTGACCTACACGTCGTCGCTTTGTTCTCTCTGAAGCCTCCTCAAATTCAAGTTTAGGACGGCCCCGATGAGCACTTTCCTCTATTTGATTTGATTTGCAATAGGGGCGTTTTATTGAAATTGATTCTTTTGTATTAAGCCATCCAGATTGATATTTAATAACTGCAGATTTTGTCCGTTTGTAATTTTTCCAAAAAGTTACAATTGTTTTGCAGAGGTTCTCAATTTTATTGGATATTTCGCTCAACTCTGGAATAATGTAGCCGTTGTTTTCAATATCCGCTTGCACATCGGAAATCAATTTCCTCATTTTTTCGGCGTTGGTTCCATTACCTGTGCACCACATATTAAAAATATGCAGACGTGGAAAAACACATTTTTGCGATGCACCTATCAAAAAAATAATAATTTACAAATTAATATTTTTGCAAAAACACAAACCACTAAAGACGAAGACAAAGCAACAGCGCAAAAGCGCAACAGCACAATAAGCAAAGACTCACCTTTAACTGCTTTAGTAATATTAGTAGAAAACACACATCGGCAAATTTCGGCAGCTAATTTTAAAATATTTAGTAACCTAAAATAAGACGATCACAAAAACATACAAACCAAGTTCTGGGTTTTCTTGGAACATAACTAAAAGTCTAACTAAACATAAAATATACTTTAAAAAAATACACAAAAAAGGGTTATTCGATGAAATTAGTTTTACGAAAAAACTTTTTCAGGAAAGTTAATTATTAATATCTCAATTTAAAGTAAATACCTTCAATTTCATAATTCATGTTAAATTATTCAAATCGGAGCACTGCAGCGTACGTCTGATCACTTTAAAGGGCGAATTGAAAGAGAGAAATAACTTCCAAAGCGCAGCTGCGTTGCCAAAATGAACACGTGTTCACGATTGCAAATCTATTTTTAGAAAGTACCGTTAGATTTCTAGTAAAATCCGGTATGCCAAAGAGAAGTTTGGACTTTTAAGAGACAATTTTGATACATTTTGCTTAAAAAATATGTCATCAAATTTTTTGATTTTTGGCCTCTGACGGAACCACTGTGCACTGATTTGAATTTGTCAACAAATATGAAATGTATGCTGAAACATTAAGAAATATATTATAACATGTAAAAATCTTATTTTTACCATTAACCCAATAGTGAATATGCCCATATTGTTAGGGTACCTAGTATGAAAAGTAGCAAAAGACCAAAAATTCTTGCTGGGCCGAAATTAAATGATCCCACACATGCACCCGTGTACGTGAATGCATGAGCACGCACACATATAAAGAAGAATTCAAGCGCAGAGCAACCTTCTTCAAGAAGCGCGACTCTGCCACTGAACGAGCGAACTCTCGCAATCAGTGTGCGGCATAAGAATGAGAGAGCGAAGAGAGAGAGAGAGCCCATTTGCGCCCTCAAAAATCATAAAAAACGTTAAATAAGCTATACTCGTTATTTTCGGGTTAAAGTTAATAGATATAGTATAGTAAAATAATGACATAATGAAGAAATGGCAAAAAATAATATAATTCATTTTTTTACGCCGATCGAGCGGGTTTTTATGTGTTCCTATAAAATGTATCATTCATATTTAAGTATGACATTAAATTGTTTAGGTCGGGAGCTATTGATATTAAAATATCAAATTATATAAAAGAGTAGTGTATCGAAATATATGTCAAAGTAAAAACAAATCGTTTCAATATTATTCGGTTTCTTATTCGTTTTTATCAGACGTCCGGATTTATTTTCTTCCTGTGATTTGTAGGAATAATGCCTGCTATAAGACGGCCAAACATTGGACGACGTACACGTCGAGCAACATATAGTCGGAATGTCCATGAAAGTCAAACGCAAGACGAACGTGCAGAAAGAAATGAATCGAGACGAACCCGTTTAGCACAGATTCGCTCTACACAAAGAGTACCAAGAACAGACTTGAATCGCGCTGCATTTGCATACAATTTCTCAACGTCCTACAAAGACCATAGCTGCGTTGTTATCGGTTCATTGTCTGTGGTATGTCAGCACTGCAATGCACTGAAGTTTCGATTGGAAGCTCCCGGCTTATGCTGCGCAGGTGGCAAGGTAAAATTTCCGGTTTTGACTCATCCACCAGAGCCATTGTATTCGCTTCTATATGGAAATACAAGCAAATCAAACCATTTCCTGTTGCACGCACAAAAATATAACGGATGTTTTCAAATGACGTCATTTGGAGCAGAGGTTGTTCAACAACCAGGCTACAATCCGAGTTATAAGGTAATAGCGTCACTCTTTTATCAACATGAACAACTATAATTTTTCACGAAATTGCATCACAAAATTCAGATTCAAGGGCAAATTCACCATCGAGCGGGCGCATTGTTACCACCACCAAACAAAGATCATAAATTCCTTCAGATCTATTTCGTTGGTGATTCGGCAGTTGAACTTAATCAGCGTTGTGCAATTTTCACTGCAACTAAACGTGAAATAATACAACAATTGCAAAATCTTCTTCATGAGTGTAATGAATTGGTCAGATTGTTCAAAACAGCTTTGGATACAATGCATTCTGACGACCACAAAATCATTATCAGAGCAGATAAAAGACCAGCAGGAAGCCATTCAAGACAATTCAATGCGCCCACTATCAATGAAGTCGCAGTGGTGATTGTTGGCGAGAATGTGGAATCACGCGATATTGTTCTCAAGCGTCGGGATGATGGACAATTGCAACGCGTTTATGAGACTCATCGGTCATATGATGCACTTCAATATCCGTTGATGTTCTGTCGTGGAGAAGATGGCTATCACTTCAACATAAAGATGGTCAATCCAACGACAGGTTTGTTTAATCACTTCTTTTTCATTCTGCACGTAAATTCGAATTCATATTACAGGAGAAGAAACGAATAAGAAAGTCAGCTCAATGAATTTTTATGCATATCGATTGATGATTCGACTAGATGTTGACAATCATCTGTTGAGATACCGCCGTTTGTTTCAGCAGTACTGTGTCGACATGTATGTAAAAGTAGAAACGGAGCGTCTCAATTTCATTCGTTTCAATCAGTCAAAGTTACGATCTGACGAGTACATCCACTTGCGTGACGCCATCGCTACTGATGGACACGCGGCAAACATTGGTTGTTTGACCATTCTGCCAGCTACTTATGTTGGGAGCCCGCGCCATATGCATGAGTACGCTCAAGATGCGATGACGTACGTGCGGAATTACGGACGACCTGATTTATTTATCACGTTTACATGCAATCCGAAATGGCCCGAAATTACGAATTTGTTGCACCAAGGACAAACATCCAGCGATCGACATGACATCACTGCACGAGTATTCAAGCTAAAGGTAAAAATTCTTATGGATTACATCGTTAAGCAGAAGGTTTTTGGCGTAGTTCGTTGTTGGATGTACTCGGTTGAATGGCAGAAGCGTGGCTTACCACATGCGCACATTTTGCTTTGGATGTTCGACAAGATCCGACCAGAACATATTGATTCGATTATTTCTGCCGAAATACCAGATCCAGAAACTGATCAGGAGCTGCATTCCGTTGTGAAAACGAGTATGATCCATGGCCCTTGCGGAGTCCACAACCCAGAATCACCATGCATGGAAAACGGAAATTGCACAAAACGATTTCCCCGTCCGTTGGTGGCTGAAACAATCAGTGGAAACGATGGATATCCATTGTATAGGCGTCGTTCTCCAGATGACAACGGCAGATGGATCGAAATGATGGTAAAAAATAACAAAGTCATCGTCGATAACCGCTGGATCGTTCCATATTGTCCGCTTTTGTCGAAAACGTTTTCAACGCACTGCAATGTTGAGTACTGCAACTCAATAAAATCAATCAAATTCATTTGCAAATATGTGAACAAAGGGAGCGACATGGCGGTGTTTGGCATTGCTGATCCGAATGCAAACGACGAGGTGACGAAATTTCAACTTGGATGTTACATAAGTTGTAACGAGGCCATTTGGCGTCTGTTTTCATTTCCGATTCATGAACGTCATCCGACGGTCGTACACTTATCTGTTCACTTGGAAAACGGCCAGCGTGTCTACTTTACGGACGCGAATGCAGCGCAAAGAGCAGAACGGCCACCAGCGCCAACGTTGACAAATTTCTTTTCTACATGCGAAAGCGATCCGTTCGCAAGGACTTTACTCTATTCGGAAATGCCACGCTATTATACATGGAACGCTGCATCGAAAAAGTTTCAACGCCGAAAAAGAGGCGATGCTGTTGATGGTTTCGCTGATATCTATTCGACTGATGCTCTCGGACGAATATACACAGTTCATCCACGCCAAGACGAATGCTTTTATATTCGCTTGCTTTTGGTGAACATAAGAGGCCCTACATCCTTCGAGTCCCTGCGTACTGTGGATGGTGTGCTGTGCGCCACTTTTCGGGAGGCTTGCCAACGTTTAAATTTGCTTGAAAACGACTAAATAAAGAAATGCAGTGTTTGACTATTACCCTGGGGTTATATAATGGCGTCGAATTAGGGCGAGACAAAGTTCGCCGGGTCCGCTAGTTATAATATATGTACAATTTTAAATTGCCTTTTAGTGTGAAGCGCAAACATTTAGGTACCGGGTACGTGGGCTGCTACATATATTTCTGGCCTAATAATGAAAATACGAATATTTATTAAGGAAAATAGTTTTATTGTTTTTCAAAATATTCTCCATCAAGATTTACACACTTTTGCATGCGCTCAAACCAATTTTCGAAGCACTTTTTCCACTCTGATTGACACACCTCAAAAACATGGTTTTTGAATGCTTCAACAGCATCTTCTGGCGACGAAAATCGTTGACCACGCATTTTCTTCTTGATGTGAGGGAATAAAAAGAAGTCATTTGGTGCCAAGTCAGGACTGTACGGCGGATGACCCATCAATTCGACGTTTTGGCCAGTCAAAAGGCGCTGGTTTGAGCCGATGTGTGAGAGCTCGCATTGTCATGGTGCACAATGATTCGTCTTCCCTTGTTCGTTTTTCGAATTTCACCGAAGACTTCAGGCAAACAAATGGTGGTGTACCAATCAGAATTGACCGTCCTACGTTGCTCAAGAGGAACAGTAGCCACATGACCAGTTTTTGCGAAGAAACAGGCGACCATTTGCTTCGAAGTGCTTCTTCCACGAACAACTTTCGTTGGATTTGGCTCGTCTTGGAAGACCCACACGGTCGATTGCTGTTTTGTTTCGGGCTCATACACATAGATCCATGATTCGTCACCTGTGACGATCTTATAAACGTCTTTTGAAGCACCGCGATCGTATTTTTTCAGCATTTCTTTACACCAATCCACACGAGCCTTCTTTTGAGCGATTGTCAAATTGTGCGGGATCCAACGAGAACAAACCTTTTTACAGCCAGGTGCTCATGCAATATCGAATGTATGCTGGTGGAAGAAATGCCTAGGGATGCCTCTATCTCACGGTATGTCACATGACGGTCTTGCATTATTAGTTCACGTACGCCATCGATGTTTTCTGGCACAACGGCTGTTTTTGGACGACCTTCGCGGAATTCGTCTTTGAGGGAGCGTCGGCCACGATTGAATTCGTTGTACCAGTTTTTCACAGTGCTATAGGATGGTGCTTCATAGTCATACAAAGATTTAAGTTCATCGCTGCACTCTTGTCGTGATAATCCACGCCGAAAGTTGTGAAAAATGATCGCACGAAAATGTTCACGAGTTAATTCCATTTTTTTGCGAAATTGATTTTTTTAAGTAACTGTAAACAACACAAATGATAGTCGTACGTCAAACCGTTCTGAGTACGTTTATGCTTAAAAATGTCGAACTTTTCAATGGAAATGTCAGATTCCACCTAACAACACTTAGTGTTGCCTAGGCCAGAAATATATATAGCAGCCCACGTATCTCACAGTCGACCACAGTCAAGTGTAGCTTTCTTACTTGTTTTTATACCCTTGCAGAGGGTATTATAATTTTGACCAGATGTTTGCAACGCAGTGAAGGAGGCATCTCCGACCCCATAAAGTATATATATTCTTGATCAGCATCACCAGCCGAGTCGATCTAGCCATGTCCGTCTGTCTGTCTGTCTGTCCGTCTGTCGGTTTCTACGCGAACTAGTCTCTCAGTTTTTGAGCTATCGAGCTGAAATTTTCAGCATAGTCTTATTTCTTTAGCACGCAGTATATATGTCGGAACGACCGAAATCGGACTACTATATCCTATAGCTGCCATAGGAATGATGGCGAAATTAATGTAAAAAAAATTTTAACTTCTCTGTTTTTCAACGTATTTCTATAAATTTTGAGATATAACAGTTTTTTATGGTTCTAGAATTACGATTTTAATTTCATTAAGATCGGAAAACTTTATCATATAGCTGCAATAGAAACGATCGGTCGATTTGTATGAAAATGTAAAATCATGTAAAATGTAAAATTTTATAGCTATGTATAAATGTTATAAATTTACATTACATTGTTATTTTTATACCCTTGCGTATGATTATAACAGCAGATTTTAACTTTCATGCGAAATCGGTTTTCTATATAATATATAGAATGTAAAAAAATATAAAATTATACATGTAAAATGTAAAATTTACAAAATTCTATATATTTTTAACATTACTAAAATGGTTCGATTTTCAATGATCCAATTGCAGACTGCAAGGGTATACCAACTTCGGTTTACCGAAGTTAGCTTTCTTTCTCGTTTATTATGTTTTTGTATTTGTAATTTATTTGTAATATTGTTTTATTCTTATTTTATCTTTATTTTCGTTTACTAATTTCATTTAATCTATTTTAAGTATTAATTTTTTTTTTAATTTAAACTGAGTTGAGCACCTAGTAGACTTGAAGTTATGTGGGAGTTTGTTCCAGATGCGGATAGCATTGGTAAATAATTCCCTGCTTGAAATTAGATATTTAAGTCTTGGGCATACGAAATTATTAGTCCTTGTGGATTTTGCAGAGCTGAGCTTATTGTAGAGATACGGTGGTTGGCGAGTTGTCACAATATTATGGAAATACATAAGAGTTCTATAATCTATCCACGAGGTCAAGCTTCAGTCAATAAGTTTACTGGTCAAGTGGGATACGTAGTCAAGTCAATTTAGTTTAAACCAGGGACCGTAAATAAGAGTTATGATTTAATAAAAATCAAAGGTCTAAAAATCGTCTGGGAAATTCGGGAAAAATACACGTATGGTATTGTTTTTCGGAGAAATTAAAAATAGAACAAATTTTTTTCTCCGATTTTTTATATAAATGTCAATTGTAGTGATATAAAAAATAAAAATAAAATATAATAATAATATTTTATTTTTTTATTTAAAACTCAAAAATAATTTGTATTTTTAATTTGTATTGTAAAAATCAAACAATAAGAGTTTTTTTTTTTTTTTTATTATATAAAAATCAAATTTTAAAATTAAATGGGAATATCTAGTTAACGGAAAATCCAACAGAACATATCGAATATATATAATATATCTTTACATGAGTCGTTCCTCGCCAGAATAAAAATCAGGAGATTTTTTATTTACTGGTTATTCTTTATTAGAATGCTGGAAGAAGACTGACTGTATGTTACAGAATTGGTTAGCATGAAACCTCGGTTTGTGTCTTAGAATTTACAGTTAGTGCATTAGGTGGCGCAATCGCATGTGGATGATGTGATCGTCACTTTTTTGTTTATGTTTACATATCTCGGTCTTATTAGATTTGGCGAACATATTGGATTTTCGACTTTTTATGGAATTACTTCATTGTTGACGTTTGGACTTAATCAATTTTCTTTATTTGTTTGCATTGCGGGATCTCAAGCTTCTGTAACGTTTTTTAATCAAAGCCGAAATTGGCGATTCTGTTTGTTTTTGAACGGTTTCGTTCTTTGAACTGGTGGACGTTGAGAAGTCGCAGTGCAGATACGTCCCTATATATATAATATATATGATCTACTCTTCAATACCTTTCAAATGATGTATAATGCGTACGTATCCAGATGTCTTAACTTGCTTCAGAGCGATCTTGGGGTGGGTAAGTTGGCTACATATATGTACAATACATTTTTTATATTTTTTTTTTTTTATATGGACGTTGATGCACTACGGTCAGTACACTCAAGTGGCCCTTCGAAACCAAGCACGTGCTTGTTAGGGTTAGGTGTTAATTAGCGCGAAAGAAAAGTATAGAAAAAAGAATGCGAGGAAACTACCCTCCACCATATAGACTAATGGCGCGCAGCTTGATTGCTATCTTGCATGTGTACTAAGTGGGTTAAGATTAATGTTTTTAGTTTAGGAAGGCTATCTACAGATGAGGTTATTTTGTACAAATCATTATAATTTGCACATAGTACTCTAAAGGGTTCATGCATTTCATACGAGGTTCTACAATGGTGTATAACTAAAGGCAAGTAGGATCTGGTGTTTCTACATGGTACGTGGAAATTCAACTGCCCCAAAAGATCGGTGCTTTCCACGTCACCACGGATCAGGTTATACATAAAAACAATGCCTATCATTGTCCTACGGTTTGCTAAGGAAGGTAGGTTAATTAGGAGAAGTCTACTAGAATAAGATGGCAACCTATGGTTTGTATCCCAGTTTAAGCCACGAAGTGCAAAAAGTAAAAAATTCTTTTGAACTGACTCAATGCGTTTGCTGTGGACGTCCCACTGGGGACTCCAAACGCAAGATCCATATTCTAAAATAGGATGAACTAACGAAATGTATAAATTCTTCGAGACGTAGGGGTCATCGAATTCTTTCGACCACCGTTTAATAAATCCAAGCACACCCCTGGCTTTATTTACAATGGACGAAATATGATCTATAAACTCCAGTTTAGAATCTAGGCGGATACCCAAATCGTCAACTAGAGTGATCCTTTTCAGAGAGCAGCAGTTCAGCGTATAAGTTGCAAGCTTGGGAGAGGGACGTGAGAATGACATGAGCTTGCATTTGGAGCCATTTAGGTTTAATTTGTTTGCAGTGCACCATTTTTGAAAGTTATTAAGATCTGTTTGAAAATCTGACTGGCTAGCGCAGTCCTTATATTGCACGCAAATCTTAACGTCGTCAGCGTACATGAGTACTCTGGAGTTAGTCAAAACTTTGGGCAAGTCGTTAATAAATAATGTAAAAGTAAGCGACCCAGGTGGCTCCCTTGCGGGACGCCACAGGTCACCCGGAGAACATTCGACAAGTTGTTTTTAAAGAGGACTGTTCAGGCCGCGAAGCACCCTGTATGGTCCGCTCTCCTCTCTCTCGTTTCGAATGCCCACACTCCAGCGCTGGATGCTGGCGCTTCCAGGCTCTCCCGTTTTCCCGCTCCCGTGAAGTTCCAGTGCGCTCTGAAGCACAGCGCTCAATTAGTATTAAGTTAGTACTCGATTGTCAACCAGAGAATATACAACGCCCGGTCGGTCCGCGCCAATTTCGAAAAGTTTCAAGTGTTTTCCTTCTCGCGATCGCCGAGTGATTTTCTCTCCCCCACAGCTTCTAGCCGGCTATCATCAACCACTACCCGTGGGCCCTACGAAGCTGCCTTCTACCGAGGTTGACGTCCCCCGATCATTTTGGTCCTTCGAGCCGGATTTTTCCAGGGACCCAATTCCAACAAAGATAAGTACGAAATTGATAAATTAAGTATATTTAATTGCCGGTCAACAGTCAGCCATCGAAAACTCCGTTTCGTTTGACTTTCTGTATGATTTGTCCAAAATCGAATTTAGATTAATCCGACAACGGCAATTTAAATACAATTTCGCCCTTCTTTCCTTGCCTTTGATCGTGCCGCCATTGTTATCCGATTTCCTTTTGTGCAAATCAAGCATATTAGGAGTACATAAATACATTTGGCCGTACATCAAGGCTTATTACATCCATACATTCATCTACATACGCACATCTCCGAAAGTGTACATACATAAGTAAAACCACAAAATTCAATTCCGTGAAAAGTTTGCAAAATATATTCCCAGCGCACAGTGAAAAATATTTCGAGTTTCAAGTGATCTGCCAAATTGGCCCCCTACAGTTATGAAGTGCTATTCCTTTACTGTGTTTCCCTAGCTAAAATATTTTTTTACACCTTTTTTCCTTTTCCAATACAGTCCACAAAAAATCGAAAATTACAACACATACCCGCCGGCCAGATTTATACATAAATTTTCCGCCATCTTACATAATATTTACCGGCCAGATTTATACATAAATTTTCCGCCATTTTACATAATATATTACCGGCCAGATTTATATATAAATTTTCCGCCATTTACATATAATATATTACATACATATTTATTGCATACATATATTTTCTAAATCCTACAGCGAAAATATACCATCCAAAGGTTTTCCGTCGGTCAACCCAAATATAAAATAAATAAGATTCCCAGACCGACGGCGAAAACTGTTTGTTTCCAGTGTTTTCTCTTAAATTACATACATACATACATACGTCCAAGCTCTCACTTCTTCCCGTCTACTCCAGCATACATGCACATAGCCGAATAGAAAAGGGCTGTGTGCACGACACAACTTCAGTCCACTACCATTCCGATAAATTTTATTCCGATCAAAATTTAACTATATGCTCGACACAACGTATGTCCCCTACCATTCCGATCAAAAAATTAAATACCAACAATAATTCCGACAAATACAAAACCAAATTTAATTGGCTTTTCCATATTTCCCTTTTTTTGTTCAACTAATCGGAGTGTGAACATCACGGTGACCATCACGGTGAACATCACATTATTTATTTATTGCCGTATTTATAAATACCGTAATTTTTTTTTCCTAGAGAACAAACAACGAGGAAAAAATACTCCTCAACTCCAACAAACTGGTTCGGTACTCTTTTCGGTATTTCATTCGGTTCGGTACTCTTTTCGGTATTTTATTCAGCATTTTTCTGAAATTTCTTTAAAATCGAAAAAAAAGTACAATAAAATCCCCACCCAACACGACCCAGTTCCTTTGTAGTCGTTTAAGCTTGGGTAATTTTTTCCTGTGGATTTGTTGTTATACCAATGAATCCGAACCAAAGCAAATTATATCCTCGCATCCAAATATTCCGCACATTGTAGTAAAAAACGGGGATAGTATCTGTTCTCTTATTTTTTA
Source organism: Drosophila rufa (assembly GCA_018153105.1). Lineage (NCBI taxonomy): Eukaryota > Metazoa > Arthropoda > Insecta > Diptera > Drosophilidae > Drosophila > Drosophila rufa. Next base: position 1,713,131 of record JAECXS010000135.1, read on the forward strand.
TTTGGCAAAACGGAAACAAAGCGCTCTCTCCACTGAAGCAGTTCAATATTGTTTGGTATGTCCAGGGAAAGTTCTAGCAAAGCATCCCCTGTTCCATCACAAAATATACCAAAGATTACGGTAAGGTCGCCCACACCTAAAAAGGTAAAGTCGCCACCTCCCAAAAGGTCTCCTTCTCCCGTCGAAAGAGCAACGCGTGCCAGCACAAAAATGGCTGCAACGGCTGCGGAACTCGCCCTAAAGCAATTTATTGAAGTTTCGGATCGACTGTCCGAATTGGAATCCCGAATTAACATCCCCTCGACGGTCCCTCCTACGCTATCCGTCCTCAATATTCGCCGAGACGAAATCCGAGAGGTATGGGTCCGCGTCAAAAAGGAGTACGATACATGTACCGCGTGCCTTGCAGGAGCCGGAGAAATGGCAGCTGAGAGCTTGCCAGTTCTCAAGGCTAAATACGGCTACTGCTACAGCGCGTACGAAAGGTGTGGTGCCCAGATAGCCGACATGATAGCGCAAACTCCCCAACTTCCGCAATCTCCCCCAACGCCAGCTGATCCTTCCCAGACATATATTCCGTTAGGCTGCCGGCTTCTTCCGTGCGATACCGAGGTTTTCACCGGTGATTATCTTCGCTGGCCAACCTTTAGGTATCTGTTTACGGCCATTTATATTAACAATTCCTGGCTAACGCCGGTCGAAAAATTATTCCACCTTAACGCCAAAACGAGCGGCGACGCACACACCATAGTTTCCAAAGCGCCTCTTACTAACGATGGTTTTCGCTCAGCCTGGGCTAACCTAACTGAGCGTTTCGAAAACAAACGATTGTTAGTAAACAGCCAACTAAAAATATTGTTTAATGTGCAGTCAGTCACTCAGGAATCTGGGACAGCTTTACGAGAATTACAAAGCACCATCCAAGGGTGCCTCGAGGCGCTAGAAATGTGCGGAATCAATATTGATAATTGGGATTGTATTCTGGTTTACATGTGCTCCGCCAAACTCCCGAAGCTTACGCTTTCCTTATGGGAGCAGTCGCTACACGACAAGGCCAATATTCCTACTTGGCAAGAACTCAATGGTTTCCTAACTGAGCGTCACCGGACACTAGAAGCCATAGATGACGTGCGACCATCAGGCTTTAGTCAGTCCCAGCCCAGAGCATCGACTTCTAATTCCGCGTCCCGGAGGATAAATTCCTGCGAGGCAAGAGTAGCACCCAGATCTAGAGGGGGTGATTTGTGTAATCGGGAAAACCATCCCGTACGCACATGCCCCCGTTTTCTCCGGATGTCTGTCGATGAGCGGTCCAATTATATAAAAGAGAAAAGGCTGTGCCTAAACTGTTTTGCACGAGGACATCAGCTGCGTGATTGCGAAAGCACTCACAACTGCTTCACGTGCCGCGGCCACCATCACACGCTACTGCACCGAGGCAACTCACACCCAGCGCCTTCCAATCCGACTCCGTCACCCAGATCAGGGCCAAATACACCCGTTCCCGCGGCTATCGTTGCTACGGACTCCACTGTGCAAAATTACTTTGCGACGGGGTATAGATCGGTTTTGCTGGGCACCGCCATAATCGACATTTGCCACCTGGGTTCCAATTTCAAAGCTCGTGCGCTGATAGATTCAGGTTCTGAGGCAACCTTCATCACTGAGCGGCTCTTCAACTTAATTAAATTGCCTCATCAAGTTATCCAAGCTCAGGTGTCAGGCTTAAACCAGACAGTATCCGCTGAATCCAAAAAGCTCTGTCAGTTTACCATTCGTTCGCCAACCCGGCCTAGCTTGCAGTTAAGTACGACTGCCTACGTTCTTCGGCAACTAGCGGGAAATCTTCCATCCTGTCCGATTCCGCAACATTTTCTCCGGGATGTTCCCGAACTTCCACTAGCGCATCCAAAGTTTTACGAGAGCGCGCAAATAGATCTTCTGATCGGGGCCGATATACTCCCATTCATTCTCCTAAGCGGAACCCGCCCGAACATCTGTGGCTCTCTTCTCGGTCTAGAGATAATTTTCGGCTGGATCCTAACAGGACCAGTGCCTGCGTCAAGGACAAATACGATTTCCGCCTTTTCCACGCGAATTTCCCACGCGGCGGACACCTCCCTAGATAAACTTCTCACCAAATTTTGGGAGGTGGAGGATCTGCCAGTAAAAGTGGCAAAAGCATCTGATGTGACCTGTGAAGAGAATTTCCTCCGGACGACTACGAGAGACAATAGCGGCAGGTATGTCGTAAGCCTTCCGTTCCGTGATTCCGAAAACGTGAAGTCCCCCCTTGGGTATTCCATATCCTTTGCGTTAGCCCAATTTTTAAGAAATGAGCAACGCCTAAAAAGGGATAGTCAACAGAAAACGAAGTATGACTCCGTGATACAAGAATATCTTGATCTCAACCATATGCGAAAGGTACATCCCACCCACATCCCATGCTGCCAGCTACTACCTTCCGCATCATGCCGTGCTCAAGCCGGAAATTACAACCACCAAGCTGCGGGTGGTATTTAATGCTTCCAGCCCTTCAGAAAATGGGGTCAGCCTAAATGACATCCTCCATACTGGCCCAGTTTTACAGTCCGACTTAACCATTCAAATCCTAAAATGCCGTTATTTCCGATACGTCTATAGTGCAGACATCGAGAAGATGTATCGACAAATCTGGGTAGACCCAAAACACACCCCGTTCCAACGCATTTTATTCCGCAACAGCGAGGGGTATATTCGAGATTTTGAGCTCAAGACGGTAACTTTTGGAGTCAACTGTGCGTACTTCCTGGCGATGAGAGTTCTGCAACAGCTGGCGACAGACGTGCAGCTGAGCCATCCAAGAGCGAGCAATGTAATCCGCAATTACATGTATGTCGATGATGTTCTTGCGGGAGCTGACTCCGCAGAGGACGCTCAGCTCATTGTTCGGGAGCTACAAAGTGCCTTAGATTCCGCAGGTTTTAGGTCTTAGCTCATATCCAAAGCGATCATCTTCTGAACACAGACTTCCTCGAGATCGACACTGAAAGTACAGCCAAAACTCTCGGCGTACGTTGGAAAGCGACGTCTGATAAATTTTTCTTCGTCCCACCAGTTTTGACAACGGAAATCTCCCCCACGAAACGCCAGGTCCTTTCCCAAATTGCCAAGTTGTTTGATCCAGCAGGCTGGCTAGCTCCATTTGTTGTGTGTGCCAAAATCTTTATGCAAGAGATTTGGCTTCAGGAGCTAGGGTGGGACGATGAACTTCCACTTGAGCTGTGCCAAAGGTGGCGCGATTTTCTCCAAAGTTACTCGGTCCTAGATCAAGTCCAAATTCCCAGATGGGTTTCCTTCCGCCCAGAATTCCGAGTAGAGCATCACGGATTCTGTGACGCCTCTCAAAAAGCTTACGGTGCTGCGATCTATGTGCGCGTAGAAATGGGGCATACGACGGTAGTACATCTTCTCACGGCCAAGACGCGCGTTGCGCCAGTCAAAACTGTGTCGCTTCCCAGGCTAGAACTGTGTGGAGCTCTACTGCTATCCGAGATGGCCGAATCCATTCTCCCCAATATGCCGATGCTGTCCTCGAAACTCCATTGTTGGACCGATTCCACGATTGTGCTTGCATGGTTAGCCAAACCAGCATGCCAGTGGACAACGTTCGTTGCCAACCGAGTAACAAAGATTACCCAGTCCACAGAGGCAGCTAATTGGTCGCATATTCAATCCGAACATAATCCAGCTGACTTGGCTAGTCGGGGAGTGCCCCTTCAAGAACTGGTAGATAACCCTCTTTGGTGGCATGGCCCAACTTGGTTGCAACAGCCACGAGATCAGTGGCCTAGCCAAAGCACCGACTTACGGGTGACCGAGGTAGAAAAGCGTTGTGGCGTCCATTCCGACAGAAGACATCCTAAATCGTTTTTCCAAGTTAGATAGAGCTTTGCGTGTCCTCGCGTATGTCCATCGTTTTGTCCAGCGATGCAGGAAACAGTCGCCGATTAAAGAGGTCCGTCTAGAGGCCCAAGAACTTGTCGCCGCTGAACGGCTCATGGTCATTGGCACTCAGCGCAGATATTTTGCAAATGAATATCGCTGCTTGAGTCAAAAGCGTCCTGTGTCCGCGTCAAGTTCAATCCTCTCCTTGAATCCCTTTCTAGATCAGAAGGGACTTATAAGGGCATGCGGCCGCATAACTGCCTCCGAAAATTTGCGATATGATGAACGACATCCTATAATCCTCCCGTACGAATGTGCACTCTCGCGACTACTGGTAAACTTTACGCATCTCATAACGTTACACGGAGGTAACCAGTTAGTGGTACGTCTCACCCGGTCAAGATACTGGGTTCCGAAGATAAAGAACTTGGTGAAGGCAGTTATTAACTCCTGCAAGGTCTGCGTTATTCACAAGAAGAGATTGCAAGTCCAGATGATGGGAAATTTTCCGAAAGAGAGAGTTTCTTTTTCCCGACCATTCACGTACACAGGGATGGACTACGCCGGCCCTTTTGACATAAAGAACTACACTGGAAGAGCTTGTCTCATTACAAAAGGGTATGTGTTGGTTTTCGTCTGTTTTTCTACAAAGGCCATCCATCTAGAGCCTACATCCGATCTGACGACCGAGAAATTTCTTGCCGCTTTCGCTCGGTTCGTATCCAGAAGAGGTTGTCCTCGTCAAGTGCAGTCCGACAATGGGAAAACCTTTGTCGGCGCTTCCACCCTGCTCTCCCGAGATTTTTTACAAGCCGTAAAAGAGTCTGTGACTGATGCGTATAGTCATCAGCAGCTCAACTGGCAATTCATTCCTCCTGGGGCACCCCATATGGGAGGCCTCTGGGAAGCGGGTGTCAAGAGCTTCAAGACCTTGTTTTATAAGTCCACCGCTACGCGAAAGTACACGTTTGAAGAGCTTTCCACCATCCTAGCTAAAATCGAAGCTTGTCTAAATTCCAGACCGCTATCTCCCATGTCTGAGGATCCAACTGATCTCTTAGCGTTGACACCAGGACACCGTCTTCTTGGTGGGCCACTTCTGTCTATAGTGGAGCCCGAAGTGAAGGGAGAATCCAAGTCCATTGTGAACCGGTGGCAGCACTTAAAGTCCCTACATCAGCAATTCCGCGCTCGGTGGAAGGAAGAATATCTTAAGGAGCTCCACAAGCGCAACAAGTGGCAGTTTCCAACTGAAAATCTTCGCGCCGATGACATGGTCGTCATCAAGGACGAAAATCTGCCCTCAAATGAGTGGCGACTAGGTAGAATCGATTCCGTCTTACCAGGAGCCGATGGGAGTAGTCGACATCCGTACGGCACGCGGCGTTGTCCGGCGGCCAGTAACGAAGGTTGTTCTCTTACCGGGAGCGCCTTCCACATCTCCTACCTAGTATTCTTCTTTCTGCCATCCATAGTCCATAAGCACGCAACACTACAGCATAAAACATCTCCATTTGGTTTTTTTTCTTTTTCCATGATTCACCGTCAGATCCATTGAGAATGGCTCCACGTCAACGCAGCGTCCAAGCATTGGAGAGCAGGCGTACGCGAGGTACGCAGTCCTATCGATGCCGAGTCTGCCGAGGAATTCACCCTCTGAAAAGGTGTCAGAGGTTCCAAAAACTGAGCGCGGAGAAGCGGCTCCGAGCGGTGCTTATAAATAAGTACTGCGCGAATTGCCTCGCCCATGAGCATTCGCAAGGGAGCTGTCGAAGCGATGACCGGTGCAGGATTTGCGACCGGAATCACCATACGCTGCTCCATATCTCGGAGCTTCCCATCTCAACGACGTCCCGCTTCTCAGCAGCGTTCGCGCCGGCAAGATCCGCCAGCTCGCCAAGCGCTCGCGCCTTCAAGCCGATCGGCATCCTCCGCTTCTCAGCAGCGTTCGCGCCGGCAAGATCCGCCAGCTCGCCAAGCGCTCGCGCCTCCAAGCCGATCGGCATCCTCCGCTTCTCGGCAGCGCTCGCGCCGGCAAGATCCGCCAACTCGCAGAGCGCTCGCCTCTCCGCCGCGCTCAGCCTCCTCGACACCGGGTCCAACGCTCTCCTCCCTCCTCCAACGGCACAGCGTCAACGTCCTGCCGACGGCCATGGTCATTCTGGAGACCGGGCTGAAGACCTTTGACACAGCCGCTCTCATCGACCCGTGCACCCCGACGAGCTGTATTGACGCGTCCCTGGCGTCCGCCTTTCGGTTGCCGACAACCAGTGTCGGTGACGAGAAGGTCTGCACGGCGACGGTTCGGTCGAAGGTCAACGAAGGGACCAAGTTGGAGGTGGTCCTGAAGGTTGACCCGAACATCCGTATCCGCACTCCAGTCCGAGCGATCCCTGAGACGGTCGTAGAGAAGTTCAAGGATCTCCCGTTGGCCGACAAGCGGTTCTACCTGCCGGCGACAATTTCCCTGATCCTGGGTGCGGATGTGTATTCCCAGGTCATCCAACCAGGGTTCCATCTGGTCGACGAGGGACTGCCCGTGGCCCAGAACACGACGTTCGGCTGGATCCTCTCCGGGGCCTGCAACCAGGGCCAGTGATGTTGCAACGCCAGTGGTTGCAAGGGGGGCGGAATGTTCAGGCCGCGAAGCACCCTGTATGGTCCGCTCTCCTCTCTCTCGTTTCGAATGCCCACACTCCAGCGCTGGATGCTGGCGCTTCCAGGCTCTCCCGTTTTCCCGCTCCCGTGAAGTTCCAGTGCGCTCTGAAGCACAGCGCTCAATTAATATTAAGTTAGTAAAGTTTCAAGTGTTTTCCTTCTCGCGATCGCCGAGTGATTTTCTCTCCCCCACAGCTTCTAGCCGGCTATCATCAACAGTGGTTAATGATGGCCCGTGGGCCCTACGAAGCTGCCTTCTACCGAGGTTGACGTCCCCCGATCAAGGACCTTTTGCGTCCTGCCATTCAGATAACTTGAGATCCATCTAAGAAGATCTACAGGAAAACCGATTAAGTCGAGTTTTCTAAGAAGAAGGGAATGATTTACAGAGTCAAATGCTTTACTGAAATCAGTATAGATCACATCTGTCTGCAAGTTTTGTGGAAAGCCCTTTATGATAAAAGAAGTGAGCTCCAGAAGGTTAGTTGTCGTTGATCTTCGTTTAACAAAACCATGTTGGTATGGCGAAATTACTGACACGGGTGCTGCAAATGGGGAGTAATAACGTTTTCGAAAAGTTTTGGGATGGCTGACAACTTAGAGATTCCTCTATAGTTGTTAGCATCCACTTTGCTACCTTTTTTGTGGAGAGGAATGACGAATGATTCCTTCCAAATAAAGGGAAATTGGGATGTTTCTAAGGATAAGGTAAACAATTTTAGAAGGGGACTGCACAGGAAGAAGACTGAAGATTAGGTTTGATTTGGGCATTTTATAAGAATAGGTCTGGTTTGAATCGGATGACGGAGAATAAGTAGTTTGAAAAAACTGAGCAAAAAGATTGGCGATTTCCTGATCATTGTTTGCTGTAGTATTTTCAAATGAGAGCGAGGAAGGATGTGAAATAGGCTTACGTTTAGTGTTGACAAAATTATAAAACTGTTTTGGGTCCACCGCGAACTGAACCCTACAACGAGTCAGATAGTTTTTATAATACTGCGCGTTAAGCACGGTGAACTTAGACCGAGCCGCTAAATAACGAGAATGGACAGCTTAAGAACCGTTACGTTTAAATTTAGAATAGAGATTGGACTTAATATTTTTGAGGCGAGTCAACTCTTTACTAAACCAAGGAGGCTTATTTGAGATTGACGGATAGTATAGCGGAACACATTCTGTAAAAAAGGAATTCATAGCATTGTAAAAAATATCCATGGCACCCACCATGTCAGTGCACATGTAGAGATCGGACCAATCAAAGTCAGATATGAAATTATTCAGCCGTCGAAAATCCGCCTTCCGAAAGCAGTGGACTTTCTCTCCATAACAGTCCCAATATCAATAGTAACATCAAAAGTAGGATGGTATGGATCTTCAGGTTGTGTCAAGGGCGGGACCCTAACCAAACTGACTCTTGCCGGATCAGAGACAAAGCAGAGGTCGAGCAAGCGATCTAAGGAATTTCGTACATGGTTGACTTGAGACAGCGAAATGTCAAACAAGCCATCAATAAAGTCATGCCGTGCTGTAGTTAAAAGAGTATTTGAAGATTCATTTGTAGACCAAATAGCCCCAGGAATGTTAAAATCGCCTAGAACTACTAAATGGTCCCTATCCGAAAGTCTATTGGATACCGCCTTAATAGCGGAAAGGTGGTTCCAATATATAGGAAGTTCCGACATGGGGGGAATATAGGAACATGTAATATAAATAAAACTACCATTATATGATAGCTTCACACAAAGGAATTCAACTTCGTTGCATTCCTCGAAAGTTAACATTTCAGACGTGAGGTTGCAGTCAACCGCAATGAGGACACCGCCCCCTCGCCTGGAAGGCCGATCAAGCCTGTACTTTGTGTACACAGCTGGAAAAACTTCGGAGCTTAGAATCTCCGGCTTTAACCAGGTTTCTGTGAACACAATCACCTGGGATGCAAACGATAAACTATCAGAATACAATTTAGGAAGCTTACTACGTAAGCCTCTTGCATTCTGATAGGAAAGAAGAAGAGAATTCGTTAGTTTTTTGAAGCGGACGAGGTAGATGGCACAATGGATCTTTTCTTAGCTTCGTACTCCTTAACAACAATGTGCTTTGGCCAGAAGTTCTCAGAGCACATTGTCTTAAAAAGTTCGTCAGGGACATTTATTTTGAAAGATGAAATATCCCTAGCATAAGAAAATTTGAATTTTTCCACCTTAATCTTAGATTTATTGGTTTTAATACGACCTAGAATGTAGGTACTTACATCATCAGATGTTTGATCAGGGGAAAGCCGCGAGACAAATATCTGTTTCGTTGGTGGAATAGCAATCAGGGCTTTTGGCAATACATTTGTAGTGCCAATTTCGGCCGGTATTCCGGGCCTGTTACCCTGGGGAGTTTTCTGGATGGGGTTCTGTGGGGTCATTAATTGTGTCCCCTCAGCTGACTCAACGGATATAAATGGAGGCGCTGTCCCTCCCGCGGCACATTCGGAGGCCGAATCTTTTATCGCCCCCAATCTTAATATCATTGGAGTTAGATATATTGGAGTCGCGGGCTGTGCTGAGGGAGTGAGCGGTTGAGAACCCGCCGCGAGTTGTTGGGATCCGCCCAAATGCGGTGTGCCAACCGTGTTTTTTTTGCGCTTATGGGACTCATTTAATAGGGAGTCCAGCGCAAGGAGCACCTCATTAGTTTTACGAAAACTAACAAGTAGCTCCTTAAAACCATTTTTGGTTAGCCGCATAAAAGACCTAATTTCCTTTTCAACCTCGCGACAAGTTTCACTGCAGTAGCGCATTCCACTGTTTTTAATAATTTCAGCCGCCCGGCCTGTGCGATCAAGGCACTTGGCGTGCACAACATTATCACACAGCCAGCAGGCAATATTAGGGTCATAATTTGAAATTACCTTCTTGCAGGTTTTAATAGCGCAGACAATATTACCGGTCATTATAGTTACTTACCACTGTACCAATCAGAAGTTAAGAGAAAATAAGAGAAGTTAAGTCCACTAAGAGAGAGAAAGAGCGAGCAATAGAGCGAGAGTTAGGGAGCTTAAGCCGTCAAGCTTTAATATCGGCGTAACGGATAAAGCACAAAGACGAATGCAAAAATGAAGATAAGCAATTGCTGCACCAAACTAATTTGCAATTAATATAGTTATTAATACACAAAAACAGCTGCATGCACACGCGAAGTGAAACGGTGAATTATTATTTAACACAAGATAGAAGTTTAAAAAAAAAAAAAAAATGCACTCTGTTAATGCTCTTTTAGCACCCCTATGTAATCTCTCTTCTGTTAATTAAAGTTAAGTTGCAGTTTCAAATCAAGTAAAACGGTTGTCTTTTCGCTTGCGGTTAATGTTTGGGAATTAGTTTATGCACCCCCCTACCAGATAATCTTATGCAGCACAAAAAACGCTTTGTGCATCGAAAATTTCGGCGCCCATCTTGGTGCAGTGTATAAACAATTAATTAATTGGACACTCTTAAACTCCAGCGCGCAAATATTAAGCGAAATATTACTCGCATAACGGGAATGGTCGATACCCATGCCATACCCAAGAAGAGAAAAAATCGCCACCTGAACTTTGGTGCCGTTTGGGTATATTAGAGTCAAATTTTAAACAAACCCTTTCAGTGCAGTCGGAAATTGAAGCTCTGGAATCCGTAGATAGTGGACGTGCGGACTTGGAGGACAGATACGTAACCACATAGCTGGCCATCCAACACCTTCACGGAGAGGAATTGCACAGCACAGTCTTCGATCACACCCCTGCAACAAGTTTCAGCACGCCGTCTCGATTGCCAAGATTGGCATTACCCTGCTTCGACGGAAATCATACGGATTACAATAATTTCATTACATATTTTCTTCAACTTGTGAACCCTGAGCAAATCTCTAACATAGACAAATTTAACCAACTCCGAAATTGTCTGAAGGGCGCCGCACTAGAAGCTATTGGAGCCTTCCCGGTCACTGGAGAGAATTACTCAAAGGCCTTGAAAAAGCTGAAGGCCCGTTATGATAAGCCTGCACTTATTCGTCGAAACGATCGCGGCGATATTTAAGCTGCAGCCTGCTGGCGCGTCAAACACTCAGCAGCTCTATAGTTTAATTGATAATGAATCTGCCTTATATTCGTTCCCTCTCATCATTAGGATCGCATGCACAAATATCACAGGAAATGCTCATCTACGTAATCATGGAAAAGTGCGGCCAGCATACCAAAACAAAATGGAACGAATCATTGGACTACATAACTCTACCATCCTGGGACCAGTGTACGCAGATGCTTGAACGACATTGCCAGTTTCTTTTGTCGGCTGGCCCTGCTCAACCCCAAGTATCGGAAAGGTCAAGACAAAATCGTCCCCCAGCTAGACCTCAGAGCTCGTCCTTCTCACTAACCAACGCATCATGTGCCTACTGCTTGACACCCTCACACAGGTTGCTTGGTTGTGAAAAATTTAAGGGTTTAAATCCCATCGAGTGTTTTGATGTCGTGAAGGTACACAGCCTCTGCCTCAACTGCCTATGCAGTGGTCACCAACTGTCAAGCTGTCCATCAAAAAATCGCTGTCGCACCTGTAACAGAGCACATCATACTCTATTGCACAACAACCATTCGCTGGACTTGGCTCACCCGTACCAACCGGCTTCAACAGCCCCACCGTTAGAGGCAGCGACACACTCCCATTCGCATCTTGGCCAGAAATCGCTTTTACTCGCAACTGCGATGGTCCTCGTGAAGGATGCATTTGGAACCTACAGACTTGGGAGAGCACTTCTCAATTCCTGCTCCCAAGTAAACTTCAGACATTCAGTCCAAATTCGAAGCATCGGCCACCCACAAACTGATATCAAATATCGCACCACCGCATTTATCAAATCTCGAGCCGTCTGAGAAGTTCGTTTGATACCGCTCGCCACCGGTTTCTGAGCACAGTTGGCGCAGCCATCATCATCATTTTACATTTTACTTACGGGTCCAGACGACCTAAGGACGCTTCGCATAATTAAGGATCAAGTCACGGAAATTCTTCGTTGGGGGAACTTCCCACTTAGAAAATGGCACTCAAATGACGCTGTATTCAGGGAAATACACACTAATAAGGAACTCAGTTCGTGTGGTGAGGGAGTCGCTAGCGCTCTTGGTGTCAACTAGAACCAACATGAAGATACACTATTCTTCAAGTTCACCCCAAAGGACCATGCAACGATCATTAGCAAAAGAACAATTTTGTCCATCGCATCTGCCTTGTTCGTCCCTCTTGGACTAATCTCGCCTCTTGTTGTAGTCGCAAAAATACTTCTTCAAGAACTTTGGCTCGCTCACTTCAACTTCATGGCTTCTGCGACTCATCAATCCGAGCTTACGGTTGCTGCCTGTATCTACGCTCGGAAACATCGATTGGAAATATCGCAGTTCATCTCTTGACTGGCAAATCCAGAGTGGCTCCTACTAAGAAGAAGTCTCTTCCGAAATTGGAGTTGTGCGGAGCGCACTTGCTTGCCAACTGTACGCAAAACTAAAGCCCTTATTAGCGGACAGGAAATACACCGCATATTTTTGGACGGACTCACAAATTGTGCTCCATTGGCTAAAACAACACTCAGTAACACTGTCAGCATTCGTAAGTAACCGCAGATCAGAAATTCAAGAGTGGACCGCAGATGGCCAGTGGAAATTTGTTCCCGGTGTAAGCAAGTCGGCGGATATTGTCTCACGTGGGACTACAACTGAACTCGCAACATCAATGTGGTTCACAGGCCCACCGTTCTTGACCCAACCGTCATCCCAGGGGCCAACGTCTTCACATACCATCGATATCGATCCAGAAGTTGTCAAGGCAAAACAAAGAAGGAGCGCATTCTCCGCAACTGTGATTAACGATCATGTTCTCCAGCATTTGACCCGCATTAGCTCTTACATTCGTTGCCTCCGCACCATCGCTTATGTCTTTCGCTTTGCAGCAATATCAAGAGGAGGTAAAATTGTCGAAGCATAGCTTACACCGGACGAACTTCGCCGCGCATCGTATAGCATCGTCTACAATATTCAGCAACAGTCGTTTCTAGAAGATTTTCGCTCGTTACAGAAAGATAACCGCTAACAAGTCATCTAAAATATTTAACTCCATTTCTCGACAGCTCCTCAGCATATGCCCTCATCAGGGTTGGAGGACGACTCCAGCACGCTGATATCCCTACTTCTGAACGGCACCCGTTGATGCTTCCCAGCAAAGCGCACTTTACATGGATCTATGTTCCGCACTTGCGTCTACGAAATTGTCACGCAGGTCCGAAAGCTCTAGTCGCGCTAATACGTCTGGAATACTGGATCGTCCATGCCAGTCTCTTTTTGTCAACCAAGGAATTTCTAGCAGCCCTTAAACGGATGATCACCCGGCGCTCAAGTCCATCGGATATCTACTGCGACAACGGAACCAACTTTGTGGGAGCTGCCAATCATCTTCGTGAACTACGAGACTTCCTGGAAGACAAAGCTACGCAAGAAGCTATTTTATCATATTCGTCAACCGATCTCATAACATTCCATTTCATCCCTCCCAGATCCGCGCATTTTGGAGGTCTGTGGGAGGCCGCGATGAAGAGCGCGAAGAGTCTGCTCTACAAAACGCTAATGAACTGTAGATTCACATTTGAAGAACTCTGTACCATCACCGCGGAAATCGAAGCGATGCTGAACTTACGCACGCTGTCTCCACTATCTCCGGATCCCAACGACCTTGGAGCACTTCCTACAGTTCACTTCCTGGTGGGGAAATCTCTTCGTGCCTTTCCAGAGAATATTCTCGCTCCCACAAATGTTTCCAACCTGGAAAGATATGATGCAGTAACCGCAGCCAAGCAGGAATTTTGGCGTCGGTGGTCATCCAACTACCTACAAGAGCTGCGTTCCCGCAATAAATGGACAATGCGATCACAAAACATTAGAGCGGACACTATGGTCATTATTCACGGCGATAATCTACCTCCGCAGCGATGAAGATAGGGCGCGTCGAATCAGTTGCTCCTGGACAGGATGGGCTAATCAGAGTGGCCCATATTCGAACAAGCACAGGTCTAAGCTGCCGACCAGTACATCAGCTGGCCGTACTTCCCACTGAAGCACATTGTTATTGAAAAAAGATCCTTTCAAGGCGGCAGGGATGTTCGGTCAAACTTGAGCTTCCCTCAGCTGGTCTCTCTTTGCACCCAATAATGTAAACATACTCTCAGTTAATACAACACTACATATATCCACTCTGTTAATGCTCTGTTAGCACCCCTATATAATCTTTCTTTCGTTAATTAAAGTTCAGCTGCAGTATCAGATCAAGTAAAACGGTAGTTTATGAATCCCCCAACCTGATAATCTTATGCAGCACAAAAAATGCTTTGTGCATCGTAAAAACAAACAACATAGCGGTAAACTCCATATACAACCATTATTTAAATATGGTTATCGATGTAACTAACAACGGTATAGAAATAATCAATAAACTTAAGAAAAAAAAAAAAAAACAGTCAGCTGTTTTTATTTTCAATCTCCCTCAATTCACAGAATTCATAGAAGACAAAGAGCTGGGAATGCATTTAACTAGGCTTGGTATCTTTCATTCAAAGTTACTTAAACACGATTATCTTAACCAAGTGAACTCGGAGAAATTGCTGAAAACTAAAACATCTACCTGGTTAAAAACAGACCTCTTTGTAACAGTGCAGACCATTTTTCAAATATTTAACGTAACCAAACTAAGCTGAGATTCCTCGCTAAGCCAGGTCTCTGGCGAGGTTTGAGTCCAGGAATAGCAGATTCGCAAACAACTAGCGGCGCACCACTCATTGTACTAGGCTATACCATGTCTCTCGCGAGGTTCGAGTTTATACTGTTGCCACGACTAACGGGCGGGACGACAGTATTTATCTCTCTGGCCGACGCTATCCATTGTTCTAGGCACAGAACCAAGTTTCTCGCGAGGTTCTAGTCCAGAGAGAGAGTATCAAGGAGGCAATTCCTTTCGCCTGTCTGGAATAAAGCTCCATCCATCTGCATGTGAGCGAGTCTACCTGTTTTGCGACGACAGGGGGGAGGGGGTTCGGACAAATCCTTCCTGTGGAAGAACAGCAGTCCAATGTACTGTGTTTTTCAGGGAAGAGGTTAAGTTGGCGCAAAGGAACTAATCACAACTAAGGGCAGTTGAATCCATTCAACGAAATTATTTAAATAGTGCATATTTGAATTTTATTTTGGGGCTTCATTTTATTTATTTATTTATTCGCCAACAGATGTTTCCTTATCTGGCTACTTAACTAATCTTAACGTTACAGTTTATGACCTAAGGTAATGCAGCAAAGCCTTCTTAATTAGATCCCTGGGGGAGCTTGGGTCCAATCGCATGCATGGTGGCAAAGAATTGTAAAATATTAAGGCTCTGCATAAGGGCTCATTTAGGGCATAATTAGTCCTCAAAACAGGAATATAAAAGGGTTCAAATTCTCTTAGATGTCTGCCCGGTACTGCAAAGTTAACCCTACTAAGCAAGGACGGACAATCTATTTTAGCTGTTATTAAGTCAAAAATAAAAATTAAGGCAAACGCAGTTCTCCTTTAGCAGGATACGAGGGAACAGGATGGCTGAAGTTGAGAGACTTAAGGGCAAAGCTTAAGAATTTCTTCTGAATGCGTTCCAGCCGATGAATGTGAATGGACCCCGTCGGATTCCAAATAAATGAAGCGTACTCGAGTTTAGAGCGCACAAATGAGAAAAATAAGCTGAGCAAAGTATATGGGTCTGAAAATTGAGCAGTGTTACGCTTTATAAAACCATACATAGCGTATGCTTTCGGAACTATGTAGTTTATGTGATCAATAAAAAGAAATTTAGTATCAAACATGACACCTAAATCCAGGGCTTCATTCTTACAGGGAAGGTTATTAGAATTGATCGAGTATGAGGACAATAAGTTATTGTGCCGCTTACTATAAGTAACCGTGAAGCATTTAGAAAGGTTCAAAGGCAAAGCATTCCGGGAACACCACTCCCCAATTCTACATAAGTCATTTTGGAGGAACTCACTATCCAAGACGGAGTTCACGGATTTGAAAACTTTAAGATCATCCGCAAATAATAAAAATTCGGAATTCTTTATTTGATTGCCTATATCATTTATGAATAGAATAAAAAGCAGCGGGCCTAAGGCACTCCCCTGAGGCAGGCCAGATGTTGCCAAGTAAGGACTAGAGAAATAACTATTGCACTCTACTCTATACATCCGACCATTTAAGTAGGATCTTATCCAATTCAGGATAAACGAGTGAAAACCAATTTTCTTAAGTTTCGCCAATAGAGCGTTGTGGCAGACCTTATCAAACGCTTTGGCAAAGTCTGTGTAAACCACATCTACTTGATAATGACTCAAGAAGGAGTGTATGCAAAAATGGTTGAACACCGCTAAGTTTGTGGTAGTCGAACGACCTGGCATAAAACCGTGCTGGTTAGGGCTAATGGTGCCAGCTACAAGAAAAGAGAGCTGCTTAGCAATAATTCGTTCGAACAACTTGGAAACATTGCTTAGCTTTGCTATTGGCCTATAATTAGAGATTATACTCTTTACACCAGACTTGAAAATAGGAGTAACTGACGCCAACTTCCATCTCGAAGAGAAGACTCCACTGGTGAGGGATTTATTAAAGATAATTTGGAGGGGCTCTGAAAGAACTCCAATACAATTTTTTTAAATGAAAGGTGAAAGGCCATCGCAGTCTAGTTTTTCAGAATTGTTAAAGCTCTCAGCAGCATTGTGGCAGTCCAGCTCACTGACATACAAGCACCCAATGTTTAAAGTTGAAGCAATGGCGGAAAGCGTTACCTCATCATTCCACAGGGCATGTGGTTCAAAATTAGACGCTTATGTTGTTTATACCGGGCGAAATCTGCCGAATTACCACTTGCTACGAACCGCTTGTAGAATTTATTTCTGAGGTTTTTATACTTTTTTAGCCCTCGTGTGTACCAGGGTAAACTATAAGAATTCTGAAACCTTTTCTTGGCATGGGATCTAATGATAGCAGATATGGAGATTAAAAAACGTTCATAGCAAGTATCAACACTAGCATGCGAAAGGACCTCCACCCAATTAACACGAGAAATATCATTGCGAATTGAGTTCAAAATACTAGCATTAATATAAATTTGTGTATAGCGAGGTGCAAAAATATATGTAAGTATTGATAAAATTAGGGGCTGGTGGTGAGCATCACACTCAGATAATGGATTATCGCTGCAAACTAAATTTATATTCAAATCAGGACTTACGAAAATTAAGTCTAGAAGCTTATTTAACTTATTAAATACATTATTCATCTGGACCAGTCCCATACTGAACAGGTCATCAATGACTAAGATTTCGTGAGGCAAATGCAAATTACTGGACACCATTGCTGAAGAGTCCACATCCTGAACCTACACCAGCGAAGAGAGGTTGAAGTCGCCAAGAACACAGATATACTGAGAATCCTCAAGATTCTGCTGAATATGGGCTATATTGTCCACGTGCGCCTTATAGAGTTCAAAGCTGCTACTTGGGGGTATATACGATACCACCAGAAAGATCGTTTCGATAGGTCCAGCGAGAGACACGCAAATTTGGTCCAGTAGAGAATCATCATTCAAGAGTCGTATAGAAGCGCACCTCAAACTACGCCGAACAGCAATTAAGACGCCTCCTCCTCTAGAGCATTGCGTTTTTACCGCATCCCGATCCTTTCGGAATACTTGGTACAAGTTTGAATCAAAGAATTCATTATCAAAAAAATCCATGTTGGGCCAGGTTTCAACTAATGCAATGACATCGTGATCACCATGCGATGTGGCCAAAAAGACAGCAGTAGCCTTAGTACGCATACCAGACATATTTTGAAAATATATTCCAAGGCTGGGATTACCTACAGCCAAGGAAGTCGAGGCAGGAGCACCGCCAGAGTGAAAGGAGTGTACTGCAGAAAAATCCGGTGCAGAGTGAGCTAATCCTGAATCTGAATGCCATTCATTGACAACGACTTTAGAAGCTTGAAGTAGCGATGAAGCTCGAACCTTTATTGGACTGCCAATAAAATCCAAGTGTCTCGAAAGAGAGAGTCTGGAGCGTACGGGATTGACCCGCATCCAAGGCGGTGATAAGTCAGAAGAGCGCGCTACTCCTAAGAGAGCGCTGGTAGCGGGGGAATCCAATCCAGATATACTGAAGTAAGGCGGCATCAGCTGTTGTTGTTGATGAACTGACCGGCCCCCAGTCAGCATTGTTTGAGGGATAACTCCAAAGAGGAGGCGAAGGGAGAGTGCCATATCAGAAAGAAGAGATCCAAACCAATCGGCAGACGGCATCCAAAATATGCGACGAGAATCCAGCGGCGACACCAAGCACTGCGCAGCAGCAGCGCGCAAAACGGACGATGAGAGGAGCAACGCCAGATGGTCTTGTTGATGTGACGAGAGCTCAGCAAGCGAGAGCGAGAGCGCAACTCCGAAGAGCGCACCTAGGCGAAAAACGCCCGAGCCAAGCCATAGACGAATTTCGCAGGAAAGGGACAGCAAAAGCTCCAGCAGATGTTGTCCATGCATCCAAAATAGGCGTCGACAATCCAGCGGCGAAACGAAGTAAAGCATAGCAGCTGCGCGCAAGGCGGACGAGAAGAAGAATAACACCAGAAAGAACTGTTGATACGACGAGGGCGCTGTGAGCGAGGGCGAGAGCGCAACTCCAGAGCGCGTGCCTCGGCAAACGACGTCATCAGCAAGCCTTTGGCGAATATCGCAGAAAAGGGAAAACAACAGATCCAGCTGATATTGTTGTTGGTTAATCGAGAGAGAGGCGTCAGATGGCGAGAGGTGTAGAGAGAAGCGTAGGTGGTGCAAACGCTGTGCGCAAAGCCAAAACCAGAGTCTCTGGTGAGGAAGAGCATGTATGAAGAGGTCCACACATACGTCGACGCCAGCGGCGCCGATCACTGGGGGTTTTTTGATGGATGAGTTGGGGTCGAAGTTCTTAAAGGTCCAGCCAGATCGATTATGGTATCCTCAGATTTAGTCCTCTCTCTGTGGACAAATCTTTTCACCTTCACCGAGTGCGGCCAAAACTCGTTATTAAAAACCGAATCAAAGTGCTGATCAGGGACACCCAGCTTAAAGTTGACGAATTTTAAAGTGGCAGCATCAACATCTTTTTTATAAGTTTAACGCAAGTTAACGTATTATTGTCTACATTCAATTTAGAAGAGACGTAGTTTAAAACAGCAATTGGCTCAGTGGTAGCATTAAACTTTCCCACATGCAAATATTTGATGCTCGGCAGAACCTGAAGAGCATCTGACAACGGCGCAACTCCAACAACAATTTTTTTGTTTTTGTTGTTATTCCTCTTTTTCATGTTTCGAACTTTGGTAAATTCGCCTCTCTCGGCAGTTGGAGGTCGTTGCACTTGGCCAAGGGCCATCGATGAAGAAGCAGCAGCAGCAGCATAAGTTGGAGCAGTAATTCCCGCCTTATCAGCTTGCAGTTGACGAGGCCTAACGGTGACGTTGCTGCATTGTTGCACAGCTTCGCCTTTGGAAGAAAACGCTTCTGAGAATTTGGCATTAAGACCCTGATACAACCCCTCTAGGGCTCTAATTTTGGCGTCCAGCTCATCAATTTTAGAATGCGAATCATTTGCCACAACACACGCATCACACTGCCATAAAATGTTTGGGTTAAGCAGAAGTTTGACTGCATCAGCAGGAATAACAGCGCACGCAACGTGAAATACGCGACGGCACAGAGAAGCGCAGCGGACAGCATCCAAGCAACGTAGCTGGGCCGGCGTTACATCGGTATTGCACTCGGCGCAGTGAGAAGAAAGCATAGCGAAAATAGCACGTCCGATCACTTTGAAAGCTGATTGACTACTGATGATAATTATTTCGGATGATAATTAAACTATACCAATACGAAGGAGTATCAGCGCACTCCGTTTTGAATTGCACAATTTTTATTCGTCATAAAAACTTTTGCTGCCATTCAAAAAAAGTTGAAGCATACGAAAACGAAAAATAACTTAACGAAAGCAAACAACTCAACAAGTGGGAAAGCTACAGTCGAGTGTGACCGACTGTGAGATACCCGGTAGCCAATGCATTGTGGGTTCAATTAAATTAGACATGAACATGGAAAAAAGAAAATGTTGAGAAATGAAGACCAAAGTTGCTAGAAACATGTTGAGCAACATCCAAATAAGACAAATGTTGCTAGGGACATGTTGCGCAACATGCACTGACACCCTCTCTCAAAAGCTATATGCTCAGACACCCGGAAAGTATTCCTGAGCAGTGCTATAGAGCGAGAGGGTGACTATTGACCTCTTGTTTTGACTCAATGCTACGGAACCCTTTTCGAGTGTCTGAGTTCTTAGCTTTTGAGAGAGAGAAGAAGAATAAGCATACACATAACGTCAATGTTTACCACCCGATTTTACTCAAATTTTCAAAACACGTCCGCGAATGCCTACTTATTTATTATACAAGTATCTATTTACTTTAAGCCAAAAATTACGATAATAGCGGAAGTGGAGTGTCGAGCACATTCGACTGTAGCTTTCTTACTTTTTCGTTTTTAGGTGCTCCGGTTTTCACAAACTTTTTGTAATCGATTTGTTATCGAAATATTTAATCGTTTTTATTGCTCAAACAGATGATTTGGATGTTTTGAGCAGTAATCGGAATGCTTAAATGACTTTTGTTTGTTTTAAAGCCAAATAAAGGTAGAAATTGTTTATTTATCGGTCCAAGAGGGCTGCCACCCTTTGATGATATTTGACTTTTATGCCATTTTTTATTGGTAAAAATACCACTTAAACATTAAATAAAACTGGTTTATTTATTTTGGGATTATTTTATCCTCTTTGAACATTATTAATGCCCATCTTTTCATTTTATAAGCACTTCAACCAGATTGTTATGATCCACCAACAGTACGGCAGCACTGTCAACCAAAACGAAAGTTGCTGTTGCCGACGGCAAATACTTTGTTCGCAAATTCGAGGTGGGGTCAGAAAAGAATTATTTAAAAAGTAAATACGAATTAGATTGATCTACTGATGGTGTGAAATGAACATCAATAGACCAAGGAGTCAACTATTTTTTTCCTTTTGCAATTAAGAACCGATTTCAAGTAGAAAAAGGCATTTACTTTTCATTTCGACAAGACAAACTTGCGTGTTTTTGAAAACGAAAAAATCTTGTGAAAGTGAAAACGGGAGCACCGATTTTCGTTTTCGAAAACGAAATCGAGAGAATCTTATGAAAGTGAAAACCGGAGCCTACAAACTTCGACTTACCGAAGTAAGCTTCCTTTCTTGTTTTATTACATGTATCTCAAATATCAATGTTAAATACTTTGTATACTTTTAATACATTTCACCAAATATTCGTTTTTCTAATCTCGGTTAATACCATGTATTTTGTCCGCTTTAATGACACTATAAACATAAATTCATTCATGTTAATTTTTAACACACTTAAATATTATTTACACTAGTTCCGAATATCATTTGCTATAAAAGAATACACATCAATATACTTTAATGTCCAATACAATTTTGCCCAACCTTTATGATTAATTTGTAATTTGAACATAAACCAACAAAAATGCATTGGTTGAAACCCATTTAAGGGAGGCATAAGTACGAATGGAAAACTGGTTATAGGACATAACTTTTGTCGAACGACATGAAAAAAAGGGGGTCGTATCGTATGTCCGGCGACGATCCAAAGGCGCACGAAGTTTGCGAATGGGGAAGAAAAACGGCCAAAATACAGCCCGATCGTTTTGCGATCAAGCATTGATCTGCTTGTGGGGCAATGTAGACAGAAAGACAGACTGACTAACGATATCAATTATTTTGCAGGTACGTAAATAATTGTTCTGATTACGCTTGGAGAGGAGACTGGCGTCCAAAAAACCCACCCCAAATCCGGCGAGCTCAGCTGCTCAAATCCTGTCTGCTATCCGGGCGGCCACTCCCTCAGCCCTATATCCTTTAAGGACTGAGGCACCACGACACCACCGACGTAACAGAAACGTTCATCCTTTATTGCCAAACAACTTTTTTTTGACGAGAAACACCTTAGTATTCAGATAAACATTTTTCAATGTTTAACAATTCGTATAACATTTCCATGAATAGAATCATGAATGATCTATCTTTATGTTCCTTTAAAGTCACCAACTTCGCAGACAAGTAGTATCAGAAGCGGAAGGACATCCGATCTGACACTTGTAGTTTCCGAATTGGCATTTGACTTTGGAGACCCTTTTTGAAATATTCAACGTAACCAAACTTAGCTGAGCTTCCTTGCTGACGCTATCCATTGTACTAGGCTATGCCAGGTCTCTGGCGAGTCCAGGAATAGCAGGGTCGCAAACGGTTAGCGGCGCACCATCCATTATACTAGGCTATACCAGGTCTCTCGCGAGGTTCGAGTCTGTACTGTTACCACGACTAACGGGCGGGTTGACAGTATATATCTCTCTGGCAGACGCTATCCATTGAACTAGGCACAGAACCAAGTCTCTCGCAAGGTTCGAGTCCAGAGAGAGAGAGAGTATAAGGGAGGCAATTCCTTAAGCCTGTCTGGAAGCTTCAATCTGCATGTGAGCGAGACTACCTGTTTACCGACGACAGGGGGGAGGGGTTTCGAACAAATCCTTCCTGTGGAAGAATAGCAGTCCAATGTCCTGTGTTTTCCAGGGAAGAGGTTAAGTGGTTAAGGAACTCATTTCGGATGATAATTAAACTATACCAATACCAAGAAAGTACCAGCGCTCTCCGTTTTGAATTACACAATTTTTATTCGTCATAAAAACTTTTGCTGCCGAGCACAAAACGTTGAAGCATACGAAAACGAAAAATAACTTAACGAAAGCAAACAACTCAAACATAAATAAAGGACTCACACATATTACCAAACACATATACCCATTTGTTATATTGCAAAAATTAAATAACAAACGCAAAGAAATAAGTACCGCGATTACACGGCAGGGGATGGATCGAATATTTATAAATACTATTATAACATATGGAAGGAGATAAGAAGAAGAAGAAAGTTACACTTAGTCTGCCTCCGTTGAGGACATTCAGACTGGCAGCTACAGAAGCAAGACGAGTTAGAACCGAAACACCAGCAAGAACAAGTTTATCGCCAGTTAACGAGTTCACCAGTTTGCTGAGCTTTAACAGTAAACTAAATACCTTAGGGAGCTTAGCAGATTGCAGCAGCGTCATCATGGTTGATTCTAAAGGAGCTGTTGGAGGCTACCACACGGGCTGTCAAGTATTCTTCCGACTAATCAGGGAGCTTGGCCCACATATAGTGATGACTACGATCGAATAGAACGAATGCTCTCAGCATTAATGGCAGCAAATGATGAGATAAAGACGACAATGACAAGTAGGATGACCAAACTGCAGGAGGAAGTCATCAGCCTGCAGCGCAAAGTAACCGAACTGTCTATCGCACTGCCAAGGGAAAGCCCAATACCAAGGAAAAACTGCGAGGCTAGTTCGACGCAAGCAATTCCAACGCCAGAGACAGCGAGGCTCAGTTTAACAGCTACACCGGATCCCGACCAACAAGCCATGACAAATGGAACCTTAAGTTTAATGGGTCCAGTAGAGGCATGTTTGTGGAGAGTTTTCTGCTCCTAGTAAGCCGTTTGAAGGAAATGAACGGGTACACTTGTGAGCAAATACTTAAGGATTCTTTATTAAGTGGTACCGCGGCCAAATGGTACTGACAGTTGACGGAGGACCGAGCCGATGAGCTTGAATTCGGATACTATGACTTGACTAGCGAAATGACGTCCGAAAACGACTGCATGACCATTAAAGTAAAGTAAACTTATGGTACGGCGTCAGGGGTACAATGAGAGTTTTGATGATTTTATTGCAGTCATGAATAGTCTGGAATTCAAATTGAAGAACAAGATTCCGGTAGTTAACTTCGTCAGAATATTGAAGAAAATCTTAACTCGCAAATGGAAGCATTCCTACTTGGCTCACCAATAAATACGTTGGCAGTGTTTAAAAAGAGGGAATCCGAGTTGAGAAATGGATCCGAGAGAAACGATCAACCAAAAAGATGATAATCGCCCATTTGCCAAGACGGGGAAGAAATTATAGCACTACCTAAAGACTAAGCTAAACAATATGAGCAATGCCCCATCCAATAAAAATGTTGTCAAGTCCAAAACAATCAAAGTTCGGCTCGCCAAAAATAAAAGATTACTATTTCAATTCAAAGGCACAAAAACAAAGAGCGGCTTGTATCCAAGAGCAAATGCACTTAAATCCAAGAATAATTATAGTTGCTCTCAAAGGAAATTAAAAGCTCTCTCATAATTATTTCACAATTCACCCAAATACAGTAAAGCTCGAGACCGAGGCTTGATCATCAGGAGAATAAGATCAGGAAGTTAAGTTCAGTTTGAGACCTTCATCTAATAGGTCGGTGTTCTTAAAAACAATCAAACTTTTAAAAATCAGTTGAATTAAATAAAAATGATAGTTTTTTATAATTATAAATATCTTTATGTGCAAACTACACCTCCACTAGGAGAAATAAATTTAGCTTGATACAGATTTTTGGAAAAATTAAATAATCTTCTTATAATGTTAGTTTCAGCCATTTTTATACCCTTGCAGATAGTATTATATTTTTGATTGCAAATTTTGCGCAAGTGAAGGAAGACTCTCCGACCTCATAAAGTATATATATTCTTGATCAGCATCACCAGCCGAGTCGATCTAGCCATGTCCGTCTGGACAAACTGGTCCGCAAACTGGTCTCTCAGTTTTTATCTATTTGAATGAAACTTGCAGATAGTCTTCTTTCCATTGCAGCTAATCTATTTGGTGGAACGGCCGGAATCGGACCACTATATCTTATAGCTGTTATAAGAATGATCGGAAATTGAATGGAAAAAAATTATAAATTCTCTGTTTTTATACCCGGTACCCATAGGGTACAAGGGTATTATAAATTAGTGCCAACTGAGAATGTATGTAACAGGCAGAAGGAGAAATCTCCGATCCTATAAAGTATATATATTCTTGATCAGCATCACCATCCGAGTCGATCTAGTCATGTCCGTCTGTCCAAATTTGGTGACAACATCAAGTTTGCTTTAAAATTTGGCCACCCCCACTTCGGCCCACATAAATCATAAAAAACGTTAAAACAGCTATCTTCTTTATTTTAAGTTTAAAGAAAATAAATAGAATAAATTAATAGGCTTGAGCGGACGTTTTCTGAAAATTTGAGTACAATCGGATAATAAACATATAAAATATTAGCAAAAATGTGAGAATTTTAAGACCACCCCTAAGCCACTGCTTTTGCAAGCTGTAGCCGACAGGTGGCGCATTTGAGACTTGACCGCGCGATATAATGGTGACAACTGCAGAAGAAATGACAAAAGAATAGAGCAAGAAGTGACAAAAAATAACATAATTAATTTTTTGACGCCGATCGGGCGAGTTTTTATGCGTCCTTATAAAATGAATCAT
The DNA here is from genome assembly GCA_018153105.1 of Drosophila rufa. Lineage (NCBI taxonomy): Eukaryota > Metazoa > Arthropoda > Insecta > Diptera > Drosophilidae > Drosophila > Drosophila rufa. The sequence continues at coordinate 1,738,322 of JAECXS010000135.1, forward strand.
TCATATTTAGGTACTAGCAAACCTGGCGAACTCCGTTTGGCCAACAGATGGCTTCGTTTTACGTAACATTTCGCTTGGTGATTAAAAGATAAAGAAAAAATTTTGTTGTTTTATATTTAAGAAGGAAAAATTTTATTTAATTTCTCAACAGTAATGAATTCATTACGATTACAAAAATGAAGTTTTATTTAGTTGAACTTCTCTAAGTAAATGAAAGTGAATGCAAAGTTAATACTGAAACGAAGCGTTATACGTGTCCGCAAATTATCCGTTTCATTGAAGTGCTCTTTGGTAAACCAAATTTTTTGGTTTTTTGGTCTGACGTTAACACAAACAAAGCGGATGCTTTCCCAACTCGTGAACACGCAACTTATAACTGCCCAGGTGCAAAACAATGATTTTCTTAATTTATCCCGCAAACACTAAGCGATTTGCCTTGCGACTTCATAATTGTCATTGCGAACGCAAGGCGAACTGGAAATTGCAATCGTTTGAAGTCAAACGGAAGATCAGTCGGAATCATTGGTATTCGAGAAATACATACGTTTTCACCTGCGTACTTTCCGTTAACAATGGTTGCCTCATTCAAATTCGACATAAGTCTGTTTACCGAAAGTCGAGTACCGTTGCACAGTCGGTGGATTCAAATTACGCAATATCATAATAACTGTACCAACTTTGAGTTGCAAGTTATGTGGTGGAAATCCTGGTAACTCCGGAGAGTTCAAAAACTTCGTTGGATAATTTACTACATCATCGGGATTTGTTATGGAATCAACGGATTTGTATGTCATCAAATCGCCAGCAATTTTTGATTGAATGGTGAAATTCAGTGCGTGCACCTCATTATTCTTTGCGGCAAGAATTGCTCGCTGACTTAACCAAGCATAATTCTGATAATTCTCACTAATGTTTGGGAAAACATTTTCAATAAGAGCTAACTGAGAGTCTACATATCGGCAAAAGTCATTTTTTAAGAGTTATTAATCCAGATGTCGCATCAACTGGGATTTTTCCATTTCCAACAGCTAACAATTGTTTGGAAAATTGTGCAGCACTTTGATCATTTTGAAGTTAAACTCTCATATTAAAGATTAGCGATTATATTTTTAAGTTATTCCATAAAGATGATGCCTTCAGGCAAGCATTCAATTCATCTGCAGACGTTCCACGGGGAATTACTGGCAACGTCTGCCTGAAATCGCCTGCCAATAATATCATCGAGCCGCCAAAGATGTTGTTATTTCGCCGAAGATCCTTCAGTGTGAAGTTAAGTGCTTTAATTGATTTCTTATGTGCCATGTGCACTCATCCCAAACAATGAGCTTGCATTGCATCAACAATTTTGCCATTTCACTGGATCGGAAAATATTGCATGTTGGAGTATCAATTGTGTTTCTATTGAATGGCAACTTAAGCGTAGAATGTACAGTACGATCGCCATCTAGAAGAGTCGCCGCAATTCCAGATGATTCTAACGCCATAGCTATGTCACATCTTGATCGAATAGTGGCCAAAATCAATGAAATGACAAATGTTTTTCTTGTTCCTCTAGGTATGTCCAGGAAGAATAGACCACCAGTTTTATTGTCCACCGCTTGCATTAATGTTTCATATACTTGCTTTTGTTGTTCACTCAGCAACGGCTAACAATAATTGCAGCAACATCATTAACGGTGGGTGCATTGAATCTTCGCACATGTTCACCTGTTGGGGTACAATCCGCTCTTATGACAAATTTGTGCGTATCCGATGGCATTCTTTCAAATGCTGTTTTGAACATATTTGCAACTGTTCAATAATTCGTCTCTTTAACTGTTGTGTTCCTTGTATATTGCACCGCACATTCAGCTGATCCACCATCGACGAAATGAAATAAATGTTTGCAGAAATTGATGCTGTTCATCTTGTGTTGGCACCATTGAACCATGCAAATGATATAATTGTCCTTGTATCTGTAATTGAAAACAATCATTTGCTGAAGAATATGGTGTAACTTTTGATTGTTGTTATGTTAGTTGTTATGTGTTGCAATTCTTTGTGTTGGTGTGAGGGATTGGTTATGTGTGTTGTATCTTTTAACTTGCAAGTCGGTATGAAGCCGCCTTCTCGAATGATATTAGCTCCAAAATAAGTCATGCGAAAGCAGTTATTGTATTAGGATGTGTTTGAATAAAATGGCTGGAATCGGGATCACTTCCATCGAACAATGGTTTCAGTGGCTCTGGTGGTGTAAGTAATGGATCCAGTTTGACTTTTCCACTTTTCCCCATTTAAGGAAGTCATTAGTACGAATGGAAGACTGGGTCAACAAAATGGCATAACGTTTGTCGAACGACCTGAACAAAAGGGGATCGTATTGCATGTTTGGCGACGATCCAAAGGGGCATGAAGTTTGCAAATGGAGAGGGAAAACAGCACGATCATTTTGCGATCAAGCGGATTGGTAGTGCGACTTTACTCTCCTAGCGAGGGCGGCTGGAAGCAGGTCCTTGGTCTGAGGGGCTAATCCAGCTGTGTTCATACGGAGCCTCCCAGGGCCGGGCAACTCTGGTTCGTAAGTGGCCTTGCCGTGACTTTGGGCGAAGCCACGGTCGACCTCCGCAAGCCAAACCTCCCTCTGGCCTACCGCGCTTGCCTGGTCCTGAACCCCTAACGCCGTGCTTCGGACCTCCTGGGAGAGGTAAAACCCCAAAAACAAGGAGGAGTTGCTGAGACCGAGTCCGGGCTCAGCATCTCAAGCTACTCCGGAGATCGGGGAAGAGCAGCTGCTGACGCCAAGTCCGGTAGTCCCAACTCCGTTGAGATCCGGAGGGAGTGCAAGTAGCACTCGTGCCGCCTCGTTGGGCCCCACTGAGGGACGCCCAGGGGAAGGCCAGGGCAACATCCTTCGTGAAGAGGCGAAGTCTTTTAGTGAGGTGACCAGAGACAGTCTGGTTATGGCTCTGGTGGATAAGCTCCACGACGATGGGCGCCTGCTGGCAGAGAAGTGGAAGAATATAGAGGCCAGGATGGCCGACATGGTGACTGACAGGTTGGTCGCCAAGCCGACCGGCCCTGTCCTGTCCTTCGACTTTTTGGACATAGTCAGAGGGCACCGGGTAATCAGATGAGAAGATGGGTTCTCTAGGAGCTTCCTGGCAAGCTAAACAACACATGGGCTGGCCTTAAGATAAAGCTAGTCCACGCCAGGGAGATACCGAGGAGACCCGCAACTGGTTGCCAAAGGGGCAAACTGATCATACAAGGGTGATTTAATGTCTGCGAACACAAAACCCGGATATCCGTATGGAGGACTGGGCCATCCTCAAGGCAGAAAAAGAGGTGAAGTCAAGGCAGCCGTTCCTTCTTCTCATTAATCAACAGTGCCTGCCGCAGCTGGAAGCCGTCGAACACAAGGTCCGGTATGTCATAAGGAAAGCAAAGATCAGGGTCTTCCTTGCCAAACCGGACGAGATTCTAAAAGAGGTCGATGACACCAACAAGCTGTTGAACGACATGTTCATCGACGACAAATCCCCCGACTTCACCCCCGTTGATATTGATGTCGAAAGTCGTGCAGATTAACCTACAGCGCAGCTTGCACGCCTTAGCGAATCTCACGAGCGTTCTAAGGGAAAAGAATAGCGACATCGCCCTTACAATACAATAGAGGGCATAAAGGATACTGCAAGACTTAGCAAGATCTTTGCCAAAGGGCACGCAAGCCCAACTCCAATAAACAAACCAGACGGCAAAGCTACAATGTCAGCCGAAGAATCCCTAGAAGCTCTGGTGGATACGTATTTCCCAGGGAATCTGCGAGAGAACTCGAGAGCCGGGGAAATTACAACGGAACGCATGCATACAACAACGAGAGACATCATCACAATTGAAAGAGTTCAATGGGCGGTCGACTCGTTCGATAAGTACAAAAGCCCGTGTCCGGACGGCATACTAGTATCATGACCTTAACCCGACATTATTAGCGAAATAATGACGGTCGCATTGGGTCGATTAAATAAGTGGGCAAAGGCCTGCGGACTATGCATTAACCCCAGTAAAAAGGAACTCATGCTCTTCACGAAAAGGACGAAGATCCCAACATACAACATGCCCAAGATAGACGACATCGAACTACAGCTATCAGAGTAGGCGAGGTATCTAAGAGTGATACTGGACTCATGGAAGTTAAATGAGAGATCTCTCATGGAAGTTAAATGACGTTCAGAAAACTAGAAACGCAAGCATCGATTTCTACTCGTGCAGGAAAAGACTATAATTTGTCTCTACACAGCGGTGGTACAACCAATATTAGCTTACGGAGCCCTAGTGTGGTGGCCAGCACTGACAAGGGAGTACAATATTGCATGCGATTGCTGAAAAGAAAATCGAATCACTCTACATCGACGGCTCTAAGATGAGCTGCGCGGTGGGGGCTGGAATCTTTGCTAAGAGATGGAGTATTGAAGCGGCCTTCACTCTCTTAGACTCAGCAACGGTTTTTCCGGCGGAGGTGCTCGCTACATTGGAGGCAGTCAGACTCTCAATACAGCAGAACCTCAGGGATACCAAGCCCGAGCAGGCTCGGCTGGCAGTATAGAAACTATAGGAATACAGATCTCGCTTAACTCAAAGCAGTCAAGGATTCATGACCATTTCAGAATGAAAGCTTACATGTACCCAAACGGGATATCTGTAGGATTACAGCAGTGTCAATCGGTCATTGGGCGATCGGAATGCACGCAATGAATATGGGACTGCCCTACAATGCAAGCTCCAAAGATGCAACGAAACAGGAGACCCCAAGCCTCTGCTCTCCAAGTGTCCAGCACTAAACAGGATCAGACTACGTCACTTCGGTGCCTACTAGCTAGAATCGCTGATAGAGGTAGAAAAGCTGAGGATTACAGCAATCCTAGAGATCCCCAACGATTAAGAGTGGTATTGAAGACGACGCAGATAGCATTAGCAAAAAGAGGGTGTGAAACAAAAAAGAGCTCGGCTTTTCTTGGAGGTTCTAGAAACGGCCTCACCACGTATTCCTACCTACCTTCCTAAAATTGTGTCGAATTTTCGGATCACAGAAGTCAGAGTTTAAGGAGTGAAATAAAGCCGATAAGCCCGTGCAAGCTGAATAAGTGAAAAAGCCATCCGCGATATTGACCATAGTAAATGTACGGTGCCGGTCCAGTCCTTTAAAGAAATAAAATATCCTTAGGACTGTCGACAGGTTTACAACATCCCGGCGAACAATGTCGAGTAAAACGTGAATCCTGAAGAACATGTTCCAATAATACAACGCGTAAAATAATCCTGCCGATCTCTGCCGTGCCAAAAGTAAATCCTGAAGGACAATTTGCAGTTCCACTATGTACAGAATAAACCGCGCAACTAACTATAAAAAAAGGAAATATTCCATTAATAACACCCAGAAAAAGAACGGTCGAAACGGTACAAAATCAAGAACATTCGGGGTCAAAAAACGATCGACTCCGGATTTTCGTGAATCAAGAACGGTGCGTTCATAAATTGAATGAACATATTGTGGTTGATTTTTGAACGAACGGGTCTCATTTCATGAACATTTGATCTTTAATTATTATAAAAATGATTAGGTAACGAATTGGTATTACATTGTGAACATTTTTAATTTATTTTAGGAACGCTTTAACAACATTTCAAAACCTTTTTTGTTCTTTGATTATTAAAATATTGGGCATGATTAAGTAACGAATTGGTTATATTTTGTAAACCTTTTGAATTTATTTCAGGAACGCTTTCACAACATTACACAAAAATAAAAAAAAACCTTGTAAAATTACATATTTTATTTTTAAAGCCGCGCCAACCTAAGAAAAAAAGTAAAATTACGCCAAATAGTTAAGTTACCTTTAACTAGTAGATTACACAGGAAAAATAGTTGTTTTACTATTTAATAGTATAGCTCCAAAATAATAGTATATTGACCATACGAAATATTGCATGCACAGGTTAGGTTAGGTTAGGGCGGCGGCTGACACAAAGGTCAGCCCACTTAGGCCATTACTGGCCCATTGTGATACCGCAATGGATCTTTTATACCCTCACACCGCAAAGTTAGAAAGACTCCCAGCCCGTTTCTCTTATGAAACCTGCTATTTTCTTCGGGGGGATAGCTGCTAATTCAGCTAGGTTGTTGAGAAAGTATTCACCTATATACTTTTTCCTGCGCCTGATTAGGGCCACACAGGAGCAGAAGAAATGCTCTACTGATTCTACTTCTTCCTCGTTTTGGCAACTTCTACAGAAGTCGTTGTTGGGGACGTTTAGTCGGGATGCGTGGACTCCTACGAGCCAGTGGCCTGTGATTGCTCTAATCACAGCTGCGCACTGTGTGCGGTGAAGACTAAAGAGCATTTTTGTGCGTTTGGTGTCAACGTTAGGCCATGTTTGGCGACTGATGTTGCAGTGTGTGGTATTGTTCCACATTTCTTGTTCAAGGGATCTAAAAACTTCCCTTGTCCTGAGCTTAAAAGTGGCTAGGGGCATACGGAAGTCCTCCTTGTCTGGAAGGAGGACTGTGGTGGTGCCACGTCTGGCCAGTTCGTCGGCTATTTCGTTTCCCTCAATATTTTGGTGCCCTGGCACCCAGACTAGGGAGATAACGAACTGCTGTGCCATCTCTTGAAGAGATTTGCGGCAGTTGTTCACTATCGTCGAATTTGAAGATAGCGCTCGAAGTGATTTTATTGCTGCCTGACTGTCTGAGTAAATGTTTATTACTCCGTTTATAAGGCTAGAGTGGCGTAGGCATCTAAGAGCCTCGCTTATGGCGAGAATCTCTGCCTGGAAAACGCTGCAGTGGTCCGGGAGACGGAAATGTGTTCTAATACTAAGCTGCTCACAGAAGACTCCTCCTCCAACTCGATTATCGAGTTTGGAGCCGTCTGTGAAGAAATTTATGCAGTCATTTTGTCCAGAGGGACTTGCCGCCCAGGCCTCCCTGGAGGGAAAGACTGTGTTAAACGTTGTAGAAGTATGTTCTACGGGTATGCAGTAATCTGTTAATTGCTTGTTTGCGCCCATTTGTAGAATGGATGAGTGCCCATATTGATGAACTGTCCAGCCGTTTGCGTCTCTCAGACGTCGTGCTGTGATGGTGGCGGTTTCTTTTGCCACGAGTAAAATTGGGGATATGCTAGTGATAGCGTTGAGCGCTTCACTAGAGATTGTTCTAAGAGCTCCTGTCATGCATAGTTGAGCTACTCTTTGCACCTTGTTGAGCGCCTTGAGTTTAGAACTATACAGCAGCGCTGGCCACCAAATGGATACCCCATACAGGAGAATGGGTCTAACAATGGCGCTGTATAGCCAGCTAACAACAGGCGGGGACATCCCCCATTTGAGGCCTACTGCCTTTTTACAAGTGAAGAGTGCAATGTTGGCTTTTCGCACTCTATCCGCTATAGTGAGATTCCAGTTCAGTTTCTTGTCTAGTACAAGCCCCAGGTATTTTGCACTGTCGCTAAACTCTAGAACGGAACCGTTTAGTTTTGGGGCAGATAGCTTTGGGATCTTGGTCCTCCTGGAGAAGAGAATAAGGTCGGTTTTGCTTGGGTTTACGTTTAACCCACTTTCAGATGCCCATCTTGACAGTTTTCTTAGCTTAACTGTCATAATGTCACATAGGCTTTGCGGAAATTTTCCCCGCAGCATAACAACAACATCATCCGCATAAGCAACAATCTTGCACCCTCCATCTTCTATGTCACGTAGCAGCGTGTTTACTGCTAGGTTCCATAGAAGCGGAGAGAGTACCCCCCTTGAGGAGTACCTCTGCTGACGTGCCTGCACAGAGTAGATGCTCCAAGTGAAGAGGTCACTTTTCTGCTCAGGAGCAGCTGTGTGACTAATCTCACCAACTGAGCATCTACTCCAAGGCTTAGCATAGCATTGGTTATTGCCTTTGAGTCGATGTTATTGAAAGCTCCTTCTATGTCCAAGAAGGCGGCTAGGGTATACTCCTTGTTTTGCAGGGATTTTTCTATACTGGATATGACAGAGTGAAGTGCTGTTTCTGTCGATTTGCCTTTACGGTATGCGTGCTGTGATTCAGATAACAGAGAGGGATTGATTGATGTCCTCAGGTGTAGCCCTATCAATCTTTCCAAGGTTTTTAGAAGGAAGGAGGATAGGCTTATTGGCCTGAGATCCTTCGGTGTTGTGTGTGAGGCTTTGCCGGCCTTGGGTATGAAAACTACTTTGGACGTAAGCCAGGAATCGGGGATTCGGCCTAACGCCATAATGTTTGTGAAAATGGCTTTTAGCCAAGGGACAGCGAGATCTTCCCCTTGCTGCAATTGTGCCGGGAATATCCCATCAGGGCCTGGAGATTTATAGGGAGCGAAGCTATTTATAGCCCATTTTATGTTGGATTCAGTCATAATGCTATCCAATGATCTGACCGGGTGGTATGGTTTTGGGTCGCTTGTCTGGGGACCTAGGGTGTTTCCTGGAAAATGCGTGTCTAGTAATAGCGTCAGTGTTTCTTCGCTAGAAGAAGTCCATGAGTCGTCCTGTTTCTTGAGATAGCCCAGATTCGAGGACGACTTAGAGAGTACTTTACGTAATCTTGCAGCTTCCGAAGAGGATTCAATTCCCGAACAGAATTTTCTCCAATCCTCTCTTTTTGCCTGCCTTATGAGCTTTTTTTAATTGAGCTAGACTGCGTTTATATTCAGACCAATGCTGTTCACAACTTAGTCTTTTTGCTCTGTTGAAGAATTTCCTGCATTCCCCTCTCAGCTTGTCTATTTCTTGATTCCACCAGGGTGGTCTCCACTTGCCTCTCGGCTTGCTGATTGGACAGGATGCTTTGTATGCACCGTTACAGGCTTCAGTGAAGACTGTCGTAAGAATAGTGAGATGTTCCTCCGATGGAGGAATCTGCTCTGGCGGAGCTGAAAGGGCTTTAGCCAATCTATTTTTAAAAGCTGTCCAGTTGGTTCTGCGGGGGTTTGAGAACGCTACTGGGTCAGGGTTGGGGGTACACAATCTTGTGTCAATATATTTATGGTCAGAGAAGGAGTGTTCTTTCGAAACGCTCCACCCTATAAGCTGGTCATACATACAGTTTGAAATAAGGGTTAGGTCTATGACTTCCTCCCTGTCCTTTATAACAAAAGTGGGGTCGTTACCCCTGTTACATATAAGTAGGTTAGTGGAGAGAAGGTATTCAAAAAGTAACTCACCCCTCTCGTTTGTGTTGGTGCTGCCCCACACCTCGTGGTGGGCATTTGCGTCGCATCCGATCAACAGGCCAGTGCCACGATCTTCGCAATCCTTGACGAGTTCCCTCAGTTTGCGACCCGGTATTGGGTCCAGTTTTTCATACGCCAGGTATGCTGACACTACCCGTATCGACCTGTCTTGGAGCTCCAGACTGATCGATGTAGTGTCGGCGTCGCTGTAATTAAAGAGCATAAATGCACTGAGGTGCCTTTTAGCTAAAATGCAGGTGCGGGTTTTACCTTCTCCTTGAGCTGCGAGCAGCTTATATTTTGGGGTGCTGAGTCCACAAATCCTGTTTGATACAACCCAGGGTTCCTGGATCAGCACCAGGTCGGCTTCGTCTCTCGCCAGACGAAGCATAAGGGCAGCGGAGGCTGCTTTACAGTGGTGGAGGTTTATCTGCACGACCGTCAGAGACATCGAGCAGATTTGCCTCCACCACCGTCACATCAGCATCCAGGTCGTCCTCGGGGTCCTCACTCATCGAGTCGGTTCCACCGTAACCCAGCTTGCTGAAGCCGCGCAGGAAGGATGCGTCGGATATCACCGACTCGCAATCCTCATCCTCCTCCTTGCTTGGCTCCTCCACCTCGGTTGCCAGCACCTCTTCGACACCAGGCTCACTCCTCTGCTTGGTGTCCGACTTATATACCCGGATACGCACCGAGCTAAAACCGAAGTTTAGCTCTCCGTGCATAGCCTCTATTGGTACGGTAGAGTCCTTGTTCAGGATTAGCAGAACCTGACGCAATGGGCCCTGCGTCTCTTCTACTTTAGCCACCTTCCAGTCGGAGGATGGCAGGCTAGGGTTGCACCTCTGCAACATCACAAGGATCTTCTCCGGCTCCTTGAAGGAGGACGGGACCCATATTACGGCTCTTGGCCTACTCGGGATGTCCTTCCAGTCGACAGCGACTAGCTTGGCACCCGGGTAGACCTCACCCAGTCTAGATACGGCTGCTTTCAGGAGCTCTGCCGACCTAGACCCTTCGCACGCCATAACTTTGACGTTTCCCTGATACCACCCTGCATCTTTGCAGATTGGTGGTGGACCAGGGTCCGCTTCCAGCACCTCGAAGCAGTGTGCAGCCAGTGCTGCCTCAACCCACTTCCACTGGTTCCTCGGAATACGTCCCTCCGTGTCGCCTTGGTCCAGGACTCCTATAAGGATCTTGTCCTTGGCCATTTCCGCGAAACTCTTGTTCGCCGCCACTGGCATGTGCGTGCGAACCTTCTTCGGGGCACTCTGAACCGCGCTTTCTTGCGATCGCTGCCGCTTAGGATTCTTGTGATCCTCTTTCGGCCTCTCCAGAGTGAAATTGGGCAACACCGATTTAGCCCACTCGAGCTTCTTCAGCCACTCAGCTGAGGGGGTGGCAATGTTGCTCTTTGCCTGTCTCTTCAGGATGGCCGCGGCGGATCTCCTCTCCTCGTACCTCTCCATCTTGGCCTGGCTTGCGGCAGTCCTTCCCTTCACCCCTGCACCTGACTGAGCTACAGCTGCGCTTGTGGTAGCACCTTGCTGGTCGCTCGAGGTGACAGGGGTGTTGGTCACGGTCACCGCCTTGCCTCTGACCAAGGGGCGATTCAGCCCAGTTGGCTGCTGTTTCGCCGGGGTGGAGTTGACTCTAGCTCCAGTGAGCACTGTCGTTCCTCCAGTAGCAACAGCAGTACCTGCCGTTGGGTCGACCTTAGGTGCAGTCACCTCTGTCGTAGTTGTAGGACCCTCGGTCCTCGCCGGATTTTTGGGAGTTCCGGTCTCCTTCTTGTTTTTAAATGTGTTACGGTCCATAATGTTCCCACGAGTGGCGGAGAAAGGGTGGTCCACCTCCCGCAGAGATCCGCGATGCGGGAGGTAAGGCTGGCTAATCCGGAGGGCGCCAGGTGTCCGGATGCTCCGTTTGCGACTGGGCTATTTTTTAACAAGGGCCCCCAGCCAGGCTGATCATCGGCACGGGTCGCATGACACCTTGATCCAGCCCTTCACCTTAGCCATGATAAGTGATCGCAGACTACTGTGGCATAGCTATGGAAAAAGCTCCGCCCCAGACTGCGAATCCCAGATCTTAGCTGGTACCGTCCCTAGGGACACTGGAGCACCATTACCAGTCGGCACCCTCGTGGAGGGTTCAGCTATAGGATTTTTGCCAACTATTGCATGCACAAAAAGAATATTAGTTTATTCATGTATAGATTCAACATTTCCCTATTAAGATGTAATTTCTTAATTCTTAACATTATTTTATTAAATTTTTCTTACAGTTAAACGATTCCTTGTGAAAGATAATTTTGTACAATTTGTATTTATAGGGTTACAATTTGTTATTTAATCATACAAGTATAAGCAGTAAAAAAATCATATTAAATGGATACTTACATTTAAAAACTAACTTCATCAACCTAGAATCGAACCGAGGTCTCAGAACTCATACACAGGCCGCTCAACCAACCAGACCACGGAGGCAAATCAAACACGAAAGTCTAGTACTCAAATACAAAGGTGGGCAGTTGGTGCAAGCTCACTCTAACTCCAGATTTAGCCATCCCGTTCTACAGATCGCGGTTGGCTCAGAGCATACTATAGAGCATACGTTAAAGGGATTCAAATCACACTCTCGGCGCTAATATGTTTTATTTTATTTTCTAAAATATATTTTCTTGTTGCTTTTTTGCAAAAGAAACATTGTTGTGTAAAGGTGTTTTTCCAGCCGGGATGAGTTCAGCGGTTGGCCAGTACCTCCACAAAAAATTTATAATATTTCAGTGGACCGTGTGTGTGAGTAATGCGTGTAGAAGTGCCTATTCGTTAGGAAACGGTCCATAATGTTCCCACGAGTGGCGGAGAAAGGGTGGTCCACCTCCCGCAGAGATCCGCGATGCGGGAGGTAAGGCTGGCTAATCCGGAGGGCGCCAGGTGTCCGGATGCTCCGTTTGCGACTGGGCTATTTTTTAACAAGGGCCCCCAGCCAGGCTGATCATCGGCACGGGTCGCATGACACCTTGATCCAGCCCTTCACCTTAGCCATGATAAGTGATCGCAGACTACTGTGGCATAGCTATGGAAAAAGCTCCGCCCCAGACTGCGAATCCCAGATCTTAGCTGGTACCGTCCCTAGGGACACTGGAGCACCATTACCAGTCGGCACCCTCGTGGAGGGTTCAGCTATAGGATTTTTGCCAACTATTGCATGCACAAAAAGAATATTAGTTTATTCATGTATAGATTCAACATTTCCCTATTAAGATGTAATTTCTTAATTCTTAACATTATTTTATTAAATTTTTCTTACAGTTAAACGATTCCTTGTGAAAGATAATTTTGTACAATTTGTATTTATAGGGTTACAATTTGTTATTTAATCATACAAGTATAAGCAGTAAAAAAAATCATATTAAATGGATACTTACATTTAAAAACTAACTTCATCAACCTAGAATCGAACCGAGGTCTCAGAACTCATACACAGGCCGCTCAACCAACCAGACCACGGAGGCAAATCAAACACGAAAGTCTAGTACTCAAATACAAAGGTGGGCAGTTGGTGCAAGCTCACTCTAACTCCAGATTTAGCCATCCCGTTCTACAGATCGCGGTTGGCTCAGAGCATACTATAGAGCATACGTTAAAGGGATTCAAATCACACTCTCGGCGCTAATATGTTTTATTTTATTTTCTAAAATATATTTTCTTGTTGCTTTTTTGCAAAAGAAACATTGTTGTGTAAAGGTGTTTTTCCAGCCGGGATGAGTTCAGCGGTTGGCCAGTACCTCCACAAAAAATTTATAATATTTCAGTGGACCGTGTGTGTGAGTAATGCGTGTAGAAGTGCCTATTCGTTAGGAAACGAAGGGTTTAATGATTAGGAGGGACCTAGGCGACTGAGCAAAGCGATATGGGTCCACCCTAACCGAACTTATACTCTTGGGTCGACGCTAACCAGATACTTATTAACGATAATCATTCGAAGACCTCACGAACAGAATCGTCCCTACGAAAAGGCATATCCTGCCACCGATGAATTTGATATGATGAACTATCGACAAAATATGGTCCACCCTAGAGATTCGCACCTAAGTTACCAGTAGTGCCGACTCCGCCACGCCCCAGACCCCTAAGCCGTCGGTCGTTAACTTTTGGTTAACTTGAGCACGGGTAAACCCAGAAACTCGTCTCGACCTAAGCTTAGTGTCAGTTCAGGTACCTTTAGAGGTTCCGAGTGAGTTGTATTTGATCTGAAACTAGATGAACCACAAAAATGCAGAAGAATACGCCCAACTCCGGCTATGAATAGGCTAAGGTTAGGAACGGCTTGGGTGTACTCCGGGCCTCTACTCTACTGAGGATTACTGCCTCAACTCAAGCAAACGCGGGTGACCCCAGAAATTTACGCTGAACTACGGTTAGTCTTGACTCGGGTAAACCCTGGGTCTCGACACTAATCACGGGCCGTATCTGAACTACGGTAAAACCGGCTGAGCTCCAGGAATTTGTATTAGGCTACGATTAGTATTCAACTAGGACAAAACGGGTGGACCCAGAAATTTGGCCTTAAACTACACTTTATATTTAAGTACGGCAAAACGGGTAGACCCAGTAATTTGCGTCTCGACTACGGTTAGTACTTAACTATTGCAAAGGCGGGAGGACCCAGAGATTTGCGTTTAAGCTACGGTTAATTTTTAACTACTGCAAGGACGGGAGAACCCAGAGATTTGCGTTTAAGCTACGGTTAAATTTTAACTACTGCAAAGACGGGAGAGCCCAGAAATTTGCGTTTAAACTACGGTTAAATTTGAACTACTGCAAAGACGGGAGAACCCAGAAATTTGCGTTTAAGCTACGGTTAAATTTTAACTACTGCAAAGACGGGAGAACCCAGAAATTCGCGTTTAAACTACGGTTAAATTTTAGTCTTGGTTAAGATGTCCGTTGCATGCTTACTCTCAGTCGGCAGCCGCCGACTTTCAACTTAATATTCCGTTAGATTATGTACACGATTTCTTTTCCAATATTAATTTCCAATTTTTATTCATATCTCTTTCTTTCTCGTTATGATTTTTTTTCTTGTTTCGTTTAATTTTTCATTTATACACTTTTCATGGGTTTCTTTTTTTCCTTCTGCACCAGTTCTTACTATCTTGCTTACCCGCTATCCTCGTCTTTTATCTATGCTCCTTATTTCTTTTCACTGTACTATTAATTATAATCCGCGTTATTAATTATATTCTCCACTTCTCACGTTTTCCGTTGACCCAGTTCTATCCCGTACACGTGGGTGGTCACTTAGTTATCTCGCGTCGCTTCCAAAATCTACTTCCTTTCGCTTTCGTGGTTCTCCGGCAAGTGTCCCTCTTCTAATTCTCGTTCTCTTCACTTGCCCTCCTCTGCCGCCTTCTCGAACTTCCAATAACTTTCGGGCGGCAGCGAGAGAGCGCCGAGCTTGGGTTCTTTGAGGTGCGACTGCAGCCGCACGATCGCGTCTCCTCTCTCTCTCCTCGTTTCCAGCCTCTCTTCTTCTGTATACGGCGTTGCTGACAGAGCGCGGTCCCTTTTGGACCTATTCCCCTCTCGTTCTCTCTCAGCCGGCCTTCGTGTGCAGAACGTCGTTTGTATGTCTCGTTTACTACGTCGTTCGGCTCGCAGCAGCGCTGCCGGCGTCGAGATCGCGCCTTATCTCTCTCGCTTTCCCCTTTCGGGCGACTCGCGACAGCGCAGTCAGCGGCGCGGTCAGCCGTGGGCTCTCTGGCTTGTCTTGTGTGTACGGGAATTTTCTGTCGTGGCCGTGGCCGTGCCAATATTCTCTCTCTCTCACCCCTTTCGGGTGACTCGCGACAGCACCATCGGTAACACGGTCGGCATCGGGCTCTCTGGCTTATCGTGTGTATGTGTGGGAGTTTTCGGTAGTGGCCGTGACCATGAAACTTGGGCATGTTCTCTCTCCCTCCCACATGTATGTCTGGCCGGTGTTGAGATCGACACCTATGCGTGGTCTGGCGGGCCCTGATTCTTTCTCTTTCCCCCTTCTATGTCCCCTTCCCTCAATATGTTACAACTATCTGTTTCCTTAGCTCATTACTTATATTTACTGTTTAACAACTTAACCTACTATTTAACAACTTAACCTACTATTTAACAACTTAAATTTACTAACAAACATAATGTCAAGGTTTTTCCCTCCGTAGCACAGACCCTAGCTGTGACGGCTCTTTAGGGTCGTCACACCCCCCCCTTACTTCGGGGGGCGGAGCGTAATACTGACGTGCGCCTGCCCTTTGCGGTCGACGATGCGGGTGATCCGGTAGGACGTACCTCCCACCTGTCGGGTGAGTCGGTCCCGTTTTGGTCGACTATGGTCGAACGCCGCGACTTCCTCCAAGATGCCCCTCGGGATCTGGCGGCCTGGGGTGAAGACCCTCCATCCGATTGGGGCCTCCACTAAGTCCTCGCCGATGTTGGCAGAGCTTGGTTGTCCGGAGTCCGCGACCCCCTGGTCGTTGGTCTGCCCTTGACGTTCGAGTGCCTCTATGTCTTGGAGTAGCTCCTCGATGCCGTATGCCTCCTCGAAGGGCATGGCGTCCTCGGCGAGAATGCTGGAGACCTCTTCGTCCGTATCCTGGCCCATCAGAGGGGGGACTACCTCCTCTGGTTCCTCTGTCGTTGCCCTTGAGGCCCGCCGGCGGAGGCAGAGCGTGGGGAACTGCGCCTCCTGGCTCACCTCCCACTCTTCTCCAGAGGACGGGGAGTACTGCCGCCTCAAGAGAGGTCTGTCGACGACTCCGGATTCCCGGTCCTCCTCGTCGGAAGAAGAGACCGGCTCCCATGTGCAGTACTTGGCACGCCTGCCGTCGGTTCTGGGAACCTTCTCTGTCACCTCGCCGTCGTCGCCCGCCGTCGTCTGCTCGTCGACCCGGTCGGGTTCCGGTGGTTCCCGTTGTCCTGGCGAGTTTCGTCCTGGCTCCCGAGGTGGGGCACCCTCTATCGCCTCGATCCTGTTCAGCCAGCCCCGGGGCGTCTCATCGTGAAGGCCCCTCGAGCCCGTGTCTGGTCCCGTCGAGTCCCCCTTTGTCGAGTGGGATTCTCGCTCTTGGCATCGGGCTCGGAACCAACCGTGTGGTTCCCCTCCGGGTGGGGGAACGATGTCGCACACCCGCTGGCATACTTGGGTAACGCGATACCCGCCGGGGATTGCGACGCACCGGTATTCCTCCGTCTCTGCCGTGAAGTGGGCCGTCCAGCATCGATCCTCCTCTTCCTCTTCTTCATCCTCATCCGACGGGTCCCTCTCTCGTCTCCGCATGCCAGTCTCCTGCTCCTGGTACACCCCTCTCCCGCGCCGCGGGTCTCGGGGTCCTCCTGACCAAGGAGCTGACGGATGTGCTGTCGTCGCTGGGTGGGGCGATCCAAATTCGCGCCCACTGTCATAGGTCCGTACGTACTCAGGGGAGTCGGCGAAGTGAGGGGACGGTGGCCTCCGAGTGCCGCTGGCATAGGGGGGAGGTGGTGGCCCCTCCGTACTGCCGTGGTAGTTGGCGTATGCTGGTCCTGTGCTGTGGTTGGTGTGGCGGGGAGACGGTGGCTCCTCGCCTCGGCCAGGGTAGCGGGAGTAGAATGTCTCCTCGCTACGGCCGGTGTGGCGGGAGAACGACGTTTCTCCGCTGCGGCCGGTGTAGTGGGGAGACGGTGGCCTCCCAGTACCGCCGTGGTAACTGGCGAACGCTGGTCCCCCGCTGCGGTCGGCGTAGTGGGAGGAAGTGGGCTCCTCGCCACGGCCAGTGTAGCGGGAGTGGAATGTCTCCTCGCTACGGCCAGTGTGACGGGAGGATGACGATTCCTCGTTGCGGCCGGTGTAGTGGGGGACGGTGGCCCCCTGGCGTCACCGAAGTAGTTGGCGAACGATCGTCCCTCGTTGTGGCTGTTACGGCGGGAGAAGTCTGGCTCCTCGCCACGGCCAGTGTAGCGGGCGTACGATGATTCCTCGCTACGGCCAGTGTGGCGGGAGTAGGGTGACTCCTCGCCGCCGCGGTCTCCGCACGAGCGGTGGTTGCGGACGTAGACTGGGCTCCTGAAGGGTGAGGACGTCCCGTCTGAGGTGCGTGTCGGAGAATACCTCATGGGCGTCTCGTCGTTCGGTGAGAGATACCCGGGTACCCCTCCCCAGTTGAGCGACCCTAGGGGGGAGGGTGTCCGGTAGGACGACGTCTCGTAGTCATCCTCGGCCATTCCCCTAGAGAGGTCCATTGGACTGGTCGGGTCTCAAGGGTTCCGAGTCCGACTCTGCGAAGGTGGCCCGTGCCCCGTCTGGTGCTCCGTGCTCCTTGCTAACCCCCTGACGCGGGCCGCTCCTGGGTCTCCTCTGTTCTGGCCGCGTTCCATGGTGTCTGAGGAAGAGAAGATCGCTTATCTTAACTGTTACCCTACACTCTGACTACCCTACCTACTGGTGCAGCTTACAATCTAGGACTTAGGTCTATTGACAATAGTTCTTAAAGTTTAATTTATTAGGTCATACTTTACTCTTCTATTTCTGCTTCGCTGCTCTGGTCTTCTTCTCGGAACTCTCTTAGTTCGGCGATGTTGGCGATCCTCCGCTTACGCTCACCTGTCTTCTGGACCCGGACGATGTTGGGCGAGACGAACTTCAACACCTTGTACGGTCCGTCGTACTTTGGGGCTAATTTTGCCGCGAATCCCTCGACGCCTTTCGATAGCTGATGTTGTCTGACCAGCACCATCGCTCCTATGGTCGGCCGCCATTCCCGTCGTCTCAGGTTGTAATGCCGCCTTTGGTCAGCGCTGGCGCGTTCCGCGTTGACTTTGACAACCTTAAAGACCTCCTTCATCTTGTCCGCCTTCTCCTGAGCCCCTTCGGTGTGGTTACCGTTCCCGTTCGTGACTTCTTCATATAAGGCTTTGGGCATCCGTGGCTCTCTTCCCTGCATCAGGAAGGTCGGGCTGTAGTTCGTAGTGTCGGCGACGCTCGAGTTGACTGCCAGGTTTAACTCTGGCAGGAGGCTGTCCCACCCTGATTGTTCACCTTCGATGAACTGGGCTATCATCGTTTTTACGGTGCGGTTTGCCCTCTCGGTAGGGTTTTCGTGCGGGGAATACGGGGCCGTGAACTGTAACTCACACCCGAGTCCCTGGATGTATTCTTTGAACGTACGACTCGTGAACTGGGCGCCGTTATCGCACACGAACACTCTGGGTACCCCGAAGTGTCCCAAGATCCGTTCCCGGAAGGCCTTGATGAGAGCTGCTGCAGTGGCCTTCCTGAGGGGGACGAGCTCGACCCATTTCGTGAACGCGTCGAAAAACACGAGCAGGATCGTATTTCCTGCTTTAGATTTAGGCAAGGGGCCTACGAAATCAGCACACCAGGTCGAACAAGGCTCGTCTACCCGTCGGGTCAGCATGTGCCCTGCCGGTTTCTGTTGGCTGACTTTGAATTTTTGGCAGCTGACACAGTTCTGTACGTACCTCTTCACATCTCTGTACATCCCGGGCCAGTAATACTTAGCTGAGACGCGGAGGATAGTCTTCCTGATCCCTAGGTGTCCGGCGGTAGGGGCGTCGTGACACTCTCCCAGCACTCGTCGTCGTTGCGGGAGTGGCACACACAACTTCCACGGCACGAAATCCACGTCGTCTGGTCGAAATCCTAGACGACGATAGATCTGTCCGTTTTCTAATGCGTAGTCTGGTGTCTTCTCCGGGTGCTCCTTTATCTCGTCCCGCTTTCTCATCCACCACTCACACCCTCCTTCGGTTTCGACCCGCTGGAGCGTTCCCATGGGTTGACGAGAGAGTGCGTCGGCTATCACGTTTTGCACCCCTCGTCGATACACTACTTGGTACCGGAATTGTTGTAGCTCGAGGGCCCATCGCGCGATACGGCCAGAAGGACTCTCAATCGAGTTCAGCCACTTTAAGGCGAGGTGATCCGTGATGATGATGAACTCGTACCCTTCCAGATAACACCGCCACTTTCGTATGGCCCATACCACGGCCAGGCACTCTTTCTCGGTCGTCGTGTAGTTCTCTTCCGCCTTGTCGAGTCGCCGGCTAATGTACGCGATCACTTTTTCCGTGCCATTGGTTTCCTGGGTTAGTACGGCTCCCAGTCCGATGTCACTGGCATCGGTTTGGACGGAGAACTTGCAGTCGAAATCCGGACATGCGAGGGTTGGGGCGCTAGTTAGACGCTCTTTGAGTTCCTCAAAGGCGGTTTGTTGGCTCAAGTCCCACTGCCATTTGACTCCTTTCCTAAGGAGTCTCGTCATGGGCTGGACGACCATCGCGAAGTTCGGTACGAACCTCCGGTACCATGATGCCATCCCCAAACATCGCCTCAACTCCTTCAGTGAGGTGGGGGCCTGCAATTCCCTCACCGCCGCCACTTTCTCGGGGTCCGTGTGGATACCCTCTCCACTCACCATGTGTCCGAGGTACTTGATCTTCTTTTTGAAGAATGCACACTTGTCCGTGTTGATCCTGAGGTTCGCGGCTCGGAGCCTCCTGAATACTTCTCGTAAGTTCCGCGCATGTTCTTCGAGATCCTTGCCAACCACGACTATGTCGTCCAGATAGGCGAAGGCGAACGGCTCTAGTTCGGGCCCGATAACACTATCTAGGGCGCGTTGGAACGTAGCCGCTGCCGAATGCAGCCCGAATGGCATGACTCGCCATTGGTACAGGCCTCGACCTGGTACCGTGAACGCCGTGAACTGTTTGCTACCCGGGGCCATTGGTATCTGCCAATATCCACTCTTCAAGTCGAGCGTTGATAGAACCTTGGCCTGACTGAGACGTTCTAAGATGTAGTTAATCCTCGGTGTCGGGTAGGCGTCTGGTATAGACCTCGCGTTCAATTGCCTAAAGTCGACGCACATCCGCCACTCGTCGTTTTTCTTACGCACGAGCACAATGGGCGCGCTATAGGGACTCTTTGACGGTTCTATTTGTCCCATGGCTAATAGCTCGTCCACCTGAGCGTCGATTACCCGTTGCATAGCCGGGTTCTTCGGGTAATAGCGCTGTTTTACGGGCCTATCATCCCTCATCGTGATTGTATGCTGCGCGATGTGGGAGATGCCAGCCAGCCCTTCGAATCCGGCCAACTCCCGTTCGAGGAATTTTGTGATGTGTTCCTTCTCTGACGTCGTCCAGTCCTCGTCGTACTGCTTCCCTTCCTGGAGTTCCTCGCCGCCAGTGTGCTCGGACACGTCTCTTCCTGATGTTACTCGTCCCGACATCGACGCTTGGAGCGTTTCCAACTCGACCGGTCGTTCCCCTGGTCCTCTCGTTTTGGGGGTGACGCCCTTCTGTTCTTCGTTTTTTTCGTACCCAACGGGGTCCTGTTCCTCTCGGCTCATCTGCCCATCCTCACTCTTTGTCTCTCGGTCTGTCGATTCGTACATGGGTTGTAGATTCCCGGGTTGTGTCCGGGTTTCTTGTTCGTCTCTTATCTCTGCCTGGCCCGTTCGGCCCCCTTTGTCTCTTCTTAGTTCCTGTTGGTCCTCGGTTCCGGTCGCTCCCCGGCACCCCTTCGACTGTACCCTCTCGGTTCGGCTTGCTCGGAGGTGAAGACGTGCCCGTCCGCATCGTATGGTAGTTCCGATGGCACACAAGAAATCGAGTCCTAATATGACCTTATCTAGCATGGAATCCATCACCAAGAGGGTTACTTCTACGGTTTGCCCTCCTAACATCAGGTTGGTGACCACCATCTTGGTTATGTCGACTCCGGTGCCATCAGCAAGCCTTATGCTGGTGCGTACGTCCCTTATAATCGTTGAGGCATCTAGCCGCCGAAGGAGATTTTCGTTGATGAAACTCCTCGTAGCCCCGCTATCAACTGTAGCTAAGACTGGGAAACCGGTGAGGCGTATCTCCGCCACTATCTTCCCATCTTCCACGCGTAAGGGTGCGTTGCCTTCCGGATATCTGTTACGTTCGCCTCCGACTATTCCGGATTCGGTCGGAGACGTCGTTCGTTTCCCGTCCCCGGTCGTCTGCAACAATCGATCGTACGGACACCTTCTCTCCTGCAGTCCCAACAAACTAGACGTCGAGGGCCTGGACAATCTCTAGCGAAATGGCCGTCTGCTCCGCAGTTATAACACGCTCGCCTGACCGGCGGTGACTGTGGTGTCTCCTGACTCATCATTCTGTTTGAAATCTCTCCTACACCCGGGGTCGAGGGTCGCGGTTGAGGAGGCACAGGTGGATTTCCCCGGAATGGGTTCCTTTCCTGTGTTGGGGTCAACTGGCCTCGCGCCACCATTCGATCTTGGAAATTTCCTTGAGGACGACTCACGTTTCTGTATGGAGAGTCCCGGGCCTGTAGGCGAGCGCGATCGCGATACTGTATGCTCTCGTACTCTACCGCGAATTGTAAGAGCTGCCCAAGTGTCAAGAAGTCGCTGCGCTTCACGTACATCTGGTATGCGGGCAGGGAGTTCTCATAGATCCTGTCTAATTCCGCTGCCCTGCTATACGCTGCGTGCCGCATGAGGGTACGTATGTCGATGACGTAGTCCTTGAAATTCTCCCCTTCACGCTGATAACGTGATCTGATGTCATCTTCTAGGCGTCTAAAATAATGAGGGGGCAAGAAAAAGTCTAAGAATTCTCGTCGGAATTCGGGCCAGGTGGAACTCTGGAGACGGCTCGTCCGGAACCATCTCGATGCCCGATCCGTGAGCGTTTCGGTCATGACCCTTGGCAGGTGAGACAGCGGGAGGGCGTAGGATGTAGCCCTTTCTTCTAGCTCTTCTAAGAAGCTTAACGGGTCAGTATGACCGTTGAACTTCAGTCCCCATTTCCTAACTTGCTCAGCTACGGCAACAAGGGCGGGAGGGTGACTATAATTGACCCCGTACGGTACATACTCTGCGTGATGCGAGTCTGTGTCTTTATTACGACCGACATCAGCCCGTGCCTCGTCAACTGGGCTCCCTGACCTGGGCGTATAGTATCCCGGTACCTGGAGGTGAGTGTTCCCCGTGTCTATCTCTCTCTGACGCGTAGGATTAGAACTTCCGGCGGTGAATGTGGCCTCTAGCTCGATCAGTCGGATCTTCTGTGCCTGTGTTAGTTCCTCCGCCTTGACTACTTCTGCGAAGCGTTTCCTCATCTCATCCACCTTCCCGGTGTTATCAAACCCGAACTCCGCGGCCAAGGCTAAAAGTTCGTCTTTCCTGAGTGCGTAAATCCAGCGCACGCCGATCCTACCGTCGGTCGGCTCCATAGCGGATTTCTTTTCCTGTCCGTTGTCTGTCATCATGGACTTTTACTGAGGTTTGCTCTGCCTTCTTTCCTAACCCGTTTCTCCTGTTTCCTAAATGAATTTTGGCTTGATTACGCTCTGCGGGGCTTTAATCCGCCTGTTGTTATAGGCTCTGATCCTTAAGGGTCAAGCACACACGGGTCCCTGTTCGGGCGCCATCTATAAAGGTGTTTTTCCAGCCGGGATGAGTTCAGCGGTTGGCCAGTACCTCCACAAAAAATTTATAATATTTCAGTGGACCGTGTGTGTGAGTAATGCGTGTAGAAGTGCCTATTCGTTAGGAAACGAAGGGTTTAATGATTAGGAGGGACCTAGGCGACTGAGCAAAGCGATATGGGTCCACCCTAACCGAACTTATACTCTTGGGTCGACGCTAACCAGATACTTATTAACGATAATCATTCGAAGACCTCACGAACAGAATCGTCCCTACGAAAAGGCATATCCTGCCACCGATGAATTTGATATGATGAACTATCGACAAAATATGGTCCACCCTAGAGATTCGCACCTAAGTTACCAGTAGTGCCGACTCCGCCACGCCCCAGACCCCTAAGCCGTCGGTCGTTAACTTTTGGTTAACTTGAGCACGGGTAAACCCAGAAACTCGTCTCGACCTAAGCTTAGTGTCAGTTCAGGTACCTTTAGAGGTTCCGAGTGAGTTGTATTTGATCTGAAACTAGATGAACCACAAAAATGCAGAAGAATACGCCCAACTCCGGTTATGAATAGGCTAAGGTTAGGAACGGCTTGGGTGTACTCCGGGCCTCTACTCTACTGAGGATTACTGCCTCAACTCAAGCAAACGCGGGTGACCCCAGAAATTTACGCTGAACTACGGTTAGTCTTGACTCGGGTAAACCCTGGGTCTCGACACTAATCACGGGCCGTATCTGAACTACGGTAAAACCGGCTGAGCTCCAGGAATTTGTATTAGGCTACGATTAGTATTCAACTAGGACAAAACGGGTGGACCCAGAAATTTGGCCTTAAACTACACTTTATATTTAAGTACGGCAAAACGGGTAGACCCAGTAATTTGCGTCTCGACTACGGTTAGTACTTAACTATTGCAAAGGCGGGAGGACCCAGAGATTTGCGTTTAAGCTACGGTTAATTTTTAACTACTGCAAGGACGGGAGAACCCAGAGATTTGCGTTTAAGCTACGGTTAATTTTTAACTACTGCAAGGACGGGAGAACCCAGAAATTTGCGTTTAAACTACGGTTAAATTTGAAATTTGCGTTTAAACAACGGTTAAATTTGAACAACTGCAAAGACGGGAGAACCCAGAAATTTGCGTTTAAGCTACGGTTAAATTTTAACTACTGCAAAGACGGGAGAGCCCAGAAATTTGCGTTTAAACTACGGTTAAATTTGAACTACTGCAAAGACGGGAGAACCCAGAAATTTGCGTTTAAGCTACGGTTAAATTTTAACTACTGCAAAGACGGGAGAACCCAGAAATTCGCGTTTAAACTACGGTTAAATTTTAGTCTTGGTTAAGATGTCCGTTGCATGCTTACTCTCAGTCGGCAGCCGCCGACTTTCAACTTAATATTCCGTTAGATTATGTACACGATTTCTTTTCCAATATTAATTTCCAATTTTTATTCATATCTCTTTCTTTCTCGTTATGATTTTTTTTCTTGTTTCGTTTAATTTTTCATTTATACACTTTTCATGGGTTTCTTTTTTCCTTCTGCACCAGTTCTTACTATCTTGCTTACCCGCTATCCTCGTCTTTTATCTATGCTCCTTATTTCTTTTCACTGTACTATTAATTATAATCCGCGTTATTAATTATATTCTCCACTTCTCACGTTTTCCGTTGACCCAGTTCTATCCCGTACACGTGGGTGGTCACTTAGTTATCTCGCGTCGCTTCCAAAATCTACTTCCTTTCGCTTTCGTGGTTCTCCGGCAAGTGTCCCTCTTCTAATTCTCGTTCTCTTCACTTGCCCTCCTCTGCCGCCTTCTCGAACTTCCAATAACTTTCGGGCGGCAGCGAGAGAGCGCCGAGCTTGGGTTCTTTGAGGTGCGACTGCAGCCGCACGATCGCGTCTCCTCTTTCTCTCCTCGTTTCCAGCCTCTCTTCTTCTGTATACGGCGTTGCTGACAGAGCGCGGTCCCTTTTGGACCTATTCCCCTCTCGTTCTCTCTCAGCCGGCCTTCGTGTGCAGAACGTCGTTTGTATGTCTCGTTTACTACGTCGTTCGGCTCGCAGCAGCGCTGCCGGCGTCGAGATCGCGCCTTATCTCTCTCGCTTTCCCCTTTCGGGCGACTCGCGACAGCGCAGTCAGCGGCGCGGTCAGCCGTGGGCTCTCTGGCTTGTCTTGTGTGTACGGGAATTTTCTGTCGTGGCCGTGGCCGTGCCAATATTCTCTCTCTCTCACCCCTTTCGGGTGACTCGCGACAGCACCATCGGTAACACGGTCGGCATCGGGCTCTCTGGCTTATCGTGTGTATGTGTGGGAGTTTTCGGTAGTGGCCGTGACCATGAAACTTGGGCATGTTCTCTCTCCCTCCCACATGTATGTCTGGCCGGTGTTGAGATCGACACCTATGCGTGGTCTGGCGGGCCCTGATTCTTTCTCTTTCCCCCTTCTATGTCCCCTTCCCTCAATATGTTACAACTATCTGTTTCCTTAGCTCATTACTTATATTTACTGTTTAACAACTTAACCTACTATTTAACAACTTAACCTACTATTTAACAACTTAAATTTACTAACAAACATAATGTCAAGGTTTTTCCCTCCGTAGCACAGACCCTAGCTGTGACGGCTCTTTAGGGTCGTCACAGTTGCGTACGCTGGCACTGCCTCCTACACCTTCTTCACCAGCGGCGGCTACACAGCCCGATTTTTTGCAAACAAATTAATAACTCGCTCAGTTTATTAGATAACAACATGAAAATTTACCAATCGTAAATATATATATATAGGAAAATTTTGAAGTAAAATTATCCGGATCAGACAACTATATCCTATAGCTTTCATAGAAGAGATCGGGTAAAATTTAAGATATCTGCACAAAACTTTGGAAACTTAAAATTAATACTCTTTTAACAGAATATAAAAAATTTTGTTGAGATAGGATCACGATTTCCTATAATTTTCATAGAAACAATCTAACCAATAACTGTTTCCCATCTGGTAAGCAATACAGCGTTGCCCTACGAAAGGTAATGTCCTAAAAGTGAAAATTTTTCCCAAAATCGTAAAAAGTGATATTTTTAATAACATTCATTTGAATAAGAATTTAATACTCTACAACATACAATACATCTCGTAGATAGGCTCTTCCGGACTCACTTTGAATCTCTTATGGAACATGAGATTTTAAATAAAATATGCATTTGGAAGGCTACTTACATTTTTGGTCTATTAAGAGGACAACACGATTTTTTTCTTCAAGTGACGTTCACAAACACATAATACAAGCCACACAGATTGGAATTCATTTCAAAAATTTGAGTAATATTGTATTGTTTTTCACTTCTGATGACTTAAACTTTGCAAGCAAAACTTAATATTACAGACGCCTGTGCTTT
Organism: Drosophila rufa; assembly: GCA_018153105.1. NCBI lineage: Eukaryota > Metazoa > Arthropoda > Insecta > Diptera > Drosophilidae > Drosophila > Drosophila rufa. The sequence continues at coordinate 1,764,419 of JAECXS010000135.1, forward strand.
GCAAATGCAACACCTGAATTTATCAGCTGATTCCTTTGATGTGGTGCCCTCTATCAAAATTTCCGTTATGCAACACTGAAGATTGGTGTATTGTGAATGCTTACACTGAAACTTGATTTAAATTTTCGACATTCAGAAAATGGGTTTTGATCACAAAAAGTGGTCAAATTCCCCATAGTGCATTCGTGGCACCCAGCAGCTCCAGAGCATGAATCCTCAACTCCCTGGTCATGCAGGGCAGTGTGATCAGTTGCTCCACTATGGGCATGTGACCGGTGACACTGGCCGCCAGCAGCGGAGTGATTCCGTAGTAGTCAACGTCCATGGTGACACCGTGCTTAAGAAACAGTTGCAGGATTTGTAGGAAACCCGACTTCGCACAATTGTGCAGCGCCGTGTTTCCAGTGTTTTTAGCTGCACCGTTCCCATATGGCGATAGGCCGAGGTGCATTTTTTCGGTTATCGATTTCTTTGTGGGAACAGCGTTCATAATATAAAAAAAAATGTTCATACCTTGACCCCGACTTGATCATGACCAGAAATTTTAATGACCGGTGTTCGATTTTCAACCCCGAATTTCTATTTTTATGAACAGTTCGGTATTTTCGGAACGGCGGTTCGCCTTTAGTAACGCAAAGGGCATGATTTGGGAACGGAAAATCGAGAACAGATTGTTCATGAATCATGAAAAATTGCCATAATGTTTTCGTTATAAAAATATCAAAGAAATAGATAAACCACAACTACTTAAATTACCCGACACCAATACATATAGTACAATACTTTTTTTTATGTTTTAAAAATTATAAAGTGAACATTTTTTGAACTTAGTGAATTTATAACAGCAAACCATACCACGATTATATATATATATAGTATATATAGTATGCTTAACTCGAATTAACTTTGTCAACAAATAAAACCTCAACTCAAGAACGAGGGCTCTCAACGATGGAATAACCGAGGGTGAGTCAACTGGACATTTTGCCCAACATTGTATAATATATATATATATATGATCGTGCCCCATACATACTACCCACACTCTACCATACTATATAATTTTAGCTTTCAAAGATAAATATTCACTTATACATACCTTTAAAAAGTATTTACACCTTTCAATTAATTCAGAATATTATTTGCTATACAAGAACACACTTCAGTACACTTTAATGTCCAATACACTCTTGCCCAACCTTCATAATAAATTTGTAATGTGAACTTAAATCAACAAAAAAGCGCTGGGAGAAAACCCATTTAAAATTGAGCATTGGTACGAATAGAAGACTGGGACAAGAAAAATGGGCCATAGCCCGATCGTTTTACGATCAAGCATGGATTCCCTTGTGGGCAGTGTAGACAGACAACATACGGACTTGACGAATCACTTTAATTTCAGGCACGAAAATGTATTGTGCTTATACGGCTATGATACAGAGCACAAGTTTTCATTAATTAGCTACTTCATAAGAACCCTGAAAGAGACAACTATATGTATTTTTTGGTTCGGATTTCTTTCGTAATGCGACTACGGTCAGACTTATTTAAAAGGAAAACAATAAAAATGGGCGGAATTCGAAGTACATAATTATTAATTTCTGAAGTCCTCGTGCAAATACTCCTGCAGAAATGAATATGAAAGCCCTTACACTGATTAACACACCCGCTCGTGTACATAGATTTAGTTAATTCATAATAATTATACATTATACATGCCACCGAAAGTTTATTTATTTTGTTTATTTATCTTGCTTTTGTGCAGTATTGTTGCTGAAAATTATGGCAAGCCTTTAGCAAAAACGAATATATTCTGTGAGACCGTTTTGTCTAATGAGACATTAATATACTTTTTAGATACAATTCAATGAATTACAGATGGTATATTCTATCGAACTCATTTTTTTTGTCTGGTATTTTTTTCGATAAGCCGATAAGTTTTTCAATTAATGAGCAATTAATGTATTAATCTCTCATTGAAAGTGCCGTATAGTCGTCTTGCTCGCACTTAGGCAAAACCCTCTGGTTGCTGTCAAGCCTCTAATTAATGCGCCAATTAATGAAGTTTTTAATACAGTGTCATAATGCTATTAGAGTGGAGAGGTGAGTGGCTTCCAAAGAACCCAACCTGAATCCGGCGACCTTATGCCGGCAAGCCAGCCTGCCGAACCAAGGCCCACGTCTATTCCGGGCTGGACATAAATGCGCCACCGGAAAAAAATTATTAATTATTACTTGCCAGACTGACAGAATCGACCAATGTGCATTGGTCTTGTTCTTGATGGTTCTTGAAGTAGAATGACTATAGTTTATTTTAAGCCTAATATCAGTTCTGGGGTAAGTAAGGTGATGGAAGTAATATGTTAACCATGTTTTCGGGACATTTAATGTCGCTAAGTGGGGTCATAAATAAGATTAATAAGCGTCAACTGTCAAATTTTAAGAGGATTTTGTAATAACCGTATGAGACTACATAAAAAACATAAGAACTTCATTCATTGGAGTTTTCATTAGAGGCTTGACAGCGACCATAGGGTTTTACCTAAGTGCGAGCAAGACGACTATACAGCACTTTCAATGAGACATTAATGGATTAATTGCTCATTAATTGGTTAACCCGATAGGTCTATCGAAAAAAATACCAGACAAAAAATGAGTTCGATAGAAAATACTGTCTGTAATGCATAACATTTTATCTAAAAAGTATATTAATGTCTCATTAGACAAAACGGTCTCACAGAATATATTTATATATATATATATATATATATATATATATTATATATATTTTTACTGAAGGCTTGCCAAAATTTTCTGCAACTATACTTCACAAAAGCAAGATAACTAAACTAAATAAATAAATATTCGGTGGTAGTCGCATTACTAAAGAAATCCGAACCAATCAAGACATGCACTTGTCTCTTTCAAGGTTTTAATGATGCCTTTAATAAATAAAAACTTGTGCGCTGTGTCATAGCCGTATAAACAACTATAGTTAATGGTATAAACAACTATAGCATGGTTTTTTAATTTTAAAACTTATATCTTCATTGATAAGGCTCGGAAAAGTGTATTCATTGCTTTTTGGATAGTACTAATTTGAAATTTGTTGAACTAACGGTTTTCCAGATTTTTTGCGAGTAATATAAAATCTGGTTTTTCGCGAATATCTCCAAAACGGTTTTTCGACATTGTTATACCCTTGCAGAGGATATTATAATATTGACCAGATGATTGCAACGCAGTCAAGGAGGCATCTCTGACCCCATAAGGTATAATTATTCTTGATCAGCATCACAAGCCGAGTCGATCTAGCCATGACCGTCTGTCGTTATGTCTCTCTGTCGGTCTCTACGCAAACTAGTCTCAGTTTTTGAGCTATCGGGCTGACATTTGAAGCATGGTCTTATTTTTTTGCAAGCATTATACGAGTATATGTCAGAACGGCCGAAATCGGACTACTGTATCCCGATATGAATGGAAAAAATATTATAGCTTCTCTGTTTCCAAAGTATTTTGATAAGTTTCGAGACATCGCTATTTTTTACGGTTTAAGAATTATGGTTTTACGGGTTTTCATTAAAACAGTCACCTCATGCTATATTAGTCTTGAAATTGCTCAACTTTTGGTATATAACACATATCTGGGAAAATTTGCTTTTTCGAGATAATACTCATTAAAATTAGTACCAAAAATCCCATATACCTAACTTAATACATCCACTATTCATACATTTATGTAAAAATACTTGTACACATTAAAACAAGTGCATAATTGCCAAAAACTTTAAAAACATCAAATATTTTTATTTTAAATAACGTTCAATTTTTTTTTTTTTTTTTTTTTTTAGTTTAATCCAATTTTTACTTCTGCAAGTTCTTTAGATTTTCGTGCCAATAACTTCTGAACGACTAAAGTTACAGAAACGTGCTTTATGTCGTTGGAAAGGTATTTTGAAAGTATAACCACTTTGCCATGGGATAGTTTTGTTACGTCGGTGGTGTCGTTGTGCCTGAGTCTTTGGAGGGCATAGGGCTGAGGAAGTGGCCGCCCGGATAGCAGACACGATTTGTGCAGCTGAGCTCGCCGGATTTGGGGTGGGTTCTTTGGGCGCCACTATCCTCTCCAAACGTAATCAGAACAATTATTTACGTGCCTGAATAATAGAAGAAATCGTTCGTCAGTCTCTCATTCTGTCCACATTGCCCCGCAAGCGGATTTATGCTTGATCGTGAAAACAATCAGGCTATGTTTTGGCCGTTTTCCCTCCCCATTCGCAAACTTCGTGCGCCGTTGGATCGTCGCGGGCCGTGTAATACGATCCCCTTTTGTTCATGTAATTCGTCAAAAGTAATGCCATTTTCTTGACCCAGTCTTCCATTCGTACCAATGCCCCCCTTTTTATGGGTTTCTACCAATGCATTTTTGTTGGTTTAAGTTCACATTACAAGTTAATTATAAAGGTTGTTCAACTGTGTATTGGACATTAAAAGTACAAGTATGTCAAAAGGTGTTGTTGTTATAGGAAGGGCTATTCTGAATTGATTTAAATTGTGTAAGTAATATTTAGGTGTATTAATATATGGTATGCAGTGTATATGGGGACATGATTATATATATATATAAATAAGTCTGATAATATTGGAAAAAATGTCCTGTTGACTCACCCTCTGTTAGTCCATCGTTGAGAGCTCTCGATCCGGAGTTAAGGTTTTATTTGTTGGAAATGTTAAGTAGAATTAAACATACTTGTATATCAAATAAAAACACCTTTTAACGAGGTTAGATTAAAGTGACGATGGCACATTCAACCCAAAAAATTTCTGATACCAAATTTTGTGACGATTAATAGTTATTTAAACAAAAATATTTAAAAAGTTTTTAATTAGTTTCAAAATCGGCACTTAACTGAAAAATTTAAAAAGGCAAAACAGGCAGCGTGCCGATTTTGAAAGTAATTAAAAACTTTTTAAATATTTTTGTTTAAATAACTATTAATCGTCACAAAATTTGGTATCAGAAATTTTCTGGGTTGAATGTGCCATCGTCACTTTAATCTCACCTCGTTAAGAAGTGTTTTTATTTGATATCAGAAGTTTTTTAAATGACATATGTATGTACATACATAGGCCTCCCATTGTTGTTATAAATTTTTGTTTGAAATTCAAATGGGAAAAATTTATACAAAAATGCAAATATGGGATAATTGCTACTAATTTTGATGAGAAAGCGAATTTTCGGAGATATGTGTTATACCCCGAAATATTTCAAGGTCTATACGGCCTGAAGTGACTATAAAAATCGTAAAAGCTATTAAAAAAAAAAAAATTAATCTTAAAAAAAAATATTTTTATTCTAAATTCTTAATTATAATATTTAGAAAATTTTTGTCAGGGCAAAGTAATTATCATATCAAAATACTTTTCCAACGACATATAGCACGTTTCTGTAACTTTAGTCGTTCAGAAGTTATGGGCGCGAGAAATTTCCTGTTTTCCCGCCAAAGTAGTGGAAAAAGCAAAAATTATATTAAATTAAAAAAAAAAATTCTAACGATTTCTTTTAAATTTAAATTATATTAAATTTTCTTTGATGGCTTTAAATTTGATTGCATTGTGCACGTCTCTAAATGACTCTACATGAGTTTTTACATAAATGTATGTATAGTGCATGTAAAAGGTTAGGTATATGGGATTTTTACTACTAATTTTAATAAGTAATATCTCGAGAAAGCAAATTTTCCGAGATATGTGTTATATACCAAAAGTTGAGCAATTTCAAGGGCTATATGGCCTTGAGTGACTATCAAAATCGTTAGAGCCATTTTTAAGAAAACTTCAATAACTTAAAAAAAAAAATTAATTTTAATGATTAATTCTTAAGTATTATATTTAGATATATTTGGTCAAGGCAAAGCTATTATCATTTCAAAATACCTTTCAAACGACATAAAGCACGATCCTGTAGCTTCGTCGTTTAGAAGTTATGGGTGCGGGAAATCTGGCTTTTTTTAGCTATTTTCCCGCCAAACTAGCGGGAAACCCAAAAAGTCGTAGAACAAAAAATGTTCAGCTCGAGTAGTTTATTAAAATAAAAGTGGTTACAGGACTTTAAAACAAAAAAATCGACAGACAGACAGACAGACAGACAACAGGACAAACGTTTTTATTTCGGAAAGGCCGTTAAAATCTTGTTTATAGAATATCTTTTGAACGGAGCATCGGATCAGGATGATCGAGGTGTCATTCGACGCGTATTTAAAGCTAGATCACAACAACATTAATTAATTTTGGGATTTTTGCTCCACCGGCCCCAATAGCTCCAATTTTCAAAATGTTCAATTTCGCACTTTCACTCCCATTTCTCCTAAACTGGTTCTGATCGGACTATCGTAGCAGATTTTCAATTCTACGGCTGTATATAGTAGTCTCCTTGCGCACCACAGTCTCGGTGCTCATCGTCACTACGTGGACTGGCGTCCACAGTGATATATATAATATCGTGCTGTGTTTTGGTGATATAAATTCACTAAAAGCACAACATTTTTCTTAATGATTTAAAAAAACACACATTAAAAAAATATAAGATGTGTATTTATGTGTGTGTGTTTATATGGTCAGGATGTGTTTATATGTTCAGGAAATTGTTGTGGCGGCTATGCTTTTATATGTTTGTTGTCAGATTGTTCGTGTTGGTCGATGCTCCTCAATTACTTGTTCGATCAGTTTGCTATCAGAGACATCGTTTAGGTTTTGATGATGCTGTAGATTTGTGTTGTTGTTGAAGGATTTAGGCTATGTCTAGTGATACGGGTAGTTGCCCAGTTTATTCCAAAATGTCCTTCAGGATTCACTGTTGGACGCGGCAGGTTTTTTTACTCGTAGTATTGTTAAAATTGGTAAATCTGGATTCACTCCACAGTCCTCAGGATATCTGCTTCACTTCAAGGACTGCATCGCACATTTACCAAGGTCGCGACAAGCTATCCGACTTATAAACTTATGCGCCTTGTATGCATTCAATTTGGTCTTGGGGGATTTCGAGTCTTTCCGAACAGACTTCCCGTCCTTAGCTCTGACTTCGACTATCTCCAGTACTGCTATCTTTTATATCCAAAGACTGTGCCAAGTATTGCCTAAGAATCTCCGGAATGGAACACAAAAGTGTTTTCAGCTAGTGTCATCCATTCCCCTCTTTTCGCCTATTGGCTGGAGTTATATTTGGGCTGGAGTTTATGTGGGAACTAAGGAGGAAACCATACCGCAAACTACAGGGGCTGTGTGGTCTACAAGGAGTTGAAGAGTCGCATGAGAAGAGTGACAGCAACGCGCAATCAGAATACACGAAACGTGTACACTAGATCACAAACGACGCCGGAAGTATTCTTTGCCAAGGCCGCAAGATCGTCATTTCGTCCGCTAAATACCCAGAAGGGCTTCTCCTACGCTGATGCCCTCCGAACAGGTATGGAGAACCCCCTCCAGTTTAATCTAGAAAATGCTCAGAAAGCCCCAGGACAGCCACAAAGCACAATGGAAGCTATGATGCTTACCATGCAACAAAGTCTAACAGAATTAATGTCCTTCATGAAAACCACCATGCAAACACTTGTTCAAAACCAGAACATGGTGATACAGTTGCTTGTAGCTCAGCAGTCCAAATAGTCTAAGAATAATTATGTGGAACGCCAATGGCGTTTCACGGCATAAACTTGAAATAACATATCGAAATAATGAAAATCATATCGACGTTATGCTGCTTGGAGAGACGCACCTCACAAGCAAATACAACTTCCAAATAAGAGGTTACGCCTTCTACCGCACAGATCATCCAGATGGTAAAGGCCACGGCGGAACCGGCGTCCTAGTCAGAGAACCAAAGGTATTCAACTAATTACTTGCAGGCTACGTCTATTATAGTGCAGTCAGGTAACGGCAACCTTCCCATAGCCGCTGTCTACTGCCCGCCTCGCTTTACAATCTCGGAAGGACAATTCATGGATTTTTACAACTCACTTGGAGATCGCTTCATAGCTGCAGGAGACTATAATGCCAAGCATACGCACTGGGGATCGCGTCTCGTCACTCCCAAAGGAAGGCAGTTATATAATGCAATCATAAACTTGAGCAACAAATTGGACTATGTTTCCCCTGGTAGCCCTACATATTGGCCAGCAGACCCCAGAAAGATACCAGACTTAATAGACTTTGCGGTGACAAAAAATATTTCACGCAACATTATATGTGCCAAAGCGCTTTCGGATCTTTCATCAGACCATTCGCCAGTACTAATAACTCTTCTTCAAAGCCCAGAAACTACAGATCAACCCCAAAGGCTGACGTCGCACAGAACTAACTGGCTTAAATATAAGAAATATGTAAGTTCCCACATTGAACTAACCCCGCAGCTCAACATCGAAGCGGATATCGACTGCTCTACTGATGCTCTTGAGGACGTACTCACTGCAGCAGCCACTATCTCAACACCACAAGGGAAGGACGTACAACCCAACAAATTCAAAACTAATCAACAAATTGAACATCTTGTCCTGGAAAAAAGGAGTCTGCGACGTGCTTGGCAAAGCAACAGATCGCCATCTTCAAAACAACGTCTTAAGCAAGTCACTCGCTTACTAAACCGAGCTCTGAAACAAGACGCTGAAAAGGCACAACTACGGTACATCGAAAAACTTACGCCAACCAGTACAAAGCATCCTTTGTGGAGGGCTCACCCAAATCTAAGCTCTCCAATTGAAACCGTCACCCCGATAAGAAACTCTTCAGGTTGCTGGGCCCGCAGCGACGAAGATAGAGCCGAAACATTTGCTTCACATCTCCGAAGCGTCTTCCAGCCCAACCAGGCCACTAGTCCATTTGTCCTACCACAAACCGAAACTAATACTATGTCTTTACCAACATTGTTTCAGCCGAATGAGATCGCAAAAGTCATTGGGGAACTGAAACCAAAAAAGGCTCCGGGCGGTGACTTAATAACTCCAAAAATGATAATTGAACTTCCAAACTCAGCTATTGAAGTCATTTGCAAAATCTTCAATGGGATTGTATGCCTTGGCTACTACCCAAGGAAATGGAAAAAATCGATCATCATAATGATACCGAAACCCGGAAAAGACCACACAATCCCGTCATCCTACAGACCAATAAGTTTATTATCGTGTCTGTCCAAACTGTTCGAGAAATGCCTTCTAAAACACATAATACCATACCTGGAAGCACACAATGTTATCCCAGCTCATCAATTTGGCTTCCGTCGAAACCATGGCACGATCGAACAAGTCAACAGAATAACATCAGAGATACGCACAGCCTTCGAGCATCGGGAATACTGCAGCGCAGTATTTCTCGATGTATCTCAAGCTTTCGATAGAGTCTGGTTAAATGGCCTCATGCATAAAATCAAAACACACTTGCCTACATACACTCATAAGCTACTTGAATCGTATCTTTACAACAGAGTCTTTGCAGAGATGCAACGCAACAACATCTGACGAGTACACTATCGAAGCCGGAGTTCCACTTGGGCCTACCCTGTTCGTCCTTTATACAGCGGATATACCTACGAACGAGCGGCTAACAACATCCACGTTCGCTGACGACACTGCGATCCTAAGTCGCTCGAAGTGCCCAAACCAAGCAACAACTCAACTAGCAAGTCACCTCATGGTAGTTGAGAAGTGGCTATCCGACTGGCGTATTAAAATAAACGAGCAAAAATGTAAACACATAACTTTTACTCTTAACAGGCAAACATGCTCCCCAGTATCCTTGAATAGTACGCAGATTCCCCAATTCAACGAAGTAACGTATCTCGGCGTCCACCTCGACAGACGACTAACCTGGCGAAGACACATCGAATGCAAGAAACTACATCTAAAACTAAAAGCTAGCAGCCTCCACTGGATTTTAAACGCCCGATCGCTACTGCGTCTGGACTACAAGGTCTTGCTCTAGAACTCCACGCTAAAGCCTATCTGGACATATGGCTCCCAGCTGTGGGGAAACGCGAGCAGCAGCAACATAGACATCATACAGCGCGCGCAATCAAAAATGCTGAGAACTATCACTGGGGCACCATGGTATATTCGCAACCAAAACATCCATAGGGATCTCGGCATTCTTGCAGTAAAAGATGAAATAGACAAGCAAAAGACGACCTACAATAAGAAACTTACTGTGCACCCTAATCACCTTGCAAGAGGCTTGACTCGGGTTTCCAGCAGAACCCGCCTCAACGAAACGACCTTCCAACCCAGCAATAATTGTCAGGGCCATACAACTCTGTGCCAGTCATATGACTGTTAGTTAGGTTATTAATATAAGATTTGACACACTTATTGTTAGTCTCTAAAAGGAGAAGATTCAATAAATAACAGCAAAGTAAAAAAAAAAAATATATATATATATTTGGGTCGTCTTTGTTCTAATGTTTGATAGTTCAGCAAAATCGGCTGTGCTGGTTGTCAGGTGATTGCATGGCTCAATTTGGCGAGTTTAGGCGCTGTCATCTGCCAGAGCCAAATTTTTGTGAGCATTTTTCTAGAGCACCAGCGCATTGGCTATTCTTGATTTTCTTCCATGTTAACCAAATGACTCACGTCGGCCCTAACCAGCGTACGTAACAGTTTATCAAAATATAGTAATTAAATATTAATTAATTTATTATTTGTCACTATTTTGATGGCTCACCTTCTGGTATACAAGACATATCTCAGAAAATTCGCTTTCTCGAGATATTACTCATCAAAATTAGAAGTCCGATGTCGGCCGTTCCGATATATATATACTGCGTGCTATAAATAATACAAAGGTAAAAATTTCAGCTCGATAGTCCAAAAACTGAGAGACAAGTTTGCGTAGAAAGCGACAGACAGACGGACATGGCTACATCGACTCTGCGGGTATAATAATCCCATATAGTTAACTGTTTTTTTTTTTTTTTTTTTTAGTTTTTCCATTTGAGTTTTAAACAAAATCTGCTGATAACAAGAAAAAACACCTCTTAACGATGTACCAAATTTTGTGACGATACATGGCTTTCAGCTAAGATCAGTGGTCATAACTATGTGTTGTTGTTTTTTAATAATAGCTAAATCATATAGGAACGACCTCTGAAAATGATATTGATGTATACTAATTAAAGCGGTTTTCATCTTAAATTAGTTAACAAAGTTTTTTCTTACAAATAATTTCGAGTTTTGTAAATTTAATTTAGTGGTAATTGCTTTTTTTTCTTTTCTTTATTTTTATTTATTTCAATGCAAAAACACATTATCTTGACAACTGATTTGTATTTATGATGGAAAATTTGAGCAACTAAAATTCAATAACAAAACACTTTCTTTCTGAGCGAGTTTGAACTACAAATCAGGTTGGAAACTGCTCTCTCGCTTTATCGTTTGAACTCGTGTATCGCTCCGCTCCGACTCTGATACCTTTTGAGCGATGTAAAAAGCCTTGCCTTGGAGGATTATCGCTTAAAGTGGCCTAATATAAGCTTAAGTCAAGTCTCATAACGTGGTTTCAAACTGTGCCGATCTAAAATAAAAGTTTTGTATGTTATGCTTTTTATTTTTACGTTTAATATACCCTTGCAGAGGATATTATAATACAAGTATTGACCAGATGTTTGCAACGCAGTCAAGGAGGCATCTCCGACCCCATAAAGTATATATATTCTTGATCAGCATCACCAGCCGAGTCGATCTAGCCATGTCCATCTGTCTGACAGTCTGTCTGTCTGTCTGTCCTTTTGTCTGTCCGTCTGTCGGTTTCTACGCGAACTAGTCTCTCAGTTTTCGAGCTATCGGGCAGAAATTTTCAGCATAGTATTATTTCCTTTTTTTTTTTTTTTTTTTATACTTTGGTGTTATTTATTGAATCTTCTCCATTTAGAGACTAACAATAAGTGTGTCAAATCTTATATTAATAACCTAACTAACAGTCATATGACTGGTACAGAGTTGTATGGCCCTGACAATTATTGCTGGGTTGGAAGGTCGTTTCGTTGTAGGCGGGTTCTGCTGGAAGCCCGAGTCAAGCCTCTTGCCAGATGATTAGGGTGCACAGTAAGTTTTTTATTATAGGTCGCCTTTTGCTTGTCTATTTCATCTTTTACTGCAAGAATGCCGAGATCCCTATGGATGTTTTGGTTGCGAATATACCATGGTGCCCCAGTGATAGTTCTCAGGATTTTTGATTGCGCGCGCTGTATGATGTCTATATTGCTGCTGCTCGCGTTTCCCCACAGCTGGGAGCCATATGTCCAGATAGGCTTTAGCGTGGAGTTGTAGAGCAGGACCTTGTAGTTCAGACGCAGTGGCGATCGGGCGTTTAAAATCCAGTGGAGGCTGCTAGCTTTTAGTTTTAGATGTAGTTTCTTGCATTCGATGTGTCTTCGCCAGGTTAGTCGTCTGTCGAGGTGGACGCCGAGATACGTTACTTCGTTGAATTGGGGAATCTGCGTACTATTCAAGGATACTGGGGAGCATGTTTGCCTGTTAAGAGTAAAAGTTATGTGTTTACATTTTTGTTCGTTTATTTTAATACGCCAGTCAGATAGCCACTTCTCAACTACCATGAGGTGACTTGCTAGTTGGGATGTTGCTCGGTTTGGGCACTTCGAGCGACTTAGGATCGCAGTGTCGTCAGCGAACGTGGATGTTGTTAGCCGCTCGTTCGTAGGTATATCCGCTGTATAAAGGACGAACAGGGTAGGCCCAAGTGGAACTCCGGCTTCGATAGTGTACTCGTCAGATGTTGTTGCGTTGCACCTCTGCAAAGACTCTGTTGTAAAGATACGATTCAAGTAGCTTATGAGTGTATGTAGGCAAGTGTGTTTTGATTTTATGCATGAGGCCATTTAACCAGACTCTATCGAAAGCTTGAGATACATCGAGAAATACTGCGCTGCAGTATTCCCGATGCTCGAAGGCTGTGCGTATCTCTGATGTTATTCTGTTGACTTGTTCGATCGTGCCATGGTTTCGACGGAAGCCAAATTGATGAGCTGGGATAACATTGTGTGCTTCCAGGTATGGTATTATGTGTTTTAGAAGGCATTTCTCGAACAGTTTGGACAGACACGATAATAAACTTATTGGTCTGTAGGATGACGGGATTGTGTGGTCTTTTCCGGGTTTCGGTATCATTATGATGATCGATTTTTTCCATTTCCTTGGGTAGTAGCCAAGGCATACAATCCCATTGAAGATTTTGCAAATGACTTCAATAGCTGAGTTTGGAAGTTCAATTATCATTTTTGGAGTTATTAAGTCACCGCCCGGAGCCTTTTTTGGTTTCAGTTCCCCAATGACTTTTGGGATCTCATTCGGCTGAAACAATGTTGGTAAAGACATAGTATTAGTTTCGGTTTGTGGTAGGACAAATGGACTAGTGGCCTGGTTGGGCTGGAAGACGCTTCGGAGATGTGAAGCAAATGTTTCGGCTCTATCTTCGTCGCTGCGGGCCCAGCAACCTGAAGAGTTTCTTATCGGGGTGACGGTTTCAATTGGAGAGCTTAGATTTGGGTGAGCCCTCCACAAAGGATGCTTTGTACTGGTTGGCGTAAGTTTTTCGATGTACCGTAGTTGTGCCTTTTCAGCGTCTTGTTTCAGAGCTCGGTTTAGTAAGCGAGTGACTTGCTTAAGACGTTGTTTTGAAGATGGCGATCTGTTGCTTTGCCAAGCACGTCGCAGACTCCTTTTTCCAGGACAAGCTGTTCAATTTGTTGATTAGTTTTGAATTTGTTGGGTTGTACGTCCTTCCCTTGTGGTGTTGAGATAGTGGCTGCTGCAGTGAGTACGTCCTCAAGAGCATCAGTAGAGCAGTCGATATCCGCTTCGATGTTGAGCTGCGGGGTTAGTTCAATGTGGGAACTTACATATTTCTTATATTTAAGCCAGTTAGTTCTGTGCGACGTCAGCCTTTGGGGTTGATCTGTAGTTTCTGGGCTTTGAAGAAGAGTTATTAGTACTGGCGAATGGTTTGATGAAAGATCCGAAAGCGCTTTGGCACATATAATGTTGCGTGAGATATTTTTTGTCACCGCAAAGTCTATTAAGTCTGGTATCTTTCTGGGGTCTGCTGGCCAATATGTGGGGCTACCAGGGGAAACATAGTCCACTTTGTTTCTCAAGTTTATGATTGCATTATATAATTGCCTTCCTTTGGGAGTCACGAGACGCGATCCCCAGTGCGTATGCTTGGCATTATAGTCTCCTGCAGCTATGAAGCGATCTCCAAGTGAGTTGTAAAAATCCATGAATTGTCCTTCCGAGATTGTAAAGCGAGGCGGGCAGTAGACAGCGGCTATGGAAAGGTTGCCGTTACCTGACTGCAGTTTAATAGACGTAGCCTGCAAGTAATTAGTTGAATACCTTTGGTGAAAGTGGTGCTTTATGCGTTCTCTGACTAGGACGCCGGTTCCGCCGTGGGCTTTACCATCTGGATGATCTGTGCGGTAGAAGGCGTAACCTCTTATTAGGAAGTTGTATTTGCTTGTGAGGTGCGTCTCTACAAGCAGCATAACGTCGATATGATTTTCATTCAGGAACTGTGTTATTTCAAGTTTATGCCGTGAAACGCCATTGGCGTTCCACATAATTATTCTTAGACTAGACATCAGTTATTTGGACTGCTGAGCTACAAGCAACTGTATCACCATGTTCTGGTTTTGAACAAGTGTTTGCATGGTGGTTTTCATGAAGGACATTAATTCTGTTAGACTTTGTTGCATGGTGAGCATCATAGCTTCCATTGTCCTTTGTGGCTGTCCTGGGGCTTTCTGAGCATTTTCTAGATTAGACTGGACGGGGTTCTCCATTCCTGTTCGGAGGGCATCAGCGTAGGAGAAGCCCTTCTGGGTATTTAGCGGACCAAATGAGGATCTTGCGGCCTTGGCAAAGAATACTTCCGGAGTCGTTTGTGATCTAGTGTACACGTTTCGTGTATTCTGATTGCGCGTTGCCGTCACTCTTCTCATGCGACTCTTCAACTCCTTGTAGACCACACAGCCCCTGTAGTTTGCGGTATGGTTTCCTCCTCAGTTCCCACATTTCTTCTTGTGGGGGTCTTCCTTGTTAGCAGGGCAGTTAGCGGAATTGTGAAAGTCTCCGCAAACTACACAGACTGATCGAAGTGTGCAGTATGTCCTGTTGTGTCCATACTCCTGGCAGTTTGTGCATTGCACTGGGCCGTTTCTTTTATGTGGCTCTTCCACCGTAATTCTTCGGTGCAAGAGGAATTGCAAGTTGTAAATGGGGTGGACTTCGTTTTTCTTCAAGGCTCTGCTGTCTGGCTCCAGCTCGACCTTGAAGAGTGGTTGCGGTTGTCTGTTTTTATTTATGATGTTGCTGACGTTCTTTGCATAAAAACCCTTTTATTTAAGGGCATCTATAATTTCGTTTTGGGTTACATCGGGCTCGATTCCTTTTAGTACCACTTGCAGGCCCTTGCTGCTTTTTAATTGGTACGTGTAATAATTTTTTTTTTTATTCGTCCAGGTATTTCGACACAGCTCGGAAGTGTTCTTCCGATTTCGTTTGCACTTTGGTTTCGTGAATATTCCCTTTAGTAAGAGGAACTACATGAAAATTTCCGTCCCCGACCAGCGCAACAATTTTGTTGACCAGGGCGTTCGAGCTTTTCTCCCTTATGTAGATTGGTGGGGGCTTTGATTTCTTTTGTGTCTCTTGGCCCATTTCCGGTAAATCATCCGCTAAAAGGGCAAATCTGTTGCTGTTAGATCTCCTGGGTTGATCATTTTCTCCTTGGACACGGTTTATCTTTGGCTTGTTACCGACCGCGCTGTTCTGCGGGCTAAGCTTACGCTTGATTTGGAAGTAGCGATCCATGCCGGTCTGTATGGCCGGGGCCGCCTGTTGAATATTGCCGATTTTGGCTTTGGAGCTTGCAGTTCTTGTTGTTATTGTATTTGGCGCTGCAGTTGATGACATCGCAGTCGTTTCCGCGATATTGGTCGTTGCTGTAGTTGTGGCTGTTGCTTTTCCCGCCGTTACTGTAGTTGTTGCTGTTGCTTTTGCTGCAGTTGCAGAAATTTTGTCACAGCTTGTTGTTGGGGTTTTACACTGAGAACTCCATGATGTAGGTGTAGGAGTGGGTAGAGCGGGTGAGCAAGAACGTGCTCTTTGGCTATCGACCGCCAGACGGTTACTCTTTGTCGCCGTTTCGTTGCTGTCGCGAGTTGAGAAATACGAGAAATAACCGTTACTTGGGCTCACGGAGCTTCTACGCTCTTTCTTTTGTTCGTCGCTCATTGAGCTATTTCGCGTGGCACTTATTATTTTATAAAATAAAATAAAATAATTATGCACTTGTTTTAATCATATCACTAGTTTTGAGTCGAAAACTATATATTTTTCTGATTTAGCGTCTTTTCGCTTATCTTGGAATTCCAGTATTATATACTTTATTTTATTTTTTTTTGTCTTAAAATCATCCACTTTCTATAACTTTTTCCCGGAGCTCACGCGAAACACGTCCGCTCTCTACGGCTTGCACTTGTAATAATGAGTATTATTTCCTTAGCACGCAGTTTACATTTATGTCGAAACGGAATGATGGCGAAATTAATGTAAACAAATTAAAAATTCTCTGTTTTTCAATGTTTTTTAATATTTATTTATTTATTTACATACTGCTTGCCTAAAGTTAAAACTTAAGCAACAGGGGTAGACAGCCATAACTACTTAGGCTTTAGGCTGGCTTAAAGTCTACAGTTTCAATTTTCAATTCGGTTCTTAATTACTAAGGGTATAATTCATTCATTTTTGTATTCGCTTCTTAATTAATAAAGTACATTTCAGGTGTATTAATGAACTTATCCTATAATCTTAATTATAAGAGGTTTAATTGGTTGGATTTCTTAAGGAAATCGAGAAGTTGAAGGAGGTTGGTGGTCGTAGGATTGGAAAGAAGTGGAGTAAGGTTTTTATTCGGGATGTGGGTTCGGTTGTAATTAAATGCAGTGCATTCTTTAAGGTTATGGTCTATTGACATTTTGTTATTGCAGAACTTACAGGGGTTGTCTGTAGCCTGAAGGAGTCTGAATTCATGGGTAAGTCTGGTGTGTCCCAGACGTAATCTTATGATTTGGGTTTGGTCTTTTCGTGTTAGTTTGATTATTTCTTTTGCTTTTGTGTAGTCGCTTATGTTAAGATGGTTGCTGTTTATGGAGGGAGGTGGTTTAGAATTTTTTTTTTTAATCTGTTTATGTCGGACCGGTTAATATTATGTGTGGTGATCAGCGGTGCGATAGTTGCGTTTTTTTCGGTGATCAGCGGTGCGATAGTTGCGTTTTTTGCGGCTTCGTCAGCAAATTCGTTGCCACTAATTCCAACAGCAACCCACATAATTTTTATTTTCGGGTTGGCGCTATTTATTAAACCACGAATTTTCGTTTAGAATTGAGTGAATTGCGGAAAGAGAGTCAGAACAGATTCTGATTTTTCCTTTGTTATTACGGCCTATCTCGACGGCTTCTAGTATTGCGATAATTTCTGCAGTATAAACTGATGTATAGTAATGTATAGAATGGCTCTTTTCTTTCTCTGTGGTTATGGCATAAGCAGTTGTGTCTTGGTTTTGTGATGCGTTCGTGAATATAAAAGTGTAGTTGGTCAGTTTTGATTTTATGTCGAGAAATTCTTTTCTTAATATTGGCATGCTTGTTGTTGCTTTTTTATATATGTAATGTAAAATGTAAATATTGTACTTATTTTAAAGGCCTGAGATATAAATGATTTTAGGATAGAGTTGAAGAAGTTTATTATTCTAATTTTAACTGGTTTTGCCGTTTGCTGTATCATTGTATAGTTTATCTTTTCGTTCCCAGGAGTGTTTCCTTTTAGACTATTCAAAGCTACAGAAAATTCAAGGAAGTCAATGTCTTGTTCCATGAAGTCAGCTGTTTTTTTAGGTGGTTCGTTGTTGCTTTGTCTGTATGCGTTGCGTTTTGCGTCTAAAAAAGCTTGCGAAAAGTTGTGATCATCGGATTGGGATGATCAATGTTGGGAAAAAACTGTAGCAATATCTTCTGGATTTGAGACTATTGTGTTGGGATTGTTGTTCCAAATACAATGTACAATACAGAATTGCCTAGTTTTACTTCAGATCATGTCTGGCTTTGAGTCAGTTGAAATACTGGATGTTAGTGCGTGAATACTATCTTTTTTGCTAAGCCGAAATGTATTAGGTTGGACAGGGACATTTCCCTGTTTCTCTTCAGGCTCGGTTTTTTCTGACTTTTAAGTCGTCTTTTTATTCCACCGCGGGACGTTATATTGCCTTTTTGGAGGTTGGGTTTGGGGAATACTATAATAGGCGCTATTTAATATTATTTTGTTTATGTTGCTGTGTTATTTGTTTGTGTTAGTTGATACTAGAAATTGGTTATTAAAGAGGTTGGAAAGGCTTTCGAATTTATCTCAGTTTGCTCATTTAGTTATACACATTTTTGTGTAGTTAAATGTTTGGTTTCCTTGGGCAAAAATGTTTATTGTTATGGGAAAATGGTCACTACCCTGGGGAGTGTCCATGATTTTAAAATCGCAGTGAATTTTGAGGTTCGGAGAGCAAAAGGCAAGATCTATGTGGGTGTAAGAATTGTGTGTGGAGAAATGTGTAGGCTGGCCGTTGTTTAATATGATGTAGTTGTTGCTGTGAATGTATTCTCCGAGGATTCTACCCCTGCGATTGCTTTTGGGAGATTCCCAGAGGCTATTCCATCCATTAAAGTCTCCTGTGAGCAGTGTAGGTGTTGTTAGGTAGGGTATCGTGGTTTCTGTATCTGTCTTGGTAAATTTTTGTGAAGGTGGTATGTAGGCTTGAAAGATATTAAGCTTTTTTTGGGATTGTATTTCCAATCCAATGGTTTCGAAAACTTGTCCTACAGGGATTTGTTTATGCTGAACTGATTTATGGATCAGTAGAGCAATTCCACCTTTGGCTGATCTAGTTAACATTAGATCTAGTTAACATAGATTTTTCCTTACTAATAAGATGTCTTTTAGTTTTGTTACTCATTTTTTGTTGGAAGAATAGTTATTTGGGTTGTTTTACCATTATTGATTTGTTCTTCGCCAATGTCCGAAGATATATTTTCGTCATCATTGTCGTCGTAGGAAATTATTTGTCTGCCTGTGTTTTTTGTTGGTGGTGGGTTATTAGAGGTGGTGATTTTGATGGCGTGTTCTGGCTGAGCTGTTGTGGTCGAGAGTACTTTTGATTTGAGGAGTTTGCAACCGATGCGTACAAGGATCCGTCATGAATGGTATCTGCTTTTGAGAATGTTCCAGGCCGTTCTGTAGTCTGCTTTTTGATTGGTTTTGATGACTTGTACTTCTCGGTGAGTAAGAAATACTGGGCAACTTCTATGTCTGGGATGGTGATCGGAGATAGGAAGATTTTTATCCGTGCAATTAATTCAGCTTACAGCACGCTCGCATTTTGTCCTTTTGCAGGTCACATGATTCGTTTGGCTACACCTATAGCAGGTTTCTGAAGATTTGCAGGAAAGCATCAGATAACCTAAACGGAAGCAATTGTTGCATTGCATTGGGGAAGGTATGTAAAGGTGAACTTCGACTCTCTCGTATCCAATGTATACGTAATCTGGGAGGTCTAGTTTTGCAAATGTCAAGGTGAGAAGTCCAGTTTCGGTTGGGTCGCCGAAGATCATTCGAATATATAACTCCCTTTGAGTAATTCAGGGTTCGGTGTTCAGATACTGCTACTGGAATATTGTTTGGAATGCTGGTGAGTTTTAATAATAATTTAACGGCTTGTTGTTGGTCTTTTGTTTGTTAACTCGATGATTTTTTTGATGGGGAATGGTGATACCCCTGCTAGGCTTCGTGGGACGTCAGATTGGGTTTCTTCATCATTATTTCTGCTTATTAATAAGAATTTACTGGTGGGTGAAGGCTTTCCCCTCCAGATGTCTGGAGGGTCCCGAATAGTTCTGAGTGCTTATATGTTGCTCTGTTGAAGCAGGTGCAGTCTAAGCTTTTGCAATAACTGATAAGAAATCTAATTATAGATGTGTGTTTATTATTGTTTGTTTTGTCACCTAAGCATGACTCGCTGTTAAATAAGATTTGGGAGAAAGACACGACAGATCGTTATGACTGCCAAACGTAAAGTGGTATTTCAATAAATTTTGAGATATAATAGTTTTTTACGGTTCTAAAATTACGGATTTAATTTCATTAAGATGAGACAACTATATCATATAGATGCCATAGAAGCGATCGGTCGATTTATATCAAAATGTAAAATTCTACATTTAAAATGTGTAGGTTAGGTCGATGTTATACAAATTTACTAACTTCGATATTTTTCAGTTTTATCAAAATTGATCGATTTTCAATGATCCACCTAAGAATTATTATACATTAATAAATAAAAACAAAAAAGTTAAGAATCTATTAACCAGTTCTCTTAAAATTCCACCTGAAACTTTGTCAAATTGCATTAAAATTGTGCATTATTTTTTTTATTGAAAAATTTGTCAACATTGAAACGGTATATCTTCTAAAAAAAAGAAAAAAACATAGCCTATTGTAATCTTTAAACAATTATCTATAAGATGTGTCTATTTGAAACCTGTTTTGTCTTCATTTCTCAACATTTTCTTATTTCCATGTTCATGTGCTATTTAATTTCACCCACATTGCTTTGGGTACCGGTTACCTCACAGTCGCCCACACTCGACTGTAGCTTTCCCACTTGTTTATTATTATACCCGAGAAAAAACTTAAAAAGTTTGAAATAAAAATGCAAGAAATAAATATTATGGTTTTGTGTAGGATTGAACTCGGGCCTTTTCTGCAAAATGTAAATGTATCGGCCGCTTAGAAAACTAGTCCATTACCTATATTACAGAAGAAGCGGCCATTTTCATACTAAGTATGCTTCGACAACTGAAATAAAAAGTATTAATAGAATAAAAGGGAGAAAAACTTAAAAAGCCAATAAATACAAATTAAAAAAAAATCTGTCATTTTGCGGGATTTTAACTCAGACCTTTCCTGCATAAAAATCGTTCGCCCTGCACTTGGACCTCTAGGCTATGTCGTATATTACATAATTAACAGCGAAATTCGTGATTTAAGACGTTTGGGCCAGGAGTGCCACTGAAAAGCTGATTTGTCGTTGAGCATGATGCACATACATATGTAGCTTTGGGTACCGGGTATCTCTCAATCAAGCACACTCGACTGTAGTTTTCTTACTTGTTTTTTTTATAATTTACTTATAAATAGTTTTGTCACATTTTCAGTCTACTCATTCAAAAAGCGCATTTTTTAACATTTTGGTGCTTTAATAAAATTTAATCCCAGTCGTGTTTGTAGCAAAAATTGCAAAAAAAAAATTTTTTATAAAATAGTTAATATTAGAGGGAAAATAGTACACACACAGCCTTTCACGTTAATAAGCAAAAACGAACTGCTCAATAAGACCCTTAAACCCGGCGAGACTGCATACCTTGTATAATTGTATCATGAGTATATGAATACATGGCTGTGGGTTCCACTTCAAATACAATCGAAATCCGATTTACTTTGTAAAAAGCGAGTGTCTCACAAAAAATGTTTGTTTTCGGGATTGGAACAAAGGAGAGCTTATCGAAGCCGAAAAACAACGGAAGTTGCTGCTGGCAAGCAATTGCCAAGCAGCCAGGCATAAGGAAAGTCAACGGTTGCGGTAATATCGGAACAAATAAATTCAAAGTGAATCCAAGAGTCAAAACCTGAGCAGGGCTGTCATCCTCGGAGTCAGCTGCTCAGATTTCACATCATTTATTTTTCAGTCTTTTTGAAAAAGCATCAGCGTCCCACTCAACTGACTGACGATAATCTCACTTGTTCATAGACATTGGCATCTTGAATGTAATTATTGTTGCCAATGCCGTTACTGGTTCCGCCTATGAAGTACACACAAGCATACGTAGCATACACATATCTAACGAAAGAGGGTTGGTTTACTTGACAATTGACAGTGTTTTAATGGTGGCGATTACAATGATTTTCAATGTTTATTTGGTTCTCATAGGGAAAGAATATCTTTGTTAGCTAACTACCCGGACGCAATGAGACTTTAGCTCTATAGAAGATATACAAAATTGCTTGAAGGGGCTTTATTTATGTTTTCCAGAAAATAAAATTGATTTTTAAACAAGAACAAAGGTTCTAGAGAAAATTAAAGGCTTTTGTATTTGATTTAAGAATGTGAATTAAGATAGAAATGGTTAAATTAGTCCTGATTCAGGATTTAAGAAATATAAGGAAGCTATCTTTGGGAAATCGAAGTATGTATACCCTTGCAATTTAACATTTGATCCTACTCAAGCGAAATAAATAAATATATCTAGAGTTATGTGCCCAACTGTTGAAAAATAACGAAAGTAATCATTTTTCTGTTAATTGCGGATTGTTCATATGACAGCTATAAGCCATAGCAGTGGGGATTTTATGAAATTTTAAGCCAAATGCTATAGTAGTGCAGTTTTTATAAAATTAAATTCTAAATTCTAAGAATAGATGGAAATCTGATAGAAAACAACACAGTTGTAAAATTCTATACGTTTGCAGTTTATATGCAGTTTAAGTGAATTTGATAACATTTTCGGATTTCCCTTTAACAAACACGGATTTCCCTTGTAAAAGAATTTCCCTTTATAATATTTCCATTTGGAAAAAGTGACCAGCCGAAATCATTTGGGAACAAATGGGATTATTCCCAAATGATTTCCCTTGGTCACTCTTTCCAAATGTATTTGCTTTCTCTGAGTTTTGCTAAAAAGGGGCTGTTTAAATTTTGGCCCTCTCTCGTCGTTCAACTATGGATATTACTCGTGCATTAATGTAATGCATACAATTTAGATTACAAGCATTTGCGCCAAAAAAAAAAAAAATGCTGGAGAAAAGGATTGACGAAGTCGAGGAAAGAGTTCCCAACGCACCACGTTTCTCAAAGTTTTAACATTAATCAAAGCGGTATTTTCAATAATATCACTTTTTTTTGAACTTTAATAAATAACCTTTTATTTAATGGTAAAACCATCATTAAAGCGATTGTTCAAATTTAATCCCAGGAAAATGATTTTTTTTTTTTACTTTGACAACCCCTAAACTGTCGTTCGGATACTTAAACACATGCGGCGGATTTGTATTAATGCGAAAACTTAGAATCGAATTGATTTGGAGGTTAAATCACAAAATATTATTCATAAATCAAGTATGTTTTCATTTGCTAAATCCATTATGCAATAATATTCTTAAAACATCAAAGAATAGAAAACAATCATCCTTTGCAATTAACATTATCGCAATGTAATTTAAAATAATTATTTTTTGTTCTGACGCATCTGAATCCGAAAGCCAAATGGCAACCGGAAAGTTTTCGTGAGTTTTCGTTAGGAAGTTAACCGAGAGTTAACAGAGAGAAATTCAAATCCGTTAGGATTTTTCGGAAGTGAAAACTAGAACAGGTCTGGGAAATAATTTCCGTGTAGATTTTTCGGAAGTCGAAACTTGAGCAGGCCTGATAACTTCGTTGTTGTTCAATATATTTTTATATACGAGGTATGTTCAAAAAGTATCGCGAATGTTGTGTTTTTTCAAAAATTATTTATTTATTCATGAATATCTATTTTGTCCCATTCAAAGTAATCCCCATGAGATATTATACACTTGTGCCAACGGTTTTTCCAATCTTCGAAGCACTCCAAAAAATCATTTTTGTTTATCTTGTTCAGCTCCTCCTTCGATGCCGTCTTTATCTCGTCAAGCGTAACGTAACGTCGTCCTTTCATGGGCCTCTTCAGTTTAGGGAACAAGAAAAAGTCACAAGGGGCTTGATCTGGGAAATACGGTGGCTGCGGCATTATTAGTGTGTTGTTTTTGGCCAAAAAGTCGCGCACAAGCAAGGATGTGTGAGCAGGGGCGTTATCGTGGTGCAAAAGCCAATTTTTGTTCTTCCACAAATCCGGGCGTTTCTGGCGGATTGCTTCGCGCAAATTGCGCATAACTTGCAGGTAAAATTCCTTATTGACCGTTCTACCCGGAAAAAACTGTCAGCAAAACTTTCACATTCGAGCGAACTTGGCGCGCTTTTTTCGGTCTTGGTTCGTGCGGCAGCTTCCATTGAGATGATTGAGTTTTGGTTTCCACGTCAAAACCATAAAGTACTTTTAATGTAGCTTTGACCTACCAAAAGTAACCCGGAAGGATCAAAACGGCGCAGCAGAAAAGTGAACTAATGGACACATCTGCACAACCTGCAAAAAATGCATTGCAGGCATCGGAAACGATACATTTTTATACCCGATACCCATAGGGTACAAGGGTATTATAAGTTAGTGCCAACCGAGAATGTATGTAACAGGCAGAAGGCCTTCTGAGAACATTTTGTACCACCGATAAACGTTGTTTCGGTCCAAGGTAGCTTTTGAATTTTAAAGTACTTTTAATGCAGCTTTGACCTACCAAAAGTAACCCGGAAGGATCAAAACGGCGCAGCAGAAAAGTGAACTAATGGACACATCTGCAAAACCTGCAAAAAATGCATTGCAGGCTTCGGAAACGATACATTTTTATACCCGATACCCATAGGGTACAAGGGTATTATAAGTTAGTGCCAACCGAGAATGTATGTAACTGGCAGAAGGAGGCATCTCCGACCCCATAAAGTATATTCTTGATCAGCATCACCAGCCGAGTCGATTTAGCCATGTCCGTTTGTCTGTCCGTGTGAGACAACAGATCTCAAAAAACTATAAGAGCTAGAGCTACCAAATTTGGTGACAACATTGGAATCTGTTGCACGCAGATCAAGTTCGTTTTAAAATTTGGTCACGTCCACTTCCGCCACCGAAAATCATTAAAAACGGTATATAAGCTATAGTCGTAATTTTTGGCTTAAAGTAAATAGATATAATAAATAAGTAGGCATTCGCGTACGTGTTTTGAAAATTTGAGAAAAATCGGATGGTAAACATGGAAGTTATTAAACTCGAAAAGGGTTTCGTAACATTGAGTCAAAGCAAGAGGTCAATAGTCACCCTCTCGCTCTATCGCACTGCTCAGGAATACTTTCCGGGTGTCTGAGCACATAGCTTTTGAGAGAGAGTATCAGTGCGTGTTGCGCAACATGTCTCTAGCAACATTTGTCTTTTTTGGGTGTTGCTTAACATGTTTCTAGCAACTTTTGTCTTTATTTCTCAACATTTTCCTTTTTCCATGTTCATGTCTTATTTAATTTAACCCACAATGCTTTGGGTACCGGGTATCTCACAGTCGGTCACACTCGACTGTAGCTTTCCTACTTGTTTTTTCTTGTAATGTTTTATTTAATTTTGCAGCGCAGTGTGCCAGTATATGCCAGCTATAGTATATGATTATTTGATTTAAGTCAATTATAAGGGATATAAACATCTGACCACAGTTATATAACTTTCTTTGGGGTATATTATTTTTACAGCGGGCGAAGCCGCTATGGGATTGCTAGTAATTTAATAATTTTCACTATTTTCCTCGTTCTCATTAAATGTTGTGATCAACCAAATATTTCTTTAATAAATACGTTTAAATCAAGTATTTTAGGCATATTTTTTTATTATACCCTTCCTGGATATTATAAATTTAGTCACAACGCACTGAAGAAATCATTTCCGATCCTATAAATTATATATATTCGTATTTGAAAATGTTATTAAATTAAATAAGTTTGTATTCGCTTGCAGTTTGAAATTATATTATAAAATTCGATCCATTTTATTTAAATTAAAAAACTAACATAGCTCAAACAAATTTTTTTTTTTGCATTTACATAGACCTTACAATTTACATTAACATTTTTACATTTTTATATAGTTAACAGGTATGTATCTGTATGATACAGTTGTCCGACCTTAATGAAATTAAAACCGAAATAGTCCGTTCAGGATCATTTATACTTGATCGAAAGGTCTTGTAAAGCTCTTGAAACTATATACTAAGATTTTAAAAGTTTGAGCTGTTTGGCCCGGTGGGTGAAAATTAATTGTATTAACTAATTTGTGTTCTAGCTTTAAGTACTCGCCGAAGAACACCTCAATTATCTCAATCCGATATTCCGTTTAAAAGATATTTAATAAAAAAGAATTTTCCTCTTGGTTGTCAGTCTGTTTGTCAATGTGGATGAAATCTTCGTTTTAGAGTCCTGGGCGTACCTTGAATTTATTGAGAAGCTCGAGCTGAACGATTATTTTTCAACCACTTTGTGATTTTTGCGATAGTTTGGCGGCCAAAGTTACAGAAACGTGATATATGAGCATATCCGCGGGTCGCGAACGTACGTTCATACGAGTTTAATGCAAAAAAAATTAAGCGCCTGCGGGAAAAAACCAATACGGATTTGAAGGCGAGCCGGCCATCCGATGCATCTTCGACCCAGATGCTCCAACTCTTCAATGAGAGGTTTGATGAGCAGAAGGAGACCCTTTCCAAGGAGCTGCAAGAAAGTGAGGCACGCGTTCTCTGCAACCTCCAGGAGAAGTTCCAGGTGATGACAACAGAGATCCATAACCTCACTCAACGTGTCACTCAACTGGAGAAGGAGGTAAAGAAAGTAGATGAGCTCCAAAAGCGGGTCAACGAATTGGCTGGCCAATTGGCCTCACAAGGCCCTCCAACTGGCCTGGTAGACGAGCTGAAGCAGCAAGTAGTCGACCTGGATGCCAGACTAGAAGCCAAATGCACTGCGGAGGAGGATGCTGCGGTCGCCAGCAATTTGCGCTGGCATGGTGTCCCACTAGTCGAAGGCGAAAATCTGAAGACACTATTCCACAAGCTTTGCTTCTCGCTGCAACTCACTCCGCCTCCTGTGGTTCGATCCATTTTTCGGGTACGACCTCGACAATCGGGTCAGAAATTTGTGGACCCGATTATAATTATTAAATTAGAAAACGTGCGCGGGAAGGCGGAGCTGCTGAGAGCAATAGGGGCATACCGGCGAGATAAGAAAACCCAACTAAGGCTTCAGCTGATAGGGTTTGAGTCGCCAGCGCTGATTTATCTAAACGAACAGCTGACCAAATATAATTATGAGATATTCAAAGAAGCAATGCGACTCAAAAAGCAGCTTACAGCGGTTTTCACACGCCGTGGAATGGTCTACGTGAAGCTGAGCGACGGAGGGGAACCTCAATATGTTCAAAGCTCGCTCGAGCTTTCTGAGCTGACCAACGATGAGGGCGGCGCAGATAAAAATTTATTTCGAGAATAATCAGTTTTACTCAATTTGTTATGTTAAACTTTCACTCATAATTTTTGTATTTATTAGATTTTAAATTAATGTAGGTCGCTTTGTTTATTTTATGTGCTTTGCAATGTCTTATCAATGTTTTGTTTCATACATAATGCGTGCGCAACTGATAATATTCTTTAAACATTTGAAATGGAAGACAATTTAGAAATCACCAATATCCATACCCTATTGCCAAAACAGAGATCTGGCCTTAAAGTCTGTCACTTAAACGCTCAAAGTCTGTCAAGAAAAATTGAAGAGTTCAGATATATGTTTGTGAATTCTGGTGTAGACGTCATATGTGTATCTGAAACGTGGTTTGTTAAAGATGTATGTGATGCGTTAATTTCATGTGATGGTTACAATGTTTACCGTGCGGATCGTGTCATGGGGGGGGGTGTAGCAGTATATGTTAGCAACAAATTAAAGTGCAAGTTTATATGTAAGCATCCCGATAATAGCCCTATTGAATATTTATTTCTTGAAATTGTAAATCAATTTACAGCAAAGAAAATTTTTATCGGACGCATTTACCGCCCACGTTGCAATATTAATTATAGCGAAGTAGTTAATTTGCTATCAGGTATTACATTAAGTTATGCAGACATTTTAATAGCTGGTGATCTCAATAGCAACATGTTGCGGGAAACACGTCTCAAAAGTGATATAGAAACATTAGGCTTACAATTAGTAAACTCTGTATTTCCAACACATTTCAGAAGAACATGCAACTCTTTGTTAGATGTCTTCTTCGTTACTGACATTGAAAAAATATATTTGTATGACCAACTCATCGTGCCTTCGTTCTCAAAATATGACCTTATATATTTGACCTACAACTTTGACCTGCACTACAATGACGAAACGATAGTATTTAGAGACTTTAAGAACATTGACTATGAACTTCTTATGGACGAACTTGACGACTTGATAATATTTTTATATCTTCAACGGTAGACCAGCAGCTCTAAATCCTGCAAATCAACATCAGCTACCGATGAAACGCAAAGTGATCAAATATTCAGTTAAACCATGGTTTAACAATGAAATTAAGCAGGCAATTAAATTACGGAACGAAGCATATCGAAAGTGGAAAAGGTATAGGACTCCACAACACCACGGACACTTTAAGTTATTAAGACAGACCGTGACTAAACTAATTGTATCTGCGAAGACAAACTTTTGTAGTCGTAGATTCAAAAATTCAACATCTACTAGACAAACATGGAAAGAAATTAAGGCATTAGGAATAGGTAAACAAAAAGCAATTGACACAGGGGCAGGAAGTTGACATAGAAGAACTGAACCTAAGGCTGTCAGAATGCAATGTACCTGAAATCTGCAATAACAATATGTACCTGAGATCAGTACCTGGAAATCTCTGTGATAATAGGTTTAGATTTGTGTGTGTCAATCAGTGTGAAGTGCTTGTCAATATTCTTAAAATCAAATCGGACGCTGTTGGACTTGACGATACTAACCCTAAATTTTTAAAATTATTACTTCCGAAAATTTTACGATTTATTACGCACATTTTTAATACTGCCTTTACAACATCTATGTTCCCAGACTGTTGGAAAATCGCAAAAATTTGTCCCCGTCCCAAAGGCAAACAAAGAATATAGGCCCATCTCCATTCTTCCATATTTGTCAAAGGCATTTGAAAACATAATGGCAGACCAAATTAATTCGTTTATAAACGAAAATGCTTTACTGAATCAAAGTCAATCCGGATTTCGGAAAAACCGCAGTTGCACTTCAGCAATCATAAAAATATCGAACGATATACGTGACTATACTGACACATCCTATGTGACGCTTCTAGTACTTCTTGACTATAGTAAAGCCTTTGACACGGTCAACCATGATGTCCTATGTGCCAAATTGAAAACTCAATTCAGATTTTCAAAGACAGCCGTCAAACTTATGTCATCGTACTTAATAAATCGTCGTCAATCTGTAGTAATGTCAAATGTCTCGTCTTCGTTTGCATTTTTAAAACGTGGTGTGCCTCAAGGTTCTGTTCTTGGTCCGTTGCAGTTTACTCTTTACTCTTTTACTCCTTCTTTCCGTGTTGTCTAATTCATATGTATGCAGATGATGTCCAGATGTATGTGAGTCGTCCCCTAAATAGAATAAATGAGTGTGTAAATATATGTAATAGTGAACTTGTCCAAATTAGTAACTGGGCCAAAGATAACGGCCTAGGACTTAATCCGGCGAAATCCAAGTGCCTAATAATTTATAAAAATAAAGTTAACAGTGATTCGATCCAGCCCTTAATTCTTGACACCATTCCTATTAAGTACGTAGATAAGACTACCAACTTGGGGTTTGTTTTCAACAGTACGCTGAGCTGGAGTGATCATGTTAACGCAACTGTAGGAAAGACGTATGGTCTTATCTTAGATCTATCTCTTACATTAAAAACTTTTTACCCACAAATATACGTTTGTTACTGGCCAAAGCGTGCCTAGTTCCAACACTCTTCTATGGGGTTGAAGTATTTGCAAACTGTGATTCAATCAGCCAGCACAAAATTAAAATAGCCTACAACAGTATTGCAAGATTCGTATTTAATCTGCATCGATTCGATCACGTTTCTAGATTTGCTTACAAAATATTTGAACTACACTTGGCAGACTGGATGAAAATGAGAGTGTTAGTGTACTTGCAAAAATTAATTTTAACTAAAGAGCCAAGCTATCTCTACGAAACGCTTAGATTCTCGGCTTCGCGAAGAGCAAATAATATTATTTAAATAAGGCACAGATCCCTACTCTCTGAACGGCAATATTTTATAAACGCTATAAGGCTATAAAACCAACTTCCAAACTCACTTCAAAATATTAGCAGTGCAGCGCAGTTTAAAGAAAAACTTAATTCGCACTTTAAAGATACTAACATAACATAAAAACAAAGCGACCCTAGCCTTAGCTTTAATATAAGTATAATTAAAATTCAATGTAATCTATATATATAAAAATGGAGCCCAAAAAATGTGTCGTAAAAAACTACTGGAGAACGGCTGGGCCGATTTGGCTCAAATTTTTTTTCAGTTGTAGGTAACTATCAGGAGAAGGTCAGAACGTAATAAAATTTTTAGAAAATCCTCCAGGGTAATGGTGAAAAACAAATAATTAAAATATCAAATTATATAAAAGAGTAGTGTATCGAAATATATGTCAAAGTAAAAACAAATCGTTTCAATATTATTCGGTTTCTTATTCGTTTTTATCAGACGTCCGGATTTGTTTAATTTCTTCCTGTGATTTGTAGGAATAATGCCTGCTATAAGACGGCCAAACATTGGACGACGTACACGTCGAGCAACATATAGTCGGAATGTCCATGAAAGTCAAACGCAAGACGAACGTGCAGAAAGAAATGAATCGAGACGAACCCGTTTAGCACAGATTCGCTCTACACAAAGAGTACCAAGAACAGACTTGAATCGCGCTGCATTTGCATCCAATTTCTCAACGTCCTACAAAGACCATAGCTGCGTTGTTATCGGTTCATTGTCTGTGGTATGTCAGCACTGCAATGCACTGAAGTTTCGATTGGAAGCTCCCGGCTTATGCTGCGCAGGTGGCAAGGTAAAATTGCCGGTTTTGACTCATCCACCAGAGCCATTGTATTCGCTTCTATATGGAAATACAAGCAAATCAAACCATTTCCTGTTGCACGCACAAAAATATAACGGATGTTTTCAAATGACGTCATTTGGAGCAGAGGTTGTTCAACAACCAGGCTACAATCCGAGTTATAAGGTAATAGCGTCACTCTTTTATCAACATGAACAACTATAATTTTTCACGAAATTGCATCACAAAATTCAGATTCAAGGGCAAATTCACCATCGAGCTGGCGCTTTGTTACCACCACCAAACAAAGATCATAAATTCCTTCAGATCTATTTCGTTGGTGATTCGGCAGTTGAACTTAATCAGCGTTGTGCAATTTTCACTGCAACTAAACGTGAAATAATACAACAATGGCAAAATCTTCTTCATGAGTGTAATGAATTGGTCAGATTGTTCAAAACAGCTTTGGATACAATGCATTCTGACGACCACAAAATCATTATCAGAGCAGATAAAAGACCAGCAGGAAGCCATTCAAGACAATTCAATGCGCCCACTATCAATGAAGTCGCAGTGGTGATTGTTGGCGAGAATGTGGAATCACGCGATATTGTTCTCAAGCGTCGGGATGATGGACAATTGCAACGCGTTTATGAGACTCATCGGTCATATGATGCACTTCAATATCCGTTGATGTTCTGTCGTGGAGAAGATGGCTATCACTTCAACATAAAGATGGTCAATCCAACGACAGGTTTGTTTAATCACTTCTTTTTCATTCTGCACGTAAATTCGAATTCATATTACAGGAGAAGAAACGAATAAGAAAGTCAGCTCAATGAATTTTTATGCATATCGATTGATGATTCGACTAGATGTTGACAATCATCTGTTGAGATACCGCCGTTTGTTTCAGCAGTACTGTGTCGACATGTATGTAAAAGTAGAAACGGAGCGTCTCAATTTCATTCGTTTCAATCAGTCAAAGTTACGATCTGACGAGTACATCCACTTGCGTGACGCCATCGCTACTGATGGACACGCGGCAAACATTGGTTGTTTGACCATTCTGCCAGCTACTTATGTTGGGAGCCCGCGCCATATGCATGAGTACGCTCAAGATGCGATGACGTACGTGCGGAATTACGGACGACCTGATTTATTTATCACGTTTACATGCAATCCGAAATGGCCCGAAATTACGAATTTGTTGCACCAAGGACAAACATCCAGCGATCGACATGACATCACTGCACGAGTATTCAAGCTAAAGGTAAAAATTCTTATGGATTACATCGTTAAGCAGAAGGTTTTTGGCGTATTTCGTTGTTGGATGTACTCGGTTGAATGGCAGAAGCGTGGCTTACCACATGCGCACATTTTGCTTTGGATGTTCGACAAGATCCGACCAGAACATATTGATTCGATTATTTCTGCCGAAATACCAGATCCAGAAACTGATCCGGAGCTGCATTCCGTTGTGAAAACGAGTATGATCCATGGCCCTTGCGGAGTCCACAACCCAGAATCACCATGCATGGAAAACGGAAATTGCACAAAACGATTTCCCCGTCCGTTGGTGGCTGAAACAATCAGTGGAAACGATGGATATCCATTGTATAGGCGTCGTTCTCCAGATGACAACGGCAGATGGATCGAAATGATGGTAAAAAATAACAAAGTCATCGTCGATAACCGCTGGATCGTTCCATATTGTCCGCTTTTGTCGAAAACGTTTTCAACGCACTGCAATGTTGAGTACTGCAACTCAATAAAATCAATCAAATACATTTGCAAATATGTGAACAAAGGGAGCGACATGGCGGTGTTTGGCATTGCTGATCCGAATGCAAACGACGAGGTGACGAAATTTCAACTTGGACGTTACGTAAGTTGTAACGAGGCCATTTGGCGTCTGTTTTCATTTCCGATTCATGAACGTCATCCGACGGTCGTACACTTATCTGTTCACTTGGAAAACGGCCAGCGTGTCTACTTTACGGACGCGAATGCAGCGCAAAGAGCAGAACGGCCACCAGCGACAACGTTGACAAATTTCTTTTCTACATGCGAAAGCGATCCGTTCGCAAGGACTTTACTCTATTCGGAAATGCCACGCTATTATACATGGAACGCTGCATCGAAAAAGTTTCAACGCCGAAAAAGAGGCGATGCTGTTGATGGTTTCGCTGATATCTATTCGACTGATGCTCTCGGACGAATATACACACTTCATCCACGCCAAGACGAATGCTTTTGGTGAACATAAGAGGCCCTACATCCTTCGAGTCCCTGCGTACTGTGGATGGTGTGCTGTGCGCCACTTTTCGGGAGGCTTGCCAACGTTTAAATTTGCTTGAAAACGACACACATTGGGACTCAACGCTCGCTGATGCCACTGTTTCTCTTTCTGGATCAAATCAAATTCGTGCATTATTTGCAATAATCATAGCCACATGTCATCCGTCGAACCCGACCGCACTGTGGGAAAAGTACAAGGACGATATGGCTGACGACATTTTAATAGACGTTCGCAGGACAACTATGAATTTCACTCTTGCCATTAACGGAGAAATGCACAACGAAGCTTTAATACGGATCGAAGACATGTGTATGCTTATGTGCGGCAGTCTACTGTCGACATTGGGAATGCCAACGCCACATCGTTCAGTGCACGATGCTTTCAATCGCGAATTTCAACGGGAGCAACACTATAACCAAGATAACTTGGCCGAAAGAGTCCAAAACAATGTGCCGTTTTTGAATGCCGAGCAGAAGAACGTGTACGATTCGATAATGAAGGTTGTTGACGATGGATCGGGAGGCTTATACTTTCTCGATGCTCCTGGTGGGACAGGCAAGACATTTGTCATTTCGTTGATTCTGGCAACGATTCGATCAAGATCTCAAATTGCGTTGGCTGTTGCATCATCTGGCATTGCTGCCACGTTGTTGGAAGGCGGTCGAACTGCACATTCCGCTTTGAAGCTGCCCATGAATCTTCTCACGGTTGACAAGCCAACATGCACAATAAGCAAGAATTCGGCGACAGCGAAATTGATGCGAGAATGCAAAATCATCATTTGGGATGAATGCACGATGGCGCATAAGCGAGCTTTGGAGGCAGTTGACCGAACGATGAAAGATTTACGCGGTGATTCGAAACTATTTGGTGGGTCTTTGATATTGCTGTCCGGAGATTTTCGTCAAACGCTTCCCGTCATCCCGAAATCTACGGCTGCCGATGAAGTTAATGCATGCCTTAAATCGTCTTCATTGTGGAGATATGTCAAAAAGCTGAAATTAACCACGAACATGAGCGTAACATTGCAGAATGACCCGTCCGCTGCTGAATTCTCGAGACAACTGCTGGCACTTGGCAGTCGACTTGATATTTCGACTGGATCAATATCGTTTCCGCCAAATTTTTGCGTGTTCACATCGTCAAAGGAGGAACTCATTAACAAAGTGTTCCCCGACATTGCGCAAAATTATAAGAATATCGACTGTATTAGTGAACGGGCAATACTAGCAGCGAAGAACAAGGACGTAGATAATTTGAATTACATTATTCAAAATCAAATCGATGGAGAACTGCATTCATACAGATCCGTTGACAGCGTGACCGACGAGGATGAAGCGACGAACTATCCGACAGAATTTTTGAACTCGCTAGATGTGCCAGGAACTCCACCGCATAATTTGCAACTGAAGGTGGGATCAATTATTATAATGCTGCGGAATCTAAATCATCCGAAATTGTGCAACGGTACGCGGTTGTCCGTCAAGAAACTGATGAATAACGTGATTCAGGCGACGATCATCAAGGGAACATTTAAAGGAGAGGTAGTCCTTATACCACGAATTCCGATTATTCCAACTGATCTACCATTCCAATTCAAGAGGATTCAGTTCCCCGTCCGATTGGCATTTGCGATGACAATCAACAAATCGCAAGGCCAATCGTTAGAAGTCTGCGGGATAAATCTAGAATTTCCCTGTTTTTCGCACGGCCAGCTGTACGTTGCATGTTCGCGTGTTGGTAAGCCGTCTTCATTATTTGTTTTTGCGCCGGAAAATAAAACAAAAAACATAGTATATCATATCGCTCTATACTAAATAAAGAAATGCAGTGTTTGACTATTACCCTGGGGTTATATAATGGCGTCGAATTAGGGCGAGACAAAGTTCGCCGGGTCCGCTAGTACTTAACTAAGAACAATGATTTTAAATTAACTTGTCCTGTGTGACTAGCGCATTAAATTATAAGTTTTATACTTGTAGCGTTAGGAAGAACTTTAAATAAATAAATAAATAAATTAAAAAAATAAAAAAACAAGTAGAAAAGCTACAGTCGAGTCTGACCGACCCGGTACCCAAAAGATTGTGGGTGAAATTAATTAGCACATCAACATGAAAGAATGAACATTTTAGCAAATGAGAATAAATGTAGCTAGAAACATGTTAAGCAACACCCAAAAAAGACAAATGTTTCCAGGAACATGGTAAGCAACACGCATTGGCTGTGTCAACACTGAAGAGGAAGAACCATACACAGAAAATGTATTTTTTATTAACTTCCATGTTTATTATCCGATTTTACTCAAACTTTTATTTATTTTATTTTATATTAATTTACGTTCATCCGAAAATTGCGACAATAACTTAATTACACGTTCTTTATGATTTTCGGAGGCGGAAGTGGCCGTGGCCAAATTTTAAAACAAAATTGGACCAGATACCACATTTGGTAGCTCTAGCTATTATAGTCTCTAAGCTCTGTTGTTTCACACGGACAGACAAACGGACAACGGACATGGCTTACTCGACGCGGCTGGTGACACTGACCAAGAATATATATGCCGTCTTTATCTCGTCAAGCGTAGCGTAACGTCGTCCTTTCATGGGCCTCTTCAGTTTAGGGAACAAGAAAAAGTCACAGGGGGCTTGATCTGGGATATACGGTGGCTGCGGCATCATTAGTGTGTTGTTTTTGGCCAAAAAGTCGCGCACAAGCAAGGATGTGTGAGCAGGGGCGTTATCGTGGTGCAAAAGCCAATTTTTGTTCTTCCACAAATCCGGGCGTTTCTGGCGGATTGCTTCGCGCAAATTTCGCATAACTTGCAGTAAAATTCCTTATTGACCGTTCTACCCGGAAAAAACTGTCAGCAAAACTTTCACATTCGAGCGAACTTGGCGCGCTGTTTTTCGGTCTTGGTTCGTGCGGCAGCTTCCATTGAGATGATTGAGTTTTGGTTTCCACGTCATAACCATAAACCCACGATTCGTCACCAGTTATGACCCTCTGGAGCAAATTTGGGTCGTCGCGGACAGAGTCGAACATCTCATTAGCAATGTTCATGCGATGCTGTTTTTGGTCGCAATTGAGCAATTTTGGTACGAATTGGCCAATAGTCGAGTCACCGTTAGAGATGTTGCTGAGGACCTAAACATATCGATTGGCTCGTGCCATTCGATTTTTATCAATGATTTCGCCATGAGACAAGTCGCCGCGAAATTCGTACCAAAATTGCTCAATTGCGACCAAAAACAGCATCGCATGACTATTGGCCAATAGTCGAGTCACCGTTAGAGATGTTGCTGAGGACCTAAACATATCGATTGGCTCGTGCCATTCGATTTTTATCAATGATTTCGCCATGAGACAAGTCGCCGCGAAATTTGTACCAAAATTGCTCAATTGCGACCAAAAACAGCATCGCATGAACATTGCTAATGAGATGTTCGACTCTGTCCGCGACGACCCAAATTTGCTCCAGAGGGTCATAACTGGTGACGAATCGTGGGTTTATGGTTATGACGTGGAAACCAAAACTCAATCATCTCAATGGAAGCTGCCGCACGAACCAAGACCGAAAAACAGCGCGCCAAGTTCGCTCGAATGTGAAAGTTTTGCTGACAGTTTTTTCCGGGTAGAACGGTCAATAAGGAATTTTACCTGCAAGTTATGCGAAATTTGCGCGAAGCAATCCGCCAGAAACGCCCGGATTTGTGGAAGAACAAAAATTGGCTTTTGCACCACGATAACGCCCCTGCTCACACATCCTTGCTTGTGCGCGACTTTTTGGCCAAAAACAACACACTAATGATGCCGCAGCCACCGTATATCCCAGATCAAGCCCCCTGTGACTTTTTCTTGTTCCCTAAACTGAAGAGGCCCATGAAAGGACGACGTTACGCTACGCTTGACGAGATAAAGACGGCATATATATTCTTGGTCAGTGTCACCAGCCGCGTCGAGTAAGCCATGTCCGTTGTCCGTTTGTCTGTCCGTGTGAAACAACAGAGCTTAGAGACTATAATAGCTAGAGCTACCAAATGTGGTATCTGGTCCAATTTTGTTTTAAAATTTGGCCACGGCCACTTCCGCCTCCGAAAATCATAAAGAACGTGTAATTAAGTTATTGTCGCAATTTTCGGATGAACGTAAATTAATATAAAATAAAATAAATAAAAGTTTGAGTAAAATCGGATAATAAACATGGAAGTTAATAAAAAATACATTTTCTGTGTATGGTTCTTCCTCTTCAGTGTTGACACAGCCAATGCGTGTTGCTTACCATGTTCCTGGAAACATTTGTCTTTTTTGGGTGTTGCTTAACATGTTTCTAGCTACATTTATTCTCATTTGCTAAAATGTTCATTCTTTCATGTTGATGTGCTAATTAATTTCACCCACAATCTTTTGGGTACCGGGTCGGTCAGACTCGACTGTAGCTTTTCTACTTGTTTTTTTTATTTTTTTAATTTATTTATTTATTTATTTATTTATTTAAAGTTCTTCCTAACGCTACAAGTATAAAACTTATAATTTAATGCGCTAGTCACACAGGACAAGTTAATTTAAAATCATTGTTCTTAGTTAAGTACTAGCGGACCCGGCGAACTTTGTCTCGCCCTAATTCGACGCCATTATATAACCCCAGGGTAATAGTCAAACACTGCATTTCTTTATTTAGTATAGAGCGATATGATATACTATGTTTTTTGTTTTATTTTCCGGCGCAAAAACAAATAATGAAGACGGCTTACCAACACGCGAACATGCAACGTACAGCTGGCCGTGCGAAAAACAGGGAAATTCTAGATTTATCCCGCAGACTTCTAACGATTGGCCTTGCGATTTGTTGATTGTCATCGCAAATGCCAATCGGACGGGGAACTGAATCCTCTTGAATTGGAATGGTAGATCAGTTGGAATAATCGGAATTCGTGGTATAAGGACTACCTCTCCTTTAAATGTTCCCTTGATGATCGTCGCCTGAATCACGTTATTCATCAGTTTCTTGACGGACAACCGCGTACCGTTGCACAATTTCGGATGATTTAGATTCCGCAGCATTATAATAATTGATCCCACCTTCAGTTGCAAATTATGCGGTGGAGTTCCTGGCACATCTAGCGAGTTCAAAAATTCTGTCGGATAGTTCGTCGCTTCAACCTCGTCGGTCACGCTGTCAACGGATCTGTATGAATGCAGTTCTCCATCGATTTGATTTTGAATAATGTAATTCAAATTATCTACGTCCTTGTTCTTCGCTGCTAGTATTGCCCGTTCACTAATACAGTCGATATTCTTATAATTTTGCGCAATGTCGGGGAACACTTTGTTAATGAGTTCCTCCTTTGACGATGTGAACACGCAAAAATTTGGCGGAAACGATATTGATCCAGTCGAAATATCAAGTCGACTGCCAAGTGCCAGCAGTTGTCTCGAGAATTCAGCAGCGGACGGGTCATTCTGCAATGTTACGCTCATGTTCGTGGTTAATTTCAGCTTTTTGACATATCTCCACAATGAAGACGATATAAGGCATGCATTAACATCATCGGCAGCCGTAGATTTCGGGATGACGGGAAGCGTTTGACGAAAATCTCCGGACAGCAATATCAAAGACCCACCAAATAGTTTCGAATCACCGCGTAAATCTTTCATCGTTCGGTCAACTGCCTCCAAAGCTCGCTTATGCGCCATCGTGCATTCATCCCAAATGATGATTTTGCATTCTCGCATCAATTTCGCTGTCGCCGAATTCTTGCTTATTGTGCATGTTGGCTTGTCAACCGTGAGAAGATTCATGGGCAGCTTCAAAGCGGAATGTGCAGTTCGACCGCCTTCCAACAACGTGGCAGCAATGCCAGATGATGCAACAGCCAACGCAATTTGAGATCTTGATCGAATCGTTGCCAGAATCAACGAAATGACAAATGTCTTGCCTGTCCCACCAGGAGCATCGAGAAAGTATAAGCCTCCCGATCCATCGTCAACAACCTTCATTATCGAATCGTACACGTTCTTCTGCTCGGCATTCAAAAACGGCACATTGTTTTGGACTCTTTCGGCCAAGTTATCTTGGTTATAGTGTTGCTCCCGTTGAAATTCGCGATTGAAAGCATCGTGCACTGAACGATGTGGCGTTGGCATTCCCAATGTCGACAGTAGACTGCCGCACATAAGCATACACATGTCTTCGATCCGTATTAAAGCTTCGTTGTGCATTTCTCCGTTAATGGCAAGAGTGAAATTCATAGTTGTCCTGCGAACGTCTATTAAAATGTCGTCAGCCATATCGTCCTTGTACTTTTCCCACAGTGCGGTCGGGTTCGACGGATGACATGTGGCTATGATTATTGCAAATAATGCACGAATTTGATTTGATCCAGAAAGAGAAACAGTGGCATCAGCGAGCGTTGAGTCCCAATGTGTGTCGTTTTCAAGCAAATTTAAACGTTGGCAAGCCTCCCGAAAAGTGGCGCACAGCACACCATCCACAGTACGCAGGGACTCGAAGGATGTAGGGCCTCTTATGTTCACCAAAAGCATTCGTCTTGGCGTGGATGAAGTGTGTATATTCGTCCGAGAGCATCAGTCGAATAGATATCAGCGAAACCATCAACAGCATCGCCTCTTTTTCGGCGTTGAAACTTTTTCGATGCAGCGTTCCATGTA
Organism: Drosophila rufa; assembly: GCA_018153105.1. Lineage (NCBI taxonomy): Eukaryota > Metazoa > Arthropoda > Insecta > Diptera > Drosophilidae > Drosophila > Drosophila rufa. The sequence goes on from JAECXS010000135.1 coordinate 1,804,304, forward strand.
TAATAGCGTGGCATTTCCGAATAGAGTAAAGTCCTTGCGAACGGATCGCTTTCGCATGTAGAAAAGAAATTTGTCAACGTTGTCGCTGGTGGCCGTTCTGCTCTTTGCGCTGCATTCGCGTCCGTAAAGTAGACACGCTGGCCGTTTTCCAAGTGAACAGATAAGTGTACGACCGTCGGATGACGTTCATGAATCGGAAATGAAAACAGACGCCAAATGGCCTCGTTACAACTTACGTAACGTCCAAGTTGAAATTTCGTCACCTCGTCGTTTGCATTCGGATCAGCAATGCCAAACACCGCCATGTCGCTCCCTTTGTTCACATATTTGCAAATGTATTTGATTGATTTTATTGAGTTGCAGTACTCAACATTGCAGTGCGTTGAAAACGTTTTCGACAAAAGCGGACAATATGGAACGATCCAGCGGTTATCGACGATGACTTTGTTATTTTTTACCATCATTTCGATCCATCTGCCGTTGTCATCTGGAGAACGACGCCTATACAATGGATATCCATCGTTTCCAATGATTGTTTCAGCCACCAACGGACGGGGAAATCCTTTTGTGCAATTTCCGTTTTCCATGCATGGTGATTCTGGGTTGTGGACTCCGCAAGGGCCATGGATCATACTCGTTTTCACAACGGAATGCAGCTCCGGATCAGTTTCTGGATCTGGTATTTCGGCAGAAATAATCGAATCAATATGTTCTGGTCGGATCTTGTCGAACATCCAAAGCAAAATGTGCGCATGTGGTAAGCCACGCTTCTGCCATTCAACCGAGTACATCCAACAACGAAATACGCCAAAAACCTTCTGCTTAACGATGTAATCCATAAGAATTTTTACCTTTAGCTTGAATACTCGTGCAGTGATGTCATGTCGATCGCTGGATGTTTGTCCTTGGTGCAACAAATTCGTAATTTCGGGCCATTTCGGATTGCATGTAAACGTGATAAATAAATCAGGTCGTCCGTAATTCCGCACGTACGTCATCGCATCTTGAGCGTACTCATGCATATGGCGCGGGCTCCCAACATAAGTAGCTGGCAGAATGGTCAAACAACCAATGTTTGCCGCGTGTCCATCAGTAGCGATGGCGTCACGCAAGTGGATGTACTCGTCAGATCGTAACTTTGACTGATTGAAACGAATGAAATTGAGACGCTCCGTTTCTACTTTTACATACATGTCGACACAGTACTGCTGAAACAAACGGCGGTATCTCAACAGATGATTGTCAACATCTAGTCGAATCATCAATCGATATGCATAAAAATTCATTGAGCTGACTTTCTTATTCGTTTCTTCTCCTGTAATATGAATTCGAATTTACGTGCAGAATGAAAAAGAAGTGATTAAACAAACCTGTCGTTGGATTGACCATCTTTATGTTGAAGTGATAGCCATCTTCTCCACGACAGAACATCAACGGATATTGAAGTGCATCATATGACCGATGAGTCTCATAAACGCGTTGCAATTGTCCATCATCCCGACGCTTGAGAACAATATCGCGTGATTCCACATTCTCGCCAACAATCACCACTGCGACTTCATTGATAGTGGGCGCATTGAATTGTCTTGAATGGCTTCCTGCTGGTCTTTTATCTGCTCTGATAATGATTTTGTGGTCGTCAGAATGCATTGTATCCAAAGCTGTTTTGAACAATCTGACCAATTCATTACACTCATGAAGAAGATTTTGCCATTGTTGTATTATTTCACGTTTAGTTGCAGTGAAAATTGCACAACGCTGATTAAGTTCAACTGCCGAATCACCAACGAAATAGATCTGAAGGAATTTATGATCTTTGTTTGGTGGTGGTAACAAAGCGCCAGCTCGATGGTGAATTTGCCCTTGAATCTGAATTTTGTGATGCAATTTCGTGAAAAATTATAGTTGTTCATGTTGATAAAAGAGTGACGCTATTACCTTATAACTCGGATTGTAGCCTGGTTGTTGAACAACCTCTGCTCCAAATGACGTCATTTGAAAACATCCGTTATATTTTTGTGCGTGCAACAGGAAATGGTTTGATTTGCTTGTATTTCCATATAGAAGCGAATACAATGGCTCTGGTGGATGAGTCAAAACCGGCAATTTTACCTTGCCACCTGCGCAGCATAAGCCGGGAGCTTCCAATCGAAACTTCAGTGCATTGCAGTGCTGACATACCACAGACAATGAACCGATAACAACGCAGCTATGGTCTTTGTAGGACGTTGAGAAATTGGATGCAAATGCAGCGCGATTCAAGTCTGTTCTTGGTACTCTTTGTGTAGAGCGAATCTGTGCTAAACGGGTTCGTCTCGATTCATTTCTTTCTGCACGTTCGTCTTGCGTTTGACTTTCATGGACATTCCGACTATATGTTGCTCGACGTGTACGTCGTCCAATGTTTGGCCGTCTTATAGCAGGCATTATTCCTACAAATCACAGGAAGAAATTAAACAAATCCGGACGTCTGATAAAAACGAATAAGAAACCGAATAATATTGAAACGATTTGTTTTTACTTTGACATATATTTCGATACACTACTCTTTTATATAATTTGATATTTTAATTATTTGTTTTTCACCATTACCCTGGAGGATTTTCTAAAAATTTTATTACGTTCTGACCTTCTCCTGATAGTTACCTACAACTGAAAAAAAATTTGAGCCAAATCGGCCAGCCGTTCTCCAGTAGTTTTTTACGACACATTTTTTGGGCTCCATTTTTATATATATAGATTACATTGAATTTTAATTATACTTATATTAAAGCTAAGGCTAGGGTCGCTTTGTTTTTATGTTATGTTAGTATCTTTAAAGTGCGAATTAAGTTTTTCTTTAAACTGCGCTGCACTGCTAATATTTTGAAGTGAGTTTGGAAGTTGGTTTTATAGCCTTATAGCGTTTATAAAATATTGCCGTTCAGAGAGTAGGGATCTGTGCCTTATTTAAATAATATTATTTGCTCTTCGCGAAGCCGAGAATCTAAGCGTTTCGTAGAGATAGCTTGGCTCTTTAGTTAAAATTAATTTTTGCAAGTACACTAACACTCTCATTTTCATCCAGTCTGCCAAGTGTAGTTCAAATATTTTGTAAGCAAATCTAGAAACGTGATCGAATCGATGCAGATTAAATACGAATTTTGCAATCTTGTAGGCTATTTTAATTCTGTGCTGGCTGATTGAATCACAGTTTGCAAATACTTCAACCCCATAGAAGAGTGTTGGAACTAGGCACGCTTTGGCCAGTAACAAACGTATATTTGTGGGTAAAAAGTTTTTAATGTAAGAGATAGATCTAAGTAAGCTATACGTCTTTCCTACAGTTGCGTTAACATGATCACTCCAGCTCAGCGTACTGTTGAAAAAAAACCCCAAGTTGGTAGTCTTATCTACGTACTTAATAGGAATGGTGTCAAGAATTAAGGGCTGGATCGAATCACTGTTAACTTTATTTTTATAAATTATTAGGCACTTGGATTTCGCCGGATTAAGTCCTAGGCCGTTATCTTTGGCCCAGTTACTAATTTGGACAAGTTCACTATTACATATATTTACACACTCATTTATTCTATTTAGGGGACGACTCACATACATCTGGACATCATCTGCATACATATGAATTAGACAACACGGAGGGAAGGAGTAAAAGAGTAAAGAGTAAACAGCAACGGACCAAGAACAGAACCTTGAGGCACACCACGTTTTAAAAATGCAAACGAAGACGAGACATTTGACATTACTACAGATTGACGACGATTTAATAAGTACGATGACATAAGTTTGACGGCTGTCTTTGAAAATCTGAATTGAGTTTTCAATTTGGCACATAGGACATCATGGTTGACCGTGTCAAAGGCTTTACTATAGTCAAGAAGTACTAGAAGCGTCACATAGGATGTGTCAGTATAGTCACGTATATCGTTCGATATTTTTATGATTGCTGAAGTGCAACTGCGGTTTTTCCGAAATCCGGATTGACTTTGATTCAGTAAAGCATTTTCGTTTATAAACGAATTAATTTGGGCTGCCATTATGTTTTCAAATGCCTTTGACAAATATGGAAGAATGGAGATGGGCCTATATTCTTTGTTTGCCTTTGGGACGGGGACAATTTTGGCGATTTTCCAACAGTCTGGGAACATAGATGTTGTAAAGGCAGTATTAAAAATGTGCGTAATAAATCGTAAAATTTTCGGAAGTAATAATTTTAAAAATTTAGGGTTAGTATCGTCAAGTCCAACAGCGTCCGATTTGATTTTAAGGATATTGACAAGCACTTCACACTGATTGACACACACAAATCTAAACCTATTATCACAGAGATTTTCAGGTACTGATCTCAGGTACATATTGTTATTGCAGATTTCAGGTACATTGCATTCTGTCAGCCTTAGGTTCAGTTCTTCTATGTCAACTTCCTGTACCGCTGTTGCTTTTTGTTTACCTATTCCTAATGCCTTAATTTCTTTCCATGTTTGTCTAGTAGATGTTGAATTTTTGAATCTACGACTACAAAAGTTTGTCTTCGCAGATACAATTAGTTTAGTCACGGTCTGTCTTAATAACTTAAAGTGTCCGTGGTGTTGTGGAGTCCTATACCTTTTCCACTTTCTATATGCTTCGTTCCGTAATTTAATTGCCTGGTTAATTTCATTGTTAAACCATGGTTTAACTGAATATTTGATCACTTTGCGTTTCATCGGTAGCTGATGTTGATTTGAAGGATTGAGAGCTGCTGGTCTACCGTTGAAGATATAAAAATATTATCCATAAGAAGTTCATAGTCAATGTTCTTAAAGTCTCTGAATACTATCGTTTCGTCATTGTATTGCAGGTCAAAGTTGTAGGTCAAATATATAAGGTCATATTTTGAGAACGAAGGCACGATGAGTTGGTCATACAAATATATTTTTTCAATGTCAGTAACGAAGAAGACATCTAACAAAGAGTTGCATGTTCTGCTGAAATGTGTTGGAAATACAGAGTTTACTAATTGTAAGCCTAATGTTTCTATATCACTTTTGAGACGTGTTTCCCGCAATTACCAGCTATTAAAATGTCTGCATAACTTAATGTAATACCTGATAGCAAATTAATTACTTCGCTATAATTAATATTGCAACGTGGGCGGTAAATGCATCCGATAAAAATTTTCTTTGCTGTAAATTGATTTACAATTTCAAGAAATAAATATTCAATAGGGCTATTATCGGGATGCTTACATATAAACTTGCACTTTAATTTGTTGCTAACATATACTGATACACCCCCCCCATGACACGATCCGCACGGTAAACATTGTAACCATCACATGAAATTAACGCATCACATACATCTTTAACAAACCACGTTTCAGATACACATATGACTCGACTATTGGCCAATACCATTTTCTCCACTTCATTAATTTTTTCGTCTGTTGTTGAAGTGCTCGGGCGTCCGGCACGCTCTTCGTCGTTCACATCTTCTCGGCCTTCTGAGAACATTTTGTACCACCGATAAACCTTGTTTCGGTCCAAGGTATTTTTTGAATTTTAAAGTACTTTTAATGCAGCTTTGACCTACCAAAAGTAACCCGGAAGGATCAAAACGGCGCAGCAGAAAAGTGAACTAATGGACACATCTGCACAACCTGCAAAAAATGCATTGCAGGCATCGGAAACGATACATTTTTATATCCGATACCCATAGGGTACAAGGGTATTATAAGTTAGTGCCAACCGAGAATGTATGTAACTGGCAGAAGGAGGCATCTCCGACCCCATAAAGTATATTCTTGATCAGCATCACCAGCCGAGTCGATTTAGCCATGTCCGTTTGTCTGTCCGTGTGAGACAACAGATCTCAAAAAACTATAAGAGCTAGAGCTACCAAATTTGGTGACAACATTGGAATCTGTTGCACGCAGATAAAGTTTGTTTTAAAATTTGGTCACGTCCACTTCCGCCACCGAAAATCATTAAAACCGGTATATAAGCTATAGTCGTAATTTTTGGCTTAAAGTAAATAGATATAATAAATAAGTAGGCATTCGCGTACGTGTTTTGAAAATTTGAGAAAAATCGGATGGTAAACATGGAAGTTATTAAACTCGAAAAGGGTTTCGTAACACTGAGTCAAAGCAAGAGGTCAATAGTCACCCTCTCGCTCTATCGCACTGCTCAGGAATACTTTCCGGGTGTCTGAGCACATAGCTTTTGAGAGAGAGTATCAGTGCGTGTTGCGCAACATGTCTCTAGCAACATTTGTCTTTTTTGGGTGTTGCTTAACATGTTTCTAGCAACTTTTGTCTTCATTTCTCAACATTTTCTTTTTTCCATGTTCATGTCTTATTTAATTTAACCCACAATGCTTTGGGTACCGGGTATCTCACAGTCGGTCACACTCGACTGTAGCTTTCCCACTTCTTTTTTCTTGTAATGTTTTATTTAATTTTGCAGCGCAGTGTGCAAGTATATGCCAGCTATAGTATATGATTATTTGACTTAAGTCAATTATAAGGGACCCTGGGAGTCCCTCAGGGATCTGTACTAGGACCATTATTGTTTTCTGTATATGTTAATGATTTGCCTAGTGTCTTGTCCGGTTGTGAAGTACATTTATATGCAGACGATGTTCAGATTTATGTTAGTAGTCCAGTTAATCAACTAAATGTTTGTGTAAGTAAAAGTAATGATGTCCTTTATCTTATTGACAACTGGGCGAAGGATAATGGCTTAAGCATAAATCCTTCAAAGTCAAAATGCATAGTAATAAGTAAAAAGCCAATAGAAACCAGATTTTTAGAAAGCCTTGAAATCAGTAACAAGCCTATAAAATATGAGGAGTCGGCAACAAATCTTGGCATTACTTTTAATAATACCTTGAGCTGGAGTAAACATATTTCAAAAGCCACTGGTCGAACATATGGCTTGTTGCGTCAGCTCGCTACATCAAAAGACTTTTTACCACAGCAAATCAGGATGCTTATATCAAAAGCCATTCTAATTCCCACTCTTTTTTATGGTGTTGAGATCTTTGGCCACTGCGACACTAGAGATATGCAAAAGTTGACAGTAGCTTTAAATTCTATAGTTAGATATGTGTTTAAACTAAATCGACTTGACCATGTATCCCACTTGACCAGTAAGCTACTTGACTTAAACTTGACCTCGTGGATAGATTATAGGACTCTTATATATCTCCATAATATTGTGACAACTCGGCAACCACCGTATCTCTACAATAAGCTCAGCTCTGCAACATCCACAAGGACTAATAATTTCATATGCCCAAGATATAAATCTTTAACTTCAAGCAGACAATTCTTTACCAATGCTATCCGCCTCTGGAACAACCTCCCACATAACTTAAAGACTATTAGATGCGCAACTCAGTTTAAATTAAAAATTAAGGAATATTTAAAATAGAACAAACAAAATAGTAAACGAAAATAAAGATAATATAAGTAAGAAACAAAACACAAAATAAAATAAATAAAATAATATAGATTTAAGTTAACGAAATCAAAATGTGAGTAAAATATTTATAAGTAAATTGTTAGAGTAAGAAATATTATTTAAAACAAACTCATAATATGTGTGTCCACTTTGACTAGTGCAATAAATATAAGTTTACTCTTGTAGCACTAGGATATTAAGAAATAAATAAATAAAAAAAAAAAAATAAAAAACATCTGACCATAGTTATATAACTTTCTTTGGGGTATATTATTTTTACAGCGGGCGAAGCCGCTATGGGATTGCTAGTAATTTAATAATTTACACTATTTTCCTCGTTCTCATTAAATGTTGTGATCAACCAAATATTTCTTTAATAAATACGTTTAAATCAAGAATTTTAGGCATATTTTTTTATTATACCCTTCCTGGATATTATAAATTTAGTCACAACGCACTTGAGAAATCATTTCCGATCCTATAAATTATATATATTCGTATTTGAAAATGTTATTAAATTAAATAAGTTTGTATTCGCTTGCAGTTTGAAATTATATTATAAAATTTGATCCATTTTGTTAAAATTAAAAAACTAACATAGCTCTACAATTTTTTTTTTTGCATTTACACAGACATCTTACAATTTACATTAACATTTTTACATTTTTATATAGTTTAACAGGTCGCTCCTATGGTATCTGTATGATACAGTTGTCCGACCTTAATGAAATTAAAACCGAAAATAGTCCGAGCAGGATTATTTATACTTGATCGAAAGGTATTGTAAAGCTCTTGAAACTATATACTAAGATTTTAAAAGTTTGAGCTGTTTGGCCCGGTTGTGACGTCGCAGCTGCTAGAATTTCCAAAGCCATCTAGGAGTGGCCGGGCGAGGCGTGGTGGCGCCATCTAGGAGTCGCTAGAAGAAGATCTCTTTACAGGGAGAGCGCGCTAGGGTTAACAGGGCGGGGTGTCAGGCTTTCTCCGAGAGTAAATTAGGGCTAACAGGGCGAGTTGTCAGGCTTTCTCTGAGCGAGAGAATTTCTCCAATAATGGCCGAAGATAGGTTGCCGCCAGCATCTTGGCGTCATTAGAAGCCATTCCTATTTTGGCATCCCAAGTGCAAAGTTTAGAGCAGTGCGTGTCGTTTGTAGTTGAGAACCATTTTTTTGTCCAACTCACATCAAAAAAAATAACGCGACCCTAGTGCCTGCAAGACAAGCTGCACGGAGCCAAGGGACGATTTGATCTAAAGAGGAACGGCTAGATGCATTGGGTAAGCTAAGCAGTGGCCCGAGGCTAAGAACGGTGACTAAGATCGGGGACTCATTTTGATCCCGGCTTAGGTGCAGCAGAAGGGCCTATTCTGAAAGCCCCAGCAGCGATTAGCAAGCGGTGGAGTTGTCGGCAGCGCATCAGCTCGAAGGTGGGACTACAAAGCTGCAGAAGGCGGTCCCAAAAGGCAGACGAAGAAGATCGCGGACGGTCAGCAGAAGTCGGCGCCAAAAGTCCGAGCAGTTCGTCGCCGGTGCTCCGCTAGGCCAGCGGCCGCAGATCGTCGTTTGCGGTGTCTCCGTCGCAGAAGTTTCGGTCCCCGCTAACCCCTCTTTCCCGCCAGAGTAATATTAAAAGAGGAAAAAAAAAAAATCGAAAGCCCAAATTAGGGATCAAGTAGGGAGAAAAATCAAAGAGAAAAAAAAATCCTATTGGTCAAGCGGAAAAAAAAAAAATATCGCCCCGCAAGAGGGCAACAAATAATATATATCTAGATGTAATTCCTTTTATATTTTAATTATGACCTTTTAAATATGTGTGAGTGAAATTTGTGAGAAAAGAGGCGTGAGTGTTTGGTGTCTGCATTGTATGTATTTTTTGTTTGGTGGAAAAAAAAGACTAAAGATTATTCGGAAAATGTCCAAGCCAAGCAATTAATCAGCCAGGGCAAAGTTGCAAGAAACCTTTTTGTTTTCTACCCCAAACAGCCAGCCGTCGGTGAAAGCGCTTTCTTCGATGGATGCCTGCAGCAAGTGGTGAGTCACGAAACAAATTTAAAGGTCATAAAAATAACTATGCAATGGTTATTAATTTTCGTTTTGGCTAATGAACGCAATAAAGTAATGACAAACCTCAACAAATACTAAATGCCGCTACTAAGCGCTTTCGGTTCTCGAGCCATAAATTCACAACAGCTCAAACGCCAGTCAATTTAAATTCTATATTTGTTGTATTTAAATCCAAATTTGTAAGAGTTCAAGTAATTTAAACGAATGTCCAATTTTAGTTTGATTGTCACAATTTATGATAAGCACATTGCAAGATCGGATCAGATGACCAATGGTAGGGCGGGTCTGAAAATGAACCTCCAGTAACATCAGGAGGTCAAAAGAGGCGATTTTGGCCCACTTAAGAAAACAAGCCTTCCTTTTACTTCCGCATGAGTCCTCTTATTTCCGGTTTAGCCATAGCTTGTCTCGCACGCAAAAATTATGTAATTAGAGTCATATACAGGCCAATATGGGATTGAAGCAAGACCACCACCCCCCTTTCCGACAAGCAGCAGCCGGACCATTGATTGCGTGCGCTCAATCCCATGCATTTAACACCAAGCCTGAAATTGTTCGTAGTTCGTTACAATTATGAATAATTAAGATAATAATGATTATTAATTCTTTGGCGCCCTCCGTGTAGGCTACATCTTTAGATGTGCTCACAAACTCATGTCTCTCTCTAAAATTTCTACTTTCTTTTGTTTTTATTTACTTTATTTGTTTTTAACTTATTTGCCAGAAGCTCAGCTGTGAGCTAATACAAACTGTGGGCGAGCCCTCATGTTTCAAAGCCACTAGCTGCTGGAAGTTGGTTACAAACAAAAGTTTCTAGATTCCGCGGTAATTCCGGTCTGGCGAATAGGAAGAACGGAAGTTTAAATCATAAGTGGTTAATCAGCCGGCCACGCAAGACAGTATTTGCAGAGGAATCAAATCTATTTTATCCCCTACCTTTAGTTGAGCTCCGTAGGACGGCATATCAGTACGCATAGGACAAGCGGGCGATAAGCCATTTCAGAATGGATCGTCTGACCACGACTGATTTGCTGAAATAAGGGGCCAATTCTAGTCTTCCGGTAGCATTATTAATTGCCAGTTGTCTGCATAGGATATACTGAAACATACTTTCAGAAGGAAGTTTCAGGCCACAGACGACGGCTAAATTAATATCTCCGTTCTGTAGGAAGAAGGGTGCAGGGATCAGCCGCTTGGACAACAGGCAGTGCTCAGCTCTTAAGAGTGACAACTGACCACGGCGGACTACCTGCGCGCATGCGCTTGTTGTTTTTGCATAAAGCGCGACAAAACTTCTTTGTTTTCTTTGTTTTCTTTTGTGCTGGTCAATTTTCGTATCAGTTGGAGGCTAGACTCACTTGCAGGGGAATAAGCTATGCTAGTCGGCAAAATATATTAATGCTTTTATTGTGTTTATCAATTTTATTTTTTTTCACATTTTGTTGTTGTGAATAGATTGCTATTTATTTCATATATTATTATTTTTAGTATATCATATTTTGACTATTTAAGATTTTTATATACAATTCATAAAATTTTAAACTTTGTTGTTATTGTAATTGCTGTCATTAATTGTTTGTTGCTGCTGAAGAAAGGGAAGCGCAACTGGCGAACAGCGGCCAAGAAGGTCATTGATCCCTAGATTGAAAGTGCACAGAAGCGTAATAGAAAATACAGGCGCGGGTGCTCTGATAGGGACACCTTCGAAATTAATTAAGATATTAGACCTTACAGTTAATTTTAATCAATCTTACTTTAGGAATTTAGGAGATATTTAAAATTATATTTTCTTGGAATAGTGTAAACTTTGGGTGCAACCCGCTTTTATTTTATCTTTGTGAATTATTAAATTATATTGTCTGCGTTATTTCTGTTAGATTTTGTGGTACAATTTTCTGTCTGATTTTTTCTGTTCGGCCACGTTTTTTTTAAGCCAAAATGTCACATTTAGGGGAAGAGGAAGTCGTTCAGTCGGTTGCAATATGCGTATTGTGTGATAGGAGCTTGGCAGAGGACCAGACCATAAGGATAAAATGTGGTCACGAGTTTCATAAAGCCTGCTACGAGGCACACGCTAAGACCAGAAATCTCTGTCCAATTTGTAAGGCCGCTCCGCACGATACACGGCATCAGAAGCGACAACATAAGCCATCAGGATCTGCTGGGCCAACTAATGAGGAAGCATCCGGTTCGCAGCAAGCATTAGGGACCATGGTTGCGCAGCAAGTCAGAGCTATGCAAGACGAGTTGCTTACTCAATTGTCAGAAAAGATGGCGCAACTTATACAAACAAATATCGCTGCCCACTTTCCGGCACAACCCTCTGTTCCGGCCGAAGTAGATGCTAGACGGCAGTTTGAAGCAGTGAACTTCCAGGTTGGTGGGCCGACAAGTATTATGACTGGCTCGGGGCGTGAAACGCCAAGGATGAATGGCCCTGATCTCTTTCAACGTCCTGATAGGGTTGGCCAAATTCTAAACAGTTGGAAGCTTAGGTTTAGCGGCAATCAAGAAGGTCTGACGGTTGACAATTTTATATACCGAGTGGAGGCACTCACTCACCAGACGCTTGAAGGAAATTTTCCGGCCTTATGCAGTAACGCTAGCCTGTTATTTGACGGAAAAGCGCGCGACTTCTATTGGCGGTTTCACAAGTCGGTCAGAATGGTGACATGGGATGCGCTAGTTTATGCATTGCGAAAGCAATTCCGCGACACGCGTAGCGATGTCGACATAAGAGAAGCGATCCGTGACAGGAAACAAAAGGATAGGGAAGATTTTGACACTTTTTACGATGCAATCGTGCAGCTAATGGACGGCTTGAAGACACAAATTAAAGAGCCAGAACTGGTGGAGATTTTGAGAAGAAATTTAAGGCCAGAAATTAGACATGAATTGCTGAATGTCACCGTGGATAGTGTTGATCGTCTGCGCGAAATTTGTCGGCGAAGGGAAAGATTCCTAGATGACGTTAAGCGAAATTGTAGCTACCAAAAGAATATCCCTTTCCGAAAGAGTGTGGCTGAGCTGATAGAGGAAGCTCAATCCGATGATGCCACTGAATTTTCGGATGTAGAAAATGAAGGAGAAGTAGGTGCTATGGCATTAATCTGTTGGAATTGTCGCAAGGAGGGTCATAGGTATCAGGATTGCGAGGGAAAACGCAAAATATTCTGTTTCGGCTGCGGTCGTCCCAATACCTATAAACCATCGTGCGCAAAATGTCAAAAAAACCCCAAGATGAACACACAGCCTCGTCAGCTCTCGTGTGTTCAGCGTCAGAAGTCGACGAATCCAGAGCAGAACCAGTAGAAAATGAATTTTCAGCAGTAGTAGTAGATAATCCTAATTTGTCCGATGAAACTAACAGTCTGGCTGTATTTTGGCCTCAACTAGTGATGGCGAATCAGCTTGTGTCAAGTCCGAAACCAATCAGTCCGAGGAAGACATCAAGAAATGCAAATAGGATGAGAGCATTCTGGCGGGCAGCTAAAACCATAAATGCCATTAGGCACAAAAAGTCTGATAAGCGCCCCTATGCCGAAGTGAGGTTATTAGACCAAGTGGTATTAGGGCTTCTTGATACAGGAGCAGCCATGAGCGTAATAGGGGGAAAGTTAGCCGAGCAGGTTATTTTAAGCCGAGTTCCATTCAAACGAGTAGCAACAGTAGCAAGTACTGCTGATGGAAAGAAGCAGGAGATAATTGGCCGTCTCAAAACTCCTGTAAAGTACAATGAGGTCACTAAGGAGTTGGAGCTGCACATTATTCCAAGCCTTAATCAGGATCTCTATTTGGGGATAGATTTTTGGCAGGCATTTGACTTATTGCCATCCAGCATGAATATTAGCGAAATAGCGCCTGAGTCGCATAGCCTCTCCGAAAGTCAGCAAGAGATCCTTAAGACCGTGGTGAAGCAGTTTCCGTCGTTCTCGGTATCTGGTTTGGGCAAGACGAATCTCATTTCACATTCGATCGATGTTGCAGATGCAAAGCCAGTGAAACAGAGGCATTTTCCTGTTTCTCCGGCTATTGAAAAGCTGCTCTATCAAGAGGTTGATCGGATGCTAAGTTTGGGGGTAATAGAGGAGTCTGATAGTGCTTGGTCCTCGCCGGTAGTATTAGTACAGAAACCCGGAAAAATCCGTCTCTGTTTGGACAGCCGGAAGGTGAATGCAGTCACTAAAAAGGATGCATATCCCTTGCCACAAATAGATGGTATCTTGGGACGGCTTCCCAAGGCAATGTTTATATCGAGTCTCGATCTTAAAGATGCCTATTGGCAGATACCACTCGATCAAGCATCGCGAGATAAAACTGCTTTTACCATTCCAGGAAAGCCCCTCTACCAATACAGAGTTATGCCATTCGGCCTCACGAACGCCTCCCAGACTATGACCAGGTTAATGGATAAGGTTATTCCCGCTCATCTCAGAAATGAGGTTTTTGTGTATCTGGATGATTTGCTGATTGTGTCAGATAGTTTTGAGGCTACACATGAGGGTCCTTAGTCTGGTCGCGGGCTTTATCAAAACAGCTGGCCTAACCCTTAATGTTGAGAAAAGCAAATTCTGCATGCGAACGGTGAAATATTTAGGCCATATTGTCGGGGAAGGCGTAATCCGAACGGATCCCGACAAAATATCAGCCATGAAAGATTTTCCGCTACCACAGTCCCTCAAAGCTTTGCGACGTTTTCTTGGGATGGTGGGATGGTATAGGAAATTTATTAGCAATTTTGCCTCAGTATCAGCTGATCTGACGGATCTATTAAAGCCCAGGAAGAGGTTTGTAATGACGGAGGAGGGAGAAAGGGCTTTTAATAAGCTCAAGGAGATGTTGTGTTCTGCCCCAGTGTTGCACAGCCCAGATTTCAGCAAACCTTTTTACATTCAGTGTGATGCCAGTAAGTCAGGTGTAGGAGGAGTCCTAGTGCAAAAATCGGCTGAAGGAGATGAGTACCCAATAGCATTCGTGTCAAAGAAACTGAACAAGGCTCAAAAAAACTATTCAGTGACAGAGCAGGAGTGCTTAGCGGCCATTATTTGCATAAAACGTTTTCGAGCTTATGTTGAAGGACATACTTTTACGGTGATCACGGATCATGCGTCCCTAAAATGGCTAATGACACAAACGGATTTGCATTCCAGGTTGGCTCGATGGGCATTGAAATTACAAGGGTTCAATTTCAACATCGAGCATCGCAGCGGAAGGTTGAATGTGGTACCCGATGCATTGTCGAGAGTGAATGAGGAGGAGATAGCTGCTATAGATGCAAACCAAGGGTTGCTAGTGGAGTTAGACTCGCCGGAGTTCCAAAGCGAAGAATATTGCGACCTAGTTGAAAAGGTAAAAGCAAATGGGGGCAAACTTCCAGATCTGAAGGTAGCCGATAATTTGGTGTATCGCAGAACAGATCATGCCACAGGGGATGCATTACATGTTATTTTCAGCTGGAAATTATGGGTTCCAAGTAAGCTAGTGCCTGAGGTACTGAAGAAGGCGCATGATGATCCATTGGCGTCCCATGGAGGCATGCATAAAACTCTGGAAAGGGTGCGACGGTATTATTACTGGCCCGGGCTTATAAACGATGTCAGAAGGTATATTCAAGCTTGTAGCACATGCAAGATGACTAAAGCACCTAATAGCATTCAGCGTCCGCCGATGGGTAAAGCTCCAGAGTCTCAGCGGTTTTTCCAAAGGCTCTATGTCGATTTTCTGGGACCTTATCCCCGGTCCAGAAGTGGGCACATAGGCATCTTTATTGTGCTGGATCACTACACAAAATTTGTGTTTTTGAAGGCAGTAAAAAAACTAACTGCAGACGTGGTGATACGTTACCTTCAGCAAGATCTATTCCACACGTTCGGGGTTCCAGAGACCATTGTGTCTGACAACGGTTCGCAATTCAAATCTGAGGCGTTTCAAAAGTTCTTGCGGGAGTACAAAGTATCTCATACCCTCACTGCAGCATATTCTCCGCAAGCTAATGCCTCGGAACGAGTCAATCGATCGGTGATAGCGGCCATCCGTTCGTATGTTCGTACGGATCAGAAAGACTGGGATGAACAGCTCAGCAGCATTTGTTGTGCTCTACGGTCAGCTGTACATTCTAGTATTGGCACTTCGCCGTACTATATGGTTTTCGGGCAGCACTATGTATCTGCTGGTTCGACTTTCAAGCTGTTGAGAGCTTTGCATATGCTGGAGGACAGGTCGGCGGTGTTCTCGCGAGAAGATTCTCTGGATTTGATCCGTAGTAAGGCGTGCGAAGTTATGGCGAAACAAAATGCGAAAAACGAGCGTCAATATAATCTGCGTTCCAGGGAGGTGTCTTATGCGGAAGGGCAGGAAGTGTACCGTCGAAACTTTAAGCAAAGCAATTTCGCGGCTGGTTACAATGCTAAGTTAGCTCCGGCGTACGTGAATGCTAGAGTAAAGAAAAGGATTGGGCAGTCGTATTATGACCTGGAGGATTTACAAGGGAACTATATGGGTCGGTACCATGCAAAGGACATGAAGCAGTAAGGCAGCTGCTTTCTTCACGTTCTTGGATCCGCCTTGGGACTTGGGATCCCAAGTCAGATCTTTAGCGGGGGGTATTTGTGACGTCGCAGCTGCTAGAATTTCCAACGCCATCTAGGAGTGGCCGGGCGAGGCGTGGTGGCGCCATCTAGGAGTCGCTAGAAGAAGATCTCTTTACAGGGAGAGCGCGCTAGGGTTAACAGGGCGGGGTGTCAGGCTTTCTCCGAGAGTAAATTAGGGCTAACAGGGCGAGTTGTCAGGCTTTCTCTGAGCGAGAGAATTTCTCCAATAATGGCCGAAGATAGGTTGCCGCCAGCATCTTGGCGTCATTAGAAGCCATTCCTATTTTGGCATCCCAAGTGCAAAGTTTAGAGCAGTGCGTGTCGTTTGTAGTTGAGAACCATTTTTTTGTCCAACTCACATCAAAAAAAAATAACGCGACCCTAGTGCCTGCAAGACAAGCTGCACGGAGCCAAGGGACGATTTGATCTAAAGAGGAACGGCTAGATGCATTGGGTAAGCTAAGCAGTGGCCCGAGGCTAAGAACGGTGACTAAGATCGGGGACTCATTTTGATCCCGGCTTAGGTGCAGCAGAAGGGCCTATTCTGAAAGCCCCAGCAGCGATTAGCAAGCGGTGGAGTTGTCGGCAGCGCATCAGCTCGAAGGTGGGACTACAAAGCTGCAGAAGGCGGTCCCAAAAGGCAGACGAAGAAGATCGCGGACGGTCAGCAGAAGTCGGCGCCAAAAGTCCGAGCAGTTCGTCGCCGGTGCTCCGCTAGGCCAGCGGCCGCAGATCGTCGTTTGCGGTGTCTCCGTCGCAGAAGTTTCGGTCCCCGCTAACCCCTCTTTCCCGCCAGAGTAATATTAAAAGAGGAAAAAAAAAAATCGAAAGCCCAAATTAGGGATCAAGTAGGGAGAAAAATCAAAGAGAAAAAAAAATCCTATTGGTCAAGCTGAAAAAAAAAAATATCGCCCCGCAAGAGGGCAACAAATAATATATATCTAGATGTAATTCCTTTTATATTTTAATTATGACCTTTTAAATATGTGTGAGTGAAATTTGTGAGAAAAGAGGCGTGAGTGTTTGGTGTCTGCATTGTATGTATTTTTGTTTGGTGGAAAAAAAAAGACTAAAGATTATTCGGAAAATGTCCAAGCCAAGCAATTAATCAGCCAGGGCAAAGTTGCAAGAAACCTTTTTGTTTTCTACCCCAAACAGCCAGCCGTCGGTGAAAGCGCTTTCTTCGATGGATGCCTGCAGCAAGTGGTGAGTCACGAAACAAATTTAAAGGTCATAAAAATAACTATGCAATGGTTATTAATTTTCGTTTTGGCTAATGAACGCAATAAAGTAATGACAAACCTCAACAAATACTAAATGCCGCTACTAAGCGCTTTCGGTTCTCGAGCCATAAATTCACAACAGCTCAAACGCCAGTCAATTTAAATTCTATATTTGTTGTATTTAAATCCAAATTTGTAAGAGTTCAAGTAATTTAAACGAATGTCCAATTTTAGTTTGATTGTCACAATTTATGATAAGCACATTGCAAGTTTTTTTATGTTTATGTTTTATTTACATGTCTAGCTTTAAGAACTTTCTCATTCCTTACTTTTAATAAATTATTTATAATGTTTTAAATTTCCGAATTTTTGCCGCGGCTAGCGTAAAGCCCTTGTAGGGGGTCTTAGCAAGACATGGGGTCATCTACCAAAACTAAGGGAAGATCGGATCAGATGACCAATGGTAGGGCGGGTCTGAAAATGAACCTCCAGTAACATCAGGAGGTCAAAAGAGGCGATTTTGGCCCACTTAAGAAAACAAGCCTTCCTTTTACTTCCGCATGAGTCCTCTTATTTCCGGTTTAGCCATAGCTTGTCTCGCACGCAAAAATTATGTAATTAGAGTCATATACAGGCCAATATGGGATTGAAGCAAGACCACCACCCCCCTTTCCGACAAGCAGCAGCCGGACCATTGATTGCGTGCGCTCAATCCCATGCATTTAACACCAAGCCTGAAATTGTTCGTAGTTCGTTACACGGTGGGTGAAAATTAATTGTATTAACTAGTTTGTGTTCTAGCTTTAAGTACTCGCCGAAGAACACCTCAATTATCTCAATCCGATATTCCGTTTAAAAGATATTTAATAAAAAAGAATTTTCCTCTTGGTTGTGTGTCTGTTTGTCAAAGTGGATGAAATCTTCGTTTTAGAGTCCTGGGCGTACCTTGAATTTATTGAGAAGCTCGAGCTGAATGATTTTTTTGTCAACCACTTTGTGATTTTTGCGATAGTTTGGCGGCCAAAGTTACAGAAACGTGATATATGAGCATATCCGCGGGTCGCGAACGTACGTTCGTACGAGTTTACTGCAAAAAAAAAAAACAAGTAGAAAAGCTACAGTCGAGTCTGACCGACTGTGAGATACCCGGTACCCAAAAGATTGTGGGTGAAATTAAATAGCACATCAACATAAAAGAATGAATTTTTTAGCAAATGAGAATAAATGTAGCTAGAAACATGTTAAGCAACACCCACAAAAGACAAATGTTTCCAGGAACATGGTAAGCAACACGCATTGGCTGTGTCAACACTGAAGAGGAAGAACCATACACAGAAAATGTATTTTTTATTAACTTCCATGTTTATTATCCGATTTTACTCAAACTTTTATTTATTTTATTTTATATTAATTTACGTTCATCCGAAAATTGCGACAATAACTTAATTACACGTTCTTTATGATTTTCGGAGGCGGAAGTGGCCGTGGCCAAATTTTAAAACAAAATTGGACCAGATACCACATTTGGTAGCTCTAGCTATTATAGTCTCTAAGCTCTGTTTTTTCACACGGACAGACAAACGGACAACGGACATGGCTTACTCGACGCGGCTGGTGACACTGACCAAGAATATATATGCCGTCTTTATCTCGTCAAGCGTAGCGTAACGTCGTCCTTTCATGGGCCTCTTCAGTTTAGGGAACAAGAAAAAGTCACAGGGGGCTTGATCTGGGATATACGGTGGCTGCGGCATCATTAGTGTGTTGTTTTTGGCCAAAAAGTCGCGCACAAGCAAGGATGTGTGAGCAGGGGCGTTATCGTGGTGCAAAAGCCAATTTTTGTTCTTCCACAAATCCGGGCGTTTCTGGCGGATTGCTTCGCGCAAATTTCGCATAACTTGCAGGTAAAATTCCTTATTGACCGTTCTACCCGGAAAAAACTGTTAGCAAAACTTTCACATTCGAGCGAACTTGGCGCGCTGTTTTTCGGTCTTGGTTCGTGCGGCAGCTTCCATTGAGATGATTGAGTTTTGGTTTCCACGTCATAACCATAAACCCACGATTCGTCACCAGTTATGACCCTCTGGAGCAAATTTGGGTCGTCGCGGACAGAGTCGAACATCTCTTTAGCAATGTTCATGCGATGCTGTTTTTGGTCGCAATTGAGCAATTTTGGTACGAATTTCGCGGCGACTTGTCTCATGGCGAAATCATTGATAAAAATCGTCTGTTGTTGAAGTGCTCGGTCGTCCGGCACGCTCTTCGTCGTTCACATCTTCTCGGCCTTCTGAGAACATTTTGTACCACCGATAAACGTTGTTTCGGTCCAAGGTAGCTTTTGAATTTTAAAGTACTTTTAATGCAGCTTTGACCTACCAAAAGTAACCCGGAAGGATCAAAACGGCGCAGGGTACAAGGGTATTATAAGTTAGTGCCAACCGAGAATGTATGTAACAGGCAGAAGGAGGCGTCTCCGACACCATAAAGTATATATATTCTTGATCAGCATCACCAGCCGAGTCGATTTAGCCATGTCCGTCTGTCGTGTGAGACAACAGATCTCAGAGACTATAAGAGCTAGAGCTACCAAATTTGGTGACAACATTGGAATCTGTTGCACGCAGATCAAGTTTGTTTTAAAATTTGGCCACGTCCACTTCCGCAACCGAAAATCATTAAAAACGGTATATAAGCTATAGTCGTAATTTTTGGCTTTAAGTAAATAGATATAATAAATAAGTAGGCATTCGCGTACGTGTTTTGAAAATGTGAGAAAAATCGGATGGTAAACATGGAAGTTATTACGTGGGCTGCTACATATATTTCTGGCCTAATAATGAAAATACGAATATTTATTAAGGAAAATAGTTTTATTGTTTTTCAAAATATTCTCCATCAAGATTTACACACTTTTGCATGCGCTCAAACCAATTTTCGAAGCACTTTTTCCACTCTGATTGACACACCTCAAAAACATGGTTTTTGAATGCTTCAACAGCATCTTCTGGCGACGAAAATCGTTGACCACGCATTTTCTTCTTGATGTGAGGGAATAAAAAGAAGTCATTTGGTGCCAAGTCAGGACTGTACGGCGGATGACCCATCAATTCGACGTTTTGGCCAGTCAAAAAGGCGCTGGTTTGAGCCGATGTGTGAGAGCTCGCATTGTCATGGTGCACAATGATTCGTCTTCCCTTGTTCGTTTTTCGAATTTCACCGAAGACTTCAGGCAAACAAATGGTGGTGTACCAATCAGAATTGACCGTCCTACGTTGCTCAAGAGGAACAGTAGCCACATGACCAGTTTTTGCGAAGAAACAGGCGACCATTTGCTTCGAAGTGCTTCTTCCACGAACAACTTTCGTTGGATTTGGCTCGTCTTGGAAGACCCACACGGTCGATTGCTGTTTTGTTTCGGGCTCATACGCATAGATCCATGATTCGTCACCTGTGACGATCTTATAAACGTCTTTTGAAGCACCGCGATCGTATTTTTCAGCATTTCTTTACACCAATCCACACGAGCCTTCTTTTGAGCGATTGTCAAATTGTGCGGGATCCAACGAGAACAAACCTTTTTTACAGCCAGGTGCTCATGCAATATCGAATGTATGCTGGTGGAAGAAATGCCTAGGGATGCCTCTATCTCACGGTATGTCACATGACGGTCTTGCATTATTAGTTCACGTACGCCATCGATGTTTTCTGGCACAACGCCTTTTGGACGACCTTCGCGGAATTCGTCTTTGAGGGAGCGTCGGCCACGATTGAATTCGTTGTACCAGTTTTTCACAGTGCTATAGGATGGTGCTTCATAGTCATACAAAGATTTAAGTTCATCGCTGCACTCTTGTCGTGATAATCCACGCCGAAAGTTGTGAAAAATGATCGCACGAAAATGTTCACGAGTTAATTCCATTTTTTTGCGAAATTGATTTTTTTAAGTAACTGTAAACAACACAAATGATAGTCGTACGTCAAACCGTTCTGAGTACGTTTATGCTTAAAAATGTCGAACTTTTCAATGGAAATGTCAGATTCCACCTAACAACACTTAGTGTTGCCTAGGCCAGAAATATATATAGCAGCCCACGTAAACAATAAGGTTTCTGTGTATTCTTATTCTTCTTCTATATGATTATTTGATTTAAGTCAATTATAAGGGATATAAACATCTGACCACAGTTATATAACTTTCTTTGGGGTATATTATTTTTACAGCGGGCGAAGCCGCTATGGGATTGCTAGTAATTTAATAATTTACACTATTTTCCTCGTTCTCATTAAATGTTGTGATCAACCAAATATTTTTTTAATAAATCCGTTTAAATCAAGAATTTTAGGCATATTTTTTTATTATACCCTTCCTGTATATTATAAATTTAGTCACAACGCACTGAAGAAATCATTTCCGATCCTATAAATTATATATATTCGTATTTGAAAATGTTATTAAATTAAATAAGTTTGTATTCGCTTGCAGTTTGAAATTATATTATAAAATTCGATCCATTTTGTTTAAATTAAAAAACTAACATAGCTCTACAACTTTTTTTTTTTTTGCATTTACAATTTACATTAACATTTTTACATTTTTATATAGTTTAACAGGTCGCTCCTATGGTATCTGTTTGATACAGTTGTCCGACCTTAATGAAATTAAAACCGAAAATAGTCCGATCAGGATTGTTTATACTTGATCGAAAAGTATTGTAAAGCTCTTGAAACTATATACTAAGATTTTAAAAGTTTGAGCTGTTTGGCCCGGTGGGTGAAAAGTAATTGTATTAACTAGTTTGTGTTCTAGCTTTAAGTACTCGCCGAAGAACACCTCAATTATCTCAATCCGATATTCCGTTTAAAAGATATTTAATAAAAAAGAATTTTCCTCTTGGTTGTGTGTCTGTTTGTCAAAGTGGATGAAATCTTCGTTTTAGAGTCCTGGGCGTACCTTGAATTTATTGAGAAGCTCGAGCTGAATGATTTTTTTGTCAACCACTTTGTGATTTTTGCGATAGTTTGGCGGCCAAAGTTACAGAAACGTGATATATGAGCATATCCGCGGGTCGCGAACGTACGTTCGTACGAGTTTACTGCAAAAAAAAAAAACAAGTAGAAAAGCTACAGTCGAGTCTGACCGACTGTGAGATACCCGGTACCCAAAAGATTGTGGGTGAAATTAAATAGCACATCAACATAAAAGAATGAATTTTTTAGCAAATGAGAATAAATGTAGCTAGAAACATGTTAAGCAACACCCACAAAAGACAAATATTTCCAGGAACATGGTAAGCAACACGCATTGGCTGTGTCAACACTGAAGAGGAAGAACCATACACAGAAAATGTATTTTTTATTAACTTCCATGTTTATTATCCGATTTTACTCAAACTTTTATTTATTTTATTTTATATTAATTTACGTTCATCCGAAAATTGCGACAATAACTTAATTACACGTTCTTTATGATTTTCGGAGGCGGAAGTGGCCGTGGCCAAATTTTAAAACAAAATTGGACCAGATACCACATTTGGTAGCTCTAGCTATTATAGTCTCTAAGCTCTGTTGTTTCACACGGACAGACAAACGGACAACGGACATGGCTTACTCGACGCGGCTGTGACACTGACCAAGAATATATATAAATTATAGGGTCGGTGATGTTTCCTTCACTGCGTTGCAAATATCTTGGAAAAATTAGAATACCCTCAGCAAGGGTATAATAATCCCATATAGTTAACTGCATACATTTTTTTTTTTTAATTTTCCCATTTGAGTTTTAAACAAAGTGTTCACACATGAACACATTTTATATATATATATGCATACATACAAACATACATATGTACACATGAAGATCTGTAACAAATCAATGCAGCTGTACACTGCTTAGCGCATGTGCGCATGACTCTAAATATAGCGGCCAAATGGGCCTAACACAAAACACTTGAGCCTAGCATAGACAAAAATGTAATCTTGACAAATATGTAATCTGAGCTCCTGCGTGGGTCACAAAATATATGATAGGTGCGGGATAGCTGTGTCTTTCCCATCGCACTCAAGAATTTTTCCCATGTTAGGGTTAAACAACCACTGCGTTGGTCTAGCGATAAGACTAGTTTTAAGAATCTCATGACCGCTACGTAAGCGCGGACTTTGAAATAAAGAATCAGTTTTAAACATAAACTCAAGAAAGAAAGACGTCTCTTTATTGGGCGTTCTTTTCATTTTTGGTCCGTCGAGGCACTCTGTAACTTTCCCCCTTGTGGTAAGAGGTTCAGAGTTTTGAAACCAGCTCCTTAGAGTCTGTATGTTGTGTTAGTCACCCGCAGCTAAGGTAGCGAAAATAAATATCTCTTGTTTCCCCCACCCGTGGTAAGGAACAGAGAATATAATATAAAAAAGCAAAAAGATACAAAAGAATCTTTTATGTTTTAAATAAAAAACACCTTAGTCTTAAAATAGAGCTAAAGGTTGAAGTATTACCAAGATAAAAGTGTGGTAAGGCGTGCTTGAGGCCATTAACATCAGCAAAAATATTCAAAAATAGTGAAATTAAACAAAACAAAAAATGTTCACTAACTGGCTAAAAATTGTCAAAAAGTAAAATATTATTAAATATTGAAATAAAGGCACGTGTCCGATATAAAAATTACAAAGTGCCAAAATAAATAGTGCAAAAAATTGGTGAAAAATAAAAAAGGTTTACTAACTGTAAAAAAAAAAAATGTTGGTGCCAAAATATAAATCAAAAATCATTAAAAACCAATAAATTGGATTGACAAAACAAAAAGACCGAAGCAGTGAAAATAAAGTCATCCTGGACTGAAAAAGTGAAAAAATAAATAAATCATCTTTAACATCATCGCCGTCAAAAGAGACCCTCTACAACTAGTATCTGGCATCTACATCGACATCTACGGCAGCAGACTACTCAACCAGAAGCCAGCAACAAGCAAGATCCAGAAGTCCCTAACATCTGGATATCGTCACCTCCAACTTCAAGAAAAACTAAGCAGATAAGCAAAAAGTAAACTAAATTTAACTATAAAAATATAATATTTTTTTTTTGCTAGTTTAAAAAAAAAAAAAAAAAGTATCTTTATATTTAATTTAAAAAAAAAAAAAAAAAAAATCAAGATGATGTCAGAAAAAACAATAGAGTTTTTAAAAAAGCAGTCAGATATTATTTTGGAAATTAGACAGTTGGAGGTAAAAGGTAATTTAGACGAACATGATGTTGCTAGGTTGGAAGAGCTACAAAAGCACTTCATTGCAAATCATAGCTACTTGCTAAAGATCGGTATAGTCGATCATGAATATTTTTATTCTAAGCAGTATGATTTGATAATGATGGTATTGGCTCAAATTAAAATAAAATGTGAAAAAGCTTCAAAAAAGCCGGTAGATCAAATTGCCCCCGTTTCGAAACCTGAAAAGATTAATGTTATTGAGTCACAGGCAATTTCGGAAAAGCCATGTAGTAGCAAATCTATTGCTATAAAAGTAGAACAGGCTTTCTTAAATAATGTTGGGCAGCTAAGAAGTTATCTAGAAGAGACGTCTAGGCTTATTGATAGCAGTCCAGATTTCCTTAATATAAGGAAAAAATAAGATAGACTTTTTATGGAAAAAGGTATGTAACCTAATAGAACAGGTTAATTCTCATTTTGAAGGCTCGGTTTTTGAAGAAATTGTTAGCGAAGTAGAATTCGATAAGCAAAATATAGAAACTGCCATAAAAAGTCGGCTCAGCTCGAATAAAAATCTTGCTGAAGTGTCGACGGTAGTAAAGACGGAGGAGTTACCAACCCTGCCGAAAATTCAGATTCCCACGTTCTTTGGTGATTCCAAAGAGTGGGATCTGTTTAATGAGCTCTTTACAGAGCTTATTCATACAAGAGAGGATCTTAGTCCGTCTCTGAAATTTAATTACCTGAAGTCAGCATTAAAAGGAGAAGCCAGGAATGTGGTAACTCATTTGTTGCTCGGCTCGGGAGAAAATTATGAAGCCACTTGGGAGTTTTTAACCAAACGGTATGAGAATAAACGGAAGATATTCTCAGAGCACATTAATAGGCTGTTGGATATGCCCAATTTAAATTTGGAATCCAATAGGCAAATAAAAACATTTATTGACACAATTAATGAGTCAATTTATATAATCAAATTAAAGGGAGAGTTAGGTGAAGATGTGGATGCAATTTTTGCTCACATTATTCTAAGAAAATTTAATAAAGAATCCCTTAATTTATATGAAAGCCATGTCAAAAAGACAAAAGAAATAAAGGCACTTTCGGATGTCATGGAATTTTTGGAGCAACGACTGTGTTCGACTAGCTCTGTGCAGGAGGAAAAACCTGTCAAAAAGACTTTCAATATGTAAAAAAATTATAATTTTCCAAGTTTTCCAAATCAAAATAATTTTTCAAATTGGAGTGAAAGGTGCCCAATCTGCAAAATGATGGGACATACAGTAACCCAATGCCACAAATTTAGAGGGATGAATCCCCTAGAGCGACTGGAAATCGCAAGAAAGGTGCAACTGTGCACAAGATGCCTAAATCATTTTAACGGCGAAAGATGTTTTTCCGAATATTTATGTTCGCATTGTAATAAGGCTCATCATACAATGCTCCATATAAACTCTCAAAAGAGAGAAGAAGTATTTTTATCCACTTGTGTGACTTCGACACAAGCATTGCTACCAACAGCAAAAATAAATGTAAAATCTGCTAATGGCGGATTTGAAAATTTAAGAGCATTGATTGATAGTGGATCCCAAAGCACTATCATATCAGAGGAGGCAGCACGAATGTTAAATCTGCCGAAAATAAAATCTAATACACGAGTTAATGGGGTATCACCCTCAGATACATTTGTATCAAATTATAAAACTAAACTTTTTATAAGCACCCCTAATTCAAAGAAGCCGTTGATTACGGAGGCAATAATAATGCCAAAATTAATGAAAGCTCTGCCTATTAGAGAAGTCCATATTGACAAATCGAAATGGCGAAAGTATACATTAGCTGACCCGGACTTTAATAAGCCGGGCCAAGTTGATGTCATTATAGGAGCCGATCTGTATACCCATGTTATAAGGGATGGTATGGAAAAAATTGACGGCCTATTAGGCCAAAATACAAGATTTGGCTATATTATATCTGGTTGCCATAAAACAAAGCGTAGTTCAATAAATGCAACTATTATTAAAGTGAACAATTTAAAATAAGTTAGAAGAATAAAAACCAATGCTGAGAATTATATAGAACAGAAAAATGTTAGAAATAAATTTATAAAAACTACCACTAAATATTCGAGTGGTAGTTATATGGGGAAGATTACATTTAAGGACGATACATCCTTAAGGGAATCAAAGCCACTTACAATGGCACCTCTTATTAACCAGGAGAAAAAATGTCAGGGAACTGAAAATTCTATAAAATTTAGAAGAAAAGTTTGGCAAAGGCCACACAGGCAAATGTTTCCATTGCATCGCAACCCAGCATAAAAATGCTTAAGTCCCAATTTTTTTTTTATTCCCCCGGCAGGACCTCACTTCGGAGGTATTTATAAATATATTACTTAGCGAATACCCATACAATTCATTAGGTCGAAGGAGAGTTGCTAATGGCTTTCTTAAATTTGTAGTATTGGGTAGAATTAGAAGCAAAAAGCACTTGGCTATTTAAGGTTCGTTATAATACTAAAATAAGAATTCAATGCGGAAATTCAAAAATGGAATTAGTCAACTTGCCAGAGCAAGGAGTTCTAACACTAAGGTCTGATTGCACAGCTCGCACAGACGATAAGATTTTAGTAGCCCAACATAATATAAAATCAGAAAGGCAAGACGTGCTCTCATCAGCTTATGTTGGGGATATCACGGATATACGAAAAATTGTTTGGAGGCCATTTGAAAGCCACTCATTAAATCATACTGCAGAAATTGATAGATTATCAAAGGAATTAGCTCAATTGAAAGAAGTCCATACGGAACTAAAGGGGTTAAATGTACATCACGTATCTGGCAATACCTCTTTAATCATATGTTTGATAATTGTTGTAATATTAATTATATATATAATAAGAAAATGTACACCCAATTTGCGGGGTCTTTCAAAGGAACTTAAATGTTAACAATTAAGTTAAAAAAAAAAATTATTAAAAACTACAGTCCACTTAATCGAGTTATGAAATGTATAATTGTTCAATATATGTTTGTATATTAATAAATTTTGTATTTTATATGTCAAATTTTTAAAATTGTACACCCACACCCAATCTTGCTGGCCCTTGGCAGAATGTTCACACATGAACACATTTTATATATATATATGCATACACGTACATACAAACATACATATGTACACATGAAGATCTGTAACAAATCAATGCAGCTGTACACTGCTTAGCGCATGTGCGCATGACTCTAAATATAGCGGCCAAATGGGCCTAACACAAAACACTTGAGCCTAGCATAGACAAAAATGTAATCTTGACAAATATGTAATCTGAGCTCCTGCGTGGGTCACAAAATATATGATAGGTGCGGGATAGCTGTGTCTTTGCCATCGCACTCAAGAATTTTTCCCATGTTAGGGTTAAACAACCACTGCGTTGGTCTAGCGATAAGACTAGTTTTAAGAATCTCATGACCGCTACGTAAGCGCGGACTTTGAAATAAAGAATAAGTTTGAAATATCAACTCAAGAAATGTAGACGTTTGCTTTATTTGCAGCCTCTCTCACACAAAGTCTTCTGATAACAAGAAAAAACACCTTTAACGATGTACCAAATTTTGTGACGATACCTGGCTTTCAGCTAAGATCAGGGGTCATAACTATGTGTTGTAGTTTTTATACCCGGTACCCATAGGGTACAAGGTGCCAACCGAGAATGTATGTAACAGGCAGAAGGAGGCATCTCGGACCCCATAAAGTATATATATTCTTGATCAGGATCACCAGCCGAGTCGATTGAGCTATGTCCGTCTGTCCGTCCGTCCGTGTGAAACAAAAGATCTCAGAGACTATAAGAGCTAGAGATACCAAATTGGGTGACAACATTGGAATCTGTTGCACGCAGATCAAGTTTGTTTTTAAATTTGGCCACGCCCACTTCCGCCCTCAAAAATCATAAAAAACGTTAAATAAGCTATACTCGTTTTTTTCGGGTTAAAGTTAATAGATACAAAAAATGAATAAAATATAGCAGACGTTTTCTGAAAATTTCAGTAAAATCGGATGATAAACATGGGAGATATTAGCAATAAGGTTAGAATTTTAACACACCGCCCTAAGGCACTGCTGTTTCAAGCTGTAGCCGACAGGTGGCGCATTCGAGCTTTGGCCGTGCGATATAATGGCGCCAACTGCAGAAGAAGTATCGAAGTAGACTATTATAATGTATGTACAATTTTAAATTGCCATTTAGTGTGAAGCGCAAACGTTTAGGTACCGGGTATCTCACAGTCGAGCTCAGTCGACTGTAGCTTTCTTACTTGTTTTTTATAGTATTGTTCTTAATGTATTAATTGAAAAAAAAAAAAAAAAAAAAAAAAAAAAATTGAAGTGAGCAGGATTTGAACTTATGCTGATCTTGCCAAAAATAACCCAAACTCGGCACTAGGACCTTTCGGCTACACCCTTTGTTATATAACTCCCGGCAGCTGTCGCACTATATGTCTTTAACACTTTTGATCTAAAAAGCGACATTATTTTAGAATACTGTGCAGCAAACAGGAGAGTTAATCGCTTCACATTCGTTGGCTGCGATCGAGCGAGTCCTGGTGCATCGTCAAGTATTCGGATATTAAGCTGAACGATTTTTCTAATTCGACAGAGTGTTTGTTCGGGAAGTGAAAGTTTGGGTACGGGGTTTCTCCCAGTCGAGCACACTCGACTGCACTTTTCTCACTTGTTGAAGATTTTGGATTAAATAATATATTTACATGAGTCGTTCTTCGCCCGAATAAAAAATCAGGATATTTTTTATTTTACTGGTTATTCTTTATTAGAATGCTGGAAAATGACTAACTGTCTGTTACAGAATTGGTTAGCATGAAACCTCAATTTGCGTCTTAGAATTTACAGTTAGTGCATTAGGTGACGCAATCGCATTTGGATGATGTGATCGTCACTTTTTTGTTTATGTTTACATATCTCGGTCTTATTAGATTTTGCAAACATATTGGATTTTCAACTTTTTATGGAATTAGGTCATTGTTGACGTTCGGACTTAATCAATTTTCTTTATTTGTTTGCATTGCGGGATCTCAAGCTTCTGTATCGTTTTTTAATCAAAGCCGAAATTGGTGATTCTGTTTGTTTGTGAACGGTTTCGTTCTTTGAACTGGTGGACGTTGAGAAGTCGCAGTGCAGATATGTCACTATATATATGATTCCTTATTTTTATTTAAATTATTATCTCAAGGGTATATAAGCTTCGGCTTGCCGAAGTTAGCTTCCTTTTTTGTTATTGTTTTATTTATGTCTTAGGTTTTTTTCAGAGCAGGTTGGATCATGTTTTACTTAAAGTTTTTAAAATGCCGGCGGCCGAAAAAAGATTGCAGTTGCAGCAAGCAGTTATAAGCAAGCAGTTCCAAATAAGCAGCGCAGAGCAAGCAGTAGCAAAGCAGTATTAATAATATTATCCTCATTTATTTTATATTTGTCCGCTGCTTTATACCAAAGCGTCATGAAGCTTGATTGGCGTAGATGGTTAAAGTGTGATTCTCGACCGGAGGATTAGGGATTCTGGGTGTTGATCCGGGTAATTACCCGTACCCCTAGAAATAATTATTTTCTAATTTTCTTTAACCATCGATTTTAAATAGAGATAGTAGTTAGGATCCTTATGGAATACGTATAATTAATCATTTTGATACAGTTTTGGGGAACGGGACAAACACTTGCCAATAGATTTTCTTCAGTCAAACTATTGAGTTTAATATGGTTTATTAACGAATTGACAAAAAAAAACTGACACAATTAAAAATAGAAAAGTGAAGTAATGGACCCGCATCTGAACAGCCTATAGAAAATGCATCGCAGCCATCGGAATAGATAAAATTTTTTGACGTTTTAATAAATTTTGCAGCGCAGTGTGGAGTATATGCCAGCTATAGAACCAATCCGTGTTGCTCAACATGTTTCTAGCAACATTTGTCTGTTTTGGGTGTTGCTCAACATGTTCCTGGTAACGTTTGTCTTTTTTGAGTGTTGCTGAATATGTTATTTTTGAATATATTGGGCTCAAATGATGCTTTAATTGTATAATAGCTATACATTTTAAATTTCATGCAAATCGAATAGGATCTCAGAGACTATAAGAGCTAGAGTTATCAAAATTGGTGACAGCATTGGAATCTATTGCACGCAGATCAAGTTTGTTTTCAAATTTGGCCACGCCCACTTCCGCCCTCAAAAATCATAAAAAACGTTAAATAAGCTATACTCGTTATTTTCGGGTTAAAGTTAATAGGAATAGGAATGATAGGAAAATTAATGGAAACAAATTAAAACTTCTCTGTTTCTCAACGTATTTGTATAAATTTTGAGATATAGTTTTTTTTTACGGTTTTAGAATAACGGTTTTAGTTTCATTAAGATCGGACAACTGTATCATATAGCTGCCATAGAAGCGATCGGTTGATTTATACGAAAAAGTAAAATGTGTAGGTGAATGTTATAAATATGTAAAATCTTCCATATTTTTTAAATTTGATCAAAATTATTCGACTTAATGATCCAATTGCAGACTGCAAAGGTATACAAAATTCGGCCTACCAGAGTTAGCTTTCTTTTTTATTGTTTTTATACCCGGAGAAAAACTAAAAAAGCTAGTAAAATAAAAATGCAAAAGAGAAAATATGTTTATACGGGCCAATCCTGCAAAATTTTAATACATCGACCGCATAGGCAACTGGGCCACTACCGATATTACATATGAAGGAAATTTGCATACTAATTTTGCTTCTACAACTGATGACCTAAAAATGCAGCAAAACTGCAGGTCAGATTGCAGATTGTAAACAAGAAACTACATTAAATATAAAACATTAGAATGCCTAATTTTGGCAGAACTGAAATAAAAAGCCAGTAAAAAAAAAAAAAATTAAAAAAAGATTTCTTGTATTTGAACTCAGAACTTTCTATCATAAAAAACATTTGCACAGCACTCAGGCCTCTATTGCTGAATATTACGTTATTCACGTCGATTGTCACATGTAAAAACTTCCATATTTAAAAAAATCCTTATGTATTGAACTAGAGATGCACAAGCAAGTGTGTGAAAGAGAAAAGGGATCGACTTTTGACCAAAAAATTGCACCAAGCCTGCAGAACAGAAAGAGCATGAGCAAGAAATAAAAAAAATAACCAAATTCACGTTTATAGCCCAACTGTGATGTATTAATTTAATAAAAAAGATTAAAAAAATTAATAAAAGAAAAAAGGAGAAATACAAATAAGAATAGGAACAAATAGGGACATACGAAATTAACACAGATAATATTTGAATTAAATTCGCGCACGCCATCGATCGGACAGAAGGGTCACACTGGCCCGAAAAGGAGCTGGTAACACTAATATGGCAAATCCCTTGCCGGCGGCGGTCACACTTAACCAGGAGCCAACTGCAGAGCCTTTTTCGGGACGTGATCGTTAGATCTGGTCCCCGTTTATACATTGGTACTTGGTTATCTCCGTAGTATTTTCCATTGGTTGACTTCAGAGTCACCACAGTTCACGAGTCGGCCCACCGATTCGCCTGATAGATTTGAATAGCCTCCAAACCCTTCTCGCAACTGGTAGGCTTCCCGTGAGACGGTCCATGACGTAATCCATTTTATTTCATAATTTGTAAAATTGAAGTAAATAAAAACTAAGTTGCTTTTTGCGGCATTAATCTCGAGCGTTCTACTCTAGGACCGGGTCGGAATCTCTTTCAGCAACCACAACTGATCCAAATAAATTTCTGGGATGAATCCTGGACAACACTGAGCTATCTCAGCAACGTGAGACCGTCACAGTGGCGCCCGAATAGATTAATGTGGTTGCAGAAAGAAACGACACCGTTAGTAGTAGTAATGGCCATGCTAGCATAGTAAGCGGGCGAAACTGTACGGACGTAATAGAAAAGAAAATAGAAACGAGACGGAAGTTGGCAGCTCAAACCGACCATACGGATACGCTCGAGGAAAGACTGGTGGAATCAAACCGGACCAGTCATTACGGATACGAAGATGGAGAAAGGAATAAATATGGAGATACGAAGCTGGGGAATACGGTACCAAGGAGTAACCAATCCCCTGGAGTTTATAAGCAAAATGGAAAGATGGGCGTCGTGATACGGGATCCAACAAGACCAACTGATCTAAATGATGCCATTCATTTTAGATGTAGCGGTGATCGATTGGTGGAAGTGAACCCCAAACAAGATAGACAGTTGTGCAAAACTTTCAGCCGAACTAGTCGAGTACTTTTTGCCACGAAGCTACAAGAATCAACTCAAGGAGGAAATTGCGCATCGTAGGCAAAGAGAAGCCGAACCCACGAGAGCATACGCTATGGAGTTAATGGATATGATGAGGTTCGCCGGACACACAGAAGAGAAAAAACTGGATCGGATATACTTGAATTACAGAAGCGAAATAAAGTTATATACACGAAGATCTTGATTTTAAACACTTCCCGAGTTCCTCAAACTGGCGGAGGTAGTAGAGATGATCGAGGCGACTACTAGTCACACAGACCAGAAATTGGCATGAGATTCGGCGGTACGGGGCATTTAACCATAACCACCAAAATTATCGATGGCTGTGGAGCGGCGGCGAACCGGCCGGTACAGATAGGCCATGGGGTTCAAGAGTAGATTGGAAGGTGGAGAAACCAAGGTGAACAGTTGGCCAGCGCAAACAACGGCCAGTCGCTGGAGAAGAGAACACGAACCAACTGGAGGAGGATGACATGTCTGAGGACCAGTTGATCGTAAATATACCGCAACACCTGGAAGCACAAACAAGGCAACAGGAAGCGGCGAGTATCACGGATCAAATAGAGAAGACCGAGGTAAGGGAAAATCCGTCGGAGGAAGAAGTAGAGGAAAAAATGGAAGCACACGGACCGCAACAGGAAGAGGGGAGCATCACGGATCAAACTAAAGAGGTCGATATGCGTGAAAAGCCGTCGCACAGTGGCTCGTTTTCCAAAAACTCGTTGCAAAAGTCGAATTTCGTGTTGTTGAATTTAGCAAATCTTTTGATACCAT
Source organism: Drosophila rufa (assembly GCA_018153105.1). Lineage (NCBI taxonomy): Eukaryota > Metazoa > Arthropoda > Insecta > Diptera > Drosophilidae > Drosophila > Drosophila rufa. The sequence goes on from JAECXS010000135.1 coordinate 1,837,897, forward strand.
TCAATTAGGAACTGATCAAGCTAAAATTTTATAATTTACAAAATTTTTGTAGTATTTATAATCGCTGCTCAAAGTTGGAAAATTTTTCTGTATTTGAAGAAAATTAATTTTTTTGTAAAGTAATTAAGCTTAAAGAAAACAAAACATTTTTCTGTTTTAAGTAACCAATTATAAATCTAAATTAAAAATAAAACCAGATTTTTTTTGTGCTTCCATTTTTTAGATATTTATAAAAATGGCAATTTTTCCAAATTTTCAATTTTTAGTTGAAAATATAAAAAAAAAACATATTTCGCCGATTTATAGATAATACTAAAAATTAGTGAAGATATTCAACAAACAAACAAAAGAAAAAACCATTGCTACAATTTTGCGCATTTCGAGATATTAACAATAGTTCGTATCAACCCATGCTACCAAACTGGCACTTTGTAGTCGGCCAGTATGGAAAACGGCAAGGCAGCAAAAAGTGTAGCTTCCCATAGCTTCCTCCTGTACTTCTTTTTATATAAACTTTTTTTTTATTTATAAAATGAGCATTAAACAAGTAAGAAAGCTACAGTCGACTGTGGTCGACTGTGAGTTACCCGGTACCTAAACGTTTGCACTTCACACTAAATGGCAATTTAATATTGTACATACATTATAATAGTCTACTTCGATACTTCTTAAAATAAATCGCCTCTCGAATTAGCTCCCGTCCTAAACAATTTAATGTCATACTTAAATATGAATGATACATTTTATGGGAACACATAAAAACACGATCGATCGGCGTCAAAAAATGAATTATGTTATTTTTTGTCATTTCTTGCTATATTCTTTTGTCATTTCATCTGCAGTTGGCGCCATTATATCGCACGGCCAAGGCTTGAATGCGACACCTGTCGGCTACAGCTTGCAACAGCAGTGCCTCAGGGCGGTGTGTTAAAATTCTAACCTTATCGCTAATATCTCCCATGTTTATCATCCGATTTTACTGAAATTTTCAGGAAACGTCCATTTTATTTATTTATTGTATCTATTAACTTTAACCCGAAAATAACGGGTATAGCTTAATAACGTTTTTTATGATTTATGAGGGCGCAAGTGGGCGTGGCCAAATTTTAAAACAAACTTGATCTGCGTGCAACATTCCAATGTTGTCACCAAATTTGGTAACTCTAGCTCTTATAGTCTCTGAGATCTGTTGTTTCACACGGACGGACAGACGGACAGACGGACATGGCTAAATCGACTCGGCTGGTGATGCTGATCAAGAATATATATACTTTATGGGGTCGGAGATGCCTCCTTCTGCCTGTTACATACATTCTCGGTTAGCACTAACCCTTAATACCCTTGTACCCTATGGGTACCGGGTATAAAAACTATGTTAAGTCATTTTGAATTTTTAAGTTCATTGATTCGTTTGAAAAATGTATTTCTATAGTAAAAAAATAAAAGTTTTAGTTTACCGAATTAATTACGCCAATTTTGGAAAGCATAAAAAATATATTATTATTATAAAAATAAAGCAAACGAGCCACTGTCCGTCGGGGGAGGAAGTACGGGAGATTCGGGAAGCACACGGAACGCAAGATATAGAAGCGAGCTTTACGAAGAAAACAGAGGTCGATGATAATGAAAGCAATAGCTGGAGGCACAGGACAGGCAAGCATCTCAAATAAAGCATAGGGATATCTTATAGCTGCCATAGGAATGATCGGAAAATAAATAGAAAACAAATTAGAGCTTCCCTGTTTGTTAGAGCTGTTTTAGAATTACGGCTTTAATTTCATTAGGATCGGACAACTTTAGTATGTAGCTCCCATAGAAACGATCCCGGGAGCTAATTCGAACGACAAATTATTTTAGGAATTATTACCATTTTAAAAAGCCTTTTAATGTATAGCACCATCGTTTAGGTACCGGGTATCTCACAATTGAGCACATTCGACTGTAGCTTTCTTACTTTTTTATCTTCATTTAAAATTTTTGAGAAACCTATTTATCGAAAAGTAAATCCTTTTGTATACCGCCGGAGGCAGCCGCACAAATATATAGTTACATATCCACAGTCCCAGTGACATATCCATAGTCCCTAAGACTGTATATATCCACCCTATATAGTCCCTAAGACTCTGTATACATCCACCATATACCACATATACCATAAAACCCACACATTAAAATTAACTGTTGCTAACTGTCAAATCCAACCGCAACCGGAGCTCACAATTGAAGGCTAGTGGAAAGTCCCCAAGCTAAAGTCCCACGATGAACGGTTGACTAAACAATATGAGCAATGCCCCATCCAATAAACATGTTGTCAAGTCCAAAGACAATCAAACTTCGGCTCGCCAAAAACAAAAGATTCCTATTTCAATTCAAAGTCACAAAAACAAAGAGCGGCTTGTATCCAAGAGCAAATGCACTTGAATCCAAGAGTAATTAAAGTTGCACTCAATAGAAATTGAAAGCTCTCTCATAATTATTTCACAATTCACTCAAATTCAGGAAAGCTCGAGACCGAGGCTTGATCGTTAAGAAAATCAGATCAGGAAGCAGAGTTCAGTTTGATACCTCAATATAATAGGTTGGTGATCTTCACAATAAGATACCTTTGTAACTATCAGTTGATTAAAATAAAATAATTTTTTTCTTAAAGTGGAGTTATAAACATTTAATTGGTGCAGTCGGTAGGACTTCAAATAAAGTCCTTTTAATTTCGGTACTGATCAACTATAAGGATATTGTTCGCGCCAAGAGGGCGCTTATTTTCGAGAGCCAGTTTGAAGCGCTAGCGGCTTCGAAATGTTCCGCTTAATGGATCCCATCGCTCTCCCACACTCTCTCTCCCTCTCTCTTCCTCCGGGATTCCAGTCCGCAAGAGCTTTCCATTCCGCTCTCCCCAACTTCTATTTTATGACATGTAATTAGTTCAAGTTCTCGACCAGCCGATGAAGGCAAATAAAGTTAAATCATAATACAAATTAATTTACGACCCGTTCACTTATTTTTCTACGTGGGATTTTTGGGACCACCTCGACCAGTCTTATTTTGGCTAATAATCCGCCCACTCCAGATATAACTAAACGACTAGTAATCCATCATCGGCGAGGTGAATAAAGTGAACTAAATTGAGATCCGCAAAAGAATCTACGCGTGTAGTTTCAGTGACATAAAACCTACGTGTAGTCACATAGACATCCAAAAATCCTATACGGTCAAAAAACATTCTGTATAACAAAAAACATCATAATGGCAGTCCAACAATTATCAGAGATCCATCTGAACCAGTTGCTGGGTCAGATCAAAGAACTGCAGTACTTTGATGGAAGTCCTGGAAAACTATCCGGGTTCATCAATAAGGTCGAGTACTTGCTTCAACTGTATCAACCCAGAAAGCAAAGGAAAGCACACGTCATCTTTGGAGCAATCAGAAGAGTGGTCTTCGATGCAGCAACGGAAGTCGTCGCTCAGGCTGGAACAAATAACTGGATCGCAATGAAGACAGCCCTAGCCATCGCATTCAAGGACTACAGGCCCTACGAAACCATCACTAAGAAGCTGGGAGAAACACCGTTCCGGAGAAGCATCAGTAAGTTCATAAGTGAACTAGAAGGCCAATACAGAAACATATTTTATAAACTTGAGTTAGAAACAGATCCATCAGACAAGATAAACTACACTAAAATGTTAGATAAAACAGTATTTGTCACAATTGATAGAAAACTTCCCGATCGTATGTACATGTCGTTAGCTAGAAAAGACATTACCAATATTGCAAAATGAAAGCAAGCGTCTATGGAACTAGGTTTTTCTGACGCAGATCCAGCAGAACAATAAGCGCAAAATAGAAATAACCATAGACATTACAAGAATAGGGGAAATTATCAAGGTAACAACCAAAGGTATCAAGATAATCAAAGAACCAGAATCAAAATCAAAATCAATATCAACAGCGTCCTACACCCCCGCATTTACAAGGTAATTATCAGACGGTCAATACCGGATTAAATCAAGCTAGAATACGTTTTTTTAAAGGTTTTTTAAAGTTTTACACAAAAAAAATCTGCTCAGTTTACGTTTATCATTTCATAGCTCGAGTTGTAGTCAACTAATTTACCCGTTGAATGTTTTATTTTACAGGTAATGAACTAACCTTTGGATTGTATATTGGATAAGTACTTTGTTTGCTATAGCTCGATAAACTTGAAAAAAATGGAAATTTCAATCCGTTAACTCAAATGTTAACGTGCTGCTAACATACTAAAAACTCGAAAAAAACCCGTTGGAAAATCAAAACGTTTTTTTTTATAAAGTTGATTGCTTATCATGATTATCATTGATTATCAAACAGGCCTACAACTCCAGAAATCCGTTGAAAAATAGATTTATCGTGGATTTTCAAAGTTAAGTAAAATTACAAATTTTTAAAAAAGTTTGGCCGGAAGCCTACTAGATTAAAGGTACAGTGTTGGGCAACGCCTTTAGATGGTCTGTTAACTTTCCTAGATGTGATGAACAGTCGGATTTAGCTATAAAAAAAGCTACATTTTGTTAAATAAACAAAAATTTACAAAATTAGTTTAAGTAAGATAAAAATTAAAGTATCGCCTTTATATACATACAGCTATTGTCAACTAATTAGAAAGAAGACTATGGTGGTGGTTGAAGTAAGATAAAAATTAAATAATCGCCTTTATATTTGATTTGGGTCATTGGTACCATTAAGGGGTTATGCGGCCTCGCGGTCATAAAACGTGGTATAAAAACAAATTTTTTTTCTGCAGAAAAAATATAGCAGGAGTATTCTGAGTATTCACTGCCGTCGAGTCTCAGTTTCTTGGCCTCAAACTCTTAAGTGAGTCGCCCAAGCGAAAAATACCACACAATGTGGCCTGTATGAATCTTATTGGAACACCTACTGCAAGTACGTTGCCAACGTTTTCTTTAACTACACCACAGGCACAGTCGGGCCAAGTTGCTGACCTCCCGCAACCTGAACCTAATGGTTCGCTCACACATAGTTCCGGACTTCAGATGGATTATGCGGGCGTCGTCTCACCGGAACCAAATGGATTTTTTACACCAAACAACTTTTTAAATTCGCCTGTCGTGATCGATAACCGACCGACTCCCGTACCAGCTGCAGTGGAGGCAGTTGCTTCTGCCTTACTAGCGGCCTCATCGCAGACTACAATAGCTCCGATCGTGACTACTCCTAGTTATGGCGCTAAACAACTTACTGGAGTTGCTCAACGCACCTCAAGACCGATTGCTGGAGTGGCTCCGACTAAATCGGTGTTTGTGTCACGCTTAAACCCGGATGCTACGGTTAAAGACATTATAGCCCACCTTAGCCACAAGTTAAACCTTTCTGCAACTGATTTCTCTGTCACCAAGTTTAATTTTAAATTGAGACGTAGCATATCTTCTTTTAAGATTGATCTTTCTGATTTGATTCTACCTAGTGTTCTTGATACCAAGATTTGGCCAGAGTTTGCCATTGTACATGAATTCGTCAATAAGAACAAAAATCATAGTAATGCTCGTAGTTCCCAAAGTACTTTGACCAATTCAAAAAACTAAATCAATCTTTTTGCATACATTATCAAAATGTGCGTAGTTTGTTAGGTAAGCTTAGCAAAATATACTCCAATAGTGTATCCTTTGATGCCAACGTTATTGCCTTTACGGAGACCTGGCTAAATTCGACAGTGTCCGACAATGAAATTCTCTGTAACAACTATATCATTTATCGATGTGATCGTCCCACTCGCACTGGGGGCGGTGTTCTCCTAGCCGTAAAAAAACGATTTATCGTCGAAATCCATTATTCTACCAAATTTAAATGATCCAATAATTGAATTTATCTGTGTTCAAATTAAATTTCCGGACTTCAGTATTTTTGTCACCTGCAACACTTATCACATATCCAAGAGATATTATCTTTGCTTGGTGATAATGATCACCTTGTCACATTAGGGGACTTTAATCTCCCTGCTCTTTCATGGTTGTCATCCATGGATAGTAATGCTTCCGTTCCTAGCACGCCTCACGAGTTTGTTCAGGGTGTTTTGGATTTGTCATTGGTTCAGCTTAACTCAGTAATTGCAACAACAAATTTCTTGATCTGGTTTTTGCATCCGAATTTGCTAATGGTTTCGTTTCACGAATTCAACCATTATCATTGCCGGAAGACAAGTATCATCCAACTTTGGAGATTCTTTTAGAGTCTATATCGCCTGAAATGATCTTACCTGCAATCGAAACCAGAACTTTTCACTGCTTCAGAAGAGCTTCGTTTACTGAAATGAACACTGCTCTCTCTCAAGCTGACTGGTCTTTCATGGACTCCGAAGAATCACCTCCAGTCATTCTGGGGATGTTTTACGACTTGCTGAACTCAGCAATTAATGCGCATGTTCCGTCGTTTCCTGTCGCGGAACCCTCTAACAAGCCTCAATGGTTTTCGCGCAGGTTATCTTATCTGAAGAACACCAAATCTAGGTTGTTAAAAAAATATCAAAGATCCGGTCTTAAATTGAACCGAATTTTTGGCTCACAACACTACATGTTACAATAACTACCTGAACCGTTGCAAAAGAGAGTTTTTCGACAACCCTAAACAATTCTACGCTTTTGTAAATTCAAAACGAAAATCTTCTCTGTTTCCTTCATCTCTTCATTATAATAATACAAAAGGCTTTAATGATCTAGACAACTCTAATTTATTTGCTAATTTCTTCCAATCAACATACTCCTCTCATAATTATAATTCTTCCACCTATCCGTATTCGCTCCCACACTCAAATTCTATCAACATGCCTATAATTCACGTAGACGACATTTATCAGTGTCTAATGAACACGAAATCGTCATTTTCTGCCGGTCCCGATCTTATTCCTAGTTGTCTCCTTAAAAAATGCGCCAGTGCCCTGTCAGGTCCATTGGCTAAACTCTGATTTGTGGAAGGAATCGTTTATTATTCCTCTCCATAAGAAGGGCAGTAGGTCGGATATTTCTAACTACCGAGGGATTTCGAAGCTCAGTGCCATACCCAAATTATTTGAAAAACTAATAACCTCTCAGCTGCAGCATCAATGTTCTTCAATAATGAGCCCTTCTCAGCATGGATTTATGAAGCGTCGGTCGACGACAACCAACCTCCTGGAATTTATTTCAATCATACGAGATGGTTTTAATAACAAAGTGCAGTCGGATGTTATCTTCACCGATTTTAGTAAGGCCTTTGATTCTGTCAATCATTCGCTACTGCTTATGAAACTTGAATTGTTAGGATTTCCATATAATTTATTAGATTGGCTTTCCAAATACCTACTTCAACGAACACAGAGAGTTTTATTCAACAACACATTGTCGAAGGTTGTCTTTGTTACATCAGGTGTTCCCCAAGGCAGTCACCTTGGTCCTGTCCTGTTTGGTCTGTTCATAAACGACCTGCCAAATATTATTTACAATTCACAGGTGCTTATGTACGCGGATGATGTGAAGCTGTGTTTAAATCTTACGTGCCCCTTGTCGCACTTACGGCTTCAAGAGGACTTAAATAACCTTAACACATGGTGCAACGATAACATGTTGTTCCTCAACCATTCTAAATGCAATTTCATGTCATTCTATCGTAAAAACCCTTTCCTTACAAATTACTCGTTGGGAACAAGCGGGTTGGAACGTATTTATAAGGTTAACGATCTTGGAGTATTATTTTGCCACGACCTAAACTTTGCTGAGCACATTACCATAACAGCAAACAAAGCTAGGGGTGTACTTGCTTTTGTTAAGCGTTGGTCAAAGGAATTTGATGATCCCTACATAACCAAGCATCTTTTTTTCTTCTCTAGTCCGGCCCATACTTGAGTATTGTTCATGTGTATGGTCTCCCCAATATCAGGTTCATCAAGCTCTACTAGAGTCAGTGCAGAAACAGTTTCTCTTGTTTGCTCTGCGTGGGCTATTCGTGGACCCTCATCATCATCAACTACCACCGTACGCCGCGAGACTGCGGCTCTTAAACATTCCGTCTCTCCTGGATCGGAGAACTTGCCATGGAGTTCTTTTCCTACATAAACTGATTCAGGGACAGATTGATTCTGCTGCACTGCTAAGCCGAATACAGTTTTGTGTTCCGGCCAGAACGTCACGACAATTCCGGCCGATATTTTTGGAAATATGCAGGACAAACTTTGATTGCCATCATCCGTTTCGCGTTCTTTGTACACATTATAATGAATTGTATCGTCTTTTGTCTTCCGATTGTCTAACTATTGGACATATCCTAAATGCGTTGTATGTATAATTTTGTTATAAATGTAAAATATTAATTGTATATTATTAGATTAAGCCGTATATACTAGCAGATATTTGTTAGTTTCTAATAAATGAAATGAAATGAAATGAAAAGCAGCGCCCCCTCAAATCGATATTACTCCTGATTTTTAGTTGAGATGTGGTCAGTTGGATTTAGTTGGATTTAAGCCAATTCATTAAATTGGGAAATCGGTTTTTTTTCGGGCGGCGGGAATCCTTAGGTCTTATATCTGTCAATTTGCTATTTTTTTTCTTCGAATTTGAATATTTGCAATGGATACATCGAAAAAATTGACCTGTTTAAATGATCCAAACATATTTTGTTATATGTGCGGTTAATTCTTACAGAAAGGTAATTTTCAACCCATTGATATATGCTTTATTTTCGTGTCTCGTCGAGCTTTGACGAACCATGGACACCGAATAGCATTTGTGAGTCTTGCCGTTTAATCCTAAGCAAACGGAGGGTAGGCCAAAGGTATGTTTTTATATTTGATAATATAAATATGTACATATTTGCTTTGGTCTTAGGCGTCCCATAATATTCGACAAGCCGATGCAGATTGTTATTTTTGATTAAGCAAGATTTCTGGGTTCAGAAAACACGTAAAATATAAAAATATATGTTAGAGTGCGATCAGTGACATTTCCCAAATTACATTCCACTGATGCGCCCTATCCAGCTTATGATGAAAATGATTTGTCAGATACCTATTCCGAGTCAACAGGCTCCTTCAATAGCGAATCTGAAGTAATCAAGCTATCGCAAGAGCCCCTGAACGATTGGGTGCGAGACCTAGAACTCACTAAGGAGCACCGCAGGATATTGATTAGATCCTTATTATTTACTGAAGATTAATGTTTCTAGAATTTTTAATGTCGAAAAAATATCGAATCTATATATATAAAAATGGAGCCCAAAAAATGTGTCGTAAAAAACTACTGGAGAACGGCTGGGCCGATTTGGTTCAAATTTTTTTTTCAGTTGTAGGTAACTAACAGGAGAAGGTCAGAACGTAATAAAATTTTTAGAAAATCCTCCAGGGTAATGGTGAAAAACAAATAATTAAAATATCAAATTATATAAAAGAGTAGTGTATCGAAATATATGTCAAAGTAAAAACAAATCGTTTCAATATTATTCGGTTTCTTATTCGTTTTTATCAGACGTCCGGATTTGTTTAATTTCTTCCTGTGATTTGTAGGAATAATGCCTGCTATAAGACGGCCAAACATTGGACGACGTACACGTCGAGCAACATATAGTCGGAATGTCCATGAAAGTCAAACGCAAGACGAACGTGCAGAAAGAAATGAATCGAGACGAACCCGTTTAGTACAGATTCGCTCTACACAAAGAGTACCAAGAACAGACTTGAATCGCGCTGCATTTGCATACAATTTCTCAACGTCCTACAAAGACCATAGCTGCGTTGTTATCGGTTCATTGTCTGTGGTATGTCAGCACTGCAATGCACTGAAGTTTCGATTGGAAGCTCCCGGCTTATGCTGCGCAGGTGGCAAGGTAAAATTGCCGGTTTTGACTCATCCACCAGAGCCATTGTATTCGCTTCTATATGGAAATACAAGCAAATCAAACCATTTTCTGTTGCACGCACAAAAATATAACGGATGTTTTCAAATGACGTCATTTGGAGCAGAGGTTGTTCAACAACCAGGCTACAATCCGAGTTATAAGGTAATAGCGTCACTCTTTTATCAACATGAACAACTATAATTTTTCACGAAATTGCATCACAAAATTCAGATTCAAGGGCAAATTCACCATCGAGCGGGCGCTTTGTTACCACCACCAAACAAAGATCATAAATTCCTTCAGATCTATTTCGTTGGTGATTCGGCAGTTGAACTTAATCAGCGTTGTGCAATTTTCACTGCAACTAAACGTGAAATAATACAACAATTGCAAAATCTTCTTCATGAGTGTAATGAATTGGTCAGATTGTTCAAAACAGCTTTGGATACAATGCATTCTGACGACCACAAAATCATTATCAGAGCAGATAAAAGACCAGCAGGAAGCCATTCAAGACAATTCAATGCGCCCACTATCAATGAAGTCGCAGTGGTTATTGTTGGCGAGAATGTGGAATCACGCGATATTGTTCTCAAGCGTCGGGATGATGGACAATTGCAACACGTTTATGAGACTCATCGGTCATATGATGCACTTCAATATCCGTTGATGTTCTGTCGTGGAGAAGATGGCTATCACTTCAACATAAAGATGGTCAATCCAACGACAGGTTTGTTTAATCACTTCTTTTTCATTCTGCACGTAAATTTGAATTCATATTACAGGAGAAGAAACGAATAAGAAAGTCAGCTCAATGAATATTTATGCATATCGATTGATGATTCGACTAGATGTTGACAATCATCTGTTGAGATACCGCCGTTTGTTTCAGCAGTACTGTGTCGACATGTATGTAAAAGTAGAAACGGAGCGTCTCAATTTCATTCGTTTCAATCAGTCAAAGTTACGATCTGACGAGTACATCCACTTGCGTGACGCCATCGCTACTGATGGACACGCGGCAAACATTGGTTGTATGACCATTCTGCCAGCTACTTATGTTGGGAGCCCGCGCCATATGCATGAGTACGCTCAAGATGCGATGACGTACGTGCGGAATTACGGACGACCTGATTTATTTATCACGTTTACATGCAATCCGAAATGCCCCCGAAATTACGAATTTGTTGCACCAAGGACAAACATCCAGCGATCGACATGACATCACTGCACGAGTATTCAGGCTAAAGGTAAAAATTCTTATGGATTACATCGTTAAGCAGAAGGTTTTTGGCGTAGTTCGTTGTTGGATGTACTCGGTTGAATGGCAGAAGCGTGGCTTACCACATGCGCACATTTTGCTTTGGATGTTCGACAAGATCCGACCAGAACATATTGATTCGATTATTTCTGCCGAAATACCAGATCCAGAAACTGATCCGGAGCTGCATTCCGTTGTGAAAACGAGTATGATCCATGGCCCTTGCGGAGTCCACAACCCAGAATCACCATGCATGGAAAACGGAAATTGCACAAAACGATTTCCCCGTCCGTTGGTGGCTGAAACAATCAGTGGAAACGATGGATATCCATTGTATAGGCGTCGTTCTCCAGATGACAACGGCAGATGGATCGAAATGATGGTAAAAAATAACAAAGTCATCGTCGATAACCGCTGGATCGTTCCATATTGTCCGCTTTTGTCGAAAACGTTTTCAACGCACTGCAATGTTGAGTACTGCAACTCAATAAAATCAATCAAATACATTTGCAAATATGTGAACAAAGGGAGCGACATGGCGGTGTTTGGCATTGCTGATCCGAATGCAAACGACGAGGTGACGAAATTTCAACTTGGACGTTACGTAAGTTGTAACGAGGCCATTTGGCGTCTGTTTACATTTCCGATTCATGAACGTCATCCGACGGTCGTACACTTATCTGTTCACTTGGAAAACGGCCAGCGTGTCTACTTTACGGACGCGAATGCAGCGCAAAGAGCAGAACGGCCACCAGCGACAACGTTGACAAATTTCTTTTCTACATGCGAAAGCGATCCGTTCGCAAGGACTTTACTCTATTCGGAAATGCCACGCTATTATACATGGAACGCTGCATCGAAAAAGTTTCAACGCCGAAAAAGAGGCGATGCTGTTGATGGTTTCGCTGATATCTATTCGACTGATGCTCTCGGACGAATATACACAGTTCATCCACGCCAAGACGAATGCTTTTATATTCGCTTGCTTTTGGTGAACATAAGAGGCCCTACATCCTTCGAGTCCCTGCGTACTGTGGATGGTGTGCTGTGCGCCACTTTTCGGGAGGCTTGCCAACGTTTAAATTTGCTTGAAAACGACACACATTGGGACTCAACGCTCGCTGATGCCACTGTTTCTCTTTCTAGATTAAATCAAATTCGTGCATTATTTGCAATAATCATAGCCACATGTCATCCGTCGAACCCGACCGCACTGTGGGAAAAGTACAAGGACGATACGGCTGACGACATTTTAATAGACGTTCGCAGGACAACTATGAATTTCACTCTTGCCATTAACGGAGAAATGCACAACGAAGCTTTAATACGGATCGAAGACATGTGTATGCTTATGTGCGGCAGTCTACTGTCGACATTGGGAATGCCAACGCCACATCGTTCAGTGCACGATGCTTTCCATCGAGAATTTCAACAGGAGCAACACTATAACCAATATAACTTGGCCGAAAGAGTCCGAACCAATGTGCCGTTTTTGAATGCCGAGCAGAAGAACGTGTACGATTCGATAATGAAGGTTGTTGACGATGGATCGGGAGGCTTATACTTTCTCGATGCTCCTGGTGGGACAGGCAAGAAATTTGTCATTTCGTTGATTCTGGCAACGATTCGATCAAGATCTCAAATTGCGTTGGCTGTTGCATCATCTGGCATTGCTGCCACGTTGTTGGAAGGCGGTCGAACTGCACATTCCGCTTTGAAGCTGCCCATGAATCTTCTCACGGTTGACAAGCCAACATGCACAATAAGCAAGAATTCGGCGACAGCGAAATTGATGCGAGAATGCAAAATCATCATTTGGGATGAATGCACGATGGCGCATAAGCGAGCTTTGGAGGCAGTTGACCGAACGATGAAAGATTTACGCGGTGATTCGAAACTATTTGGTGGGTCTTTGATATTGCTGTCCGGAGATTTTCGTTAAACGCTTCCCGTCATCCCGAAATCTACGGCTGCCGATGAAGTTAATGCATGCCTTAAATCGTCTTCATTGTGGAGATATGTCAAAAAGCTGAAATTAACCACGAACATGAGAGTCACATTGCAGAATGACCCGTCCGCTGCTGAATTCTCGAGACAACTGCTGGCACTTGGCAATGGCGAAATTCCTGTTGATGTTTCGACTGGATCAATATCGTTTCCGGCAAATTTTTGCGTGTTCACATCGTCAAAGGAGGAACTCATTAACAAAGTGTTCCCCGACATTGCGCAAAATTATAAAAATATCGACTGGATTAGTGAACGGGCAATACTAGCAGCGAAGAACAAGGACGTAGATAATTTGAATTACATTATTCAAAATCAAATCGATGGAGAACTGCATTCATACAGATCCGTTGACAGCGTGACCGACGAGGATGAAGCGACGAACTATCCGACAGAATTTTTGAACTCGCTAGATGTGCCAGGAACTCCACCGCATAATTTGCAACTGAAGGTGGGATCAATTATTATAATGCTGCGGAATCTAAATCATCCGAAATTGTGCAACGGTACGCGGTTGTCCGTCAAGAAACTGATGAATAACGTGATTCAGGCGACGATCATCAAGGGAACATTTAAAGGAGAGGTAGTCCTTATACCACGAATTCCGATTATTCCAACTGATCTACCATTCCAATTCAAGAGGATTCAGTTCCCCGTCCGATTGGCATTTGCGATGACAATCAACAAATCGCAAGGCCAATCGTTAGAAGTCTGCGGGATAAATCTAAAATTTCCCTGTTTTCCGCACGGCCAGCTGTACGTTGCATGTTCGCGTGTTGGTAAGCCGTCTTCATTGTTTGTTTTTGCGCCGGAAAATAAAACAAAAAACATAGTATATCATATCGCTCTATACTAAATAAAGAAATGCAGTGTTTGTCTATTACCCTGGGGTTATATAATGGCGTCGAATTAGGGCGAGACAAAGTTCGCCGGGTCCGCTAGTTTTGTATATTTTACATTTTACATGTAAAATTTTATGATCTATGATATAGTGGTCCGATCTTAAAAAAAATTAAAGCCGTAATTCTAGAACCATAAAAACTGCCATATCTCAAAATTTATCGAAATACTTTTAAAAACAGAGAAGTTAAAATTTTGTTTACATTAATTTCACCATCATTCCTATGGCAGCTATAAGATATAGTAGTCCGATCTCGGCCGTTCCGACATATATACTGCGAGCTAAAGAAATAAGACTATCCTGAAAATTTCAGCTCGATAGCTCAAAAACTGAGAGACTAGTTCGCGTAGAAACCGACAGACGGACAGACGGACAGACAGACAGACAGAGAGACGGACAGACAGACGGACAGACAGACGGACAGACAGACGGACATGGCTAGATCGACTCGGCTGGTGATGCTGATCAAGAATATATATACTTTATGGGGTCGGCGATGCCTCCTTCACTGCGTTGCAAATATCATGGCAAAATTATAATACCCTCTTCAAGGGTATAAAAAGACCAGCCATTCAGAACAATAATATAAAACAAGTAGGAAAGCTACAGCCGAGGACGAACGACTGTGAGATACCCGGTACCCAAAAATTGTCAGTGAAATTAAAAAACACACTGACATGAAAAAACAAATTGTGACAAATGAAGACAAATGTTGCTAAAAACATTTTGAGCAACATTCAAAAAAGTCAAATAATGCTAAAAACATGTTGAGGAACACCCGTAAAGAGAAATTCTACAGCTGTACGCAGCTGCATTTCGAATCAAAACTGCCTTTTTGGCCAAAAAAAAGAAGCATGCACAAAAACTTTATTGTTTAGTAACTTCCGTGTTTTTCATCCGATATTACTCAAATTTTTAGAATACGTCCGCGAAGGCCTACATATTTATTATACCCTTGCAGAGGGTATTATAATTTTGACGAGATGTTTGCAACGCAGTGAAGGAGGCATCTCTGACCCCATAAAGTATATATATTCTTGCTCAGCATCACCAGTCGAGTCGATCTAGCCATGTTCGTCTGTCCGTCTGTCTGTCTGTCCGTCTGTTGGTTTCTAAGCGAACTAGTCTCTCAGTTTTTGAGCTATCGGGATGAAATTTTCAGCATAGTCTTATTTCTTTAGCACGCAGTATATAGGTCGGAACGACTGAAATCGGATTACTATATCCTATAGCTGCCATAGGAAAATTTTAACTCTCTGTTTTTAAACGTATTTCTATAAATTTTGAGATGTAGCAGTTTTTTATGCTTCTAGAATTACGGTTTTAATTTCATTAAGATCGGACCACTATATCATATAGCTGCCATAGAAGCGATCGGTCAATTTATATGAAAATGTAAAATTCTACATGTAAAATGTAAAATTTACAAAATTCTATATTTTTTCAACATTACTAAAATGGTTCGATTTTCTGCAAGGGTATACCAACTTCGGTTTACCGAAGTTAGCTTTCTTTCTCGTTATATATAATAACTTTATGCCGAAAGTTACAACTATAGCTTATAAACAGTTTTTTATGATTTTCGACTGGCAGTGATGCGCTCGCAGCTGGGGTGCGCTACGTAACTAGCTAGGTTACGGCTAAAACTACGTGATGGGACCCTTGGGAGCTAGATACCGTAGCCCGCGCTACGATGACTGTGCTACGAGGGGACGATTCCGGCTAGGCGCGGAAGCTACGCTACGGTCTTTAGTTCCGGTTGGGCGCGGAAGCTAAAGGGAGGGGTTATTAATCCGGATGGGCGCGGATCCAAAGCTACGGGACTGACTCCGGTTGGGCGCGGAGGCTACTACAGGGTTAGTGATCCGGATGGGCGCGGATCCAAAGCTACGACTACTAGCTAGGGTACAGTAGTAATCATGCGGGAGGGAGAGAGGGGCGGCGGCTGCAGGGCACTCGAATGGAAGGGCCAAACGGGTGAACTGCAACTGCCCAAAGAAAGAGCGGAGGAGGGAGAGTTCTCGGCGGTGACCGTCTACGTGAATGGAAGGGCCAAACACGCGGTTGGAAACTGCTTAGAGTGGAGCGGGGCTGGGAGATGATCGTTGCCAAATATATAACTCAAATCTTATTTATTTCTTTCAGATGAATCAGTTTGCAAGGTCGATGTATCAACGAAAAGCTACTGTGATGGTATTAATTGGAATTTTTAATACTTTTAAATGAAACTTGCTTAGTAAAATCAAATTATTTATATAAAAGTCTTACTATGTATATGAAACAATAAAGTAAGCTTTCTTTGAAAAGACAAAGTTGTCATACCCTAGTAGTTGGCCATTTAAAGTTGTCTGATTACAAAACAAAAATACATATTAATATTTGATATTTATGATTTTTTTTTGATGTTTTTTACAACTGTTGTTCGTGAACATACTATATATGTATACAAATTTTACAGCGCTATGTCGGCTTCCAATTGTGAAATTTATTGTAGTACAAGAAAGTCTTCGCAAAGTATAGGAATACAAAACATACAGTCCACTCAAATTCAAATCGTCCTATGGCTGCTTATATTGTTCGTCCTTTAAGCCGGATTCTTGTTTAATGGTTGACGTTCTTTAGTACTTTGGTGCTCAGGATAACTGTCGTAGCAGACTCATAACCCATGTCACACGCACATTTGCTTAGGCTGAACGATCGAAATGATCGATCGATGACTACACCCGCAGAGGTCGCATCACTCATGGAGCTTCTTGACGCAGTTTGGAAGGAGTTTACCCAATATGAAGATCGCATAGCTGTTTACCAGGATGTGGAAGCGTATGTGGATCAAGAGGCGGACAACGCAATCTACCTATGGACAAACGCATTGCTCATGGAGAAACGGACGCTAGGTGCGCATAACTGAAGCTGAATAAACATAGCTATACCAGGCAAATCCAAATTGGTGCGAAGCCCCGTGCCGCAAACATAAATAAATTTACTGTAAATATTTGTAGTTTACTATAATTTGCACGATGAAGCACATATTTTATATTTACTCGTATTACAAAAAGGATTAAGATTTAATGATAACTAATATGAAAAAAGTATGGCGCACAATTCAAAAGAAGGATCGCGCCAGTTTTGAAATTAGGCACCATTTGGCAACTCCGGCTGAGTGCGCACAATTCTAAAAAGGTGTGCACAGAAAAGCTGATTCTAATAACGAGATACCAGCAATCTGACAACTCCAACCGTGATCGATATTTGATAACCTATCGAATTTCGATATGCCATCCCACAGCTGAACTAGTTCTGTATAAAGTGGATTTTCGCCAGATGTCGGTCACTCCTGCTCGCACAGCGCGACTGATCGAATAAGGGTAAGTCTTTATATAGCTAGCAACACTAATAAGTAGTAGTATCAAGGCACGGTTTGTGCAGTTGCCTCTGTGGAGCAGAGGTGTCCAGAGCCTGGGTCTTGACACTCAAACATTCACTATATGGCTGTCCACTATTTTTTATTGAGACGTGATCAGATGCGATCTTTTGTGAGAGAGTTGTTAAAACTGCTTGCACCCTTTTCATGGGAATTGGGTCGGGGATATTGGGTTAGCGAGCAAAATGGAACCATCTGGAGAAACTGCTGCACGACAGAACATTAGCACCTATCTGACGTGAACAATCTCTTCTTTCGTACCGTGGCATTTTCGGAGAGGATAAATCCCTCGGCATTGGTATCTTACCAATACCTCAAAAACGTTTAGTTTTGTTGTCGTCATAAAGAATCCAGTTGGTAAAGGAATCAGGAGCTTTCGTAACTTGCGCGGAAAATGTGGAAATCCCTTGGATTGAGGCGGAAACTGGCCTTGGAAGTTAGGGACTCTAAGCATTGGAGGAAGCGTTGCCTGGATGCATTAAAGCATGCCGCCTACCGCGGCAAGTGAAACATTTGCAGGCGCTTGTGCAATAACGGAGTTTATGGTCTCTTGCTAAGCAATTCAAACAGCGCTGCTTCCCTTGAATATACGACGAACGATCTGCAGGAAACGATGTAGGATGGTTATCATAAGAACACAAATCGCAACTTTTTGGTATTCGAACTACCTTCATATTATTATTGGTGCGGACAAGTTGGAGTTTGGCGGTTTTGTCGGAGGAATATTTAGAAGATTACATTAAATCAATGGCCTCCAAAGATCTATGGCGCTCAGTAAGGGACAATTTAAGCTTTAGCCACATCGGAATTTCCGTATTATTTGTATTGTGACGCCCCTTTTCAATTTGGGCGCACAAATCATCTTTTGTTTATATTCTTAAGTTTCCTTATCTGCGTGCACCAGATTCCAATGTTGTCACCAAATTTTGTAGCTCTAGCTCTTATAGTCTCTGAGATCTGTTGTTTCACACGGACAGACAGACGGACAGACGGACATGGCTAGATCGACTCGGCTGGTGACACTGATCAAGTATATATCTACTTTATAGGGTCGGAGACTTCTCTTTCTTCCTGTTACATACATTCTCGGTTGACACTAACTTATAATACCATTGTACCCTATGGGTACCGGGTATAAAAAATGTTTTACCGCTGGCTGGACTTGAACCATTGTTCTCCCGGTCGCAGGCTGACAATCGGTTGGAAACAGCTGGCCAAAGCTGCATTAAAAGTACTTTAAAATGAAAATTTGGGGAAATTGCGAATTTTCCGAACTTTCTAGTACGCCGATAAAAAATATTTTTCTTGACGTGCATTTTTACCAAAAAACGAAGGATTTAAAAAAATCATGTCGATAGATCTAACCTTATGTGTTAGGCGAGCGATAATTAAAAAAGAGTTTAAGATTTAAATATATATATATAATCAAATTTATATAGTGGAAAATAATGGGAAATCTTAAAAAGGTGAAAATATGTTAAAGCTATAATCATAGTTATAAGTTTGCACCTCATATTTTTGACAATTTAAAGTATATATAATCTTGATCAGCATCAACAATGAAGTAACATATAGCTGCCACGGAAACGATCGAAAAATTAAAAGAAAACAAGACAGAAAGCTAACTTCGACAAGTCCATGTTTATAAACCCTTGAAGATATTAACTATATAGAAATTAAAATAATAGATCATATATGTATCGTATTAATTCAAAATCTTTAAAAACAGCGAAAGTCGGTTTAATTTGGCCTAATATTTCCTCTGGCAGCTATAAGATATAGAAGTCCGATTTGGATGCAATTTTAGATGTATAACTTTAGTTAAATTAAAAAAGAATTAACTATGTTTTAATCCGATGTCTTTAAAAGCTAAGAAATCTGCTCATTTACTAAGTTTTAATCCAATATCTTTAAAAAGAACGAAAACCGGCCCATTTGGCCCGATCATTCCCATGACAGCTATAAGAAACTGTGGTCCGATATCGATAAAAATTTTAGATATACGGCTATAATTAAATAAAAACAAATAAGAAAGCTTACTTCGGTAAGCCGATGTAACCCTTGCAGTCTGCAATTGAATCATTGAAAATCGGTTCATTTTGGTAAACTTAAAGAAATATCGAAGTTTGTAAATTTGTGTGAAATTTACTTACCCATTTTACATTTTACAAGTATAATTTCACATTTTTGTAAAAATCAACCGATCGCTTCTATGGCAGCCATATGATATAGTTGTCCGATTTTAATGAAATTAAAACCGTAAAAAACAGCTATATCTCGAAATTTATAATAATACGTTGAAAAACACGGAAGTTATAATTTATTTATTTATTTGTTGTGTTCCAAATTGCAAACTGTAAGAGTTCCTTTCTTGTTTTTATATCAATTTTCCGATTGCTTCTATGATATAGCCGTCCAATCCAACCAATTCCGATTTTATATAGTACTTAGAGTAAGAAATTACTATCTCGAGTTTTTGATCCAGATAGCTTTAAAACTGACAGACTAATTTGCGTAGGAACAGGCAGACCGAAATGTCTGTATTTTGCGTTGCAAACTTCTGACTTAAATTATAACCCCCTTTGTAAAATTATAATCAGTCATTTTTATACCCTTGCAGAAGCTATTATAATATTGCCATGATATTAACAACGCAGTGAAAGAGGCATCTCCGACCCCATAAAGTATATATATTCTTGATCAGCATCACCAGCCGAGTCGATCTACCCATGTCCGTCTGTCTGTCTGTCCGTCTGTCCGTCTGTCGGTTTCTACGCGAACTAGTCTCTCAGTTTTCGAACTACCGAGCTGAAATTTTCAGCATAGTCTTATTTCTTTAGCACGCAGTATATATGTCGGAACAGCCGAAATCGGACTACTATATCCTATAGCTGCCATAGGAATGATGGCGAAATTAACGTTAAAAACATTTTAACTTCTCTGTTTTTAAACGTATTTCTATAAATTTTGAGATATAGCAGTTTCTTATGGTTCTAGAATTACGTTTTTAATTTCATTAAGATCGGACAACTGTATCATATAGCTGCCATAGAAGTGATCGGTCGATTATATGAAAATGCAAAATTCTACATGTAAAATATAAAATTTACAAAATTCGATATTTTTTCAACATTACTAAAATGGTTCATTTTTCAATGAACCAATTGCAGACTGCAAGGGTATACAAACTTCGGTTTACCGAAGTTAGCTTTCTTTCTCGTCTTGTTTAACTTAGATAAGTTTAGGCATTAAAGTTGTAACCTAACAAATGACATGCAACAAGAGTAAAAAAAATGTTTAACCCCATACACGAATTCCTCCAGTGGAATTTTATACTTCAAAATATTTGTCATGCTCTCCTCGCAGAAGGCTGGCATTTTTCAGGTTTCCTCAGCCTCTTCCCTCGGCCTTTAGGGAAAAACAATCATGCGCACCTGGTATTTGAAGCTAAATTTGATTTTGTTTGTGAGACATTAAGTTGAAATTGCTTTCTTTTAAAGATGCCAATTATTTGGGTTAACAAAAAATTGAGCAAATACTTTCAAATATTTGTTGTGGCGAAACGGCTTGAGCTAGTTTCTTAATTTAAGTTAAATTACATATAATAACGTATCACTTCGCCAATTTTTCTATAAATGTTTTATTGAAAAATACCCTACAGTACTGCGCTCTAGTTCGTAGGTAGTACAAGGAAACCCGCAGTACTTACTTTACTAATTCTTGTCAATGCATTTGTTCATTTCCATTTTTGTATGCCTTTACTGTCAATCGACACAACTTCGTTTAACGTGAACTAGTATTTACTTTTTTATTAATGACGAATCGTTTTAAATTTTTTGAAACTGTACTACAAGCTCAGCTCTGTTATTTTGCATGACAATGAAATTTATTTTATTTTATGTTGGCATAGCCTCTGTAAGTTAATATGCTCAGATTTGCATGAAATTTAAAATGAACAGCAATAATAAATTTAAAGGATTATAGATTTAATTTGAGTCCAATATCTTCAAAAATAGCGAAGATATGAATTTTTGACCAGATCGTTTCTATGGCAGCTATAAGACATAGTCGTCCGATTCCGACATATATATACTAGCTGCAACAGAAAGAAGACTATCTGCAAAGTTTCATTCAGATAGCTCATAAGTTGAGAGACTAGTTTGCGTAGCAACGGACAGACAGATGGACAGACGGACATGGCTAGATTGACCCGCTGGTGATGCTGATCAAAAATATGTATTTATTATGGGGTCGGAGATGCTTCCTTTACTGCGTTGCAAGCTTCTGACTAAAATTATAATACCCTGCAAGGGTATAATAAATTTAAAAAACTCCGACATTGATACCTGGAGAATTAGTTGCAGAAGCTGTTTGCAGAATTTCAAAACGATTGGTCAAGTAGATTTTGAGTAAGCGTGTACACTTTGAAAAAAAACACTTTTCAGGAGAGCGCTTTAAAGTTTTGGCTACCTATACATCGAACATAGAATGACCTCCGTTCAACTACCCATTTTATACCCGGTACCCATAGGATTCAAGGGTATTATGTATGTAACAGGCAAAAGAACAAATCTCCGGCCCTATAAGGTATATATATTCTTGATCAGCGTTACCAGCCGAGTCCGTTTTTTTTGTCCATGTGAAACAACAGATCTCAGAGACTATAATAGCTAGAGTTACCAAATTTGGTGACAACATTGGAATCTGTTACACGCAGATCAAGTTTGTCTTAAAATTTGGAGAAACATACACATAAACTTTATTGTTAATAACTTCCATGTCTATCATCCGATTTTACATAAATTTTCAGTAAACGTCGCTGAATGCCTATTTATTTATTTTGTTTATTTTTTTAAGCCGAAAATCACGCTATAGCTTATATAACGCTTTTATGATTTTCGGGGGCGGAACTTGATCTGCGTGCAACGGATTAGAACGCTGTCACCAAATTTGTAGGTTCTAGCTCTTATTGTTTCTGAGATCTGTTTACTAGCACGGACAGACGGACAGACTGACAGACGGACAGACGTAGAATATATATGAATACTAGCGGACCCGGCGAACTTTGTCTCGCCCTAATTCGACGCCATTATATAACCCCAGGGTAATAGTCAAACACTGCATTTCTTTATTTAGTATAGAGCGATATGATCTATATATATAAAAATGGAGCCCAAAAAATGTGTCGTAAAAAACTACTGGAGAACGGCTGGGCCGATTTGGTTCAAATTTTTTTTCAGTTGTAGGTAACTAACAGGAGAAGGTCAGAACGTAATAAAATTTTTAGAAAATCCTCCAGGGTAATGGTGAAAAACAAATAATTAAAATATCAAATTATATAAAAGAGTAGTGTATCGAAATATATGTCAAAGTAAAAACAAATCGTTTCAATATTATTCGGTTTCTTATTCGTTTTTATCAGACGTCCGGATTTGTTTAATTTCTTCCTGTGATTTGTAGGAATAATGCAGATCGTAACTTTGACTGATTGAAACGAATGAAATTGAGACGCTCCGTTTCTACTTTTACATACATGTCGACACAGTACTGCTGAAACAAACGGCGGTATCTCAACAGATGATTGTCAACATCTAGTCGAATCATCAATCGATATGCATAAAAATTTTAATTATTTGTTTTTCACCATTACCCTGGAGGATTTTCTAAAAATTTTATTACGTTCTGACCTTCTCCTGTTAGTTACCTACAACTGAAAAAAAATTTCAACCAAATCGGCCCAGCCGTTCTCCAGTAGTTTTTTACGACACATTTTTTGGGCTCCATTTTTATATATATAGATAGAAGATAGATATATACTTGCAGGCAACTGCAAGTATATATTTTAAAGAGAAGAAACCAAATTAAATGAGCTTTAGCCAACAATGTATCTAAATTGTTATCCATATATATTTATAACTATACTATAAATTTGTAAAAAAATATATTTATATATGTCGGAGAGTATGTGTTACGTGTTATTTTTGAATTGTGCGTCTAAATAGGCTGTGGGTTGACATTGACAGTTCGGGTAAAGTGGGATACAGTTTGTGAACATGTATCGAGTGTGGCTCCGTGAGCGTTGTCAGAATTACGATATTCGAGAGGATAGGTGATGACTTGGCAGGAAGTGCTGACTTCCATCTCTTTGAAAAGACCTTTGCAACTGACAACAAGGCTACGAAGACTCGTTGCACAGATCCGACGTTAAAAGTGCAATCAGATATTATTTGTCAGAAATATGACCGAGAAAGCATTGAACAGTTTATCCGACGTATATATAATTAAATGTTTATAACTCCAGGTTAAAAAAAAATAATTTTATTTTATTCAACTTATAGTTACAAAGGTTTCTTATTGTGAAGATCACCAACCTATTATATTGAGGTATCAAACTGAACTCTACTTCCTGATCTGATTTTCTATACGATCAAGCCACGGTCTCGAGCTTTCATGAATTTGAGTGAATTGTGAAATAATTATGAGAGAGCTTTCAATTTCTATTGAGTGCAACTTTAATTACTCTTGGATTCAAGTGCATTTGCTCTTGGATACAAGCCGCTCTTTGTTTTTGTGACTTTGAATTGAAATATGAATCTTTTGTTTTTGGCGAGCCGAACTTTGATTGTCTTTGGACTTGACAACATGTTTATTGGATGGGGCATTGCTCATATTGTTTAGTCTACCGTTCATCGTGGGACTTTAGCTTGGGGACTTTCCACTAGCCTTCAATTGTGAGCTCCGGTTGCAGTTGGATTTGACAGTTAGCAACAGTTAATTTTAATGTGTGGGTTTTATGGTATATGTGGTATATGGTGGATGTATACAGAGTCTTAGGGACTATATAGGGTGGATATATACAGTCTTAGGGACTATGGATATGTCACAGGGACTGTGGATATGTCACTCGCCCAACCTTAAAATTTGGCCTGTCCTTCGGACGATAATGTAGGGTATAACATAATATTATCTTTAATATTATTATTATTGGTTACATTTGTTGATATAGGAGGGTCTTCATGTTTAGAGAAGTTATTACAAATGTGGTTAAACATATTATTTGGAATGTATTGTAGTATTTAACATGGGAGTCTATGATTTCTTTAGTTTGGATATAAGACAATGGTTTGATTCTGGAGATATTTTTGTTAACATAAATGGTTTGGGAATAGTCGGCTATATTGTTTGAAATTATAAATTCGTCTAGCTGAATACTACAATTTTTTATTTTGATAATATTATTGCCAGTAATCAAAACTTCTGTATTTATACAATCTTGATTTAAGACTGATTTCTGTACATTCCAAGTTAGCAAGATATTTGGTTCGAAGTAGTTAATCTGAAATTTTTTATGAGTTTTTGTGTATCTGCAATTAGCTGGTTCTTATTTAATTATACCAATTATACATTTATCAAATATAATTTGTTCTGTGTTTCTATTAAATACCTTGTCTTCATAAATGTAAAATTTGTCAAAAGTATCTTCAGTTATCGAATTCATCTGGATATGGAACTATTTCGTATATTGGAGTTTTAATTATTTCATTCGGAATGTGGGAAATAATCAGAATTTCATTTGAGTTTGTTAATTATGTCAAGTCCGTTATTGACGACCTCAATAATCAATATTTAAGACATGATTTTGGATGGAATTTTCTGACAGATTATTAATTTGACTTTCAACTTCTTCTTTGTCGTTTTCGTCTAACGTACCGAGCAAATATTTATATGCTGAACCTACCACATTTAAAAGCCCTCTTTTGCTCCGTTTGACTATTCTTAACCCATTAATTTCCATCTTTAGTTTCTCAACTAAATATCGGACTGGGACTATGTTTTGGAAATCCTTTGTTTCTTCCAATAGGTTGCCGAGTGTCAGTTCGGTCCTTGTTATATTTATACTTAAGTATGGATCCAGTCTTAAATATGAGATATCCATTCTTCGCGTTTATGGGATTGATTTCAATACTCTGTCCATTGGTACATTGGTACTTATGAGATATGTTATGATCATGAGTGATATGGGGACAATTCGGTTACCATTTGTGTTCGTCTTGTGAGGGTGAGAGACATTTTGGTGTCGCCAACATAATATATGTTAAATATTTAACATAACATAACATAACAAGCGACCCATATACACTAAGATAGAAGCGACTGTAAGTGGCATGTAAAAGCACTACACCTTATAATCGTTAAAAGCTTTAAACATAGTTCTTGCGATCTATCGATATCATCCAGACAACTGCTGATCGAGAAACGGGTCGTGCGAATTTAGCCAGGTCAATCACCCGCCAAGCCCATGCCGTGTTTCACAGCTGATCCCTGGACAGTGTTGGAAACTCTATGCAGCTGTCAAACCACCACATGCCAAGTCGAGCTTCGTTTCCTTTTTCGCCCTTCTCTCATTCTCTTGAAACTGGTGCGCAGATAAACATCCAAAGTGGTTACATAAAAAAATTTAATCTCGCCGTGTACCACGCCACGTGCCATTCATTCCAACCTCGCTATAGTTTCGGGTCATATTCCCCAACAACGAATGACAATATGAAGCACCGGGAAACATCTATAGAGTTTGCGAACCAAAATATCCCGTTTGTCCGGGTAAGAATTTAGTGAAAATGTGAGATCGAAGAAATAACCTCGGTTTTCTAATAGGATTCCCTTGGCCGATTCGCCCTAGCAAGGGCAGAAAATCTTTATATCGCAGACCAGCGCAACCAGAACAAGTGGCAGCGGATCGGAATAACGGTCCCGCTCTTTTTCTTGGCCACGCCGCCAGGCCCCTCGTGTCTGGTCGCGGCTTCTGACCCACGGGCCTGGGTTAGGCCACGCCGCCTGGGCCAGGCTACGGCTATTGACTACCGCTCATTATTTTGGCCGCCCTTCCTTTCTACTGGCCACGGCTGATGAGTGACGCACACCGACGCATACATACGTGCCATATTTCGAGGCTAGCGAAACGAAAGAGACAGAAGTCGCCATAATGCAAATACCTCTAGGAGGTTCACCTGCGAATGTTGCGAGCTATCCATAGGTCTCCTCCTCGAACTTATGTGCAACTAACTCACCAAAGGATCATACATATCTTTTCTATATTCCCATTTGTTTACATTTTTATATTCTTGAAAATTTTAATCTCAAGCCGTAGAGAGCGGACGTGTTTCGCGTGAGCTCCGGGAAAAAGTTATAGAAAGTGGATGATTTTAAGACAAAAAAAAATAAAATAAAGTATATAATACTGGAATTCCAAGATAAGCGAAAAGACGCAAAATCAGAAAAATATATAGTTTTCGACTCAAAACTAGTGATATGATTAAAACAAGTGCATAATTATTTTATAAAATAATAAGTGCCACGCGAAATAGCTCAATGAGCGACGTACAAAAGAAAGAGCGTAGAAGCTCCGTGAGCCCAAGTAACGGTTATTTCTCGTATTTCTCAACTCGCGACAGCAACGAAACGGCGACAAAGAGCAACCGTCTGGCGGTCGATAGCCGAAGAGCACGTTCTTGCTCACCCGCTCTACCCACTCCTACACCTACATCATGGAGTTCTCAGTGTAAAACCCCAACAACAAGCTGTGACAAAATTTCTGCAACTGCAGCAAAAGCAACAGCAACAACTACAGTAACGGCGGGAAAAGCAACAGCCACAACTACAGCAACGACCAATATCGCGGAAACGACTGCGATGTCATCAACTGCAGCGCCAAATACAATAACAACAAGAACTGCAAGCTTCAAAGCCAAAATCGGCAATATTCAACAGGCGGCCCCGGCCATACAGACCGGCATGGATCGCTACATCCAAATCAAGCGTAAGCTTAGCCCGCAGAACAGCGCGGTCGGTAACAAGCCAAAGATAAACCGTGTCCAAGGAGAAAATGATCAACCCAGGAGATCTAACAGCAACAGATTTGCCCTTTTAGCGGATGATTTACCGGAAATGGGTCAAGAGAACCAAAAGAAATCAAAGCCCCCACCAATCTACATAAGGGAGAAAAGCTCGAACGCCCTGGTCAACAAAATTGTTGCGTTGGTCGGGGACGGAAATTTTCATGTAGTTCCTCTTACTAAAGGGAATATTCAGAAACTACAGATCAACCCCAAAGGCTGACGTCGCACAGAACTAACTGGCTTAAATATAAGAAATATGTAAGTTCCCACATTGAACTAACCCCGCAGCTCAACATCGAAGCGGATATCGACTGCTCTACTGATGCTCTTGAGGACGTACTCACTGCAGCAGCCACTATCTCAACACCACAAGGGAAGGACGTACAACCCAACAAATTCAAAACTAATCAACAAATTGAACAGCTTGTCCTGGAAAAAAGGAGTCTGCGACGTGCTTGGCAAAACAACAGATCGCCATCTTCAAAACAACGTCTTAAGCAAGTCACTCGCTTACTAAACCGAGCTCTGAAACAAGACGCTGAAAAGGCACAACTACGGTACATCGAAAAACTTACGCCAACCAGTACAAAGCATCCTTTGTGGAGGGCTCACCCAAATCTAAGCTCTCCAATTGAAACCGTCACCCCGATAAGAAACTCTTCAGGTTGCTGGGCTTGCAGCGACGAAGATAGAGCCGAAACATTTGCTTCACATCTCCGAAGCGTCTTCCAGCCCAACCAGGCCACTAGTCCATTTGTCCTACCACAAACCGAAACTAATACTATGTCTTTACCAACATTGTTTCAGCCGAATGAGATCGCAAAAGTCATTGGGGAACTGAAACCAAAAAAGGCTCCGGGCGGTGACTTAATAACTCCAAAAATGATAATTGAACTTCCAAACTCAGCTATTGAGGTCATTTGCAAAATCTTCAATGGGATTATATGCCTTGGCTACTACCCAAGGAAATGGAAAAAATCTATCATCATAATGATACCGAAACCCGGAAAAGACCACACAATCCCGTCATCCTACAGACCAATAAGTTTATTATCGTGTCTGTCCAAACTGTTCGAGAAATGCCTTCTAAAACACATAATACCATACCTGGAAGCACACAATGTTATCCCTTCCGTCGAAACCATGGCACGATCGAACAAGTCAACAGAATAACATCAGAGATACGCACAGCCTTCGAGCATCGGGAATACTGCAGCGCAGTATTTCTCGATGTATCTCAAGCTTTCGATAGAGTCTGGTTAAATGGCCTCATGCATAAAATCAAAACACACTTGCCTACATACACTCATAAGCTACTTGAATCGTATCTTTACAACAGAGTCTTTGCAGTAAGGTGCAACGCAACAACATCTGACGAGTACACTATCGAAGCCGGAGTTCCACAAGGCAGCGCACTGGGGCCCACCCTGTTCGTCCTTTATACAGCGGATATACCTACGAACGAGCGGCTAACAACATCCACGTTCGCTGACGACACTGCGATCCTAAGTCGCTCGAAGTGCCCAAACCGAGCAACAACCCAACTAGCAAGTCACCTCATGGTAGTTGAGAAGTGGCTATCTGACTGGCGTATTAAAATAAACGAACAAAAATGTAAACACATAACTTTTACTCTTAACAGGCAAACATGCTCCCCAGTATCCTTAAATAGTACGCAGATTCCCCAATTCAACGAAGTAACGTATCTCGGCGTCCACCTCGACAGACGACTAACCTGGCGAAGACACATCGAATGCAAGAAACTACATCTAAAACTAAAAGCTAGCAGCCTCCACTGGATTTTAAACGCCCGATCGCCACTGCGTCTGGACTACAAGGTCCTGCTCTACAACTCCACGCTAAAGCCTATCTGGACATATGGCTCCCAGCTGTGGGGAAACGCGAGCAGCAGCAATATAGACATCATACAGCGCGCGCAATCAAAAATCCTGAGAACTATCACTGGGGCACCATGGTATATTCGCAACCAAAACATCCATAGGGATCTCGGCATTCTTGCAGTAAAAGATGAAATAGACAAGCAAAAGGCGACCTATAATAAAAAACTTACTGTGCACCCTAATCATCTGGCAAGAGGCTTGACTCGGGCTTCCAGCGGAACCCGCCTACAACGAAACGACCTTCCAACCCAGCAATAATTGTCAGGGCCATACAACTCTGTGCCAGTCATATGACTGTTAGTTAGGTTATTAATATTAGATTTGACACACTTATTGTTAGTCTCTAAATGGAGAAGATTCAATAAATAACAGCAAAGTATAAAAAAAAAAATATATATATTTTTGATATATATAAGTGAGAAATTGTACGTATACGGCAATTTTGTTTTCATGTGCCGCTGACGAGTTTTGGTTGACTTTTTATGTATAACCGTAGAATTAATTGCACATTATCTTTGGATACTCTCTTTTGCTGAAGAAATACTCTCTTTATAATGAATTATAACGATATTGAAATCATGAATACTTAGAGTTATTTCTTGAGGCACCTTAAGCTATCAACACCGCAGATGAATCCCAATCAATAGAGATAAATTCCACCTAATTTCTGTGAAACAATATGTGTTTATAACTATGTTATATATATATTTGGGCAGCCATATACCGACCGTTACAGTCTTCTTCGGCTGGTCTGGAATTATCATATTTACTTTTATTAGTCTTTTTCTCCTTTTTAAATTTAGATTTAAATAATGAGTAATTTCCTGCCGCTGTTTGTTTTCGAAGTGTTTATCCGTCAACCTATTTGTGACTCAGCCAGTAGAAGTTGGCAGTCACATTGCCGACTACAATGCAGACCGACCATAACGTGGTGAATGAACCAACATCCGGCATCGAGGTGCCCCTGCTCTAGACTAAATATGGCGGATCTAGAGAGGACAACTCGAAAAAACCCGTAATCACCGGTGTTACCGTACCGTGCCCCTGTGACGAATGGCACTACGTTAGTGTGTCTTTTGAGACGGTGGCTTCCAGGATACCTGGCACCTCCGGTCGTACAAGTGCCCGATCCGGGGTATGAGGCTCTACCCCGGGGGATACTCCCTTCCTCATTACTCGTGGGACCAAACTTATGGATACCAATGTAATTACCCCTACAACAACAGGGTGCTCTAGCAGCCCCAAATCGATTGAAATCGAACCCATCCGGGAGCCCGAAGATGCTATGGACGTTTGTTCACAAAGCTCTGGCACCGACAGCATCACCAAGGAAGAGGAAGAAACCCTTCTCGCCTCCCCAAAGGATGAAAAACCTAAGCGGATCGCGTTATCGGGCGCCGCAAGGAAGAGGCTGCGCAGACACCTTGCGAACGGCATACCCATGGAGGAGGCCAAAAGGCTCGCACAGAAGCCAATCCTATGGACCCTCCAAGGGCCATGCCCAGCAGGAGTGGCGCTACAGCCAGCAAGCGAGGTAGATCGGCCAACACGACCCCAGAAGAGGCGTCGACTAGAGCCCTGACGAACGGTGATCCTGCAATTGTATTGCCGGCCACGGAGGCTCCAGCAGCCTCCACAACCGCAGCAGCGGCTGGGCAGGCAACACAAGAGCAGTCACCCAAAGTCGGTGTCATGGCCTCTTACAGAGATGTTGCCAGCTCCATGAAGATGGCAATACTCCCGGCCAACTACCCTGAATGCCTCCTCACCACGGAACAGCTCCACCGCATTCAGTCCGCGATCCTATCGAGGGTGATGGAGCTAAGACACGGCTCTGTGAAGCCGTTGTTCTCTGGCTGCACCTTCCGCCCTGGATGGATGGCGGTTACGTGTGGAAATGCGGAGACAGCTGCGTGGCTAGGTACAGAGGTACCAAAGCTCCGGCTGTGGAAGGACGCCCACATCAAGGTGGTCCCTGAAGCAGAGGCTCCACGTGCCGCTGTCTTCATCGGATACTTTCCGCTTCCAAATGCGGACATGAAGACGGACGAGATCCTGAAGCTCGTCGAGGGGCAAAACAGCGGCCTGCGCGTGGGAGACTGGCGAGTCTTCCACCGAGAGATGCGGCAGAACATGGCCGTCATCACAATCGCGCTGGACCCAGTATCGGCCGACAAGATGAAGTCGCTAGCGTACCAGCTGCACTTTGCGTGGGGCATGGCTACCCTTAAGCCAAAGGCCAGCGCGCAGCCGAAGGCACAGGCGGTGGCTCCTGCTCTCGCAGCGGAGAAGCCCACCTGCTCCAAGGCCGTCTTGTCGGACAAGGCTGAACCGGCGCCAAAGAATGCCACTGATGGCACAACCAAAGGAATCCGGCGGCAACGAGGCTGGTGGCACCACAGTTGCCCAAGAGCCCGCAACGACGCGGAAAATCCTGCGCCCTCCCCTCTATGGGCGCGTCACGCGTGGAACAGGGCGCGTCAACAAGGGTGTGAGGCGCACACCTGAGGAGGAGGCCCTTCTGCGCACCAACCGAGGCCGGAAGATGGCGGCCAGAGGCCGCAAGAGGGCGGACTAATGTCCTGTCCCCCTCTCCCCACTCTCCCCAACACCCGGAGACACCTAAGATGTCTCCAAGCAAACCTCCACCATGCAAAGGCCGCATCAGACGTCCTTTGTGAGAGGTTTGTTACAATGGACATAGCATTCATCCAGGAGCCATGGGTAAATGCCGGACGTGTCCTGGGGCTAAACACCCCATCCGGTAAGCTGCTTTATGCAAACGACCAACCTCACCCCAGAGCGGCATTGTTAATTAACAAAACTCTAACATTTGTTCCCCTATCACAGTTCATCACTGAGGACCTGGTGGCAGTTTGGGTCAAAATACCCACGGCGAACAGGAGGCAGTCCTGGCCTCCGCCTACCTGCCCGGTGACACTGACGAGATGCCTCCGGCGGCTACTTGTGCCCTGGTTGAGCACTGCCAGCGAAACCGGCTCCGGTGGATCATCGCCTGCGATGCCAATGCGCATCACACGGTCTGGGGGAGCAGTAACATAAACAAAAGAGGTGAGTACCTTCTTGAGTACATTATTAGTAATAATGTAGGTCTACTACATCAGGGCAGCGAACCTACATTTATTAACGCGATCAGAGAGGAAGTCCTTGACCTAACTCTCTGTAGTCTAAATATGTTGTCCGCTGTCTCAAACTGGCACGTTGCGAGTGAGATCACCATGTCTGATCACCAGCACATCCGATTTGATATAGGATGTGCCGTGCAATGTAGCCTTGTTACTAGAAATCCCAAAAACACAAACTGGGATCTTTTCTGTTTTGAACTTGAGCAATCCAGAGACTGCTCCACCCGTCCGATACTATCAATAGGCGAGCTAGAGCGTGAAGCTACTGTGCTTCACACAAACATTGAATCGGCATATCACGCTAGCTGCGAACAAAAAGTTCGTAAGATCAGAAGGGCTGTTCCCTGGTGGAACAAGAGCCTTGACGATCTTAAAAAGGCTGCGCGTAGGCTCTTCAATAAAGCAAAGAATGGGAAGGCCACATGGGATTCCTATAAGTGTGCTTTAACGCTCTACAACAAAGAGCTGAGAAGGTCAAAACGGGCTACGTGGCGCCAACACTGCGGGCAGATTTCAACTCTCCCGGAAGCTGTCAGGCTACAAAAAGCCCTCTCAAAAGACCACTCAAACGGCATCTGTACATTGAAAAAGCCAGATGGAACACACACAAACAACCCTACGGAACCCGGGGTGCGTGGCCGTGGAGCAACCCAACTCAGAGAGTGAGGCACCAACCTACCTCTCTGGGACTGGAGAGTGACCACACCCGCGAGTGGCTATGGTGGCAGACTCTAACAGGACTGAGGGAAGGGAACCCCCTAACAATCAGACCGTGTTGAAAGCATGCCCTATAGTTTGTTTCATCAAAATAGCGTACAATGGGCTATACAAAGTTATAGTCCATACAAATCTCCAGGACCGGATGGAATTTTTCCATGCCTGTTGAAGCGGGGACTGCACCAACTGCACTCCCCTGGTCCGTCTATTCCGAGCTAGTCTCGTGCTTGGACACATACCAAGCAAATGGGCTAAAGTGAAAGTTGTGTTTATTCCAAAGGTAGGGAAGAAAGATTCCCAACTGCCTAAGTCCTATAGACCGATTAGCCTAAGCTCCTTCTTACTTAAAACTATGGAGAAGATAATTGACCAGCACATCAGGGAGGTGAATCTCAAGCACCTTCCCCTACATAAGTACCAATATGCGTACCAAGCTGGTAAGTCAACTGAGACTGCCATTCACTGCCTTACAACGACCATTGAAAAGGCCATTGGCGCTCAACAAATAGCACTAGGTGCCTTTCTAGACATCTCAGGAGCTTTCGACAACACGTCATATGAGGCTATCCGTGCCTCTCTTGTACGTAAAAATGTCTCCACACCCATTATTAGGTGGATTCTGGAAATGCTAAAATCCAGAATCATAACTGTAGACCTAGGAGGAACCATGACCTCAATCACAGCCACAAGGGGATGCCCCCAAGGGGGGTACTCTCTCCTCTCCTGTGGACTCTGGTCATTGACGAGCTCCTGTATGATACGCTGATGACCTAGTCATCTGTATAGTGGGCTGGCATGAGCAAACCATCTCGGATCGCATGCAGCAAGCCCTTAATATAGCCAGCAGATGGTGTCAGGACAAAGGATTGTCCATAAACCCATCTAAAACTGTTCTAGTTCCATTTACCAGGAAAAGGTCTCTTTCTTTAACTAGACCATCCCTAAATGGATCCACCATTGATTTTTCGGTTGAAGCCAACTACCTAGGAGTCATACTTGACTCCAAGCTCAACTGGAATTCACACCTCGAAAAGACAATAAATAAAGCCACTCGAGCATATTTCGCTTGCAATAGGCTTTTCGGTAGAACATGGGGCCTAAGTCCCAAAATGATCTACTGGTCTTTTAACACTGTGGTAAAACCGATTCTAACCTATGCATCTCTTGCTTGGTGGACGAAAGCTACCCAGAAGACAGCTGCAGCAGCACTTACCAAAATACAAAGACTGGTCTGCATAGGCATTACTGGAGCCATCCGAACATGCCCCACTGCAGCACTTGGAGTCATAACTGGCATACCCCCTTTAACCATAACCCTGAAAAAGGAGGCCTGTCTGGGGGCACTTCGCCTTCAAAATATCACCGACATAAAAAGTGGTGATCTTACGGGACATTTACGGGTTCTCGAACCCTTAATAAACGAGCCCATTCTGCGCGTAACTGACGAACAGAAACCCAAACTTGTCTTCCACAGAAACTTCTCTGTAGTCTTGTACACCAGACACGATTGGAACACAAAATCAATATCTCTACCCAGAGGATCACAAACGTGGTACACTGATGGGTCTAAATTGGAAAACGGAGACACCGGGGCTGGTATTTTTGGACCAAGGTTCAACAAATCCATAGCCATGGGAAAGTCTCCGACCATTTTCCAAGCAGAGATACACGCCATAGAAATCTGTGCTCGTGAGTGCCTTCGCAGGAAAATGCAAGGCGCACGGATTTACATCTTCTCTGACAGTCAGGCGGCGCTCATAGCGCTGAGGTCCTTCACGATCTCCTCCAGACTTGTAGAGAACTGTTTCCAGCAGCTGAACGCCCTCGCTTCCAAGAACATCGTAACGGTGGGCTGGGTGCCAGGGCATGAAGGCCATATAGGAAACGAGGTGGCAGACTCCCTGGCTAAACGCGGGGCGATGACACCACTAATCGGCCCTGAACCGTTCTGTGGACTTTCGAAAGGACACAAAAGAGAACTGCTCAGGAATTGGGAAGAAAAGGAGATAAGTCGCCACTGGACCGACAGTGCAGGGCTGAGACAAGCCAAACAATTCCTCGTCCCCCAGATGTCGCGATCTAAGCGCATCATCAACCTAAAAAAGAGTGAAATTCGTACTCTTACAGGCTACCTAACGGGTCACTGCAACCTAAGGTATCACCTTAAGAAATTAAAACTTTCAGAAATCGACATATGCAGATTCTGTGAGATGGAGCCAGAAACATCAGAACATGTTCTATGTGAATGCCCCTCGCTAATCAGACGTCGACTTCAACAACTAGGAGGTGAACTTATCCCCCCTACAGGATTTGGGAACAGATAGACCCCGCCAAAGTGCTCTCCTTTATCAAAAGCCTAGGTGTAGAGGCTCTACCTTAATCCTACAGGCCGGCACAAAAGACCTAACATCTGGTCGTGGTGCAACAAGGCCTAGGTAATAATAATAATAATAATAATAATATTTTTCATTTAGTTTGGTTATTTTGTCCACCTTGTTCTGTTGTATATTAAAGTCTGGTGTGCCTGCATATAGAAAGATGTTCGCTGGAGTTCTATTAGTTCTGTTGTGTTTGGTTTTGTGATTGTACACATATAGGATAGATTCAAATTTTGTACATCGATCTTCTATATTATCCTCAATTTTTTATTTTCCGTCTTATGGAACCGTTCTATATGAGATATAACATTTTTGTTTGTGGTTATTGTTATGTTTACACCTTCGGATTTTAGCAAATTCTGCAAAGCTATGCACATAAAAGCTGAGTCTTTATCCGCTTTGATTTCTTGCGGTTTTCCCATGTCATTAAATAGGCATTATGGCTCTTTTAGCTTCTAGCCAATCTCTACTTTTTACTTCAATTAATGTCTCAAATTTCGAATAGATATCAATACATGATAGGAATTGTTGGTTTCCAACCAAATAGAAATCTATTACATATCGCTCTCTTGCATTGAATATTTCTGGTGTGACTTCAAATGACAATTTCGTGTTTCTGTGTTACGTTTTTGCTATGTTGCAGATTTCGGACTCGTTAATGATGTTTTGTATTAACTTTTGGCTATCGGGATAATAATGTTCCTCTTTAAACCAGTTAATAGTTTTTTCAATTCCTGGGTGTAGGAGTTCCTTATGCCTTTTGAGTATCATACTCTTGAAGTCAAAACATCTTTCAACTTGAGTGTACACTTAAACAATTTAGTCAAATTGTTGGGACATATCATTTCAATATATGCCCTTTGGAATGTTAGGAAATCTTATCGCAAGGGCACCCCAACCGGGTGACGGGCCTGACACACCCGCGATTCCCTAGTCACGGTACGACCATGGATATCACAAAGACGAACGGCTGGATAACACTATTGGAACTGACGATTGCGGGCTGACGAACGCGGCATTCTGTTACCTTAGTAAGCAAGAGTGACATCTCGCAGAAACGGCTTTTAGGATAATGCCTCTTTCGCCTCCGTCCAAATAAAACTTTGCAAGTCTCTAAGTACGTTCGAACCGCACACCGAAGGCTCGGTGGTGCAGGCGCAGTTGAACGGATTCCTGTCTAGAGTCTGTCCTGGCTCTGAACACAGATGCCCATGAAGCTCTGTGTCAACCCTCGCATGGACCTCACTGCTTGCATAGGGACCCATGGGGACATTTTGGACTACTGCACATATGTGGGGAGATAGCGGCTTAGAGTTTGGACCAACTCACACAAGGTGATTAACGCACAACGAAATAAGGACAATGAAGGAGATGCATTCAGGAAGAACATCTTGATGACAAGATCACCGGACAATAACCAGACGATGATGACCCACCCAAAGGAGGCTGAAGATGGAGCAACCCCCAAAGCGACGCAACGGTCCCCTCTGCTTACGCAGATCTCTACGTTGACTGATATATAAGATGCGGGCATTAGAAGAGAAGGCCTTATCAGAATGCAAGGCAATTCTAAGGAAAATTAAGATAGCAATGCAAAAGCAACGAAAATTAGTATGGACGTCAAGGACGGCACCTCAGAACTGAGCGAGCTTTTCGATGTCATCGAAAACTATCAGTCGAGCTGGAAAACCGCAGAGCTGAAGCGTTCAAAGGAATCGAGGAAAGCCAACGAACACATATCTAGCAATACAGCGAGCGAGACCCCCGTTCGACACTAAAAAAGAGGACAGCCAATAACCCAGCAGCGCAGGAGATGAGCAAGAAGGTACGAAATAAACCGGCAAACGATGGATTTCAAACGGTCACATACAAGAAGGGGAAAAAAGAAACCAAGACTAAAGAAGGACATGCACGGCACAGTGGAGCTGAAAAAGTTAAAGAAAAGCCTAGCGCAAGACTGCGCACTCGCCCAGAAGCCGTTCTCGTCAGACCGGCAGAGGGAAAGAGCTATGCTGAAGTGTTGGGCAACCTGCGGAAAAATCTCAAACCAGAGGAATCTGACAGCAATATACTGTCGGTCAGAAAACAAAGGCAGGGGACATGCTCCTGGAACTTGCAAAAGGGAGCCAAGCAGACAAACTATGCAAGAACATCAAGGACACAATTAAAGAGTGCGGAACAGTGAAGGCCATGAGGCAACTGGGCAAGGTTAGGTTAGGTTAGGGCAGCGGCTGACACAAGGTCAGCCCACTTAGGCCATCACTGGCCCATTGTGATACCGCATGGATCTTTTATACCCTCTCACCACAAAGTTAGAAAGACTCCCAGCCCGTTTCTCTTATGAAACCTGCTATTTTCTTCGGGGGGATAGCTGCTAACTCAGCTAGGTTGTTGAGAAAGTATTCACCTATGTACTTTTTCCTGCGACTAATTAGGGCCACACAGGAGCAGAAGAAGTGCTCTACTGATTCTACTTCTTCCTCGTTTTGGCAACTTCTACAGAAGTCGTTGTTGGGGACGTTTAGTCGGGATGCGTGGACTCCTACGAGCCAGTGGCCTGTGATTGCTCTAATCACAGCTGAGCACTGTGTGCGGTGAAGACTAAAAAGCATTTTTGTGCGTTTGGCGTCAACGTTAGGCCATGTTTGGCGACTGATGTTGCAGTGTGTGGTATTGTTCCACATTTCTTGTTCAAGGGATCTAAAAACTTCCCTTGTCCTGAGCTTAAAAGTGGCTAGGGGCATATGGAAGTCCTCCTTGTCTGGAAGGAGAACTGTGGTGGTGCCACGTCTGGCCAGTTCATCGGCTATTTCGTTTCCCTCAATATTTTGGTGTCCTGGCACCCAGACTAGGGAGATAACGAACTGCTGTGCCATCTCTTGAAGAGATTTGCGGCAGTTGTTCACTATCGTCGAATTTGAAGATAGCGCTCGAAGTGATTTTATTGCTGCCTGACTGTCTGAGTAAATGTTTATTACTCCGTTTATAAGGCTAGAGTGGCGTAGGCAACCAAGAGCCTCGCTTATGGCGAGAATCTCTGCCTGGAAAACGCTGCAGTGGTCCGGGAGACGGAAATGTGTTCTAATACTAAGCTGCTCACAGAAGACTCCTCCTCCAACTCGATTATCGAGTTTGGAGCCGTCTGTGAAGAAATTTATGCAGCCATTTTGTCCAAAGGGACTTGCCGCCCAGGCCTCCCTGGAGGGAAAGACTGTGTTAAACGTTGTAGAAGTGTGTTCTACGGGTATGCAATAATCTGTTAATTGCTTGTTTGCGCCCGTTGATAGAATGGATGAGTGCCCATATTGATGGACTGTCCAGCCGTTTGCGTCTCTCAGACGTCGTGCTGTGATGGTGGCGGTTTCTTTTGCCACAAGTAGAATTGGGGATATGCTAGTGATAGCGTTGAGCGCTTCACTAGAGGTTGTTCTAAGAGCTCCTGTCATGCATAGTTGAGCTACTCTTTGTACCTTGTTGAGCGCCTTGAGTTTAGAACTATACAGCAGCGCTGGCCACCAAATGGATACCCCATACAGGAGAATGGGTCTAACAATGGCGCTGTATAGCCAGCTAACAACAGGCGGGGACATCCCCCATTTGAGGCCTACTGCCTTTTTACAAGTGAAGAGTGCAATGTTGGCTTTTCGCACTCTATCCGCTATAGTGAGATTCCAGTTCAGTTTCTTGTCTAGTACAAGCCCCAAGTATTTTGCACTGTCGCTAAACTCTAGAACGGAACCGTTTAATTTTGGGGCAGATAGCTTTGGGATCTTGGTCCTCCTGGAGAAGAGAATAAGGTCGGTTTTGCTTGGGTTTACGTTTAACCCACTTTCAGATGCCCATCTTGACAGTTTTCTTAGCTTAACTGTCATAATGTCACATAGGCTTTGCGGAAATTTTCCCCGCAGCATAACAACAACATCATCCGCATAAGCAACAATCTTGCACCCTCCATCTTCTATGTCACGTAGCAGCGTGTTTACTGCTAGGTTCCATAGAAGCGGATAGAGTACCCCCCCTTGAGGAGTACCTCTGCTGACGTGCCTGCACAGAGTAGATGCTCCAAGTGAAGAGGTCACTTTTCTGCTCAGGAGCAGCTGCGTAACTAATCTCACCAGCTGAGCATCTACTCCAAGGCTTAGCATAGCATTGGTTATTGCCTTTGAGTCGATGTTATTGAAAGCTCCTTCTATGTCCAAGAAGGCGCTAGGGTATACTCCTTGTTTTGCAGGGATTTTTCTATACTGGATATGACAGAGTGAAGTGCTGTTTCTGTCGATTTGCCTTTACGGTATGCGTGCTGTGATTCAGATAGCAGAGAGGGATTGATTGATGTCCTCAGGTGTAGCCCTATCAATCTTTCCAAGGTTTTTAGAAGGAAGGAGGATAGGCTTATTGGCCTGAGATCCTTCGGTGTTGTGTGTGAGGCTTTGCCGGCCTTGGGTATGAAAAACTACTTTGGACGTAAGCCAGGAATCGGGGATTCGGCCTAATGCCATAATGTTCGTGAAAATGGCTTTTAGCCAAGGGACAGCGAGATCTTCCCCTTGCTGCAATTGTGCCGGGAATATCCCATCAGGGCCTGGAGATTTATAGGGAGCGAAGCTATTTATAGCCCATTTGATGTTGGATTCAGTCATAATGCTGTCCAATGATCTGACCGGGTGGTATGGTTTTGGGTCGCTTGTCTGGGGACCTAGGGTGTTTCCTGGAAAATGCGTGTCTAGTCATAGCGTCAGTGTTTCTTCGCTGGAAGAAGTCCATGAATCGTCCTGTTTATTGAGATAGCCCAGATTCGAGGACGA
Source organism: Drosophila rufa (assembly GCA_018153105.1). Classification (NCBI taxonomy): domain Eukaryota; kingdom Metazoa; phylum Arthropoda; class Insecta; order Diptera; family Drosophilidae; genus Drosophila; species Drosophila rufa. The sequence goes on from JAECXS010000135.1 coordinate 1,878,183, forward strand.
CTTAGAGAGTACTTTTCGTAATCTTGCAGCTTCCGAAGAGGATTCAATTCCCGAACAGAAATTTCTCCAATCCTCTCTTTTTGCCTGCCTTATGAGCTTTTTAATTGAGCTAGACTGTGTTTATATTCAGACCAATGCTGTTCACAACTTAGTCTTTTTGCTCTGTTGAAGAATTTCCTGCATTCCCCTCTCAGCTTGTCTATTTCTTGATTCCACCAGGGTGGTCTCCACTTGCCTCTCGGCTTGCTGATTGGACAGGATGCTTTGTATGCACCATTACAGGCTTCAGTGAAGACTGTCGTGAGAATAGTGAGATGTTCCTCCGATGGAGGAATCTGCTCTGGTGGAGCTGAAAGGGCTTTAGCCAATCTATTTTTAAAAGCTGTCCAGTTGGTTCTACGGGGGTTTGAGAACGTTACTGGGTCAGGGTTGGGGGTACACAATCTTGTGTCAATATATTTATGGTCAGAGAAGGAGTGTTCTTTCGAAACGCTCCACCCTATAAGCTGGTCATACATACAGTTTGAAATAAGGGTTAGGTCTATGACCTCCTCCCTGTCCTTTATAACAAAAGTGGGGTCGCTACCCCTGTTACATATAAGTAGGTTAGTGGAGAGAAGGTATTCAAAAAGTAACTCACCCCTCTCATTTGTGTTGGTGCTGCCCCACATCTCGTGGTGGGCATTTGCGTCGCATCCGATCAACAGGCCAGTGCCACGATCTTCGCAATCCTTGACGAGTTCCCTCAGTTTGCGACCCGGTATTGGGTCCAATTTTTCATACGCCAGGTATGCTGACACTACACGTATCGACCTGTCTTGGAGCTCCAGACTTATCGATGTAGTGTCGGCATCGCTGTAATTAAAGAGCATAAATGCACTGAGGTGCCTTTTAGCTAAAATGCAAGTGCGGGTTTTACCTTCTCCTTGAGCTGCGAGCAGCTTATATTTTGGGGTGCTGAGTCCACAAATCCTGTTTGATACAACCCAGGGTTCCTGGATCAGCACCAGGTCGGCCTCGTCTCTCGCCAGACGAAGCATAAGGGCAGCGGAAGCTGCTTTACAGTGGTGAAGGTTTATCTGCACGACCGTCAGAGACATCGAGCAGATTTGCCTCCACCACCGTCACGTCAGCATCCAGGTCGTCCTCGGGGTCCTCACTCATCGAGTCGGTTCTACCGTAACCCAGCTTGCTGAAGCCGCGCAGGAAGGATGCGTCGGATATCACCGACTCGCAATCCTCCTCCTCCTCCTTGCTTGGCTCCTCCACCTCGGTTGCCAGCACCTCTTCGACACCAGGCTCGCTCCTCTGCTTGGTGTCCGACTTGTATACCCGGATACGCACCGAGCTAAAACCGAAGTTTAGCTCTCCGTGCATAGCCTCAATGGGTGCAGTGGAGTCCTTGTTTAGGATGAGTAGCACCTGGCGCAATGGGCCCTGCGTCTCTTCTACTTTAGCCACCTTCCAGTCGGAGGATGGCAGGCTGGGGTTGCACCTCTGCAACATCAATAGGATCTTCTCCGGCTCCTTGAAGGAGGACGGGACCCATATGACGGCTCTTGGCCTGCTCGGGATGTCCTTCCAGTCAACAGCGACTAGCTTGGCACCCGGGTAGACCTCACCCAGTCTAGATACGGCTGCTTTCAGGAGCTCTGCCGACCTAGACCCTTCGCACGCCATCACTTTGACGTTGCCCTGATACCACCCTGCATCTTTGCAGATTGGTGGTGGACCAGGGTCCGCTTCCACCACCTCGAAGCAGTGTGCAGCCAGTGCTGCCTCAACCCACTTCCACTGGTTCCTCGGAATTCTTCCCTCCGTGTCGCCTTGGTCCAGGACCCATAGGAGGATCTTGTCCTTGGCCATTTCTGCGAAACTTTTGTTCGCCGCTACTGGCATGTGCGTGCGAACCTTCTTCGGGGCACTCTGAGCCGCGCTTTCTTGAGATCGTTGCCGCTTAGGATTCTTGTGGTCCTCTTTCGGTCTCTCCAGAATAAAATTGGGCAACACCGATTTAGCCCAATCGAGCTTCTTCAGCCACTCAGCTGAGGGGGTGGCAATGTTGCTTTTAGCCTGTCTCTTCAGGATGGCCGCGGCGGATCTCCTCTCCTCGTACCTCTCCATCTTGGCCTGGCTTGCGGCAGACCTTCCCTTCACCCCTGCACCTGACTGAGATACAGCTGCGCTTGTGGTAGCACCTTGCTGGTCGCTCGAGGTGACAGGGGTGTTGGTCACGGTCACCGCCTTGCCTCTGACCAAGGGGCGATTTAGCCCAGTTGGCTGCTGTTTCGCCGGGGTGGAGTTGACTCTAGCTCCAGTGAGCACTGTCATTCCTCCAGTAGCAACAGCAGTGACTGCCGTTGGGTCGACCTTAGGTGCAGTCACCTCTGTCTTTTGGGTAGGACCCTCGGTCCTCGCCGGATTTTTGAGAGTTCCGGTCTCCTTCTTGTTTTTATTTGTGTTTAGGTCCATAATATTCCCACGAGTGGCGGAGAAAGGGTGGTCCACCTCCCGCAGAGATCCGCGATGCGGGAGGTAAGGCTGGCTAATCCGGAGGGCGCCAGGTGTCCGGATGCTCCGTTTGCGACTGGGCTATTTTTTAAACAAGGGCCCCCAGCCAGGCTGATCATCGGCACGGGTCGCATGACACCTTGATCCAGCCCTTCACCTTAGCCATGATAAGTGATCGCAGACTACTGTGGCATAGCTATGGAAAAAGCTCCGCCCCAGACTGCGAATCCCAGATCTTAGCTGGTACCGTCCCTAGGGACACTGGAGCATCATTACCAGTCGGCACCCTCGTGGAGGGTTCAGCTATAGGATTTTTGCCAACCGGCAACTGGGCAAACTGGAGATTAGAGATATCGACAGCATCACACGAGAAGAAGAGATAATGTCTGCAATCAGAGAAGGTTTAGCCGACACAAGCCAGGAAATAACTATACACCTGACAGGAGTAAATAGCTCTGAACAGAGGCGAGCATTCGTCACACTACCAATGAAAGACGCGTCGAAGATACTGACGGAACAAAGAATTTAAATAGGGTGGACCCGGTGCCGTGTGAAGCGTTGTCTCGATGAGAGAACACCTGAAGAGATGCTTCAGGTGTTTCGGGGCTGGGCACGTGCAAAAGGATTGCAAAGGACCGGACAGGAGAGATCTTTGCATCAGATGTGGCGAGAGTGGTCATAAAATGAAGACCTGCGCTAAAGCTCTGAGATGCTGTATCTGCGCATCAGAGAACAGGAGCGACGTTGGACATCTCCCTGGGACAGGGCCAGGAAAGAAAAAACATGAAGATTCTTCAAGCGAATATGCACAGAAGCAGAACTGCAAATGACTTGCTGCACCAAATTGTGCTGGAAAACCAAATCGACGTAGTCATTATTAGCGAACCATATAAGAAACAGGAGGACGGTGTCTGGATAGAAGACAGCACAAAGACGGCGGCAATATGGATTCCAAACCCTACCACGATATCACATAGAAGCGACAAAACAGGAAGATGCCACGTCCTAACACACATCAGAAACTGGACAATATTTAGCTGCTATCTGACCCCAAGTGACGACATTCAGACCTTCCAGACGAAACTCGAAGACAACGGAATGCAAATAAGAGGGAACCTTATAATAGCAGGAGACTTTAACTCGAGAGCTCAGGAATGGGGTATGGCATCAACTAACTCTCGAGGCTGTAGAGTCCTAAACATGGCTGCTAGAATAGGAATGACAACAGCAAATGTAGGTGCAATACCGACATTTAATCGAGTAGGGAACTAGGGCACAATCCCCGACATAACCCTAGTGACAGAGAACAGCGCGCACAAAATCGCCGGACAAGGCAAGGCTGATACAAGAAATTGACGCAAGACAAAACCGACAGAGAGGCGGTAACATAGTAAGCAACAACATGGCAACCATAAAACAGGCCTGCAACGCTGCAATGCCAAAATTGGGCAACCCTCGAAGACAAGGACAAAAAGCGTATTTGTGGAAATAAGAGATAAAAGCTCTTAGAGAAACCTGTATCACAAACAGACGCCGCCTTACGAGGGCTAGACGGAGAGGGGATTTCACAGAACAGGGGAGCCAATTTAAAACACTATTCCCCGCCCACACAAATAGCATCGCAAGACCTACGCGGTTGGTTCTGATAAGCAAAGGCAAAGAAGATCCCCTAACACCATCAGCTTATCGACCACTATGCATGCTTAACACAACCCGGAAGCTACTAGAGAAAATGATCAAGCCACGATTATCAGCAGCGATCGAAAGAGGTGGGGGACTCTCCCCGAGGCAGTATGGTTTCAGACCAAGCAGATGGACCATTGGAGCAATACAAGAATTCGTTAACCAAGCGCTCAGCAGCCAACAAGCCAACCACTTCTCAAGACCGGTAGTACTACTAGCAACTCTGGACGTTAAAAACGCATTCAACAGCGTTAAATAGGACAACATAATTGATGCTCTGCAAAGACGATTCCAAGTCTCAGGTTACCTGATGCGGATAATACAGAACTACCTTGACAACCGACGACTATTGTATCAAACAAAAGCAGGAGAGAAATGTATGCAGATAACTTCAGGAGCTGCACAAGGATCTATACTTGGACCGGAGCTATGGAACATCAGCTACGACGAAATTTTCCACCTAGACATGCCTGAGGTACGCAGACGACATAGTCGCTGTCATTACAGCTCGAAATACCGAGTACGCACAGGGCAAGCTGACGCAGGTAATGATACGTGTAAAAAGCTGGTTAAACTCACACGATCTGAAACTAGCGGACGAAAAAACCGAGCTACTGTTAGCTACCAGAAAAAAGATCTAGAAATAGACATGAGAATAGGGGAAAACTTAATAAGGACGCAGAGGGCTATAAAATACTTAGGACTCAGATTGGACTCAAAGTTGACATTCAGCGCACACATACAAGAGACGAGGAAACGTGCGATCGAGACTACAAAGGCGCTAAGTAGACTCATGGCAAACGTAGGCGGCCCCCAACAATCAAGACGGAAACTCTTAATGGAGATAAACCACGCAATCATGCTGTATGGGTGTGAGGTCTGGGCAGAAACCCTTGGGACAGCCTGCAGGTCAAAACCTCTACTGGAGGTGCAAAGAACCATGGCTCTTCGAATTGCGAGCGCGTACCGAACGGTTTCCGGCCCTGCTGCACTAGTAATCGCAGGCGCGTTACCAATCGACTTACTTGCTAAAGCGCGAAAACAGATCTATGAGAGGCGACAGACAGGAGAGACCACGAGAGCGTTAATCGAGCGGACCAGAGAAGAAACCCTCCAACAATGGCAGGAAAGATGGGCAGCTGAAGAAAGAGAAAGATGGACAGCTAGGCTGCTACCAAACCTGGTAGCATGGTTTACAAGGAAACACGGAGACGTGGATTACTACGTTACCCAGATGCTGACTGGCCATGGCTACTTTGCCGCCATTCTATACTCGATAGGGAAAAGAAATGACGCCAGATGTATATACGGAGATGCGGAGATCGACAGTGCTGAACACACCATCTTCCAATGCAAAAAGTTCGGACCGGCGCGCATTTGCCTGGAAGAAGTTTTTGGGACAATAACACCGGAAAACATCATCACGAAGATGATAGACAGCAAAGCAGCGTGGACACTCATCGCAGGATTCGTTGAGAACATCCTCAGAGCGAAGAAGCCTGATCTGGATGAGACAGCTGGGTGATCTGGACGCAGAAAGAAGATGAGAGCGCATAGCGCTTAACTGGCGCCACCTCGAAGTAATGCGAAAGCTTTTCCGAGGTGGAAACACGGCCAACGACGAGGGGGGGGGTTTGGTGGGTGCAAGCCCCACATACCTTGCTTTGCGACGGCAAACAAGAAATGCGTTAGCCATTCCCCCTCAACCCAAAAAAAAAAAAAAATGTTAGGAAATCTTCATCATTGTGGGAATAGATTGCGCTCTTGTTGGTACATAAATATTTCTTAATGATGTCCTTAGCAAAAGCTTCTGTCATTTCTTTGTATGTCATTATGACTTCCAATTTGTGAAAATAATGTTGTACCTCAGTGTTATCCATGCCGCCCTTCTTCAACTCTATTTGTCGAGAGAAATAGTTGAAGGCTCTTTCTGTGATATGATAATAGTTTACGTTATCTTGAGAAGCGCTATGCATTGTCGCATCAATGCTGTTAGCTACTTCACCAAGCATTAGTTCTTCTATCTTGGTACGGGATGGGGCGTCAGCTACGTAATTTTCTTTTCCCGGAAGATATTTGATTTTATAATCAAATTCGTTTAACTTAATTTTCCATCTTTGTAGTTTCCTGTTTGGTTCCTTGATATTGTTGAGCCGAACAATGGGCTTGTGATCACTTAATATTTTAAAAGATCTTCCAAACAGGTATTATCTAAAATATTTCGTGGCCCAAACTATTGCTAAGATTTATTTCTCTATAGTAGCATAGTTTATCTCATGTTCGTTCAGCGTTCTGCTGACATAACAAACCCGCTTATGGTTTTGGGACAGCACTGCTCCGATGGCTATATTACTGGCAGTAGTAGTAGTAGTCAAAGAAAAGGGTTTATTAAAATCTGGATATATCAAGATCGGATCTGAAGTAATAAGCACCTTTAACTTTTCAAATGCTTCCACATAGTCTTTGTTTTTTATATCAATAGTTGCTCCTTTCCTCAATATAAGGGTCTTTGGTTTAACTATATTCGCAAAGTTGGGAATAAACTTGCGATAGAATCCACGTAAGCCCAAAAATGATTTTATCTGCTTTGGAGTCTTTGGTAATGGAAAATTCGTAATAGCATTCGTTTTGTTCGGATTGGGTTTAATGCCGTCAGTAGTAACAACATGCCCAAGGAATTTAGTTTCCTTTTTCATGAACTCGCATTTATCTAATTGTAGCTTTAAGTTTGCATTCCTTGGTTTTCCGAAGACTCTCTTTAGAGATAAGATGTATTCTTCCAATGAAGTGGAAAAAATTATTATATCGTCTAAATACACTAAACAATCATTGTAGATTAAATCTTCTAAAAGATTGTTCATGCATCTCTGGAAAGTTGCTGGAGAATTCTTTAGCCCAAGGTGGCATTCAAGTGTACTCGTAATGACTATGTTTTGTGGAAAATACTGTTTTTGCTATCGAATTTTTGTCCATTTGGATTTAATGAAATCCTTTAGCTAAGTCAATGGAAGTGAAATATTGACATTTTCCCAATTTGTCAATGATCTTGTCCATTCTAGGAATCGGAAATTTATTATTGACAGTGATTTCATTTAAATTCCTATAATCCACAACCAATCCGACCTTTGGCTTACCGGAGGCGTCAGCTTTCCTTGGAACTACCCAAATAGGTGAGCAGTAAGGAGATTTCGATTTTCGAATTATTCCCTGCTCAATAATTTCTTTGATTTGTCTATTTACTTTCTCATCTACACTATGGGGAAATTTGTATGGCTTACGATACACTGGATCTTCATGTTGGTTTGGATAGTATGTTTAATTGTACTTGTAAAAGTCAATTTCTTACCTTCCATATTCAAATTGGTCCTTCTTTAAACTTTCTATCTCCTCTCCATTTAGATGTTCGAGCCTGAATTCGTTGCACGCAATTGTTGTTAATCGCGAAGTTGATCGATTTGTCATCCGTAGAAGGTGGATTAAGGCACTCTAGTGCGGTCTTATCCTCCTCTTCCATCTCCTCGTCATTGTAACGCAATTTGTAGGTTTTATGACCTAATTTGATTGTACCATTTTTATAGTAACTTCCAAATAACTTCAACGTAAGAGGATATCATAATTTTCTGAGAATTTATGAAGGTAAAATTTCTGTTCGGACGGACATATTATACTGGATTTCACTGTAATACTTTTACGTATTTCTACCAGACCTTTGATTGTATAATCTTAAAGATTTTCTTTTACCTCGTCTAATTCTAATAGCAAAATTTTTATTCATTATATTAATTGATGATCCTGTATCTACCATGCCTTTATAAAATTGGTTATGAAAAACTGTTGGATCTGTTTGTGTCATTCGAATTTTGGTAATTGTTTGGATTTTGCTGTCTAGCTTGATTTAATCGGGTACTGACCGTCTGATAATTACCCTGTAAATGCGGGGGTATAGGACGTTGTTGATACTGATTTGGTTTCTGGTTATTCTGGGAAGTTATTGCTTTGTTTTAAGAGTTATAATAGGAACTTGAATTTCGTTGATTATCGCTTGCTTTAATCTTGCAATATTGGTAATGTCTTTTTTAGCTTACGACATGTACATACGATCGGAAAGTTTTATATCAATTGTAACAAGGACTGTTTTATCTAACATTTTAGTGTAGTTTATCTTGTCTGGTGGATCAGTTTTTAACTGAAGTTTATTAAATATGTTTCTGTGCTGGCTTTCTAGTTCACTTATAAACTTACTGATGCTTCGTAGGGCCTGTGGTCCTTGAATGCGATGGCTAGGGCTGTCTTCCTTGTGAGCCACTTGTTCGCTCCAGCCTGAGCGACGGATTCCGCTGCTGCATCCACGACCACTCGTCTGATTGCTCCAAAGATGACGTGTGCTTGCCTCGTGTCCTGAGTTGGGTAAAATTGTAAGAGGTACTCGACCTCGTTGATAAACCCGGAAAGTTTTCCAGGAGTTCCAGGAGTTTTCCATCCATCATCTACTGTAGTTCTTTGATCTGACCCAGCAACTGGTTCAGATTGATCTCTGATAATTATTGGACTGCCATTATTATTTTTTGTTTTTACAGAATATTTTCTGGCCGTATAGAATTTTTCGAATGTCTATGTGACTACACGAAGGTTTTATGTCGCTGAAACTATACACATAGACACACAAAGCCTAGGTAATAATAATAATAATAACTCCATCCAATAGGTGAAAGGAGGGGAACCGATGAAACTGACTGAGAACACTTTTATGTTCAATTCCGGTGATTCCTAGGCAAAACTTGGCACAGTCTGTGGTGTAAAAAATATCACTATAGCAGTACCAGAAGGTAACCCGGGTTAGAGTTTTAAACTAGAAGTCTATTCGAAGAGACTGGAATCCATCAGAACCAAATTGCATGCGTAAAGGTCGCATATGTGAAATAGTCAGATAGTCTTTCGCGATCGCGATCTCTGTCGCGTCAAAAGTTAATCTAGAAGGACATTTTGCATTTTGCAATAAACTGTGCAGCTACCGCATCACTAGGCGTCGCCTAGATCCTTAAAAAAATTCCAATCTATAACATCACTGATAGCCAAGTGATCGAACAAGTAATAAAGGAACATCGACCAGCATGAAGGAGAAACCAACAACAAAGATGAAGAGTGGTCCGCACCACTACAGTCAAATGCCTACATTGCATTTGTATGAGTAAAAAATGAACACTCTATTGCTAGATATGATAAAAGAAAAAAATAAAATATATTGTACTATGGCAAAAAATTGCTATAACCTAAAAACCAGCTATTTAACGCTGAACGAGAAAGAATGCTAACTTCGGTAAACCGAAGTTGCTAAACCCTTGCAGTCTGCAATTGGATCATTGACAATCGAACCATTTTAGTAATGTTGAAAAAATATCGAATTTTGTAAATTTTACATTTTTAATTCTAGAACCATAAAAATCTGGTATATCTCAAAATGTATTGAAATACGTTTAAAAACAAAGAAGTTAAAATGTTTTTAACGTTAATTTCGCCATCATTCCTATGGCAGCTATAGGATATAGTAGTCCGATTTCGGCTGTTCCGACATATATACTGCGAGCTAAAGAAATAAGACTATCCTGAAAATTTCAGCTCGATAGCTCAAAAACAGCAGTACTGCTGAAACAAACGGCGGTATCTCAACAGATGATTGTCAACATCTAGTCGAATCATCAATCGATATGCATAAAAATTTTAATTATTTGTTTTTCACCATTACCCTGGAGGATTTTCTAAAAATTTTATTACGTTCTGACCTTCTCCTGTTAGTTACCTACAACTGAAAAAAAATTTCAACCAAATCGGCCCAGCCGTTCTCCAGTAGTTTTTTACGACACATTTTTTGGGCTCCATTTTTATATATATAGATAGAAGATAGATATATACTTGCAGGCAACTGCAAGGTAACAACCAAAGGTATCAAGATAATCAAAGAACCAGAATCAAAATCAAAATCAATATCAACAGCGTCCTACACCCCCGCATTTACAAGGTAATTATCAGACGGTCAATACCGGATTAAATCAAGCTAGAATACGTTTTTTTTAAAGGTTTTTTAAAGTTTTACACAAAAAAAATCTGCTCAGTTTACGTTTATCATTTCATAGCTCGAGTTGTAGTCAACTAATTTACCCGTTGAATGTTTTATTTTACAGGTAATTAACTAACCTTTGGATTGTATATTGGATAAGTACTTTGTTTGCTATAGCTCGATAAACTTGAAAAAAATGGAAATTTCAATCCGTTAACTCAAATGTTAACGTGCTGCTAACATACTAAAAACTCGAAAAAAACCCGTTGGAAAATCAAAACGTTTTTTTTTATAAAGTTGATTGCTTATCATGATTATCATTGATTATCAAACAGGCCTACAACTCCAGAAATCCGTTGAAAAATAGATTTATCGTGTATTTTCAAAGTTAAGTAAAATTACAAATTTTTAAAAAGTTTGGCCGGAAGCCTACTAGATTAAAGGTACAGTGTTGGGCAACGCCTTTAGATGGTCTGTTAACTTTCCTAGATGTGATGAACAGTCGGATTTAGCTATAAAAAAAGCTACATTTTGTTAAATAAACAAAAATTTACAAAATTAGTTTAAGTAAGATAAAAATTAAAGTATCGCCTTTATATACATACAGCTATTGTCAACTAATTAGAAAGAAGACTATGGTGGTGGTTGAAGTAAGATAAAAATTAAATAATCGCCTTTATATTTGATTTGGGTCATTGGTACCATTAAGGGGTTATGCGGCCTCGCGGTCATAAAACGTGGTATAAAAACAAATTTTTTTTTCTGCAGAAAAAATATAGCAGGAGTATTCTGAGTATTCACTGCCGTCGAGTCTCAGTTTCTTGGCCTCAAACTCTTAAGTGAGTTGCCCAAGCGAAAAATACCACACAATGTGGCCTGTATGAATCTTATTGGAACACCTACTGCAAGTACGTTGCCAACGTTTTCTTTAACTACACCACAGGCACAGTCGGGCCAAGTTGCTGACCTGCCGCAACCTGAACCTAATGGTTCGCTCACACATAGTTCCGGACTTCAGATGGATTATGCGGGCGTCGTCTCACCGGAACCAAATGGATTTTTTACACCAAACAACTTTTTAAATTCGCCTGTCGTGATCGATAACCGACCGACTCCCGTACCAGCTGCAGTGGAGGCAGTTGCTTCTGCCTTACTAGCGGCCTCATCGCAGACTACAATAGCTCCGATCGTGACTACTCCTAGTTATGGCGCTAAACAACTTACTGGAGTTGCTCAACGCACCTCAAGACCGATTGCTGGAGTGGCTCCGACTAAATCGGTGTTTGTGTCACGCTTAAACCCGGATGCTACGGTTAAAGACATTATAGCCCACCTTAGCCACAAGTTAAACATTTCTGCAACTGAGTTCTCTGTCACCAAGTTTAATTTTAAATTGAGACGTAACATATCTTCTTTTAAGATTGATCTTTCTGATTTGATTCTACCTAGAGTTATTGATACCAAGATTTGGCCAGAGTTTGCCATTGTACATGAATTCGTCAATAAGAATAAAAATCATAGTAATGCTCGTAGTTCCCAAAGTACTTTGACCAATTCAAAAAACTAAATCAATCTTTTTGCATACACTATTAAAATGTGCTTAGTTTGTTAGGTAAGCTTAGCAAAATATACTCCAATAGTGTATCCTTTGATGCCAACGTTATTGCCTTTACGGAGACCTGGCTAAATTCGACAGTGTCGGACAATGAAATTCTCTGTAACAACTATATTATTTATCGATGTGATCGTCCCACTCGCACTGGGGGCGGTGTTCTCCTAGCCGTAAAAAACGATTTATCGTCGAAATCCATTATTCTACCAAATTTAAATGATCCAATAATTGAATTTGTATGTGTTCAAATTAAATTTCCGGACTTCAGTATTTTTGTCACCTGCTCATATATTCCCCCTCAATCCGATTTCAATATATATATGCAACACTTATTACATATCCAAGAGATTTTCTCTTTGCTTGGTGATAATGATCACCTTGTCACATTAGGGAACTTTAATCACCCTACTCTTTCATGGTTGTCATCCATGGATAGTAACGCTTCCGTTCCTAGCATGCCCCACGAGTTTGTTCAGGGTGTTTTGGATTTGTCATTGGTTCAGCTTAACTCAGTGGGTAATTGCAACAACAAATTTCTTGATCTGGTTTTTGCATCCGAATTTGCTAATGGTTTCGTTTCACGAATACAACCATTATCATTGCCGGAAGACAAGTAACATCCAACTTTGGAGATTCTTTTAGAGTCTATATCGCCTGAAATGATCTTACCTGAAATCGAACCCAGAACCTTTCACTGCTTCAGATGAGCTGCGTTTACTGAAATGAACACAGCTCTCTACCAAGCTGACTGGTCTTTCATGGACTCCGAAGAATCACCTCCAGTAATTTTGGGGATATTTTACGACTTGCTGAACTCAGCAATTAATGCGCATGTTCCGTCGTTTCCTGTCGCGGAACCCTCTAACAAGCCTCAATGGTTTTCGAGCAGGTTATCTTATCTCAAGGACACCAAATCTAGGTTGTTCAAAAAGTATCAAAGATCCGGTCTTCAACTGGACCGTTTCAGGTATCTGATTGCTCGTTCCGAATTTTTGTCTTATAATACTACATGTTACAATAACTACCTGAACCTTTGCAAAAGAGAGTTTTTCGACAACCCTAAACAATTCTATGCTTTTGTAAATTCAAAACGAAAATCTTCTCTGTTTCCTTCATCTCTTCATTATAATAATACAAAAGGCTTTAATGATCTAGACAACTCTAATTTATTTGCTAATTTCTTCCAATCAACATACTCCTCTCATATTTATAATTCTTCCACCTATCCGTATTCGCTCCCACACTCAAATTCTATCAACATGCCTATAATTCACGTAGACGACATTTATCAGTGTCTAATAAACATGAAATCGTCATTTTCTGCCGGTCCCGATCTTATTCCTAGTTGTCTCCTTAAAAAATGCGCCAGTGCCCTGTCAGGTCCATTGGCTAAACTCTTTCAAATGTCTCTCGACAAAAGCTTCTTTCCTGATTTGTGGAAAGAATCGTTTATTATTCCCCTCCATAAGAAAGGCAGTAGGTCGGATATTTCTAACTACCGAGGGATTTCGAAGCTCAGTGCCATACCCAAATTATTTGAAAAACTAATAACCTCTCAGCTGCAGCATCAATGTTCTTCAATAATGAGCCCTTCTCAGCATGGATTTATGAAGCGTCGGTCGACGACAACCAAACTCCTGGAATTTATTTCAATCATACGAGATGGTTTTAATAACAAAGTGCTGTCGGATGTTATCTTCACCGACTTTAGTAAAGCCTTTGATTCTGTCAATCATTCGCTACTGCTTATGAAACTTGAATTGTTAGGATTTCCATATAATTTATTAGATTGGCTTTCCAAATACCTACTTCAATGAACACAGAGAGTTTTATTCAACAACACATTGTCGAACGTTGTCTTTGTTACATCAGGTGTTCCCCAAGGCAGTCACCTTGGTCCTGTCCTGTTTGGTCTGTTCAGAAACGACCTGCCAAATATTATTTACAATTCACAGGTGCTTATGTACGCGGATGATGTAAAGCTGTGTTTAAATCTTACGTGCCCCTTGTCGCACTTACGGCTTCAAGAGGACTTAAATAACCTTTACACATGGTGCAACCATAACATGTTGTTCCTCAACCATTCTAAATGTAATTTCATGTCATTCTATCGTAAAAACCCTTTCCTTACAAATTACTCGTTGGGAACAAGCGGGTTGGAACGTATTTATAAGGTTAACGATCTTGGAGTATTATTTTGCCACGACCTAAACTTTGCTGAGCACATTACCATAACAGCAAACAAAGCTAGGGGTGTACTTGCTTTGGTTAAGCGTTGGTCAAAGGAATTTGATGATCCCTACATAACCAAGCATCTTTTTTCTTCTCTATTTCGACCCATACTTGAGTATTGTTTATGTGTATGGTCTCCCCAATATCAGGTTCATCAAGCTCTACTAGAGTCAGTGCAGAAACAGTTTCTCTTGTTTGCTCTGCGTGGGCTATTCGTGGACCCTCATCATCATCAACTACCACCGTACGCCGCGAGACTGCGGCTCTTAAACATTCCGTCTCTTCTGGATCGGAGAACTTGCCATGGAGTTCTCTTCCTACATAAACTGATTCAGGGACAGATTGATTCTGCGGCACTGCTAGGCCGAATACAGTTTTGTGTTCCGGTCAGAACGTCACGACAATTCCGGCCGATATTTTTGGAAATATGCAGGACAAACTTTGACTGCCATCATCCGTTTCGTGTTCTTTGTACGCATTATAATGAATTGTATCGTCTTTTGTCTTCTGATTGTCTAACTATTGGACATATCCTTAATGCGTTGTATGTATAATGTTGTTATAAATGTAAATTATCGATTGTATATTATTAGATTAAGTCCTATATACTAGCAGACATTTGTTAGTTATAATAAATGAAATGAAATGAAATGAAAAGAGCGCCCCCCTCAAATCGATATTACTCCTGATTTTTAGTTGAGATGTGGTCAGTTGGATTTAGTTGGATTTAAGCCAATTCATTAAATTGGGAAATCGGTTTTTTTTTCGGGCGGCGGGAATCCTTAGGTCTTATATCTGTCAATTTGCTATTTTTTTTCTTCGAATTTGAATATTTGCAATGGATACATCGAAAAAATTGACCTGTTTAAATGATCCAAACATATTTTGTTATATGTGCGGTTAATTCTTACAGAAAGGTAATTTTCAACCCATTGATATATGCTTTATTTTCGTGTCTCGTCGAGCTTTGACGAACCATGGACACCGAATAGCATTTGTGAGTCTTGCCGTTTAATCCTAAGCAAACGGAGTGTAGGCCAAAGGTATGTTTTTATATTTGATAATATAAATATGTACATATTTGCTTTGGTCTTAGGCGTCCCATAATATTCGACAAGCCGATGCAGATTGTTATTTTTGATTAAGCAAGATTTCTGGGTTCAGAAAACACGTAAAATATAAAAATATATGTTAGAGTGCGATCAGTGACATTTCCCAAATTACATTCCACTGATGCGCCCTATCCAGCTTATGATGAAAATGATTTGTCAGATACCTATTCCGAGTCAACAGGCTCCTTCAATAGCGAATCTGAAGTAATCAAGCTATCGCAAGAGCCCCTGAACGATTGGGTGCGAGACCTAGAACTCACTAAGGAGCACCGCAGGATATTGATTAGATCCTTATTATTTACTGAAGATTAATGTTTCTAGAATTTTTAATGTCGAAAAAATATCGAATCTATATATATAAAAATGGAGCCCAAAAAATGTGTCGTAAAAAACTACTGGAGAACGGCTGGGCCGATTTGGTTCAAATTTTTTTTCAGTTGTAGGTAACTAACAGGAGAAGGTCAGAACGTAATAAAATTTTTAGAAAATCCTCCAGGGTAATGGTGAAAAACAAATAATTAAAATATCAAATTATATAAAAGAGTAGTGTATCGAAATATATGTCAAAGTAAAAACAAATCGTTTCAATATTATTCGGTTTCTTATTCGTTTTTATCAGACGTCCGGATTTGTTTAATTTCTTCCTGTGATTTGTAGGAATAATGCCTGCTATAAGACGGCCAAACATTGGACGACGTACACGTCGAGCAACATATAGTCGGAATGTCCATGAAAGTCAAACGCAAGACGAACGTGCAGAAAGAAATGAATCGAGACGAACCCGTTTAGTACAGATTCGCTCTACACAAAGAGTACCAAGAACAGACTTGAATCGCGCTGCATTTGCATACAATTTCTCAACGTCCTACAAAGACCATAGCTGCGTTGTTATCGGTTCATTGTCTGTGGTATGTCAGCACTGCAATGCACTGAAGTTTCGATTGGAAGCTCCCGGCTTATGCTGCGCAGGTGGCAAGGTAAAATTGCCGGTTTTGACTCATCCACCAGAGCCATTGTATTCGCTTCTATATGGAAATACAAGCAAATCAAACCATTTTCTGTTGCACGCACAAAAATATAACGGATGTTTTCAAATGACGTCATTTGGAGCAGAGGTTGTTCAACAACCAGGCTACAATCCGAGTTATAAGGTAATAGCGTCACTCTTTTATCAACATGAACAACTATAATTTTTCACGAAATTGCATCACAAAATTCAGATTCAAGGGCAAATTCACCATCGAGCGGGCGCTTTGTTACCACCACCAAACAAAGATCATAAATTCCTTCAGATCTATTTCGTTGGTGATTCGGCAGTTGAACTTAATCAGCGTTGTGCAATTTTCACTGCAACTAAACGTGAAATAATACAACAATTGCAAAATCTTCTTCATGAGTGTAATGAATTGGTCAGATTGTTCAAAACAGCTTTGGATACAATGCATTCTGACGACCACAAAATCATTATCAGAGCAGATAAAAGACCAGCAGGAAGCCATTCAAGACAATTCAATGCGCCCACTATCAATGAAGTCGCAGTGGTTATTGTTGGCGAGAATGTGGAATCACGCGATATTGTTCTCAAGCGTCGGGATGATGGACAATTGCAACACGTTTATGAGACTCATCGGTCATATGATGCACTTCAATATCCGTTGATGTTCTGTCGTGGAGAAGATGGCTATTACTTCAACATAAAGATGGTCAATCCAACGACAGGTTTGTTTAATCACTTCTTTTTCATTCTGCACGTAAATTCGAATTCATATTACAGGAGAAGAAACGAATAAGAAAGTCAGCTCAATGAATTTTTATGCATATCGATTGATGATTCGACTAGATGTTGACAATCATCTGTTGAGATACCGCCGTTTGTTTCAGCAGTACTGTGTCGACATGTATGTAAAAGTAGAAACGGAGCGTCTCAATTTCATTCGTTTCAATCAGTCAAAGTTACGATCTGACGAGTACATCCACTTGCGTGACGCCATCGCTACTGATGGACACGCGGCAAACATTGGTTGTATGACCATTCTGCCAGCTACTTATGTTGGGAGCCCGCGCCATATGCATGAGTACGCTCAAGATGCGATGACGTACGTGCGGAATTACGGACGACCTGATTTATTTATCACGTTTACATGCAATCCGAAATGCCCCGAAATTACGAATTTGTTGCACCAAGGACAAACATCCAGCGATCGACATGACATCACTGCACGAGTATTCAGGCTAAAGGTAAAAATTCTTATGGATTACATCGTTAAGCAGAAGGTTTTTGGCGTAGTTCGTTGTTGGATGTACTCGGTTGAATGGCAGAAGCGTGGCTTACCACATGCGCACATTTTGCTTTGGATGTTCGACAAGATCCGACCAGAACATATTGATTCGATTATTTCTGCCGAAATACCAGATCCAGAAACTGATCCGGAGCTGCATTCCGTTGTGAAAACGAGTATGATCCATGGCCCTTGCGGAGTCCACAACCCAGAATCACCATGCATGGAAAACGGAAATTGCACAAAACGATTTCCCCGTCCGTTGGTGGCTGAAACAATCAGTGGAAACGATGGATATCCATTGTATAGGCGTCGTTCTCCAGATGACAACGGCAGATGGATCGAAATGATGGTAAAAAATAACAAAGTCATCGTCGATAACCGCTGGATCGTTCCATATTGTCCGCTTTTGTCGAAAACGTTTTCAACGCACTGCAATGTTGAGTACTGCAACTCAATAAAATCAATCAAATACATTTGCAAATATGTGAACAAAGGGAGCGACATGGCGGTGTTTGGCATTGCTGATCCGAATGCAAACGACGAGGTGACGAAATTTCAACTTGGACGTTACGTAAGTTGTAACGAGGCCATTTGGCGTCTGTTTACATTTCCGATTCATGAACGTCATCCGACGGTCGTACACTTATCTGTTCACTTGGAAAACGGCCAGCGTGTCTACTTTACGGACGCGAATGCAGCGCAAAGAGCAGAACGGCCACCAGCGACAACGTTGACAAATTTCTTTTCTACATGCGAAAGCGATCCGTTCGCAAGGACTTTACTCTATTCGGAAATGCCACGCTATTATACATGGAACGCTGCATCGAAAAAGTTTCAACGCCGAAAAAGAGGCGATGCTGTTGATGGTTTCGCTGATATCTATTCGACTGATGCTCTCGGACGAATATACACAGTTCATCCACGCCAAGACGAATGCTTTTATATTCGCTTGCTTTTGGTGAACATAAGAGGCCCTACATCCTTCGAGTCCCTGCGTACTGTGGATGGTGTGCTGTGCGCCACTTTTCGGGAGGTTTGCCAACGTTTAAATTTGCTTGAAAACGACACACATTGGGACTCAACGCTCGCTGATGCCACTGTTTCTCTTTCTAGATTAAATCAAATTCGTGCATTATTTGCAATAATCATAGCCACATGTCATCCGTCGAACCCGACCGCACTGTGGGAAAAGTACAAGGACGATACGGCTGACGACATTTTAATAGACGTTCGCAGGACAACTATGAATTTCACTCTTGCCATTAACGGAGAAATGCACAACGAAGCTTTAATACGGATCGAAGACATGTGTATGCTTATGTGCGGCAGTCTACTGTCGACATTGGGAATGCCAACGCCACATCGTTCAGTGCACGATGCTTTCCATCGAGAATTTCAACAGGAGCAACACTATAACCAATATAACTTGGCCGAAAGAGTCCGAACCAATGTGCCGTTTTTGAATGCCGAGCAGAAGAACGTGTACGATTCGATAATGAAGGTTGTTGACGATGGATCGGGAGGCTTATACTTTCTCGATGCTCCTGGTGGGACAGGCAAGAAATTTGTCATTTCGTTGATTCTGGCAACGATTCGATCAAGATCTCAAATTGCGTTGGCTGTTGCATCATCTGGCATTGCTGCCACGTTGTTGGAAGGCGGTCGAACTGCACATTCCGCTTTGAAGCTGCCCATGAATCTTCTCACGGTTGACAAGCCAACATGCACAATAAGCAAGAATTCGGCGACAGCGAAATTGATGCGAGAATGCAAAATCATCATTTGGGATGAATGCACGATGGCGCATAAGCGAGCTTTGGAGGCAGTTGACCGAACGATGAAAGATTTACGCGGTGATTCGAAACTATTTGGTGGGTCTTTGATATTGCTGTCCGGAGATTTTCGTTAAACGCTTCCCGTCATCCCGAAATCTACGGCTGCCGATGAAGTTAATGCATGCCTTAAATCGTCTTCATTGTGGAGATATGTCAAAAAGCTGAAATTAACCACGAACATGAGAGTCACATTGCAGAATGACCCGTCCGCTGCTGAATTCTCGAGACAACTGCTGGCACTTGGCAATGGCGAAATTCCTGTTGATGTTTCGACTGGATCAATATCGTTTCCGGCAAATTTTTGCGTGTTCACATCGTCAAAGGAGGAACTCATTAACAAAGTGTTCCCCGACATTGCGCAAAATTATAAAAATATCGACTGGATTAGTGAACGGGCAATACTAGCAGCGAAGAACAAGGACGTAGATAATTTGAATTACATTATTCAAAATCAAATCGATGGAGAACTGCATTCATACAGATCCGTTGACAGCGTGACCGACGAGGATGAAGCGACGAACTATCCGACAGAATTTTTGAACTCGCTAGATGTGCCAGGAACTCCACCGCATAATTTGCAACTGAAGGTGGGATCAATTATTATAATGCTGCGGAATCTAAATCATCCGAAATTGTGCAACGGTACGCGGTTGTCCGTCAAGAAACTGATGAATAACGTGATTCAGGCGACGATCATCAAGGGAACATTTAAAGGAGAGGTAGTCCTTATACCACGAATTCCGATTATTCCAACTGATCTACCATTCCAATTCAAGAGGATTCAGTTCCCCGTCCGATTGGCATTTGCGATGACAATCAACAAATCGCAAGGCCAATCGTTAGAAGTCTGCGGGATAAATCTAAAATTTCCCTGTTTTTCGCACGGCCAGCTGTACGTTGCATGTTCGCGTGTTGGTAAGCCGTCTTCATTGTTTGTTTTTGCGCCGGAAAATAAAACAAAAAACATAGTATACACGTATCATATCGCTCTATACTAAATAAAGAAATGCAGTGTTTGTCTATTACCCTGGGGTTATATAATGGCGTCGAATTAGGGCGAGACAAAGTTCGCCGGGTCCGCTAGTTTTGTATATTTTACATTTTACATGTAAAATTTTATGATCTATGATATAGTGGTCCGATCTTAAAAAAAATTAAAGCCGTAATTCTAGAACCATAAAAACTGCCATATCTCAAAATTTATCGAAATACTTTTAAAAACAGAGAAGTTAAAATTTTTTTTACATTAATTTCGCCATCATTCCTATGGCAGCTATAGGATATAATAGTCAGATTTCGGCCTTTCCGACATATATACTGCGTGCTAAAGAACTAAGAATATGCTAATTTCAGCTCGATAGCTCAAAAACTGAGAGACTAGTTCGCGTAGAAACCGACAGACGGACAGACAGACAGACGGACATGGCTAGATCGACTCGGCTGGTGATGCTGATCAAGAATATATATACTTTATGGGGTCAGAGATGCCTCCTTCAAAATTATAATACCCTCTGCAAGGGTATAAAAATTCTAAATCTAGCCACACAATTACAATTTGTCTGCACTGATTCTTCTGTTCTCTTTTTTGCAAACTGTGCGTGGGCGGCAGCGACGCCGACTGAGAAAAATCCTATCCCACGGGAAAGGGCCGAGCCGACCGCTGCCCTAGTTCAATAACGACATAACATAAAAAATACGACAACAAACATATAAAAGTAATAAAAATTTCGTGAATATATAAACTCATTTCTAACCACCAATATATTTCTTATATTTATTTTATGTTTTAAAAGAATCATTAAGTATAAATTTTGTGTACTTAGTGAAATTTTAACACCAAAACATTGCACGATATTATACATATATATAGTGACATATCCATAGTCCCTAAGACTCTGTATATATCCACCATACATAGTCCTTAAGAGAGTCTGAGGGTATATATCCACAATATCCCACATATACCATAAAACCTACACATTAAAATTAAATGTTGCTAACTGTCAAATCCAACAGGAGCTCATAATTGAAGGCTAGTGGAAAGTCCCCAAGCTTAAGTCCCACGATGAAACTCTAAACGGTAGACAATCAAAGTTCGGCTCACCAAAAACAAAAGATTTATATTTCAATTCAAAGTCACCAAAACAAAGTGCGGCTTGTATCCAAGAGCAAATGCACTTGAATCCAAGAATAATTAAAGTTGCAATCAAATGAAATTGAAAGATCTCTCATAATTATTTCACAATTCATTCAAATCCAGGAAAGCTCGAGACCGATGCTTGATCGTTAAGAAAATCAGATCAGGCAGTTAAGTTCAGTTTGAGACCTCAATATAATAAGTTGGTGATCTTCACAATAAGAAACTTTTGTAACTATCAGATGAATAAAATAAAATTATTGTTTTCTTAAATTGGAGTTATAAACATTTAATTGGCGCAGTCGGTATTATTTCAGATAAAATCCTTTTAATTTCGGTAATGATCAAATATAAGGATATAACCAAACGACTAGTAATTCTTGATCGGCGAGGTGAATAAAGTGAACTAAATTGAGATCCACAAAAGAATCTACGTGTGTAGTTTCAGTGACATAAAACCTACGTGTAGTCACACAGACAATTAAAAATCCAATTCGGTCAGAAACACATTCTGCAAAAGAATCTATGTGTATAGTTTCAGCGACATAAAACCTTCGTGTAGTCACATAGACATTCGAAAAATTCTATACGGCCAGAAAATATTCTGTAAAAACAAAAAATAATAATGGCAGTCCAATAATTATCAGAGATCAATCTGAACCAGTTGCTGGGTCAGATCAAAGAACTACAGTAGATGATGGATGGAAAACTCCTGGAACTCCTGGAAAACTTTCCGGGTTTATCAACGAGGTCGAGTACCTCTTACAATTTTACCCAACTCAGGACACGAGGCAAGCACACGTCATCTTTGGAGCAATCAGACGAGTGGTCGTGGATGCAGCAGCGGAATCCGTCGCTCAGGCTGGAGCGAACAAGTGGCTCACAAGGAAGACAGCCCTAGCCATCGCATTCAAGGACCACAGGCCCTACGAAGCATCAGTAAGTTTATAAGTGAACTAGAAAGCCAGCACAGAAACATATTTAATAAACTTCAGTTAAAAACTGATCCACCAGACAAGATAAACTACACTAAAATGTTAGATAAAACAGTCCTTGTTACAATTGATATAAAACTTTCCGATCGTATGTACATGTCGTAAGCTTGAAAAGACATTACCAATATTGCAAGATTAAAGCAACCGATAATCAACGAAATTCAAGTTCCTATTATAACTCTTAAAACAAAGCAATAACTTCCCAGAATAACCAGAAACCAAATCAGTATCAACAACGTCCTATACCCCCGCATTTACAGGGTAATTATCAGACGGTCAGTACCCGATTAAATCAAGCTAGACAGCAAAATCCAAACAATTACCAAAATTCTAATGACACAAACAGATCAAACAGTTTTTCATAACCAATTTTATAAAGGCATGGTAGATACAGGATCATCAATTAATATAATGAATAAAAATTTTGCTATTAGAATTAGACGAGGTAAAAGAAAATCTTAAAGATTATACAATCAAAGGTCTGGTAGAAATACGTAAAAGTATTACAGTGAAATCCAGTATAATATGTCCGTCCGAACAGAAATTTTACCTTCATAAACTCTCAGAAAATTATGATATCCTGTTACGTTGAAGTTATTTGGAAGTTACTATAAAAATGGTACAATCAAATTAGGTCATAAAACCTACAAATTGCGTTACAATGACGAGGAGATGGAAGAGGAGGATAAGACCGCACCAGAGTGCCTTAATCCACCTTCTACGGATGACAAATCGATAAACTTCGCGATTAACAACAATTGCGTGCAACGAATTCAGGCTCGAACATCTAAATGGAGAGGAGATAGAAAGTTTAAAGAAGGACCAATTTGAATATGGAAGGTAAGAAATTGACTTTTACAAGTACAATTAAACATACTATCCAAACCAACATGAAGATCCAGTGTATCGTAAGCCATACAAATTTCCCCATAGTGTAGATGAGAAAGTAAATAGACAAATCAAAGAAATTATTGAGCAGGGAATAATTCGAAAATCGAAATCTCCTTACTGCTCACCTATTTGGGTAGTTCCAAGGAAAGCTGACGCCTCCGGTAAGCCAAAGGTCGGATTGGTTGT
The DNA here is from genome assembly GCA_018153105.1 of Drosophila rufa. Classification (NCBI taxonomy): domain Eukaryota; kingdom Metazoa; phylum Arthropoda; class Insecta; order Diptera; family Drosophilidae; genus Drosophila; species Drosophila rufa. The sequence continues at coordinate 1,901,714 of JAECXS010000135.1, forward strand.
GGATTATAGGAATTTAAATGAAATCACTGTCAATAATAAATTTCCGATTCCTAGAATGGACAAGATCATTGACAAATTGGGAAAATGTCAATATTTCACTTCCATTGACTTAGCTAAAGGATTTCATTAAATCCAAATGGACAAAAATTCGATAGCAAAAACAGTATTTTCCACAAAACATAGTCATTACGAGTACACTTGAATGCCACCTTGGGCTAAAGAATTCTCCAGCAACTTTCCAGAGATGCATGAACAATCTTTTAGAAGATTTAATCTACAATGATTGTTTAGTGTATTTAGACGATATAATAATTTTTTCCACTTCATTGGAAGAATACATCTTATCTCTAAAGAGAGTCTTCGGAAAACCAAGGAATGCAAACTTAAAGCTACAATTAGATAAATGCGAGTTCATGAAAAAGGAAACTAAATTCCTTGGGCATGTTGTTACTACTGACGGCATTAAACCCAATCCGAACAAAACGAATGCTATTACGAATTTCCCATTACCAAAGACTCCAAAGCAGATAAAATCATTTTTGGGCTTACGTGGATTCTATCGCAAGTTTATTCCCAACTTTGCGAATATAGTTAAACCAAAGACCCTTATATTGAGGAAAGGAGCAACTATTGATATAAAAAACAAAGACTATGTGGAAGCATTTGAAAAGTTAAAGGTGCTTATTACTTCAGATCCGATCTTGATATATCCAGATTTTAATAAACCCTTTTCTTTGACTACTACTACTACTGCCAGTAATATAGCCATCGGAGCAGTGCTGTCCCAAAACCATAAGCGGGTTTGTTATGTCAGCAGAACGCTGAACGAACATGAGATAAACTATGCTACTATAGAGAAATAAATCTTAGCAATAGTTTGGGCCACGAAATATTTTAGATAATACCTGTTTGGAAGATCTTTTAAAATATTAAGTGATCACAAGCCCATTGTTCGGCTCAACAATATCAAGGAACCAAACAGGAAACTACAAAGATGGAAAATTAAGTTAAACGAATTTGATTATAAAATCAAATATCTTCCGGGAAAAGAAAATTACGTAGCTGGCGCCCCATCCCGTACCAAGATAGAATAACTAATGCTTGGTGAAGTAGCTAACAGCATTGATGCGACAATGCATAGCGCTTCTCAAGATAACGTAAACTATTATCATATCACAGAAAGAGCCTTCAACTATTTCTCTCGACAAATAGAGTTGAAAAAGGGCGGCATGGATAACACTGAGGTACAACATTATTTTCACAAATTGGAAGTCATAATGACATACAAAGAAATGACAGAAGCTTTTGCTAAGGACATCATTAAGAAATATTTATGTACCAACAAGAGCGCAATCTATTCCCACAATGATGAAGATTTCCTAACATTTTTTTTTTTTTTTTGGTTTGAGGGGGAATGGCTAACGCATTTCTTGTTTGCCGTAGCAAAGCAAGGTATGTGGGGCTTGCACCCACCAAACCCCCCACCCCCTCGTCGTTGGCCGTGTTTCCACCTCGGAAAAGCTTTCGCATTACTTCGAGGTGGCGCCAGTTAAGCGCTATGCGCTCTCATCTTCTTTCTGCGTCCAGATCACCCAGCTGTCTCATCCAGATCAGGCTTCTTCGCTCTGAGGATGTTCTCAACGAATCCTGCGATGAGTGTCCACGCTGCTTTGCTGTCTATCATCTTCGTGATGATGTTTTCCGGTGTTATTGTCCCAACAACTTCTTCCAGGCAAATGCGCGCCGGTCCGAACTTTTGCATTGGAAGATGGTGTGTTCAGCACTGTCGATCTCCGCATCTCCGTATATACATCTGGCGTCATTTCTTTTCCCTATCGAGTATAGAATGGCGGCAAAGTAGCCATGGCCAGTCAGCATCTGGGTAACGTAGTAATCCACGTCTCCGTGTTTCCTTGTAAACCATGCTACCAGGTTTGGTAGCAGCCTAGCTGTCCATCTTCCTCTTTCTTCAGCTGCCCATCTTTCCTGCCATTGTTGGAGGGTTTCTTCTCTGGTCCGCTCGATTAACGCTCTCGTGGTCTCTCCTGTCTGTCGCCTCTCATAGATCCGTTTTCGCGCTTTAGCAAGTAAGTCGATTGGTAACGCGCCTGCGATTACTAGTGCAGCAGGGCCGGAAACCGTTCGGTACGCGCTCGCAATTCGAAGAGCCATGGTTCTTTGCACCTCCAGTAGAGGTTTTGACCTGCAGGCTGTCCCAAGGGTTTCTGCCCAGACCTCACACCCATACAGCATGATTGCGTGGTTTATCTCCATTAAGAGTTTCCGTCTTGATTGTTGGGGGCCGCCTACGTTTGCCATGAGTCTACTTAGCGCCTTTGTAGTCTCGATCGCACGTTTCCTCGTCTCTTGTATGTGTGCGCTGAATGTCAACTTTGAGTCCAATCTGAGTCCTAAGTATTTTATAGCCCTCTGCGTCCATATTAAGTTTTCCCCTATTCTCATGTCTATTTCTAGAGGGATCCTTTTTCTGGTAGCTAACAGTAGCTCGGTTTTTTCGTCCGCTAGTTTCAGATCGTGTGAGTTTAACCAGCTTTTTACACGTATCATTACCTGCGTCAGCTTGCCCTGTGCGTACTCGGTATTTCGAGCTGTAATGACAGCGACTATGTCGTCTGCGTACCTCAGGCATGTCTAGGTGGAAAATTTCGTCGTAGCTGATGTTCCATAGCTCCGGTCCAAGTATAGATCCTTGTGCAGCTCCTGAAGTTATCTGCATACATTTCTCTCCTGCTTTTGTTTGATACAATAGTCGTCGGTTGTCAAGGTAGTTCTGTATTATCCGCATCAGGTAACCTGAGACTTGGAATCGTCTTTGCAGAGCATCAATTATGTTGTCCTATTTAACGCTGTTGAATGCGTTTTTAACGTCCAGAGTTGCTAGTAGTACTACCGGTCTTGAGAAGTGGTTGGCTTGTTGGCTGCTGAGCGCTTGGTTAACGAATTCTTGTATTGCTCCAATGGTCCATCTGCTTGGTCTGAAACCATACTGCCTCGGGGAGAGTCCCCCACCTCTTTCGATCGCTGCTGATAATCGTGGCTTGATCATTTTCTCTAGTAGCTTCCGGGTTGTGTTAAGCATGCATAGTGGTCGATAAGCTGATGGTGTTAGGGGATCTTCTTTGCCTTTGCTTATCAGAACCAACCGCGTAGGTCTTGCGATGCTATTTGTGTGGGCGGGGAATAGTGTTTTGACTATATGGTCCATTTGCTCTTCCTCCAGTTCCGGTGTTGTACTTCTTGTCCTCAGCTTCGTCATCACGATTTTATACCCCAACCCCCATGGGTCATTATTGACGTCGTTGCAGCGGCTTTTCCATTTCTCCGTTTTGCTTTTTCGGATAGCAGTATTTAAGTCCTGCTTGGATTTCTTAAATTGGCTCCCCTGTTCTGTGAAATCCCCTCTCCGTCTAGCCCTCGTAAGGCGGCGTCTGTTTGTGATACAGGTTTCTCTAAGAGCTTTTATCTCTTCTTTCCACAAATACGCTTTTTGTCCTTGTCTTCGAGGGTTGCCCAATTTTGGCATTGCAGCGTTGCAGGCCTGTTTTATGGTTGCCATGTTGTTGCTTACTATGTTACCGCCTCTCTGTCGGTTTTGTCTTGCGTCAATTTCTTGTATCAGCCTTGCCTTGTCCGGCGATTTTGTGCGCGCTGTTCTCTGTCACTAGGGTTATGTCGGGGATTGTGCCCTAGTTCCCTACTCGATTAAATGTCGGTATTGCACCTACATTTGCTGTTGTCATTCCTATTCTAGCAGCCATGTTTAGGACTCTACGGCCTCGAGAGTTAGTTGATGCCATACCCCATTCCTGAGCTCTCGAGTTAAAGTCTCCTGCTATTATAAGGTTCCCTCTTATTTGCATTCCGTTGTCTTCGAGTTTCGTCTGGAAGGTCTGAATATCGTCACTTGGGGTCAGATAGCAGCTAAATATTGTCCAGTTTCTGATGTGTGTTAGGACGTGGCATCTTCCTGTTTTGTCGCTTCTATGTGATATCGTGGTAGGGTTTGGAATCCATATTGCCGCCGTCTTTGTGCTGTCTTCTATCCAGACACCGTCCTCCTGTTTCTTATATGGTTCGCTAATAATGACTACGTCGATTTGGTTTTCCAGCACAATTTGGTGCAGCAAGTCATTTGCAGTTCTGCTTCTGTGCATATTCGCTTGAAGAATCTTCATGTTTTTTCTTTCCTGGCCCTGTCCCAGGGAGATGTCCAACGTCGCTCCTGTTCTCTGATGCGCAGATACAGCATCTCAGAGCTTTAGCGCAGGTATTCATTTTATGACCACTCTCGCCACATCTGATGCAAAGATCTCTCCTGTCCGGTCCTTTGCAATCCTTTTGCACGTGCCCAGCCCCGAAACACCTGAAGCATCTCTTCAGGTGTTCTCTCATCGAGACAACGCTTCACACGGCACCGGGTCCACCCTATTTAAATTCTTTGTTCCGTCAGTATCTTCGACGCGTCTTTCATTGGTAGTGTGACGAATGCTCGCCTCTGTTCAGAGCTATTTACTCCTGTCAGGTGTATAGTTATTTCCTGGCTTGTGTCGGCTAAACCTTCTCTGATTGCAGACACTATCTCTTCTTCTCGTGTGATGCTGTCGATATCTCTAATCTCCAGTTTGCCCAGTTGCCGGTTGGCAAAAATCCTATAGCTGAACCCTCCACGAGGGTGCCGACTGGTAATGGTGCTCCAGTGTCCCTAGGGACGGTACCAGCTAAGATCTGGGATTCGCAGTCTGGGGCGGAGCTTTTTCCATAGCTATGCCACAGTAGTCTGCGATCACTTATCATGGCTAAGGTGAAGGGCTGGATCAAGGTGTCATGCGACCCGTGCCGATGATCAGCCTGGCTGGGGGCCCTTGTTTAAAAAATAGCCCAGTCGCAAACGGAGCATCCGGACACCTGGCGCCCTCCGGATTAGCCAGCCTTACCTCCCGCATCGCGGATCTCTGCGGGAGGTGGACCACCCTTTCTCCGCCACTCGTGGGAATATTATGGACCTAAACACAAATAAAAACAAGAAGGAGACCGGAACTCTCAAAAATCCGGCGAGGACCGAGGGTCCTACCCAAAAGACAGAGGTGACTGCACCTAAGGTCGACCCAACGGCAGTCACTGCTGTTGCTACTGGAGGAATGACAGTGCTCACTGGAGCTAGAGTCAACTCCACCCCGGCGAAACAGCAGCCAACTGGGCTAAATCGCCCCTTGGTCAGAGGCAAGGCGGTGACCGTGACCAACACCCCTGTCACCTCGAGCGACCAGCAAGGTGCTACCACAAGCGCAGCTGTAGCTCAGTCAGGTGCAGGGGTGAAGGGAAGGTCTGCCGCAAGCCAGGCCAAGATGGAGAGGTACGAGGAGAGGAGATCCGCCGCGGCCATCCTGAAGAGACAGGCTAAAAGCAACATTGCCACCCCCTCAGCTGAGTGGCTGAAGAAGCTCGATTGGGCTAAATCGGTGTTGCCCAATTTTATTCTGGAGAGACCGAAAGAGGACCACAAGAATCCTAAGCGGCAACGATCTCAAGAAAGCGCGGCTCAGAGTGCCCCGAAGAAGGTTCGCACGCACATGCCAGTAGCGGCGAACAAAAGTTTCGCAGAAATGGCCAAGGACAAGATCCTCCTAGGAGTCCTGGACCAAGGCGACACGGAGGGAAGAATTCCGAGGAACCAGTGGAAGTGGGTTGAGGCAGCACTGGCTGCACACGGCTTCGAGGTGCTGGAAGCGGACCCTGGTCCACCACCAATCTGCAAAGATGCAGGGTGGTATCAGGGCAACGTCAAAGTGATGGCGTGCGAAGGGTCTAGGTCGGCAGAGCTCCTGAAAGCAGCCGTATCTAGACTGGGTGAGGTCTACCCGGGTGCCAAGCTAGTCGCTGTTGACTGGAAGGACATCCCGAGCAGGCCAAGAGCCGTCATATGGGTCCCGTCCTCCTTCAAGGAGCCGGAGAAGATCCTATTGATGTTGCAGAGGTGCAACCCCAGCCTGCCATCCTCCGACTGGAAGGTGGTAGCGCCAGGTGCTACTCATCCTAAACAAGGACTCCACTGCACCCATTGAGGCTATGCACGGAGAGCTAAACTTCGGTTTTAGCTCGGTGCGTATCCGGGTATACAAGTCGGACACCAAGCAGAGGAGCGAGCCTGGTGTCGAAGAGGTGCTGGCAACCGAGGTGGAGGAGCCAAGCAAGGAGGAGGAGGAGGATTGCGAGTCGGTGATATCCGACGCATCCTTCCTGCGCGGCTTCAGCAAGCTGGGTTACGGTGGAACCGACTCGATGAGTGAGGACCCCGAGGACGACCTGGATGCTGACGTGACGGTGGTGGAGGCAAATCTGCTCGATGTCTCTGACGGTCGTGCAGATAAACCTTCACCACTGTAAAGCAGCTTCCGCTGCCCTTATGCTTCGTCTGGCGAGAGACGAGGCCGACCTGGTGCTGATCCAGGAACCCTGGGTTGTATCAAACAGGATTTGTGGACTCAGCACCCCAAAATATAAGCTGCTCGTAGCTCAAGGAGAAGGTAAAACCCGCACTTGCATTTTAGCTAAAAGGCACCTCAGTGCATTTATGCTCTTTAATTACAGCGATGCCGACACTACATCGATAAGTCTGGAGCTCCAAGACAGGTCGATACGTGTAGTGTCAGCATACCTGGCGTATGAAAAATTGGACCCAATACCGGGTCGCAAACTGAGGGAACTCGTCAAGGATTGCGAAGATCGTGGCACTGGCCTGTTGATCGGATGCGACGCAAATGCCCACCACGAGATGTGGGGCAGCACCAACACAAATGAGAGGGGTGAGTTACTTTTTGAATACCTTCTCTCCACTAACCTACTTATATGTAACAGGGGTAACGACCCCACTTTTGTTATAAAGGACAGGGAGGAGGTCATAGACCTAACCCTTATTTCAAACTGTATGTATGACCAGCTTATAGGGTGGAGCGTTTCGAAAGAACACTCCTTCTCTGACCATAAATATATTGACACAAGATTGTGTACCCCCAACCCTGACCCAGTAACGTTCTCAAACCCCCGTAGAACCAACTGGACAGCTTTTAAAAATAGATTGGCTAAAGCCCTTTCAGCTCCACCAGAGCAGATTCCTCCATCGGAGGAACATCTCACTATTCTCACGACAGTCTTCACTGAAGCCTGTAATGGTGCATACAAAGCATCCTGTCCAATCAGCAAGCCGAGAGGCAAGTGGAGACCACCCTGGTGGAATCAAGAAATAGACAAGCTGAGAGGGGAATGCAGGAAATTCTTCAACAGAGCAAAAAGACTAAGTTGTGAACAGCATTGGTCTGAATATAAACACAGTCTAGCTCAATTAAAAAAGCTCATAAGGCAGGCAAAAAGAGAGGATTGGAGAAAATTCTGTTCGGGAATTGAATCCTCTTCGGAAGCTGCAAGATTACGAAAAGTACTCTCTAAGTCGTCCTCGAATCTGGGCTATCTCAAGAAACAGGACGATTCATGGACTTCTTCCAGCGAAGAAACACTGACGCTATGACTAGACACGCATTTTCCAGGAAACACCCTAGGTCCCCAGACAAGCGACCCAAAACCATACCACCCGGTCAGATCATTGGACAGCATTATGACTGAATCCAACATCAAATGGGCTATAAATAGCTTCGCTCCCTATAAATCTCCAGGCCCTGATGGGATATTCCCGGCACAATTGCAGCAAGGGGAAGATCTCGCTGTCCCTTGGCTAAAAGCCATTTTCACGAACATTATGGCATTAGGCCGAATCCCCGATTCCTGGCTTACGTCCAAAGTAGTTTTCATACCCAAGGCCGGCAAAGCCTCACACACAACACCGAAGGATCTCAGGCCAATAAGCCTATCCTCCTTCCTTCTAAAAACCTTGGAAAGATTGATAGGGCTACACCTGAGGACATCAATCAATCCCTCTCTGCTATCTGAATCACAGCACGCATACCGTAAAGGCAAATCGACAGAAACAGCACTTCACTCTGTCATATCCAGTATAGAAAAATCCCTGCAAAACAAGGAGTATACCCTAGCCGCCTTCTTGGACATAGAAGGAGCTTTCAATAACAATGCTATGCTAAGCCTTGGAGTAGATGCTCAGCTGGTGAGATTAGTCACGCAGCTGCTCCTGAGCAGAAAAGTGACCTCTTCACTTGGAGCATCTACTCTGTGCAGGCACGTCAGCAGAGGTACTCCTCAAGGGGGGGTACTCTCTCCGCTTCTATGGAACCTAGCAGTAAACACGCTGCTACGTGACATAGAAGATGGAGGGTGCAAGATTGTTGCTTATGCGGATGATGTTGTTGTTATGCTGCGGGGAAAATTTCCGCAAAGCCTATGTGACATTATGACAGTTAAGCTAAGAAAACTGTCAAGATGGGCATCTGAAAGTGGGTTAAACGTAAACCCAAGCAAAACCGACCTTATTCTCTTCTCCAGGAGGACCAAGATCCCAAAGCTATTTGCCCCAAAATTAAACGGTTCCGTTCTAGAGTTTAGCGACAGTGCAAAATACTTGGGGGTTGTACTAGACAAGAAACTGAACTGGAATCTCACTATAGCGGATAGAGTGCGAAAAGCCAACATTGCACTCTTCACTTGTAAAAAGGCAGTAGGCCTCAAATGGGGGATGTCCCCGCCTGTTGTTAGCTGGCTATACAGCGCCATTGTTAGACCCATTCTCCTGTATGGGGTATCCATTTGGTGGCCAGCGCTGCTGTATAGTTCTAAACTCAAGGCGCTCAACAAGGTACAAAGAGTAGCTCAACTATGCATGACAGGAGCTCTTAGAACAACCTCTAGTGAAGCGCTCAACGCTATCACTAGCATATCCCCAATTCTACTTGTGGCGAAAGAAACCGCCACCATCACAGCACGACGTCTGAGAGACGCAAACGGCTGGACAGTCCATCAATATGGGCACTCATCCATTCTATCAACGGGCGCAAACAAGCAATTAACAGATTATTGCATACCCGTAGAACACACTTCTACAACGTTTAACACAGTCTTTCCCTCCAGGGAGGACTGGGCGGCAAGTCCCTTTGGACAAAATGACTGCATAAATTTCTTCACAGACGGCTCCAAACTCGATAATCGAGTTGGAGGAGGAGTCTTCTGTGAGCAGCTTAGTATTAGAACACATTTCCGTCTCCCGGACCACTGCAGCGTTTTCCAGGCAGAGATTCTCGCCATAAGCGAGGCTCTTAGTTGCCTACGCCACTCTAGCCTTATAAACGGAGTAATAAACATTTACTCAGACAGTCAGGCAGCAATAAAATCACTTCGAGCGCTATCTTCAAATTCGACGATAGTGAACAACTGCCGCAAATCTCTTCAAGAGATGGCACAGCAGTTCGTTATCTCCCTAGTCTGGGTGCCAGGACACCAAAATATTGAGGGAAACGAAATAGCCGATGAACTGGCCAGACGTGGCACCACCACAGTTCTCCTTCCAGACAAGGAGGACTTCCATATGCCCTTAGCCACTTTTAAGCTCAGGACAAGGGAAGTTTTTAGATCCCTTGAACAAGAAATGTGGAACAATACCACACACTGCAACATCAGTCGCCAAACATGGCCTAACGTTGACGCCAAACGCACAAAAATGCTTTTTAGTCTTCACCGCACACAGTGCTCGGCTGTGATTAGAGCAATCACAGGCCACTGGCTCGTAGGAGTCCACGCATCCCGACTAAACGTCCCCAACAACGACTTCTGTAGAAGTTGCCAAAACGAGGAAGAAGTAGAATCAGTAGAGCACTTCTTCTGCTCCTGTGTGGCCCTAATCAGGCGCAGGAAAAAGTATATAGGTGAATACTTTCTCAACAACCTAGCTGAGTTAGCAGCTATCCCCCCGAAGAAAATAGCAGGTTTCATAAGAGAAACGGGCTGGGAGTCTTTCTAACTTTGTGGTGAGAGGGTATAAAAGATCCATGCGGTATCACAATGGGCCAGTGATGGCCTAAGTGGGCTGACCTTGTGTCAGCCGCCGCCCTAACCTAACCTAACCTTGCCCAGTTGCCTCATGGCCTTCACTGTTCCGCACTCTTTAATTGTGTCCTTGATGTTCTTGCATAGTTTGTCTGCTTGGCTCCCTTTTGCAAGTTCCAGGAGCATGTCCCCTGCCTTTGTTTTCTGACCGACAGTATATTGCTGTCAGATTCCTCTGGTTTGAGATTTTTCCGCAGGTTGCCCAACACTTCAGCATAGCTCTTTCCCTCTGCCGGTCTGACGAGAACGGCTTCTGGGCGAGTGCGCAGTCTTGCGCTAGGATTTTCTTTAACTTTTTCAGCTCCACTGTGCCGTGCATGTCCTTCTTTAGTCTTGGTTTCTTTTTTCCCCTTCTTGTATGTGACCGTTTGAAATCCATCGTTTACCGGTTTATTTCGTACTTTCTTGCTCATCTCCTGCGCTGCTGGGTTAGTGGCTGTCCTCTTTTTTAGTATCGAACGGGGGTCTCGCTCGCTGTATTGCTAGATATGTGTTCGTTGGCTTTCCTCGATTCCTTTGAACGCTTCAGCTCTGCGGTTTTCCAGCTCGACTGATAGTTTTCGATGACATCGAAAAGCTCGCTCAGTTCTGAGGTGCCGTCCTTGACGTCCATACTAATTTTCGTTGCTTTTGCATTGCTATCTTAATTTTCCTTAGAATTGCCTTGCATTCTGATAAGGCCTTCTCTTCTAATGCCCGCATCTTATATATCAGTTCCTGTCGTGGGGAGCTCAACGTAGAGATCTGCGTAAGCAGAGGGGACCGTTGCGTCGCTTTGGGGGTTGCTCCATCTTCAGCCTCCTTTGGGTGGGTCATCATCGTCTGGTTATTGTCCGGTGATCTTGTCATCAAGATGTTCTTCCTGAATGCATCTCCTTCATTGTCCTTATTTCGTTGTGCGTTAATCACCTTGTGTGAGTTGGTCCAAACTCTAAGCCGCTATCTCCCCACATATGTGCAGTAGTCCAAAATGTCCCCATGGGTCCCTATGCAAGCAGTGAGGTCCATGCGAGGGTTGACACAGAGCTTCATGGGCATCTGTGTTCAGAGCCAGGACAGACTCTAGGCAGGAATCCGTTCAACTGCGCCTGCACCACCGAGCCTTCGGTGTGCGGTTCGAACGTACTTAGAGACTTGCAAAGTTTTATTTGGACGGAGGCGAAAGAGGCATTATCCTAAAAGCCGTTTCTGCGAGATGTCACTCTTGCTTACTAAGGTAACAGAATGCCGCGTTCGTCAGCCCGCAATCGTCAGTTCCAATAGTGTTATCCAGCCGTTCGTCTTTGTAATATCCATGGTCGTACCGTGACTAGGGAATCGCGGGTGTGTCAGGCCCGTCACCCGGTTGGGGTGCCCTTGCGATAAGATTTCCTAACATTCCAAAGGGCATATATTGAAATTATATGTCCCAACAATTTGACTAAATTGTTTAAGTGTACACTCAAGTTGAAAGATGTTTTGACTTATGCAGACTTCAAGAGTATGATACTCAAAAGGCATAAGGAACTCCTACACCCAGGAATTGAAAAAACTATTAACTGGTTTAAAGAGGAACATTATTATCCCGATAGCCAAAAGTTAATACAAAACATCATTAACGAGTCCGAAATCTGCAACATAGCAAAAACGGAACACAGAAACACGAAATTGTCATTTGAAGTCACACCAGAAATATTCAATGCAAGAGAGCGATATGTAATAGATTTCTATTTGGTTGGAAACCAACAATTCCTATCATGTATTGATATCTATTCGAAATTTGAGACATTAATTGAAGTAAAAAGTAGAGATTGGCTAGAAGCTAAAAGAGACATAATGCCTATTTAATGACATGGGAAAACCGCAAGAAATCAAAGCGGATAAAGACTCAGCTTTTATGTGCATAGCTTTGCAGAATTTGCTAAAATCCGAAGGTGTAAACATAACAATAACCACAAACAAAAATGTTATATCTCATATAGAACGGTTCCATAAGACGGAAAATAAAAAATTGAGGATAATATAGAAGATCGATGTACAAAATTTGAATCTATCCTATATGTGTACAATCACAAAACCAAACACAACAGAACTAATAGAACTCCAGCGAACATCTTTCTATATGCAGGCACACCAGACTTTAATATACAACAGAACAAGGTGGACAAAATAACCAAACTAAATGAGAACAGACATGAATTTTATTATTATTATTATTACCTAGGCCTTGTTGCACCACGACCAGATGTTAGGTCTTTTGTGCCGGCCTGTAGGATTAAGGTAGAGCCTCTACACCTAGGCTTTTGATAAAGGAGAGCACTTTGGCGGGGTCTATCTGTTCCCAAATCCTGTAGGGGGGGATAAGTTCACCTCCTAGTTGTTGAAGTCGACGTCTGATTAGCGAGGGGCATTCACATAGAACATGTTCTGATGTTTCTGGCTCCATCTCACAGAATCTGCATATGTCGATTTCTGAAAGTTTTAATTTCTTAAGGTGATACCTTAGGTTGCAGTGACCCGTTAGGTAGCCTGTAAGAGTACGAATTTCACTCTTTTTAGGTTGATGATGCGCTTAGATCGCGACATCTGGGGGACGAGGAATTGTTTGGCTTGTCTCAGCCCTGCACTGTCGGTCCAGTGGCGTCTTATCTCCTTTTCTTCCCAATTCCTGAGCAGTTCTCTTTTGTGTCCTTTCGAAAGTCCACAGAACGGTTCAGGGCCGATTAGTGGTGTCATCGCCCCGCGTTTAGCCAGGGAGTCTGGACCTCAGCGCTATGAGCGCCGCCTGACTGTCAGAGAAGATGTAAATCCGTGCGCCTTGCATTTTCCTGCGAAGGCACTCACGAGCACAGATTTCTATGGCGTGTATCTCTGCTTGGAAAATGGAGACTTTCCCATGGCTATGGATTTGTTGAACCTTGGTCCAAAAATACCAGCCCCGGTGTCTCCGTTTTCCAATTTAGATCCATCAGTGTACCACGTTTGTGATCCTCTGGGTAGAGATATTGATTTTGTGTTCCAGTCGTGTCTGGTGTACAAGACTACAGAGAAGTTTCTGTGGAAGACAAGTTTGGGTTTCTGTTCGTCAGTTACGCGCAGAATGGGCTCGTTTATTAAGGGTTCGAGAACCCGTAAATGTCCCGTAAGATCACCACTTTTTATGTCGTTGATATTTTGAAGGCGAAGAGCCCCCAGACAGGCCTCCTTTTGCAGGGTTATGGTTAAAGGGGGTATGCCAGTAATGACTCCAAGTGCTGCAGTGGGGCATGTTCGGATGGCTCCAGTAATGCCTATGCAGACCAGTCTTTGTATTTTGGTAAGTGCTGCTGCAGCTGTCTTCTGGGTAGCTTTCGTCCACCAAGCAAGAGATGCATAGGTTAGAATCGGTTTTACCACAGTGTTAAAAGACCAGTAGATCATTTTGGGACTTAGGCCCCATGTTCTACCCAAAAAGCCTATTGCAAGCGAAATATGCTCGAGTGGCCTTATTTATTGTCTTTTCGAGGTGTGAATTCCAGTTGAGCTTGGAGTCAAGTATGACTCCTAGGTAGTTGGCTTCAACCGAAAAATCAATGGTGGATCCATTTAGGGATGGTCTAGTTAAAGAAAGAGACCTTTTCCTGGTAAATGGAACTATAACTGTTTTAGATGGGTTTATGGACAATCCTTTGTCCTGACACCACCTGCTGGCTATATTAAGGGCTTGCTGCATGCGATCCGAGATGGTTTGCTCATGCCAGCCCACTATACAGATGACTAGGTCATCAGCGTAGCCTTGAGTGGGGAATCCTAAGTTGTTGAGCTCATACAGTAGCTCGTCAAGGACCAGAGTCCACAGGAGAGGAGAGAGTACTCCCCCTTGGGGGCATCCCCTTGTGGCTGTGATTGAGGTCATGGTTCCTCCTAGGTCTACAGTTATGATTCTGGATTTGAGCATTTCCAGAATCCACCTTATAATGGGTGTGGAGACATTTTTACGTACGAGAGAGGCACGGATAGCCTCATATGACGTGTTGTCGAAAGCTCCTGAGATGTCTAGAAAGGCACCTAGTGCTATTTGTTGAGCGCCAATGGCCTTTTCAATGGTCGTTGTAAGGCAGTGAATGGCAGTCTCAGTTGACTTACCAGCTTGGTACGCATATTGGTACTTATGTAGGGGAAGGTGCTTGAGATTCACCTCCCTGATGTGCTGGTCAATTATCTTCTCCATAGTTTTAAGTAAGAAGGAGCTTAGGCTAATCGGTCTATAGGACTTAGGCAGTTGGGAATCTTTCTTCCCTACCTTTGGAATAAACACAACTTTCACCTTAGCCCATTTGCTTGGTATGTATCCAAGCACGAGACTAGCTCGGAATAGACGGACCAGGGGGAGTGCAAGTTGGTGCAGTCCCCGCTGCAACAGGCATGGAAAAATTCCATCTGGTCCTGGAGATTTGTATGGACTAAAACTTTGTATAGCCCATTGTACGCTATTTTGATGAAACAAACTATAGGGCATGCTTCCAACACGGTCTGATTGATAGGGGGGTTCCCTTCCATCAGTCATGTTGGAGTCTGCCACCATAGCCACGCGCAGGTGTGGGCACTCTCCAGTCCCAGAGAGGTAGGTTGGTGCCTCACTCTCTGAGTTGGGTTGCTCCACGCCCACGCACCCCGGAAAATGCGTAGTCAGGAGTAGACTACTCGTTTCCGTAGGGTTGTTTGTGTGTGTTCCATCTGGCTTTTTCAGTGTACAGATGCCGTTTGAGTGGTCTTTAGAGAGGGCTTTTTGTAGCCTGACAGCTTCCGGGAGAGTTGAAATCTGCCCGCAGTGTTGGCGCCACGTAGCCCGTTTTGACCTTCTCAGCTCTTTGTTGTAGAGCGTTAAAGCACACTTATAGGAATCCCATGTGGCCTTCCCATTCTTTGCTTTATTGAAGAGCCTACGCGCAGCCTTTTAAGATCGTCAAGGCTCTTGTTCCACCAGGGAACAGCAGCTAGCGTGATATGCCGATTCAATGTTTGTGTGAAGCACAGTAGCTTCACGCTCTAGCTCGCTTATTGATAGTATCGGACGGGTGGAGCAGTCTCTGTATTGCTCAAGTTCGAAACAGAAAAGATCCCAGTTTGTGTTTTTGGGATTTCTAGTAACAAGGCTACATTGCACGGCACATCCTATATCAAATCGGATGTGCTGGTGATCAGACATGGTGATCTCACTCGCAACGTGCCAGTTTGAGACAGCGGACAACATATTCAGACTACAGAGAGTTAGGTCAAGGACTTCCTCTCTGATCGCGTTAATAAATGTAGGCTCGCTGCCCTGATTTAGTAAACCTACGTTATTACTAATAATGTACTCAAGAAGGTACTCACCTCTTTTGTTGATATCACTGCTCCCCCAGACCGTGTGATGCGCATTGGCATCGCAGGCGATGATCCACCGGAGCCGGTTTCCACCGGAGCCGGCAGTGCTCAACCAGGGCACAAGTAGCCGCCGGAGGCACCTCGTCAGTGTCACCGGGTAGGTAGGCGGAGGCCAGGACTGCCTCCTGTTCGCCGTGGGCCGTGGGTATTTTGACCCAAACTGCCACCATGTCCTCAGTGATGAACTGTGATAGGGGAACAAATGTTAGATTTTTGTTAATTAACAACGCCGCTCTAGGGCGAGGTTGGTCGTTTGCATAAAGCAGCTTACCGGATGGGGTGTTTAGCACCAGGACACGCCCGGCATTTACCCATGGCTCCTGGATAAATGCTACGTCCATTGTAGCAAACCTCTCACAAAGGACGTCTGATGCGGCCTTTGCATGATGGAGGTTTGCTTGGAGACATCTTAGGTGTCTCCGGGTGTTGGGGAGAGTGGGGAGAGGGGGACCGGATCCCGGGGCCGGATCCCTTTGTTGTGCCATCAGTGGCATTCTGTGGCGCCGGATCAGCCTTGTCCGACAAGACGGCCTTGGAGCAGGTGGGCTTCTCCGCTGCGAGAGCAGGAGCCACCGCCTGTGCCTTCGGCTGCGCGCTGGCCTTTGGCTTAAGGGTAGCCATGCCCCACGCAAGGTGCAGCTGGTACGCTAGCGACTTCATCTTGTCGGCAGATACTGGGTCCAGCGCGATTGTGATGACGGCCATGTTCTGTCGCATCTCTCGGTGGAAGACTCGCCAGTCTCCCACGCGCAGGCCGCTGTTCTGCCCCTCGACGAGCTTCAGGATCTCGTCCGTCTTCATATCCGCATTTGGCAGCGGAAAGTAGCCGATGAAGACAGCGGCACGTGGAGCCTCCGCTTCAGGGACCACCTTGATGTGGCCATCCTTCCACAGCCGGAGCTTTGGTACCTCTGTACATAGCCACGCAGCCGTCTCAGCATTACCACATGTGACCGCCATCCATCCAGGGCGGAAGGTGCAGCCGGAGAACAGCGGCTTCACAGAGCCGTGGCTCAGCTCCATCACCCTCGATAGGATCGCGGACTGAATGCGGTGGAGCTGTTCCGTGGTGAGGAGGCATTCAGGGTAGTTGGCCGGGAGTATTGCCATCTTCATGGAGCTGGCAACATCCCTGTAAGAGGCCATGGCACCGACTTTGGATGACTGCTCTTGTGTTGCCTGCCCAACCGCTGGTGCGGTTGTGGAGGCTGCTGGAGCCTCCGTGGCCGGCAATACAATTGCAGGATCACCCTTCATCAGGGCACTAGGTGCCGCGGTTTTGAACATGGCCCTCTTAGTCGACGCCTCTTCTGGGGTCGTGTTGGCCGATCTTGCTTGCTGCTGCGCCACTCTTGCTGGGCACAGCCCTTGGAGGGTCCATAGGCTTCTGTGCGAGCCTTTTGGCCTCCTCCATGGGTATGCCGTTCGCAAGGTGTCTGCGCAGCCTCTTCCTTGCGGCGCCCGATAACGCGATCCGCTTAGGTCTTTCATCATCGGGCTCCCGGATGGGCTCGATTTCAATCGATTTGGGGCTGCTAGAGCACCCTGTTGTTGTAGGGGTAATTACATTGGTATCCATAAGTTTGGTCCCACGAGTAATGAGGAAAGGAGTATCCCCCGGGGTAGAGCCTCATACCCCGGATCGGGCACTTGTACGACCGGAGGTGCCAGGTATCCGGAAGCCACCGTTAAAAGACACACTAACGTAGTGCCATTCGTCACAGGGGCACGGTACGGTAACACCGGTGATTACGGGTTTTTTCGAGTTGTCCTCTCTAGATCCGCCATATTTAGTCTAGAGCAGGGGCACCTCGAGCAGGATGTGGTTCTTCACCACGTATGGTCGGTCTGCAGTAGTCGGCATGTGACTGCCAACTTCTACTGGCTGAGTCAGCTTGGCGCGGCGACAGGCACACACGCTTCGCTGCCCAACCTTGGCCCCCGGATGGAGTTATATTTGGGTCGTCTTTATTCTAACGTTTGATAGTTCCGCAAAATCAGCGGTGCTGGGTTGCCGGTGATTGCATGGCCTAATTTGGCGAGTTTAGGCGGTGTCATCTGCCAGAGCCAAATTTTTGTGCAATCTTGCCTGTGTTTGTCTGGCGTTCTAGCGCATTGGGTACTGTTGATTTTCTTCCATGTCAATCGGATGACTCACGTCGGCCCTAACCATCGTACGTAACAAGCTTTTATAGCCTCTGAGATCTGTTTACCAACCGACTGACGGACAAACGAACAGACGGATATGGCTAAGCTGACTCGGCCTGTTACATACATTCTCGGTTGGTACTAACTGTGAGATACCCGGTACCTAAACGTTTGTGCTTTACACTAAAAGGCTATTTAAAATTGTACATACATTATCATACTCTACTTCGATACTTCTTAAAATAAATCGCCTCTCAGACGACAAAAAAATGAATTATGTATTTTTTTTTTTTTTTTTGCTCTATTCTTTTGTAATTTCTTCTGCAGTTGGCGCCATTATATCGCGCGGCCAAGGCTCGAATGCGTCACCTGTCGGCTACAGCTTGCAACAGCACCAGCAGTGCCTTAGGGGAATGTGTTAAAATTCTAACCTTATTGCTAATATCTCGCATGTTTATCATCCGATTTCACTGAAATGTTCAGGAAACGTCCGTTATTAAACGTTATTATGGCACTAACACATAATACCCTTGTACCCTATGGGTACCGGGTATAAAAATAATAATAATCAATGGTAAATTAAAGAAGGAGTAAATAAAGAAAAGTGAAAAGGACACATTTAATTAATTGTAATTCTTAATCTCTTTAAGTAATTGTTCAACCACGCCAAGGAGCTAACTAAGTCATCTAAAGACGTAGGTCCACCACTACAGATGTAAAAAATAAACCAGTTCTTGTCTCGCGATTTTTTTGTATAATTCTGCAGTCACTGGTCATTTCGGGTTTTTTGGCTGAGAAAAGTAAAAAAAAAATCACCCACAATGCAGGCAGACACATTCGGCTGTAGCTTTCCAAATTGTTCAAATTAAGCAGGCTTGAAATAGAGTCGCCAAGAATCTTTTTCAATATATTTAGGTACTTACACATCGTTCAGACTGTCCAGGTAGGGAAAACCGATCTGTACGGCCACAGCCGAATATCTCGTGTAGAGCTTATGACTGAGCTGAAAGTTTTGGGCACCATACTGCTTGATATTAAAGAAGAGCGTATCTCGACCTCCTAACACAGCCTTATCCTCCCCACCTTTAGCGATTAACTGGATGCCCGCCTCTACCGAGTCAATGAGGAAGCCCTGTCGATTATTAGGGTGCTGCTGCCTCATAAGTGCATACAGATGCCGAAAAAGTTCAGTTCCGTTTTCTAGCATCTCCAGGGAGCTGCTTTCCTTCCCCACGTACAACCTGTATCCGTCTCGGATCATTGCCGTCTGCAGGCGCTGAAGTGTATTAATTGGTGTCTCGCGGGCCGGTCTGGCAAATTGACTTGTAAGTTGGGCAGAGTAGACGTCGGCCAAGACATATGTTGCGGCGATCCAGTACACGATGGTCAGAAACTTGGCTCGATACCCATGATATAGTTCTTGGCCAGGTGCGAATTAATAGGTAAATAGTGCGAGAATTTAAATTATTTGTAAAATCGTACTGTAAATTTAAAACTTTTTTGTTAAACTTTTTTATCATATAAACAGGTAAGAAAGCTACATTCCAGTGTGCTCAACTGTGAGATACCCGATACCCAGACTTTGAATTAACGCTCCCGAACAAACGCTTTGTCGAATAAGAACTATCGTTAACTAAAACTACTCGCAATGAAAATTACGCTTTTTAAACTGTTTTTAAGCTTAATATTCGAAAGCTGTGCGTTATTGCACCAATACTCGCTCGATTGCATCCAACTAATGAACATTTTTGGAGCCTGCCAAATGTAAAGCGATTGGCTCTTCTTTTCGCACACATTTGTGTTCTGCACTCAATATTATCAGCGCCCACAGATATCGGGTGCAAGCTTTCGCAAATCTCGCAAAGTGTTGCATACCCTTGGGTGCTGGTTCGATTAAGCAGGGCATACCTCTAGGCGGATCAAGGTGGCACGGAGGGGCAAGCGGGAAAAAGTCGCGGCCCTGACCATTCTCCGATCCCCGCTCAGGCGGTGTCCCGGAGAGGGACGTCGGGGACCGAAAAGGGGCGGTATATCCCCCACCGTAGGCGTAGGGGAAATCCGTAACTATTGAGGGAGGAAGAAAACCCATTCGTGGGTAACGTGGCGCTGGCAAGATCGCCACACCTTATGAGGGATCAGGACTATGAGTCCGAGGGTGAAGCTGGAGCGTTCAGGAAGAGCAGCAAGCTCGCCCGATCGCCCCGGATCCGGGCGTTGGGAACACGCCCAAGAGGTCGAGGGACCCCACCAGCCCGGCAAGTTCGCAGAGAACGACGCCGGCAAAGAAAAGTAGGGCGTCCCAAGAGGCAGGCAGTCTAAAGGACCTTCTGGAGCTTGGAAAGCTCATGCAGGAGGTCTCCATCAAAATGATGGATAAGACGACGCGCCACCTCACCTTCTCCACGAGGGAGATATTCGTGCCCATGAAGGCGCTTCACTCAAGCATCGTCGAGGCGACTAAAGCGGCCGCCAGGGGCCCAAACGGGAAACATGAAGTCCAGGATGAAGAGGTCCTGTGCACCAAATGCTCCCAGAGGACGGAAAGGACTGACAACGTGCAGCAGACAACGCCCGTCTGGACGAAGGAGGCTGCAGCTCAAGCTGAGCCGTAGCGCAGGCTAAGCCACCAGCCTGGGCAGGAAGGATCGGTTACAGAGCCGGCCTCGCCACGCTTGCGCCCAGTGCAGCAGGAAGGCGTCAAGCGGCCCAAAAAGAACCGTAGGAAGCCCAAAAAGGGGCTCAAAGCATCGAGGCCCCGAAGATCGCCGCCAGGATGCTGGCGGTTCTTACAAATCCCGCTGGTGTTTGGAAAACGGTGACCAAAAAGCCACGGTCAGCTCGCCGCGCTCGCCTTGACGCGGTAATAGTGCAGGCTCAATAGAAGTCGTACAGCGAGGTACTGGCAATTGTGACCAAGAGAGACGACAACCAGCTGTCGGATCTTGGAAGTTGCGTCACTAAGGTTCGTCGCACAACCAACGGCAACCTACTACTGAAGGTGGCAGCGGAGGAAGCGCGGCGGGCATGAAATGCTCCATTGAGAAGGTTCTCGGCGACACTGCCACAGTACACGCCATGACGGGGGACTCCAAACTGGTCGTCCTGGAGATCCGCGACATCGACTCACTTGCTACAGAGCAAGAGATCGCCGCATCGCTAGCGACGCAATTCCATTTCGATGCGGAAAGAGTGAGAGTGCGGAGTCTGCGACGGCGGTCATCAGCCTGCCCTTATCCCTGGGTAATGCTGTTCTCCAGCGCGGTGAGGTGCGGATTGACTGGAACATCTGCAGGATTCGTGAAAGATGAGGCCCTCCTAGGCGATTCAGCTGCTTGGAGCTCAAGCACATCCCCATGAACTGCAAGAGCCCGGTAGACAGGAGTGGCTACTGCATCAAATGCGTCGGACCGGGCCACAAGGCAGCTAGAAGCCATCTTGCTTTATTTGATCAGCGGCAGGGAAACGGATATCCGTCACCAGGCAGGGGGCAGAGGCTGACCAACCATAAGCAGAGGAGCGGGAAATCCAAAAGCGAGATGTAGTTGATTTAACTTAACTTGAACTGCAAACAAAGAAGGCACCGAGTTTGGACGCGATACCGAATAGAGCGCTGAAGCGTTCAAAATAACTGGCGTTATTGCCAACGGAAGTGGGTGGCCTGTTCAATAGTATACATATACATATATACAAATACATACAAGTATAAGCACACTCATGTAAATAGACTAACATAATTATCAATAAGCATATACATTAACATTGTCTGTAAGTGATCTGTAAGCTCTCTCAATTTGGAACGGTCGGGCCGCCTACAATTTCAAAAGTGGGATAGTAACCAAAGCCTACAAACAGTGCGATTTTTTTTACAAGAACATCATAGTTAAACTGTTATGAAGACAACAAGTGCGGGGAACAAATACTTTCAATCCAAACGTACTTAAAAATAATACAAATAAATCGTGGTTCGTTTGCTAACAACCGTTAGTTTTTGTGTGTCTGCCTCCAGTACACCAGCATCAAGAAGCAATGGAAACACGCAGCGCAAAAGTTACAAAGGGCGAGGAACAGGCACAGACAGACAGTGAAGCCAAAATCGACGAAACCAGCAACAACAACAACGATTTAACTTACGAAGAACTGCGTGCGACGAAGCACACAACGAGAAGGCAGAACAGCAAAAATTAAAGAGGAAAGTGGAACAAACACGGCAGAAAAACGAAGTAAACGTCGAGCTGCAGAAACTGATGAAAAAGATGGAACAGTTACGACAGGAAAATGAAGCAATAAAGAAGGCGGCAAAAGAAAGGGCAGCGACTTCAGTAAATTTGGAGAAGGTGAGGGCAGATGGACAGCGTTTCAAGGCGGCAGCACGCTGCTACAATTGCAACTCCTTCGGCCATTTCGCAGCAGAGTGCCGAAAACCAAAAAGGGGACACGGAGCTTGTTACGCCTGTGGCAGCTTGGATCATCACATAGCCACATGCGACCAGAAATAGAAGCAGACAAACGATTTTGTAAGGTATTTTAATTTACAGTTTAGAGCAAAGACTAATGTTAATATTTTTGCAGAGTGTCTCTTCGATTCAGGGAGCCAGATAAGCTTCATAAAAATATCATGCTTAGAAGAATTTTTGATGGAATATAATAATGAAGAAGAAACGAATGTACGAAGTAATTTTGAGGAAAACGAGAAAAGCTATATTAATGTGAATAAGAATAACTATTATAATAATTTCAATTTCAATAACTACCTAAAACCTAAACATTCTGAAGTAAATTCTTTTTTTGGTATAAATAAAAGCGAACTAATTATCTTTGTTAAAATAATTTGTTTTATGCCAGTTAAAAATAAAGAGGTTGAAATTGAAATGTATGTCGTGGCAGACCAATCGATGAGATGTGATGTGTGATGAGATAACTTTCCCAATGTGATAATATAAGTTTCACTTCCTTTATAATGAATAGTCTTTTAATTTAAGTTTGTATGATTTATTTTTATTTAAATGTTTCAGTTTTATTTTCGGAGCAGCCGTTGTTGCCGCTCCGAACTCATATTCGTCTCTCCCCTTTTACAAATTTACTTAGGAGCTAATGAGGTCTATGCCTCGTTGCAGCGCTGCCAACAGCGGCAGCGGCAGGCGGTTATGTATTCTTAAGTATATGGATATTCTCAAAAGGCGGGAATGCGGAGTTGCATATGTGCACAAACACGAGGACCGCTCGTGGTGCATTTATGCTGACCTTGCACTCTTTGTGTGCGGGCCAATGCATAAGTGGGCGGTTCATATTTCGTCCACTTGAGGTTTATGGCCGAGACCTTTATTTATGTAAACACTGCAACAAAGTGTTACAGTGTGTACCCGCTAAGTACTCTTGGTACAGTGGGTATCTAATATATGTGCATACTACATCTCCCTCCTTTTGAAAAATAACGTAATATAATGAAGTTATTTTATAATTGAATATATTTTAATATAACAAAAGTTTTTTTTTTTTTTTTTGTGTTTACAAATTGTTCTCTTTTTTTTTTTTTTTTTTTTTTTTAGTTTGTTACCTTACTTATTCTTATGTTATTTATATGTTATTTATTATAGTATTTATGTCATGTATGGCCATACGTGAAATTATAAAAAGAACTAAATTGGTTATGAAATATTTATATAAGAATTAAATTGGTTATGAAATAAATGGTTTTAATCTATCCTTGTGTACTACTTGTTTTTTATTTTTAATATCTATCTATATATATTCTATATCTCTATATATATAAAAATGGAGCCCAAAAAATGTGTCGTAAAAAACTACTGGAGAACGGCTGGGCCGATTTGGTTCAAATTTTTTTTCAGTTGTAGGTAACTAACAGGAGAAGGTCAGAACGTAATAAAATTTTTAGAAAATCCTCCAGGGTAATGGTGAAAAACAAATAATTAAAATATCAAATTATATAAAAGAGTAGTGTATCGAAATATATGTCAAAGTAAAAACAAATCGTTTCAATATTATTCGGTTTCTTATTCGTTTTTATCAGACGTCCGGATTTGTTTAATTTCTTCCTGTGATTTGTAGGAATAATGCCTGCTATAAGACGGCCAAACATTGGACGACGTACACGTCGAGCAACATATAGTCGGAATGTCCATGAAAGTCAAACGCAAGACGAACGTGCAGAAAGAAATGAATCGAGACGAACCCGTTTAGCACAGATTCGCTCTACACAAAGAGTACCAAGAACAGACTTGAATCGCGCTGCATTTGCATACAATTTCTCAACGTCCTACAAAGACCATAGCTGCGTTGTTATCGGTTCATTGTCTGTGGTATGTCAGCACTGCAATGCACTGAAGTTTCGATTGGAAGCTCCCGGCTTATGCTGCGCAGGTGGCAAGGTAAAATTGCCGGTTTTGACTCATCCACCAGAGCCATTGTATTCGCTTCTATATGGAAATACAAGCAAATCAAACCATTTCCTGTTGCACGCACAAAAATATAACGGATGTTTTCAAATGACGTCATTTGGAGCAGAGGTTGTTCAACAACCAGGCTACAATCCGAGTTATAAGGTAATAGCGTCACTCTTTTATCAACATGAACAACTATAATTTTTCACGAAATTGCATCACAAAATTCAGATTCAAGGGCAAATTCACCATCGAGCGGGCGCTTTGTTACCACCACCAAACAAAGATCATAAATTCCTTCAGATCTATTTCGTTGGTGATTCGGCAGTTGAACTTAATCAGCGTTGTGCAATTTTCACTGCAACTAAACGTGAAATAATACAACAATTGCAAAATCTTCTTCATGAGTGTAATGAATTGGTCAGATTGTTCAAAACAGCTTTGGATACAATGCATTCTGACGACCACAAAATCATTATCAGAGCAGATAAAAGACCAGCAGGAAGCCATTCAAGACAATTCAATGCGCCCACTATCAATGAAGTCGCAGTGGTGATTGTTGGCGAGAATGTGGAATCACGCGATATTGTTCTCAAGCGTCGGGATGATGGACAATTGCAACGCGTTTATGAGACTCATCGGTCATATGATGCACTTCAATATCCGTTGATGTTCTGTCGTGGAGAAGATGGCTATCACTTCAACATAAAGATGGTCAATCCAACGACAGGTTTGTTTAATCACTTCTTTTTCATTCTGCACGTAAATTCGAATTCATATTACAGGAGAAGAAACGAATAAGAAAGTCAGCTCAATGAATTTTTATGCATATCGATTGATGATTCGACTAGATGTTGACAATCATCTGTTGAGATACCGCCGTTTGTTTCAGCAGTACTGTGTCGACATGTATGTAAAAGTAGAAACGGAGCGTCTCAATTTCATTCGTTTCAATCAGTCAAAGTTACGATCTGACGAGTACATCCACTTGCGTGACGCCATCGCTACTGATGGACACGCGGCAAACATTGGTTGTTTGACCATTCTGCCAGCTACTTATGTTGGGAGCCCGCGCCATATGCATGAGTACGCTCAAGATGCGATGACGTACGTGCGGAATTACGGACGACCTGATTTATTTATCACGTTTACATGCAATCCGAAATGGCCCGAAATTACGAATTTGTTGCACCAAGGACAAACATCCAGCGATCGACATGACATCACTGCACGAGTATTCAAGCTAAAGGTAAAAATTCTTATGGATTACATCGTTAAGCAGAAGGTTTTTGGCGTAGTTCGTTGTTGGATGTACTCGGTTGAATGGCAGAAGCGTGGCTTACCACATGCGCACATTTTGCTTTGGATGTTCGACAAGATCCGACCAGAACATATTGATTCGATTATTTCTGCCGAAATACCAGATCCAGAAACTGATCCGGAGCTGCATTCCGTTGTGAAAACGAGTATGATCCATGGCCCTTGCGGAGTCCACAACCCAGAATCACCATGCATGGAAAACGGAAATTGCACAAAACGATTTCCCCGTCCGTTGGTGGCTGAAACAATCAGTGGAAACGATGGATATCCATTGTATAGGCGTCGTTCTCCAGATGACAACGGCAGATGGATCGAAATGATGGTAAAAAATAACAAAGTCATCGTCGATAACCGCTGGATCGTTCCATATTGTCCGCTTTTGTCGAAAACGTTTTCAACGCACTGCAATGTTGAGTACTGCAACTCAATAAAATCAATCAAATACATTTGCAAATATGTGAACAAAGGGAGCGACATGGCGGTGTTTGGCATTGCTGATCCGAATGCAAACGACGAGGTGACGAAATTTCAACTTGGACGTTACGTAAGTTGTAACGAGGCCATTTGGCGTCTGTTTTCATTTCCGATTCATGAACGTCATCCGACGGTCGTACACTTATCTGTTCACTTGGAAAACGGCCAGCGTGTCTACTTTACGGACGCGAATGCAGCGCAAAGAGCAGAACGGCCACCAGCGACAACGTTGACAAATTTCTTTTCTACATGCGAAAGCGATCCGTTCGCAAGGACTTTACTCTATTCGGAAATGCCACGCTATTATACATGGAACGCTGCATCGAAAAAGTTTCAACGCCGAAAAAGAGGCGATGCTGTTGATGGTTTCGCTGATATCTATTCGACTGATGCTCTCGGACGAATATACACAGTTCATCCACGCCAAGACGAATGCTTTTATATTCGCTTGCTTTTGGTGAACATAAGAGGCCCTACATCCTTCGAGTCCCTGCGTACTGTGGATGGTGTGCTGTGCGCCACTTTTCGGGAGGCTTGCCAACGTTTAAATTTGCTTGAAAACGACACACATTGGGACTCAACGCTCGCTGATGCCACTGTTTCTCTTTCTGGATCAAATCAAATTCGTGCATTATTTGCAATAATCATAGCCACATGTCATCCGTCGAACCCGACCGCACTGTGGGAAAAGTACAAGGACGATATGGCTGACGACATTTTAATAGACGTTCGCAGGACAACTATGAATTTCACTCTTGCCATTAACGGAGAAATGCACAACGAAGCTTTAATACGGATCGAAGACATGTGTATGCTTATGTGCGGCAGTCTACTGTCGACATTGGGAATGCCAACGCCACATCGTTCAGTGCACGATGCTTTCAATCGCGAATTTCAACGGGAGCAACACTATAACCAAGATAACTTGGCCGAAAGAGTCCGAACCAATGTGCCGTTTTTGAATGCCGAGCAGAAGAACGTGTACGATTCGATAATGAAGGTTGTTGACGATGGATCGGGAGGCTTATACTTTCTCGATGCTCCTGGTGGGACAGGCAAGACATTTGTCATTTCGTTGATTCTGGCAACGATTCGATCAAGATCTCAAATTGCGTTGGCTGTTGCATCATCTGGCATTGCTGCCACGTTGTTGGAAGGCGGTCGAACTGCACATTCCGCTTTGAAGCTGCCCATGAATCTTCTCACGGTTGACAAGCCAACATGCACAATAAGCAAGAATTCGGCGACAGCGAAATTGATGCGAGAATGCAAAATCATCATTTGGGATGAATGCACGATGGCGCATAAGCGAGCTTTGGAGGCAGTTGACCGAACGATGAAAGATTTACGCGGTGATTCGAAACTATTTGGTGGGTCTTTGATATTGCTGTCCGGAGATTTTCGTCAAACGCTTCCCGTCATCCCGAAATCTACGGCTGCCGATGAAGTTAATGCATGCCTTAAATCGTCTTCATTGTGGAGATATGTCAAAAAGCTGAAATTAACCACGAACATGAGAGTCACATTGCAGAATGACCCGTCCGCTGCTGAATTCTCGAGACAACTGCTGGCACTTGGCAATGGCGAAATTCCTGTTGATGTTTCGACTGGATCAATATCGTTTCCGGCAAATTTTTGCGTGTTCACATCGTCAAAGGAGGAACTCATTAACAAAGTGTTCCCCGACATTGCGCAAAATTATAAAAATATCGACTGGATTAGTGAACGGGCAATACTAGCAGCGAAGAACAAGGACGTAGATAATTTGAATTACATTATTCAAAATCAAATCGATGGAGAACTGCATTCATACAGATCCGTTGACAGCGTGACCGACGAGGATGAAGCGACGAACTATCCGACAGAATTTTTGAACTCGCTAGATGTGCCAGGAACTCCACCGCATAATTTGCAACTGAAGGTGGGATCAATTATTATAATGCTGCGGAATCTAAATCATCCGAAATTGTGCAACGGTACGCGGTTGTCCGTCAAGAAACTGATGAATAACGTGATTCAGGCGACGATCATCAAGGGAACATTTAAAGGAGAGGTAGTCCTTATACCACGAATTCCGATTATTCCAACTGATCTACCATTCCAATTCAAGAGGATTCAGTTCCCCGTCCGATTGGCATTTGCGATGACAATCAACAAATCGCAAGGCCAATCGTTAGAAGTCTGCGTGATAAATCTAGAATTTCCCTGTTTTTCGCACGGCCAGCTGTACGTTGCATGTTCGCGTGTTGGTAAGCCGCCTTCATTCTTTCTTTTTGCGCCGGAAAATAAAACAAAAAACATAGTATATCATATCGCTCTATACTAAATAAAGAAATGCAGTGTTTGACTATTACCCTGGGGTTATATAATGGCGTCGAATTAGGGTTATAGTTTATAATATTGTAGTTGTTGAGTCGGGACATCCTTCAGGGTTTTATGATGTTGAAAATTGGGGTTGTGGTTAAAGGTTGCACAGTTTATTGCAAAATGTTGAATGTCCTTCAGGATTCACATGGTCCGCGGCACGGTTCGACGGGATGTTGTAACTGACTGCATCGCACATTTTTTCGCGGTCGCGAAAGGCTATCCGACTTTTAAACTTATGCGCTTTGTGCGCATTCACTTTGGTCTTGGGGGACTTCGACTCTTTCGGACCAGACTTCCCGTCCTTAACTCTGACTTCGACTATTTCCGACCAGACTTCCCGTCCTTAACTCTGACTTCGACTATCTCAGTACGGCTATATTGGGGTCTTTTATATCCAAAGACTGTGCCAAGTATTGCCTAGGAATCTCCGGAATGGAACACAAAAGTGTTCTCACCTAGTGTCATCTTTTCCCCTCTTTTTGCCTATTGGCTGGGGTTTTATGTGGGTCGTCTTTGTTCTAAAGTTGAATAGTTCAGCAAAAATCGGCGGTGCTGGGTTGCAGGTGATTGCATGGCCCAATTTGGCCAAATTTTTGTGCAATATTGCCCGTGTTGATTTTCAAGAGCATTAGTGCATTGGCTATCTTGATTTTCTTCCGCGTTAACCAAATGACTCACATCGGCCCAAACCGGCGTACGTAACAGGCTCGGGGTCGTCGATGCTGAATGGAATGATCCCGTAAAAAAAATTAGCGTACATGCGGTTATGTTGTTTTTACGCGCCCAACGTGGGCCTCGACCCATTCCCTGAGGTTAAGAGTCTCCTGCTCTATCAACTGAACAAGCCGGGCTGACATTTGAACATTGATTTGGGCTATTGTGAAGTATTGGAATGTTTATTGTAATGATAAGAGTCGTTTTTGCCGCAATAGTTGCAGGCGGTGTCATGAAATCGCGCTTGGCACCTGGCTCCTTCTGATCCTCCGCGTTTCCGATAGAAATCCGGTGGCTTGTTACAAGTGTAACATAGGTAGGTATGGAAAGGAGACGTACATTCTTTCCCGGAATCTTGTTCCCTCCTATCTGACTATGCGTTACCACCTGGCTTCCAGTCAAATGCGTTTCTTCGCCCAAACGATGATCCTACGTTGTTTTGAGGCGGACGGCTCCTTTGGAATGCCTCGACCGGATATTCTTCAGCTTCCGTGCCGTCTATTTGGTCTTCGGCGATCTCGTTTACATGTCTAGGTCAAGCTCGTTTCTCTCAGATCCATTTCTCGACGCGGATTCCCTCTTTCTTAAATGCCGCCAATGTATTTATTGGTGAGGCCAGTAGGAATGCTCCCATTTGCGCGTTAAGATTTTCCTTCAATATTCCGACGAAGTTATCTTCCGGAATCTTGTTCTTCAATTTGAATTGCAGGCTATGCATGGCTGCAATAAAATCATCAAAACTCTCATTGTATCCTTGACGCCGTTCCATAAGTTCTTTAATGGTCACGTAGTCGTTTTCGGACGTTGAGAACGCCTTGGTCATTTCGCTAGTTAAGTCATAGTATCCGAATTCAAAATCATCGGCTCGGTCCTCCATTAACTGCCAGTACCATTTGGCTGCGGTACCACTCAATAAACAGTGAAATTCTTTAAATATCTGATCAACAGTGTACCCGTTCATTTCCGTTAAGCGGCTCACTCGGAACAGAAAACTCTCCACCGACATTCCCCTACTGGACCCATCAAACTTAAGGTTCCATTTGTCCAGGCGTGTTGGTCGCGTTCCTGTATAGCTGCTAAGCTGTGTTTCGTTGCCTCCAGCGCTGGGATTGTGCTGGTTTTCAGCGGCTACCTCTCTAGTACTTGGTATGGGTCGGTGTGCTGCTGCTGATGTCTGTCTTGGTTGGCTCTGCCGCGCGGCTCCGTGTCTCCGAGGCGTCGAACTGACCTCGGGGTTTCCTCTGGGTATTGGGCTCTCCCTTGGCTGTACTGCGGACAGTTCGGTTACTTGGCGCCGCAGGCTGATGACTTCCTCCTGCATTTCGGCCATTCTCGTTGTCATGGTTGCCTTCATCTCATTATTTGACACAATCAATGCGGAAAGCATTCGCTCTAGCCGGTTGTTATCATCGCTATGTCTGGGCCTAGCTTCCTGACTATTTGGAAGGATACTGGACCGCCCTTGCGGTAGTCCTAAATCGAGGTATTCCCCTCCTACAGCTCCTTCGGAATCGTCCATGATGACGCTGCTGCAATCTGCTAAACTTCCCAAGTTGTTTAGTTTGCTATTCAAGCTTATCGACTGGTTGGGTTCGTCAACTGGCGATACGCTAGCTCTTGCTGGCGATGCTGTTCTGGTTTGTCTGGCTTCTCTAGCCGCCAGTGTTGATGCTCGGAATGTTCTCACCGGAGGTAGATTAAGTGTAACCCTCTTCTTCTTCTTATCTCCTGCCATATGTTAAAACATTGTATATATACCCGATCGACCAGCCTGCCGTGTAATCGCGGTACTTCTTTATTTGCGTTTGTTGTTTAATTTTTATTTGTAATAAGATATAATTATACGTCTTTGTGCGTTGTTGGCTTTTGTTAGGTTTATTTTCTTTTATTTTCGTTTTCGTGTGCTTTAATATTTTTGCTGGGCAGCAAAAGTTTTTATGACGAATAAAAAATTGTGTAATTCAAAACGGGGTGCGCTGGTACTCCTGGGTATTGGTATAGGTCAAGAATCGTCCGAAATTAAGCCCCCAAATAAAATTTCAAATAAGCCCTATTCAAGTGAATTCGCTGAATGGATTCAACTGCCCTCCATCGGAGTGATCAGTTCTTTCTGCGCCCACTTGACCTCTTCCCTGGAAAACACAGTACATTGGACTGCTGTTCTCCCACAGGAAGTTTTGTCCGAGCCCCCTCCCCCCTGTCGTCGGAAACAGGTAGACTCACTCACATGCAGACGGATGGAGGTTTATTCCAGACAGGCGAAAGGAATTGCCTCCCTGCTCCTCTCTCTCTGGACTCGAACCTCGCGAGGGACCTGGTTCTGTGCCTAGTACAATGGATAGCGTCTGCTAGAGAGATAAATACTGTCGTCTCGCCTGTTAGTCGTGGTAACCGTACAGACTCGAGCCTCGCAAGAGACCTGGCATAGCCTAGTACAATGGATAGCGTCGGCTGTACCGATACGGTCATTACCCCCCCCCCATCGACAAACGATGACGAACCGCTTCCCCAACCGATGATGGCGGCTATATTATGGCGATGACTGGATATTATTAAGACCGGTTGGTGGTGCGCCGTTATTCACTTGCGACCCTGCTCTTCCTGGACTCTAACCTCGCGAGAGACCTGGCTTAGCCTAGTACAATGGATAGCGTCGGCCAGGAAGCGCAGCTAAGTTTGGTTACGTTAAATATTTCTAAAAATGGTCTGCACTTTTATAGAGAAGTTATTATGGTATTATTTCTTTTAACGAGGAACTATTAGGATTAAATATTTAAAATTTAAAAAGGGTCTTCAAAGTCAAATGCCAATTCAAAAACTACAAGTGTTAGATCGGCATGCCTTCAGCTTCTGATACTATCTGTCCGTGAAGTTGGTGACTTTAAAAGCACATACAGAAAAATCATATATATATATATATTAAAAATCAAATTTAACGAAAATTCTATACAAATTGTTAGCTAATTTTGACACCCAAGTGATCAGCTCTGATGCCTCCAAATTCTTTAAACAGCATCAAAAAGAATGTTTATATGAATACTAAGGTTTTTCTCGTCAATGAAAATAAGTTTTTGGCAATAAGGATGAAAGGATATTGCCTGCGTTGGGCGCCATTTCTGTTACGTCGGTGTTGTCGTGGTGCCTCAGTCCTTTGGGGACATAGGGCTGAGGAAGTGGCAGCCCGGATAGCAGACACGATTTGTGCAGCTGAGCTCGCCGGATTTGGGGTGGGTTCTTTGGACGCCACTGTCCTCTCCAAACGTAATCAGAACAATTATTTACGTGCCTGAAAAATAGAAGAAATTGTTCGTCAGTCTGTCTTTCTGTCCACATTGCCCCGCAAGCATATTTATGCTTGATCGTGAAAACGATCGGGCTATGTTTTGGATGTTTTCCCTCCCCAATCGCAAATTTCGTGCGCCTTTGGATCGTCGCGGGCCGTGCAATACGATCCCCGTTTGTACATGTCGTTCGTCAAAAGTTATGTCATTTTCTTGACCCAGTCTTCCAGTTGTACCAATGCCCCCCTTTTTAATGGGTTTCTACCAATGCATTTTTGTTGTTTAAGTTCACATTACAAATTTATTATAAAGGTAGTTCAAACGTGTATTGGACATGAAGGTGTGTCAATAGGTGTTGTTATAGCTATTCTGAATTGATTAATATTTTTGAGTGTACTTAGCACTTAGGTGTATTTAGAATATAGTGTTTCTTTGGGAAGCTAATATTTTTTTTGTCATATGGTATGTAGTGTATATGATGGGCACGAGTACATATATATATATAAATATGTCTGACAATATTGGGAGAAATGTCCCGTTGACTTACCCTCTGTTATTCCATCGCTGAGAGCTCTCGTTCCGGAGTTGAGGTTTTTATTTGTGGGAAAGTTAGGCAGAATTAATAATATATATATATATAAATCGTGCGGTGTTTTGGTGTTAGCAATTCACTAATTGTACAAAATTATTCGTATGGCTTTACAAACAGCACATTAAAAAAAATGTAAGAAGTGTGTTGGTGTTTAGGGGTTTTAAATTAAACACAAAAAAAAACTTAAAGAAAAATAAGTTCAAAAGCTAAGCAGCTCAATGAATCGGAGTGACCGCTGGTCACTGGACGATGATGTCGTCTTCACTTTGTTTCACTTGCCAGCGGGTAGCCGGACGGGGGTACACTTATATGCGCACTTGTATATATATACTTCGAGAAATGGAGTCAGTATCTACTGTTCACATATGGCTCGAAGCACAGGTGACATAAGGCAAGTTGACACATTTAGATTTTCATTAATAACTTTTATTGTTTGTTTTCAATGCTGATAGTTTATAATATTGTATTTGTTAAGTCGGGACATCCTTCAGGGTTTTATGATGTTGAAAATTGCGGTTGTGGTTGAAGTTTGCACAGTTTATTGCAAAATGTTGAATGTCCTTCAGGATTCACATGGTCCGCGGCACTGTTCGACGGGATGTTGTAACTGACTGCATCGCACATTTTTCGCGGTCGCGAAAAGCTATCCGACTTTTAAACTTATGCGCTTTGTACGCATTCACTTTGGTCTTGGGGGACTTCGACTCTTTCCGACCAGACTTCCCGTCCTTAACTCTGACTTCGACTCTCTCCGACCAGACTTCCCGTCCTTAACTCTGACTTTGACTATCTCAGTACGGCTATATTGGGGTCTTTTATATCCAAAGACTGTGCCAAGTATTGCCTAGGAATCTCCGGAATGGAACACAAAAGTGTTCTCACCTGGTGTCATCTATTCCCCTCTTTTCGCCTATTGGCTGGGGTTATATTTGGGTCGTTTTTGTTCTAATGTTTGCTAGTTCAGCAAGATCTACGGTGCTGGGTTGCAGCTGATTGCATGGCCCAATTTGGCGATTTTGGGCGGTGTCATCTGGTCGAGCCACATTTTTGTGCAATCTTGCCCGTGTTGATTTTCTAGCGCACTAGTACATTGGCTATTCTTGATTTTCTTCCGCGTTAACCAAATGACTCACGTCGGCCCTAACCGGCGTACGTAACAAATAGTGTTAAAATGTTTATTGGGAGCAAGCTGAAGATTGGAGATGATGTTCGAATTTCGAAATATAAGAAAATATTTTCGAAAAAATACACTCCTAATTGGAATGTTGAGATTTTTAGAATAGCCGTATTTTCACAATACACATCCAACCACATATTTTTAAGATATATAAGATTTAAATGGTAATCCAGTTAAAGGTGGTTTCTATAAAGAAGATACAAAAAAAAACCGTTTTCCGAATACTTACCTAGTTGAAAAAGTGCTGAAAAGGAAAGGGAATAGGGCTCTTATACGGTACACTATGGTCCGAGAGGGCAATTTTTGGCATAAAGTCAAAATTTGTATGTTAATGTATTGTATTTTTGATTTTAAATTCTTTAAGTTTATTCATCATGCATATAAAAACTTATAAAATAAAGATTTAAAAGCTTCACTGAAGCTTTTTACGAGCTTTCAAAATAACACAATCTATCATCTGCTTAGGATTACAAAAATTGCCGCAAATTACTTTGTTTACGCTTGTGCTTAAAAATAAATATTTTCTGTCCGAACAAACTCAAGTTTATAAAGGAAATTGAAGATCAAGGTGTGTAGAATTCAGTGTATAAAATAAACTTATGTGTAGTCTTAGTCTCGTGTTGTATTTATTGTCCAATAAATGTGTATTTTTGTAGAAAATTAACATGCGTTCCCTGTTTTTCGTGGAAGAAAACTAACGACCCAACGTTTGTCTACAAAACCAAAGTACATCAGCTTGTACAAATAAATTTCGTTTTTCATCATTCGTCCCCCTTTGCTTACAATTCCACAATATACAGGAACGTTTCTCTTCGATATTTGGCGCAGCAACAATTGCAAAATATCATTTGTGTCTGATTGGATTTATGAAAAAATTAGCAATTACCACGTAGAAGATGACAAAAGATTAGAAATAAACAAAAAAAAGTTGTTTTGAATCCTTCCAAAATGTAACTAAATGGTCGAACGTTTTCAGTTAAAGCATGCTAAATGGATGTCGTCTAAAATATCAGTTATATTAAATGTAAACTTCCACTAGGATCCTTAGGCGAAAATGCCTCAGATGCATGGAATAAGATCTACAAAAAAGACAGACTCTCACACGCAAGGAAAAATAGTTGAATCACTACTATGACTGACCTTTTCCACAGGGCGATAGATTCCTCGGATTCATTACTATCTAATGTTTTTTAAAAAGAAAAAGAGAAAAAATAAAAATAAATAAAAAATAACCTCTTCCTAAAGAAGTATTAAGTCTTTTGCAGTTGGCGTCTACCGTAAACAAAAACCCAAATGAAGAAGAATTTGGACGTGCCATCTGATTGTGATTCTGATGAGGACCTAACGAAGGATGCCCTATAGTACTAGAAGAAGAAGAAGAAAAAGATTATGTTTAAAACTAAAACCAATTTATTAATGAATATGTCGAATCAAACGAAACAGGGCCTACTTTATTTGCTTTGTCGAGCAAGTGAAGCAGAAGCTGCTTAAATTGCTTAAATCTGCTTGTTGCTATGCCAGGAATTCCTTAGTTTTATGATAGCAATGACTTGTAGTTATTGAAGAAAGCGAAAGGAGTTAGAAATTGACTTGTAGTTATTGAAGAAAGCGAAAGGAGTTAGAAATTGAGTGAAAAGCATGGCAGAGCAAGATAGCAATATGTTGCTGCCAGGTGAGGTCTGTTCGTTAAGCGCTGAATAACGTGTTAGAGAGAGACGAGTGACAATGAACAAGAATAGAGTAGAAAGTATAAAATGGGAAGCTGACTTTTGGAGTTAGTTCAGAAAGCGCAGAGAAGACGAACAGAACTTGCTGCTTTACTTTTAATTAATCGTAAAAATGGAAAACCCTCCGACATCAGAAGTGGGATCAGCCTCGCCTACAGAAAATACTTCTGGACAATTCATGGCAGCGTTGGAAGCCCAGAACAGGACTTTGATGGAGCTACTGAAATCTATGCAGACACCGAGGACTCCGGCAGCGGGCGATAAGGCTACGCATGTCACCTTGCCCAAATACAATCCCGATGGTGCTGGAGCAGACGCCTCAGCCTGGTACACCAGGTGGACACCAGTGGACCTCATATTTGCAGACCACGTTCTAGAGGGCAGCGGTCTGGTCATGACCTTAAGCAAGGCGCTTGAAGGCAGCGCATCACAATGGTTATCGCAAATATGTTTCGCCGGCATAACCTGGACACAGTTTAAAGAACTGTTTATTCAACGCTTCGTGGGAGTGGAGACAACTACAGCGATTCTACTGAACGTGTTCAATGGTCGTCCGAAATCTGGAGAGGGATTCGCAGAATATGGCAGCCGAATTGTTACGTCACTCATGTCCAAGTGGAAAGCCAAAGACGTGGAGGAAATCGCAGTGTCAATAGCGTTGGCACATATGGCGCAAATTGACAGCAGTTTATTGCGCTGGGTATATACAACGAACGTTACAAGCCGCAATGAGCTACAACAACAACTGCAGGCTCATGCTTTTAAGAAGCGTAATGCGGAAGAGGATGCATGCTCTACGGGTCCAGAGCGGAAGAAGACCAAGTTCCAAGTGAAATGTCACCATTGTGGAAAGATTGGCCATAAAATCGCCGAGTGCCGTAGTCGACTGGAAAAAGGACAGAACGCGAGAGGAAACAATCAGAACGGGAGCAGTAACTTTGGAGTGAAGGATCGTTCCAGCATACGATGTTTCAACTGCAACGAACGGGGACACTACGCTACTTCATGTCCGAGAATCCAGACCAGCGGGAGCGAGAAGAAGAAGATGTACGAGAAGCGTGTGGACTTTTGCACTGTGGCCCCGCCAAAGGGAAACATTAACGTATCCGGTGAGCTCATTTCATTTTGCTTTAACTCTGGAGCTGAGTGTTCATTAGTTAAGGAAAGTGTTGCAGAAAAATTTAGTTTAGACAAAACAAAAAGAGTTGATGTCGTAACTTTAGCAAATTATGAAAATCTTGTAGATTCCGATGGCGACCTGAGTAACTCAGACAAGATGGCATTAAAAAACATTTTAAAACGCTATTCTGATTGGTTTATAGACGGAATACCACAGACTCGTGTAACGACAGGACATTTGGAAATTAGGTTGGTAGATCCACAAAAAACAGTGCAGCGCAGGCCATATAGACTTAGTGAAGATGAGAAAGAGCATGTTCGTTATAAAATCGATGAGCTTCTAAAGTCTAATATTATTCGCCCCAGTTGTTCACCTTTCGCTAGTCCGATGATGCTCGTTAAAAAGAAAAACGGTAGTGACCGTCTTTGTGTTGATTTTCGTGCTTTGAACGAGAACACAGTAGCAGACAAGTACCCATTGCCTCTAATATCAGACCAGATTGCTAGGCTACGCGGAGCAAGCTACTTTTCAAGTCTCGATATGGCAAGCGGCTTTTACCAAATACCGGTACATCCCGATTCAATCGAGCGTACCGCATTTGTCACGCCCGAGGGTCAATATGAATTTTTGACTATGCCTTTTGGTTTAAAAAACGCTCCGTCTGTGTTTCAGCGCGCTATAAATAAAGCATTGGGTAATCTGGCTTACACATACGCCATCGTGTACATCGATGACGTTTTAATTGTGGCGGAAACTAAAGATTAAGCTTTAGACCGATTGCAGATTGTGTTAGAAACCTTGAGTAAGGCTGGATTTTCATTCAACGTAACGAAGTGTTCCTTTCTCAAAACCAGGGTAGAATATTTGGGATTTGTAGTGAGCAATGGACAGGTACGCCCTAATCCACGCAAAATTCAGGTATTGACAGAATTGCCACCCCCAAAAACGGTAACGCAATTGAGGCAATTTATAGGTCTAGCCTCTTACTTTCGGCAGTTTGTCCCAAAATTTTCAGAAAGTTTAAAGCCCTTGTATGCGCTAACCTCAAAGAAAAACTGTGATTTCGTTTGGCTGCTAGAGCATGAAAAATTCGCTCCAAGATAATTTCTGTCCTAACCCAGGAGCCGGTGCTCACAATATTTGACCCTCAACACCCAATAGAACTGCACACAGATGCCAGCTCAATTGGCTATGGAGCAATTTTGCTACACAGAGTAGATAAAAAGCCCCATGTTGTTGAATATTTCAGTAAATGCACGTCACCTGCTGAATCGAAATACCACTCTTACGAGCTTGAGACTTTAGCAGTTGTCAATGCCATTAAACATTTTCGTCACTATTTACAGGGGCGAAAATTTGTAGTGTTTACTGATTGCAACTCGCTGAAAGCAAGTCGTACAAAATCGGACCTATCACCGAGGGTGCATCGATGGTGGGCCTTTTTACAGTCGTTTGTCTTTGATATCCAATATACCAAAGGAGAACGAATGGCACACGTAGATTTTTTGTCAAGGAATCCCCTGGTTAAAGAGTGTATCAGTTTGGAAAAAATAGTTGAAAAACGGGTTGAATTGACTGAGATAACTGATAATTGGCTAGTTTCTGAACAGATACGTGATCCTGAGGTGGCAGAGATATTAGCTAAGCTTAAAAACAACGAATTGCCGGAAAATTTAGACAAAACGTATGAACTGAGAAAAGGAGTTTTATATAGAAAAATACAAAGAAACGGTACAAACAAATGTTTGCCTGTAATCCCTAGGGCATTTAGATGGGCAGTGATTAATCACGTCCACGAATCCATAATGCATTTAGGTTGGGAGAAAACATTGGATAAGGTCAATGGTTTTTACTGGTTCGAAAATATGTCGAAGTACGTTCGAAGGTTTGTCGAAAATTGTATCACCTGTAAACTATCTAAGCCACCAGTTGGAAAAGTGCAGGCTGAATTACATTCGATTCCTAAGGTAGACATTCCGTGGCACACTGTGCTTATAGACATAACGGGAAAGATGAGTGGAAAAAACGATTTAAAGGAGTACGTTATTGTTTTGGTAGATGCGTTTACAAAATTTGTCTATTTTCATCACACCTTAAAAATTTACACTGAATGTTCTATCAAGGCTGTTAAAGCCGTCGTGTGTTTGTTTGGAGTGCCTACTCCAATTATAGCGGATCAGGGCCGTAACTTTGCAAGCGCAGGATTCCGTGAACTTTGTGCTTCCCAAAAAATTGAACTACACTTAATTGCTACTGGCGCGAGCAGAGCAAATAGCCAGGTAGAACGTGTAATGAGCACGTTGAAGAGTATGTTGACCGCCGTTGAAACCAGTCAGAGGTCGTGGCAAGACGCCTTAACCGAAGTACAGCTGGCAATGAATTGTACAGCCAATCGAGTCACCAAGGTCAGCCCATTAGAAATGCTAATCGGTAGGGAAGCTAGACCTTTTGGCCTTTTGCCGATAGGTGATGAAGAAAATAATTTAATTGACAGAGAATGTTTAAGAAAACAAGCTAAAGAAAACATTGAATCGAATGCTCGTTACGACAAACGCAGGTTTGATAAGAATAAGGCAAAAATAATAAAGTTTAACGTAGGAGACCATGTTTTGCTAAAAAATGAAGAGCGCCACCAAACAAAGCTTGATCCAAAGTTTAAAGGTCCTTTTGAGATAATAGAACTACTAGATGGAGATCGGTACATTTTAAAATCATTAACAAGCAAAAGAACCTATAAGTATGCGCATGATTTTTTGAGGGCATTGCCAAATAGACAAATAAGCAACGAAGTTGATAAAGATTTAGACGACTCAAGTGGAGATGCGTCTGATTCCCATGTGGGGAATGAAGATATGGATGGCACGGTGGATGCCATGGAATCCCAAGAGGGGATAGAATAACCGCACCATAACAGAAGGAATTGTTATGGCGGGGGTTAGTGAAGACCGCACCACAACAGAAGGACTTGTTGTGGCGGGGGTCAGTGGAGACCGCACCATAGCAGAAGGACTTGTTATGGCGGGGGTCAGTATTTGGGTGTAAAAGGAAATACACCAGTTGATAAAACTATGTAATTAATCATATCTGAATTGTTAATTATGATTAAACTGAAAATGTAATGAAAAGAATTAAGAAATGGAATCTAGAAAATAATTTGCTTATTTTGTCTAAATGCCTCAAAATTTATGTAAAGAAAATCGAATGAAATGTTTGTTAACAATAAAATGTAATGAGAATTGACGTTTGAGATTATTGTGATTTTAAGTTAACACACGAGGACGTGTGAGTGGTCAGGAAGGCCGTGTCGAATCAAACGAAACAGGGCATACTTTATTTGCTTTGTCGAGCAAGTGAAGCAGAAGCTGCTTAAATTGCTTAAATCTGCTTGTTGCTATGCCAGGAATTCCTTAGTTTTATGATAATAGCAATGACTTGTAGTTATTGAAGAAAGAGGAAGGAGAAAAAAAATGAAAAAAAAGGGAAGGAAAAGCCAATGACTTGTAGTTTTTGAAGAAAGCGAAGGGAGTAAAAAATTGAGAAAAAAGAAAGGCAGAAAAAAAAAATATTTTTATTGGCTGCCAGGTGAGGTCTGTTCGTTAAGCGCTGAATAACGTGTTAGAGAGAGACGAGTGACAATGAACAAGAATAGAGTAGAAAGTATAAAATGGGAAGCTGACTTTTGGAGTTAGTTCAGAAAGCGCAGAGAAGACGAACAGAACTTGACTTTGCTTTACTTTTAATTAATCGTAAAAAAGAAAAACCCCCCAAAAAAAAAATTTTACATATAAATATGAAGAGGAGGGGTTTTTTTTTTTTTTTTTTTTTTTTTTTTTTCCTCTTCTCTTTGCCGCGTAGAGAGACAACACACCGTCTCCCTTTTTTTCCACTTTCTATCAGACTGTATCGCCTTCATACCAGCAAGTCATTCCGCCACACTCAGTCCATATAGTTGTCTCACTCGGACCTCGCCTTTTGCATATTCAAGTTCATAACTCCTCATTAAATAACTATCTTTTCGTCTCCTTCATTTCATTTATTTAACATTTCTCAACACTAGCAATGTTCTTAACAGACAGTACATTCAAATTTAAAATTTTTTATTTTAAATCTACGACACAGCCTTCCTGACTAGCACGCGTCCTCGTGTGCAATATTTAATCTAACTTAGCATTAAGTTTGGCATCATATCTTGCTTTCTTCGTCACTGTTAAAAACGGTAAATTTCATTACTCAAGTCTTTATTCTTTTGCTTTTACTCTTCATGATTCATTTAAACTCGTACCTCAAATGTCAGTTTCGACAGAAACTCGCCCATTTGGCTTTCGCTTTTATCTTCGCATAGTTCTTGGGTTCTTGCCGCAACTCTGCGACGCTATACACCTCTGGTGAGCTGTTCCACTACCAGGCCAACCGTCCGCCATCATCAATCTACGCCATGACTATTGCTGCTTGGACCTAACCCCTATGCAAGATGTTCCTGCCATCCTAAATGGTAGGCATCGAGTGATGACTTACGTCTTTTTCACCGTAATCACCCTCTGTAGTCATCACGCCATCATGGTTACTTGGCATTGCTCGCAAACTCTCATGAGCATACTTATACGTTCTTTTGCTAGTCAATGATTTTAAAAGATATCGGTCACCTTCCAATAATTCAATTACCACGAATGGTCCTTTGAACTTTGGATCCAGTTTCGTCTGGTGCCGTTCTTCACATTTAAGCAAGACATGATCGCCAACCTTATGCCTTACAATTTTAGCTTTATTTTTATCGGATCGAAATTTATCATACATAGCGTTATTATCGATATTCTCTTTAGCTCGTGTTCTTATATCATCTAGATCAATTTCATTTTCAATTTCATTTACAGGCAACATGCCAAATGGTCTGGCTTCTTTACCAATCAATAACTCTAAGGGGCTAAACTTGGTTACTCGATTAGTGGTACAGTTTATGGCTAATTGCACATCTCCTAAAGCCTCCTGCCATGATCGCTTGCCTGTCTCTACTGCTGTCAACATGTTTTTCATTGTGCTCATTACGCGCTCGACCTGCCCATTGGCACGGCTCGCTCCCGTAGCTATCAAATGCAACTCGATCTTACTATTCGAACAAAACTCACGGAATACACTACTGGCAAAGCTTCTGCCCTGATCTGCAATAATACGATTAGGCATCCCAAAGAGTGATATACCTGTCTTCACTGCCCTTATGCAGCTTTCTGCATCTAAGTTTAAAGTGTGGTATAGATGGACATATTTCGTGAACCCATCAACCTGTACAATGACGTATTCCTTCTTATCATTCTTTCCACTTAACTTGCCG
This sequence comes from Drosophila rufa, assembly GCA_018153105.1. NCBI lineage: Eukaryota > Metazoa > Arthropoda > Insecta > Diptera > Drosophilidae > Drosophila > Drosophila rufa. The sequence goes on from JAECXS010000135.1 coordinate 1,943,766, forward strand.
CTAATATCTATGTGAATAGTATGCCATGGTATTTTAATTTTGGGAATCGGATGCATTTCCATTTGCACCTTACCTGACGAAGACTTGGATATCTTACAGGTCATACAATTCTCTACAAAATTACGCGTATACTTCGACATATTTTCAAACCAATACTGCTCGTAGACTTTATCCAATGTTTTTTGCCAGCCGAGATGCATTATCGATTCATGGACATGATTAATAACTGACCATCTAAATGCTCGCGGTATAACAGGCAAACAGCGAGTTTTGCCATTTCTTTGTATCTTACGATACAATAAACGACTTCTTATCTCATAAGTATTCGCAATGTCTTCCTGCATTTCACCACTGTTAAGCTGAGCTACAATGTCGACTAAGTCCTGATCCCGTTGCTGTTCTGCAATTAACCAATTATCCGATATCTCTGCCAAATCAACACGTGCCTCAATCATTCTATCTGGTTGATCTGTTCTCGTTAAGATTGGATTCCTTGACAGAAAATCTACATGTGCCATCTGACTTCCTTTTCGATACTCCACATCGAAATCGAACGATTGTAGGTATGCCCACCAACGATGCACCCTTGGAGTTAATTCTTTTTTTGTTCGACTTGCCTTCAATGAATTGCAATCTGTGTACACTTTAAATTTTCGACCATGCAGGTAATGGCGAAAGTGTTTCACAGCATTGAACACGGCCAGAGTTTCCAACTCATAAGAATGATATTTGGATTCCGCTGCCGTAGTACATTTGCTGTAGTATTCAACCACCCTGCATTTCCCGTCAACTCTGTGCACCAGCATTGCACCATATCCAGCTGAGCTTGCATCTGTATGCAGTTCGATGGGGCTATTTGGATCATAGATGACCAATATCGGGTCACTTGTCAGTGCTTGTATAATCTTTTGACGCAGCAACTCAAGCTGCTCATTCCAAATAAAACCACTGCTTTTGGAAGTTAATTTATATAAAGGCTTCATTTGCTCAGAGAATCTAGGAACAAATTGCCTGAAATATGAAGCTAAGCCTATGAATTGTCTTAATTGAGTAACTGACACTGGTTGAGTTAGGGCAGACAGTGCCTCTATCTTCCTTGGGTTGGGTTTAATTTCACCACTTTTGATTAGGAATCCGAGGTACTCTATTTCAGTTTGAAGAAAGCTACGCTTTTTTATATTAAAGGAAAATCCTGCACTTGATAAAGCTTTCAACACAATGGACAACCTCTCATAAGCTTCCTCTTTTGATTCGGCAACAATTAGGACATCGTCAATGTAGACTACTGCAAATGAGTATGCCAACTCACCTAATGCTCTTACGATTGCTCGCTGGAAAACGGAAGAGGCATTTTTCAGCCCAAATGGCATAGCAAGGAATTCGTACTGCCCGTCTGGGGTTACAAATGCTGTTCTTTCAATTGACTCAGTACTAATAGGAACCTGATAAAATCCACTAGCCATGTCCAGACTTGAAAAGTATTTCCCGTTACGCAGTCTAGCAATTTGATCAGAAATTAGTGGCAACGGATATTTGTCTGACACTGTATTCGCATTCAACTCCCTGTAATCTACGCATAATCTGTCGCTGCCATCTTTTTTCTTCACTAACAGCATTGGACTAGCGAATGGCGAACAACTTGGACGAATTACTTTTGCTTCTATCATCTTTTCTATTTTAGTTCTAACTAGTTTCTTTTCGTCTTCACTTAGTTTGTATGGCCGCCGCTGAACTGTCTTGTTACTGTCTATTAAACGGATCTTTAAGTCACCAGTTGTGACACGCTTTTTCGGGATTCCATCTATAAAACTACCTGAGTACCTATTTAAAATATCTTTTAGCATATACTTTTCACATTCTTGTAGGTCTTTATTGTTATCAATCGACTTCATCAATTTGTTTGTTGCTGACTCCTCATGCACAACGTTTACATTTTTAGTTTTAAACATATCTAAATTCTCTGAATCAATCGTAATACCAAAACCAAGCTGTAATATTTCACGTCCAATCATTATGTTATGTTTCAGACAATTGTTATCTACAACATGAAATAGAACCTCTAAGTTGAATTTAGAAATTTGAATTGTTGCCAAGATTTGTAAGTTGCTTTTTACAGTATTTTCTCCAATTCCTCTTAGCACTACCATGTTATAAAATCTTTTACCAGCTAACTTATTACATATCTTTTCTTTAATTAGAGAGCATTCGGCACCAGAATCAAAAAAGAATTGATACGGCTCACCATTCTGGTACATCTTCCCTTGGGGCTCCAGCACAGCACATATATCTACTCGCTTTTCATTGCCAATTGATGTAGTTGCACCCTTCGTACAAGTGGATGCAATGTGGCCAAGATTTCCGCACCTGTAGCACTTCACACCTGCCCTTCCGACTGTAGGTTTCCCATTAGACCCGGTTGCCTTTGCTTCGCCCTTGTCATCTGCTTTGCGCTTACGGCATTCCATCATTTTGTGTCCAAGTTTGCCACAATAATGACATTTGATTTGTGTTTGCATTTTGAGCTTCTTCTTTTCAGGTCCAGAGTCTGATCCAGAACATTCAGCACGCTTGCCAAATGCGTACGCCGTCAACTGCTGCTGCATTTCGCTGCGCGTCTTTATTGTTGTTGTATATAGCAGACGCTGCAGCCGTGTGTCGATTTGCGAGGCATGCGCCATTACAACTGAAACTGCTATCTCTTCGGTGGTCATAGATTGCCATTTGGCCATTAATGTAGTCACTAAACGGCTTCCATACACAGACAAGCATTCGTTGGTATTTGGTCGGCTATTTAAAATGTTTAACAAGATGGCGGCTGGTGTCTCTATACCCTCATATCGGTGTATGAACAATTCTTGAAATTGCGACCAAGTTATGCCGGGAAAGCAAATTTGCGACAACCATTGCGATGCGCTTCCAGTTAATGATTTGCTAAGCGCCATAACAAGAGCACTCCCTTCCAGTGGATGTTCGCTTAAAATCATATGCGTAGTTTTGCACCACGCCGCTGCGTCTGCGCCAGAGGCTTCAGGGTTGAACGTTGGCAGCGCAATCGAAACGTCGAGATTTTTTGTTGTTGCTGCCGTCGTTTGCATTGTCTTTAACAATTCCATAAATTTTTGGTTTTGCGATTCCAGAAGCGCCTGTAACACATTTTCAAGATACAGCTGAGGACGTGTCGATCCCACTTCTGATGTAGGAGCTGGACTTTCGTTGTCTTTGTCCATTTCTTTTTCTACCGCTTGTCTATGCCGCGTAGTGAGTCGCAACGTCGTTACTGCTTTCCACTTTCTATCAGACTGTATCGCCTTCATACCAGCAAGTCATTGCGCCACACTCAGTCCATATAGTTGTCTCACTCGGACCTCGCCTTTTGCATATTCAAGCTCATAACTCCTCATGAAATAACTATCTTTTCGTCTCCTTCATTTCATTTATTTAACATTTCTCAACACTAGCAATGTTCTTAACAGACAGTACATTCAAATTTAACATTGCTTATTTTAAATCTACGACACGGCCTTCCTGACTAGCACGCGTCCTCGTGTGCAATATTTAATCTAACTTAGCATTAAGTTTGGCATCATATCTTGCTTTCTTCGTCACTGTTAAAAACGGTAAATTTCATTACTCAAGTCTTTATTCTTTTGCTTTTACTCTTCATGATTCATTTAAACTCGTACCTCAAATGTCAGTTTCGACAGAAACTCGCCCATTTGGCTTTCGATTTTATCTTCGCATAGTTCTTGGGTTCTTGCCGCAACTCTGCGACGCTATACACCTCTGGTGAGCTGTTCCACTACCAGGCCAACCGTCCGCCACAAACAATATCATCAATCTACGCCATGACTATTGCTGCTTGGACCTAACCCCTATGCAAGATGTTCCTGCCATCCTAAATGGTAGGCATCGACTGATGACTTACGTCTTTTTCACCGTAATCACCCTCTGTACTCATCACGCCATCATGGTTACTTGGCATTGCTCGCTCACTCTCATGAGCATACTTATACGTTCTTTTGCTAGTCAATGATTTTAAAAGATATCGGTCACCTTCCAATAATTCAATTACCACGAATGGTCCTTTGAACTTTGGATCCAGTTTCGTCTGGTGCCGTTCTTCACATTTAAGCAAGACATGATCGCCAACCTTATGCCTTACAATTTTAGCTTTATTTTTATCGGATCGAAATTTATCATACATATCGTTATTATCGATATTCTCTTTAGCTCGTGTTCTTATATCATCTAGATCAATTTCATTTTCAATTTCATTTACAGGCAACATGCCAAATGGTCTGGCTTCTTTACCAATCAATAACTCTAAGGGGCTAAACTTGGTTACTCGATTAGTGGTACAGTTTATGGCTAATTGCACATCTCCTAAAGCCTCCTGCCATGATCGCTTGCCTGTCTCTACTGCTGTCAACATGTTTTTCATTGTGCTCATTACGCGCTCGACCTGCCCATTGGCACGGCTCGCTCCCGTAGCTATCAAATGCAACTCGATCTTACTATTCGAACAAAACTCACGGAATACACTACTGGCAAAGCTTCTGCCCTGATCTGCAATAATACGATTAGGCATCCCAAAGAGTGATATACCTGTCTTCACTGCCCTTATGCAGCTTTCTGCATCTAAGTTTAAAGTGTGGTATAGATGGACATATTTCGTGAACCCATCAACCTGTACAATGACGTATTCCTTCTTATCATTCTTTCCACTTAACTTGCCGCTAATATCTATGTGAATCGTATGCCCTGGTATTTTAATTTTGGGAATCGGATGCATTTCCATTTGCACCTTACCTGACGAAGACTTGGATATCTTACAGGTCATAAAATTCTCTACAAATTTACGCGTATACTTCGACATATTTTCAAACCAATACTGCTCGTAGACTTTATCCAATGTTTTTTGCCAGCCGAGATGCATTATCGATTCATGGACATGATTAATAACTGACCATCTAAATGCTCGCGGTATAACAGGCAAACAGCGAGTTTTGCCATTTCTTTGTATCTTACGATACAATAAACGACTTCTTATCTCATAAGTATTCGCAATGTCTTCCTGCATTTCACCACTGTTAAGCTGAGCTACAATGTCGACTAAGTCCTGATCCCGTTGCTGTTCTGCAATTAACCAATTATCCGATATCTCTGCCAAATCAACACGTGCCTCAATCATTCTATCTGGTTGATCTGTTCTCGTTAAGATTGGATTCCTTGACAGAAAATCTACATGTGCCATCTGACTTCCTTTTCGATACTCCACATCGAAATCGAACGATTGTAGGTATGCCCACCAACGATGCACCCTTGGAGTTAATTCTTTTTTGTTCGACTTGCCTTCAATGAATTGCAATCTGTGTACACTTTAAATTTTCGACCATGCAGGTAATGGCGAAAGTGTTTCACAGCATTGAACACGGCCAGAGTTTCCAACTCATAAGAATGATATTTGGATTCCGCTGCCGTAGTACATTTGCTGTAGTATTCAACCACCCTGCATTTCCCGTCAACTCTGTGCACCAGCATTGCACCATATCCAGCTGAGCTTGCATCTGTATGCAGTTCGATGGGGCTATTTGGATCATAGATGACCAATATCGGGTCACTTGTCAGTGCTTGTATAATCTTTTGACGCAGCAACTCAAGCTGCTCATTCCAAATAAAACCACTGCTTTTGGAAGTTAATTTATATAAAGGCTTCATTTGCTCAGAGAATCTAGGAACAAATTGCCTGAAATATGAAGCTAAGCCTATGAATTGTCTTAATTGAGTAACTGACACTGGTTGAGTTAGGGCAGACAGTGCCTCTATCTTCCTTGGGTTGGGTTTAATTTCACCACTTTTGATTAGGAATCCGAGGTACTCTATTTCAGTTTGAAGAAAGCTACGCTTTTTTATATTAAAGGAAAATCCTGCACTTGATAAAGCTTTCAACACAATGGACAACCTCTCATAAGCTTCCTCTTTTGATTCGGCAACAATTAGGACATCGTCAATGTAGACTACTGCAAATGAGTATGCCAACTCACCTAATGCTCTTACGATTGCTCGCTGGAAAACGGAAGAGGCATTTTTCAGCCCAAATGGCATAGCAAGGAATTCGTACTGCCCGTCTGGGGTTACAAATGCTGTTCTTTCAATTGACTCAGTACTAATAGGAACCTGATAAAATCCACTAGCCATGTCCAGACTTGAAAAGTATTTCCCGTTACGCAGTCTAGCAATTTGATCAGAAATTAGTGGCAACGGATATTTGTCTGACACTGTATTCGCATTCAACTCCCTGTAATCTACGCATAATCTGTCGCTGCCATCTTTTTTCTTCACTAACAGCATTGGACTAGCGAATGGCGAACAACTTGGACGAATTACTTTTGCTTCTATCATCTTTTCTATTTTAGTTCTAACTAGTTTCTTTTCGTCTTCACTTAGTTTGTATGGCCGCCGCTGAACTGTCTTGTTACTGTCTATTAAACGGATCTTTAAGTCACCAGTTGTGACACGCTTTTTCGGGATTCCATCTATAAAACTACCTGAGTACCTATTTAAAATATCTTTTAGCATATACTTTTCACATTCTTGTAGGTCTTTATTGTTATCAATCGACTTCATCAATTTGTTTGTTGCTGACTCCTCATGCACAACGTTTACATTTTTAGTTTTAAACATATCTAAATTCTCTGAATCAATCGTAATACCAAAACCAAGCAGTAATATTTCACGTACAATCATTATGTTATGTTTCAGACAATTGTTATCTACAACATGAAATAGAACCTCTAAGTTGAATTTAGAAATTTGAATTGTTGCCAAGATTTGTAAGTTGCTTTTTACAGTATTTTCTCCAATTCCTCTTAGCACTACCATGTTATAAAATCTTTTACCAGCTAACTTATTACATATCTTTTCTTTAATTAGAGAGCATTCGGCACCAGAATCAAAAAAGAATTGATACGGCTCACCATTCTGGTACATCTTCCCTTGGGGCTCCAGCACAGCACATATATCTACTCGCTTTTCATTGCCAATTGATGTAGTTGCACCCTTCGTACAAGTGGATGCAATGTGGCCAAGATTTCCGCACCTGTAGCACTTCACACCTGCCCTTCCGACTGTAGGTTTCCCATTAGACCCGGTTGCCTTTGCTTCGCCCTTGTCATCTGCTTTGCGCTTACGGCATTCCATCATTTTGTGTCCAAGTTTGCCACAATAATGACATTTGATTTGTGTTTGCATTTTGAGCTTCTTCTTTTCAGGTCCAGAGTCTGATCCAGAACATTCAGCACGCTTGCCAAATGCGTACGCCGTCAACTGCTGCTGCATTTCGCTGCGCGTCTTTATTGTTGTTGTATATAGCAGACGCTGCAGCCGTGTGTCGATTTGCGAGGCATGCGCCATTACAACTGAAACTGCTATCTCTTCGGTGGTCATAGATTGCCATTTGGCCATTAATGTAGTCACTAAACGGCTTCCATACACAGACAAGCATTCGTTGGTATTTGGTCGGCTATTTAAAATGTTTAACAAGATGGCGGCTGGTGTCTCTATACCCTCATATCGGTGTATGAACAATTCTTGAAATTGCGACCAAGTTATGCCGGGAAAGCAAATTTGCGACAACCATTGCGATGCGCTTCCAGTTAATGATTTGCTAAGCGCCATAACAAGAGCACTCCCTTCCAGTGGATGTTCGCTTAAAATCATATGCGCAGTTTTGCACCACGCCGCTGCGTCTGCGCCAGAGGCTTCGGGGTTGAACGTTGGCAGCGCAATCGAAACGTCGAGATTTTTTTTTGTTGTTGCTGCCGGCGTTTGCATTGTCTTTAACAATTCCATAAATTTTTGGTTTTGCGATTCCAGAAGCGCCTGTAACACATTTTCAAGATACAGCTGAGGACGTGTCGATCCCACTTCTGATGTAGGAGCTGGACTTTCGTTGTCTTTGTCCATTTCTTTTTCTACCGCTTGTCTATGCCGCGTAGTGAGTCGCAACGTCGTTACTGCTTTCCACTTTCTATCAGACTGTATCGCCTTCATACCAGCAAGTCATTCCGCCACACTCAGTCCATATAGTTGTCTCACTCGGACCTCGCCTTTTGCATATTCAAGCTCATAACTCCTCATGAAATAACTATCTTTTCGTCTCCTTCATTTCATTTATTTAACATTTCTCAACACTAGCAATGTTCTTCTGAAATTAGAGTTATACTCAACTTAAAAAAATACTGCGAATTTGTTTGTATGGGAGGCAAGAGAGGGCGTGGTCCAGGGTGACCGTTTATGGTATTTTTTACAATGTAAAAAACGCTCTCGCTGTCCATAAACGCATTATATTGTTAAAAAAATTAACTTGATTTAGTTCGACACCATGATAATGATAAAATTAAATAAAATTCTAAACAAAATAGTTCGTTTATGGACAGCAAGACCTGTTTTTAACATTGAAGCACAGACTTTAAATTTTGTTTCCATACTTTTAACAAAAAAAATAAAATTTTTTTAAATAAAATAAGTTCAACAACAAATATTTTTGTGTTTTCTCTTTCTCTTATTTAAAGCATTTTTATCAACTTTATATTTAAATTTGTTTTATTTTCAATAGTTTTAATTTATTTAATAATTTTATAATTATACCTTTTTTTAATAAACCATTTTGTTACAAACATAAAATTATCGTTTTAAATTTTTAAGGAACTCACATGTAATGCAAAATTAATTCCCCCGTGTGAATATCGAGTGCACTTTCATTAGCCTCTAATTTCCTCTTAAGTGAATTTATTTTACTCACAACACCTTCAGTACCTTGTGAGTTTTCTAGCCTAATCATTTGGCTACGCCAAACCCTTGACTGTGCATCTAGACTGGGCAAAGAACCCCCAATTTCATTTTGGATAGTTTTATAATGTCGTATTACCAGAGTTGAAACTCCGTCTTCACAAATTTTTCTCTTGTCGTCTTTGTTGTCTAATGTAATTTTGATTATTTTTTATGTACTAATTTAATGTCCTCTAGACCTAAACATGTACATACAATCACTTTCTTGCTCTCATGTAAACAAACAATTTTTATAGCTATTAAACGTAATCTTCTCTAAACAACTTCGCTCTACTCCCTTATTTTTCTTGAAACATTTTTCGAAGCTACTATCTGAATTTTTTGATGTGTAGGCGTAAATTTTTGAACGCAGGCCAACAAATTCTAGCATACTTTTCCCTTGTAGCTCGTCTTTCGTATAACCCAGCCGCTTCTCAGTTTTTATTTCCCCTACCTCTGTGTGCTTTTTCTGGACTTGTTCCGTTAGAACTCCCATCGGAAATCACTGAACAACGGTTTGTTGGTTTTAAGCATATGTCTTATTGATTGCATATTTTTGGGATGGGTTGATTTTCCATTACTCTTATTCTTTATTCTGATTTTGGTGGGAGTGAAACAGGTTGTATGAACAACCTGCTGCATTTGTCTTCAGACAAAAACGATCTGTGTATCTTGCAAAATTAATAGTCAACAAATCTTATTTCTGTATATGAAGATCAGGTTTACTAATAACACAGGTCTACAAATACCGGGGTAATTTTTTCGCAAAGTTATGGGTATTCGAATTTACGAAATATATCCCTTCGATGGCATTAGCATTTGCATTAAGCCTAAATTCGTAATTAAGTAAATTCGAATAGCCATAACTTTGCGAAAAAAAATCGTAGTTGATCTCGAACTCTTAAATTAAAGGGTAAGAGTGGTACTAAATGATGTAACTGGAGAGACAGATATTTTGCACCATGTATATAATCTCAAAAGTAGGAAAAAACGCCGTTTTTTGGGTACATAACCTCAAATATCTGAAAATCCTGACGTTATGGTGATATCTTGAAATCTTAAATTAAAGGGTAAGAGTGGTGCTAAATGATGTAACTGGAGAGACAGACCACAACAATTTTTTGCACCATGTACATAACCTCAAAAGTAAGAAAAAACGCCGTTTTTTGGGTACATAACCTCAAATATCTCAAAATCCTGACGTGATGGGCCAATTCTAACCACGGATTCGGATTCTACGCAGCAAAATACTTCGGAAATGACACTCAGCTTTCCAACAACTAAACCATGTTGACCTGTGTATTTAATGTCTTTATTAATTAATTAATTTAATTTAATTTTTAATTGTAATGATTTGTAATGAATAATGTATTTCTCCTTATCACGAAGATCGGCTATCAATTTTTGAACTTTAGAATATTTTGAAGGGAGTTTGTTGGCTGGAAAGAAGGATAGGACATTATGGGAGTCGTGAAGCGAGTATGGATATTCCATGTCAACTTCCAGTATATATCCAAATTCACTATTTTCAGAAATGTTTTCTATATTAAAGGTATTATTTTCGTCTTGTTCCAGCCATTTGATGTTACCGTATGGTGCAAAACTAAAGGCAGGTAGGATCTAGTGTTTCTACATGATACGAGGAAATTCAACTGACCCAAATTATCTCAGCTTTCCACGTCACCACGGATCAGGTTATACATAAAGCCTAGCATTGTTCTACGGTATGCTAAGGAGGGTAGGTAAATTAGAGAAGTCTATCACTGTGGACGGCAGTCCACGTAGTGACGAAGAGCACCGAGACTGTGGTGCGCAATAGACTTCTGCATGAATGCATCCATAACGGCAAATTAATCACTTATTCTAAAAGTGGGGACACTTTTTTTTCAGCACAGTATAATTGGGTGTGAGTGAATAGGGTAATATTGCCTGTATTGACAGACTGTGTATTCACTTTCTCCATAGTTGCACAAGTTTTGATGAGTACAGCAAAATTGGTGTGCAGTCAAGGCACTGTACAGTGTTTTGGTGTGCAGTTGACTTACTGTACAGTGAATGAAACTTCATGACATATGTCATACGCCAGAAAACACCCTTTCTGATGCTGCACTGCTTGCCGGAGCTGCCAATATCTTGCAACTAATCTGATACAGTAGCGGAAAACGGTCTTTATTAATTGACCACCACTGCAGAACATCGAAATCTTCACTATAAGGTTTATTTATATTTTTATATGTTTGAATTTCATACATACATAAATTCGACAATCACTGTTTTACCTTGGGGGTAGGACACTATATTACCACAAATATACAATAGACAATCACAAACATATAAAACAACACAAATTCAAATTCCAATACAGATCTATTGTAACAAAAACTTACATTTTCTTGTGCGTTCATTGCACGAGCGTCGTTTTCCTTGCCATCCATGTTTATTATGCACTTGTTGAAAAAGAATGTACTCATTTGACAGTTGTACAATAGCATACACAAGCTGTACAGCGTGTTAAAAAAGGACAAGAATATTGTACTCACTCACGAAGTGTACAACCATATACTGTTCTCACTCTAAGTGACAACACTAAAAATGTTGTACTGTCATCTCTGCCCTATAGAATATACTGTACAGCAAAGAATGAGTGCAGTATTTTGAAGGGCACTACACTACTGTGCAGATCTGTCAAGCTAGAAATGAGTACATTCATGCAGAAGTCTAGTGCGCAAGGAGACTACTATTTACAGCCGTAGAATTGAAAATCTGCTACGATAGTCCGATCAGAACCATTTATATCTTGATCGAAAGGTATTGAAAACCTCTTTGAAACTGCATACTAAAATTCGCTTTCTCGAGATATTACTTATTATTACGTCTCTATATGACTCTACATGATTTTTTACATAAATGTATGTATAGTGCATTTAAAAGGTTAGGTATATGGGATCTTTGCTACTAACTTTAATGAGTAATATCTCGAGAAAGCGAATTTTCCCAGATATGTGTTATATACAAAAAGTTGAGCAATCTCAAGGGCTATATGGCCTTGAGTGACTATCAAAATCGTAAGAGCCATTTTTAAAAATTTTCAAAACTTAAAAAAAAATTTAATTTGAATTATAAATTCTTAAATATTATATTTAGATAAATAATGTCAAGGCAAAGCTATTATAATTTCAAAATACCTTTCAAACGACATATAGCACGTTTCTGTAGCTTTTGTCGTTTGGAAGTTATGGGCGCGGGAAATCTGGCTTTTTGAGCTGTTTTCCCGCCAAACTAGTAGTCGTAAAACAAAAAATGTTCAGCTCGAGCTGTTTAATAAAATAAAAGTAGTTCCAGGACTCTAAAACAAAAAAATCGACAGACACACAGACAGACAGACAAACAACAGGACAAACGTTTTCATTTCAGAAAGGTTGTTACAATCTTGTTGATTTAATATCTTTTGAACGGAGTATCGGATAAGGATGATCGAGGTGTCATTCGACGCGTATTTAAAGCTAGTATCACAACAACATTAAAAATTTTGGGATTTTTGCTCCACCGGCCCCAATAGCTCCAATTTTCAAAATTTTCAATTTCGCACTTTCACTCCCATTTCTCCTAAACTAATCCGTTTTTGAAAAATCTTAGTATGCAGTTTCAAAGAGGTTTTCAATACCTTTCGATCAAGATATAAATGGTTCTGATCGGACTATCGTAGCAGATTTTCAATTCTACGGCTGTAAATAGTAGTCTCCTTGCGCACCACAGTCTCGGTGCTCTTCGTCACTACGTGGACTGCCGTCCACAGTGATAGACTTCTCTAATTTACCTACCCTCCTTAGCATACCGTAGAACAATGCTAGGCTTTATGTATAACCTGATCCGTGGTGACGTGGAAAGCTGAGATAATTTGGGTCAGTTGAATTTCCTCGTATCATGTAGAAACACTAGATCCTACCTGCCTTTAGTTTTGCACCATACGGTAACATCAAATGGCTGGAACAAGACGAAAATAATACCTTTAATATAGAAAACATTTCTGAAAATAGTGAATTTGGATATATACTGGAAGTTGACATGGAATATCCATACTCGCTTCACGACTCCCATAATGTCCTATCCTTCTTTCCAGCCAACAAACTCCCTTCAAAATATTCTAAAGTTCAAAAATTGATAGCCGATCTTCGTGATAAGGAGAAATACATTATTCATTACAAATCATTACAATTAAAAATTAAATTAAATTAATTAATTAATAAAGACATTAAATACACAGGTCAACATGGTTTAGTTGTTGGAAAGCTGAGTGTCATTTCCGAAGTATTTTGCTGCGTAGAATCCGAATCCGTGGTTAGACGTGATGGGCCACGTCAGGATTTTGAGATATTTGAGGTTATGTACCCAAAAAACGGCGTTTTTTCTTACTTTTGAGGTTATGTACATGGTGCAAAAAATTGTTGTGGTCTGTCTCTCCAGTTACATCATTTAGCACCACTCTTACCCTTTAATTTAAGATTTCAAGATATCACCATAACGTCAAGATTTTGAGATATTTGAGGTTATGTACCCAAAAAACGGCGTTTTTTCCTACTTTTGAGATTATGTACATGGTGCAAAAAATCTGTCTCTCCAGTTACATCATTTAGTACCACTCTTACCCTTTAATTTAAGAGTTCGAGATCAACTACGATTTTTTTTCGCAAAGTTATGGCTATTCGAATTTACTTAATTACGAATTTAGGCTTAATGCAAATGCTAATGCCATCGAAGGGATATATTTCGTAAATTCGAATACCCATAACTTTGCGAAAAAATTACCCCGGTATTTGTAGACCTGTGTTATTAGTAAACCTGATCTTCATATACAGAAATAAGATTTGTTGACTATTAATTTTGCAAGATACACAGATCGTTTTTGTCTGAAGACAAATGCAGCAGGTTGTTCATACAACCTGTTTCACTCCCACCAAAATCAGAATAAAGAATAAGATTAATGGAAAATCAACCCATCCCAAAAATATGCAATCAATAAGACATATGCTTAAAACCAACAAACCGTTGTTCAGTGATTTCCGATGGGAGTTCTAACGGAACAAGTCCAGAAAAAGCACACAGAGGTAGGGGAAATAAAAACTGAGAAGCGGCTGGGTTATACGAAAGACGAGCTACAAGGGAAAAGTATGCTAGAATTTGTTGGCCTGCGTTCAAAAATTTACGCCTACACATAAAAAAATTCAGATAGTAGCTTCGAAAAATGTTTCAAGAAAAATAAGGGAGTAGAGCGAAGTTGTTTAGAGAAGATTACGTTTAATAGCTATAAAAATTGTTTGTTTACATGAGAGCAAGAAAGTGATTGTATGTACATGTTTAGGTCTAGAGGACATGAAATTAGTACATAAAAAATAATCAAAATTACATTAGACAACAAAGACGACAAGAGAAAAATTTGTGAAGACGGAGTTTCAACTCTGGTAATACGACATTATAAAACTATCAAAAATGAAATTGAGGGTTCTTTGCCCAGTCTAGATGCACAGTCAAGGGTTTGGCGTAGCCAAATGATTAGGCTAGAAAACTCACAAGGTACTCAAGGTGTTGTGAGTAAAATAAATTCACTTAAGAGGAAATTAGAGGCTAATGAAAGTGCACTCGATATTCACACGGGGGAATTAATTTTGCATTACATGTGAGTTCCATAAAAATATAAAACGATAATTTTATGTTTGTAACAAAATGGTTTATTAAAAAAAAGGTATAATTATAAAATTATTAAATAAACTAAAACTATTGAAAATAAAACAAATTTAAATATAAAGTTGATAAAAATGCTTTAAATAAGAGAAAGAGAAAACACAAAAATATTTGTTGTTGAACTTATTTTATTACAAAATTGCAGATTTTTTTTGTTAAAAGTATGGAAACAAAATTTAAAGTCTGTGCGACCACGCCAGGGTGACCGTTAATGTTATTTTTTACAATGTAAAAACAGGTCTCGCTGTCCATAAACGAACTATTTTGTTTAGAATTTTATTTAATTTTATCATTATCATGGTGTCGAACTAAATCAAGTTAAATTTTTAACAATATAATGCGTTTATGGACAGCGAGAGCGTTTTTTACATTGTAAAAAATACCATAAACGGTCACCCTGGACCACGCCCTCTCTTGCCTCCCATACAAACAAATTCGCAGTATTTTTTTAAGTTGAGTATAATTCTAATTTCAGAAGTTAAATATATTACATATGTCGTAGATTTAAAATAAGCAATGTTAAATTTGAATGTACTGTCTGTTAAGAACATTGCTAGTGTTGAGAAATGTTAAATAAATGAAATGAAGGAGACGAAAAGATAGTTATTTCATGAGGAGTTATGAGCTTGAATATGCAAAAGGCGAGGTCCGAGTGAGACAACTATATAGACTGAGTGTGGCGCAATGACTTGCTGGTATGAAGGCGATACAGTCTGATAGAAAGTGGAAAGCAGTAACGACGTTGCGACTCACTACGCGGCATAGACAAGCGGTAGAAAAAAAAATGGACAAAGACAACGAAACTCCAGCTCCTACATCAGAAGTGGGATCGGCTATATCCTGAAAATGTGTTACAGGCGCTTCTGGAATCGCAAAACCAAAAATTTATGGAATTGTTAAAGACAATGCAAACGCCGGCAGCAACAACAAGAAATCTCGACGTTTCGATTGCGCTGCCAACGTTCAACCCCGAAGCCTATGGCGCAGACGCAGCGGCGTGGTGCTGGAAGGGAGTGCTCTTGTTATGGCACTTAGCAAATCATTAACTGGAAGCGCATCGCAATGGTTGTCGCAAATTTGCTTTCCCGGCATAACTTGGTCGCAATTTCAAGAATTGTTCATACACAGATATGAGGGTATAGAGACACCAGCCGCCATCTTGTTAAACATTTTAAATAGCCGA
Organism: Drosophila rufa; assembly: GCA_018153105.1. NCBI lineage: Eukaryota > Metazoa > Arthropoda > Insecta > Diptera > Drosophilidae > Drosophila > Drosophila rufa. Next base: position 1,959,517 of record JAECXS010000135.1, read on the forward strand.
CCAAATACCAACGAATGCTTGTCTGTGTATGGAAGCCGTTTAGTGACTACATTAATGGCCAAATGGCAATCTATGACCACCGAAGAGATAGCAGTTTCAGTTGTAATGGCGCATGCCTCGCAAATCGACACACGGCTGCAGCGTCTGCTATATACAACAACAATAAAGACGCGCAGCGAAATGCAGCAGCAGTTGATGGCGTACGCATTTGGCAAGCGTGCTGAATGTTCTGGATCAGACTCTGGACCTGAAAAGAAGAAGCTCAAAATGCAAACACAAATCAAATGTCATTATTGTGGCAAACTTGGACACAAAATGATGGAATGCCGTAAGCGCAAAGCAGATGACAAGGGCGAAGCAAGGGCAACCGGGTCCAATGGGAAACCTACAGTCGGAAGGGCATGTGTGAAGTGCTACAGGTGCGGAAATCTTGGCCACATTGCATCCACTTGTACGAAGGGTGCAACTACATCAATTGGCAATGAAAAGCGAGTAGATATATGTGCTGTGCTGGAGCCCCAAGGGAAGATGTACCAAAATGGTGAGCCGTATCAATTCTTTTTTGATTCTGGTGCCGAATGCTCTCTAATTAAAGAAAAGATATGTAATAAGTTAGCTGGTAAAAGATTTTATAACATGGTAGTGCTAAGAGGAATTGGAGAAAATACTGTAAAAAGCAACTTACAAATCTTGGCAACAATTCAAATTTCTAAATTCAACTTAGAGGTTCTATTTCATGTTGTAGATAACAATTTTCTGAAACATAACATAATGATTGGACGTGAAATATTACAGCTTGGTTTTGGTATTACGATTGATTCAGAGAATTTAGATATGTTTAAAACTAAAAATGTAAACGTTGTGCATGAGGAGTCAGCAATAAACAAATTGATGAAGTCGATTGATAACAATAAAGAGCTACAAGAATGTGAAAAGTATATGCTAAAAGATATTTTAAATAGGTACTCAGGTAGTTTTATAGATCGAATCCCGAAAAAGCGTGTCACAACTGGTGACTTAAAGATCCGTTTAATAGACAGTAACAAGAGAGTTCAGCGGCGGCCATACAAACTAAGTGAAGACGAAAGAAACTAGTTAGAACTAAAATAGAAAAGATTATAGAAGCAAAAGTAATTCGTCCAAGTTGTTCGCCATTCGCTAGTACAATGCTGTTAGTGAAGAAAAACGATGGCAGCGACAGATTATGCGTAGATTACAGGGAGTTGAATGCGAATACAGTGTCAGACAAATAAGGGACAAGGGTGGAAAAAAAGCTGTTTTTTTTCGAAACAAAGCGCAAAGATTTTCATACATAAGTGTAAAAAAAACTGAAAAAATGCGCAAAGATTTTCATACATATTTTGCTATTTAACAAAAGAAATTTATCTGTATTTATCGACAAAAAGCTAAAAAAAAAAGCGCATTCGTTTTTTCCATTAGCTTTCTGTTAAAATGAGTACAAACAAATGTTTTTTTTTAGTATTAACGAGTATTTATATTAAGTTGTACTTAATAATTAATTAATTATAATATATTTAATATATCATCTTCAACATCAACCATATCATCCTATATATCTTTGTCATTGGCCTCTATTGTGCCTATAAGCTTCATAAAATCTATGGGGAATTTGTAGTCTACGCAACATTTTTTGTGCCTTCGCAACCCATATTTGTAATCAGACGAATTAAATAAGTTTTATCATTTTATAATTAAGTATATATCAAATTGTCGCCTACCTTACACAGTTAGTGTGCACTTACAATAACTGCAGAAGACTCTGGAGGCATCAGTATCGTCTTTGCGAAGCCATGTCTAAAAATCAGGATGCTGAATCCAAGCATCTCGACATTTAAAAACTTTCGGCATTTTGTCACAAATATGTTTAAAAGTGCACTTGCTCATAAAGATGACACTCTCGAAGACGATTAGGATCGATAAAAGACAATCTGCTGTGACAGACTATCGATATAAAAAAAGCTGAAAAAAAAACTGATTTTAAATTAAAAACAGCTAGAATTCCCGCTTCCCGCTGTTTCTAAAATATGCCCGCGTGTCAAGTATAAATAAAGCTGAACATGACGGGAAAAAAGCTGATTTGCCAACACTGCTCTGTATGCTTTAACTTCCAAAAGCATATCGTTTGGGTGGAACCCGGAGCACGAGCAAGTACGACAAAGAGTAATTTCTATCTTGACCAATGAACCAGTGCTCTTTATATTCGACCCACTTTTTCCGATTGAGCTTCACACCGACGCAAGTGCTGATGGTTACGGGGCCATTTTATTGCATAGGATCGAGAACAAGCACCGAGTGATCGAGTATTTCAGCAAAAGGACTTTCCCCGCCGAATCACGCTACCACTCATACGAGTTGGAAACGCTCGCAGTATATGTCTCCCTGAAGTATTTCCGTCATTACTTGCATGGTCGTCAATTTATGGTATATACTGATTGTAATTCGCTCAAAGCTTCCAAAATCAAAGCCGAGTTAACTCCAAGAGTGCAAAGGTGGTGGTCGTATATGCAGGTTTTTAAGTTCGATATTGAGTATAGACCAGGTGATCGAATGGCTCATGTAGACTTTCTCTCTCGAAACCCAGTGTTGGAAGATCGTAAGAATTCAAAAGGTATAACCGAAAAGCGTATAAACTTGACAGAGATTACCGACAACTGGTTGCTGGCAGAGAAGCAAAGAGATGAAGAAACATCACCTATCGTGTCCAAATTGCGCAATGGAGAATTTCCTCAGGATATAGCGAAAACCTTTGAGTTACGTGGTGGTACTCTATATAGGAAAATTCAAAGACATAGGAAAACTCACTGTCTTCCTATTATTCCAAAGCCCTTTAGGTGGTCTGCTGTTAACAACGTTCACGAGGCAATTATGCATATCGGTTGGGAAAATACCCTTGCAAAAATATACGAGTACTATTGGTTTGACAAAATGTCAAAGTATTCGTTGACAATTGCATTACCTGTAAGTTATCTAAACCTCCGACTGGCAAGGTACAAGCTGAATTGCATCCCATTCCGAAAGTGAGCGTCCCGTTTCATACAGTTCATATTGATATCACAGGGAAGCTTAGTGGTAAAAATGACCAAAAGGAATATATAATCGTTCAAATAGATGCATTTTTTAAGTTCGTCCATTTGTTTTACACCACAAGACTAGACTCTGAAAGCTGCATCAAGTCAGTGAGGTCTTTAATATCGATTTTTGGGGTTCCTTCCCGTTTGATAGCTGATCAGGGACGTAGCCTTGCTAGTACTGTGTTTCGTGACTTTTGCTCAGCACAAAAGATAGATTTACATTTGATCTCAACTGGTGCCAGCCGGGCCAATGGCCAGGTCGAACGAATGATGAGTACTCTTAAATTTATGCTAACTGCGAAATTCAATTGGCTCTTAATTGCACTCCCAATCGGGTAACGAAAGTTAGTCCAATCGAGTTACTAATTGGAAAAGAAGCTAGACCATTTGGTCTTGTACCCGTTGCTGAAAACGAGAGTGTGGTTGATGTAAATCTAATCAGAAATATAGCTAAGCACAATATGGAACAAAATTCCAAATATGACAAATTAAGATTCGAACGGAATAAAGCCACTATTGTTAAGCTTAAAGTTGGGGATCATGTCTTACTCAAGAATGAGGAGCGACACCAGACAAAACTAGACCCCAAGTTTAAAGACCCATTTTTAGTTGTTGAGCTATTACCAGGTGATCGATATAAATTAAAAGCGTTAAAGAGCAATCGAACTTACAAATATTCCAACGAATTTTTACGAAGAATGCCTGAGAAGGGGATTACCGCAGAGCATGACGAGGCGGTCATGTATGAAGATGATGTCGATCGAGCCGGTGAGGGCTGCGATGATTTATGAAATAAGAAAATGTAAATGATAACTGTGTGCTATGTGTTGGCCGGTTGGTTGAAATGAGAACCCGTAGATTGATCTGTTTACAGTTAAGACAACTGTGTGATATGTGTTGGCCGGTTGGTCAATTGATCTGATTATAGTCGAGACAACTGTGTGCTATGTTGGCCGGTTGGTCGAGACAAGACTTAAATTGTTAAGTAAAATGAAAACTGTTAGAGATAGTGATTGACGTTGTAACAATGTGATTGCTTAATGGAGAAGCAAATGAAAATGGAAAATGAATATTGTTTGAATTGATGGTAGTCAGGATCTCAAGGCTTAAAATAATAAAAGTATTGTCCTTTGTTTACGTATGAGGAAGTGTAAGTTCGATCTGCTAGTTAAGAATTAAGAATTCTGTATAACTTTTGAATTTAAAAGAATAATGTTATTAAGGAAAAATGTTAAGAAAGGAAAAATTCTAAATTTGATTTGTTATTAATAGATTTATAGCTTATAAGGCTTCTGATTAATGAAAATATAGTTCTTTTGCTTTAACTTCAAGGTACATATCTAGTTCTATTTATTATTGAAAAATAATATTTTGAAATGTTTTAAAGTTGGAAGCACACGAGGACGTGTGAAAGTCAGCATGGCCGTGTCGTAGATTAGTTGGCAAATTCAAATTATAACAACTGTTAGCTTTGGTTTGTCTTTCGCTTCCCATTCGTTTTCATGTCCTTCTGTGTTGTTCCTTCGGCTGTTCAAATGGAGGCAACAGTTTCTGTCGTCAACGTTAGGCTGTGCACTGGTGTGAGCGAGATAGAAGGATGCAGGTGTCCGCATCAAAAGGAATAACGGAAAGTTCTCAGTAGTGTGTGTATTGGAATGCGAGAGCGAGAGTAGAATAAAGTAGAGTAGAACGCAAGCAGTAAGAGAGATCATTCGTATTTGAAGAGCCAAACCGAGAAGACCATGCCACGCGCCAGAAAACGTTTCCGTTCGGACCAGCACGAAGAGCAGCCTGAAGCATAGGTCGATTCTAGTGAATCCTCGACACATACATATGCTTCGGCTTTAGCAATAAAATGGCGCCAAGAGATGACAACAAAATAGCACAATTTACTTTGTTCAATTTTTTTGCATAATTTAACTTTGGCAGAACTGAAATGAATAAAAAGGAGAAAAACTAAATATGCAATTGAAATTAAAAACAAAACAGAAATTCTTTGGAATGAGCGGGATTTGAACTCAAGCTAAACTTTGCCAAAAATTAAACATAGCCATAGGCTACTCCCTATACTATGAAATGACCGTCAATTGTCCCACTAAATATCTTCGACATTTTTTCTTTAAAAAGCGACTCAATACTTCTAGTATTGAGTTTTTTTTGTATTCCAATCTTTATTTAACTTACTGCTAACACAAGAAGGAGGCATATCACTGTACAATTACATAAGGACGGGCTTGAGACTGTTGGAGATTGCTTTGCAATCGCGTGGACCCATACTCCGTTCACTCCTTACGCCTTCTCTCCATCATCCTCAGCGTTCTCAACAAGCCAGCGACGAAATCCGTTGCCGCTTCCCATACTTTGGGGTCGGCCAGCATTAGTGGCACCAGTGTATCGGTGCTTATCTCTGCCCCAGCAACAGCCTCCAGCTCTTGCCTCTCGAAGCCGAACCTTCGGCACTCGAAGAGGACAGGCTGCGCGTCTTCCACAATTCCAGAGCCGCACTCTGGGCACCAGTCCTACTTCTGGGGCCAAACCTTTTAGGGGAGCCGGGGAAAAAACCCCCCCCCAAAAAACAGGGGGGGGGTAAAATTACCCCCCCCCCCCCCCCCCCCCCCACCAACAAAAGGGGGGGAAGGAGTTTTTTTTTTAAACAAATTTTTTTGGAAACCCCCCCCCCCCCCCCCCCCCCCCCCCCCCCTTCTTTTTCTCCCAACACCCCCTTATTTTTTTTTTTATTCCCCCCCCCCCTCCCCCTCCCTAAATTAAAATTCCTCCCCCCCCCCCCCCCCCGCCTTGAATTTAACAAATCAACAACCACCACCCCCTCTTAAAAAAAGTCAAAAAAAACCAAAAACCCCCAAAAACCAAAAACACAAAAAAAAAACATACAAAAAACAACAAAAAAACATCTGCGACGTTACGCCCAAAGTCAGCAGCTTCCTGGTCGTCTGCTTCGGACCCCTGGTGTTCTGCAACATACTGGATAACGCTCCAGGGGTCCCACTTTCCTTTTTGTGGACGTAAGCCAAGGGCTCCTTAAATGAGAGCCGCGTGTCTATGAGGACTCCCAGGTACTTGATGGCCCTCTATGTTTGGATCGCCGTTCCTTCGACCTGCACTCTGGCTGTCTCTGTCACTGCCTTCCGACTGGAGATAAGAACTGCCTCCGTTTTGTGATCCGCCAGCTCCAGGCCCGCGGCCAATAGCCATGCCTCGACTGCTTGGACGGCCGCATTGGCGCTCTCGTCCGCTACCGCGAGCAACTTCGCTACCACCACTAGTGCGATGTCGTCGACAAAACCCACCAAGGTGGTTTTTCCTGGCATTGGCAGCTTTAGGACTCCATCGTTCATGGCGTTCCAGAGCATGGGTCCCAATACGGAGCCCTGTGGGACTCCGGCTGAGCCTGAAGTAGCTGTAGGCGGCCCGACTGTTTCAAATTGAGTGCGATCTCTTTGAGAGTCCAAATGCGAATGCTCCTTTATTGGGAGAGCTTACAGATCACTTACAGACAATGTTAATGTATATGCTTATTGATAATTATGTTAGTCTATTTACATGAGTGTGCTTATATGTATTTGTATATATGTATATGTATACTATTCATGTCCAACAACTCGGCCTATCCTGACTGGAGTGCTCCTGAACTCCAACATCATTTTCCTCATGCTTATCTGTTCCTAGCCATGGCTTCATGTTGGCCACTGCCCAAACTAATTTATAAGGCATCCTTGACTGTTGGAAATTGTCTAAATTTTCTAAAATATATCTCTCATGTCTCAAAACCTTACTAACTTTATACGGACCCTTATACATTGGTACAAGCTTTTTACATATCCCTATATGAGTGTCAAAGTTCTTAATCATCACTAAATCTCCTTCCTCATACTTATGTGGCTCTATTCTCTTTGTATCTACAGCTTTCTTATTATATTCTTGTAATTTTTCTTGGTGTATTCTAGCCGTTTTTCTTATTTCTTCTAAATTTCTACCTACCACTTCTCCATTTAGTTTCTCTAGTTCCTCTTTAAATTTGTCTATTTCTTTACCTCTTTGCATTACTCCGAATAACATCTTGCTTGGGTGTTGTTTGATTGACCTTTGAACTGTATTGTTTAGTGCATACTCCACTTGCTCTAATACCTTATCCCAATACAATCCTTTCTCCGAGTTTACTAACTTTGCGATAATTGGTCCTAATATACGATTTACTCTCTCCACTTGACCATTCGCTTGAATTGATCCTGTTGCGATTTTAAGGTGTTTGACTACATTTTGTTCTAGAAACTTTACAAAATCATCTGACGTAAGACAGCTACCCCTGTCTGACATTATGCACCTTGGTCTACTATACGCCCGAAAATAATCTTCCAGTGCTAACTTCACCTCCTTTGTGCTTGTTCTTTTTGTTGGATACCAACGGACAAACTTCGTGAAACCATCAATTACCACAAAAATGTGTTTGTTAGGTCTACTTTTGTCTACCGGGCCATAATGATCAACACGGACTACTTTGAAGGGTTCGGTATTTTTTGGTATATTATGTAGGAAACCTTCTTCCTTCCCACTCTTTGCTGAATATGCAATACATTTAAGACAGTTGTCTACATGGCGTTTAGCTTTTTCCTTCATATTGGGGAACCAATAACTTTTCAATATAATCTCGATCATTTTTTCTTTAAAAAGCGACTCAATACTTCTAGTATTGAGTTTTTTTTGTATTCCAATCTTTATTTAACTTACTGCTAACACAAGAAGGAGGCATATCACTGTACAATTACATAAGGACGGGCTTGAGACTGTTGGAGATTGCTTTGCAATCGCGTGGACCCATACTCCGTTCACTCCTTACGCCTTCTCTCCATCATCCTCAGCGTTCTCAACAAGCCAGCGACGAAATCCGTTGCCGCTTCCCATACTTTGGGGTCGGCCAGCATTAGTGGCACCAGTGTATCGGTGCTTATCTCTGCCCCAGCAACAGCCTCCAGCTCTTGCCTCTCGAAGCCGAACCTTCGGCACTCGAAGAGGACAGGCTGCGCGTCTTCCACAATTCCAGAGCCGCACTCTGGGCACCAGTCCTACGTTTCGTGGCCAAACCTTTTGAGGTAGCTGCGGAAGCAGCCGTGCCCGCTAAGCACCTGGGTGAGGTAGAAGTCTACCTCTCCATGCCTCCGACCCACCCAACACGCTAGGTGAGGGATGAGTTTGTGTGTCAATCGCACTTTTTGGGAACTGTCCCACCGTGCCTGCCAGCTCTCCACGCTTCTGCTTCTGGCTTCAACCTCCAATTCGGCTTTGGATTGGACCGCTGCTTCGCCTTCCTGCGAGGCTACGTGAATCTCCTTCCTCTCCCGAATCGGCTCCGTGATTGGAACTTGCCCTACTATGACCAGCGCCGCGTCTTTGGAAACGGTCCGAAACGCGCTCGCGATCCTGATAGCGCACAGCCTTAGAGGCTTCAGCCTACACTAGCGCTGCATAGAGCATCTGCGACGTTACGCCCAAAGTCAGCAGCTTCCTGGTCGTCTGCTTCGGACCCCTGGTGTTCTGCAACATACTGGATAACGCTCCAGGGGTCCCACTTTCCTTTTTGTGGACGTTAGCCAAGGGCTCCTTAAATGAGAGCCGCGTGTCTATGAGGACTCCCAGGTACTTGATGGCCCTCTATGTTTGGATCGCCGTTCCTTCGACCTGCACTCTGGCTGTCTCTGTCACTGCCTTCCGACTGGAGATAAGAACTGCCTCCGTTTTGTGATCCGCCAGCTCCAGGCCCGCGGCCAATAGCCATGCCTCGACTGCTTGGACGGCCGCATTGGCGCTCTCGTCCGCTACCGCGAGCAACTTCGCTACCACCACTAGTGCGATGTCGTCGACAAAACCCACCAAGGTGGTTTTTCCTGGCATTGGCAGCTTTAGGACTCCATCGTTCATGGCGTTCCAGAGCATGGGTCCCAATACGGAGCCCTGTGGGACTCCGGCTGAGCCTGAAGTAGCTGTAGGCGGCCCGACTGTTTCAAATTGAGTGCGATCTCTTTGAGAGTCCAAATGCGAATGCTCCTTTATTGGGAGAGCTTACAGATCACTTACAGACAATGTTAATGTATATGCTTATTGATAATTATGTTAGTCTATTTACATGAGTGTGCTTATATGTATTTGTATATATGTATATGTATACTATTCATGTCCTACAACTCGGCCTATCCTGACTGGAGTGCTCCTGAACTCCAACATCATTTTCCTCATGCTTATCTGTTCCTAGCCATGGCTTCATGTTGGCCACTGCCCAAACTAATTTATAAGGCATCCTTGACTGTTGGAAATTGTCTAAATTTTCTAAAATATATCTGTCATGTCTCAAAACCTTACTAACTTTATACGGACCCTTATACATTGGTACAAGCTTTTTACATATCCCTATATGAGTGTCAAAGTTCTTAATCATCACTAAATCTCCTTCCTCATACTTATGTGGCTCTATTCTCTTTGTATCTACAGCTTTCTTATTATATTCTTGTAATTTTTCTTGGTGTATTCTAGCCGTTTTTCTTATTTCTTCTAAATTTCTACCTACCACTTCTCCATTTAGTTTCTCTAGTTCCTCTTTAAATTTGTCTATTTCTTTACCTCTTTGCATTACTCCGAATAACATCTTGCTTGGGTGTTGTTTGTTTCTTAATCATCACTAAATCTCCTTCCTCATACTTATGTGGCTCTATTCTCTTTGTATCTACAGCTTTCTTATTATATTCTTGTAATTTTTCTTGGTGTATTCTAGCCGTTTTTCTTATTTCTTCTAAATTTCTACCTACCACTTCTCCATTTAGTTTCTCTAGTTCCTCTTTAAATTTGTCTATTTCTTTACCTCTTTGCATTACTCCGAATAACATCTTGCTTGGGTGTTGTTTGATTGACCTTTGAACTGTATTGTTTAGTGCATACTCCACTTGCTCTAATACCTTATCCCAATACAATCCTTTCTCCGAGTTTACTAACTTTGCGATAATTGGTCCTAATATACGATTTACTCTCTCCACTTGACCATTCGCTTGAATTGATCCTGTTGCGATTTTAAGGTGTTTGACTACATTTTGTTCTAGAAACTTTACAAAATCATCTGACGTAAGACAGCTACCCCTGTCTGACATTATGCACCTTGGTCTACTATACGCCCGAAAATAATCTTCCAGTGCTAACTTCACCTCCTTTGTGCTTGTTCTTTTTGTTGGATACCAACGGACAAACTTCGTGAAACCATCAATTACCACAAAAATGTGTTTGTTAGGTCTACTTTTGTCTACCGGGCCATAATGATCAACACGGACTACTTTGAAGGGTTCGGTATTTTTGGTATATTATGTAGGAAACCTTCTTCCTTCCCACTCTTTGCTGAATATGCAATACATTTAAGACAGTTGTCTACATGGCGTTTAGCTTTTTCCTTCATATTGGGGAACCAATAACTTTTCAATATAATCTCGATCATTTTTTCTTTAAAAAGCGACTCAATACTTCTAGTATTGAGTTTTTTTTGTATTCCAATCTTTATTTAACTTACTGCTAACACAAGAAGGAGGCATATCACTGTACAATTACATAAGGACGGGCTTGAGACTGTTGGAGATTGCTTTGCAATCGCGTGGACCCATACTCCGTTCACTCCTTACGCCTTCTCTCCATCATCCTCAGCGTTCTCAACAAGCCAGCGACGAAATCCGTTGCCGCTTCCCATACTTTGGGGTCGGCCAGCATTAGTGGCACCAGTGTATCGGTGCTTATCTCTGCCCCAGCAACAGCCTCCAGCTCTTGCCTCTCGAAGCCGAACCTTCGGCACTCGAAGAGGACAGGCTGCGCGTCTTCCACAATTCCAGAGCCGCACTCTGGGCACCAGTCCTACGTTTCGTGGCCAAACCTTTTGAGGTAGCTGCGGAAGCAGCCGTGCCCGCTAAGCACCTGGGTGAGGTAGAAGTCTACCTCTCCATGCCTCCGACCCACCCAACACGCTAGGTGAGGGATGAGTTTGTGTGTCAATCGCACTTTTTGGGAACTGTCCCACCGTGCCTGCCAGCTCTCCACGCTTCTGCTTCTGGCTTCAACCTCCAATTCGGCTTTGGATTGGACCGCTGCTTCGCCTTCCTGCGAGGCTACGTGAATCTCCTTCCTCTCCCGAATCGGCTCCGTGATTGGAACTTGCCCTACTATGACCAGCGCCGCGTCTTTGGAAACGGTCCGAAACGCGCTCGCGATCCTGATAGCGCACAGCCTTAGAGGCTTCAGCCTACACTAGCGCTGCATAGAGCATCTGCGACGTTACGCCCAAAGTCAGCAGCTTCCTGGTCGTCTGCTTCGGACCCCTGGTGTTCTGCAACATACTGGATAACGCTCCAGGGGTCCCACTTTCCTTTTTGTGGACGTTAGCCAAGGACTCCTTAAATGAGAGCCGCGTGTCTATGAGGACTCCCAGGTACTTGATGGCCCTCTATGTTTGGATCGCCGTTCCTTCGACCTGCACTCTGGCTGTCTCTGTCACTGCCTTCCGACTGGAGATAAGAACTGCCTCCGTTTTGTGATCCGCCAGCTCCAGGCCCGCGGCCAATAGCCATGCCTCGACTGCTTGGACGGCCGCATTGGCGCTCTCGTCCGCTACCGCGAGCAACTTCGCTACCACCACTAGTGCGATGTCGTCGACAAAACCCACCAAGGTGGTTTTTCCTGGCATTGGCAGCTTTAGGACTCCATCGTTCATGGCGTTCCAGAGCATGGGTCCCAATACGGAGCCCTGTGGGACTCCGGCTGAGCCTGAAGTAGCTGTAGGCGGCCCGACTGTTTCAAATTGAGTGCGATCTCTTTGAGAGTCCAAATGCGAATGCTCCTTTATTGGGAGAGCTTACAGATCACTTACAGACAATGTTAATGTATATGCTTATTGATAATTATGTTAGTCTATTTACATGAGTGTGCTTATATGTATTTGTATATATGTATATGTATACTATTCATGTCCTACAACTCGGCCTATCCTGACTGGAGTGCTCCTGAACTCCAACATCATTTTCCTCATGCTTATCTGTTCCTAGCCATGGCTTCATGTTGGCCACTGCCCAAACTAATTTATAAGGCATCCTTGACTGTTGGAAATTGTCTAAATTTTCTAAAATATATCTGTCATGTCTCAAAACCTTACTAACTTTATACGGACCCTTATACATTGGTACAAGCTTTTTACATATCCCTATATGAGTGTCAAAGTTCTTAATCATCACTAAATCTCCTTCCTCATACTTATGTGGCTCTATTCTCTTTGTATCTACAGCTTTCTTATTATATTCTTGTAATTTTTCTTGGTGTATTCTAGCCGTTTTTCTTATTTCTTCTAAATTTCTACCTACCACTTCTCCATTTAGTTTCTCTAGTTCCTCTTTAAATTTGTCTATTTCTTTACCTCTTTGCATTACTCCGAATAACATCTTGCTTGGGTGTTGTTTGATTGACCTTTGAACTGTATTGTTTAGTGCATACTCCACTTGCTCTAATACCTTATCCCAATACAATCCTTTCTCCGAGTCTACTAACTTTGCGATAATTGGTCCTAATATACGATTTACTCTCTCCACTTGACCATTCGCTTGAAGAGATCCTGTTGCGATTTTAAGGTGTTTGACTACATTTTGTTCTAGAAACTTTACAAAATCATCTGACGTAAGACAGCTACCCCTGTCTGACATTATGCACCTTGGTCTACTATACGCCCGAAAATAATCTTCCAGTGCTAACTTCACCTCCTTTGTGCTTGTTCTTTTTGTTGGATACCAACGGACAAACTTCGTGAAACCATCAATTACCACAAAAATGTGTTTGTTAGGTCTACTTTTGTCTACCGGGCCATAATGATCAACACGGACTACTTTGAAGGGTTCGGTATTTTTTGGTATATTATGTAGGAAACCTTCTTCCTTCCCACTCTTTGCTGAATATGCAATACATTTAAGACAGTTGTCTACATGTCGTTTAGCTTTTTCCTTCATATTGGGGAACCAATAACTTTTCAATATAATCTCGATCATTTTACCCACTCCAATATGCCCTAACTCATCATGATATTTGTAAAGTACATGTCCTTCCATTTCTTCTGATACTGACAACAACAAACTTCCGTTATCTCTCTTCCTATAAATTACTCCATTCCTCATTTCAAAGTGCTTTTGCTCAGACTGTTGCAAACTATCTTTTATTCTTTTCATTTTTTCAACTTTATTCTGACAAATAATTAAATTCTCTTCGAAAGTGTTGGAATCTATGGCCAACATTTCTACACACCTGCTTAGTGCATCTACATGCTGCATCCTCTTCCCTGGCCTGTGTTCTGGAATATAATCATAGTTCTGTAGTTCAAGGACCCATCTATCAATTGCTGGACTTAATACCTTTTTATTTAAGGCCAATGTTAATGCATTGCAGTCTGTTACCAACTTAAAATGTATACCTTGTAGATATACTCTAAAGCGTTGCAACGCGTTTACTATAGCTAACATTTATAATTTAAAACTTTCATACCTAGACTCAGCTTTTGTCGTTCGCTTTGAAAAATAAAAAACTGGATGTAACTTCCCATCCGCTTTCCTTTGCATTAAAATTGCCCCTAAAGAGCTAGCGTCACAGTGCAACTCAGTCTCGTCAGCTGGATTGTATAAAGCTAAAACAGGTCCTTCTAAGAGACTTTTCTTAAGTAACTCAAAATACTCTAGTTCTTTTAACCCAAATTTAAACTCCTTATCCTTTTTTATTAAGTCATACAGTGGTTTTGCTTTTGTCGAGAAATCATAACCCCAGGAAACTTTGAACATCTTTCGCTTTCTTTGGTACTGGAAAGGCACTGACTGCTTGCACTCCCTTATCATCTGGCTTTATTTCTCCTCCTGTCACTATATATCCTAAATACTTTATTTCTGATTGTAAAAATTCACACTTATCTAATCTCAATTCCAACTTATTTTCTACTAATATTCGAAATACTTCTTTCAATATCTCCATATGACTGGTACTGGAACAGAAAAGGGAACACAAATACCTGGGTGTGACCCTCGACAGAAGATTAACACTAGCAAAGCACACTACAAATGTCAAAAACTCACTCGAAGCCAAGGCTAAGAAGCTTTCTTGGCTGTTAAAACCAAACAATCACCTTAACCTAACAAACAAAATCAAAATTTACAAAACCATACTTGCCCCCACATGGAGATACGCCATACAAGTATACAGTATTGCTGCCAAAAGCAACTTAAACAAAATCAGACTATTCCAAAGCAAGACATTACGCAGACTATCAGGAGCTGAGTGGTACATAGGGAACAATGACCTGGCCAGGGACTTCAAAGTCCCTCTTGTTGGGGACGTTATCAACTCTCAAGCGGAAACATACTTCAAGAAACTGACAAACCATCCGAATATACTCTCCAGAAGACTCACGGAACATAGAACCAGAAGAAGACTCAAAAGAACCCATCCCATCGATCTCCACACAGAACTTTTTTAAAAAAACCTCCACATGACCTAAATCACTCCACAAATTCGTAACCCATAACACTTTTCTACTACTACAAAATATTTTAAAATCCATTGAACACCTGCCTACACTATTGTAAAAGTTACTATATATAGTAACAGTATACAATATACACTATGTAAATTAACACAGTAATAAATCACAAAATTGAAAAAAAAAGGAAAAAAATAATAAATCCCTTTGCCAAGTATTCATCAATTAATTTTTGAACCTGTTCCTTCTCAACATACGATAGCCTTCGGGGGGAATAATGAAATGTGTTTATATTCTCAAAATTTAGTTTAATTTCCCATTTGATTTCTGCTAACTCTGGTTACTTTGCATTCTCATAGCAGTTTTTAAATAGATATTGTAATTGGCTAACTAAACTATGGGGGCAATTTTTTCCAATTGTCAATTCTGTTCTACCTTCAACTTCAGGACATTCAATTGGCAGCGTCTCAAACGACCTAATAGTATCCTCATATTCAGTATTTTCACCTACACCTTCATCCTTTGAAGACTCATTTGTTAAACACTCATTTCCTTCATACTCATTTTCCTGACATTCATTTCCTATACACTAATTTTCTATACACTCATTATCCATACATTCATTTTCCATTTACTCATTTTCTGTACACTCATTTTCTATACATTTATCAGCTGGGCACTCTTCATCTAACCATTTTCTACTTGGTGACTCATCAGTTTCATAATTAAGAAGTTCAGGGCACTCCGTTGACATAGTTTCTTTATCACTTTTAAATTTTGGCGTTTCATTATTATTTTCGGGTTGCATATGTTCTTCATTATTGATCATTGAACTTATCAGCTTATAATTAAATGCTTTAATAAAATTCCTCCGTAGAACTGCATCTGTAGTATGCACATATATAAGATACCCACTGTACCAAGAGTACTTAGCGGGTACACACTGTAACACTTTGTTGCAGTGTTTACATAAATAAAGGTCTCGGCCATAAACCTCAAGTGGACGAAATATGAACCGCCCACTTATGCATTGGCCCGCACACAAAGAGTGCAAGGTCAGCATAAATGCACCACGAGCGGTCCTCGTGTTTGTGCACATATGCAACTCCGCATTCCCGCCTTTTGAGAATATCCATATACTTAAGAATACATAACCGCCTGCCGCTGCCGCTGTTGGCAGCGCTGCAACGAGGCATAGACCTCATTAGCTCCTAAGTAAATTTGTAAAAGGGGAGAGACGAATATGAGTTCGGAGCGGCAACAACGGCTGCTCCGAAAATAAAACTGAAACATTTAAATAAAAAGAAATCATACAAACTTAAATGAAAAGACTATTCATTATAAAGGAAGTGAAACTTATATTATCACATTGGGAAAGTTATCTCATCACATGGCGACCGTGACATCTGTAATCTACAATCTTCAACTTCAAATGGATGGAATCTTCAACTGACCAACTAGAGTCTTAAAAAAAAAAATCTGGAAAATCTGGAATCTTCAATTGACCAACTAGAATCTTCAAAAAATCTGGAAAATCTGGAAAACAAATGGAAAAACAAGAAAACGCAGTGAGTAGAGTGAGATGTGTGGCAAAAGAAGTGGAGTAGTGAAGAAATTATCGGTAAAATTACATGCCGAGCTGGAGCACATAAAAAGCCTAATAAGCGAAAGAAAATTGAAAACTACGCCCACACCCACATCCACCTACTCTGCGATTCGAAATATTGCAAAGATTAACCCAAAACAATCACCTCCAGAGAAAGCAGAAATTCAAAAACTTAAAAAGGAGTGTCCCAAGGACTGCGCGGGACCTCTGGAGAGCCCGTTTTGTGAATCAACCTGTCTGAAGCCTGTGCGATGACCAGCACCGGCACCGCCTGAGCCCATAGGCCCAGGACAACAGCAGCCGTATCAACAAGTGTGAGGGGCAGGCCGCCCCTTACGCCTTCGAAGGAGCGTCAGTGAAGCCAAGCCGGCGACGACCAGCTGACGCAGAGGACATCATTGGAGCGAAGGAGATAAAAACTTTGCACTGCGTTGCATATTTTTTTTTAATTGCACTGTGATGCATATTTTTTTTACATATATATACGTAGAAAAAATATTGTAAAATTGAGCGACATTAAAGTTGCCCAATTAGCGTGTGGCCTGAAAACCATACAAAATAAGGCAGGAAAACATGTAAAAATTTGAAAAAAAAAAACATAAGCAATATACATACATATGAAATAAAAAAAAAAAATTTAATTACATTTTTCAATATGTACTATGAGCCAATGGCGAATTAACAACGTAAATTACACAATTAAAGTAAACAAATATATACCAAATTTTAATAAAACACCCAAAATGGGCGTAGGGGATTTAAAAGAAGTGGACTCCACTGCAAATGTTATTAATAAAATCGAAACAAAAAATATTGATGCTAGTTTAACAAATATCTTGTTATCAATTATTGTTTTTATAATGAGTGCTTATATTTTGTACAAAGCCTACGTTTTTCATAATAAATGTATTGCAAAAAAGGCCATTAATAAAAGCCAGGCTAACGACCTGGACAAAATATGAAAAGCGCAAACAATAATTGAAAATAAAGAAATATTACTTTAAATACAAACATGTATGGCTATGCAAAAATGGAAAAATAACTAAAAAGAAATTTTTAATTTCCAATTTTTACCTATTCTTGAAAACAAAATGATAATGAAATAAAAACAAAACCAATCGAAATACATCTAATCACTATTTCTAGGGAACCAGATTTTCAGAATAGAGTAGTAGCAATCGTTAGAAATGGAGCAACGTCTCTATTAATCTCAGGTTTCGAGTACTAATATATATAGATACAATCTTGGTTCTTTTTCATTTAAATAAGCATTATTGAGACAGTTTTTATTATTTTATGAATTGAGTGGGTATACTTTATGGTTAGATAAATGTATTATATTTAAATTTATTTAATGTTAACTTTTTCACTTCACTTCACTTCTTTTTACTGACTTAGTACGGAAAGTGATGTTTATTTGTTTGAACTGGTTTTTCTCCATTACTCCAATTACTTGGAAGAAATCTTTTAATAATGATTTAAAGAAAATCACATTTCACTAAATAATGGAATGGGATGAGCTTTATAAAGAATTAAATTACATAAAAGCTGATTTCGACAAGTCATATAAGGACACGGCTAGCACAGCAAAATACTGTGAATAAACACGCCGAGATATTAGTAGACCGTTTTAACGCAGCGCGTATATTAACACACGACCAAAGAGACCGGCTAGACAAAGCCCATTGGTCTCGAGTATCCAAGTTCTTACTAAGATTGAGAGAGAACTTAATACATGTAAAACAAAGGTACGACTTAACCATTTCGGTGCCAACTATATTAAACACACCATTAACGGTAGAAACTAGAGACGAGCCAAAATCATCAGATTCGCCAGCTCTTGAGCCGGCTGAGATAGATAATCCCGTCTCTACAGATCCTGAAATAGAGGAAAAAGACATTTACAACCTCACTATCCCCGCAGTCCTCATTCAATCTGAATCATCGGACCATGACCTTACAGAATCTGATAATAACGACAGCACTGTGGAAGTAAAAACGATCACAATGGCTGACGAAACTATTGCCCAAAGGGCATACATAAAGGAAATTTCAAGTACCATTCCGGAGTTTAACGGACAAAAGCTTCACCTACAAAGGTTCACAACAGCTTTGAGGTTAGTCAACCTAACAAAAGGCACATTTGAAAACCTAGCTGTAGAAGTGATTAAATCCAAAATTGTAGGATCGACACTATACAGAGTACAAAACGAAACAACAATAGAAGCAATAATTAAGAAATTGCAAGACACTATAGTCGGCGAAACATCCGACGTAGTGAAAGCAAAAATGGCAAAAACAGTACAGAAAGGCAAAACAGCCGAAAAATTTACAACGGAAATAGACAATTTACGAAAGCTCCTTGAAGCTTCGTACATTGACGAAGGCCTATCAGCCGAGCACGCTGACAAATTCAGCACGAAGGAAGCCATAACCACAATGGTTAAGAATTGTGAGCATGGCCGCCTTAAAACAATTTTAGAGGCAAGCTATTTTACAAGCATGAACGAAGCCGTCACCAAGTACATACAATGCAGTACTGAAATGACAGGCAATGCTAACACAATATTGTATACAAACAGAGGAAACAACTATCGCGGTAACAACTACAGAAACAATTATCGCGGTAAGGGTAATAGCCGAGGTAACTACCGAAACAATGGCTATAACAAAAAAAAACGGTTAAAACCGGAATTATAATAATCAAAACAATTATAATAATCAAAACAATTATAATAATCAAAACAATAATAATAATCAAAACAATAATTATTACAGAGGAAATAACCGTGGTGGAAACAACCGCGGCGGAAACAACCGCGGGTCAAACACCAACAATAACAACAATGTCCGGTTAACCCAAAGTTATTCGGGAAACCAGCAGAACCCTTCAGATACTTAGAGCCAACAAATAACACGATAAAAACCATCAACCTTAACCTAAGCATTTTTGTAAAAATTAATAACGAAAGAACAAGTAAATCTAATACACTGTTGCTTGATACTGGTGCAGATATATCTATATTAAAAGAAAGTATAGATACATTTGAAAATGTAAATGATAAAATGCATACCCAAATATCGGGAATTGGCGAAGGTACAATTTCTTCAAAAGGCTTGGCCTGTATAGAACTCACTACAGGTAAATATATAATTCCGCACGACTTCTATTTAGTCGATCAAAATTTCCCAATACCTAGTGATGGCATACTAGGTATAGATTTCATGAAACAATATAATTGCCAACTAGATTTCACTCAGAGTGGCGACTCACTGATTCTTCGCCCAAACAACTTAAATTACCCAATTAAATTAGAAATACTACATACTTGTGAAAATAATTCCACAGTACTCCCAGCTCGTTCCGAAGTTGTCCGTGAAATACATATTCCAATAAAAAATCAAATTCTGATACTAAACCAAGAAATTGATGAAGGAATTTATATTGCAAATACGATATCCAATCTCAAAAATACTTATGTCCGTATTATAAATACAACAAATGCCAATAAGATTGTAAATTTAAATAAAATTAAATATGAAACTCTAAACAATTACGATATAATAAAAGAAACTAACGAAGGAAGAGACGACTTCGTTATGAAAAAGCTAATTAAAAACTTTCCGCCTTTGTTCAAAACTCAATTAAAAGATTTATGCACCAGATATACAGACATATTCGGACTAGAAACCGAATCGATAACAACAAATAATTTTTACAAGCAAAGGCTTAGAGTAAAGGATGATGAGCCCGTATACATTAAGAACTATAGAAGTCCTCACAGCCAAGTGCAAGAAATTCAAGCCCAAGTGCAAAAATTGATAGACGATAAAATAGTCGAACCATCAGCCTCAGCTTATAATAGCCCACTTTTATTAGTTCCGAAGAAGTCCCTTCCGGACTCTGACAAGAAGAAATGGCGATTAGTAATCGACTATCGTCAAATTAATAAAAAACTATTGTCCGATAAATTCCCACTACCTAGAATTGATGATATTCTAGATCAACTAGGTAGAGCAAAATATTTTTCATGCTTAGACTTTATGTCTGGTTTTCACCAAATTTAACTTGAAAAAAGTTCCAGGGATATAACGTCATTTTCAACGAGCAATGGCTCGTATCGCTTTACGCGATTACCATTTGGTTTGAAAATAGCCCCAAATTCATTTCAGAGAATGATGACTATCGCTTTCTCTGGATTAGAACCGTCGCAAGCATTTCTTTATATGGATGACTTAATAGTCATAGGATGTTCCGAAAAACATATGCTCAAGACATTAACTGATGTCTTCGAGAAATGTAGGCAACATAACTTAAAGTTACATCCTGAAAAATGTTCATTTTTCATGCATGAAGTCACATTTTTGGGACATAAATGCACTGATAAAGGAATCTTGCCTGACGATAAAAAATATGACGTTATAAAGAACTACCCAGTTCCACATGATACGGACAGCGCTAGACGATTCGTTGCATTTTGCAATTTCTATAGGCGCTTTATAAACAATTTTGCCGACTATTCTCGTCACATAACCAGGTTATGTAAAAAAGATGTAAAATTCGAATGGACATCTGAATGCCAGAATGCCTTCGATCACCTTAAAACGGCACTTATAAATCCAACCTTGTTACAATATCCAGATTTCTCTAAAGAATTCTGCATAATAACTGATGCAAGTAAGCAAGCGTGTGGAGCGGTTTTAACTCAAAACCATAATGGACTCCAACTTCCAATTGCATACGCATCAAGATCCTTTACTAAAGGAGAAAGTAACAAGAGTACTACTGAGCAAGAATTAGCTGCTATTCATTGGGCTATAACACATTTTCGACATATATATCTATGGTAACCATTTCACAGTTAAAACAGACCATAGACCGCTAACCTATTTGTTTTCAATGGTAAATCCAAGTTCGAAATTAACACGTATGAGGCTTGAATTGGAGGAATTTGATTTTACGGTAGAATATCTGAAGGGGAAAGATAACTTCGTAGCTGATGCGTTATCAAGAATAACCATCAAATAGTTTCAAAACATTACTGGAAGTATAAAAAAAAGTCACTACAAGAAATCAAAGTAGACAGAAATCCTGCGCAGGAAAAGAACAAATAGAATTGCATAAGCATTCTATAGATAAAGCTTCAAAGCCCAACGTATATGAAGTCATTAATAATGATGAAGTACCTAAAGTAGTGACCTTGCATGTAAATAATAAAATGTGTTTATTCAAATACGGAAAGAAAATTACAGCAAGTTATGATGTTAGCGATTTGTATACTAATGGAACCATTGACTTAGGTCAATTCTTCCAAAGGCTTGAAAAGCAGGCCGGTATTAACAAAATCAGCCAACTCAAAGTGGCACCGTGGGAAAATATCTTTGAACACGTTTCAATTGATAATTTTAAGAAAATGGGCAATAACATTCTGAATTCATTGAGAGTAGCGCTACTCAACCCGGTGACCGTAATTACAAATAATAAAGAAAAAGAAGCTATACTGTCTACATTCCATGATAATCCATTACAAGGAGGTCATACAGGCATTACAAAAACCTTGGCCAAGGTCCAGAGACACTACTACTGGAAAAATATGTCAAAAGACATAAAAGAGTACATAAGAAAATGTCAAAAATGCCAAAAGTCTAAAACGACTAAACATACAAAGACCCCACTAACTATAACAGAAACTCCACAAAGAGCTTTCGACAGGGTAATTGTAGATACAATTGGTCCACTACCAAGATCGAATAATGGAAACGAATACGCAGTAACACTCATCTGCGATTTAACTAAATATCTAGTAGCTGTACCAATACCAAATAAAAGTGCAAACACAGTAGCGAAAGCTATATTTGAAAATTTTATTCTAAAGTACGGTCCAATGAAGACGTTCATTACGGACATGGGAACAGAATACAAAAATTCGATAATTGTGAGAGAGGCTGCAAATAAAGCAAACGTCTACATTTCTTGAGTTGATATTTCAAACTGAATCTTTATTTCAAAGTCCGCGCTTACGTAGCGGTCGTGAGATTCTTAAAACTAGTCTTATCGCTAGACCAACGCAGTGGTGGTTTAACCCTAACATGGGATACATTCTTCAGTGCGACAGGGGTGAACACAGAATTCGTCGATCCCACGCATAGATTCAAATTACATATACATATAGTCAAGTGTTTTGTGTTAGGCCCATTTGGCCGCTATATTTAAAGATATGCTGAGATCCCGGACAGGGGTTCAGTTTACATTACATTATTTGTGTTACGCTCAACCTGCCGCTATGTTTTAGAGTCATGCGCACATGCGCTAAGCAGCGTACAGCTACATTGATTTGTTACAGATAAATATATATTTATATATATACGTGTTCATGTGTGAACAATAATTAAAGATTTATGTAAAAACTTAAACTTATTTCTTTAATACAACACCCTCTATGGCACATGATTATTGTCCTTGGTAAATCTTCAAATTTGCCAAAACATTTCAACAGCATAGATAGAATAGAACCATTATATAATATAGAAGATTTTGCTAAGGAATCTAAATTTAGATTAGAACAAGCATATAAGAGAGCTAGAATAATGCTAGATATTAACAAACAAAAGCAAAAAGATAGATACGACAAAAATAGTTTAGACTTTGAATTAAAAATAGGAGACCAGGTTTTATTAAAAAACGAAACGGGCCATAAGCTAG
The DNA here is from genome assembly GCA_018153105.1 of Drosophila rufa. Lineage (NCBI taxonomy): Eukaryota > Metazoa > Arthropoda > Insecta > Diptera > Drosophilidae > Drosophila > Drosophila rufa. The sequence goes on from JAECXS010000135.1 coordinate 1,982,457, forward strand.
ACTTTAAATATACAGGTCCTTATAAGGTAGAACAAATAGGAGATAGAGATAACTATAACAAACTAGCGGACCCGGCGAACTTTGTCTCGCCCTAATTCGACGCCATTATATAACCCCAGGGTAATAGTCAAACACTGCATTTCTTTATTTAGTATAGAGCGATATGATATACTATGTTTTTTGTTTTATTTTCCGGCGCAAAAACAAACAATGAAGACGGCTTACCAACACGCGAACATGCAACGTACAGCTGGCCGTGCGAAAAACAGGGAAATTCTAGATTTATCCCGCAGACTTCTAACGATTGGCCTTGCGATTTGTTGATTGTCATCGCAAATGCCAATCGGACGGGGAACTGAATCCTCTTGAATTGGAATGGTAGATCAGTTGGAATAATCGGAATTCGTGGTATAAGGACTACCTCTCCTTTAAATGTTCCCTTGATGATCGTCGCCTGAATCACGTTATTCATCAGTTTCTTGACGGACAACCGCGTACCGTTGCACAATTTTGGATGATTTAGATTCCGCAGCATTATAATAATTGATCCCACCTTCAGTTGCAAATTATGCGGTGGAGTTCCTGGCACATCTAGCGAGTTCAAAAATTCTGTCGGATAGTTCGTCGCTTCATCCTCGTCGGTCACGCTGTCAACGGATCTATATGAATGCAGTTCTCCATCGATTTGATTTTGAATAATGTAATTCAAATTATCTACGTCCTTGTTCTTCGCTGCTAGTATTGCCCGTTCACTAATCCAGTCGATATTTTTATAATTTTGCGCAATGTCGGGGAACACTTTGTTAATGAGTTCCTCCTTTGACGATGTGAACACGCAAAAATTTGGCGGAAACGATATTGATCCAGTCGAAATATCAAGTCGACTGCCAAGTGCCAGCAGTTGTCTCGAGAATTCAGCAGCGGACGGGTCATTCTGCAATGTGACTCTCATGTTCGTGGTTAATTTCAGCTTTTTGACATATCTCCACAATGAAGACGATTTAAGGCATGCATTAACTTCATCGGCAGCCGTAGATTTCGGGATGACGGGAAGCGTTTAACGAAAATCTCCGGACAGCAATATCAAAGACCCACCAAATAGTTTCGAATCACCGCGTAAATCTTTCATCGTTCGGTCAACTGCCTCCAAAGCTCGCTTATGCGCCATCGTGCATTCATCCCAAATGATGATTTTGCATTCTCGCATCAATTTCGCTGTCGCCGAATTCTTGCTTATTGTGCATGTTGGCTTGTCAACCGTGAGAAGATTCATGGGCAGCTTCAAAGCGGAATGTGCAGTTCGACCGCCTTCCAACAACGTGGCAGCAATGCCAGATGATGCAACAGCCAACGCAATTTGAGATCTTGATCGAATCGTTGCCAGAATCAACGAAATGACAAATGTCTTGCCTGTCCCACCAAGAGCATCGAGAAAGTATAAGCCTCCCGATCCATCGTCAACAACCTTCATTATCGAATCGTACACGTTCTTCTGCTCGGCATTCAAAAACGGCACATTGGCTCGGACTCTTTCGGCCAAGTTATCTTGGTTATAGTGTTGCTCCCGTTGAAATTCGCGATTGAAAGCATCGTGCACTGAACGATGTGGCGTTGGCATTCCCAATGTCGACAGTAGACTGCCGCACATAAGCATGCACATGTCTTCGATCCGTATTAAAGCTTCGTTGTGCATTTCTCCGTTAATGGCATGAGTGAAATTCATAGTTGTCCTGCGAACGTCTATTAAAATGTCGTCAGCCATATCGTCCTTGTACTTTTCCCACAGTGCGGTCGGGTTCGACGGATGACATGTGGCTATGATTATTGCAAATAATGCACGAATTTGATTTGATCCAGAAAGAGAAACAGTGGCATCAGCGAGCGTTGAGTCCCAATGTGTGTCGTTTTCAAGCAAATTTAAACGTTGGCAAGCCTCCCGAAAAGTGGCGCACAGCACACCATCCACAGTACGCAGGGACTCGAAGGATGTAGGGCCTCTTATGTTCACCAAAAGCAAGCGAATATAAAAGCATTCGTCTTGGCGTGGATGAACTGTGTATATTCGTCCGAGAGCATCAGTCGAATAGATATCAGCGAAACCATCAACAGCATCGCCTCTTTTTCGGCGTTGAAACTTTTTCGATGCAGCGTTCCATGTATAATAGCGTGGCATTTCCGAATAGAGTAAAGTCCTTGCGAACGGATAGCTTTCGCATGTAGAAAAGAAATTTGTCAACGTTGTCGCTGGTGGCCGTTCTGCTCTTTGCGCTGCATTCGCGTTCGTAAAGTAGACACGCTGGCCGTTTTCCAAGTGAACAGATAAGTGTACGACCGTCGGATGACGTTCATGAATCGGAAATGAAAACAGACGCCAAATGGCCTCGTTACAACTTACGTAACGTCCAAGTTGAAATTTCGTCACCTCGTCGTTTGCATTCGGATCAGCAATGCCAAACACTGCCATGTCGCTCCCTTTGTTCACATATTTGCAAATGTATTTGATTGATTTTATTGAGTTGCAGTACTCAACATTGCAGTGCGTTGAAAACGTTTTCGACAAAAGCGGACAATATGGAACGATCCAGCGGTTATCGACGATGACTTTGTTATTTTTTACCATCATTTCGATCCATCTGCCGTTGTCATCTGGAGAACGACGCCTATACAATGGATATCCATCGTTTCCACTGATTGTTTCAGCCACCAACGGACGGGGAAATCGTTTTGTGCAATTTCCGTTTTCCATGCATGGTGATTCTGGGTTGTGGACTCCGCAAGGGCCATGGATCATACTCGTTTTCACAACGGAATGCAGCTCCGGATCAGTTTCTGGATCTGGTATTTCGGCAGAAATAATCGAATCAATATTTTCTGGTCGGATCTTGTCGAACATCCAAAGCAAAATGTGCGCATGTGGTAAGCCACGCTTCTGCAATTCAACCGAGTACATCCAACAACGAACTACGCCAAAAACCTTCTGCTTAACGATGTAATCCATAATAATTTTTACCTTTAGCTTGAATACTCGTGCAGTGATGTCATGTCGATCGCTGGATGTTTGTCCTTGGTGCAACAAATTCGTAATTTCGGGCCATTTCGGATTGCATGTAAACGTGATAAATAAATCAGGTCGTCCGTAATTCCGCACGTACGTCATCGCATGTTGAGCGTACTCATGCATATGGCGCGGGCTCCCAACATAAGTAGCTGGCAGAATGGTCAATCAACCAATGTTTGCCGCGTGTCCATCAGTAGCGATGGCGTCACGCAAGTGGATGTACTCGTCAGATCGTAACTTTGACTGATTGAAACGAATGAAATTGAGACGCTCCGTTTCTACTTTTACATACATGTCGACACAGTACTGCTGAAACAAACGGCGGTATCTCAACAGATGATTGTCAACATCTAGTCGAATCATCAATCGATATGCATAAAAATTCATTGAGCTGACTTTCTTATTCGTTTCTTCTCCTGTAATATGAATTCGAATTTACGTGCAGAATGAAAAAGAAGTGATTAAACAAACCTGTCGTTGGATTGACCATCTTTATGTTGAAGTGATAGCCATCTTCTCCACGACAGAACATCAACGGATATTGAAGTGCATCATATGACCGATGAGTCTCATAAACGCGTTGCAATTGTCCATCATCCCGACGCTTGAGAACAATATCGCGTGATTCCACATTCTCGCCAACAATCACCACTGCGACTTCATTGATAGTGGGCGCATTGAATTGTCTTGAATGGCTTCCTGCTGGTCTTTTATCTGCTCTGATAATGATTTTGTGGTCGTCAGAATGCATTGTATCCAAAGCTGTTTTGAACAATCTGACCAATTCATTACACTCATGAAGAAGATTTTGCAATTGTTGTATTATTTCACGTTTAGTTGCAGTGAAAATTGCACAACGCTGATTAAGTTCAACTGCCGAATCACCAACGAAATAGATCTGAAGGAATTTATGATCTTTGTTTGGTGGTGGTAACAAAGCGCCCGCTCGATGGTGAATTTGCCCTTGAATCTGAATTTTGTGATGCAATTTCGTGAAAAATTATAGTTGTTCATGTTGATAAAAGAGTGACGCTATTACCTTATAACTCGGATTGTAGCCTGGTTGTTGAACAACCTCTGCTCCAAATGACGTCATTTGAAAACATCCGTTATATTTTTGTGCGTGCAACAGGAAATGGTTTGATTTGCTTGTATTTCCATATAGAAGCGAATACAATGGCTCTGGTGGATGAGTCAAAACCGGCAATTTTACCTTGCCACCTGCGCAGCATAAGCCGGGAGCTTCCAATCGAAACTTCAGTGCATTGCAGTGCTGACATACCACAGACAATGAACCGATAACAACGCAGCTATGGTCTTTGTAGGACGTTGAGAAATTGTATGCAAATGCAGCGCGATTCAAGTCTGTTCTTGGTACTCTTTGTGTAGAGCGAATCTGTGCTAAGCGGGTTCGTCTCGATTCATTTCTTTCTGCACGTTCGTCTTGCGTTTGACTTTCATGGACATTCCGACTATATGTTGCTCGACGTGTACGTCGTCCAATGTTTGGCCGTCTTATAGCAGGCATTATTCCTACAAATCAAAGGAAGAAATTAAACAAATCCGAACGTCTGATAAAAACGAATAAGAAACCGAATTATATTGAAACGATTTGTTTTTACTTTGACATATATTTCGATACACTACTCTTTTATATAATTTGATATTTTAATTATTTGTTTTTCACCATTACCCTGGAGGATTTTCTAACAATTTTATTACGTTCTGACCTTCTCCTGTTAGTTACCTACAACTGAAAAAAAATTTGAACCAAATCGACCCAGCCGTTCTCCAGTAGTTTTTTACGACACATTTTTTGGGCTCCATTTTTATATATACGTGGGCTGCTATATATATTTCTGGCCTAGGCAACACTAAGTGTTGTTAGGTGGAATCTGACATTTCCATTGAAAAGTTCGACATTTTTAAGCATAAACGTACTCAGAACGGTTTGACGTACGACTATCATTTGTGTTGTTTACAGTTACTTAAAAAAATCAATTTCGCAAAAAAATGGAATTAACTCGTGAACATTTTCGTGCGATCATTTTTCACAACTTTCGGCGTGGATTATCACGACAAGAGTGCAGCGATGAACTTAAATCTTTGTATGACTATGAAGCACCATCCTATAGCACTGTGAAAAACTGGTACAACGAATTCAATCGTGGCCGACGCTCCCTCAAAGACGAATTCCGCGAAGGTCGTCCAAAAACAGCCGTTGTGCCAGAAAACATCGATGGCGTACGTGAACTAATAATGCAAGACCGTCATGTGACATACCGTGAGATAGAGGCATCCCTAGGCATTTCTTCCACCAGCATACATTCGATATTGCATGAGCACCTGGCTGTAAAAAAGGTTTGTTCTCGTTGGATCCCCCACAATTTGACAATCGCTCAAAAGAAGGCTCGTGTGGATTGGTGTAAAGAAATGCTGAAAAAATACGATCGCGGTGCTTCAAAAGACGTTTATAAGATCGTCACAGGTGACGAATCATGGATCTATGCGTATGAGCCCGAAACAAAACAGCAATCGACCGTGTGGGTCTTCCAAGACGAGCCAAATCCAACGAAAGTTGTTCGTGGAAGAAGCACTTCGAAGCAAATGGTCGCCTGTTTCTTCGCAAAAACTGGTCATGTGGCTACTGTTCCTCTTGAGCAACGTAGGACGGTCAATTCTGATTGGTACACCACCATTTGTTTGCCTGAAGTCTTCGGTGAAATTCGAAAAACGAACAAGGGAAGACGAATCATTGTGCACCATGACAATGCGAGCTCTCACACATCGGCTCAAACCAGCGCCTTTTTGACTGGCCAAAACGTCGAATTGATGGGTCATCCGCCGTACAGTCCTGACTTGGCACCAAATGACTTCTTTTTATTCCCTCACATCAAGAAGAAAATGCGTGGTCAACGATTTTCGTCGCCAGAAGATGCTGTTGAAGCATTCAAAAACCATGTTTTTGAGGTGTGTCAATCAGAGTGGAAAAAGTGCTTCGAAAATTGGTTTGAGCGCATGCAAAAGTGTGTAAATCTTGATGGAGAATATTTTGAAAAACAATAAAACTATTTTCCTTAATAAATATTCGTATTTTCATTATTAGGCCAGAAATATATGTAGCAGCCCACGTATAGAGATAGAAGATAGATAATAATCTTACCTCAAACCGGGTAGGAAAACTTTCCCAATTTAAGCCCCTCAAAGCAAACAAAAGAAATATTCCGATTCGATGAGTTTTTGATACTTTGCATACTGGGGTGAACATACGCATGAGCAGTATTCGAGCAAAGGTCAAACTAGAGAGATATAGAGAAGTTTAGTTTAGTGGTATAGGGTGGTATAATCGCCTCCAGTTAAAAATTTAACTTATGGTTAAATAGAACACCAAGGTCAGATATACTAGAAATACGCTCAAGGATGTTTGGCCCTAGAAAATAACTCGACACGTGTAGATTAGTCCGATAGAAGGACATAATATTGCACTTGGAGTGGTTTAAATTAAGCCCGCTATTGAAGCCGGATTAGGTCGTTTGACAAAAAAACGTGAGAATCTTTGTTTTTAATGTGCACACAAATTTTAACGTCGTCAGCATACATTAAAGTTAATGATTCCGCAATTACAGAGGGTGAGTCATTAATAAATAATCCAAATGGCAGTGGTCCCAAGTGACTACTTTGCGGAACTCCCGAAATGACGAGAACATTTTTAGAAAGAGACCAGTTAAATATGACTTAATGGGTGCGATTAGACAAGTAATATTCGATCCAGCTTACTAGATTATTAGGAAAACCAAGCAGAGCTGGCCTTTTTAGCAGTAGATCGTGATTTACTGAATCAATTAAGCAATCTGTTGCAAGGCCAAAACCCTAAAATCACTCTATTAGCATTTTCTATATTTCATAAAAATATAATATATAAAGCGAAATATTATTTAGGCAATTTAAAAAATCACAAAAATAATTTTTTTTAAATACAGTACTTGCTGTCAATAATATAACAGAATTTTCCTACGATGAAAATTTTTATGCTAACGAAATAAAAGGTGAAAATTACATTTTTTCGAATTGATTACACTAGTTTACACTCCAAATGCTGCAAGCCTGTTGATGCAAAATTCTGCTAGAGTAGCTCGAAGTTGAAGCCAACTAATTTAGCAGTCGAATGTTTTATTTTACAGGTAATGAACTAACCGTTCGATTTTAAAATACTTTATATATATTGTATAAGAACTTTGTTTGCTATAGCTCGATAAACTTGAAAAAAGTGAAAATTTCAATCCGTTAACTCAAATGTTAACATGCTGATAGCATCCTAAAAACTCGAAAAAAAAACGTTGGAAAATCAAAACGTGTTTTTTTATAAAGTTGATTGCCCAAAGAATCAAACAGGCCTACAACTCCAGAAATCCGTTGAAAAATAGATTTATCGTGGATTTTCAAAGTTAAGTAAAATGAGAAATTAAAAAAAAAAAAATTGAGGATGTCTACTAGATTAAAGGAACAGTGTTGGACAACGCCTTTAGATGGTCTTTTAACTTTGCTAGATGTGATGAACAGTCGGATTTAGCAATGAAAAAAAGCTAAGTTTTGTTAAAGAAACAAAAATTTACAAAATAAAGTTGAAGTAAGATTAAAATGAAATAGTCTCCTTTATATACATACATAGACAATGTATTAATTTGATTTGGGTCATTGGTACAATTAAGAGATTATGCGGCAACGCGGCCAAAAAAACCTGGTATAAAAACAAACCTTTTTTTCTGCTGAAAAAATATTGCAGGAGTATTCTGTACAAAAGCGCCCCTTCAAATCGATATTACTCCTGAATTTTAGTTGAGATGTGGTCAAGATCTTAACCTATTCATTAAATTGGGAAATCGGTTATTTTTATTTCAAGGGCGGCGAAATTTCTTATGTCTTAGCTATTTATTTTGCGAAAATGTAATGTATATAATAATATAAAGTTAAACAGAAATATTTATTTGTTTTTAATTTTATTTGCAATAAGTAATTATTACTTCTTATTTATACGTTAACCTTCGTCTGTTAGCTCTTGCGTCCTTTTTTTTTTAGATAATATAAATGTTTATTTTACGTTAAGCAACCAATATAATGGTTATAAAACATAGGGACTGTCAGGAGGAACAAACATAGAATGGTAACATAACAGCAACGATAAATAACAATTTTTGAGTAAGAATTGAAAAATTTACAAAAATATGTTTAGATTAGTGGTGAAGGACAACCGTTCTTTGCCTCCCCTTCGATTTGAAGGGGAGCTCTTGTACAGAATACTTCTGCTATTTTTATTCTACTGACAAAAAGGTTTGTTTTTTTACCACGTTTTATGGCCGCGAGGCCGCATAACCTCTTAATGGTATCATTGACCCAAATCAAATTAATACATTGTCTATGTACTTGTATGTATAAAAAGGCAATTATTTAATTTGTATCTTACTTCAACTTAATTTTGTACATTTTTGTTTAACAAAATGTTTTTTTTTTTTTTTATATTTAAATCCGACTGTTCATCACATCTGGCAAAGTTAACAGACCATCTAAAGGCGTTGTCCAACACTGTACCTTTAATCTAGTAGACATCCGACATTTTTTTTTTTTAATTTCTCATTTTACTTAACTTTAAAAATCCACGATCCACACGTTTTTATTTTCCAACCGTTTTTTTTCGAGTTTTTAGGATGCTATCAGCACGTTAACATTTGAGTTAACGGATTGAAATTTCCACTTTTTTCATGTTTATCGAGCTATAGCACACAAGAGACTTATCCAATATACATAAAGTATTTTAAAATCGAAAGGTTAGTTAATGACCTGTAAAATAAAATTTCGACGGCTAAATTGGTTGGCTACAACTCGAGCTATGAAATGAAAAATGTAAAATGAGCAGATTTTTTTTGTGTAAACCTTTAAAAAATCTGTAAAAAAACGTATTCATAGAAAAACAAGAAACTCTCTTTCACTTTTGCTAGTAAATAGATGGCAAAGCGTTGAAGAGAGGCCAAGAGAGATACAAACAAGTAAGAAAGCTGCAGTCGAGAGTGCTCGACTGTTAGATACCCGGTACCTAAACGTTTGTGCTTTATACTAAAAGGCTATTTAAAATTGTACATACATTATCATACTCTACTTTGATACTTCTTAAAATAAATCGCCTCTCGAATTAGCTCCCGACCTAAACAATGTAATGTCATACTTAAATATGAATGATACATTTTATAAGGACGCCAAAAAATGAATTATGTTATTTTTTGTCATTTTTTGCTCTATTCTTTTGTCATTTCTTCTGCAGTTGGCGCCATTATATCGCGGGGCCAAGGCTCGAATGCGCCACCTGTCGGCTACAGCTTGCAACAAGAGTGCCTTAGGGCGGTGTGTTAGAATTCTTACCTTATTGCTAATATCTTCAATTTTTATCATCCGATTTTACTGAAATTTTCAGGAAACGTCCATTTTATTTTATTTATTGTTTGTATCTATTAACTTTAACCCGAAAATAACGAGTATAGCTTGCTTTACCTTTTTTTATAATTTTTGAGGGCGGAAGTGGGCGTGGACAAATTTTAAAACAAACTTGATCTGCGTGCAACAGATTCCAATATTGTCACCAAATTTGGTAAATCTAGCTCTTATAGTCTCTGAGATCTGTTGTTTCACATGGACGGACAGAGGTACACACAGACATGGCTAAATCGACTCGGCTGGTGATGCTGAACAAGAATACATATATGTACTTTATGGGGTCGGAGATGCCTCCTTCTGCCTGTTACATACATTCTCGGTTGGCACTAACACATAATACCCTTGTACCCTATGGGTACCGGGTATACAAATTTAAAGCAATTTTCGCGATCTGGGGATTCAGCTCTACCAGATTTTCGCATCAACAGGCTTGGAGCATTTTGAGTGTAAACTAGTGTAATTATACCCTTGCAGAGGGTATTATAATTTTGCCATGCTATTTGCAACGCAATGAAGGAGGCATCTCCGACCCCATAAAGTATATATATTCTTGATCAGCATCACCAGCCGAGTCGATCTAGCCATGTCCGTCTGTCTGCCTGTCTGTCCGTCTGTCGGTTTCTACGCGAACTAGTCTCTCAGTTTTTGAGCTATCGAGCTGAAATTTTTAGCATAGTCTTATTTCTTTAGCACGCAGTAATATGTAGGAATGTGTAACATCGGCAGGAGAAAAACGACAGGTTCGAAACTCGGGGTAGCTATCGATAGGCGAAAGGAACTAGATCTCGATTCTGACTCCAAGGAATAGTGTTGCTCAACGCTCAATAGGTCTTAGGGTTCTCAGAGGGAGCTTAGAGAGCGAGAAAATTGGCAAACGTTAGCGAAACCGCGTGTAGTGGAAGTTCTTTCTATTTTCGACCGGCAAAGGTAGCAGACGTTGGAAGATACCGAAGTTGTGACAAGTTGTTCGAAGAGAAGAAGCCTGTGGAAACGGAAAGGCGATCTAAGCCAAGTGAATTGGAAAGCAGCTTGTGTAGCTGCGGATCAGTGGCGTGGCCATTCCTGGCCCTAGTTTCTCATTGTTTGGCGATTCGGGCGCGTTAGGTGAGTTGTCCTAGATGAGGTTAGGGTGAGAACTGAAAATTTGTGTATTCGCTAGTTGGAGCTCGCTCGGGAATTGTGGTTCCAGTGGACATAGCTGGCCTTGAGCTGCACTCTCGATTGCCGAAGCGACGGGAGGACGTCAGAAGCGATTCAGTGCTCCAGCGCAGGGATAGCATCGGGGGAAACTCTGAGCAGCCCGGCGGTGGCCTCCATCGGAGTCCCGAGGAGGGAGTGGCCAGACCAGGAGCAGGTGAGGCGGATTCAAGAAGCGGCGTAGCAGAGTTTGTCGACACTTTTTGTTAAAGGCAAAACAAATCGCAAGTGAAGAAAAAGAAGCGGAGAGCGCTCGGCATCATGGCCGCCTGGCCATAGAGGAGGAGGAAAAAGAGAAAGAGAGGAGGATAGAGGAAAGAGGAATTGGAGTACCGCTATAGTTTGGCTACGGATTGGAGGTTACGTGAAGGGCAAGAGGCAGCCCAAGTGCAAGGAGTTTTAGCGAGCTTTTAGTCGTGTTTGTTTTTAGAAAAGATAACTTTGCGGTGATCTATACATTTCTTTTCCGACAGGTGTACACCCATGGAAGCGCTTTCATCGGCTGCACGAGGAGAAAAGGGGTGAGTTGGTAATTGAAAGATTGTTACCCGTAATGAAAGTTAACGTGTGTGAGCTCAGCCTCCAAAATATTGTCAAGCCTCTGGACCACGATCGCGGCAGCTATTTCCGAATGTCGAGCGCATAGTGCCATCTTTTTCCTTTCCCGTTGTGTAACATCTCTCGAATCATAATACCAGCCAATATAGATACGCTTTCCTACGATGAGCATTTTTGCGGTACATCCCGCCACGTTTTGAGAAGTATTAATGTGCTTTTAGAATGCACTTATCTAACTATCCTTGAGAATACTAAAGATCTTTCCTGTTTGTTATCATGTTACGGATATCCGCTCATATTTTTCCACGCTGTTACTAGCTTCACTTTAGAAGATAAGAATAAGTTTTTTCTCGATTCATACATAGTAATAAGGCAGTCCCATTAGTAGGTTAAGATCCAATTAGATAGTTAGGTGTAAGGATGATGAGTGAGGATAACGAAGAGAAATGTTTGTGAATATGAATAATGGAGTAAGAGATCCGCAGCCTTGTCTAATGAGTTGCTGCCATGCCCCGTGGTCGTTCCGGGAAGATCCGTTAGGGAATCCGCGGCGGAGGAGAGATATACGGCCTATACATGTCTTTAGGTTTCAGCACGCTTCACACTATGTTAACCCGACATTGCATCGCGGGGAGAGGAAAGAGTTTTAGGAACCCACCCACTAGCCGACGAGGTCTAGACCGGCAATCGCGTGCACCTCGCTCCTCTTCCGATATATATCGGTGCGAAGCAATACGCGGCATAGCTGTACGTTACAAACGACCGAAATCGGACTACTATATTCTATAGCTGCCATTGGAATGATGGCGAAATTAATGTAAAAAAAAAAACGATTTCTCTGTTTTTAAAAGTATTTCTATCAATTTTGAGATTTAGCAGTTTTTTATGGTTCTAGAATTACGGTTTTCATTTTTTTAAGATCGGACAACTATATCATAAAGCTGCCATACAAGCGATCGGTCGATTTATATGAAAATGTAAAATTCTACATGTAAAATGTAAAATGTACAAAATTCGATATTTTTTCAACATTACTAAAATGGTTCGATTTTCAATGATCCAATTACAGACTGCAAGACCGGTTTACCGAATACTCCTGCTATATTTATTCTACAGACAAAAAGGTTTGTTTTTTTACCACGTTTTATGGCCGCGAGGCCGCATAACCTCTTAATGGTATCATTGACCCAAATCAAATTAATACATTGTCTATGTACTTGTATTATAAAAAGGCAATTATTTAATTTGTATCTTACTTCAACTTAATTTTGTACATTTTTGTTTAACAAAATGTTTTTTTTTTTTATAGCTAAATCCGACTGTTCATCACATCATTTTTTTTTTAATTTCTCATTTTCTTAACTTTAAAAATCCACGATCCACACGTTTTTATTTTCCAACCGTTTTTTTTCAAGTTTTTAGGATGCTATCAGCACGTTAACATTTGAGTTAACGGATTGAAATTTCCACTTTTTTCATGTTTATCGAGCTATAGCACACAAGAGACTTATCCAATATACATAAAGTATTTTAAAATCGAAAGGTTAGTTAATGACCTGTAAAATAAAATTTCGACGGCTAAATTGGTTGGCTACAACTCGAGCTATGAAATGAAAAATGTAAAATGAGCAGATTTTTTTGTGTAAACCTTTAAAAAATCTTTAAAAAAACGTATTCATAGAAAAACAAGAAACTCTCTTTCACTTTTGCTAGTAAATAGATGGCAAAGCGTTAAAGAGAGGCCAAGAGAGATACAAACAAGTAAGAAAGCTGCAGTCGAGAGTTCTCGACTGTTAGATACCCGGTACCTAAACGTTTGTGCTTTATACTAAAAGGCTATTTAAAATTGTACATACATTATCATACACTACTTTGATACTTCTTAAAATAAATCGCCTCTCGAATTAGCTCCCGACCTAAACAATGTAATGTCATACTTAAATATGAATGATACATTTTATAAGGACGCCAAAAAATGAATTATGTTATTTTTTGCTCTATTCTTTTGTCATTTCTTCTGCAGTTGGCGCCATTATATCGCGGGGCCAAGGTTCGAATGCGCCACCTGTCGGCTACAGCTTGCAACAAGAGTGCCTTAGGGCGGTGTGTTAGAATTCTTACCTTATTGCTAATATCTTCCATTTTTATCATCCGATTTTACTGAAATTTTCAGGAAACGTCCATTTTATTTTATTTATTGTTTGTATCTATTAACTTTAACCCGAAAATAACGAGTATAGCTTGCTTTACCTTTTTTTATAATTTTTGAGGGCGAAAGTGGGCGTGGACAAATCTTAAAACAAACAAGATCTGCGTGCAACAGATTCCAATATTGTCACCAAATTTGGTAAATCTAGCTCTTATAGTCTCTGAGAACGACTAGATTAAGTCGAAAGTTGAAAGTCGAAAATCTAAGAGCTCCTCTGAATTACGGCTTAAATCGCAATAAAACGCTAATAAATTTAAAAATTTGTAAAAAACAGCTGTGTAAACCTGCGCGTTACACCGATTCAGTGTACATAAAGCATTGCGACTTAAAATAAACAAATTAAAATACATTTGCTACTAGCAAAAGTGCAGATAAATAAATAACACCAATCACTCAAACGAACCGAAACAAACACTCAAACAGTATAGAAAGAAATAACTGTAAGACAGTCAAACGCAAAAGAAACAGCATAAAAACACTCAAATTAATCACTCAACTCTCAAAAAATAAAACACATAACCAACTAAAAACAACAACATGTCGGCGAACAAACGTGTGCGGGTTGCAACTAGCCCTGATCAGAGGGTGACCCGCCTGTCCGATGCTACATCCGTCAAGATGCTCCAGCTGATCGATTCCAGATTTGATGAGCAGAGGAAGATCTTGGGCACCGAGTTTCGAGAGAGTGAGGCACGTTTCCTCAGCTCTCTCCAGGAGAGGTTCCAGGCAATGTCTGATGAGATCAACACCCTTACTCAACGTGTGAGCCACCTGGAGAATGAGGTGAAGGAGGTAAAACATCTAAAGCAGCAGGTCCACGACTTGGCCGGGAAATTGGCGGCACCAAACACTCCTGGTGGTTTGATAGATCAGCTGAAGCAGCAGGTTGGCGACTTGGATGCCAGACTGGCAGCCAAATGTATGGCAGAGGAGGACATAGCGGTCTCATGTACCTTGCGATGGCATGGGGTACCGCAAGCAGAGGGAGAAAACCTTAAAACGCTTTTCCACCGGCTCTGTTTTTCACTTAATTTAACTCCGCCTCCACTGGTGAGATCCATCTACAGAGTGCGGCCCCGCCAAACTGGGCAAACACTTGTAGACCCGATCATTCTCATAAAAATGGACCACGTGCGCGAAAAGGCGCTACTACGAGCAATAGGGGCATACCGGCGAACTACAAAAACACAACTGAGCTTACAGCTTATTGGTCTGGAGTCGCCAGCACTGATTTACATAAATGAACAGCTGACAAAACATAATTACGAGGTCTTTAAGAGAGCAATGCATCTCAAAAAGCACAAGCGCATCACAGCTGTGTTTACTCGCCGCGGAGATGTCTTTGTCAAGCTGATCGACGGAGTGGAAGCTCACTGCGTGCAGAGCGTGCACGAGCTTTCTGAGCTGAGCAATGATGTGGGAGGCCCGGCGAGAAATAGCTCATTTCGAGATTAATCTTAAACTAAGATTCATAGTTTTAGTATTTCTTAGATTAAAATTCATTGTAGGTCGCTTTGTTTACTTAATGTTCTCCGTGGTGTTTAGTCAATTTAATTTTTCATATCTAGTGCGTGCGCAGGTAATATTTATATTTAAATTTTGGAAATGGAAGACAATGTTGACCTAACTGAAGTTAATAGCCATATCCTATTGCGCATACTCACAAAGCAGAGAACTGGGATAAAAGTTTGCCACATTAATGCTCAAAGTTTGCCGAGAAAAATCGATGAGTTTAAATATTTGTTTGTAAATTCTGGTCTAGATATTATATTTGTCTCTGAAACATGGCTTGGCTGTAATGTTTGTGATGTCTTAATTTCGTGTGATGGTTATAATGTTTACCGTGCGGACCGTGTCAGTCATGGGGGTGGTGTGGCAATATATGTTAGTAAAAAGTTAGTGTCGAAGTTTATATGTAAACATCCCGATAGTAGTCCAATAGAATACTTATTCCTTGAAATTAAAAATCTGTCCTCATCAAAAAAATTCTGATAGGATGCATATACCGCCCACGAAGTAGCATTAACTATGACGATATTTTAAACAAGTTATCAGACATCACTATGAATTATGAAGACATTCTCTTGGCGGGTGATATTAACAGTAATATACTTCGGGAAGAGCACCTTAAAATCAACATGGAATCACTAGGCTTGAATCTTGTAAACACTACTCATCCGACTCATTTCAGCAGAACATGCGGCTCACTGTTAGATGTATTTTTTGTTAGTGATGTTGAAAATATATGTTTGTATGACCAACTTATTGTGCCTTCGTTCTCAAAACATGACCTTATATACTTGACCTACAATTTTGACCTTCAGTATAATGACGAAAAAATAGTATTTAGGGACTTTAATAATATTGACTACTTCCTTCTTAATACCGAACTCGATAAGTGCAATTGGAATAACATTTACTGTCTTCCAGATGTAGACCAACAACTCAGCTTGCTCCAGTTTAATATTAGTTACTTGTATAATTGTTTCGTACCTATTAAAAGCAAAATCGTCAAACATTCTATCAAGCCATGAGATCAGTACCTGAACATTTCTGTGATACTAGCTTTAGGTTTGTTTGTGTCAATCAGTGTGAAGTTCTCGTCAATATTCTCAAAATTAAATCTGACGCAATTGGACTTGACGAAATAAATCCTAAATTCATTAAAATAATACTTCCTAAAATTCTAACATATATAACTCACATTTTCAACACTGCATTTACAACATCTGCATTTCCGGATTGTTGGAAAATTGCAAAAATTGTCCCAGTCCTGAAAGTTAACAAGGAGTACAGGCCGATTTCAATTCTACCATTCTTATCGAAAGCCTTTGAGAACATTATGGCAGCCCAAATAAACTCTTATATAGGCTTACTCAATAATAACCAATCAGGATTTAGAAAAAAACGTAGCTGCACCTCAGCAATCCTGAAAATCTCGGACGATATACGTGAACACGCAGACAAATCTAATGTGACGCTTCTGGTACTTCTTGACTATAGTAAAGCCTTCGACTGTGCTAATCATGATGTTTTGTGTACAAAATTGAAATCTCAGTTCAATTTCTACACAACGGCTGTTAAACTCATGACCTCATATTTAAAAAATCGCCGTCAATCTGTTGTAATGTCAAATGTTTCGTCTTCTTTTGTAGTCCTTAAACGTGGTGTACCTCAAGGCTCAGTTCTTGGACCTTTATTGTTCACCCTGTATGTCAATGACCTTCCCTGTGTGTTGTCAGATAGTAATGTTCATATGTACGCAGATGATGTCCAGATGTATGTAAGCCGTCCGATTGATAGAATTGACGAGTGTGTGAATATATGTAATCGTGATCTTAATAAAGTTAGCAACTGGGCCAAAGACAACGGCCTTGGTCTAAACCCAAAAAAATCTAAATGTATAGTCATATATAAAAATAAATTAAATATTGTTGACCTGCACCCATTGATAATAAACAGCATGCCCATTGAATATGTTGAAAATGCCACAAACTTGGGTATCATATTCAATAATAAACTAAGCTGGAATGACCATATAATCAGGGCTGTAGGAAAAACGTATGGTTTGCTAAGATCTCTTTCCCCTCTTAAAAGTCCGTTACCCATAAATGTTCGTATGCTAATTGCCAAGACCTGTCTAATCCCAACACTGTTCTATGGTATCGAAATTTTTTCAAATTGCGATGCAGCCAGCCATCAAAAAATAAAAGTTGCATATAATAATATAGCAAGATTTATATTCAATCTGCGCCGATTTGACCATGTGACCAGCTATGCATATAGAATATTTGAACTTAACTTGACCGACTGGATGAAACTGAGGGTACTAATTTATCTGCATAAAATAATTTACACGAGGGAGCCTACCTATCTCTTTGAAACATTAAGATTCCCTTCCTCTAGAAGAGCAAATAACCTGATTCAAATAAGACACAGATCTCTGCTTTCAGAAAGACAGTTTTTTGTACATGCAATTAGGCTATGGAATCAACTTCCAAGTTCTCTAAAAAATATTAGTAGCGCCACGCAGTTTAAGATAAAACTTACAATACACCTGCAAAATATCAACTTAACTTAAAACATAAAAAAAAAACAAAGCGACCTTTTTTATTAACCTTTAGTGTTTAAGCGTAACTTTAAGATTTATATTCAAATTTTTGATCTAAAATTGTAATTCAATCGTATATTTATGTTAATTTGTCCTATGTGACTATCGCACTAATTATAAGTTATCAACTTGTAGCGTTAGGAAACATTATAAAATAAAAATAAAAAAATTGAATTGAATTGAAAATTGAGATCTGTTGTTTCACATGGACGGACAGAGGTACACACAGACATGGCTAAATCGACTCGGCTGGTGATGCTGAACAAGAATACATATATGTACTTTATGGGGTCGGAGATGCCTCCTTCTGCCTGTTACATACATTCTCGGTTGGCACTAACACATACTACCCTTGTACCCTATGGGTACCGGGTATACAAATTTAAAGCAATTTTCGCGATCTGGGGATTCAGCTCTACCAGATTTTCGCATCAACAGGCTTGGAGCATTTTGAGTGTAAACTAGTGTAATTATATCCTTGCAGAGGGTATTATAATTTTGCCATGCTATTTGCAACGCAATGAAGGAGGCATCTCCGACCCCATAAAGTATATATATTCTTGATCAGCATCACCAGCCGAGTCGATTAAGCCATGTCCGTCTGTCTGCCTGTCTGTCCGTCTGTCGGTTTCTACGCGAACTAGTCTCTCAGTTTTTGAGCTATCGAGCTGAAATTTTTAGCATAGTCTTATTTCTTTAGCACGCAGTAATATGTAGGAATGTGTAACATCGGCAGGAGAAAAACGACAGGTTCGAAACTCGGGGTAGCTATCGATAGGCGAAAGGAACTAGATCTCGATTCTGACTCCAAGGAATAGTGTTGCTCAACGCTCAATAGGTCTTAGGGTTCTCAGAGGGAGCTTAGAGAGCGTGAAAATTGGCAAACGTTAGCGAAACCGCGTGTAGTGGAAGTTCTTTCTATTTTCGACCGGCAACGGTAGCAGACGTTGGAAGATACCGAAGTTGTGACAAGTTGTTCGAAGAGAAGAAGCCTGTGGAAACGGAAAGGCGATCTAAGCCAAGTGAATTGGAAAGCAGCTTGTGTAGCTGCGGATCAGTGGCGTGGCCATTCCTGGCCCTAGTTTCTCATTGTTTGGCGATTCGGGCGCGTTAGGTGAGTTGTCCTAGATGAGGTTAGGGTGAGAACTGAAAATTTGTGTATTCGCTAGTTGGAGCTCGCTCGGGAATTGTGGTTCCAGTGGACATAGCTGGCCTTGAGCTGCACTCTCGATCGCCGAAGCGACGGGAGGACGTCAGAAGCGATTCAGTGCTCCAGCGCGGAGATAGCATCGGGGGAAACTCTGAGCAGCCCGGCGGAAGCCTCCATCGGAGTCCCGAGGAGGGAGTGGCCAGACCAGGAGCAGGTGAGGCGGATTCAAGAAGCGGCGTAGCAGAGTTTGTCGACACTTTTTGTTAAAGGCAAAACAAATCGCAAGTGAAGAAGAAGAAGCGGAGAGCGCTCGGCATCATGGCCGCCCGGCCATAGAGGAGGAGGAAAAAGAGAAAGAGAGGAGGATAGAGGAAAGAGGAATTGGAGTACCGCTAAAGTTTGGCTACGGATTAGAGGTTACGTGAAGAGCAAGAGGCAGCCCAAGTGCAAGGAGTTTTAGCGAGCTTTTAGTCGTGTTTGTTTTTGGAAAAGATAACTTTGCGGTGGTCTATACATTTCTTTTCCGACAGGTGTACACCCATGGAAGCGCTTTCATCGGCTGCACGAGGAGTTGGTAATTGAAAGATTGTTACCCGTAATGAAAGTTAACGTGTGTGAGCTCAGCCTCCAAAATATTGTCAAGCCTCTGGACCACGATCGCGGCAGCTATTTCCGAATGTCAAGCGCATAGTGCCATCTTTTTCCTTTCCCGTTGT
Source organism: Drosophila rufa (assembly GCA_018153105.1). Classification (NCBI taxonomy): domain Eukaryota; kingdom Metazoa; phylum Arthropoda; class Insecta; order Diptera; family Drosophilidae; genus Drosophila; species Drosophila rufa. The sequence goes on from JAECXS010000135.1 coordinate 2,001,939, forward strand.
GTAACATCTCTCGAATCATAATACCAGCCAATATAGGCGGACCAGAAATTTGAATATGGATGTCTCTACAGTTTGCCATTATATTTTCCGGGTGGAGCTATACGTCTTCGGCGCACTTTAGATACCCTTTCCTACGATGAGCATTTTTGCGGTACATCCCGCCACGTTTTGAGAAGTATTAATGTGCTTTTAGAATGCACTTATCTAACTATCCTTGAGAATACTAAAGATCTTTCCTGTTTGTTATCATGTTACGGATATCCGCTCATATTTTTCCACGCTGTTACTAGCTTCACTTTAGAAGATAAGAATAAGTTTTTTCTCGATTCATACATAGTAATAAGGCAGTCCCATTAGTAGGTTAAGATCCAATTAGATAGTTAGGTGTAAGGATGATGAGTGAGGATAACGAAGAGAAATGTTTGTGAATATGAATAATGGAGTAAGAGATCCGCTGCCTTGTCTAATGAGTTGCTGCCATGCCCCGTGGTCGTTCCGGGAAGATCCGTTAGTGAATCCGCGGCGGAGGAGAGATATACGGCCTATACATGTCTTTAGGTTTCAGCACGCTTCACTTTATGATACTATCACTATGATAACCCGACATTGCATCGCGGGGAGAGGAAAGAGTTTTAGGAACCCACCCACTAGCCGACGAGGTCTAGACCGGCAATCGCGTGCACCTCGCTCCTCTTCCGATATATATCGGTGCGAAGCAATACGCGGCATAGCTGTACGTTACAAACCACCGAAATCGGACTACTATATTCTATAGCTGCCATTGGAATGATGGCGAAATTAATGTAAAAAAAAAATCGATTTCTCAGTTTTTAAACGTATTTCTATAAATTTTGAGATTTAGCAGTTTTTTATGGTTTTAGAATTACGGTTTTCATTTTTTTAAGATCGGACAACTATATCATAAAGCTGCCATACAAGCGATCGGTCGATTTATATGAAAATGTAAAATTCTACATGTAAAATGTAAAATGTACAAAATTCGATATTTTTTCAACATTACTAAAATGGTTCGATTTTCAATGATCCAATTACAGACTGCAAGACCGGTTTACCGAATACTCCTGCTATATTTATTCTACCGACAAAAAGGTTTGTTTTTTTACCACGTTTTATGGCCGCGAGGCCGCATAACCTCTTAATGGTATCATTGACCCAAATCAAATTAATACATTGTCTATGTACTTGTATTATAAAAAGGCAATTATTTAATTTGTATCTTACTTCAACTTAATTTTGTACATTTTTGTTTAACAAAATGTTTTTTTTTTTATAGCTAAATCCGACTGTTCATCACATCATTTTTTTTTTAATTTCTCATTTTCTTAACTTTAAAAATCCACGATCCACACGTTTTTATTTTCCAACCGTTTTTTTTCGAGTTTTTAGGATGCTATCAGCACGTTAACATTTGAGTTAACGGATTGAAATTTCCACTTTTTTCATGTTTATCGAGCTATAGCACACAAGAGACTTATCCAATATACATAAAGTATTTTAAAATCGAAAGGTTAGTTAATGACCTGTAAAATAAAATTTCGACGGCTAAATTGGTTGGCTACAACTCGAGCTATGAAATGAAAAATGTAAAATGAGCAGATTTTTTTTGTGTATACCTTTAAAAAATCTTTAAAAAAACGTATTCATAGAAAAACAAGAAACTCTCTTTCACTTTTGCTAGTAAATAGATGGCAAAGCGTTGAAGAGAGGCCAAGAGAAATACAAACAAGTAAGAAAGCTGCAGTCGAGAGTGCTCGACTGTTAGATACCCGGTACCTAAACGTTTGTGCTTTATACTAAAAGGCTATTTAAAATTGTACATACATTATCATACTCTACTTTGATACTTCTTAAAATAAATCGCCTCTCGAATTAGCTCCCGACCTAAACAATGTAATGTCATACTTAAATATGAATGATACATTTTATAAGGACGCCAAAAAATGAATTATGTTATTTTTTGTCATTTTTTGCTCTATTCTTTTGTCATTTCTTCTGCAGTTGGCGCCATTATATCGCGGGGCCAAGGCTCGAATGCGCCACCTGTCGGCTACAGCTTGCAACAAGAGTGCCTTAGGGCGGTGTGTTAGAATTCTTACCTTATTGCTAATATCTTCAATTTTTATCATCCGATTTTACTGAAATTTTCAGGAAACGTCCATTTTATTTTATTTATTGTTTGTATCTATTAACTTTAACCCGAAAATAACGAGTATAGCTTGCTTTACCTTTTTTTATAATTTTTGAGGGCGGAAGTGGGCGTGGACAAATTTTAAAACAAACTTGATCTGCGTGCAACAGATTCCAATTAAATCTAGCTCTTATAGTCTCTGAGATCTGTTGTTTCACATGGACGGACAGAGGTACACACAGACATGGCTAAATCGACTCGGCTGGTGATGCTGAACAAGAATACATATATGTACTTTATGGGGTCGGAGATGCCTCCTTCTGCCTGTTACATACATTCTCGGTTGGCACTAACACATAATACCCTTGTACCCTATGGGTACCGGGTATACAAATTTAAAGCAATTTTCGCGATCTGGGGATTCAGCTCTACCAGATTTTCGCATCAACAGTCTTGGAGCATTTTGAGTGTAAACTAGTGTAATTATACCCTTGCAGAGGGTATTATAATTTTGCCATGCTATTTGCAACGCAATGAAGGAGGCATCTCCGACCCCATAAAGTATATATATTCTTGATCAGCATCACCAGCCGAGTCGATCTAGCCATGTCCGTCTGTCTGCCTGTCTGTCCGTCTGTCGGTTTCTACGCGAACTAGTCTCTCAGTTTTTGAGCTATCGAGCTGAAATTTTTAGCATAGTCTTATTTCTTTAGCACGCAGTAATATGTAGGAATGTGTAACATCGGCAGGAGAAAAACGACAGGTTCGAAACTCGGGGTAGCTATCGATAGGCGAAAGGAACTAGATCTCGATTCTGACTCCAAGGAATAGTGTTGCTCAACGCTCAATAGGTCTTAGGGTTCTCAGAGGGAGCTTAGAGAGCGAGAAAATTGGCAAACGTTAGCGAAACCGCGTGTAGTGGAAGTTCTTTCTATTTTCGACCGGCAACGGTAGCAGACGTTGGAAGATACCGAAGTTGTGACAAGTTGTTCGAAGAGAAGAAGCCTGTGGAAACGGAAAGGCGATCTAAGCCAAGTGAATTGGAAAGCAGCTTGTGTAGCTGCGGATCAGTGGCGTGGCCATTCCTGGCCCTAGTTTCTCATTGTTTGGCGATTCGGGCGCGTTAGGTGAGTTGTCCTAGATGAGGTTAGGGTGAGAACTGAAAATTTGTGTATTCGCTAGTTGGAGCTCGCTCGGGAATTGTGGTTCCAGTGGACATAGCTGGCCTTGAGCTGCACTCTCGATTGCCGAAGCGACGGGAGGACGTCAGAAGCGATTCAGTGCTCCAGCGCAGGGATAGCATCGGGGGAAACTCTGAGCAGCCCGGCGGTGGCCTCCATCGGAGTCCCGAGGAGGGAGTGGCCAGACCAGGAGCAGGTGAGGCGGATTCAAGAAGCGGCGTAGCAGAGTTTGTCGACACTTTTTGTTAAAGGCAAAACAAATCGCAAGTGAAGAAAAAGAAGCGGAGAGCGCTCGGCATCATGGCCGCCTGGCCATAGAGGAGGAGGAAAAAGAGAAAAAAGAGGATAGAGGAAAGAGGAATTGGAGTACCGCTATAGTTTGGCTACGGATTAGAGGTTACGTGAAGGGCAAGAGGCAGCCCAAGTGCAAGGAGTTTTAGCGAGCTTTTAGTCGTGTTTGTTTTTGGAAAAGATAACTTTGCGGTGGTCTATACATTTCTTTTCCGACAGGTGTACACCCATGGAAGCGCTTTCATCGGCTGCACGAGGAGAAAAGGGGTGAGTTGGTAATTGAAAGATTGTTACCCGTAATGAAAGTTAACGTGTGTGAGCTCAGCCTCCAAAATATTGTCAAGCCTCTGGACCACGATCGCGGCAGCTATTTCCGAATGTCGAGCGCATAGTGCCATCTTTTTCCTTTCCCGTTGTGTAACATCTCTCGAATCATAATACCAGCCAATATAGGCGACCAGAAATTTGAATATGGATGTCTCTACAGTTTGCCGTTATATTTTCCGGGTGGAGCTATACGTCTTTGGCGCACTTTAGATACGCTTTCCTACGATGAGCATTTTTGCGGTACATCCCGCCACGTTTTGAGAAGTATTAATGTGCTTTTAGAATGCACTTATCTAACTATCCTTGAGAATACTAAAGATCTTTCCTGTTTGTTATCATGTTACGGATATCCGCTCATATTTTTCCACGCTGTTACTAGCTTCACTTTAGAAGATAAGAATAAGTTTTTTCTCGATTCATACATAGTAATAAGGCAGTCCCATTAGTAGGTTAAGATCCAATTAGATAGTTAGGTGTAAGGATGATGAGTGAGGATAACGAAGAGAAATGTTTGTGAATATGAATAATGGAGTAAGAGATCCGCTGCCTTGTCTAATGAGTTGCCGCCATGCCCCGTGGTCGTTCCGGGAAGATCCGTTAGTGAATCCGCGGCGGAATAGAGATGTACGGCCTATACATGTCTTTAGGTTTCAGCACGCTTCACTTTATGATACTATCACTATGATAACCCGACATTGCATCGCGGGGAGAGGAAAGAGTTTTAGGCGACGAGGTCTAGACCGGCAATTGCGTGCACTTCGCTCCTCTTCCGATATATATCGGTGCGAAGCAATACGCGGCATAGCTGTACGTTACAAACGACCGAAATCGGACTACTATATTCTATAGCTGACATTGGAATGATGGCGAAATTAATGTAAAAAAAAATTCGATTTCTCTGTTTTTAAACGTATTTCTATAAATTTTCAGATTTAGCAGTTTTTTATGGTTCTAGAATTACGGTTTTCATTTTTTTAAGATCGGACAACTATATCATATAGCTGCCATACAAGCGATCGGTCGATTTATATGAAAATGTAAAATTCTACATGTAAAATGTAAAATGTACAAAATTCGATATTTTTTCAACATTACTAAAATGGTTCGATTTTCAATGATCCAATTACAGACTGCAAGACCGGTTTACCGAATACTCCTGCTATATTTATTCTACCGACAAAAAGGTTTGTTTTTTTACCACGTTTTATGGCCGCGAGGCCGCATAACCTCTTAATGGTATCATTGACCCAAATCAAATTAATACATTGTCTATGTACTTGTATGTATAAAAAGTCAATTATTTAATTTGTATCTTACTTCAACTTAATTTTGTACATTTTTGTTTAACAAAATGTTTTTTTTTTTTATAGCTAAATCCGACTGTTCATCACATCTGGCAAAGTTAACAGACCATCTAAAGGCGTTGTCCAACACTGTACCTTTAATCTAGTAGACATCCGACAATTTTTTTTTTTAATTTCTCATTTTACTTAACTTTAAAAATCCACGATCCACACGTTTTTATTTTCCAACCGTTTTTTTTCGAGTTTTTAGGATGCTATCAGCACGTTAACATTTGAGTTAACGGATTGAAATTTCCACTTTTTTCATGTTTATCGAACTATAGCACACAAGAGACTTATCCAATATACATAAAGTATTTTAAAATCGAAAGGTTAGTTAATGACCTGTAAAATAAAATTTCGACGGCTAAATTGGTTGGCTACAACTCGAGCTATGAAATGAAAAATGTAAAATGAGCAGATTTTTTTTGTGTAAACCTTTAAAAAATCTGTAAAAAAACGTATTCATAGAAAATAAGGAAACTCTCTTTCACTTTTGCTAGTAAATAGATGGCAAAGCGTTGAAGAGAGGCCAAGAGAGATACAAACAAGTAAGAAAGCTGCAGTCGAGAGTGCTCGACTGTTAGATACCCGGTACCTAAACGTTTGTGCTTTATACTAAAAGGCTATTTAAAATTGTACATATATTATCATACTCTACTTTGATACTTCTTAAAATAAATCGCCTCTCGAATTAGCTCCCGACCTAAACAATGTAATGTCATACTTAAATATGAATGATACATTTTATAAGGACGCCAAAAAATGAATTATGTTATTTTTTGTCATTTTTTGCTCTATTCTTTTGTCATTTCTTCTGCAGTTGGCGCCATTATATCGCGGGGCCAAGGCTCGAATGCGCCACCTGTCGGCTACAGCTTGCAACAAGAGTGCCTTAGGGCGGTGTGTTAGAATTCTTACCTTATTGCTAATATCTTCCATTTTTATCATCCGATTTTACTGAAATTTTCAGGAAACGTCCATTTTATTTTATTTATTGTTTGTATCTATTAACTTTAACCCGAAAATAACGAGTATAGCTTGCTTTACCTTTTTTATAATTTTTGAGGGCGGAAGTGGGCGTGGACAAATTTTAAAACAAACTTGATCTGCGTGCAACAGATTCCAATATTGTCACCAAATTTGGTAAATCTAACTCTTATAGTCTCTGAGATCTGTTGTTTCACATGGACGGACAGAGGTACACACAGACATGGCTAAATCGACTCGGCTGGTGATGCTGAACAAGAATACATATATGTACTTTATGGGGTCGGAGATGCCTCCTTCTGCCTGTTACATACATTCTCGGTTGGCACTAACACATAATACCCTTGTACCCTATGGGTACCGGGTATACAAATTTAAAGCAATTTTCGCGATCTGGGGATTCAGCTCTACCAGATTTTCGCATCAACAGGCTTGGAGCATTTTGAGTGTAAACTAGTGTAATTATACCCTTGCAGAGGGTATTATAATTTTGCCATGCTATTTGCAACGCAATGAAGGAGGCATCTCCGACCCCATAAAGTATATATATTCTTGATCAGCATCACCAGCCGAGTCGATCTAGCCATGTCCGTCTGTCTGCCTGTCTGTCCGTCTGTCGGTTTCTACGCGAACTAGTCTCTCAGTTTTTGAGCTATCGAGCTGAAATTTTTAGCATAGTCTTATTTCTTTAGCACGCAGTAATATGTAGGAATGTGTAACATCGGCAGGAGAAAAACGACAGGTTCGAAACTCGGGGTAGCTATCGATAGGCGAAAGGAACTAGATCTCGATTCTGACTCCAAGGAATAGTGTTGCTCAACGCTCAATAGGTCTTAGGGTTCTCAGAGGGAGCTTAGAGAGCGAGAAAATTGGCAAACGTTAGCGAAACCGCGTGTAGTGGAAGTTCTTTCTATTTTCGACCGGCAACGGTAGCAGACGTTGGAAGATACCGAAGTTGTGACAAGTTGTTCGAAGAGAAGAAGCCTGTGGAAACGGAAAGGCGATCTAAGCCAAGTGAATTGGAAAGCAGCTTGTGTAGCTGCGGATCAGTGGCGTGGCCATTCCTGGCCCTAGTTTCTCATTGTTTGGCGATTCGGGCGCGTTAGGTGAGTTGTCCTAGATGAGGTTAGGGTGAGAACTGAAAATTTGTGTATTCGCTAGTTGGAGCTCGCTCGGGAATTGTGGTTCCAGTGGACATAGCTGGCCTTGAGCTGCACTCTCGATTGCCGAAGCGACGGGAGGACGTCAGAAGCGATTCAGTGCTCCAGCGCAGGGATAGCATCGGGGGAAACTCTGAGCAGCCCGGCGGTGGCCTCCATCGGAGTCCCGAGGAGGGAGTGGCCAGACCAGGAGCAGGTGAGGCGGATTCAAGAAGCGGCGTAGCAGAGTTTGTCGACACTTTTTGTTAAAGGCAAAACAAATCGCAAGTGAAGAAAAAGAAGCGGAGAGCGCTCGGCATCATGGCCGCCTGGCCATAGAGGAGGAGGAAAAAGAGAAAGAGAGGAGGATAGAGGAAAGAGGAATTGGAGTACCGCTATAGTTTGGCTACGGATTAGAGGTTACGTGAAGGGCAAGAGGCAGCCCAAGTGCAAGGAGTTTTAGCGAGCTTTTAGTCGTGTTTGTTTTTGGAAAAGATAACTTTGCGGTGATCTATACATTTCTTTTCCGACAGGTGTACACCCATGGAAGCGCTTTCATCGGCTGCACGAGGAGAAAAGGGGTGAGTTGGTAATTGAAAGATTGTTACCCGTAATGAAAGTTAACGTGTGTGAGCTCAGCCTCCAAAATATTGTCAAGCCTCTGGACCACGATCGCGGCAGCTATTTCCGAATGTCGAGCGCATAGTGCCATCTTTTTCCTTTCCCGTTGTGTAACATCTCTCGAATCATAATACCAGCCAATATAGATACGCTTTCCTACGATGAGCATTTTTGCGGTACATCCCGCCACGTTTTGAGAAGTATTAATGTGCTTTTAGAATGCACTTATCTAACTATCCTTGAGAATACTAAAGATCTTTCCTGTTTGTTATCATGTTACGGATATCCGCTCATATTTTTCCACGCTGTTACTAGCTTCACTTTAGAAGATAAGAATAAGTTTTTTCTCGATTCATACATAGTAATAAGGCAGTCCCATTAGTAGGTTAAGATCCAATTAGATAGTTAGGTGTAAGGATGATGAGTGAGGATAACGAAGAGAAATGTTTGTGAATATGAATAATGGAGTAAGAGATCCGCAGCCTTGTCTAATGAGTTGCTGCCATGCCCCGTGGTCGTTCCGGGAAGATCCGTTAGGGAATCCGCGGCGGAGGAGAGATATACGGCCTATACATGTCTTTAGGTTTCAGCACGCTTCACACTATGTTAACCCGACATTGCATCGCGGGGAGAGGAAAGAGTTTTAGGAACCCACCCACTAGCCGACGAGGTCTAGACCGGCAATCGCGTGCACCTCGCTCCTCTTCCGATATATATCGGTGCGAAGCAATACGCGGCATAGCTGTACGTTACAAACGACCGAAATCGGACTACTATATTCTATAGCTGCCATTGGAATGATGGCGAAATTAATGTAAAAAAAAAATTGATTTCTCTGTTTTTAAACGTATTTCTATAAATTTTGAGATTTAGCAGTTTTTTATGGTTCTAGAATTACGGTTTTCATTTTGTTAAGATCGGACAACTATATCATATAACAAGCGATCGGTGTAAAATGTAAAATGTACAAAATTCGATATTTTTTCAACATTACTAAAATGGTTCGATTTTCAATGATCCAATTACAGACTGCAAGACCGGTTTACCGAAGCTAGCTTTCTTTCTCGTTCTTTAGTAAAAAATAAAATAACAATTCTAAGTGCAGTTTTAAGTAGTTATTAAGCTATATATTCTGTAAGGCTTTTCTTGAACTGAACGATAAACAAAGGACCGTTTTAATAAAAACATCACTGTGATGAGCACCGAGACTGTACGCATATAGAGCCGTAGAATTGAAATTTGGCTACGATAGTCCGATCAGAACCATTTATATCTTGATCGAAAGGTATTTTAAACTTCTTTGAAACTGCATACTAAGACGGATTAGTTCAGGAGAAATGCAAGTGAAAGTGCAAAATTGAACATTTTGAAAGTTGGAGCAAAAAACATCAAATTTGGATGGACTTTTTTTTTAGATATGACAAAACTAAGTAAAAAATTTGTTTGTTTTTTAATTAATTTTTTTTTTTTTTTTAATTAAATTCATTTGTTCAAAATTTGTTTTAGTATGAACATTTTTTTGTTTTTAAGAATTTTGTAACCAAATTTTACATAAAAAGTTTCAAAATATTCTAGATTTAAGGAAAAAAATTTATCAGAATCGGACTACTATATCTTATAGCTGACACTTACAAAATAATTTAATTTATTTAATTTTTCACTAAAAATACCAAGTTTTTTTTTAAATTTTGTATTATTAACTATGTATTATTATTATTAAAAAAAAAAAAAAAGTTATTTATTTGGTATTTTTAGTCGAACCCATAGATAAGAAATATAAATTTTATTTTTATATAACATGTTACTTATTTATTGAATTTCGGCTTTTTTTGGAAATCTTTGTTTGTTTAATCTTCGCTAGATGAGTTGCTATTTGTTAAAGTAGTCTCATGGGCGCCAAAACTGATCTCGGCGGGTTTTAGAAACTCGGCTTACAGCGCAACGCCCGCGCTTGTAGTGGGCGCGCTATCAGTATATCCACTAAAAATTAATTTGCACAAAATTGTGCAAAATTGTGAGAATGAGGCGGTTAAGCTGAATATCTAGGGAATAACACCTCATTTAAAATATCGCATGGGACCGCGTGGTGCATTACTTCTTGTCTACCTAAAGTTAAAAAATGTGGAATTTTTAGCGCAATTTTTGTATTTGCAATAATTTTATTTATAAAATTGAAACAAACATATTTAAACAAGTAAGAAAACTACAGTCGACTGTGTTCGACTATAAGTTACCCGCTACCTAAACGTTTGCGCTTCACACTAAAAGGCAATTTAAAATTGTACATACATTATAATAGTCTACTTCGATACATCTTAAAATAAATCGCCTCTCGAATTTGCTCCCGACCTAAACAATTTTATCTCATACTTAAATATGAATGATACATTTTATAGGAACACATAAAAACCCGCTCGATCGCCCTCAAAAAATGAATTATGTTATTTTTTGTAATTTCTTGCTATATTCTTTTGTCATTTCTTTTGCAGTTGGCGCCATTATATCGCTCGGCCAAGGCTCGATGTGCCACCTGTCGGCTACAGCTTGCAACAGCAGTGCCTTATGGCGGTGTATTAAAATTCTAACCTTATTGCTAATATCTCCCATGTTTATCATCCGATTTTACAGAAATTTTCAGGAAACGCCCATTTTATTTTATTTACTTATTGTATCTATTAACTTTAACCCGAAAATAACGAGTATAGCTTGTTTAACGTTTTTTATGATTTTTGAGGGCGGAAGTGGGCGTGGACAAATTTTAAAACAAACTTGATCTGCGTGCAACAAATTCCAATGTTGTCACCAAATTTGGTAACTCTAGCTCTTATAGTCTCTGAGATCTGTTGTTTCACACGGACGGACAGACGAACATGGCTAAATCGACTCGGCTGGTGATGCTGATCAAGAATATATTTACTTTATGGGGTCGGAGATGCCTCCTTCTGCCTGTTACATACATTCTCGGTTAGCACTAATTTATAATACCCTTGTACCCTATGGGTACCGGGTATAAAAATAGTTAAATATATTATCTTAGAGATTGCATAACTTTTTGGCTTATATTTTCGCTTTAGAAAACAATTTTTTTTTTAAGTGCTCAAAAAAAGGTAATTTTTTTCTTTTTTTAAGGACGCTGAAAATAAATTGCAACTTTGACAACCGATTCCTCAACCTAGGTTGGGGAGAAAAACTTATATACGGTTAAATGCAAAATTTTACGTATTAACAAAAAAATATAATCAAATGTATGGAACGCAAAAATCGTTTTTTGAATTAATCGCCACTTTTCGTGTCTAATACCCCACTTTGCGTCTATCCGTTTCCACGCAAATTAGTCTCTCAGTTTTTAAGCTATCTAAATTAAACTTTCCAGATATCTCTTTTATTTCTTCTTCTATTTCCATTAGTATTTAAGTCAAAACGGGCCAGATCGGGGTACTATATCATAAAACATAAAAAGGAGCGATCGGGCCAAATTATCTTTTATTTTAAATATATCAATACATTTAAAATTGTATCCGAATCGTATAACTATGACTTATCCTATGGCAGCTTCATAGGATCGATTGGGCCAAATTAGCAGATCTTCGTTGTTTTTAAAGATATAGAATTAAAACTTAATATATATGATATATATTAAGTTGATTTGAATTTTTGCAATTCATTTTAAATGTATTACATTTAGATGGAAGGGTATATAAACTCCGTTACCCATAGGATACAAGGTTAATGCTAATGCCAACCGAGAATGTATGTAACTGGCAATTAAAACCGTTATTCTAAAACCGTAAAAGCCGCCACTTCTCGAAATTTATAGAAATACGTTTTAAAATAGAGAAGATAAGAATTTGTTTACACTAATTTCGCCATCGTTCCTATGGCAGCTGTAGGATATAGTGTTCCGATTTCGGCCGTTCCGACGTATATACTGCTAAAGAAATAAGTCTATGCTGAACATTTCAGCCCGATAGCTCAAAAACTGAGAGACTAGTTCGCGTAGAAACCGGCAGACAGACAGACGGACAGACAGACATACGGATAGACAGGCAGACGAACAAGGCTAGATCGACTCGGCTGGTGATGCTGATCAAGAATATATATACTTTATGGGGTCCGAGATGACCCTCTGCAAGGGTATAATAAGAAGGCATTCGCGGATGTGTTCTGAAAATTTGAGTAAAATCGGATGGTAAACATGGTAAACATATTAAACAATAAAGTTTATGTGTATGGTTCTTCTTCTTTAATGTTGAGAGCGCACGTGCGTGTTGCTCAACATGTCCCTAGCAATATTTGTCTTTTTTGGGCGTTGCTGAACATGTTCCTATCAAAATTTGTAATACTTTGGTCTTGCTCAGCATGTTTCTAGCAACATTTGTCTCCATTTTCTTTTTTCCATGTCCATCTGATATTTAATTTCACCCACGATACTTTGGGTACCGGGTATCTCACAATCGGTCACACTTGATTGTAACTTCCTACTTGTTTTTTTTTATTTATTACGTGCTAGATTGGCAAAATCGACCATTGTACGAGGGAAGACTTCTATACTTTGCACATTCTATTATTTATAGGAAACAGTTCAGGATTTCATAAATTGAATTTTAAGAAATCGAATCATGGTCCATAAGCGAATTGTATATGAGTTATGAATAAAGAAAATGATTCCTTCCACCAATTGACACCCAATAACAAAGTTAGCAGCAAAAGTTAGCTTATCCACAAATGAAAACGATTTAGCGAGGCCTTTGGAAATCCCATCACGTCTCAGCACAGCGGCTACTGTCGACTGATTTTTGTACGGATGAAGGCTGCCCCTCTCTGGTGGTGGGTGCTTGGCAATCGAGTTACAGTCACATCAGCAACCAATAAGAATTGAATGTGTGCGAAATGAGAAGCTACAAGCGGCAACAACTTATGTGCCAGATGAAAGCTCATCTGAGTGTAAGAGTTATAATCAGTAGAATTCGAGGCCATTTTAATTTATGGCGTCAAAAGCGAAGTTGGTTGGCCAGTATTAAATTAATTAGCAATATATATAAACTAGAAAAATAACATTAAGAATTTAAGTTTTTATACACTTGCATTTTAAAATTTGGCCTAACCGATACGAAGACAGCTGATACTGTGTTTGATACTGTGTTGATACTGTGATTTTCAGAATTTGTTTTGGCCAAATACCCAATAGAAAATTTGTAAAGTAGGATTATAATGATAGGAATTTATTAAATTTTTTTTTAAATTTTGTTGTATTAAAAACAAAGCGGCATACACCCATAAAAATAATTACTTAAAATCGCCCTAAAAATTCGCTATTTAGAAAATTTCTATAAAAAAGGCGCCAGAGACTCTACTTTTCACTCCACTTTTAAGAAAAAGTTGTCTTAAAATCACAAATCTTGAAATAAAGGTAGATTTTTTATTTATTCATTTATTTAATTATTTATATTTTGCAAACAGATATTCCTTAACTGTCTAACTAATTCTTAACTAAACTTAACATTAATACTTAAAAGTGACTGGTAAAGAGTCTTCTTAATTAAATACCTAGAGGAGGTTGGATCCAATCGCATGGAAAGACGCATATTATTAGAAAAATTTACTGCTTTGGAAATAGGCTCATTACGGGCGTAATTCGTTCTGAGTACCGGAATGTAAGAGGGTTCAAAAGTTCTTTAATGTCTACACGGCACAGAAAAATTAACTTTCCTTAGTAAATTAGGATTGAAAATTGATTATTTTCCCTGCTATCAGGTCGATCAGAAAGAAAGCTAGATTCGATAAACCGAAGTTTGTATTCCCTTGCAGTCTGCAATTGGATCATTAAAAATCGATCCATTTTGGTAATGTTGAAAAAATATCGATAATTTTTATATAAATCGACCGATCGCTTCTATGGCAGCTAAATAATATAGTTGTCCGATCTTAATGAAATTAAAACCGTAATTCTAAAACCGCTATATCTCGAAATTTATAGAAATACGTTAAAAACAACGCAGTGAAGGAGGCATCTCCGACCCCATAAAGTATATATATTCCTGATCAGCATCACCAGCCGAGTCGATCTAGCCATGTCCGTCTGTCTGTCTGTCTGTCCGTCTGTCGGTTTCTACGCGAACTAGTCTCTCAGTTTTTGAGCTATCGGGCTGAAATTTTCAGCATAGTCTTATTTCTTTAGCACGCAGTATATATGTCGGAACGACCGAAATCGGATTTCTATATCCTATAGCTGCCATAGGAATGATGGCGAAATTAATGTAAAAAAAATTTTAACTTCTCTGTTTTTCAACGTATTTTTATAAATTTTGAGATATAGCAGATTTTAATGCTTCTTGAATTACGGTTTTAATTTCATTAAGATCGGACCACTATATCATATAGCTGCCATAGAAGCGATCGGTTGATTTATATGAAAATGTAAAATTCTACATGTAAAATGTAAAATGTACAAAATTCTATATTTTTTCAACATTACTAAAATGGTTCGATTTTCAATGATCCAATTGCAGACTGCAAGGGTATACCAACTTCGGTTTACCGAAGTTAGCTTTCTTTCTCGTTTACATTAATTTCGCCATCAGCTGCTTCGGCAGCTGTAGGATATTGTGGTTCGATTTCGGCCATTTCGACATACTCCGTGCTAAAGAAATAAGATTATTCTTAAAATTTAAGCCCGATAGCTCAAAAACCGACAGACTAGTTCGCGTAGAAACCGACAGACAGACGGACGGACAGACAGACAGACGGACAGACAGATGAACAGACAGACGGACAGACGTGGCTAAATCGACTCGGCTGCTTATGCTGATCAAGAATATGTATACTTTATAGGATCGGAGATTTCTCCTTCTGCTTGTTACATACATTCTCGGTTGGACTAACTTATAATACCCTTGTAGCCTATGGGTACCGAGTATAAAAACTACTATATTAGTATAGCTGCCATAAGAAAGATGGCGAAATTAAGGTATCAAAAACTTTTAAACTTCTCTGTTTTTAAAAGTATTTCTATAAATTGCGAGATATTGCGGTTTTATACGGTCTTAGAACTACGGTTTTAATTTAATTAAGGTCAGACAACTATATTATATAGCTGCCATTGAAACGATCGGTTCAGTTACTATATATGAAAGTATAACATTTTACATGTAAAATGTAAAATGTTAAAACAATTTACTAGCTTATATATTTTTCTAATTTTACCAAAATGGATCGATTTTCAATGATCCAATTACTGACTGCAAGGTCAGGTTACCAAAGGTAACTTCCTTTCTTGTTGTTTGACGAATAATATAGCTATTAAAAATAAAAAAATTCTGAACTGAAAAATTAAAATTATTTGGTTAAAAATTACACCAAATGTATACAATTTATTTAAACATTAAGTAAGCTGAATTTCCATTTCTAAGAAAGCTATAAGAGGTGCTCATAATAGCAAATTGCTTATATCGTGCCGGGGAATAGTGGTCGATTCTGTCAATCTGACAATTAATAATTAATATCAAGCGAACTAATTATTGAATACTTATAAAATCATTTGTGTAATTTTTTTAAAAGGCCAATCATTTATTACTACTATTTATTTAAAATAAAATTTGAATTTGTTTTTGTTTTTGTATTAACCAATTTCTTTCTCTTTCTTAATTAAAATAATATTTTTAAAATCTTTAGTAAAAATAATAATAACACCACTTTACAAAATAAAACAAGTAAGAAAGCTACAGTCGACTCTGCTCGACTGTGAGATACCCGGTACCTAAACGTTTGCGCTTCACACTAAAAGGCAATTTAAAATTGTACATACATTATAATAGTCTACTTCGATACTTCTTAAAATAAATCGCCTCTCGAATTAGCTCCCGACCTAAACAATTTAATGACATACTTAAATATGAATGATACATTTTATAGGAACACATAAAAACCCGTTCGATCGGCGTCAACAAATGAATTATATTATTTTTTGTCATTTCTTGCTATATTCTTTTGTCATTTCTTCTGCAGTTGGCGCCATTATATCGCACGGCCAAGGCTCGAATGCGCCACCTGTCGGCTACAGCTTGCAACACAAGTGCCTTAGGGCGGTGTGTTAAAATTCGAACCTTATAGCTAATGTCTCCCATGTTTATACTCCGATTTTACTGAATTTTTAAGGAAACGTCCATTTTATTTTATTTATTTATTGTTTCTATTAAGTTGTACCCAAATATAACGAGCATAGCTTAGTTAACGTTTTTTTATTATTTTTGATGGCGGAAGAGGGCATGACCAAATTTTATAACAAACATGATTTGCGTACAACATATTCAAATGTTGACACCAAATTTGGTAACTCTAGCTCTTATAGTCTCTGAGATCTGTTGTTTCACACGGACGGACAGACGGACAGACGGACATGGCTAAATCGACTCGGCTGGTGATGCTGATCAAGAATATACATACTTTATGGGGTTGGAGATGCCTCATTCTGCCTGTTACATACATTCTTTTCTTTTCTTTACAGGTTTTCTTTTACAGGTCATTAACTAACCTTTCGAATTTAAAACACTTTATTTATTATGGATAAGTATTTTGTGTGCTATAGGTCGATAAACTTGAAAAAAAATGGAAGGGTACGAAGAAGTCCTAGACATATCTATCCAGATGGAACATAGCAATTATAAGGTAGGAAAATCGTTCCACATAACATTTTTCAGACCACAGAGGAATATTCTTCGAAATTTCGATGCCGACACGCGAAAACCCTCGCAACACTGACTGGGACAAATACGGTAAGATTGAACAGGCAAAAACTAGAAACAGGAGGATCAAGGTTCAATCCACCTTGGAAGGAATCGACAAGATAGTCGAAGACCTTACGAACATCCTAAACAACGCGTTCAAGGAGTCATGCAGACTTACATACTCCAATAAGACATACCCACTATAGTAGAGTAAATGTCTCAGCGAGCTCAGGAAAAAGGTGACTTAACACAAGGTACGGTGCCCAAGACTGGCGTACTTACAAGACACAACAAGCTTCATTCAAAAGTGCTATATACGCAGACAAGAAGGAATCTTGGAGCAAATACTGCAAATCACTCGAAGGAATCAAAGACACGGCCAGATTGAGCAAGATATTAGCAAAAGGGCAATCAAGCCCGACACTGATTAACAAGCCAGACGGCACAGAAACCACGTCAGCGGAAGAGTCTCTGGAAATCCTGCTGGACACCCACTTCCAAGGAAACCAAAAAGAAAAAGTAAAAATCGTCTTTTTATAAAAAAAAAAATGGGAGCTGTTAAATGTAACAGAGACGCACAAAAAAAGTGTGTGTGAAAGAGGAAAAATGGCGCAAATTCATTATTAAGTCGGGAGCTAATTCGAGCGCCGATTTAATTTTTAATTAAGGAGTATCTAGACCAACAAACGTCTGGGTTCTGGGTATCTCACAGTCGAGCACTCTCGACTGTAGCTTTCCTACTTGTGCTATTTAATTTCACGCACAATGCTTTGGGTACCGTGTATCTCACAGTCGGTCACACTCGACTGCAGCTTTCTCACTTGTTTTTATACCCGGTACCCATAGGGTACAAGGGTATTATAAGTTTGTGCCAACCGAGAATGTATGTAACAGGCAGAAGGAGGCATCTCCGACCCCATAAAGTATATATATTCTTGATCAGTATCACCAGCCGAGTCGATTTAGCCATGTCCGTCTGTCCGTCTGTCCGTCCGTGTGAAACAACAGATCTCAGACACTATAAGAGCTAGAGTTACCAAATTTGGTGACAACATTGGAATCTGTTGCACGCAGATCAAGTTTGTTTTAAAATTTGGCCACGCCCACTTCCGCCCTCAAAAATCATAAAAAACGTTAAATAAGCTATACTCGTTTTTTTTCGGGTAAAAGTAAATAAATACAAAAAATTAATAAAATAGAACGGACGTTTCCTGAAAATTTCAGTAAAATCGGATGATAAACATGGGAGATATTAGCAATAAGGTTCGAATTTTAAAACCCCCCTAGGCGCTGCTGAGTAACCTGTAGCCGTCTAGGTCGTGGGTTCGAGCCCCGACCTCGCCAAAACTTTTTATTGTTTTTTTTCTCCGTTTTTTTTGCATTTCTTCCTTTTTCCTTTGTTATTATACCCGGAGAACAACTAGAAAAACATTTTAGAATAAAAATACAAAACAGAAAATATTTTGGTTTTGTGTGGGATTGAGCTCGTGCCAATTTTGCAAAATGTAGATGCACCGGCTGCTTAGACAACTGGGCCATTACATATTAGGGTTGTCGAAAATATATAAAAATATCGATATATTTGCAAAAAAATAAATATTTTTATCACGATATTTTTAAGCTGTAATATCGATATATAAATATTTTTTTTGATATTTTCTGATATTTTGTTTTCGGTCAGCCCCTACGAAAACGAGTTCCACTTAAATATTTCTTTGCCAAATAGTAATTGGGAAGCTGACCCAATACAGTATTGAACTTCGCAAATGCAGACCATGCAACATTCAGCATAGTCTTATTTCTTTAGCACGGAACGACCGAAATCGGATTACTATATCCTATAGCTGCCATAGGAATGATGGCGAAATTAATGTAAAAAAAATTTTAACTTCTCTGTTTTTCAACGTATTTTTATACATTTTGAGATATAGCAGATTTTAATGCTTCTTGAATTACGGGTTTAATTTCATTAAGATCGGACCACTATATCATATAGCTGCCATAGAAGCGATCGGTTGATTTATATGAAAATGTAAAATTCTACATGTAAAATGTAAAATGTACAAAATTCTATATTTTTTCAACATTACTAAAATGGTTCGATTTTCAATGATCCAATTGCAGAC
This sequence comes from Drosophila rufa, assembly GCA_018153105.1. NCBI lineage: Eukaryota > Metazoa > Arthropoda > Insecta > Diptera > Drosophilidae > Drosophila > Drosophila rufa. The sequence goes on from JAECXS010000135.1 coordinate 2,020,829, forward strand.
TGCAAGGGTATACCAACTTCGGTTTACCGAAGTTAGCTTTCTTTCTCGTTTACATTAATTTCGCCATCAGCTGCTTCGGCAGCTGTAGGATATTGTGGTTCGATTTCGGCCATTTCGACATACTCCGTGCTAAAGAAATAAGATTATTCTTAAAATTTAAGCCCGATAGCTCAAAAACCGACAGACTAGTTCGCGTAGAAACCGACAGACAGACGGACGGACAGACAGACAGACGGACAGACAGATGAACAGACAGACGGACAGACGTGGCTAAATCGACTCGGCTGCTTATGCTGATCAAGAATATGTATACTTTATAGGATCGGAGATTTCTCCTTCTGCTTGTTACATACATTCTCGGTTGGACTAACTTATAATACCCTTGTAGCCTATGGGTACCGAGTATAAAAACTACTATATTAGTATAGCTGCCATAAGAAAGATGGCGAAATTAAGGTATCAAAAACTTTTAGACTTCTCTGTTTTTAAAAGTATTTCTATAAATTGCGAGATATTGCGGTTTTATACGGTTTTAGAACTACGGTTTTAATTTAATTAAGGTCAGACAACTATATTATATAGCTGCCATTGAAACGATCGGTTCAGTTACTATATATGAAAGTATAACATTTTACATGTAAAATGTAAAATGTTAAAACAATTTACTAACTTATATATTTTTCTAATTTTACCAAAATGGATCGATTTTCAATGATCCAATTACTGACTGCAAGGTCAGGTTACCAAAGGTAACTTCCTTTCTTGTTGTTTGACGAATAATATAGCTATTAAAAATAAAAAAATTCTGAACTGAAAAATTAAAATTATTTGGTTAAAAATTACACCAAATGTATACAATTTATTTAAACATTAAGTAAGCTGAATTTCCATTTCTAAGAAAGCTATAAGAGGTGCTCATAATAGCAAATTGCTTATATCGTGCCGGGGAATAGTGGTCGATTCTGTCAATCTGACAATTAATAATTAATATCAAGCGAACTAATTATTGAATACTTATAAAATCATTTGTGTAATTTTTTTAATAGGCCAATCATTTATTACTACTATTTATTTAAAATAAAATTTGAATTTGTTTTTGTTTTTGTATTAACCAATTTCTTTCTCTTTCTTAATTAGAATAATATTTTTAAAATCTTTAGTAAAAATAATAATAACACCACTTTACAAAATAAAACAAGTAAGAAAGCTACAGTCGACTCTGCTCGACTGTGAGATACCCGGTACCTAAACGTTTGCGCTTCACACTAAAAGGCAATTTAAAATTGTACATACATTATAATAGTCTACTTCGATACTTCTTAAAATAAATCGCCTCTCGAATTAGCTCCCGACCTAAACAATTTAATGACATACTTAAATATGAATGATACATTTTATAGGAACACATAAAAACCCGTTCGATCGGCGTCAACAAATGAATTATATTATTTTTTGTCATTTCTTGCTATATTCTTTTGTCATTTCTTCTGTAGTTGGCGCCATTATATCGCACGGCCAAGGCTCAAATGCGCCACCTGTCGGCTACAGCTTGCAACACAAGTCCCTTAGGGCGGTGTGTTAAAATTCGAACCTTATAGCTAATGTCTCCCATGTTTATACTCCGATTTTACTGAATTTTTAAGGAAACGTCCATTTTATTTTATTTATTTATTGTATCTATTAAGTTGTACCCAAATATAACGAGCATAGCTTAGTTAACGTTTTTTTATTATTTTTGATGGCGGAAGAGGGCATGACCAAATTTTATAACAAACATGATTTGCGTACAACATATTCAAATGTTGACACCAAATTTGGTAACTCTAGCTCTTATAGTCTCTGAGATCTGTTGTTTCACACGGACGAACATGGCTAAATCGACTCGGCTGGTGATGCTGATCAAGAATATACATACTTTATGGGGTTGGAGATGCCTCATTCTGCCTGTTACATACATTCTTTTCTTTTCTTTACAGGTTTTCTTTTACAGGTCATTAACTAACCTTTCGAATTTAAAACACTTTATTTATTATGGATAAGTATTTTGTGTGCTATAGGTCGATAAACTTGAAAAAAATGGAAGGGTACGAAGAAGTCCTAGACATATCTATCCAGATGGAACATAGCAATTATAAGGTAGGAAAATCGTTCCACATAACATTTTTCAGACCACAGAGGAATATTCTTCGAAATTTCGATGCCGACACGCGAAAACCCTCGCAACACTGACTGGGACAAATACGGTAAGATTGAACAGGCAAAAACTAGAAACAGGAGGATCAAGGTTCAATCCACCTTGGAAGGAATCGACAAGATAGTCGAAGACCTTACGAACATCCTAAACAACGCGTTCAAGGAGTCATGCAGACTTACATACTCCAATAAGACATACCCACTATAGTAGAGTAAATGTCTCAGCGAGCTCAGGAAAAAGGTGACTTAACACAAGGTACGGTGCCCAAGACTGGCGTACTTACAAGACACAACAAGCTTCATTCAAAAGTGCTATATACGCAGACAAGAAGGAATCTTGGAGCAAATACTGCAAATCACTCGAAGGAATCAAAGACACGGCCAGATTGAGCAAGATATTAGCAAAAGGGCAATCAAGCCCGACACTGATTAACAAGCCAGACGGCACAGAAACCACGTCAGCGGAAGAGTCTCTGGAAATCCTGCTGGACACCCACTTCCAAGGAAACCAAAAAGAAAAAGTAAAAATCGTCTTTTTATTAAAAAAAAATGGGAGCTGTTAAATGTAACAGAGACGCACAAAAAAAGTGTGTGTGAAAGAGGAAAAATGGCGCAAATTCATTATTAAGTCGGGAGCTAATTCGAGCGCCGATTTAATTTTTAATTAAGGAGTATCTAGACCAACAAACGTCTGGGTTCTGGGTATCTCACAGTCGAGCACTCTCGACTGTAGCTTTCCTACTTGTGCTATTTAATTTCACGCACAATGCTTTGGGTACCGTGTATCTCACAGTCGGTCACACTCGACTGCAGCTTTCTCACTTGTTTTTATACCCGGTACCCATAGGGTACAAGGGTATTATAAGTTTGTGCCAACCGAGAATGTATGTAACAGGCAGAAGGAGGCATCTCCGACCCCATAAAGTATATATATTCTTGATCAGTATCACCAGCCGAGTCGATTTAGCCATGTCCGTCTGTCCGTCTGTCCGTCCGTGTGAAACAACAGATCTCAGACACTATAAGAGCTAGAGTTACCAAATTTGGTGACAACATTGGAATCTGTTGCACGCAGATCAAGTTTGTTTTAAAATTTGGCCACGCCCACTTCCGCCCTCAAAAATCATAAAAAACGTTAAATAAGCTATACTCGTTTTTTTTCGGGTAAAAGTAAATAAATACAAAAAATTAATAAAATAGAACGGACGTTTCCTGAAAATTTCAGTAAAATCGGATGATAAACATGGGAGATATTAGCAATAAGGTTCGAATTTTAAAACCCCCTAGGCGCTGCTGAGTAACCTGTAGCCGTCTAGGTCGTGGGTTCGAGCCCCGACCTCGCCAAAACTTTTTATTGTTTTTTTCTCCGTTTTTTTTTGCATTTCTTCCTTTTTCCTTTGTTATTATACCCGGAGAACAACTAGAAAAACATTTTAGAATAAAAATACAAAACAGAAAATATTTTGGTTTTGTGTGGGATTGAGCTCGTGCCAATTTTGCAAAATGTAGATGCACCGGCTGCTTAGACAACTGGGCCATTACATATTAGGGTTGTCGAAAATATATAAAAATATCGATATATTTGCAAAAAAATAAATATTTTTATCACGATATTTTTAAGCTGTAATATCGATATATAAATATTTTTTTTTGATATTTTCTGATATTTTGTTTTCGGTCAGCCCCTACGAAAACGAGTTCCACTTAAATATTTCTTTGCCAAATAGTAATTGGGAAGCTGACCCAATACAGTATTGAACTTCGCAAATGCAGACCATGCAACATTCAGCATAGTCTTATTTCTTTAGCACGGAACGACCGAAATCGGATTACTATATCCTATAGCTGCCATAGGAATGATGGCGAAATTAATGTAAAAAAAATTTTAACTTCTCTGTTTTTCAACGTATTTTTATAAATTTTGAGATATAGCAGATTTTAATGCTTCTTGAATTACGGTTTTAATTTCATTAAGATCGGACCACTATATCATATAGCTGCCATAGAAGCGATCGGTTGATTTATATGAAAATGTAAAATTCTACATGTAAAATGTAAAATGTACAAAATTCTATATTTTTTCAACATTACTAAAATGGTTCGATTTTCAATGATCCAATTGCAGACTGCAAGGGTATACCAACTTCGGTTTACCGAAGTTAGCTTTCTTTCTCGTTTACATTAATTTCGCCATCAGCTGCTTCGGCAGCTGTAGGATATTGTGGTTCGATTTCGGCCATTTCGACATACTCCGTGCTTTTTTTTTTTTAACACATATATATTATTTTTACATTAATCAACCAAATTAATGGTTATAAAATGTAGGGACTAGCAATAGTAACAAAAATAACATGGATGCATAACATAGAAACGGTAATCTCCCTAACATAGGGAACGAAGTGACAATCAGTGCAATGTATTTATTGGGGAAGGACTCTCGTTCTCTGCCGTCCTCCCATCCATAAGTCTCCTGGGTGCCGTCTTTGAAGCCTTCTTCTGGTCCTCGGTGTTGCCAATGAAGCAGCTAGTTGGTTCGCAGTTCGAAGTCGTTCATTATACCGACTCGAGTGTCGATTAATTTGCTCCCTCACGGTGGGGATGTGAAGGTCCTTTGTAATGTCCACGTTCCTCATATACCACGGCGCATTAGTGATTGTGCGCAGCGCTCGGTTTTGGATCCTTTGCATGCGCATAATGTTCGAGTCAGACGCCGTACCCCATATCTGGATGCAATAGGTCATTGAAGGGACCACTATTGCCTTGTACAGAAGAACTTTGTTACTTAGACTTAGTTGACTCCCTCCTCTAAGCATCCAATTGAGCTTCCTAAGCTTATTCCGACATGTGGCTGCAATTTTGGTGGTGTGCTGCCTCCATGTGAGCCGCTTGTCGAGGATGAGACCCAGGTACTGTGCCTGAGGAGCTTGAGGGATGAGCGTGTCCTGGAACTTAACCCTAGGAAGGATTTGATGCCTTAGGGAGAAGTTGCAGTGTTGAGATTTGTTTCCGTTAATGCAGATGTTCCATCGATTCGACCACACGCTGTAGAGCTCCAGGAAGTTTTGCGTCATTCTGGAAGCTTCAATCCGACACGAAGAGTTAGCAATGAAGGCTGTGTCGTCAGCATACGTTGCCAGGAGGGTACCCGGATCACTGAGATTTGGCATGTCAGAGGTGTATAGGGTGTAAAGCACAGGACCCAACACACTACCTTGAGGTACGCCAGCTCTTATGCGTCTGATGGTTGATCTCGCACCTCTCACTTCAACCATGAAATTTCTATCTAGCAGATATGACTTTATCAGAAGAAACTGAGCAGTTGGCAAGAGAGATTTCAGCTTGAATAGGAGGCCACACTCTATCAAACGCTTCCTTGACGTCCAGAAAGACAGCAGAGCTGTATTGTCTATTTTCGAAGGCATCCAAAATGTGTTGCGTCACTCTATGGGCTTGCTCAGGGGTTCCATGGTGATTCCTGAAGCCAAATTGGTGGTCTGGAATGGCATCCTGCACGCTTCTTACTGCCATCATTCTGCTAAGAAATATTCTTTCAAATATTTTAGAAAATGTGGGCAGCAGGCTTATCGGTCGGTAAGACGCAACAAGGTTCTCCGGTTTGCCTGGCTTCGGAATCATCGTTATCACAGCACACTTCCATTGTGTGGGGAAGTGGTGGATACGTAACATGGAGTTAAACAAGAGGACTAAGAACAATATACCCTTTCTTGGCAGTGCCTTGGCAACTCTGCTATCGACACCGTCGAATCCTGGGGCTTTACTGGGGAGCAGCTTTGTGATTTGCAGACAAACTTCTGCCGGACTAACATGTCGAATAGGCTCTGCTTCTGGGGAGGCAGCGTCGAGAAATGTCAGAGTATTCTCCACATCTTCACGATTTGCAAGATCGAATGGCTGAAAGCGATTCTCCAGTTCGTCAGCAAAAGCCAACGAAATTTCGGAATCCGATTTGCACCAAGTGTTGTCCGCACGCTTGATAGGGATTCTGCGAGGGGGCTGTCTTTTAACTATTTTTGCTGCTTTCCAGAGGTTAAATCCATATGGTTTTGTGGGATCAGCATTGCGCAGCAGATCAGCAAAATAGTTGTTTTTTGTTGTATGCAACAACTTCTTCAAACTGTCCTCAGCACGACGATATGCCCTTTTGTCAGCCGGATCTCTCGACCTCAAGAATCTGCGGCGCAGGGATCTTTTCAACCTCACCAGATCCAGGACCTCAGGTTTTAAAAGAGCATGAGGTGGAACTGATGGGTTTATTGAACGTTGTCCACAGGTAGAGGATTCAGCAGCGATGTGTATATTACGTGCAAAGAGCTCAGTAGCGTCGTCAATATCAACGGGGGAGTTTAGGACCATGTTCAGGTCAACAAGTTGGTTAATAGCTGCCTGGAACCGTGGAATGCATGCGTTTTGCGGAAGCACACTCGTTTTACGGGAGAGTTTGAAAGCAGCAGTCCTTAGTTCGATTACCAAGGGGATGTGGTCGGAACTTAATTCAAAGCTTTCTGAGATGGTGAGAAGCTCAGATCGAATCCCTCCATATATGGCAAAGTCGATAGCTGATGGTGTACGTTGACTGTACGGGTAATGCGTGGGCCCTCCAGTAGCAAGGACCTGGATATTGGAACTAAGGATACAGTCTGCCAATGCTCTTCCTCTGACTGTACAGTTTCGAGAGCCCCAAAGTCGATGGAGTGCATTCCAGTCACCGGCAATTATAAAATTGGGTCCAAGTTCCTCAAAAAGTAATTTGAAGTCGTCGCTGGTACGCTGAATGTTAGGTGGACAATAAATAGAAGCAATGACAATTTCACCGTGGTCCGTTTTAACTTTGACTGCAGCCCATTGAGCACTTGGATGTTCCATTGTTGCGAACTGGTGGTATTGGAGACAGGACTTTATGATAATTGCAGAGCCTCCACGATGGCGATCGGCCGGATGATTTGATTGTTGAATGTCATACCCGTGTAGCTTGTAATATGAACGAGAGGAAAAGTGTGTTTCGCTGACCAACATAAAGTCAATATGATGTTTCCGCACAAAGAGCTCCAGCTCCTGAGCCTTGTTGGTCAGCCCGTCGGCGTTCCACACACCGATTTTGAGCCCAATTTGACTCATGGTTGGGATGGATGAACTGGGAGAAGGACAGAGCTCGCTTTAGTAGCTCCTGGCGCCATTTGTGGTATAAGGCCAGTGATGAGGGTCATCATTGACATCATCATCTGGAACATCTTGTCGAGTTGAGCCACGAGGACTGACATCTTTTCATCAGAACGCATGTACATTTGCTCTTGTCGCTGCCATTGAAGATCATTTTGGATATTCCGGAGCTGCTGAGATGACTGTTGTTGATGAGACTGTTGTTGTTGTTGTGGTCCTGAATGTTGCTATCGGCTTGGAGTTTCCTGCGTTGGTTGCAGTGACTGTCGGTGGCTTTGGCTTTGTTGATTTGAGTTCCGATTCCTACTTCCTAGTGGAGGGAACTGTTGTTGAAGCTGATGGGTTGTCCACTGCGGTCGGCTGGCCTGTTGAGTTTGTTGTTGAAGAGATCCACTAACAGCGTTTGCGTATGAAAGCGATGCCACAACACCACTTTGTGCACTTGATCGTGCAGAGGCTGGTTGTTGTGGAGGGCTTCGATGGGATGTAGCACTTCTACGGCGACTTACTGTCTGCTGGTAAACAATACAGCCCTTGTAACTTGCTGTGTGGCTACCTCCACAGTTTATACATTTAACTGGATGAATTTCTCGATCACAGGCCTCAATCGCATGTTGTTGACCACATCGCACACAGTTAAATTCCTTATGGCAGTTATTTTTTGTGTGATTAAAGGATTGGCATCTAAAGCATTGAACGACATCATCTTTTTTGTGGGGAAGTTCAACTTGAACCCGTTGGCGACAGAGCGTCTTAAGCTCATGAATTTCTTTGTTGTTGGCGGCTGGTTCTAACTCAACAAAGACTAGGTTGACTAGCTTTGCTTTGTCAAACCGGCTTCTAGGTCTATTAACGAAGCGCACAATGTGGCCAAGCAATGTCAGACTTTCCTTAATGTCCTCATCCGGGGTGGAGTGATGTACACCTCGGATGACTATGCGGAAGGATCTTTCCTCTTTAAGCTGCCAGGTATGAAATGGTACCTTTTTTATGGAAAAAGATTTTGTAATGGCTCTGTACGCATCGGAATCTGCAGCCTGGATCGAAACTGAATTGTCTGGGTGGCATTTTATGGAGTATTTCGTTGGGTGGACGATCATATCTGTGGATCTGATAAGTCCGTTCAGATTTTCACAATTTTTGACCACAATTGGGGGTGGCTTGTGAGGCGGTGGGGTTTCCTTGTTGCCTGCGGGCTGGTTTGGAACCCGAGTGTTGGGAATATTGTTGATTATACTGTTGTTGTTGATGTTGTTGGTACTGTTTTCGGGGTTGTCGTTTATACTGCTATTGTTGTTGCTTGAGCTGGTATTGGCTTGGTCGGAGTTGTTGTGAGTGACGTTTCGAGAAGAGAGAATGAGTTCGTCGTCTGTGTCCATGCCTGACAGTTCCAAGAATCGATTCTCAAGGTTATAGACTGGGCTATTTGATCCCTTTAGGATTTTGCTATTAACAATAGGAGACTTGGAGTCAGAACGGCGTTTGTTAGAAATGGGCCGTGGGGTCCACCAGTCATCGTCGTCAGTTATGGCTTCTAGCTCAGAGTGTTGGTTTTGAAGTGAAGTAACCACTGGAGTCAATTGGACAGGAATGGGTAGTATAGCTTGGGCAGCAGGAGCGGCTCGATTCGACTGCACTTTACTCGAGGGGTAAGGGCTTGGGCGTCCTCGAATGGAACGCGTGCTGCGGGACGTATGATGAGCATTGTCCAAAGGAGTAGGGGACGCCGAACAAGAGACATCCGTCATCGTCGCCGTGGAGTCAGAGAGCTCCGCCATGCTCTCAGTGGGAAGGGAGGCTTGAGGACACAGGGAAGTCGACACCTCGCCGCGGTAAGAATCGGCTGTGAGCGGTCTCTGCGAGGCAGAAACCACAAGACCACAGCCAGTCACAGAAACTTGCTGAATCGCGAGAATATAAACAAGCCAAAAATAAATACAAATTTCTGAGGAAAAAAAAAAAAAAAACAAAAACTTTTTTTTTGGAAAAAAAATTTTGTGAGAAAATTTTTTTTTTTTTTTTCAGAGCTAAAATCGAGACGTCCGTACCGGTTGACACGTAGTTCTGACGTGATACTCCGTGCTAAAGAAATAAGATTATTCTTAAAATTTAAGCCCGATAGCTCAAAAACCGACAGACTAGTTCGCGTAGAAACCGACAGACAGACGGACGGACAGACAGACAGACGGACAGACAGATGAACAGACAGACGGACAGACGTGGCTAAATCGACTCGGCTGCTTATGCTGATCAAGAATATGTATACTTTATAGGATCGGAGATTTCTCCTTCTGCTTGTTACATACATTCTCGGTTGGACTAACTTATAATACCCTTGTAGCCTATGGGTACCGAGTATAAAAACTACTATATTAGTATAGCTGCCATAAGAAAGATGGCGAAATTAAGGTATCAAAAACTTTTAGACTTCTCTGTTTTTAAAAGTATTTCTATAAATTGCGAGATATTGCGGTTTTATACGGTTTTAGAACTACGGTTTTAATTTAATTAAGGTCAGACAACTATATTATATAGCTGCCATTGAAACGATCGGTTCAGTTACTATAAATGAAAGTATAAAATTTTACATGTAAAATGTAAAATGTTAAAACAATTTACTAACTTATATATTTTTCTAATTTTACCAAAATGGATCGATTTTCAATGATCCAATTACTGACTGCAAGGTCAGGTTACCAAAGGTAACTTCCTTTCTTGTTGTTTGACGAATAATATAGCTATTAAAAATAAAAAAATTCTGAACTGAAAAATTAAAATTATTTGGTTAAAAATTACACCAAATGTATACAATTTATTTAAACATTAAGTAAGCTGAATTTCCATTTCTAAGAAAGCTATAAGAGGTGCTCATAATAGCAAATTGCTTATATCGTGCCGGGGAATAGTGGTCGATTCTGTCAATCTGACAATTAATAATTAATATCAAGCGAACTAATTATTGAATACTTATAAAATCATTTGTGTAATTTTTTTAAAAGGCCAATCATTTATTACTACTATTTATTTAAAATAAAATTTGAATTTGTTTTTGTTTTTGTATTAACCAATTTCTTTCTCTTTCTTAATTAAAATAATATTTTTAAAATCTTTAGTAAAAATAATAATAACACCACTTTACAAAATAAAACAAGTAAGAAAGCTACAGTCGACTCTGCTCGACTGTGAGATACCCGGTACCTAAACGTTTGCGCTTCACACTAAAAGGCAATTTAAAATTGTACATACATTATAATAGTCTACTTCGATACTTCTTAAAATAAATCGCCTCTCGAATTAGCTCCCGACCTAAACAATTTAATGACATACTTAAATATGAATGATACATTTTATAGGAACACATAAAAACCCGTTCGATCGGCGTCAACAAATGAATTATATTATTTTTTGTCATTTCTTGCTATATTCTTTTGTCATTTCTTCTGCAGTTGGCGCCATTATATCGCACGGCCAAGGCTCGAATGCGCCACCTGTCGGCTACAGCTTGCAACACAAGTGCCTTAGGGCGGTGTGTTAAAATTCGAACCTTATAGCTAATGTCTCCCATGTTTATACTCCGATTTTACTGAATTTTTAAGGAACCGTCCATTTTATTTTATTTATTTATTGTTTCTATTAAGTTGTACCCAAATATAACGAGCATAGCTTAGTTAACGTTTTTTTATTATTTTTGATGGCGGAAGAGGGCATGACCAAATTTTATAACAAACATGATTTGCGTACAACATATTCAAATGTTGACACCAAATTTGGTAACTCTAGCTCTTATAGTCTCTGAGATCTGTTGTTTCACACGGACGGACATGGCTAAATCGACTCGGCTGGTGATGCTGATCAAGAATATACATACTTTATGGGGTTGGAGATGCCTCATTCTGCCTGTTACATACATTCTTTTCTTTTCTTTACAGGTTTTCTTTTACAGGTCATTAACTAACCTTTCGAATTTAAAACACTTTATTTATTATGGATAAGTATTTTGTGTGCTATAGGTCGATAAACTTGAAAAAAAAAAAATGGTTCCACATAACACTCTTTTTCAGACCACAGAGGAATATTCTTCGAAATTTCGATGCCGACACGCGAAAACCCTCGCAACACTGACTGGGACAAATACGGTAAGATTGAACAGGCAAAAACTAGAAACAGGAGGATCAAGGTTCAATCCACCTTGGAAGGAATCGACAAGATAGTCGAAGACCTTACGAACATCCTAAACAACGTCAAGGAGTCATGCAGACTTACATACTCCAATAAGACATACCCACTATAGTAGAGTAAATGTCTCAGCGAGCTCAGGAAAAAGGTGACATAACACAAGGTACGGTGCCCAAGACTGGCGTACTTACAAGACACAACAAGCTTCATTCAAAAGTGCTATATACGCAGACAAGAAGGAATCTTGGAGCAAATACTGCAAATCACTCGAAGGAATCAAAGACACGGCCAGATTGAGCAAGATATTAGCAAAAGGGCAATCAAGCCCGACACTGATTAACAAGCCAGACGGCACAGAAACCACGTCAGCGGAAGAGTCTCTGGAAATCCTGCTGGACACCCACTTCCAAGGAAACCAAAAAGAAAAAGTAAAAATCGTCTTTTTATTAAAAAAAAAATGGAAGCTGTTAAATGTAACAGAGACGCACAAAACAAGTGTGTGTGAAAGAGAAAAAATGGCGCAAATTTATTATTAAGTCGGGAGCTAATTCGAGCGCCGATTTAATTTTTAATTAAGGAGTATCTAGACCAACAAACGTCTGGGTTCTGGGTATCTCACAGTCGAGCACTCTCGACTGTAGCTTTCCTACTTGTGCTGTTTAATTTCACGCACAATGCTTTGGGTACCGTGTATCTCACAGTCGGTCACACTCGACTGCAGCTTTCTCACTTGTTTTTATACCCGGTACCCATAGGGTACAAGGGTATTATAAGTTTGTGCCAACCGAGAATGTATGTAACAGGCAGAAGGAGGCATCTCCGACCCCATAAAGAATATATATATTCTTGATCAGTATCATCAGCCGAGTCGATTTAGCCATGTCCGTCTGTCCGTCTGTCCGTCCGTGTGAAACAACAGATCTCAGAGACTATAAGAGCTAGAGTTACCAAATTTGGTGACAACATTGGAATCTGTTGCACGCAGATCAAGTTTGTTTTAAAATTTGGCCACGCCCACTTCCGCCCTCAAAAATCATAAAAAACGTTAAATAAGCTATACTCGTTTTTTTTCGGGTAAAAGTAAATAAGTACAAAAAATTAATAAAATAGAGCGGACGTTTCCTGAAAATTTCAGTAAAATCGGATGATAAACATGGGAGATATTAGCAATAAGGTTCGAATTTTAAAACCCCCCCTAAGGCGCTGCTGAGTAGCCTGTAGCCGTCTAGGTCGTGGGTTCGAGCCCCGACCTCGCCAAAACTTTTTATTGTTTTTTTCTCCGTTTTTTTTTGCATTTCTTCCTTTTTCCTTTGTTATTATACCCGGAGAACAACTAGAAAAACATTTTAGAATAAAAATACAAAACAGAAAATATTTTGGTTTTGTGTGGGATTGAGCTCGTACCAATTTTGCAAAATGTAGATGCACCGGCTGCTTAGACAACTGGCCATTACATATGTTACATATGAAGCGCCATTTTCATACTAAGTATGCTTCGACAACTGTTAACCTAATTTTGGCAGAACTGAAATAAAATTGCCAGAGATTGTCACATCTAATAGCTTCTACATTTTCTTAATGAAAAGATGCTTTTTATTGTCATAGAAAAGTGTGTGTGAAAGAGAAAAGAGATCGACTATTGACCAAAAAAATTGCGCCAAACTACAGAAAAGAACGAGCGTGACCAAAATTCACTTTCATAACTCAACTTTGCCGAACTCGTATAAAATGTATTAATTGAATAAAGAGCAGAAAAAATGAATAAGAATCTTAAATAAAAATGTAAAAAAAATCTTTGGCATGAGCGGGATTAGAACTCAGAACTTCTTGCATAATAAAACGATGGTCCATCGCTTAGACGCCTGGGCTATGCTCCTCATTGCGCAATAGACAGCGATTGATAATTCTAATAGCCTCCAGACTTTTTCAATCAGAAGGCGGTTTGTTTATTGTAACAGAGACGCACAAAACAAGTGTGTGTGAAAGAGAAAAAAGATCGACTGTTGACCAAAAAAATGGCGCAAATTTATTATTAAGTCGGGAGCTAAATTGAGCGGCGATTTAATTTTTAATTAAGGAGTATCTAAACCAACAAACGTCTGGGTCTGGGTATCTCACAGTCGAGCACTCTCGACTGTAGCTTTCTTACTTGTTTTCATCTGGTAATATTTCGTATACGGGAAGTTTCTTTATTTCTCTTGGTATGTGGGGTATAATTAAAATTTCGTTTGAATCTGACCTAAGCCACGTTGAGGTTTTTATGTTCAGAAGTAGCTCAGAGTTAATGTGTGTCATGTTTTAATAACTTTGGATTGAATATTCATAATCTTGCTAACTGCATTCCCATTTCCAGGTGTTCTAAATTAAAAACCAATAATTCAAGAAATTTTTCGTTTTCGTTGTATTTGAGATGCTTGTTTATTATATCGATGCCTTTGTTAACTGTATCGATTATATTATTTAGTTCATTTACCTGTACACTGTTTTGAGCTATTACATTGATTTTTTCTTCTAATTCTTCTTTATCATTATTATCTAATGTTCCAAAAATATATTTGTAAGCTGTTCCTACAAAATTAGCTAATCCTCTTTTGTTTCTCCTAACAATTTGTAACCCATTAATTTCTCTTTGTAGTTTTTCCGTTAAATATTTAATCTGCATTATTTCCTTAAAGCCAAACGGTTGGGATAGCAAGTTTTTGTAAGTTTCTTCCGTTTTTGTAACATTAATTGTGAGGCAATGGTATTCAAAACTATCTGGGATGTAGATTGTGTCGGTCATAAATAATAAATAGCCATTGTACGATTTTATAGGGTTAATTTCTATAAATTGGTTGTTACCCATTGGCATCATTATTAGTAACGTTGATGTCAGAAAGATGAAAGTCAAAGCGCTGGGTCTTGATCTGGGTCCTCCTGCAAATATTTAATTTTATTAACTTTCTGTTGTCTCTGGAAGTTTGTTTTGTAATGTTTTATTTTTCGACCTCTGTTAGTTTCCTCAAAATGATCATTATCTATTTGTTCTATATTTCCTGTCTTCTTATAAGGATTGTGTAATTTCCCGTGAATTATGGGATCCTTTCTAAATTTGGTATTTACCCCAAAATGTAGGCGTTTTTTATTAAGTTCTTCTATTTGAGCTTTTTTTATAATTTGGTTTTTATATGCAGGGGTACCTACATAAATAAAAATATCAGCTGGTGTTCTACCTGTTGCATTGTGTTTTATTTTATGATTGTAAGTATACAGTATTACTTCCATTTTCATAAGTTTATTTTCCGTATTGTCGTTGGTCTCTATTACACGTATTTTTTCATTAATTGTTTTGTGTAATCTTTCTACATCTGATACTCCTTTTTTACTTGTTGTTATCTGAATATTTACGTTGTCTGTGTCCAGCCAATTTTAAGCGCTATACTCATAAAAGCACTATCCCTATCTGTTTTTTAAGGTTCTGGGTTTTCCCATTGAATTAAATATTCGTAAAAGTCCTCTTTTAACTTCCATCCAGTCCTTTCTATTTAATTCAATCGCGCTTCCAAATTTTGAGTATAAATCAATACAAGTTAGGTAATTTTGATTTTTGATCGTGTAAATATCTGCGACCTTAATTTCCCTACAAAATTCTGTTTCTGAAGTTGTTTTTAATAAAAGCGATGTTTTTCTATGTTCGGTTTTTGCTTGGTTACAAACATTACACTCATTAATTAAATTCTGAATTAAATTCTGATAGTCTGGTAATAATAGGTTTTTTTAAAGAGCCTTACCATTTTCTCAATTCCTGGGTGCAATAGTTTTTCGTGGTTGCTAACAATAAATTCTTTAAATTCAGCGTAAGTTTTTATGTCCTGTAATTTAATTACTGCTCTTACACTTTTCGTAGTAGAGTTAATGACCTGTTTAAAAGCTTGTTGAATGATTTCAAAATCAGAGTCATGTTCGATGTAAAGTGCACTTGACTTGGTACAAAAGTGTTTTAGGGGCTGTCCATATATTACGTAATCACCTATAGGGGGGAGGGGCTCAGCGAAATGATTATGTTTGATTATATGGGGAGGGGGGTTATTGAATGATTACGTAATCATTTTATATCAAAATATATGTTAAAAAAAATTTTTTTTTATGAATTTATGGGGAAACAAAATGTTTTTTGTTTTGACGTAATCATTGGGGAGGGGGTTTCTCTAATGATTACTCTTGATTACATAGGGGGGGAGGGGGTCAAAAATCATCAAAATCGTAATTACGTAATATATGGAAAGCCCCTTATTAATATTTGCTTAGCTTTTTCGATGTTTAATTCATGAAACATTATTTTAATCTTGACTTTCTTAAAATAATTTTCACTTTCTTCACCTTCTGTATTGATTCGAATCATTTCTACCTGTCTTGCGAAATGATTGATTGGTTTTTCAGTAATTGTTATTAGATTTTCATTATCTTCTTCAGCGCTATGTGCTGTTGCTTTGTTACTGCCATAGTATACTTCGTTAATTTTGATTCTTGACAATGCATCGGCTACGTGATTTTGCCTGCCTTCTAAATATTTTATTTCGAAGTCATATTCGCCTAACCTTATCTTCCATCTTTGCAGTTTCATATTAGGTTCTTTGATATTGTTTAGCCAGACTAACGGCTTCTTCTTCTTCTTCTTCCGAATAAATAGGGTCTTAAGGTTTTTGTCGCCCATACTATAGCTAATAATTATTTTTCAATTGTACTATAGTTTTCTTCATGTGCATTTAGAGTCCTACTAATGTAACTGATTGGTTTGTTATCCTGAGAAAGAACTCCTCCTAATGCAAAATTGCCAGCATCAGTAGTTAATTGAAACTTTTTTTCAAAATCTGGACAAATCAGTATGGGATCGTTTATGATAAGTTGTTTTAATTTATTGAATGCTGCAATAAATGTATCATCTTTGAATGTCACTTTAGAACCAGCTTTTAAACATTTAGTTAAGGGCTTTGAAATGTCTGCGAAGTTTGGAATGAATTTTCTTTAATAACCGCAAAGACCAAGAAATGATTTTATTTCTTTTTGAGTTTTGGGAATTGGAAATTTATTGATTGCCTTAACCTTTACTGGATTTGGCATTACACCGTTTGGTCCAACTATGTGTCCCAAAAATGCTGTTTCTTTTTTCAAAAATTCACATTTGTCTAGTTGTAATTTTAGATTCGCGTTTTTAAGTTTTTCAAAAACAATTTTTAATGAAGTAAGGTGTTCGTCAAGAGACGTAGAGAAAACAATTATATCGTCCAAGTATGCAAGGCAATGCTTGTTTATTAATTCACGAAGGACATTATTCATGCATCGCTGAAAAGTTGCAGATGCATTTTTTAATCCAAATGGCATTCGTGTGTACTCGTAGTGTCTGTACTTTGTGGAAAACGCTGTTTTGTTTATGGAATTTTGGTCCATTTCGATCTGGTGGAAACCTTTAGCCAAATCAATGGTGGTAAAATATTGACACCGTCCTAGCTTTCCTAGTATTTCGTCCATATTGGGAATGGGAAATTTATCACTAATAGTGATCTCATTTAAGCCCATATAGTCTACTACAAGCCTACATTTTTGTTTACCTGAAGCATCTTGCTTTTTTGGTACTATCCACAATGGATTGCAATAAGGGGATTGGCTGTGCCTAATTATTCCTTGCTTTAACATATCCTGTATTTGAGACTCAAATTCTTTTTCAAATGAAAAAGGATACCCATACGGTTTTTATACCCGGTACCCAAGGGGACAAGGGTATTATAAGTTTGTGCCAACCGAGAATGTATGTAACAGGCAGAAGGAGGCATCTCCGACCCCATAAAGTATATATATTCTTGATCAGTATTACCAGCCGAGTCGATTTAGCCATGTCCGTCTGTCCGTCTGTCCGTCCGTGTGAAACAACAGATCTCAGAGACTATAAGAGCTAGAGTTACCAAATTTGGTGACAACATTGGAATCTGTTGCACGCAGATCAAGTTTGTTTTAAAATTTGGCCACGCCCACTTCCGCCCTCAAAAATCATAAAAAACGTTAAATAAGCTATACTCGATTTTTTCGGGTAAAAGTTAATAAATATAAAAAATGAATAAAATAGAGCGGACGTTTCCTGAAAATTTCAGTAAAATCGGATGATAAACATGGGAGATATTAGCAATAAGGTTCGAATTTTAAAACCCCCTTAAGGCGCTGCTGAGTAGCCTGTAGCCGTCTAGGCCGTGTGTTCGAGCCCCGACCTCGCCAAAACTTTTTTTTTCCTTTGTTATTAAAGCCGGAGAACAACTAGAAAAAAATTTTAGAATAAAAATACAAAACAGAATATATTTTGGTTTTGTGTGGGATTGAGCTCGTGCCAATTTTGCAAAATGTAGATGCACCGGTTGCTTAGACAACTGGGCCATTACATATGTTACATATGAAGCGCCATTTTCATACTAAATATGCTTCGACAACTGTTAACCTAATTTTGGCAGAACTGAAATAAAATTGCCAGAGATTGTCACATCTAATAGCTTCTACATTTTCTTAATGAAAAGATGCTTTTTATTGTCATAGAAAAGTGTGTGTGAAAGAGAAAAGAGATCGACTATTGACCAAAAAAATTGCTCCAAACTACAGAAAAGAACGAGCGTGACCAAGAAATGAAAAAAAAAAAAAAAAAAAAAAAACACTTTCATAACTCAACTTTGCCGAACTGGTATAAAATGTATTAATTGAATAAAGAGCAGAAAAAATGAATAAGAATCTAAAATAAAAATGTAAAAAAATTCTTTGGTATGAGCGGGATTAGAACTCAGAACTTCTTGCATAATAAAACGATGGCCCATCGCTTAGACGCCTGGGCTGTGCTCCTCATTGCGCAATAGCAGCGATTGATACTTCTAATAGCCTCCAGACTTTTTCAATCAAAAGGGCGGTTTATTTATTGTAACAGAGACGCACAAAACAAGTGTGTGTGAAAGAGAAAAAAGATCGACTGTTGATCAAAAAAATTGCGCAAATTTATTATTAAGTCGGGAGCTAATTCGAGCGCCGATTTAATTTTTAATTAAGGAGTATCTAAACCAACAAACGTCTGGGTTCTGGGTATCTCACAGTCGAGCACTGTCGACTGTAGCTTTCATACTTGTTTATAAATTGGATTTTCATGATGAGTTTTTATTTCATGCTTAACCACATTTGTAAAGGTCAAATGTTCACCATCACGATATTGAATGCATTTATATTGGTTAATTAATTTTAATAATTTAACTTTTTCTTCTTCATTTAAGTGTTCTAAACGATAATTTTTTCCCTCTGCTAATTCATTTTGAACAACATAATTTATTTCATCAGTCTAATTTTTTGATTTTAGCAATGCCTCAAAATCATTTATTTGTGTTGTATTTTTCAAACTTATGTTTTTATGTAAAAAAATGCGCCCACTAACAGTAGTGCGATTATTTAAATAATAAATATTTGCCTGGCTTGCCTCTAGTAACTTTCGTCCTAGTAGTATGTCATAATTGGAAGAAAAGTCGTGAATATAAAATATTTGTTCTTGAGTAAATAAACTATTAGGTGCAACTGTTACAAATTCATTTAGTTCATAATTACCTGTCATAGTGCGTAATTGTCGGATCTTTATGTAGGCTGTTGGCTTTGATTCATTGTATTATTTTGCTGTCCCTGAATTAAACTTCTTGGAAACTCTTGGTAACTTCCCTTATTTTTGTCAAAAGTCTTACTTCTGTTATTCGATTGGAACCTATAATTTTGTGACACCATTCTTTGGGGTTGACTGGGGTGTGGTTGAATTGAAAGAGCTGGGCCAGGATTAAATTGTTGGGTGTCGGACAACTTTGTGTAAGGGTAGGGGTTACGTGTATAATTTTTTTGTTGATGCTTTTGAATTTTATTAAGATTGATATTATAATGTTTTAAATTTTCCTTTTCTTCGTATAGCCCTTCTTGCTGAGCCGCTTGTTTTAGTTTAAGTATTGTTAAAATATCGCTTCTTGCTAATGTCATAAAAATTCTGTCAGTTCATTTTCGTTGTATTAGGTTTTTTGTAGTCCTAAACATTGCTTCTGTGTACAATATTAATTCATTTGGATTTCCCTCAAGTTCTTATTTGTTACTTATAACTAACTGTTTAAGCTCGATCTCATTAAAAAATTTTCTTGGATTACCTTGAAAATTAGTATTGTATAATCGCCTTAATAGTTCCTCCACAGGGGTTTGCGTTTTGTACTCGTCGATTAGGGCTGCAGAATCCTCTGAGCATCACCGGTGATTTGCAGTTCAGTTGCTCCAAATATAACGCTTGTCTGTCGATCATCGGTTGTAGGATACAGACATAAAAGGTAGTTAATTCTTCTGACAAAGGTTCCTAGGGTAGATGGATCTCCTTCAAACATTGGAATATTCCGGATCTGGGACAAAAGCTGATTTAAGTTTTGCTCCGTCAATGGGTTGGGTGCCACACCAATTTGTGGTTGCCCTTGAGCTGGTGGTTGTTGGGCCATTTTATTGTGTTTAATTAAATTCCACTCAACTTAATCACTAACCGAATTGGATTTATTCAGTAGTCGATTGAAATTGAATTTATTATTATATTTTTTCAGTGCCTTTAATTTGCACATAGGTTCTTTTGAGGATCTCTTAGTTCCACTTCCAAACTAGTCGATTAAATTGCTTACTCGACTTCGTTATTTCGCAAGGATATATTTTTAAGAGATCCTACCGACTGCGCCATTTACATAATTTCTTCTTCATTAGGTGACGCAATCGCATGTGGATGATGTGATCGTCACTTCTTTGTTTATGTTTACATATTTCGGTCTTATTAGATTTTGCGCTCATATTGGGTTTTCACGTTTTTATGGAATTACTTCATTGTTGACGTTTGGACTTAATCAATTTTCTTTGTTTGTTTGCATTGCGGGATCTCAAGCTTCTGTAACGTTTTCTAATCAAAGCCGAAATTGGCGATTCTGTTTGTTTGTAAACGGTTTCGTTCTTTGAACTGGTGGACGTTGAGAAATCGCAGTGCAGATACGTCACTATGTTATAAAGCTGCCATTGAAATGATCGGTTGATTTATATGAAAGTATAAAACTTTATATTTTAAATGTAAAATGTGTAGTAAAAAATGTTATAAAAATTTACTAACTTATAATTTTTTTTAAATTTTACCAAAATGGATCGATTTTCAATGATCCAATTACTGACTACAAGGTCAGGTTACCAAAAGTAACTTCCTTTCTTGTTGTTTGACGAATAATATAGCTATTAAAAATAAAACTTTTCTGAACTGAAAAATTAAAATTATTTGGTTAAAAATTACACCAAATGTATACAATTTATTTAAATATTAAGTAAGCTGAATTTCCATTTTTAAGAAAGCTGCCTTGAAGGTGCTCATAATAGCAAATTGCTTATATCGTGCCGGGGCATAGTGGTCGATTTTGTCAATCTGACAATTAATAATTAATAGCAAGCGAACTAATTATTGACTACTTATAAAATAATTTGTGTAATTTTTTTAATAGGCCAATCATATATTACTACTATTTATTTAAAATAAAATTTGAATTTTTTTTGTTTTTGTATTAACCAATTTGTTTCTCTTTCTTAATTAAAATAATGTTTTTAAAATCTTTAGTAAAAATAATAATAACACCACTTTACAAAATAAAACAAGTAAGAAAGCTACAGTCAACTGTGCTCGACTGTGAGATACCCGGTACCTAAACGTTTGCGCTTCACACTAAAAGGAAATTTAAAATTGTACATACATTATAATAGTCTACTTCGAAACTTCTTAAAATAAATCGCCTCTCGAATTAGCTCCCGACCTAAACAATTAAATGACATACTTAAATATGAATGATACATTTTATAGGAACACATAAAAACCCGCTCGATCGGCGTCAAAAAATGAATTATGTTATTTTTTGTCATTTCTTGATATATTTCTCCATCATTTCTTCTGCAGTTGGCGCCATTATATCGCACGGCCAAGGGCGGTGTGTTAAAATTCTAACCTTATTGCTAATATCTCCCATGTTTATCATCCGATTTTACTGAATTTTTAAGGAAACGTCCATTTTATTTTATTTATTTATTGTATCTATTAACTTGTACACAAATATAACGAGCATAGCTTAGTTAACGTTTTTTATAATTTTTGAGGGCGGAAGAGGTCATGACCAAATTTTAGAACAAACATGATTTGCGTACAACAGATTCAAATGTTGACACCAAATTTGGTAACTCTAGCTCTTATAGTCTCTGAGATCTGTTGTTTTACACGGACATACAGACGAACAGACGAACATGGCTAAATCGACTCGGCTGGTAACGCTGATCAAGAATATGTATACTTTATAGGTTCAGAGATTTCTCCTTCTGCTTGTTACATACATTCTCGGTTGGGACTAACTTATAATACCCTTGTACCTTATGGGTACCGAGTTTAAAAACCACTATATCCTATAGCTGCCATAAGAAAGATGGCGAAATTAAGGTAAAATTTTAAACTTTTCTGTTTTTAAAAGTATTTCTATAAATTGCGAGATATTGCGGTTTTATACGGTTTTAGAACTACGGTTTTAATTTAATTAAGGTCAGACAACTATATTATATAGCTGCCATTGAAACGATCGGTTCAGTTACTATATATGAAAGTATAACATTTTACATGTAAAATGTAAAATGTTAAAGCAATTTACTAACTTATATATTTTTCTAATTTTACCAAAATGGATCGATTTTCAATGATCCAATTACTGACTGCAAGGTCAGGTTACCAAAGGTAACTTCCTTTCTTGTTGTTTGACGAATAATATAGCTATTAAAAATAAAAATTTTCTGAACTGAAAAATTTAAATTATTTGGTTAAAAATTACACTACATGTATACAATTTATTTAAACATTAAGTAAGCTGAATTTCCATTTTTAAGAAAGCTGCCTCGAAGGTGCTCATAATAGCAAATTGCTTATATTGTGCCGGGGCATAGTGGTCGATTCTGTCAATCTGACAATTAATAATTAATAGCAAGCGAACTAATTATTGACTACTTATAAAATAATTTTGTGTAATTTTTTTAATAGGCCAATCATATATTACTACTATTTATTTAAAATAAAATTTGAATTTTTTTGTTTTTGTATTTATCTATTTGTTTCTCTTTCTTAATTAAAATAATATTTTTAAAATCTTTAGTAGAAACAATAGTAGTACCAGTTTACAAAATAAATAAATGGTAGGGTTAATTCGGTGCAAAATGGGCCACTTTTCATAAATTTGTTTTAGCTAAACGGAAAAAGCTAGTTTATTATTTTAACTTACATATAATAAAGTAAGATTTAGACAATTTTTCTAAAAAGGTTTCATTGAAAAATATGTTCAGGTATAGGAGTTATAGGGAATCTCCCGTGGCCCCTCCAAAAAAAGATTGATTTGCAGTGTACATCCTAACGGTCCACAGAATTGTCCGATATGAAAACCAGAATATGCATTAGTTAAAGGATAATTGTTCGGAGGTACCACCACTCCGTTTTTCTTTTTCTAATTTTTTGTTTTCATTTTTCATGAAAGTTTGAAGTCAAAAATTCCATTCTTGACTAAAAAAAAAGTTTAATACTTAAATAAATAATGTAATAAAAAATAAAATTTAAAAACCCACGACGGTGATACCTGGAAAATTAGTTGCAGAAGCTGTGTGCAAAATTTCAAAACGATTGGTCAAGCAGGTTTTTAGTAATCGTGTACACCGACTTTGAAGATGGGACATTTCAGGAGAGCGCTTTAAAGTTTTGGCTCCCCATAGATCGCACATAGAATGACCTCCGTTCAACTACCCATTACTTCGTTATCTATAAAACCGTATAAAACCGCTATATCTGGAAATTCTTAGAAATACTTTTAAAAACAGAGAAGTTTAAAATTTTTGTTACCTTAATTACGCCATCTTTCCTATGGCAGCTTGTAACGAGCTGATTTTCTCTATTCGGCTCGCAACAAATGTGCGGCTAGCTCAGTCGAGTTCGTGTGCTCGTCCCACCAAATTTATATTGCGTGATTGCGTGATTGTTGGAGTCTCTGCTCGGAAGGCTTGCCACTTCAACCTCCGAGCTTCTCGACTTTGATTCTCGATCTTCTCGCGGACTCGGTTGGTAACTTTGACGGGCTCCTTGACGCACTCGCTTGGGATCTCGCACTCGCACTAGTTGCCGTGCGTCTACGTCCTCCGCCTTTTAGCGCTGCGACGACGACGGCAGCGGAACCGACAGCGGGATTGAGGTGGCGATTGCTGCAGATCAGGGTCACCGCCCGCAGGTACGTATCCCCTCACTTGCCCTTCGGTTCGCGTCTTCTTCTTCCGCCGCTACCGGCTTCTTTGTTTTTGTTGTTGTAGCTGACTTGCTTACGATACCGCGTAACGTCCTCCTCCCTTTATCGGATGCAACAGGATTGCCTCCATTGCGAGTCATATGCGTGGGTAGGATCTTTGCATCCGAATTTCCGGACGGGTGCTCTCCCAACTAAATGTTCCTTTTTTTTCCATGGCTTTTGTTTGATTTCCATTTCTTCGTTAACTTCGTTAACAACGACGCAGATGACTGGGGACTGGAAATTCGTCACCTTGAATGGTCCATCGTATCTTGGTGCCAATTTCGCTGCGAATCCTTCCACGGCCTTCGACAAATGGTGCTCTTTCACCCACACCGTGTCTCTAACTCTCGGATTCCAAGGCCTCCTTCTCAGGTTGTAGTACCTGGCCTGGTCCTGCACGCCTTCTCCAAGTTTCTTCGGACAACCTCAAAGATTTCTTTCAACTTCTGCGAGTTTTCACCGGGCGTCTTCGTTTGTCTTCCCGTGCCCAGAGTATCCTTGTCGAACAACGCGCTTGGCAGACTGGGTTCGCGTCCTTGCGTTAGGAACGCTGGTGAGTACCCAGTGGAGTCCGATATGCTCGTATTCGCGGCTAGCATTATCTCGGGCCACTTTTCGTCCCAGCATCGTTGGTCGTCTCCGGCAAATTGGGCAATCATTGTTTTGACCGTTCTGTGTGCCCGCTCAGTTGGATTTTCTTATGGCTTGTATGGGGCCGTATACTGATGGACACGCCAGAATTGGGTCAGCTACCAGCTTCGCTTTTACCTCTTCGAACGCGTCTTGGTGTTTTTGGGACCATTCCCAATTCGTGCCCTTGCGCAGCAGTTCGTTCAATGGCATCACTATTTTCGCGAAGTCTTTGCCTGAGTTCTCTCACGGTTGATGGTGGTTTCAGTTCCGCGATTGCTGCTACCTTGTCCGGGTCCGTGCCGATTCCTTGTTTTGTTATCCGGTGGCCCAGATATAGCAGCTCCTTTTGGAAAAACTGGCCTTTTTCTGCGTTAATCAGTAAGTTTGCTTCCTTCATTCGGCGAAAAACTTCCTTCAGGTTCTTTATGTGTGCCTCCTTCGTCCTTCCGATCACTACTATGTCATCTTGATACGCAAACGCATGTGGCGACATTTCGGGCCATATAACTTTGTCTAGCGCTGGTTGGAATGTGGCCGAGCGCAGTCCGAATGGCATTACTTTCCATTGGAATAGACCTCTGCTCGGCACTGTAAATGCCGTGAACTGTCTGCTCCGTTCCTCTAGGGAGATTTGCCAGTATCTATCCTTGAGGTCTAGGCTGCTTATGTATCGCGATTCTCTTAGTTGGTCTAATATGAAATTTATCCGTGGCATGGGGTATGCATCCTTTATTGACTTTGCATTTATCTGCCTGAAATCGACGCATAGTCTCCACTTTCCCGTCTTCTTCCTTACCATTAGGATGGGGGAGCTATACAGACTTTTGGAGTGCTCGATGAATCCCATTTGCAGCAGCTCATCCACCTCGGCATTGATTTTCCCTTGGACTTTTGGGTTCTTCGGATAGTACCTCTGCTTAATCGGTTTGTCGCCCTTCACTGTGATACTGTGTACGGCTACGTTTGCCGGTCTTTCATTCTCCTTAACTCTGCCAATTCTGCCTCCAGGAATTCCTCGTCGTCTTTTTTGCTGGCTCGCTGAGGCCTTTCGACGACGGCGACGGACAATCTCTCTTCTAGCCATCCATTGTTCCGTCTCCTCGCTGGTATTGCCACGTGGTGTCCTGCGCACTTCACTTCTGAGCCGATGTTGGTGAGAAAATTCCAACCCAAAACCAGCGCGTCGATTATTCCTGGGATTATAAGCAATTGGGTTGGCACCGTTTCTGTTCCGAGTCCGATCTGCACCGCTATCTGTTCCTTGATCTGGACTCTGCTTCCGTCTGCCATGTGTACTTGTCGTTTAATGGGCTTCCTTGTTCCGGCTCTTTGTAGGGTGACCGCCAATGTCTGGCTCCTGTGTCCACCGTTGCTCTGACTTGGACTCCTCCTATCAGCACCGTTGCGGTCAGTTGTGTCTCCTCGGCTGTTAGGTTCCCCATTAGTTTTGCGATGCGGAGCCTTGCGATCCCTGCTGGCCTCTCACAGGCTGGTATCGCTGATCGAATTCGAATCCAATTCCCCTGGGCACCGCCGGTCTCCGACTGGACTGCGCATTTCCACCTGCGTGATCCTCCTCGTCCTGCCATCTTCTGCATACCGCACTCTGGTCTGTCCTTTGTTGTTGGTGGGACCTGACTCTGTGGGCAGCGTTTTCCCTCTCGAATTCTTCCCGCTGCTGGTCGAGTTCCTCGAACTCGTCGGCTAGTGCCATTGCGGCATCGAGGTTTTTGCAGTCGTACGGGCGCATAAATATGCGGAGTGCTGGCGTGCTGTTTTCGAGGATTCGTGCCAGTGACTCCCTTCTGGACATTCGCAGTGGCCGCGTTAGGGTTTAAATGTCCACTATGTAGTCTTTGAATCTTTCGCCGTATCTCTGTTTTACCTGGTCAGCCAGCTTTTCCATATAACCTCTCGGCAGGAAGAAATTCTGGAAGCTGTCCCCAGCTTTGCCATAGCTTGTTATTGGCGATAAACCACTTTAATACCTTGCCTTGCAGGAGTTCTGGCATCGCTCTGGGGATCAGGTTAAGGTCAAGGCCGTATGTTGCGACATACCACTCCACTTGCTCTAGGAACTCCAGAGGCTTGTCGTTTCCGTCGTATTTGAAACTCCACTCGCGCACTTGTTTTGCTACCTTCGCGTAGTCTGGCTTGCTCGTTTTCTCTTCCGGGCGTCTCTTCCTGCTCGACTCCCTGCTCCTGCCTGTGTCCTGCATGCTTGCGACATCTAGGCTTGCTATTAGGGCTTCTGGGTCTGCTAGCTGTATCTTTATGCTTGGGATTTTGCCGAATTTTCCCTCCAGCTTAGCCAATGTTTCAGCCACCTCTGTGTCTTTTCCGTGTTCTTCTACGAACTACGCCAAGGTTTTCCTCATGGCGTCGACAGAGCCGATGAGCTGGATGTCCAGCAGCTTTTCTACGCCATCGTACTCCTCCTTTTTGATATTCTTGATCCAACCTTTCCCATCTTGCGTTCTTTGTTATTTTCTCTTGACTTAGCCAATCACGATTTGGGCGCCAGATGTAACGAGCTGATTTCCTCTGTTTGGCTAGCAACGAATGTGCGGCTAGCTCAGTCGAGTTCGTGTGCTCGTCCCACCAAATTTATTTTGTGTGATTGCCCGCCCAGAGAGAACGCTTTGGGGTTAATAGATTGTTCAGGTTGTTTATTCCACTTCAATAGGTTTTCGTATGTCAATTCTCGCTGCTGCGTCCTGATCTTCCACGGCTGCGGCTGCACTCGTTCCTCGCAGATCGTCGGTAGTCCTGCCGCCGAAGCTAGCAGAGTG
Organism: Drosophila rufa; assembly: GCA_018153105.1. Lineage (NCBI taxonomy): Eukaryota > Metazoa > Arthropoda > Insecta > Diptera > Drosophilidae > Drosophila > Drosophila rufa. The sequence continues at coordinate 2,048,187 of JAECXS010000135.1, forward strand.
TATCGCCCAGCCGAAGCCTAGCCACCCTTATCGCCTGCTCTGCGCCTTGGGCTGGGATATCGTCGACACGGTGTATCGCCCGGCCTAAGCCTAGCCACGCGCGCAACTCCCACAGTTGACTCCCTCGACCTGGGTTTTCCTTGGCTGGTCCTTGCCGCAGGACCTCGCTGCTCCTCGCCTTGTCGCTTGATCCTTGACTCTTCGAATTTCCTTGACTCCTTGATCGTCCTTGCACGCGATGGATCTCAGCGTTGAAGTCCCTGCTCGAAAGGCTTGCCACTTCAAGCATCGAACTTCTCGACTTTGCTTCTCGATCTTCTCGCGGACTCGGTTGGTAATTTTGACTGGCTCCTTGACGCACTCGCTTGGGATCTCGCACTCGTACTAGTTGCCGTGCGCCTGCGCCTTCCGCCTTTTATAGGCTCCGCCAGTCCCGTTGCTCCTGCCGGCATCGGTCACGCCACCTGGTCCAAAGTCCGGTAAATGTCGCGTGACCGTGAAATAAAATTGCCAGAGATTGTCACATCTAATAGCTTCTACATTTTCTTAATGAAAAGATGCTTTTTATTGTCATAGAAAAGTGTGTGTGAAAGAGAAAAGAGATCGACTATTGACCAAAAAAATTGCGCCAAACTACAGAAAAGAACGAGCGTGACCAAAATTCACTTTCATAACTCAACTTTGCCGAACTCGTATAAAATGTATTAATTGAATAAAGAGCAGAAAAAATGAATAAGAATCTTAAATAAAAATGTAAAAAAAATCTTTGGCATGAGCGGGATTAGAACTCAGAACTTCTTGCATAATAAAACGATGGTCCATCGCTTAGACGCCTGGGCTATGCTCCTCATTGCGCAATAGACAGCGATTGATACTTCTAATAGCCTCCAGACTTTTTCAATCAGAAGGCGTTTTGTTTATTGTAACAGAGACGCACAAAACAAGTGTGGGTGAAAGAGAAAAAAGATCGACTGTTGACCAAAACTACAGAAAAGAACGAGCGTGATTAAAAAATGACAAAAAATAACATAATTCACTTTCATAAACCAACTTTGCCGAACTGGTATAAACTGTATTAATTGAATAAAAAGCAGAAAAAATTGAATAAGAATCTAAAATAAAAATGTAAAAAAACAAAACAAGTGTGTGTGAAAGAGAAAAAAGATCGACTCTTGACCAAAAAAATGGCGCAAATTTATTATTAAGTCGGGAGCTAAATTGAGCGGCGATTTAATTTTTAATTAAGGAGTATCTAAACCAACAAACGTCTGGGTACTGGGTATCTCACAGTCGAGCACTCTCGACTGTAGCTTTCTTACTTGTTTTCATCTGGTAATATTTCGTATACGGGAAGTTTCTTTATTTCTCTTGGTATGTGGGGTATAATTAAAATTTCGTTTGAATCTGACCTAAGCCACGTTGAGGTTTTTATGTTCAGAAGTAGCTCAGAGTTAATGTGTGTCGTGTTTTAATAACTTTGGATTGAATATTCATAATCTTGCTAACTGCATTCCCATTTCCAGGTGTTCTAAATTAAAAACCAATAATTCAAGAAATTTTTCGTTTTCGTTGTATTTGAGATGCTTGTTTATTATATCGATGCCTTTGTTAACTGTATCGATTATATTATTTAGTTCATTTACCTGTACACTGTTTTGCGCTATTACATTGATTTTTTCTTCTAATTCTTCTTTATCATTATTATCTAATGTTCCAAAAATATATTTGTAAGCTGTTCCTACAAAATTAGCTAATCCTCTTTTGTTTCTCCTAACAATTTGTAACCCATTAATTTCTCTTTGTAGTTTTTCCGTTAAATATTTAATCTGCATTATTTCCTTAAAGCCAAACGCTTGGGATAGCAAGTTTTTGTAAGTTTCTTCCGTTTTTGTAACATTAATTGTGAGGCAATGGTATTCAAAACTATCTGGGATGTAGATTGTGTCGGTCATAAATAATAAATAGCCATTGTACGATTTTATAGGGTTAATTTCTATAAATTGGTTGTTACCCATTGGCATCATTATTAGTAACGTTGATGTCAGAAAGATGAAAGTCAAAGCGCTGGGTCTTGATCTGGGTCCTCCTGCAAATATTTAATTTTATTAACTTTCTGTTGTCTCTGGAAGTTTGTTTTGTAATGTTTTATTTTTCGACCTCTGTTAGTTTCCTCAAAATGATCATTAACTATTTGTTCTATATTTCCTGTCTTCTTATAAGGATTGTGTAATTTCCCGTGAATTATGGGATCCTTTCTAAATTTGGTATTTACCCCAAAATGTAGGCGTTTTTTATTAAGTTCTTCTATTTGAGCTTTTTTTATAATTTGGTTTTTATATGCAGGGGTACCTACATAAATAAAAATATCAGCTGGTGTTCTACCTGTTGCATTGTGTTTTATTTTATGATTGTAAGTATACAGTATTACTTCCATTTTCATAAGTTTATTTTCCGTATTGTCGTTGGTCTCTATTACACGTATTTGTTCATTAATTGTTTTGTGTAATCTTTCTACATCTGATACTCCTTTTTTACTTGTTGTTATCTGAATATTTACGTTGTCTGTGTCCAGCCAATTTTAAGCGCTATACTCATAAAAGCACTATCCCTATCTGTTTTTAAGGTTCTGGGTTTTCCCATTGAATTAAATATTCGTAAAAGTCCTCTTTTAACTTCCATCCAGTCCTTTCTATTTAATTCAATCGCGCTTCCAAATTTTGAGTATAAATCAATACAAGTTAGGTAATTTTGATTTTTGATCGTGTAAATATCTGCGACCTTAATTTCCCTACAAAATTCTGTTTCTGAAGTTGTTTTTAATAAAAGCGATGTTTTTCTATGTTCGGTTTTTGCTTGGTTACAAACATTACACTCATTAATTAAATTCTGAATTAAATTCTGATAGTCTGGTAATAATAGGTTTTTTAAAGAGCCTTACCATTTTCTCAATTCCTGGGTGCAATAGTTTTTCGTGGTTGCTAACAATAAATTCTTTAAATTCAGCGTAAGTTTTTATGTCCTGTAATTTAATTACTGCTCTTACACTTTTCGTAGTAGAGTTAATGACCTGTTTAAAAGCTTGTTGAATGATTTCAAAATCAGAGTCATGTTCGATGTAAAGTGCACTTGACTTGGTACAAAAGTGTTTTAGGGGCTGTCCATATATTACGTAATCACCTATAGGGGGGAGGGGCTCAGCGAAATGATTATGTTTGATTATATGGGGAGGGGGGTTAGTGAATGATTACGTAATCATTTTATATCAAAATATATGTTAAAAAAATTTTTTTTATGAATTTATGGGGAAACAAAATGTTTTTTTGTTTTGACGTAATCATAGGGGAGGGGGTTTCTCTAATGATTACTCTTGATTACATAGGGGGGGAGGGGGTCAAAAATCATCAAAATCGTAATTACGTAATATATGGAAAGCCCCTTATTAATATTTGCTTAGCTTTTTCGATGTTTAATTCATGAAACATTATTTTAATCTTGACTTTCTTAAAATAATTTTCACTTTCTTCACCTTCTGTATTGATTCGAATCATTTCTACCTGTCTTGCGAAATGATTGATTGGTTTTTCAGTAATTGTTATTAGATTTTCATTATCTTCTTCAGCGCTATGTGCTGTTGCTTTGTTACTGCCATAGTATACTTCGTTAATATTGATTCTTGACAATGCATCGGCTACGTGATTTTGCCTGCCTTCTAAATATTTTATTTCGAAGTCATATTCGCCTAACCTTATCTTCCATCTTTGCAGTTTCATATTAGGTTCTTTGATATTGTTTAGCCAGACTAACGGCTTCTTCTTCTTCTTCTTCCGAATAAATAGGGTCTTAAGGTTTTTGTCGCCCATACTGTAGCTAATAATTATTTTTCAATTGTACTATAGTTTTCTTCATGTGCATTTAGAGTCCTACTAATGTAACTGATTGGTTTGTTATCCTGAGAAAGAACTCCTCCTAATGCAAAATTGCTAGCATCAGTAGTTAATTGAAACTTTTTTTCAAAATCTGGACAAATCAGTATGGGATCGTTTATGATAAATTGTTTTAATTTATTGAATGCTGCAATAAATGTATCATCTTTGAATGTCACTTTAGAACCAGCTTTTAAACATTTAGTTAAGGGCTTTGAAATGTCTGCGAAGTTTGGAATGAATTTTCTTTAATAACCGCAAAGACCAAGAAATGATTTTATTTCTTTTTGAGTTTTGGGAATTGAAAATTTATTGATTGCCTTAACCTTTACTGGATTTGGCATTACACCGTTTGGTCCAACTATGTGTCCCAAAAATGCTGTTTCTTTTTTCAAAAATTCACATTTGTCTAGTTGTAATTTTAGATTAGCGTTTTTAAGTTTTTCAAAAACAATTTTTAATGAAGTAAGGTGTTCGTCAAGAGACGTAGAGAAAACAATTATATCGTCCAAGTATGCAAGGCAATGCTTGTTTATTAATTCACGAAGGACATTATTCATGCATCGCTGAAAAGTTGCAGATGCATTTTTTAATCCAAATGGCATTCGTGTGTACTCGTAGTGTCTGTACTTTGTGGAAAACGCTGTTTTGTTTATGGAATTTTGGTCCATTTCGATCTGGTGGAAACCTTTAGCCAAATCAATGGTGGTAAAATATTGACACCGTCCTAGCTTTCCTAGTATTTCGTCCATATTGGGAATGGGAAATTTATCACTAATAGTGATCTCATTTAAGCCCATATAGTCTACTACAAGCCTACATTTTTGTTTACCTGAAGCATCTTGCTTTTTTGGTACTATCCACAATGGATTGCAATTAGGGGATTGGCTGTGCCTAATTATTCCTTGCTTTAACATATCCTGTATTTGAGACTCAAATTCTTTTTCAAATGAAAAAGGATACCCATACGGTTTTTATACCCGGTACCCAAGGGGACAAGGGTATTATAAGTTTGTGCCAACCGAGAATGTATGTAACAGGCAGAAGGAGGCATCTCCGACCCCATAAAGTATATATATTCTTGATCGGTATTACCAGCCGAGTCGATTTAGCCATGTCCGTCTGTCCGTCTGTCCGTCCGTGTGAAACAACAGATCTCAGAGACTATAAGAGCTAGAGTTACCAAATTTGGTGACAACATTGGAATCTGTTGCACGTAGATCAAGTTTGTTTTAAAATTTGGCCACGCCCACTTCCGCCCTCAAAAATCATAAAAAACGTTAAATAAGCTATACTCGATTTTTTCGGGTAAAAGTTAATAAATATAAAAAATGAATAAAATAGAGCGGACGTTTCCTGAAAATTTCAGTAAAATCGGATGATAAACATGGGAGATATTAGCAATAAGGTTCGAATTTTAAAACCCCCCTTAAGGCGCTGCTGAGTAGCCTGTAGCCGTCTAGGCCGTGTGTTCGAGCCCCGACCTCGCCAAAACTTTTTTTTTCCTTTGTTATTAAAGCCGGAGAACAACTAGAAAAAAATTTTAGAATAAAAATACAAAACAGAATATATTTTGGTTTTGTGTGGGATTGAGCTCGTGCCAATTTTGCAAAATGTAGATGCACCGGTTGCTTAGACAACTGGGCCATTACATATGTTACATATGAAGCGCCATTTTCATACTAAGTATGCTTCGACAACTGTTAACCTAATTTTGGCAGAACTGAAATAAAATTGCCAGAGATTGTCACATCTAATAGCTTCTACATTTTCGTAATGAAAAGATGCTTTTTATTGTCATAGAAAAGTGTGTGTGAAAGAGAAAAGAGATCGACTATTGACCAAAAAAATTGCTCCAAACTAAAATGACAAAAAAAAAAAAAAAAAAAACACTTTCATAACTAAACTTTGCCGAACTGGTATAAAATGTATTAATTGAATAAAGAGCAGAAAAAATGAATAAGAATCTAAAATAAAAATGTAAAAAAATTCTTTGGTATGAGCGGGATTAGAACTCAGAACTTCTTGCATAATAAAACGATGGCCCATCGCTTAGACGCCTGGGCTGTGCTCCTCATTGCGCAATAGCAGCGATTGATACTTCTAATAGCCTCCAGACTTTTTCAATCAAAAGGGCGGTTTATTTATTGTAACAGAGACGCACAAAACAAGTGTGGGTGAAAGAGAAAAAAGATCGACTGTTGACCAAAAAAATTGCGCAAATTTATTATTAAGTCGGGAGCTAATTCGAGCGCCGATTTAATTTTTAATTAAGGAGTATCTAAACCAACAAACGTCTGGGTTCTGGGTATCTCACAGTCGAGCACTGTCGACTGTAGCTTTCTTACTTGTTTATAAATTGGATTTTCATGATGAGTTTTTATTTCATGCTTAACCACATTTGTAAAGATCAAATGTTCACCATCACGATATTGAATGCATTTATATTGGTTAATTAATTTTAATAATTTAACTTTTTCTTCTTCATTTAAGTGTTCTAAACGATAATTTTTTCCCTCTGCTAATTCATTTTGAACAACATAATTTATTTCATCAGTCTAATTTTTTGATTTTAGCAATGCCTCAAAATCATTTATTTGTGTTGTATTTTTCAAACTTATGTTTTTATGTAAAAAAATGCGCCCACTAACAGTAGTGCGATTATTTAAATAATAAATATTTGCCTGGCTTGCCTCTAGTAACTTTCGTCCTAGTAGTATGTCATAATTGGAAGAAAAGTCGTGAATATAAAATATTTGTTCTTGAGTAAATAAACTATTAGGTGCAACTGTTACAAATTCATTTAGTTCATAATTACCTGTCATAGTGCGTAATTGTCGGATCTTTATGTAGGCTGTTGGCTTTGATTCATTGTATTATTTTGCTGTCCCTGAATTAAATTTCTTGGAAACTCTTTGTAACTTCCCTTATTTTTGTCAAAAGTCTTACTTCTGTTATTCGATTGGAACCTATAATTTTGTGACACCATTCTTTGGGGTTGACTGGGGTGTGGTTGAATTGAAAGAGCTGGGCCAGGATTAAATTGTTGGGTGTCGGACAACTTTGTGTAAGGGTAGGGGTTACGTGTATAATTTTTTTGTTGATGCTTTTGAATTTTATTAAGATTGATATTATAATGTTTTAAATTTTCCTTTTCTTCGTATAGCCCTTCTTGCTGAGCCGCTTGTTTTAGTTTAAGTACTGTTAAAATATCGCTTCTTGCTAATGTCATAAAAATTCTGTCAGTTCATTTTCGTTGTATTAGGTTTTTTGTAGTCCTAAACATTGCTTCTGTGTACAATATTAATTCATTTGGATTTCCCTCAAGTTCTTATTTGTTACTTATAACTAACTGTTTAAGCTCGATCTCATTAAAAAATTTTCTTGGATTACCTTGAAAATTAGTATTGTATAATCGCCTTAATAGTTCCTCCACAGGGGTTTGCGTTTTGTACTCGTCGATTAGGGCTGCAGAATCCTCTGAGCATCACCGGTGATTTGCAGTTCAGTTGCTCCAAATATAACGCTTGTCTGTCGATCATCGGTTGTAGGATACAGACATAAAAGGTAGTTAATTCTTCTGACAAAGGTTCCTAGGGTAGATGGATCTCCTTCAAACATTGGAATATTCCGGATCTGGGACAAAAGCTGATTTAAGTTTTGCTCCGTCAATGGGTTGGGTGCCACACCAATTTGTGGTTGCCCTTGAGCTGGTGGTTGTTGGGCCATTTTATTGTGTTTAATTAAATTCCACTCAACTTAATCACTAACCGAATTGGATTTATTCAGTAGTCGATTGAAATTGAATTTATTATTATATTTTTTCAGTGCCTTTAATTTGCACATAGGTTCTTTTGAGGATCTCTTAGTTCCACTTCCAAACTAGTCGATTAAATTGCTTACTCGACTTCGTTATTTCGCAAGGATATATTTTTAAGAGATCCTACCGACTGCGCCATTTACATAATTTCTTCTTCATTAGGTGACGCAATCGCATGTGGATGATGTGATCGTCACTTCTTTGTTTATGTTTACATATTTCGGTCTTATTAGATTTTGCGCTCATATTGGGTTTTCACGTTTTTATGGAATTACTTCATTGTTGACGTTTGGACTTAATCAATTTTCTTTGTTTGTTTGCATTGCGGGATCTCAAGCTTCTGTAACGTTTTCTAATCAAAGCCGAAATTGGCGATTCTGTTTGTTTGTAAACGGTTTCGTTCTTTGAACTGGTGGACGTTGAGAAATCGCAGTGCAGATACGTCGCTATGTTATAAAGCTGCCATTGAAATGATCGGTTGATTTATATGAAAGTATAAAACTTTATATTTTAAATGTAAAATGTGTAGTAAAAAATGTTATAAAAATTTACTAACTTATAATTTTTTTTAAATTTTACCAAAATGGATCGATTTGCAATGATCCAATTACTGACTACAAGGTCAGGTTACCAAAAGTAACTTCCTTTCTTGTTGTTTGACGAATAATATAGCTATTAAAAATAAAACTTTTCTGAACTGAAAAATTAAAATTATTTGGTTAAAAATTACACCAAATGTATACAATTTATTTAAATATTAAGTAAGCTGAATTTCCATTTTTAAGAAAGCTGCCTCGAAGGTGCTCATAATAGCAAATTGCTTATATCGTGCCGGGGCATAGTGGTCGATTTTGTCAATCTGACAATTAATAATTAATAGCAAGCGAACTAATTATTGACTACTTATAAAATAATTTGTGTAATTTTTTTAATAGGCCAATCATATATTACTACTATTTATTTAAAATAAAATTTGAATTTTTTTTGTTTTTGTATTAACCAATTTGTTTCTCTTTCTTAATTAAAATAATGTTTTTAAAATCTTTAGTAAAAATAATAATAACACCACTTTACAAAATAAAACAAGTAAGAAAGCTACAGTCAACTGTGCTCGACTGTGAGATACCCGGTACCTAAACGTTTGCGCTTCACACTAAAAGGAAATTTAAAATTGTACATACATTATAATAGTCTACTTCGAAACTTCTTAAAATAAATCGCCTCTCGAATTAGCTCCCGACCTAAACAATTAAATGACATACTTAAATATGAATGATACATTTTATAGGAACACATAAAAACCCGCTCGATCGGCGTCAAAAAATGAATTATGTTATTTTTTGTCATTTCTTGATATATTTCTCCATCATTTCTTCTGCAGTTGGCGCCATTATATCGCACGGCCAAGGGCGGTGTGTTAAAATTCTAACCTTATTGCTAATATCTCCCATGTTTATCATCCGATTTTACTGAATTTTTAAGGAAACGTCCATTTTATTTTATTTATTTATTGTATCTATTAACTTGTACACAAATATAACGAGCATAGCTTAGTTAACGTTTTTTATAATTTTTGAGGGCGGAAGAGGTCATGACCAAATTTTAGAACAAACATGATTTGCGTACAACAGATTCAAATGTTGACACCAAATTTGGTAACTCTAGCTCTTATAGTCTCTGAGATCTGTTGTTTTACACGGACATACAGACGAACAGACGAACATGGCTAAATCGACTCGGCTGGTAACGCTGATCAAGAATATGTATACTTTATAGGTTCAGAGATTTCTCCTTCTGCTTGTTACATACATTCTCGGTTGGGACTAACTTATAATACCCTTGTACCCTATGGGTACCGAGTTTAAAAACCACTATATCCTATAGCTGCCATAAGAAAGATGGCGAAATTAAGGTAAAATTTTAAACTTTTCTGTTTTTAAAAGTATTTCTATAAATTGCGAGATATTGCGGTTTTATACGGTTTTAGAACTACGGTTTTAATTTAATTAAGGTCAGACAACTATATTATATAGCTGCCATTGAAACGATCGGTTCAGTTACTATATATGAAAGTATAACATTTTACATGTAAAATGTAAAATGTTAAAGCAATTTACTAACTTATATATTTTTCTAATTTTACCAAAATGGATCGATTTTCAATGATCCAATTACTGACTGCAAGGTCAGGTTACCAAAGGTAACTTCCTTTCTTGTTGTTTGACGAATAATATAGCTATTAAAAATAAAAAATTTCTGAACTGAAAAATTTAAATTATTTGGTTAAAAATTACACTACATGTATACAATTTATTTAAACATTAAGTAAGCTGAATTTCCATTTTTAAGAAAGCTGCCTCGAAGGTGCTCATAATAGCAAATTGCTTATATTGTGCCGGGGCATAGTGGTCGATTCTGTCAATCTGACAATTAATAATTAATAGCAAGCGAACTAATTATTGACTACTTATAAAATAATTTTGTGTAATTTTTTTAATAGGCCAATCATATATTACTACTATTTATTTAAAATAAAATTTGAATTTTTTTGTTTTTGTATTTATCTATTTGTTTCTCTTTCTTAATTAAAATAATATTTTTAAAATCTTTAGTAGAAACAATAGTAGTACCAGTTTACAAAATAAATAAATGGTAGGGTTAATTCGGTGCAAAATGGGCCACTTTTCATAAATTTGTTTTAGCTAAACGGAAAGAGCTAGTTTATTATTTTAACTTACATATAATAAAGTAAGATTTAGACAATTTTTCTAAAAAGGTTTCATTGAAAAATATGTTCAGGTATAGGAGTTATAGGGAATCTCCCGTGGCCCCTCCAAAAAAAGATTGATTTGCAGTGTACATCCTAACGGTCCACAGAATTGTCCGATATGAAAACCAGAATATGCATTAGTTAAAGGATAATTGTTCGGAGGTACCACCACTCCGTTTTTCTTTTTCTAATTTTTTGTTTTCATTTTTCATGAAAGTTTGAAGTCAAAAATTCCATTCTTGACTACTAAAAAAAGTTTAATACTTAAATAAATAATGTAATAAAAAATAAAATTTAAAAACCCACGACGGTGATACCTGGAAAATTAGTTGCAGAAGCTGTGTGCAAAATTTCAAAACGATTGGTCAAGCAGGTTTTTAGTAATCGTGTACACCGACTTTGAAGATGGGACATTTCAGGAGAGCGCTTTAAAGTTTTGGCTCCCCATAGATCGCACATAGAATGACCTCCGTTCAACTACCCATTACTTCGTTATCTATAAAACCGTATAAAACCGCTATATCTGGAAATTCTTAGAAATACTTTTAAAAACAGAGAAGTTTAAAATTTTTGTTACCTTAATTACGCCATCTTTCCTATGGCAGCTTGTAACGAGCTGATTTTCTCTATTCGGCTCGCAACAAATGTGCGGCTAGCTCAGTCGAGTTCGTGTGCTCGTCCCACCAAATTTATATTGCGTGATTGCGTGATTGTTGGAGTCTCTGCTCGGAAGGCTTGCCACTTCAACCTCCGAGCTTCTCGACTTTGATTCTCGATCTTCTCGCGGACTCGGTTGGTAACTTTGACGGGCTCCTTGACGCACTCGCTTGGGATCTCGCACTCGCACTAGTTGCCGTGCGTCTACGTCCTCCGCCTTTTAGCGCTGCGACGACGACGGCAGCGGAACCGACAGCGGGATTGAGGTGGCGATTGCTGCAGATCAGGGTCACCGCCCGCAGGTACGTATCCCCTCACTTGCCCTTCGGTTCGCGTCTTCTTCTTCCGCCGCTACCGGCTTCTTTGTTTTTGTTGTTGTAGCTGACTTGCTTACGATACCGCGTAACGTCCTCCTCCCTTTATCGGAATTTCCGGACGGGTGCTCTCCCAACTAAATGTTCCTTTTTTTTCCATGGCTTTTGTTTGATTTCCATTTCTTCGTTAACTTCGTTAACAACGACGCAGATGACTGGGGACTGGAAATTCGTCACCTTGAATGGTCCATCGTATCTTGGTGCCAATTTCGCTGCGAATCCTTCCACGGCCTTCGACAAATGGTGCTCTTTCACCCACACCGTGTCTCCAACTCTCGGATTCCAAGGCCTCCTTCTCAGGTTGTAGTACCTGGCCTGGTCCTGCACGCCTTCTCCAAGTTTCTTCGGACAACCTCAAAGATTTCTTTCAACTTCTGCGAGTTTTCACCGGGCGTCTTCGTTTGTCTTCCCGTGCCCAGAGTATCCTTGTCGAACAACGCGCTTGGCAGACTGGGTTCGCGTCCTTGCGTTAGGAACGCTGGTGAGTACCCAGTGGAGTCCGATATGCTCGTATTCGCGGCTAGCATTATCTCGGGCCACTTTTCGTCCCAGCATCGTTGGTCGTCTCCGGCAAATTGGGCAATCATTGTTTTGACCGTTCTGTTTGCCCGCTCAGTTGGATTTTCTTATGGCTTGTATGGGGCCGTATACTGATGGACACGCCAGAATTGGGTCAGCTACCAGCTTCGCTTTTACCTCTTCGAACGCGTCTTGGTGTTTTTGGGACCATTCCCAATTCGTGCCCTTGCGCAGCAGTTCGTTCAATGGCATCACTATTTTCGCGAAGTCTGGGACAAATCTCCTGTACCACGACGCCACCCCCAGGTATTGCCTGAGTTCTCTCACGGTTGATGGTGGTTTCAGTTCCGCGATTGCTGCTACCTTGTCCGGGTCCGTGCCGATTCCTTGTTTTGTTATCCGGTGGCCCAGATATAACAGCTCCTTTTGGAAAAACTGGCCTTTTTCTGCGTTAATCAGTAAGTTTGCTTCCTTCATTCGGCGAAAAACTTCCTTCAGGTTCTTTATGTGTGCCTCCTTCGTCCTTCCGATCACTACTATGTCATCTTGATACGCAAACGCATGTGGCGACATTTCGGGCCATATAACTTTGTCTAGCGCTGGTTGGAATGTGGCTGACGCCGAGCGCAGTCCGAATGGCATTACTTTCCATTGGAATAGACCTCTGCTCGGCATTGTAAATGCCGTGAACTGTCTGCTCCGTTCCTCTAGGGAGATTTGCCAGTATCTATCCTTGAGGTCTAGGCTGCTTATGTAGCGCGACTCTTAGTTGGTCTAATATGAAATTCATCCGTGGCATGGGGTATGCATCCTTTATTGACTTTGCATTTATCTGCCTGAAATCGACGCATAGTCTCCACTTTCCCGTCTTCTTCCTTACCATTAGGATGGGGGAGCTATACAGACTTTTGGAGTGCTCGATGAATCCCATTTGCAGCAGCTCATCCACCTCGGCATTGATTTTCCCTTGGACTTTTGGGTTCTTCGGATAGTACCTCTGCTTAATCGGTTTGTCGCCCTTCACTGTGATACTGTGTACGGCTACGTTTGCCGGTCTTTCATTCTCCTTAACTCTGCCAATTCTGCCTCCAGGAATTCCTCGTCGTCTTTTTTGCTGGCTCGCTGAGGCCTTTCGACGACGGCGACGGACAATCTCTCTTTTAGCCATCCATTGTTCCGTCTCCTCGCTGGTATTGCCACGTGGTGTCCTGCGCACTTCACTTCTGAGCCGATGTTGGTGAGAAAATTCCAACCCAAAACCAGCGCGTCGATTATTCCTGGGATTATAAGCAATTGGGTTGGCACCGTTTCTGTTCCGAGTCCGATCTGCACCGCTATCTGTTCCTTGATCTGGACTCTGCTTCCGTCTGCCATGTGTACTTGTCGTTTAATGGGCTTCCTTGTTCCGGCTCTTTGTAGGGTGACCGCCAATGTCTGGCTCCTGTGTCCACCGTTGCTCTGACTTGGACTCCTCCTATCAGCACCGTTGCGGTCAGTTGTGTCTCCTCGGCTGTTAGGTTCCCCATTAGTTTTGCGATGCGGAGCCTTGCGATCCCTGCTGGCCTCTCACAGGCTGGTATCGCTGATCGAATTCGAATCCAATTCCCCTGGGCACCGCCGGTCTCCGACTGGACTGCGCATTTCCACCTGCGTGATCCTCCTCGTCCTGCCATCTTCTGCATACCGCACTCTGGTCTGTCCTTTGTTGTTGGTGGGACCTGACTCTGTGGGCAGCGTTTTCCCTCTCGAATTCTTCCCGCTGCTGGTCGAGTTCCTCGAACTCGTCGGCTAGTGCCATTGCGGCATCGAGGTTTTTGCAGTCGTACGGGCGCATAAATATGCGGAGTGCTGGCGTGCTGTTTTCGAGGCCAGTGACTCCCTTCTGGACATTCGCAGTGGCCGCGTTAGGGTTTAAATTTCCACTATGTAGTCTTTGAATCTTTCGCCGTATCTCTGTTTTACCTGGTCAGCCAGCTTTTCCATATAACCTCTCGGCAGGAAGAAATTCTGGAAGCTGTCCCCAGCTTTGCCATAGCTTGTTATTGGCGATAAACCACTTTAATACCTTGCCTTGCAGGAGTTCTGGCATCGCTCTGGGGATCAGGTTAAGGTCGAGGCCGTATGTTGCGACATACCACTCCACTTGCTCTAGGAACTCCAGAGGCTTGTCGTTTCCGTCGTATTTGAAACTCCACTCGCGCACTTGTTTTGCTACCTTCGCGTAGTCTGGCTTGCTCGTTTTCTCTTCCGGGCGTCTCTTCCTGCTCGACTCCCTGCTCCTGCCTGTGTCCTGCATGCTTGCGACATCTAGGCTTGCTAGTAGGGCTTCTGGGTCTGCTAGCTGTATCTTTATGCTTGGGATTTTGCCGAATTTTCCCTCCTGCTTAGCCAATGTTTCAGCCACCTCTGTGTCTTTTCCGTGTTCTTCTACGAACTACGCCAAGGTTTTCCTCATGGCGTCGACAGAGCCGATGAGCTGGATGTCCAGCAGCTTTTCTACGCCATCGTACTCCTCCTTTTTGATATTCTTGATCCAACCTTTCCCATCTTGCGTTCTTTGTTATTTTCTCTTGACTTAGCCAATCACGATTTGGGCGCCAGATGTAACGAGCTGATTTCCTCTGTTTGGCTAGCAACGAATGTGCGGCTAGCTCAGTCGAGTTCGTGTGCTCGTCCCACCAAATTTATTTTGTGTGATTGCCCGCCCAGAGAGAACGCTTTGGGGTTAATAGATTGTTCAGGTTGTTTATTCCACTTCAATAGGTTTTCGTATGTCAATTCTCGCTGCTGCGTCCTGATCTTCCACGGCTGCGGCTGCACTCGTTCCTCGCAGATCGTCGGTAGTCCTGCCGTCGAAGCTAGCAGAGTGTATCGCCCAGCCGAAGCCTAGCCACCCTTATCGCCTGCTCTGCGCCTTGGGCTGGGATATCGTCGACACGGTGTATCGCCCGGCCTAAGCCTAGCCACGCGCGCAACTCCCACAGTTGACTCCCTCGACCTGGGTTTTCCTTGGCTGGTCCTTGCCGCAGGACCTCGCTGCTCCTCGCCTTGTCGCTTGATCCTTGACTCTTCGAATTTCCTTGACTCCTTGATCGTCCTTGCACGCGATGGATCTCAGCGTTGAAGTCCCTGCTCGAAAGGCTTGCCACTTCAAGCTTCGAACTTCTCGACTTTGCTTCTCGATCTTCTCGCGGACTCGGTTGGTAATTTTGACTGGCTCCTTGACGCACTCGCTTGGGATCTCGCACTCGTACTAGTTGCCGTGCGCCTGCGCCTTCCGCCTTTTATAGGCTCCGCCAGTCCCGTTGCTCCTGCCGGCATCGGTCACGCCACCTGGTCCAAAGTCCGGTAAATGTCGCGTGACCGGGTCCAAAGTCCGGCTCGTCCCGTTATTCTTCACGGTGTTTCCTCCTTGGCGGCCAAAGTCCACCGCCGCCGATCACGCCACCGGGTCCAAGGTCCACTTGAGTCCCGATATATTAGCGGCGTCTCTTTTGTGGCGGCCACCTGCCTCGGTACTGCCTGCCTGTTCCTAGGCAGCTTTCTGGGCTGCCCTCCCCGTCCCCTTGCCCCGCTCGTTTGACAAGCGGCTGCTGCCCTTGGCAGTTTGCATCCACTGCACACTGCTTTGTGGGGAGTTTAAATTACAACTCCTTACAAGCTATGGGATATTGTGGTTTTTTTACTCGGTACCCATAGGGTACAAGGGTATTATAAGTCAGTCCCAACCGAGAATGTATGTAACAAGCTGAAGGAGATATCTCCGACCCTATAAAGTATACATATTCTTGATCAGCGTTACCAGCCGAGTCGATTTAGCCATGTTCGTCTATCCGTCTGTTCGTCTGTATGTCCGTGTAAAACAACCGATCTCAGAGACTATAAGAGCTAGAGTTACCAAATTTGGTGTCAACATTTGAATCTGTTGCACGCAAATCATGTTTGTTCTAAAATTTGGTCACGCCCTCTTCCGCCCTCAAAAATTATAAAAACGTTAACTAAGCTATGCTCGTTATATTTGGGTACAAGTTAATAGATAAAGTAAATGAATAGTCTTTAGAGGTCGTTTTCTAAAAATTTGAGTATAATCGGATCATAAACATAAGACCCCCCTCTTAGGCAAGCTGCGTAGCCTGTAGCCGTCTGGATTGTGGATTCGAGCCCTGACCGCGCCTTAAACTTTTTGTTGGTTTTTTTTTTTTGTTATTTTGCATTTCTTCCTTTTTTTTACTAATATACCAGGAGAAAAATTAAAAAAGGTAGTACAAAAAAATGAAAAAAAAATATTTTGGTTTTGTGTGGGTATGAACTCGAGCCAATTTTTCAAAATGTAATGTAAATGTAATGGATGCTAGCAGTCAAACAAAACTGTCAGCCACATCTATATTACAATCCAAACCAAACGCAGTTAGTACCCGCAGTTGGAAAAACCCCGAGTAACCTGACTAATCAATTGAAACCAAGCTTACACAAACCAAGTCGGGACAGCAGCACCTTATAGCGCACCAAGGCCGCCCCCGCGACCACAACCGAAACCAGTACCTATGGAAGTTGACCAGTCAATAGGTTCGCGCCATATAAATTATATGAACAAGCCAGCAAATAACGATTATGCAGGGAAAAGGCCTCCCAACTCTTCCATTGTCCCAAATTTTAGCAAGATACAGAGACAGTTCCATATACAGCCAGAAACAGAAGGTACCGAACAACAAAATTCAGGGGAAGATACACTTAACTCAGAACAATAATATTATCAGCTAGTAGAGGAAAATAATGTAAACGAACTTCAGGAAGAATACGTATGGCAAAATGATACAGAACAACAGGAATTCATAGACATATCAGAACTCTATTTTTTAGAATAAATGGTTCCTCACTACCCTACTTCAAGGTAACCACGGGGAACGGAAAAATCCTAAAATTTTTAATCGACACTGGCTAAAATCAAAACTACATTCAAAGTTCATTAGTATCAAAACCAAAACAAAACGAAACAAATTTTTTCATCAGTTCAGTTGGAGGTAGCACCAAAATAACACAACATACAATACTTAAACTCCCTAGCATTTCAGAAAGCCCATGCAATTTTTTTACTAGACACACTAAAAACATTCCTCGGTATATTAGGCAACGACACAATGAAAAGCTTAGGAGCCATAATAGATGTCAAGATCGATACATTGGGTCTCGAAAAGAAACAGAAAATTAAAATTTATCAACTAAGTACACAAGCAATAAATACAATTGGGCCACAAGTCAGTCATATGACAAAATCACAAAAATCAATTATAGATACCCTCGTACAAAAACACAAAAATCTTCTTGCTAAACCCGATACAAAGTTAGCATACACAAATAAAGTGTTAGGTGAAATAAGAACTTCGTCCGATTCCCCGGTTTACTGAAAACATTATCCGTACCCAACATCGTTAAGGCAGGAAGTAGAAAATCAAATAAATGAAATGCTGACAGACGGCATTATCAGACCTTCAAGATCACCATATAATGCTCCAGTCTGGGTAGTCCCGAAAAAGTCCGGTCAGTCCGAGGAAATAAAGTACAGACTAGTAATCGATTATAGGAAGCTTTACGAAGTTACTATCTCAGATCGGTACCCTATCCTCGAAATTGGCGAAATTATTGCCCAGCTTTGGGACAACAAATATTTTTCGGTATTAGATCTTAAGAGTTGCTTCCACCAAATACCACTGAAAGACGCGAACATGAAAAAACTACATTTGCTGTAAACGGTGGAAAATATGAGTTTACCAGACTCCCTTCGGCTTAAAAAATTCCCCATCCATTTTCCAAAGAGCTTAAGATGACATATTGAGAGGATACATTGGGAAAATTTGCTACGTATACGTAGATGACATTATAGTATTAATCAAAGATAAGGGTCACGGTCAAATCCTTGAAAAGGTATTTTCAACCCTACAAAACGCAAACATGAGGGTTCAAATAGATAAATGTAATTTTTTCAAAAACGAAGTAGATTTATTGTGGTATACAATATCAGAAAATGGAAATTAAACAAACATAGAAAAAATAAAAGCAATTACAAAATTTCCGGTCCCGAAAACATTAAAAGACCTCCGTTTCTTTCTGGGCATGAAAGGTTATTATAGGCGGTTTATAAAAGACTATGCGAAAATAGCAAAACCCTTAACCATTCTCTTAAGAGGCGAAGAAGGGCGCGTATTAAAAACCAAGTCAAGCAGAACTGCTATTAACTTGGACAAAGACGCGATGACCGGTGCTTCAAGCTACGCAATAGGCGCAGTATTGGAACAAAATCACAGACCAATAACGTTCTTTACACTCACCCTGTCAAAAACTGAAGGGAACTACGCAACGAACGAAAGAGAAATGGTCGCTATCGTTTGGGCGCTCCAAAGTTTAAGACATTACCTTTACGGGTACTCGAAAGTAGTAAAATACACGGATCACCAACCCCTGAGTTTTTCAAATAGCGTAAATAACCATAACGCAAAGCTAAAACGCTTTAGAGGCGAGTATAACCACGAAATTAAGTACAAGCCAGGAGTAGCTAATGTGGTAGCAGATGTGTTATCCTGCGCTCCTGCAGAAATTAATACGATCAGCTCCTTTGCAACAGCTCATAGCGACGAAAGCTTGTCCCACAACCTCATATTTTCAGTAGAAGCACCAATCAATGTATTCAAAAAAAAAACTATACTTACTGACCGACGACACAAATTCCTATAGATTCGAAATTCCATTCCCGACATACCACAGACATATAATAAAACAAAAATCTTACACAGAAAAAAAACTTATAGCAATCCTAACTAGCAGACTCGACCCAAAACTTATAAACGGTATCCTGACTTCCGAAGAAGTGGGAAAAACACAAAACATCTACCCCATTTATTTTAAATCATACAAAATAGGGTTTACTCAAAGCGCAATAGACGACGTAACTTCAGAATTGCAGCAAACCGAAATAATCACCCTTGAGCATAAAAGAGCACATAGAGACGCAAAAGAAAATAAAATACAAATTTTTAAGAATTATTTTTTCCCAAAAGCCACAAAGAAAATTAAAGCAAATCCTGTCAAAATTGTAAAGAATCAAAATACCCCCAAAAGGAGAAATCCAACCGACCCCTATATCGAACTATCCAGGAGAAATGGTTCATATAGATATTTACATAACCGAAAAACATAGAGTCTTAACAGGGATTGATAAGTTTTCGAAATATGCTCAAGTCAATATTTTAGAGTCAAGAGCAGCAGAAGACATAAAAAACCCATTGAGAGAAATGTTAATCGCTTTCGGTATGCCGAAATGGATAATAATGGACAACGAACACTCATAAGGCTCAGCAGCAATCAGGTTTATGTTAGAAGACCAACTCAAAATATCAGTGCATACCACTGCCCCGTATGCATCGACGAGTAACGGACACATAGAGAGGTTTCACTCCATCCGAAATCATACGGTGTCTCAAAAAAGACAAAGGGAGCATGACGCTTGAAGACTTAATGTTTAACGCAGTACAGGAATATAATAAATCGATTCACTCAGTAACAAAAGAAAGCCCTATAGATATATTTTACAGAAGAACAATCTCCAGTTCAACAGAAGAAATAGAAAAAAAACGTAAAAAATCAATCAGAAAATACTTAAAAAAACAGATAGCTGATCTAGAATACCACAATCAGGAGGATAGATAGAAGACTAGGGACGAAACGTACACCAAAATACAAAGCGGAGAAAGTAGCTGAAAACAAAAATACCACCATCAAAAAGCAAACTGGAAAAATCATACATAACGAGAAAGAAAGCTAACTTCGGTAAACCGAAGTTGGTATACCATTGCAGTCTGCAATTGGATCATTGAAAATCGAACCATTTTAGTAATGTTGAAAAAATATAGAATTTTGTACATTTTATATTTTACATGTAGAATTTTACATTTTCATATAAATCGACCGATCGCTTCAATGGCAGCTATATGATATAGTTGTCCGATCTTAAAAAAATGAAAACCGTAATTCTAGAACCATTAAAAACTGCTAAATCTCAAAATTTATAGAAATACGTTAAAAAACAGAGAAGTTTAAATTTTTTTTACATTAATTTCGCCATCATTCCAATGGCAGCTAAAGGATATAGTAGTCCGATTTCGGCCGTTCCGACATATATACTGCGTGCTAAATAAATAGGACTATGCTGAAAATTTTAGCTCGATAGCTCAGAGACTAGTTCGCGTAGAAACCGACAGACGGACAGACAGATCAGCATCACCAGCCGAGTCGATCTAGCCATGTCCGTCTGTCCGTCTGTCGGTTTCTACGCGAACTAGTCTCTTAGTTTTTCAGCTATCGAGCTGAAATTTTCAGCATTTCGAAACCCACACTAAAAATAAGTTTTCGTTAGCTTTCTCTTGCTTTTATAAGGTATCCCGTCTAGGTATCCGGTCTTGGGACAATTCGGGAAAAAAAGTTTGAAAGTGGAACAACCTTTGACATACTTGTAGATCTCAGTGTTGAAGCCTCAGTCTGGAAGGCTTGCCACTTCAAGCTCCAAACTTCTCGACTTTGTAATCTTGATCTTTCCGCGGACTCGGTTTAACTTTGACTGGTGCCGTTGACGCACTCGCTTGGATTCTGGCACTCGTACTAGTATTTCGTGCGCATGCGTCCTCCGCATTTTATAGGCTCCGCGTCAGTCCCGTTGCTCCTGCCGGCGTCGGTCACGCCACTGGGCCCAAAGTCCGGTGAATGTCGCGTGATCGGGTCCAAAGTCCGGCCCGTCCCATTATTCCTCACGGCGTCTCCTTCTTGGCGACCAAATTCCACCGCCGTCGATCACGCCACCGAGTCCAAGGTCCGCCTGAGTCCCGCTACATTAGCTGCGTGTCCTTTTTGGCGGCCACCTGCCTCGCCACTCACCGCCTATTGCTAAGCAGCTTTCCCGCGGCTGCCCTCCCCGTCCCCTTGCCCCGCTTGTTAGTGTATTTACACACTTCGCTGCTGGCGGTGTGCCTCCGCTGCACACTGCTTTGTGGGGAGTTTCACTTCCAACTCCTCACAAGCTTTATAGTTTTGTCAACACTAAACGTAAGCCTATTACACATCCTTCCCCGCTTTCATTCGAAAATACGACTGAAAACTATGATCAGGCAATTGCCTTCTTTTGAATCTTTAACGTGTCAAGCCGGTTTATTCGCCAGGTACCGATGGAATTCCAGACTGTGTTCTTAGGTATTGTGCCGAGGCCTTCAAAAATTAGAAACATCCCAATTTCCCCTTATTTGGAAGAAATCATTCGTCATTCCTCTACACAAAAAAGGTAGCAAAGTGGATGCTCACAACTATAGAGGAAACTCTAATTTGTCAGCCATTCCAAAACTATTCGAAAACGTAATTACTCTCCATTTGCAGCACCTGTGTGGATCAGTAATTTCTCCATGCCAACATGCTTATTAAACGAAGATCAACGACAACTATTATAAGATTTCCACATAAATTGCCAACAGATATGATCTGTAAAGCATTTGACTCCGTCAATCATTGTTAGGAAACTCGACTTAATGGGTTTTCCTGTCGATCTTCTTAGGTGGATTTGAAGTTATCTGAATGGCAGCATGCAAAAGGTCCTCTTTAAAAGCAACTTGTCGAATGTTCTCCTGGTGATCTCTGGGTCTGACCCACCTGGCTCCCTTACTTTTTACATTATTTATTAACGACTTTCCCAAAGTTTTGACTAACTCAAGAGTACTCATGTACGCTGACGACGATAAATTTTGCGTGCAATACAAGGCAGTCGCTAGCCAGTTGGATTTACAAACAGATCTTAATAACTTTTAAAAATGGTGCAATGCAATCTTATTAAGCCTAAATGGCTCTAAATGCAAGCTGATTTCATTCTCACGTGTCTCTCCCAAGCTTGCGACTTATACGCTGAACTGCGATTTGGGTATCCGCCTAGATCTTAAACTGGAGTTTATTGATCATATTTATTGCATTGTGAATAAAGCCAGGGGTGTGCTTAGATTTATTTAACGGTGGTTGAAGGAATTCGATAACCCCGAAGAATTTATACAATTCGTTAGTTAGTCCTATTTTGGAATATGGATCTTGCGTTTGGAGTCCCCAGTGGGACGTCCACAGCAAACGCATTAAGTCAGTTCAAAATAACTTTTTGAGTTTTTTTTCGCTTTTCGTGGCTTAAACTGGGATGCAAACCTTAGGTTGAAATTTTATTCTAGTAAACTTCTATTGATCCGTGGTGACGTGGAAAGCACCGATCTTTTGGGGCAGTTGAATTTGCACGTACTATGTAGAACCACAAGCCGCGCCTTGGCCTAGGATATCGTCGACACGGTCGCCCGGCCTGAGCCTAGCCACGCGTGCAACTCCTACAGTTTGACACCCTTCACCGGCGCTTTACTCGCTTGGTCCTTGACGAAGGACCTCGCCTGTGCCTCGTATCGTCGTTTGCTTGCCTTGATCGCAACCTCGCACACGACGTAGATCTCAGTGTTGAAGCCTCAGTCTGGAAGGCTTGCCACTTCAAGCTCCAAACTTCTCGACTTTGCAATCTTGATCTTTTCGCGGACTCGGTTTAACTTTGACTGGCTCCGTTGACGCACTCGCTAGGATTCTCGCACTCGTACTAGTTTTTCGTGCGCAGGCGTCCTCCGCCTTTTATTGGCTCCGCGTCAGTCCCGTTGCTCTTACCGGCGTCAGTCACGGATGCAAAAGGAAGTTGCCCCCATTGCAAGTCATCTGCGTGGGCAGGATCTTTGCATACGAATTTCTGGTCAGGAGCACTCACAACTAAAGGTTTTTTCCGTGGCTTTTGTTTGATTTTCTTTTGTTTGTTAACTTTCCTTGTATTTTCTTGCTCTCTCATTTTATACTGGTGTCCTCCACCTGGCGATAACATCCGCTTTGTTCCGCTCACGCACCCCTCTGGATCACCGCAGTGGTGTGTGACTGGCACTGATGATGGAGTCCTTCGTCCTGGCGGTACCATCCCGATCTTCTTCATCGCTTTTGTCGTTGGAGTCCTCTGCCTCTGCGGTAACATCCTCATCGTTGTCCTCGCGCGCCCTGCGTATACCTCGCCGTGGCGCGTTTTTGACTTGAGTGTCGGAGTCTTCTGCCCTGGGCGTAACATCCTCGATTCTTTCTGCTACACTCTGTGGCTTTAACTGACTTATATGTACCAGCTTTTCCTTCTTAGTGACGTTGTGCTGTACGACATAGATGACTGGAGACTGGAAATTCGTCACCTTGAATGGTCCAATGGTATCCGGGTGTCAATTTTGCTGCGATTCCTTCCACGGCCTTCGACAGGTGGTGCTCTTTCACTCACACCGTGCCTCCGACTCTCGGATTCCAAGGCCTTCTTCTCAGGTTGTAGTACCTGGCCTGGTCCTGCGCCGCCTTCTCCAAGTTCCATCGGACAATCTCAAAGATTTCCTTTAACTTCTGCGAGTTTTCATTAGGCGGCTCCGTTTGTCTTCCCGTGCCCAGTGTCTCCTTATCGAACAACGCGCTCGGCAGCCTGGGTTTGCGTTCTTGCGTTAGGAACGCAGGTGAGTAGCCCGTGGAGTCCGATATGCTCATATTCAAGGCTAGCATTATCTCGGGCCACTTTTCGTCCCAGCATCGTTGGTCGGCTCCGGCCAATTGGACAATCATTGTTTTGACCGTTCTGTTTGCCCGCTCAGTTGGATTTTCTTGTGGCGTGTATGGGGCCGTTACTGATGACGAATTCCCATTTCCTTGAGCAATTTTTTGAAGGCCTTGCTCGCGAATTGTACCCCGTTGTCCGATATCACCACTTTCGATATTCCGAATCTTGATATAATCCCTTTCCGGAATGCTTTCCGTAGCGAAAACCTGTCGACCAGCACTAGCGGCATCTGGTTTCCGTGCTTTGATATCGGCAGAGGCCCTACGAAGTCTGCGCACACTGTAGCCCATGGTTCTTCTGGCACTTGTGTGAGCATTTGTCCTGCTGCTTGCAGCTGGTTTGGCTTGTACTTCAGGCATACTTCGCATTTCCTGACATACGCCCTCGGGTCACGCTGCATTCCTGGCCAGTAATACCTTGCCGATATTCTCGCTATGGTCTTTCTGGTTCCCACAAGTCCAGCCGCTGGCGAGTCGTGGTTTTCTTGTAGCACGCTCTCCCTTAGTGCTTGGGGCACGCACAATTTCCACGCGATGATGTCTTCGCTGCCAGCTCGATGTGAAATGTGCCTGTACAATGTTGATCCCTACAGCATATAGTCGGGGAACTTCTGTGGATTCCTCTTGATTTTCTCCAGCATATCCTCGATCCATGGGCACGACTCGTTTGACAACGGTTGTCTCTTTCACTTGGCGAATGGTCTCAGGTAGTGGTTGCCTGGATAGAGCGTCTGCCACAACTTTTAGCTGGCCTTTCCGGTATGCTATCTCAAAGTCATACTGCTGTAGTTCCAAGCCCCATCTCGCTACTTCGCCTGAAGGTCTTTTTATGCTATTTATCCATTTTAAAGGCATGTGGTCTGTATTTACTTTGAAATTGTATCCTTCTAGGTATGGCCGCAGCTTGCGTTCTGCCCCTACTATCGCCAAACACTCCTTCTCCGTGGTCGAATAGTTCTTCTCGGCACCATTCAGCGTTCTACTCGAATGGGATATAACCTTTTCTCCTTCCTTCGTGTCCTGCGTGAGAATTGCTCCTATCCCGTAGTCGCTAGCATCCGTCTGTAGCACGAACATTTCGCCAATATCTGCACAAGACAGGATTGGGTCTGCAACCAGCTTCGCTTTTACTTCTTCAAATGCGTCTTGGTGTTTTTGGGACCGTTCCCATTTCGTGCCCTTGCGCAGCAGTTCGTTCAATGGCATCACTACTTTTGTGAAGTCTTGGACGAATCTCCTTTACCATGACGCCACTCCCAGGTATTGCCTAAGTTCTTTCACAGCTGATGGTAGTTTTAGTTCTGCGATTGCTGCTACCTTGTCGGGGACCGTGCCGATTCCTTGTTTTGTTATCCGGTGTCTCAGATACAGTAGCTCCTTTAGAAGAACTGACACTTTTCTGCGTTAATCCGCAAGTTTCCTTCCTTCAGTTGGCGAAAAACTTCCTTCAGGTTCCTTATGTGTTCCTCCTTCGTCCTTCCGATCACTACTATATCATCTTGATATGCAAATGCATGTGGCGACATTTCGGGCCTCATTACTTTGTCCAGCGCTCGTTGGAATGTGGCTGACTCCGAGTGCAGTCTGAATGGCATCATTTTCCATTGGAACAGACCTTTGCCCGGCACTGTAAATGCCGTAAACTGCCTGCTCCATTTGGGGGGATTTGCCAGTATCTATCCTTAAGATTTAGGCTGCTGATGTATCGCGCTTCCCTTAGTTGGTCCGATACGTGGCATGGGGTATGCGTCCTTTATTGATTTTGCGTTGATCTGCCTGAAATCGACGCATAGTCTCCATTTGCCGGTCTTCTTTCTTACCATTACTATGGGGGAACTATACGGACTTTTGGAGTGCTCGATGCATCCCATTTGCAGTAGCTCATCAACCTTTGCATTAACTTCCGCTTGGACTCTCGGATTCTTAGTTCCTCTGCTTGATCGGTTTGACGGTCCTTTCATCCTCCTGAATTCTGCTAATTCTGCCTCCAGGAATTCCTCGTCGTCTCTTTCGCCATCCATTGTTCCGTCTTCTCGCTGGTATCGCTACCTGGTGTCCTGCGCACTTCACTTCAGCACCGATGTTGGTGAAAAAATTCCAACCCAATACCAATGCGTCGATTTTCCTGGGAGTATGAACAATTGGGTTGTTTACGTTTCTGTCCCGAGTCCGATGTAGTTAGTTTAGTTAGTTGAGTTTTTGTAGGAAGTCATAAGAAAATATGAGACTTGTTTTTAGGAGTTTAAAAGTGAGAGCAACAGTTGTTAGCGCTACTCACGACTTTATTCTTCCGTTCTATTCATTCAGTATTGTTACTAAACCTAAGGCTTAGCAGTCTTCATGGGCAGCGCTGCTTTTTGTATATAAGTCGTTTTATATATTACATATAAAACGAGTATATATATGTATATTATGCATAAGCGGCGAAAACGTCGCTAGTGGGACACAGCGTATTATGCACATTTGTAAGCGGTCATTGCATGGGACTAATGCTGACGCGACTTGTTTGTAGTCAAGGCATTCTATGCCGATCATATTTCGGGCACTTGGACTGCACTTGAACATGACATATGTTTATGCAACAATGACAAAGTGTCTTTGCATTTTAGCATTTATGTTTATAAGTATATATGAAGTATATACTGGACATATTGCTGAGTACAGTGAGCTCTCGATATGTGCATATTACATTTCCCTCCTTTTGAAAAATAACGTAATTATACGAAGTTATTTTTAATTTATGTATACGAAGTTTTAATTTAATATATGTTTTTATTTTGTTATTAGAAAGTACATATATTTCAATAAAATAGAAAGATAGTAAAGATTTTATTTTTGTTTTTATACGAACAATTTTAATTTTTTTAATTTTTAATTTTCGAATAACTCTAGCCTATTCTTATTGACTTTCTGAGGTTTCTTTTTTCTTATATCGATTACAATATTGTTTTTATCTTTTATTTTTATTACTTTGTAGGGTCCTAAATATTGATTATCTAGCTTATGACCTGAGTCATTCTTAAGTAGTACTAAGTTTCCTATTTCTAACTTGAAGTCATTAACTGTCTTATCATATTATATTTTACGTTTTTGTTTTTCTATTTCAATAGATATTGCCCTTTTATATGATACGTGTATTTGTAATTTAAATTTAAACTCTTTTGCATCAGCGTCTAAATTGTATATAGGATCTATTTTTGATTAAGTGTTAAATTCTGTAAATTGTCTTGGTAGTTTACCGTAAACAAGTTCATAAGGACAGTAGTATTGCTTTTACTACTGTTTTTCGCATTTTATAGTTATTGCATAGTCATTGCCATTCTCTGTTCGAGGTAATGTGCCGATGGTATCAATTAAAACAGTGTCATAAGCTGTGTTTGGCGTATTTGTTATTATCATTGGGGCCTTTGTATGTGTTGTAGTTTTAGCTCTTTGGCAGTCTACACACGTTTTAACATAGTTTTTTATGGTTTGTATTCTTTTGGGCCAATAGTTGGTTTCTTTATTTTTGATAGGGTACGCGTAATCCCTGTATGGCCTCCTTCTATTGGGTCGTTATGATATCTTAACAGGATTGCATTAAATTGACTTTCGTCATTTTTGTCTATTTGTGTCACTTTTTGTAATAGCGCTATTTTTATATTTAGTAAATGTTTATTGCCCTTATTTTTGAATTCATTTACAAGTATAGTGACAAATTGAAAAGTTTGATCACTTGGTGACATCTGTATGTTAATGATTTTGTGTATCCCGGCTTCTGAAATAAGTCTTTGAAAAAATTGATTTAAATCGAATTTTTCATTAGAATATAAATCTTTAACTAAAAATTGTGAAATAATTTGTTTGCCTGGTTTGAGTAAACATTTGAAATTATTCATTTATTTTTACAAATTTATTTACGTCGTTATTGCTAACAACTTCGAAGACATTGGGCTCGTATATTTTATCATGCATTTTACTTTTTTCATCTGCGCAGATGTTTTCCTGTCTTTTTGATGACATTGTTTGGACTCTCAATATGTTTCTGTTCACTTGTATTAAGTCTTCTACATTTATGCGAGATAATGCATCCGTAACATGATTATCCTTCTCCTTGAGGTATTCAACTGTAAATTGATACTCTTCTCAATCTAATCTCATTCTAGTCAGCGTCGAAGGTTGATTCTTCATAGAAAATAGGTTTACTAGTGGTCTATGATCTGTTTTTACTAAGAAATGCGTTCTATAGATATACGAGGTCTGTTCAAAAAGTATTGTGAATTTTGTGTTTTTTCAAAAATGATTTAGTTATTCATGAATATCTATTTTGTCCCCATGAGATATTATACACTTGTGCCAACGGTTTTTCCAATCTTCGAAGCACTTCATTTTTTTTTTTTTTTTTTCTCGTTCAGCTCCTCCTTCGATGCCGTCTTTATCTCGTCAAGCGTAGCGTAAAGTCGTCCTTTCATGGGCCTCTTCAGTTTAGGGAACAAAAAAAGTCACAGAGGGCCAGATCTGGGGAGTACGGTGGCTGCGGCATCATTAGTGTGTTGTTTTTGGCCAATAAGTCGCGCACAAGCAACGATGTCTGAGGAGGGGCGTTATCGTGGAGCAAAAGCCAATTTTTGTTCTTTTCGGTCTTTCTTCTCGGCCTTCTGAGAACATTTTGTACCACCGATAAACGTTGCTTCGGTCCAAGGTAGCTTCTCCGTATGCCACAGTCAACATTCGGAATGCATCCGCGCACCTAATTTCATTTCTCACACAAAATTTGATACAGGTTTTTTGATTATTATTTTTTTAATAGGTAAGAATCGAAGACGATCCAAAACACGTGCAAGCAAAGCAGCTGTCATCAATTAAGTGAACATTCAAAATGGCCGAGCTTGTCGGCATAAGTGAGAGGCATGAGTACCAACATAACGCCACAAAAAAAATTAAACTCGAATATACCTAACCCGCGAAAACTCAAAATTCGCGATACTTTTTAAACATAGCTCGTATGGTCTGAAGTGTTTTATTGTCCAGTGTATAGCTGCTAATTCCTGTTCTGTAGTCGATTTATTACTTTCTCCATGCGTGAAAGCTCTCGATGCATATGGAATTTGTAGTTGCGCACCGTTGCAGTCTTGTGAAAGTACTGCACCACATGCATGTTTACTTGCATCTGTGGTTATGCAAAATTCTTTGCTAAAATCATGGTATTGCAATAATGTTGGCTTCTTAATGCGTTTTAAGATATTTGAAGGATTCTTCACATTCTTTAGTCCATTTGAATTGGATATTTTTCTTGCACAGTCTTGTCAGTCTTGACGTGAGTATTGTGCGAAATTATTAATGATTCTTCTATAGTAGTTACAAAAAGCGACGAAACGTCGTGCACTATCCGAATCTGTTGGAGTTGGATAATTTTTAATTACATCATATTTTGTATCGGAACCATGCCAGGGTCCGTACAGGAATGTTACCTCGTGCATAGATAATGAACATTTCTCTGGGTTTAGTTTAAGGTTGTGTTTTCTACAAAGTTCGAATATACTTGTAAGATTTTTGAACATGTGCTGTTCAGAACAACCGATGACAACTAAATCATCCATGTATATAAATGCTTGCGATGGTTCTAGACCAGAAAAAGCGAGTTGCATCATTCTCATGAATAAATTTGAGGCTACTTTAAGACCGTATGGTAATGGCGTGAAGCGAGTTGTTGTAATTATTGTTATTATTGTGGTTGTTGTAATTATTCTTATTATTGTTGTTGTTGTAATTATTGTAATTATTGTACCGTTGGCTGCCCCTGTTATAGTTATGGCCTCTATAATTACTACGACCACGATTTCCACCGCGCTGTGAGTAATTTTGGTAATACATAATAGTACTAGTCTCTTCGGCTATATCATTGGCTGTTTCAATAAATGTAGCTATTGCTTCGTCCATATTGTTAAATTGACGAGAACGCATAACAGCTTTAATGTCTTTGTTTAGTCAATTTTTCTTCATTGCTGATACAGCCTGTTTGGTAATTAATGATTTAGCTTGATCTAGTGTATATTATTTTTCAGCTAACTTTTCTATCACCTGGGTATACACGTTGGGTGTCTTGTTTTTCTGGAAGAGATTCAATAGTCGTGCAGATATATTGTCGATTGACTCACCCTTTACATTTTTAGTTTTGTTTTTATTAAAGATACAGCTAAGTTTTCATGCGCACCCTGTATTGTTTTTATAATTTCCAATGCATCTATGAAACTACGCAGGTTTTCAGCTTTACCACTGAAATCCCGTATAATCCTCGATGCTGTGTTTATAAATTCAATTGCTGGTTTTTGTTCGACAATGCTGGAGTTCGTGTCGGATTCTGATAAAGAATTATCTTCGTCTAGTTCGGGTAAATTCATTAAAGCAGTCTACTAATATCTTTGCATGTTTATTTAAAGTTTCTGGGAGAATATTCCTATTTTGTGTGAGACATTTATTGGATCTATCAAAGCTTTTCTTAATTTCTTGAAGGTTGGCTTTTATTTGTTGCCATTCCATATCTGTTTTATGCCTGCCCTATAAGAAAGTCTTTTTTGTGATTTTTTTTTTTTTTTTAGTTTTGTTTTTGTAATTAGATTGTTTTTTAAGTTTTCTTTTATTCTTTTATATTAAAATATGTGTACATGATTGTATAAACGATTTTATTATACTATTGTATTTATTATTTTATTGTAAAAGAAAGTCTAGCTTATTCGCTAGTTGCTTCAATATTCTGATTATGTCAGCATTGCGTTTCTTTATACGCAGTTGTTTATTCTTAATTATTGTAATTATTAATATTCAGTTTTTTAATTTCAATTTTATTATTTATATATATTTAATTATATATTTAATATTTTTTACTAACTCAAAATTTTCAATAGATTTACTGATTCTGTTTTTACATTTACATTTATTTTATTTTGGTACGTGATCTTTGCTGCTTAAATCTAATCTAAATCTACTGTTTATATACAATTTGTATTTAGAGGTGAATGTGTGTTATGTACAGATGTGTTAGTTTGTGTGTTTAGGGGCAGCAGCCCTAAGATAGTTTAGTTAGGGGAGGGTTATGTTGACTGGTTATTGGAGGGTGCGGGACGGCAGTTGCCCGAATGTTGTTCGTTTTAATCTTCTTCTTGTTGTTGATTTGGTAGCTCTCCTTGCAAGGCGGTTGGGGTGAGCTTTAAGGCGGGTTTTGTGGGCCTTGCCATCCGGTTTATTGTGTCACCGACCATTTCAATTTCAAGATCCTTGTGTATATCTGTGTTTCTGATGTACCATTCAGCTTGAGAGATGTGTCTCAGGAACTTAGCCTGGAAAGCTCTGACCTTGTTGAGATGTGTTTTGGCCGCCACTCTATAAATGGCCAGCCCATAGTGCCAAATTGGCGCCAGTATAGCAGTGTAGATCTTTTTCTTATTTACCAGGCTGAGTTTCGATTTCGCTTTGGTTAGCCAATGGAGTCTGCGAGCACCTGCCTCTAGTTTTGAGCGCGTTTTCTTCAAGTGGGACGCAAACGTGAGCCTCCTGTCCTGGCCATGCAGGAATACACCAGGCGAGGAGTCTTTTCTGTTAGCGAAGGTGACTATAGCACAATTTTTGGGATTGATCGAGATGTTCCACCTGCATGCCCAGTTCTCGTACCTTTTCAGCAGAAACTGCAGATCATCGGTGGCTTCATAGATGCAGCTAGACTTGGCCAGAACTGCAGAATCTGCATAGGTAGCTATACATATTTCACTCTGCGCATGACCAGCTTCAAGGGGGGCGTCATGAGCAAAGAGGTTGTACAGAATTGGGCCTAGAACACTCCCCTGAGGCACGCCTGCTGCAATAGGTCTGGCTGAGGAGGAGATCCCGTCCTGGACTACCCGAAAGGATCTTTCTTGGAGGAAGCTGGCAATTATTTTTATCATTTTTTTTTCCTGCCTTGCTTTATGTATGGTTTTCAGGCCACACAAGTGCAATTAAAACAAGTAAGAAAGCTACAGTCGAGAGTGCTCGACTGTGCGATACCAAGTACCCAGACGTTTGTTGGTTTAGATACTCCTAAAATAAAAACTAAATCGGCGCTCTAATTAGCTCCCGACTTAATAATAAATTTGCGCCATTTTTTTGGTCAACAGTCGATCTTTTTTCTCTTTCACACACACTTGTTTTGTGCGTCTCTGTTACAATAAACAAACCGCCCTTTTGATTGAAAAAGTCTGGAGGCTATTAGAAGTATCAATCGCTGTCTATTGCGCAATGAGGAGCACAGCCCAGGCGTCTAAGCGATGGGCCATCGTTTTATTATGCAAGAAGTTCTGAGTTCTAATCCCGCTCATGACAAAGATTTTTTTTACATTTTTATTTTAGATTCTTATTCATTTGTTCTGCTTTTTATTTAATTAATACATTTTATACCAGTTCGGCAAAGTTGAGTTATGAAAGTGAATTTTGTTATTTTTTGTCATTTCCTGGTCACGCTCGTTCTTTTCTGTAGTTTTGCGCCATTTTTTTGGTCGAGTCGATCTTTTTTCTCTTTCACACACACTTGTTTTGTGCGTCTCTGTTACAATAAACAAACCGCCTTCTGATTGAAAAAGTCTGGAGGCTATTAGAAGTATCAATCGCTGTCTATTGCGCAATGAGGAGCACAGCCCAGGCGTCTAAGCGATGGGACATCGTTTTACTATGCAAGAAGTTCTAATCCCGCTCATGCCAAAGAATTTTTTGACATTTTTATTTTAGATTCTTATTTATTTTTCTGCTCTTTATTCAATTAATACATTTTATACCAGTCCAGCAAAGTTGGTTTATGAAAGTGAATGTTGTTTTTTGTGTCATTTCTTGGTCACGCTCGTCCTTTTCTGTAGTTTTGCGCCATTTTTTTGGTCAAGAGTCGATCTTTTTTCTCTTTCACACACACTTGTTTTGTGCGTCTCTGTTACAATAAACAAACCGCCTTATGATTGAAAGAGTCTAGAGGCTATTAGAAGTATCAATCGCTGTCTATTGCGCAATGAGGATCATAGTCCAGTCGTCTAAGCGATGGGCCATCGTTTTATTATGCAAGAAGTTCTGAGTTCTAATCCCGATCATGCCAAAGATTTTTTTTACATTTTTATTTAAGATTCTTATTCATTTTTTCTGCTCTTTATTCAATTAATACATTTTATACCAGTTCGGCAAAGTTGAGTTATGAAAGTGATTTTTTTTATTTTTTTGTCATTTCTTGGTCACGCTCGTTCTTTTCTGTAGTTTGGCGCAATTTTTTTGGTCAATAGTCGATCTCTTTTCTCTTTCACACACACTTTTCAATGACAATAAAAAGCATCTTTTCATTAAGAAAATGTAGAAGCTATTAGATGTGACAATCTCTGGCAATTTTATTTCAGTTCTGCCAAAATTAGGGTAACAGTTGTCGAAGCATACTTAGTATGAAAATGGCGCTTCATATGTAACATATGTAATGGCCCAGTTGTCTAAGCAGCCGGTGCATCTACATTTTGCAAAATTGGCACGAGCTCAATCCCACACAAAACCAAAATATTTTCTGTTTTGTATTTTTATTCTAAAATTTTTTTCTAGTTGTTCTCCGGGTATAATAACAAAGGAAAAAGGAATAAATGCAAAAATAACAGAGAAAAAAAGAATAAAAAGATTTGGCGAGGTCGGGGCTCGAACCCACGACCTAGACGGCTACAGGCTACTCAGCAGTAGAGCTGGGAAAAAATCGATTCTCAGTGCATCGATTTAGTTTGATCTTTTAGAAAATAACATCGATTATATCGAATAAATCGAAAAAAAAAAAAAAAAAAAAATAATTTATAGGAATTAATTCATGGACAGATAAAGAGCAAACCAATAATACATTTCTTTAATATAAATAAAAAAAGTTATATGTTTTTAAAACATAAATAACGAAAGAATTCGTTTTTATAACATAAAAAGCGAATATAAATTACGATTCCATTTTCAAAAGCCATTGATAATCCAAAAGATGATTGGTTCACGATACATCGATTCTGCCAAAATAGAATCGATGTTGGACCGAAAAAAAAGAATCGATAGTATCGATATTGCAATCGATTTTTTCCCAGCTCTACTCAGCAGCGCCTTAGGGGGGGTTATAAAATTCGAACCTTATTGCTAATATCTCCCATGTTTATCATCCGATTTTACTGAAATTTTCAGGAAACGTCCGCTCTATTTTATTCATTTTTTGTATTTATTAACTTTTACCCAAAAAAAACGAGTAAAGCTTATTTAACGTTTTTTATGATTTTTGAGGGCGGAAGTGGGCGTTGCCAAATTTTAAAACAAACTTGATCTGCGTGCAACAGATTCCAATGTTGTCACCAAATTTGGTAACTCTAGCTCTTATAGTCTCTGAGATCTGTTGTTTCACACGGACGGACAGACGGACAGACGGACATGGCTAAATCGACTCGGCTGGTAATACTGATCAAGAATATATATACTTTATGGGGTCGGAGATGCCTCCTTCTGCCTGTTACATACATTCTCGGTTGGCACAAACTTATAATACCCTTGGACCCTATGGGTACCGGGTATAAAAATTATGCACCCAGTGCATTGAAAAAAAAATGTATGCGCTCTTGGAAGCGCTGTCGCTTCAAGGTGTTGGGGCGCCGGTACTGGCTGCACAGGCTGCTTCTATTGTTGGAGGGGCGCCGGTGCTGGCTGCACAAGCTGCTTATATTTCTGGAGGGGCACCGGGGCTGGCTGCACAAGTGTACTCACAGTGCGGTGAGTATAGTGGTCCCTCGCAGTCGGCAGGACAGGTCTTCTTTGGCTTCGTAATTTCTTTTTGTTTGGGTGGAGTGGATTTAGTACTATGATTTGCAATGTTTTTTATTGCAGAGTGTATGTGTGCGTGATCAAGTTTTGGTTTTTGTGAGAGGACAATAAATCTTTTACATGTTTAGTTAGTGAGTTTTTGTAGGAAGTCATAAGAAAATATGAGAGCAACAGTTATTATTGCTACTCACGACTTTATTCTTCTGTTCTTTACATTCAGTTTTAATTATTACTAAACCTAAGGCTGAGCAGTCCTCATGGGCAGCGCAGCATTTTGTATACAAATATACATTTATATATTACATATATTACATATAAGCTGCGAAAACGTCGTTAGTGGGACAGAGCGTATTATGCACATATGTAAGCGGACAATGCATTGGACTAATGCTGACGCGGCTTGTTTGTAGTCAAGGCATTCTGTGCCGATCACATTTCGGGCACTAGGACTGCACTTGAACATGACAAATGTTTACACAACAAAGACTAAGTGTCTTTGCCTTTTAGCATTTATGTTTATAAGTATATATAAAGTATATAGTATACTGGACATATTGCTGAGTACAGTGAGCTCTCGATATGTGCATACTACACCGATCTGCACCACTACTTGCTCCTTTTTTCGGCTCTTTGTAGTGTGACCGCCAACGTTTCGCTTATAAAGCTGACCGTGGCTCCTGTATCCACCGTTGCTCTGATTTGGACTCCTCCTATCAGCACTGTTGTGGTCAGCTGTGCCTCCTCCGCTGTTAGGTTACCCATTAGTTTTCCGAGGCAGAGCCTTGAGATCCCTGCGCTGCCAACCGTCGGGAAACGCTCAAAGATCCCAGGCGTTTGCCGACGATTGGCAGCAGTCTACCGTCCTTCTTCCAATCTTCCCGCATATCCAGCAGAATACTACTCGCTGATTCCGGCCTTCTCTCGTCTAGTGGTCTTGCCCTTCGCACCTACGGCAGGTCTGTGATGGGTTCTGCACAAATTCCCTTTGGGCCACCGCTGGTCTCCGACTGGGCTGCGCATTTCCTCCTGCGTGATCTCCCTCGTCCTGGCATCTACTGCATACCGCACTCTGGTCTGACCTTTGTGGTTGGTGGGACCTGACCCTGTGGGCAACGTTTTCCCTCTCGAATTCTTCCAGCTGCTGGTCGAGTTCATTGAACTCGTCGGCTAGTGCCATTGCGGCATCGAGGTCTCTGCAGTCGTAAGGGCGCCTGAATATGCGGAGTGGTGGCGTGCTGTTTTCAAGGATTCGTGCCAGTGACTCCCTTTAGGACATTTGCAGTGGCCGCATTAGGGTTTGGATCTCCACCATGTAGTCTTTGAACCTTTCGCCGTATCTCTGTTTCCTCTGTCTGACCTGGTCAGCCAGCTTCTCCAGGTAATCTCTGGAAGAAATTTTGGAAGTAAATTCTCTCCAGCTTTGCCCCAGCTTGTTGTTAGCGATGAACCACTTTAACCCCTTGCCTTGCAGGAGTTCTGGCATCGCTCTGGGGATCAGGTTCAGGTCGAGGCCGTATGTTGCGTCATACCACTCCACTTTCTCTAGGAACTCCAGAGGCATGTCGTTTCCATCGTATTTAAAGTTCTACTCACATACTTGTTTCGCTACCTTTGCGCAGTCTTGCTAGCTTTCTCCTCCGTGCGTCTCTCCTTGCTGGATTCCCTGCTTCTGCCTGGTTCTTTCATGCTTGCCACATATAGGCTCGCTATTAGGGCTTCCGGGTCTGCTAGGTGTATCTTTAAGCTTGGAATTTTTGTGAACTTTTCCTCCAGCTTGGCCAATGTCTCTGCCACCTCTTGGTCTGTTCCGTGTTCTTCTGCGAACTCCGTCAAGGCTTTCCACATGGCGTCGACCGAGCCGATGATCTGGATGCCCAGCAGCTTTGCCACGCCATCGTACTCTTCCCTTTTGACGTTCTTGATAAAGCTTTTTCCCATCTTGCGTTCTTTTCTCTTGACTCAGACAATCACATTTTGGGCGACAGATGTAACGATTTATATAGTTGCTTGGTTTGCTCGCAACTAATGTGTGCGGCTGGCTCAGTATATATTGTGTGCTCGTCCCAGCAAATTTGTATTCCGTGATTGCCCAAAGTAAACAGGACTTTTTTAATCTAGCGCCCTCTAGTGGCGCCATCTATATGTCAACCAGTAAAAATTTCATGACATTTCATCTATTGGAAGTGAGGTTACTGCGTTTTAAGTGTTTTTGTCATCGGTGCGAAAATGAGCTTCGAACAAAGAGCCAACATTAAATTTTGTTTTAAAATTGGTAAAACTTTTACCGAAACGTTTCAATTGATGAAACAAGTTTATGGCGATGATTGCCTATCCCGTAGCAGAGTGCGAGAGTGGTTTCAACGTTTTCAAAGTGTCGTGAGGACATAAATGACGATGAACATCTGGGCCAACCAAAATCCGTGATCACCGAAAATTCCATCGAAACTGTGCGTGAATTCATAAAAAATCAGCCGAAATCATCATTGAAATTCATGGAAATAGAATTGAACATCTCCAAAACATCGATTTATCGCATTTTGACCGAACATTTGGGCTTACAAAAGGTGTGTCCACGGTTTGTTCCTCACAAATTGACTGACGCCAAAAATTGACGTCCCAAATCGACGCTTGTGTCCGACTATTTGACCAAAAATCACCTTTTAACCATCAAGCACTCCCCGGTATTCACCTGATATGGCACCTTTTTTTTGAAAAATGCATTTGCCGATGAAAGGAAAGCGTTATGCAGACGTAAGAGGCCATTCAAAAGGCTTGCACCGGCATGACTGGCGGCCATACGGGGCAACGAGCTAAAACACTCGTTCGACACACTTTTGGACCGTGCAAAACGCTGTATTAAAGCAGAAGGAGACTATTTTGAATAAAATAAATTGATTTTGCCGAAAAAACTATTTGTTCTGTCTTTTTTTTTTAAGTCCTGTCGAGACGAACCCGTTTAGCACAGATTCGCTCTACACAAAGAGTACCAAGAACAGACTTGAATCGCGCTGCATTTGCATACAATTTCTCAACGTCCTACAAAGACCATAGCTGCGTTGTTATCGGTACATTGTCTGTGGTATGTCAGCACTGCAATGCACTGAAGTTTCGATTGGAAGCTCCCGGCTTATGCTGCGCAGGTGGCAAGGTAAAATTGCCGGTTTTGACTCATCCACCAGAGCCATTGTATTCGCTTCTATATGGAAATACAAGCAAATCAAATCATTTCCTGTTGCACGCACAAAAATATAACGGATGTTTTCAAATGACGTCATTTGGAGCAGAGGTTGTTCAACAACCAGGCTACAATCCGAGTTATAAGGTAATAGCGTCACTCTTTTATCAACATGAACAACTATAATTTTTCACGAAATTGCATCACAAAATTCAGATTCAAGGGCAAATTCACCATCGAGCGGGCGCTTTGTTACCACCACCAAACAAAGATCATAAATTCCTTCAGATCTAATTCGTTCGTGATTCGGCAGTTGAACTTAATCAGCGTCGTGCAATTTTCACTGCAACTAAACGTGAAATAATACAACAATTGCAAAATCTTCTTCATGAGTGTAATGAATTGGTAGGATTGTTCAAAACAGCTTTGGATACAATGCATTCTGACGACCACAAAATATTATTAATAAATAAATAATTATTAATAAATAATAATCAGATAAAAGACCAGCAGGAAGCCATTCAAGACAATTCAATGCGCCCACTATCAATGAAGTCGCAGTGGTGATTGTTGGCGAGAATGTGGAATCACGCGATATTGTTCTCAAGCGTCGGGATGATGGACAATTGCAACGCGTTTATGAGACTCATCGGTCATATGATGCACTTCAATATCCGTTGATGTTCTGTCGTGGAGAAGATGGCTATCACTTCAACATAAAGATGGTCAATCCAACGACAGGTTTGTTTAATCACATCTTTTTCATTCTGCACGTAAATTCGAATTCATATTACAGGAGAAGAAACGAATAAGAAAGTCAGCTCAATGAATTTTTATGCATATCGATTGATGATTCGACTAGATGTTGACAATCATCTGTTGAGATACCGCCGTTTGTTTCAGCAGTACTGTGTCGACATGTATGTAATTTTTGGGCTCCATTTTTATATATATAGATAAAGAAATGCAGTGTTTGACTATTACCCTGGGGTTATATAATGGCGTCGAATTAGGGCGAGACAAAGTTCGCCGGGTCCGCTAGTGTAATATAAACCTGTGCTTTTCCCATAAAAAAAACTGTTTCTATGATTTTCATCACAAATAAGTAATTAAACTTTTTGTACACAAATATTTAAAGCTTTGTGAATATAAGTTACTTTAGTTTTAATTGCTATTTTATTTGTTTTTGGAGCCTTTCTTTATATCATTTATAATAAAGCGTGTAAAAAAAGAATTGATTACCTAAATTTTTGTTGGCCTACCTTCCCAAAGCCGCCTCTAGGCGGTCGAAGGATATAGTCCTATAAAACTCGAACCGTGCAAAAGTAAAAGTTTTTCTATTCGAATTCGCGAATTCGAGGTGGGGTCTAACAATAATTATTTAAAATGTAAATAAGAACTAGATTGATCTAATGATGGTGTGAAATGAACATCAATTGATACCGATTTGAAAGGGCATTTACTTTTCATTTCGAGAGGACAAACTTGCCCGTTTTTGAAAACGAAAAAATCTTGTGAAAGTGAAAACCAGAGCCTGCCCATATATGTCAATTTAATTAATGAACTAGCTCAAGCCGTTTCGCCACAACAAAAATTTGAAAAGAGTCACACCGAATTAACCTTACCGCCCCTGGTACCTGTAACAGTTTTTCTTCGCCTCATCTAGGTATTTGGTAACAGCTCAGAAATGTTCTTCAGATTTTGTCTGAAGCTTGGTTTTGTTAGTGGAACAACATGTGAATTGCCAAAGCTAAAATTTATTTGACCATGGCATAGGAGCTTCTCTCCCTTA
This sequence comes from Drosophila rufa, assembly GCA_018153105.1. Taxonomy (NCBI): domain Eukaryota; kingdom Metazoa; phylum Arthropoda; class Insecta; order Diptera; family Drosophilidae; genus Drosophila; species Drosophila rufa. The sequence continues at coordinate 2,087,702 of JAECXS010000135.1, forward strand.
TATAAATTGGTAGAGGCTTTTGCTTCTCATGGGTTTCTTGACCCATCTGTTATGGTTAGATCTCCCGGTTTGTTCGATGTCTTTATGGACACGGTTTATCTTGGGCTTGTTACCAACCGCGTTATTCTGCGGGCTAAGTTTACGCCTTATTTGTATGTATGGCCGGGGCCGCATGTTGAATATTGCCTACATGGGCTTTTGAGCTTGCAGTTTAATTTTTATTTGGCGCTTTAGTCCATGACTTCGCAGTCGATTCGGCGATATTGGCCGTTGCATTAGTTGTGGCTGTAAGTTTTTGTTGTGATTGCAGAAGTTATAGCACTGATTATTTCCATCATCAATTGGGTATAACGGCCTGAAGTTCAATATAGCTTCGATTTCTGTTAACAGTGTACTCATTTCTTCGTTTAATATGTGACCACTAGGCTGTCGCCTATTACTCGTTTCAAATGATGTGTGACTGATATAACTTCTGCTTCCCAAATTCCTCCAAGGTAAGGACTTGCTGGAGGAAAGTGAAACTATATGCCTTCATCTAATAGAGTCGGATTTATACTGTTGCGTTTTACAGCGTCTATTTCTCATACATACATATACGGCTATGTATACCTTTCTACTCCATATTAATAGGTCCGGCATAGTCCACTCCTGTATAAGTAACTGGTTGAGATATATTCACTCGGTGTTCCGGAATCTGCCCCAAAAACTACTGCGCATGTTGTTGTCGAAATCTGGTACAGCGAATGCTTTTGTGCATGTTTTTTAAACCCATTATCTAAAACTCCTTCCTTATTCGTGATTCCATTATCCGATTTCTCGCATAAGGTGTGTTTAAATGTGACTTTTTTTATTATAAGCTTAGTCAAATGTGATTTATTAAATATGATTGGATGTTTCGATTAAATTGCAATCATAATTTTGATAAATTGTAAGAAATGTAGTCTCCCTCCAACTCCTAAATTTTCGACTTTATCCAAAAACAGGTGTAAGGGTGACAATTAACTTTGGCAAAATCTTGTGAGCATCTGAATTCGTGCTTTATCCAATTCTTCCACGGATAAATTTTACGATCTCGATGACGTGCCTTTTTTAAATAAACTTTTCAATGTTTAAGCATAGGCTATCACTATGATAAGTTTTCCGAAATCAGTAGATTTTCTCTCCATATTTTCCAAGTTATTATCATTTTTGTCATTATTAAGTTCTTCAGGTATGTCTCATCTTCCTACACGGGCCAGTGCACTTTTTCGTTTTTAAGCCATTGCGGTCCTTGCCACCATAGTTCAGCTCCTCCCACCTAGTCCTTGTATACCTCTGGTTCCTAAATCAGCTGGATTCTCTTTTGATCCTATGTGCCTCCATAAAGTTGTTGGTGCTAGTTGCTAAATTTGTTATACTTTTGAGCATATGAACTTGGCTTTATTCCTTGAATTTGTTATCCAACTTATAGCAATACATGAGTCACTCAAAGCTAAAATCTAATTTTTCGTCGTCTTGTTACTACATTCAACAATTTCGCCAGTAGATGGGCTGCACACAGTGCTTCATCCCATCCAACGTTAGATATCCAAACCCATTGGATCAAAAATTCGCTATAGTGTCGACAAAACTTTCCTTTTCATTAAAATTTGTACTTCTCATATTAATATTAAAACTGAATTCATCATTATAAGGCTTCCAAATCAATCCCAGGGTTTTAATTGTCTCTAAGTCACTTACTTCAAAAATGTTTTCCATTGTATTTTCAGATAATGCTGTTAATATTGTTGGCTGGTTCGTCGCGCATTTCCGTAGACGCAAACCATATTTTCCTAGTTCTACCGATATTTTATTCTGAATTTTTCGCACATTGTTCTATGCCTTGGCTCCTGTCATTAAGTCATCCATATAGAAATCATTTTAAATTATATCTATCAATTGCTTATCACTACATTTTTTTCCAATTTTAAATAGGGTTTTTGTTGCCAAAAGGCAGATGCGGTTCCATATGTTACCGCTTTCCGCTTAAACTCTTTAACATTTTCATTAGATTTCCGTCTTCACAATATTTGCAAATACTTTTGATCTTCACTTTGTACATGTAACTAACTGGCTTAAATATAAGAAATATGTAAGTTCCCACATTGAACTAACCCCGCAGCTCAACATCGAAGCGGATATCGACTGCTCTACTGATGCTCTTGAGGACGTACTCACTGCAGCAGCCACTATCTCAACACCACAAGGGAAGGACGTACAACCCAACAAATTCAAAACTAATCAACAAATTGAACAGCTTGTCCTGGAAAAAAGGAGTCTGCGACGTGCTTGGCAAAGCCACAGATCGCCATCTTCAAAACAACGTCTTAAGCAAGTCACTCGCTTACTAAACCGAGCTCTGAAACAAGACGCTGAAAAGGCACAACTACGGTACATCGAAAAACTTACGCCAACCAGTACAAAGCATCCTTTGTGGAGGGCTCACCCAAATCTAAGCTCTCCAATTGAAACCGTCACCCCGATAAGAAACTCTTCAGGTTGCTGGGCCCGCAGCGACGAAGATAGAGCCGAAACATTTGCTTCACATCTCCGAAGCGTCTTCCAGCCCAACCAGGCCACTAGTCCATTTGTCCTACCACAAACCGAAACTAATACTATGTCTTTACCAACATTGTTTCAGCCGAATGAGATCGCAAAAGTCATTGGGGAACTGAAACCAAAAAAGGCTCCGGGCGGTGACTTAATAACTCCAAAAATGATAATTGAACTTCCAAACTCAGGTATTGAGGTCATTTGCAAAATCTTTAATGGGATTATATGCCTTGGCTACTACCCAAGGAAATGGAAAAAATCTATCATCATAACGATACCGAAACCCGGAAAAGACCACACAATCCCGTCATCCTACAGACCAATAAGTTTATTATCGTGTCTGTCCAAACTGTTCGAGAAATGCCTTCTAACACACATAATACCATACCTGGAAACACACAATGTTATCCCGGCTCATCAATTTGGCTTCCGTCGAAACCATGGCACAATCGAACAAGTCAACAGAATAACATCAGAGATACGCACAGCCTTCGAGCATCGGGAATACTGCAGCGCAGTATTTCTCGATGTATCTCAAGCTTTCGATAGAGTCTGGTTAAATGGCCTCATGCATAAAATCAAAACACACTTGCCTACATACACTCATAAGCTACTTGAATCGTATCTTTACAACAGAGTCTTTGCAGTAAGGTGCAACGCAACAACATCTGACGAGTACACTATCGAAGCCGGAGTTCCACAAGGCAACGCACTGGGGCCCACCCTGTTCGTCCTTTATACAGCGGATATACCTACGAACGAGCGGCTAACAACATCCACGTTCGCTGACGACACTGCGATCCTAAGTCGCTCGAAGTGCCCAAACCGAGCAACAACCCAACTAGCAAGTCACCTCATGGTAGTTGAGAAGTGACTATCTGACTGGCGTATTAAAATAAACGAACAAAAATGTAAACATATAACTTTTACTCTTAACAGGCAAACATGCTCCCCAGTATACTTGAATAGTACGCAGATTCCCCATTTCAACGAAGTAACGTATCTCGGCGTCCACCTCGACAGACGACTAACCTGGCGAAGACACATCGAATGCAAGAAACTACATCTAAAACTAAAAGCTAGCAGCCTCCACTGGATTTTAAACGCCCGATCGCCACTGCGTCTGGACTACAAGGTCCTGCTCTACAACTCCACGCTAAAGCCTATCTGGACATATGGCTCCCAGCTGTGGGGAAACGCGAGCAGCAGCAATATAGACATCATACAGCGCGCGCAATCAGAAATCCTGAGAACTATCACTGGGGCACCATGGTATATTCGCAACCAAAACATCCTTAGGGATCTCGGCATTCTTGCAGTAAAAGATGAAATAGACAAGCAAAAGGCGACCTATAATAAAAAACTTACTGTGCACCCTAATCATCTGGCAAGAGGCTTGACTCGGGCTTCCAGCAGAACCCGCCTACAACGAAACGACCTTCCAACCCAGCAATAATTGTCAGGGCCATACAACTCTGTGCCAGTCATATGACTGTTAGTTAGGTTATTAATATAAGATTTGACACACTTATTGTTAGTCTCTAAATGGAGAAGATTCAATAAATAACAGCAATGTATAAAAAAAAAAAAAAAAAAAAAAAACTTTGTACATTTGTTTGTCTGTAAATTTTTTCTACATCCGCCGTTATTTCGTACCTCCGATTTCTTCATTTCATTATAATTTACAGTATGGTCTTCTGAGTATGTGGTCCCGTTAACTGAATATTATTCAGAATTTTCCGTTTTTGATAATGCGTAAAACACCACCCGTAGTAAGACAATCGTCTCTTATCACCGGTTGGTGAGGAATATAATATTAATTTTTTAAGTCAGCATCTGCATCTTCCATGTGTCCTTGTTTGAAATAGTCATTCATAAACTCCGAGTATTTCTGCTTTAATTTGTTATACTTTATAAACTTCTTCTAAACTAACTAAGCGGGCCATAGTTTTTTTCGGGAGTCTCTTAATTCATTATCTTCCACTAGGGACATTGTTACAATAAACTGCTGCATTCATTGATGGTTGGGTTCCATAAAGTTTCATCTTGCCGTTGTTTCATCTTGTCGCATGTTAAATTGAAATGACATTGGTGGTTGGGGATTTAATAATTTCGTTAAAGCCACTGCTTCGATCACGAAACGATCATTACTTTGGAGTCTTGGACGAATTCTCATTTGAATCGATGCTTTAGAAAATCCAACCAAGCTTTCTCGTAACCCATAAATTTGGGTCATCTCTTTTGTCTTTGGCACTCTTAAAATTTCAGCTGCTTCTTACGACAGAAGCTGAGATCCTTGATCTATTAATGCTCGAAATGTTATCTTTTCTCCGTTTGCATCGTGGACTTTATCTGCCAACGTGGTTTTCCCCGTTTCTGGTATTTGCGTTAGTAGTTTATAAACCGGGCTTTCGGGACCTTTGATGTCGCTAAGTGGGGTCATAAATTAGATTAATTGGGATCACCTGTCAAATTTTAAGCGGTTTTAGTAATAAAAATGTAACTAATTAGGGTCAGCTGTCAAATTTTAAAAGGACTAATTTTAAAGGAGCTATAAAACTATAATCAATTTAGGTTAACTGTCAAAAGATAGGAGGTGGGATCGAGGAGGCGTTTTAAGAAGGGTGCATGCAAAGTGACCCTGCCCGATCATGTCCCATCGAAGGACATACACCCTCCCTCAATTTAGTAGGTAACGGCGCCACGTAAAAGGTTACGCGTGCGAGGGAATGATACCGCATGATACCGATCAAGGCTCACCGAAGGATACCCACCCTCCCTCAAGTAAGTGCTGTGGAAAAAAGATCGTTTGTGTGCGATCAAGGCTCACCGAAAGGATGTTCACCCACGCTCAAGGATGGGAGGTGGGCAACTGAAAAAGAGTGTGAAAGTCAAAGCGGAAACACCGAAGAATTCCACGAATTCTCATTAATGATTTTTCCCGAAAATAAAAAAAAGGGTCGCTAACAATAGGGCAGCACCGGAAGGATGCTCACCACGCTTTTCTGTCATTTCTTGCTATATTCTTTTGTCGTTTCTTCTGCAGTTGGCGCCATTATATCGCACGGCCAAGGCTCGAATGCGCCACCTGTCGTGTACAGCTTGTAACAGCAGTGCCTTAGGGCGGTGTGTTAAAATTCTAACCTTATTGCTAATGTCTCCCATGTTTATCATCCGATTTTACTGAAATTTTCAGGAAACGTCCATTTTATTTTATTTATTTATTGTATCTATTAACTTTAACCCGAAAATAACGAGTATAGCTTATTTAATGTTTTTTATGATTTTTGAGGGCGTGAGTGGCATGACCAAATTTTAAAACAAACTTGATCTGCGTGCAACAGATTCCAATGTTGTCACCAAATTTGGTAACTCTAGCTTTTATAGTCTCTGAGATCTGTTGTTTCACACGGACGGACAGACGGACATGGCTAAATCGACTCGGCTGGTGATGCTGATCAAGAATATATTTACTTTATGAGGTCGGAGATTTCTCCTTCTGCCCTTGTATCCTATGGGTACCGGGTATAAAAACGGTCGCTTACGATCGGGTAGCATCAAAAGGATGCTCACCCACGCTCAAGGATGGGAGGGAGGCAATAGAAAAGGGTGTGAAAGTCATAGCGGAAACACCGAAAAACGTTCATCCATGAAGCTTCTTCAATGATTTTTTCCTTGTTATAAAAAAAGGTCCTTTACGATCGGGTTTCATCGAAGGACGCTCATCCGCTATACCTCAATTAAAAAAAGGTATGTTCGCGGCACCAATGGAGCGTCACTCATAAAACCCCGCATTCGAAAGGTAAGGAAAGATCCAGGCTTCCAACATTCAAGAGACGTAGCGCTCCCATCCATTCAAAAAATCTGGAAAACAAATTCCAATGGTCATTTCCAATAAAAGTAAAGCATATATTTAAATGTTGAGTATAATATTATTGAATTTTTCAAGTACAGACATCAGAAGTGAGATCAGAAGTTAACATAATTTATAATTTTAACATTTATATAATTTTAAGTGATTTTTGTGAGCGCACTGCAACGAAATGACAGGCACATGTATCAACACCATTGTTGGCGTCATTTTAAGCCCAATAACAACTAGTGAAATATTGGCTATGACCATTCAAAACCAACAGATTATCAGTCATCTTCTTATTAAAATATTTTGATGACTCTTCCAGATATTCCATGTGTTCGGGAAAAATGTCATCTTTATATATTTTCATGATATTATTTATTCTGATTATAAGGTATTTGATTGTAGTTGAGCTGGTTCTGTTAGCATTGTTATTGAGTGATTTTGTTGTTTCCTTGGACGATTACTTGCAATAAATTTCAAAATTTGACTGAGGAAATCGTTCACAAATTGCTACACAATTCGCTTAACTAGCCCAGTCATTGGTGTGTATTCCACAAGTCGGTCATGAATGAGAAGGCAATATACCTTAGTATCCACCTCACTTGCTCACTTGTTTCCAATAGGACTGCCTTACTTTGATAAGACAGATCAATTTCAGCCAATGGCGCCTTCGCCATAAATTCCTTCAGAGATAAGATCCCCCCGTTTGTAGTAGCTCTCTTGAAATCAAGCATATCCTACAAGACAACAAACCGGTTTTTATTATATTTAATATTCAAATCCTCAAAGGGATAGACTTCAAATATTCTTTTGCATTTCTCTAATTGTTTGTAATTAATTGTCCACTTAATGTAAACGCAAGGACAGCGAATCGTAATCGCTCTCCGCCGAAATCTTGACCTTTCAGATTTCAGTAATCGTTTCTCTTTCAAAGTGAACGGTCGTGTTTTACAAGCTTTACAATGCAGCAAATATAATAAAGATAGAGAACCAAATTATAAATCTAACCAGAAAACATATTTGTCGATGCCTCGATAGTTCGAACAGTCTTATTAAAGCTCCATTTTATGAAAGCGATTTATATTTTGAACGAGCAAATCTCAATGGATTCTCGCCCCCTGAATAATTTGTCTTTTTCGATAAAGGAGGTTTCATTCAGGACTCCAACGGCACACCAATTATATACCAAATTTTGATGAGAGCAAATAAAAAATGTATACAATCAAAAATATTAAATTCAGAGAATAAACGATTTGATACTACAATGTCATCCAGAGACAAAAAAAACTCAGTTAGCATCACGAAAAAATTTCTGGTGGCTTAATAATATTGATGTTTAGTCGCAGTCTGAATAATCCTTTTTGATCCCCTTTACCTACCCAACACCCATCTTTTATCTTAAATTTATACATTATTAATTATGCAAATTTAAAAAAAAAAATTCTTGCGATTAATTAAGTTGTTATCTTGCACTAAACATAGTTTTAAGTACATACATAGTAAAATATCTTTTGAAAAGAGAGCCTTATATGTATAAGATTAACTTTTGCCCGAGAGCTCGATCAGAGACTATCATCTGATAAAAATTTAATTGTACTTTTATTTATTAAGTCAACTTTACTCAATTATCTAAATAAATAAAAAAAAAAAAAAAAAAGGTCGTGTTTTTGTTTTGCGCCTCGTACTTGTGTTAATTCCTTGCTATAAACCACCTGGGTTTTATTTAAATCTTCTATCTTGTGTAAATAATAATTCACAGTTTCACTTCGCATGTGTATGCAGATTTTGTTGTGTATTGATAACTATATTATTTGTAAAATTAGTTTTGGTGCAGCGAGTGCTTATCTTCTCTTGGCTCTCGGCGCTTGACTCCCAGTTTAATGGCCTAAAGCTATTAAACGAGTCTCCAAAGCGCAAGAAAACCACGGTTTGCACACAGCATTTGGCGCCTGCCCTGAAACTCGACACAGGTTCTCAACAGCTTACTCCCTCGGCACAGCCCCGACCCCAATATAGTATATCTAACTCCAATGATATCGAGAAAAGATTCGGGTGTGAGATAAGATTCGGCCTCCGAATATGCCGTGACAGGGACCGCAGCTCCAGTGATTTCTGAGTCCACTGTGGGGTCAAAATTAACGACCCTTCAGATCCCCGTCCCGACAGGCCTGGATTAGCGGCCGGAATTGGTAATACAGCCAACTAGTCTGTGTTGCCAAAAGCCCTTATTGATATACCACCAACGAGGAAAATATTTGTCTCTCGGATTCACCCGTCTCAAACATCTGAAGGTGTTATTGTCTATATTCAATACAGAACCAAGTCCGATAAAATTAAGGTGGAACAATTAAAATTTTTTTATGCTAGGGATATTACATCTTTCAAAATAAATGTCCCTGACGAACTTTTTAAGACAATATGCTCTGCTGATTTCTGGCCTCAGTATGTTGTGGTTAAGGAGTACGAAGCTAAGAAAAAGAAGAGACGGGCTGAAGAAGTTAGTCTACCCAGGCCGGACAAAACCACTGAGCCACTATGTCCGCCCCAAAAAAATAACCAATTATCTCCTTCTTTCCTATCAGAATTAAGAGGCTTACGTAGTAAGCTTCCTAAATTGTATTCTGATAGTGTTTCCTTTGCATCCCAGGTGATTGTGTTCACAGAAACCTGGTTAAAGCCGGAGATCCTAAGCGCCGAAGTTTTTCCAGCTGTGTACACAACCTATAGGCTTGATCGGCCTCCCAGGCGAGGGGGCGGGGTCCTCAATGCGGTTGACTCCAACCACACGTCTGAATTATTAGCTTTCGAGAATTGGAACAATGTTGAATTCCTTTTTGTGAAGCTATTATATAATGGTAGTTTTACTTATATTACTTGTTTCTACATTCCCCCTTATCAGAACTTCCTAATTATTGGAACTACCTTTCCGCTATGCAGTCGGTCTCCAATAGACTTTCGGATAGGGACCATTTAGTGGTTCTAGGTGATTTTAACATTCCTGGAGCTATTTGGTCTACAACTGAATCCTCAAAGACACTTCTAACTACTGCACGTCACGACTTTATTGATGGCTTGTTTGACATTTTGTTGTCTCAAGTCAACCATGTACGAAACTCCTTAGATCGCTTGGTCGATCTCTGCTTTGTCTCTGATCCGGCAAGAGTCAGTTTGGTTAGGGTCCTGCCCTTGACGCAACCCGAAGATCCATACCAATCTACTTTGGATGTGATATTCGATATCGATCGATATTGGGACTGTTATGGAGATTAAGTCTGATCGGCCAGCTAAAAAAGTCCACTGCTTTCGCAAGGAGAAATAATTTCATATCTGATTTTAATTGGTCCAATCCTTACAAGTGCACTCACAATGTTGGTGCGATGAATATTTTGTACAATGCTATGAATTCCTTTTTTTACTGAATGTGTTCCGCTATACTATCCGTCAATTTCAAATAAGCCTCCCTGGATTAGTAAAGAGTTGACTTGCCTCAAAAACATTAAGTCCAATATCTATTCTAAATTTAAACGTATCGGTTCTCAAGCTGTCCATTCTCGCTATTTACCGGCTCGGTCTAAGTTGACCGTGCTTAACGCGAAGTGTTATAAAAACTATCTGACTCGTTATAGGGTTCACTTCGCACAGAACCCAAAACAGTTTTATAATTATGTCAACACTAAACGTAAGCCAATTACACAACCTTCCTCGCTTTCATTTGAAAATACGACAGCAAAGAGCTGAGCAGCTGAGCTCGCCGGAATTCGGGTGGGTTCTTCGGACTCCACTACCCTCTCCAAACGTAATAAGAACAATAATTTACGTGCCTGAAAAATAGAAGAAATCGTTCGTCAGTCTGTCTTTCTGTCTACATTGCCCTGCCAGCAGATTTATGCTTGATCGTGAAGACAATCGGGCTATGTTTTAGCCGTTTTCCCTCCACATTCGGAAACTTCGTGCGCCTTTGGATCGTCGCGGGCCATGCAATACGATCCCGTTTTGTTCATGGCGTTCGTCAAAAGTTATGTCATTTTCTTGACCCAGTCTTCCATTCCTACCAATGCCCCCTTTTAATGGGTTTCTACTAATGCATTTTTCTTGGTTCAAGTTCACATTACAAGTTTATTAGAATGGTTGGTCAATTGTGTATTGGACATTTAAGTGTGTCAAAAGGTGTGTTTGTTATAGCCAGTGCTATTTTGAATTGATTTAAACTGTGTAATTAATATTTAAGTGTATTAAAGAATATAGTGTATCTTTGGAAGCTAATATTTTTGTCATATGGTATGTAGTGTATATGGGGGCACGATTATATATATATATAAATATGTCTGATACTATTGGGAAAAATGTCCCGTTGACTCACCCTCTGTTATTCCATCGTTGAGAGCTCTCGTTCTGGAGTTGAGTTTTTATTTGTTGGAAAAGTTAATTAGAATTAAACATATGTCAGGGGCTGAGACGTTTGCTGCTCTTTTTATTGCATTTTTGATACTGATGCGTAGTGAATCGCGGTCAACTACGAGCACTTCTCTGATGCAGACCTCTGTGCAAACTGAAAATAGCTTCCTTCTCCCCGCTTCTCATGGCACGCGCCATGCAATCTAGCATCAACCAATTGCCCATTCCTCTTTGATCTTTCGCTCTCTCATTTGCAATTCCCTTTTGGTCCTTCTCTCTCTCTCAGAGTCAACCAACACCCGACCACGCCACACTCGGCTGAGACGACACTCTCTCTCGTTCTCAATCCTCGCTCTCAGCAATTATGCAAGAAAAGGAACCACAGATAACCTCATGAGTAGTTTCTTTTGTTCTATATTGTTTCTCTCTCTTAACGCTTTACAGTTGCATTTACAGTTTGTTTCTTCGTATATATCTCCGACATGTTCTACATTGTTTCTCTGTCTTAACGCTTTAAAGTTTGATTTACATTTTGTTTCTTCTCCGACACGGCCATTCTGACTTTCACACGTCCTCGTGTGCGTACTGTAACACTAGGTTGGTATCATTCTGGCTTTATTTCTCTTTTCATCTTTTTCATCTCTCAACATCATTCTTAGCAAAACAAATAGTCTACACACACAACTTAATAAATTGCGTCATCAAATGTCGGTTTCGCAGGCTATCTCGCTTTTTCAAATCATACAGTGAGTCATATCAAACTTGCCACACCAGTCAACCGCGCCAAACGCCATGACAGAACACTCCTGGTTCTACATCTGGTATAACTCTCTCTCAGTAGCTCGTACTCTTCAGCGCAAACCCGCCCATTTGGCTATCCTCGTTATTTAACCACAGTTACAGGCTCTTGCCGCCCCACGCGACGCTTTTCACCTTTAGTGCCACGATCTGATCAGATCCAAACTGCATCACACAATATCATCCATACCAGGCATGACTATTGTTGATCAAATCTAGCCCCTGTGTTTGATGTCTCACGACGAGTGTCTTTTTCACCACTGTCACTTTCCTCAATAGTCTCATCAGAGATCTGCTCGTCCGGCAGCCTTCTCAAACTCTCGTGTGAATACTTATAAGTTCGCTTGCTAGTCAACGATTTTAACAGGTATCGATCACTTTCCCAACAACTCGGCAACCACAAAAGGTCCTTTGAACTTTGGATCCAATTTGGTCTGATGCCACTCTTCACTTCTAAGCAAGACATGATCCCCAACCCTGTGTTTTACAATCTTGGCCTTATTCTTATCAGCTCGATTCTTTTCATATTTCGCATTAATTTCAATATTTTCTTTGTCCTAAGCCCTCGCTTGCTTACAATCTATTTTAGTTTCTTCATTTATTGTCAATAAGCCCATTGGCCTGGCCTCTCTTCCAATCAATAATTCTAATGGGCTATTCTTTGTCACCCTGTTCGTTATACAATTCATGGCTAACTGTACCTCACTAAGTGCATCCTGCCAGGAACGTTCACCTATCTCTACCGCTGTCAACATACTTTTCATCGTGCTCATGACTCTTTTGACCTGTCCATTGGCCCTACTTGCACCTGTTGCTATCAAATGTAATTCTATTTTATGCATTGAACAGAACTCACGAAATTTTCCACAAGCGAAACTCCTGCCTTGATCTGCTATGATACGGTTAGGTACCCCAAAAAGTGATATTGTTGATTTTACAGCCTTAATACAGTTTTCTGCATCTAAATACAAAGTATGATATAAGTGAACAAATTTAGTAAACGCGTCTATTTGTACTATGACATATTCCTTGGTATCATTTTTACCACTCAGTTTTCCACAAATGTCAATGTGCACAGTATGCCAAGGTATCTAAACTTTCGGAATTGGATGCAATTCCATTTGAATTTTCCCTGATGAAGGCTTTGCTAGCTTGCATGTAATGCAGTTCTCTACAAATTGTCGTACATACTTGTACATGTGCTCGAACCAATACTGCTCATAAACCTTGTCTAATGTTTTCTGCCACCCCAAATGCATGATTGCTTCATGGACATGATTCACTACAGACCACCTAAAGGCTCTTGGGATTACAGGTAGACAGCGTGTTTTTCCATTTCTCTGAATTTTCCGATATAGAATTCCTGCTCTTAACTCATACGTCATCGCTAAACTCTCCTGCAACTCTCCATCTGGGCTATAATTTCCCTTAAGCACGAATTCCGCTGCTGCTCAGCTACAAGCCAGTTGTCTGTCACCTCTGTCAGGTCGATGCGAACTTCGGGTACCCTATTTATTGTCTCACATTCAGTGACAATCGGATTTCTGGATAAAAAGTCCACGTGCGCCATGCGGTTTCCATTGCGGTACTCTAAAGATTGTAAGTATGCCCACCAACGGTGTACTCTCGGCGTTAGTTCTACTTTAGTACGACTTGCTTTCAATGAATTACAATCCGTAAATATTACAAACTTTCGACCGTGATGGTAATGGCGAAAACTAGTTCGTAAGAATGATACCTCGTTTCTGGGGGCGATGTACACTTGCTAAAGTATTCGACCACTCTAGGCTTACCGTCTATTTTGTGCATGAGAATGGCACCATAGCCACATGCACTTGCATCTGTATGCTCAGAAAAGATCATTTTTTTATATTAAATGAAAATCCTGCTTCCAATAGAGCCTTTAGCACGACTGTCAATCTTTCAAATGCTTCCTCTTTTGACCTCGTTACTATCACTACATCATCAATGTAAACAATTGCATAGGAGTATGCCAGATCACCCAGTGCTCGCGCTATAGCTTGCTGAAAAATCGAAGAGGCATTCTTCAGCCCAAATGGCATAGATAGAAACTCGTACTGGCCCTTAGGGGTTACAAAAGCGGTTCGCTCTATAGATCCTGCATCTATTGGAATCTGATAAAACCCACTAGCCATATCTAAGCAAGAGAAGTATTTACCCCCACGCAGTCTGTTTACTTGATCTGATATTAGAGGCAAAGGATATTTGTCAGCCACTGTATTTGCATTTAGCATTTTGCCGCCAACATTTCTTTGATTTTATCTCTAACTAATTCTTTTTCATCTACGCCAAGCCGATATGGGCGTCTCTGCACAGTCTTGTTTGAATTTCGAATTTCTAATTCTCCAGTCGTGACACGTCTGCTCGGTATTCCAATAATAAAATGTTCGGTGTATAGATCAAGAATGTTCTTCAATTTAAACTTATTATTATTTAAATAATAATTTTTATCAAAATAGCTTATCATAATTTGTAATAGTTTCATCAGATATTGAATTGATTTGTTTAGTTTTGAAAATATTAAATTTATCAGCATCCATCGTTATGCCAAAGCCAAGCGCCAAGATTTCACGACCAATCATGATGTCATGTTTCAAATGCTCGTCCATAACTACATTAAACATGATTTCCAAATTAAATTGACAAATTTGTATGTGTGGACAGTATTTTTAAATTACAGTGTACAGTATTTCCACCAATTCCTTTTTGAATGACTAGATTATTAAATCTTTTTCTGGTTGATTTGGTTTTGATTGTTCTGCCTTCCTCTTACGACATTCTATCATTCTGTTTCCGGAAATTCCACAGTAATGGCACTTCATTGGTGTGTGTACCTTGAGTCTCTTCCTGTCGGGGCCGATCGAATGATCTCAAGCCAGATGCTCAGTTCGCTTGCTGTATGCATACGCCTTCAACTTCTGCTGTAGTTAATTTCTGTTCGTTATACTGGTGGTGAACAGTAGACGCTGCAATCTAGTGTCGTTTTGCGACGTGTGTGCCAGCACGAAAGAGACAGCTATTTCTTCGACGTCCATCGACTTCCATTTTGTCAAAAGTGACGCTACTAATCGGCTACCATACACTGACAAACACTCGCCTGTTTTCGGCTGGCCGTTGAGAATGTTCAACAAGATGGCGGACGGCGGCTCAGAGTCGTCGTAGCGGAGAACAACCAATTCTTGAAATTTTGGCCAGGTTATGCCAGCATAGCTGATCTGTGCGAGCCATTGGGAAGCGCTCCCTTCTAGTGCTCCGCTCAGCGACATAACTAGCGCACTGCCCTCCAGAGGATGCTCCGTGAAAATCATGTCGGCTGTTTTGCGCCACGCGCTGGCGTCAGCTTCAGCACCGTCTGGATTAAACTTTGACAGTCTGACTGATTTTCACTTGTTTTTGTTGTAGCAGACTGCTGCATTGTTTTTAGAATTTCGATAAATCGTAGATTTTGTGCTTTCAACAGAGATCGCCATTCACTATCACGCTGGGCCTGAGCCGATCCCACGTCTGATGTCAGGGGCTGAGACGTTTGCTGCTCTTCTTATTGCATTTTTGATACTGATGCGTAGTGAGTCGCGGTCAACTACGAGCACTCTCTGTTGCAGACCTCAAAGCAAACTGAAAATGGCTTCCTTCTCCCCGCTTCTCATGGCACGCGCCATGCAATCTAGCATCAACCAATTGCCCATTCCTCTTTGATCTTTCGCTCTCTCATTTGCAATTCCCTTTTGGTCCTTCTCTCTCTCTCAGAGTCAACCAACACCCGACCACGCCACACTCGGCTGAGACGACACTCTCTCTCGTTCACAATCCTCGCTCTCAGCAATTATGCAAGAAAAGGAACCACAAATAACCCCATGTGTGGTTGGCAAAAATCCTATAGCTGAACCCTCCACGAGAGTGCCGACTGGTAATAGTGCTCCAGTGTCCCCAGGGACGGTACCAGCTATGATCTCGGATTCGCAGTCTGGGGCGGAGCTTTTTCCATAGCCATGCCACAGTACTCTGCGATCACTTATCATGGCTAAGGTGAAGGGCTGGATCAAGGTGTCATGCGACCCGTGCCGATGATCAGCCTGGCTGGGGGCCCTTCTTAAAAATAGCCCAGTCGCAAACGGAGCATCCGGATACCTGGCGCCCTCCGGATTAGCCAGCCTTGCCTCCCGCATTGCGGATCTCTGCGAGAGGTGGACCACCCTTTCTCGGCCACTCGTGGGAACTATTATGAACCAAACAAAATCTACAAACAAAAAGGAGACCGGAACTCTCACAAATCCGGCGAGGACCGAGGGTCCTAAACCAAAGACAGAGGTGACCGCACATAAAGTCAACCCAACGGCAGTCACTGCTACTGGAGGAATGACAGAGCTCACTGCAGCTAAGGTCAACTCCACCCCGGCGAAACAGCAGCCAACTGGGCTAAATCGCCCCCTGGTCAGAGGCAAGGTGGTGACCGAGACCAACACTCCTGTCACCTCGAGCGACCAGCAAGGTGCTACCACAAGCGCAGCTGCAGCTCAGTCAGGTGCAGGGGTGAAGGGAAGGTCTGCCGCAAGCAAGGCCAAGATGGACAGGTACGAGGAGAGGAAATCCGACGCGGCCATCCTGAAAAGACATGCAAAAAGCAACATTGCCACCCCTCAGCGGAGTTGCTCAAGAAGCTGGATTGGGCTAAGTCGGTGTTGCCCAATTTTGTATTGGAGAGACCGAAGGAGGACCCAAAAAATCCTAAACGGCAACGCTCCCAGGAAAGTGCGACTCAAAGTGCCCCGAAGAAGATTCGCACGCACATGCCAGTAGCGGCGAATAAAAGTTTCGCAGAAATGGCCAAGGACAAGATCCTTCTAGGAGTCCTGGACCAAGGCGACACGGAAGGCAGAATTCCGAGGAACCAGTGGAAGTGGGTTGAGGCAGCACTGGCTGTACACTGCTTCGAGGTGCTGGAAGCGGACCCTGGACCCCCACCAATCTGCAAAGATGCAGGGTGGTATCAGGGTAACGTCAAGGTGATGGCGTGTGAAGGGTCTAGGTCGGCAGAGCTACTGAAAGCAGCCGTATCTAGACTGGGTGAGGTCTACCCGGGTGCCAAGCTGGTCGCTGTTGACTGGAAGGACATTCCGAGAAGGCCAAGAGCCGTTATATGGATCCCGTCCTCCTTTAAGGAGCCGGAGAAGATCCTCTCGATGTTGCAGAGATGCAACCCTAGCCTGCCGTCCTCCGACTGGAAGGTGGCAAAGGAGGAAGAGACGCAGGGCCCATTGCGTCAAGTGCTGTTCATCCTGAACAAGGACTCAACCGCACCCATTGAGGCTATGCGCGGAGAGCTAAACTTCGGTTTTAGCTCGGTGCGTATCCGGGTGTATAAGTCGGACACCAAACAAAGGAGCGAGCCTGGTGTTGAAGAGGTGCTGGCAACCGACTCCATGAGTGAGGACCCCGAGGATGACCTGGATGCTGACGTGACGGTGGTGGAGGCAAATCTGCTCGATGTCTCTAACGGTCGTGCAGATAAACCTCCACCACTGTAAAGCAGCTTCCGCTGCCCTAATGCTTCGTCTAGCGAGAGACGAGGCCGATCTGGTGCTGATCCAGGAACACTAGGTTGTATCCAACAGGATTTGTGGACTCAGCACCCCAAAATATAATCTGCTCGCAGCTCAAGGAGAAGGTAAAACCCGTACTTGCATTTTAGCTAAAAAGCACCTCAGTGCATTTATGCTTTATAATTACAGCGATGCCGACACTACATCGATAAGTCTGGAGCTTCAAGACAGGTCGCTACGTGTAGTTTCAGCATACTTAGCGTACGAAAAAATGGACCCAATACCGGGTCGCAAACTGAAGGAACTCGTTAAGGATTGCGAAGATCGTGGCACTGGCCTGTTGATCGGATGCGACGCAAATGCCCACCACGAGATGTGGGGCAGCACCAACACAAATGAGAGGGGTGAGTTACTTTTTGAATAACTTCTCTCCACTAACCTACTTATCTGCAATAGGGGAAACGACCGCACTTTTGTAATAAAGGACAGGGAGGAGGTCATAGACCTAACCATTATTTCTAACTGCATGCATGACCAGCTTATAGGGTGGAGCATTTCTAAAGAACACTCCTTCTCGGATCATAAATATATTGACACAAGATTGTGTGCCCCCAACCCTGACCCAGTAACGTTCTCAAACCCCCGTAGAACCAACTGGCCAGCTTTCAAAAATAGATTGGCTAAGGCCCTTCCAGCACCACCAGAGCAGATTCCTCCATCGGAGGAACATCTCACTCTTCTCACGACAGTCTTCACTGAAGCCTGCAACAGTACATATAAAGCATCCTGTCTAATCAGCAAGCCGAGAGGCAAATGGAGACCACCCTGGAGGAATCAAGAAATAGACAAGCTGAGGGGTGAATGCACGAAATTCTTCAAGAGAACAACATTGAACAACATTGGTCTGAATATAAACACAGTCTAGCTCAATAAAAAAAGCGCATTTGGCAGGCAAAAAGAGAGGATTGGAGAAAATTCTGTTCGGGAATTGAATCCTCTTCGGAAACTGCAAGATTACGAAAAGTACTCTCAAAGTCGTCCTCGAATCTGGGTTATCTCAAGAAACAGGACGACTCATGGACTTTTTCTAGTGAAGAAACACTGATGCTCTTACTAGACACGCATTTTCCAGGAAACACCTTAGGTCCCCAGACAAGCGACCCACAACTATACCACCCGGTTAGATCATTGGATAGCATTATAACTGAATCCAACATCAAATGGGCTATAAATAGCTTCGCTCCCTATAAATCGCCAGGCCCTGATGGGATTTTCCCGGCACAGTTGCAGCAAGGGGAAGATCTCGCTGTCCCTTGGCTAAAAGCCATCTTCACAAACATTATGGCGTTAGGCCAAATTCCCGATTCCTGGCTAACGTCCAAAGTAGTTTTTATACCCATGGCTGGCAAAGCCTCACACACAACACCGAAGGATCTCAGGCCAATAAGCCTATCCTCCTTCCTCCTAAAAAACCTTGGAAAGATTGATAGGGCTTCACCTGAGAACATCAATCAATCCCTCTCTGCTATCTGAATCTCAGCACGCATACCGTAAAGGCAAATCGACAGAAACAGCACTTCACTCTGTCATATCCAGTATAGAAAAATCCCTGCAAAACAAGGAGTATACCCTAGCCGCCTTCTTGGACATAGAAGGAGCTTTCAACAACATCGACTCAAGGGCAATAACCAATGCAATGCTGAGCCTTGGAGTAGATGCTCAGCTGGTGAGATTAGTCACGCAGCTGCTCCTGAGCAGAAAAGTGACCTCTTCACTTGGAGCATCTACTCTGTGCAGGCACGTCAGCAGAGGTACTCCTCAAGGGGGGGTACTCTCTCCGCTTCTATGGAACCTAGCAGAAAACACGCTGCTACGCGACATAGAAGATGGCGGGTGCAAGATTGTTGCTTATGCGGATGATGTGGTTGTTATGCTGAGGGGAAAATTTCCGCAAAGCCTATGTGACATTTTGACAGTTAAACTAAGAAAACTGTCAAGATGGGCATCTGAAAGTGTGTTAAACGCAAACCCAAGCAAAACCGACCTTATTCTCTTCTCCAGGAGGACTAAGATCCCAAAGTTATCTGCCCCAAAATTAAATGGTTCCGTTCTAGAGTTTAGCGACAGTGCAAAATACTTGGGGCTTGTACTAGACAAGAAACTGAACTGGAATCTCACTATAGCGGATAGAGTGCGAAAAGCCAACATTGCACTCTTCACTTGCAAAAAGGCAGTAGGCCTTAAATGGGGGATGTCCCCGTCTGTAGTTAGCTGGTTATACAGCGCCATAGTTAGACCCATTCTCCTGTATGGGGTATCCATCTGGTGGCCAGCGCTGCTGTATAGTTCTAAACTCAAGGCGCTAAATAAGGTGCAGAGAGTAGCTCAACTATGCATGACAGGAGCTCTTAGAACAACCTCTAGTGAAGCGCTCAACGCTATAACTAGCATATCCCCAATTTTACTAGTGGCAAAAGAAACCGCCACTATCACAGCACGACGTCTGAGAGACGCAAACGGCTGGACAGTCCATCAATATGGGCACTCATCCATCCTATCAATGGGCGCAAGCAAGCAATTAACAGATTATTGCATACCCGTAGAACACACTTCTACAACGTTTAAAATAGTCTTTCCCTCCAGGGAGGCCTGGGCGGCAAGTCCCTTTGGACAAAATGACTGCATAAATTTCTTCACAGACGGCTCCAAACTCGATAATCGAGTTGGAGGAGGAGTCTTCTGCGAACAGCTCAGTATTAAAATACATTTCCGTCTTCCGGACCACTGCAGCGTTTTTCAGGCGGAGATTCTTGCCATAAGCGAGGCTCTTAGTTGCCTACGCCACCATAGCCTTATAAACGGAGTAATAAACATTTACTCAGACAGTCAGGCAGCATTAAAATCACTTCGCGCGCTATCCTCAAACTCGACGATAGTGAACAACTGCCGCAAATCTCTTCAAGAGATGGCACAGCAGTTCGTTATCTCCGATAAGCCGACGAACTGGCCAGACGCGGCACCACCACAGTTCTCCTTCCAGACAAGGAGGACTTCCGTATGCCCCTAGCCACTTTTAAGCTCAGGACAAGGGAAGTTTTCAGATCCCTTGAACAAGAAATGTGGAACAATACCACACACTGCAACATCAGTCGCCAAACATGGCCTAAAGTTGACGCCAAACGCACAAAAATGCTTTTTAGTCTACACCGCACACAGTGCTCAGCTGTGATTAGAGCAATCACAGGCCACTGGCTCGTAGGAGCCCACGCATCCCGACTAAACGTTCTCAACAACGACTTCTGTAGAAGTTGCCAAAACGAGGAAGAAGTAGAATCAGTAGAGCACTTCTTCTGCTCCTGTGTGGCCCTAATCAGGCGCAGGAAAAAGTACATAGGAGAATATTTTCTCCACAATCTAGCTGAACTAGCAGCTGTCCCCCCGAAGAAAATAACAGGTTTCATAAGAGAAACGGGCTGGGAGTCTTTCTAACTTTGTGATAAGAGGGTATCAAAGATCCATTGCGGTATCACAATGGGCCAGTGATGGCCTAAGTGGGCTGACCTTGTGTCAGCCGCCGCCCTAACCTAACCTAACCTAACCTAACATGCAGCATTCAGTTCCAAGACGGGCTTGATAGGTGCCACACGAGTTTTTGCGGCAACGAGGGTTATTTGGAAACTGTTTTCAACTTCTACACGAGTGTAGACAACCGCACCATAGGCGGACGCATGGATGCGTCGGCGAATCCGTTGAGCGTCTCGGAAGGGTGAGGCAATATATCGTGGTACTTGACATTGTGTAAGTGAAGGCAGGTCCCCCACCAAAGCTCTCCAGCGTGTCCGTAGGGCTTCAGGAAATGGGTCATCCCATTGCAGTACGCTTGTCCAACTCTCTTGAAATATAAGCTTGAAAAATGCAATGACCGGCTCTACCAGCCAAAGGGGATCGTAAGGTTTTGATAGTTGCGATTTTGATTTTTCCATGTCCGTGTGCTTTTTAATTTCTCGCACTAGGCTTTGGGTACCGGGTATCTCACAGTCGGTCACACTCGACTGTAGCTTTCTCACTTGCTATTCCATTTTTTGTTATTGGAAAATCAATACCAGTAACATTTAGGTCCTTTATACGTTATATTTGAAGATATATATTTAATTCGGTAAAAATATGTTTAAGCCATTTTTTCTCGAGCGTATTTTCGTTGCGTATTATCACTAAATGTGGTTGCTTCATTAATTTTATATAGCAAGTGTACCAAAATACTCCACTTGAAACAAAAATAACATGAATAACATCATTTCTAGTTCTTATTTCTAGTGGAACTTGAACATATCCACTTGCAGGAATGTGTTCCAGTTTAATAATTGTGGTTTCAAAATACATATAATTTTGAATACCCCATTCATAATCTTTTTCTTGAAATTCACTATTTTCTATAAGATCCATATACTCCTAAGTTTAATTTTGTGAATCTATAGTCTGCAATACAATTTTAAATAACTTCTATCATGTTGTTTTTGCAATCATTATAGCATTCTTGTAAGTCTATAAAATCATTTTTTTGGGTTGTTCTCCGATATGACTTTACCGGCAATGATGATGCTGATGATTATAAAATGATGTTTTTATTTCCTTTCAACTCTTTTGCTGCTGCATTCTTATGCTTTTCACTCATTAAATGTTGCAGTTCCCTTGTCGATATATATGTCTCGCCGGATTCAAATTGGCGGTAGATGTAATTTTCCTTTTTTTGTTTATTAAGGATTGTGTTTCAGTTGCTGCTCGTTTATCAATTCGTTGAACGCGTTACGGGGACCATTACATTTCGATAAATGAGCTTGGAACTAATTCCTAGGAATGTCTTTTTTAAAACACCTTTTACACGTTGACATTTTGCTATTCTATAATACCGAATCTCACGTAAGCAAATGCTAAATCAGTTCGATCAGAAAAAACTCCCGACGACACGAATCACACTCGAATACGTTAACCATTTTTATACCCTTGCAGAGGGTATTATAATTTTGACCAGATGTTTGCAACGCAGTGAAGGAGGCATCTCCGACCCCATAAAGTATATATATTCTTGATCAGCATCACCAGTCGAGTCGATCTAGCCATGTCCTTCTGTCTGTCTGTCCGTCTGTCGGTTTCTACGCTAAGTAGTCTGTCAGTTTTTGAGCTATCGAGCTGAAATTTTCAGCATAGTCTTATTTCTTTAGCACGCAGTATATATGTCGGAACGACCGAAATCGGATTACTATGTCCTATAGCTGCCATAGGAATGATGGCGAAATTATGAAAAAAAAATTTTAACTTCTCTGTTTTTCAACGTATTTCTAAATTGTGAGATATAGCAGTTTTTTATGCTTCTAGAATTACGGTTTTGATTTCATTAGGATCGGACCACTATATCATATAGCTGCCATAGAAGCGATCGGTTGATTTATATGAAAATGTAAAATTCTACATGTAAAATGTAAAATTGACAAAATTATATATTTTTTCAACATTACTAAAATGGTTCGATTTTCAATGATCCAATTGCAGACTGCAATGGTATACCAACTTCGGATTACCGAAGTTAGCTTTCTTTCTCGTTTTTCTATGATATTTATACATTTTGATTTTGATAAATTATACCTAACCATCTAAAAAGAGTAGCACCTTGTTTAAACATATTTTTAATAGGTTGAACAATTATATAATAATTATGCAATTATCTTACTTGGTTCGAAAGTTCTTAATTTTTTTTTTAATTATTGAGGTTGGGTGCGAGAAAAGTTTCGGCCTCTGAATGTGCCGCGACAGGGACCGCAGCTTCAGTGATATCTGTTGAATCCGCTAGGGGGTCAAAATCAATGACCCCTCAGATCCCCGTCCCAAATGCTCCCCAGGGTGACAGGCCTGGATTACCGGCCGAAATTGGTAATACAGCCAACCAGTCTGTGTTGCCAAAAGCCCTTATAGTAGTACTACCAACGAGCCTGATATAAGTCTCTCGGATTCACCCGTCTCAAACATCTAAGAATGTTACTGGTCTATATTCAAAACAGAACCAAGTCCGTTAAAATTAAGGTGGAACAATTAAAATGTACTTATGCTAGGGATATTTCATCTTTCAAAATAAATGTTCCTGACGAACTCTTTAACACAATAGGCTCTGCTGATTTCTGACCTCAGTATGTTTTTGTTAAGGAGTACGAAACTAAGAAAAAAAGGCGGGGTCCTCATTGTGGTCAACCACAATCTGAATTATTAACTTTCGAGGAATGCAACGATGTCGAATTCCTTTGTGTGAAGCTATCATTTAATGGTAGTTTAACTTTTCTTACATGTTCCTACATTCCCCCCTTGTCGGAACTTCCTATTTATTGGAACCACCTTTCCGCTATCCATTCGGTCTTCAATAGACTTTCGGATAGGGACCATTTAGGGACCATTTAGTTGTTCTAAGTGATTTTAGCATTCCTAGATCTATTTGGTCCACAACTGAATCCTCAAACGCACTTTTAACTACTGCACGTCACGATTTTATTGATGGCTTGTTTGACATTTCGCTGTCTCTGATCCGGCAAGAGTCAGTTTGGTTAGGGTCCCGCCTTTGACGCAACCCGAACATCCATATCATCCTACTTTCGATGTGACTATCGATATAGAATATGTCTGATCGGCCAGCTAAGAAATTCCACTGCTTTTTTTCCTAATGTGTTCCGTCAATCTCAAATAAATCTCCCTGGTTTAATAAAGAGTTACTCGAGATGAGTTGATTCTAAATCTAAACGTAACGGTTCTCAAGCTGTCCATTCTCGCTATTTAGCGGCTCGGTCTAAGTGCACCGTGCTTAACGGGCAGTGTTATAAAAACTATCTTACTCGGTGTAGGGTTCAGTTCGCACGGGACCCAACAGTTTTATAATTTTGTCAACATTAAACGTAAGCCAATTACACAACCTTCCTCGTTTTCATTTGAAAATACGACAGCAAACAATGATCAGGCAATCGTCGATCTTTTTGCTCAGTTTCTTCAAACTTTTTATTCTCCGACATCCGATTCAAACCAGTCCTATCCTTATAATATGCCAAAATCAAACAAAAGCTTCCGTCCTAGCTTAACCGAAAGATCCCTTTTCTTGGATCTTCATTGGGTCAAGCCGGTTTATTTGCGAGGTCCCGACGGAATACCAGGCTGTGTCCTTAGGTACTGTGCCGAGGCCCTGTGCAGTTCCCTTCTAAAATTGTTTACCTTATCCTTAGAAACATCCAAATTTCCCTTTAATTGGAAGGAATCATTCGTCATTCCTCTCCACAAAAAAGGGTAGCAAAGTGGATGCTAGCAACTATAGAGGAATCTCTAAGTTGTCAGCCATCCCAAAACTTTTCGAAAACGTAATTACTCCCCATTTGCAGCAACTGTGTAGATCAGTAATTTCTCCATGCCAACATGGATTTGATAAACGAAGGTGAATGACATCTAACCTTCTGGAGCTCACTTCTTTTATAATAAGGTGCTTTCCTCAAAATGTACAGACAGATGTAATCTATACTGATTTCAGTAAAGCGTTTGACTCCGTTAATCATTCCCTTCTTATTAGGAAACTCGACTTAATGGGTTTTCCTGTCGATCTTCTTCGATGGATCTCAAGTTATCTGAATAGCAGGACGCAAAAGGTCCTCTTTAAAAAAACTTGTCAAATGTTCTCCGGGTGACCTCTGGTGTCCCGCAAGGCAGCCACTTTTTACATTATTTATTAACGACTTGCCCAAAGAATTTGATGATCCCTACGTCACGAAAAAGTTATACAGTTCTTTAGTTCGTCCTATTTTAGAATATGGATCTTGCGTTTGGAGTCCCCAGTGGGACGTCCACAGCAAACGCATTAAGTCAGTTCAAAAGAACTTTTTACTTTTCGCTTTTCGTGCCTTAAAATGGGATGCAAACCTTAGGTTGCCATCTTATTCTAATAGAGTTCTCCAAACCGAAGAACGATGCTAGGCATTGTCTTTATGTATAACCTGATCCGTGGTGAAATGGAAAGCAGCAATCTATTGGGTCAGTCAAATTTCCACGTACCAATGAAATATAAGTTCACTTATTTAAAAAACAAAAAGTTTATTAATTGCTAATTCGTCCAAATTCACACCGCAAACGTTAAGTGTTTGCCCTTGGGCCTTGTTGATAGACATCGCAAATGATTACCTCACATGATATTTGCCTTGTTAATACTTTAAACTCAAATGGCATATTAGTTGGAATCATAGGGATACGTGGTATGAAACAAACTTCTCCTTTTGATTTATCTGATAAGATAGTAGCTTCAATCAAATTTGGCAATACCTTTTTCAATCTGCCAATCTGGTGCCATTACACAGTTTTGATGGATTAATATTTCGCAATACCATAATAAATAAACAACTTTCAGATTAAAGCAAAGCAAAATTCAACTGGAAAATTTGTTGCATCATCTTGATTCATAACACTGCCAATTGATTTATATGTCGTGACTACATCTGGCAGTTTCGCTTGAATTTGAAAATTGATGACATTGATATGAATGTTCTTTGGTGTTAAAATGGCACGCTCTCTCAACCAATTATGATTTCTGTAATTTTGAAGAATTTTGGGAAAACATATTCAATCGATTCATCTATTGACTGTGAAATTGTACATAAAATTTTCGGTACAGCGATCAATCGGTACGGTCGATTTGTATTTTGCCATCACCAATTTCTAACAATTGTTTTGAAAACACATCAGCATCTAGATAATTTTGTAGGTGAATACGCATATTAATGTTCAGTGTACATTTTTTTACATATCTCCAAGGAACTGATGTCTTCAAACAGGCATTTATTTCATCATCAGTTGATCTAGGAATGACCAGCAATGTTTGACGAAAATCCCTCGACAGTAATATCAAAGCACCACCAAAAAGCTGTTGATTACCACATAAATCTTGCATTGTTCGATTAAATGCTTCTAGTAAATTTTTATTCGCAATTGTACGCTCATCCCATAAAATAATTGACGTTAATCGCACAATTTTGGCCATAGCGGAATTTCTCGAAAATTGAAAGTCGGAGTTTCAATCACCTGTACATTCAATGGCAATTTTAATTCCGAGTGTGCGGTCTGATCACCTTCTAATAATGGAGCAGGAATTCCCGAAGATACAAGTGCCAATGCAATTTTCTGTTCCGATCGAATAGTCTCTAAAATCAATGATATAACGAACGTTTTGCCTGTACCACCAGGTGCATCCAAGAAATATAATCCACCTGCATTATTGGAACTGGCTTGTATGACTGTGTCATATACATGTTTTTGCTGAATATTCAATTTGGTTATATTCGATTGTATGAATAAAAGCAAGTCATTAGAATTAAATTCCTGCTCACGTTGCAATTCCCGATTAATCAAATCAGTTATCTCACGACTTGGTGCGGTCATACCCAAATGTCCTAATTCTTTATTTGCAATCGTTAGACACATATCTTCAATTATTATCAACGCTTCGTTGTACATTTCCAAGGTAATCAACAAATCAGGATCTCTTTCATAATTACGCATACTCATTAAAATATCTTCTGCCATATAATCCTTATATTTGTTGCATAATTCAACTGGATTTGATGGCATACATGTTGATATTATAATGGCAAATAGCATTCGTATTTGTTGGCCATTCTCAAGATGCACAGCCAAGTGAACAACCACAGAATGCCTTTTGTGTATTGGACTGCTTCATTACTACTAATATAGCGCCCCATTTGATACTGACTAATTTCATCATAGCCATATCGCTGCCTTTATTTACATACTTGCAAATATATTTAATGGATTTTACTGAATTACGGAACTCCACATTTATATGAGCATTGCACATTTTCGAAAATAATGGACAATACGGAACCACCAAACTATAATCAACCTGGCTACGAATTCATATGCTTGCCGTTTTCCCATTATTATTAGTGATCTACGTCCATAGGTCGTTATGGTTTCTGAAGTCAATTGTCTTCCATCAATCATATATGGTGAATTCATATTTATGTTTTCATGTTTTATCATGTTTTTAACGACAACATGAAATAACTCAGGATCAACAGTTCGATCAGGAATTTCAGCCGATATGACGTTATCGAATTGATCCGGAGTTATTTTATGAACCAGACAAATTAATATATGTGGGTGCGGCAATCCCCTTTTTTGCCATTCGATGGAGTACATATGGCAACGTACCTCTCCAAATACACATAATACTAATATTAAATCCATAAGTGCTTCCAATTTTTTTCGAAAAACACATGCTGTAATGTCATGACGATCAGTTGTCGACTATCCTTCAAATACATTTTTTTGACATACATGATCAATCGTTATCGATAATAAAGCGGACGCACAAAAATTCACTCCGACTTTATTTCAACAATTTCTAGAAAATCCCATAAATATATTCAAAAATATTTGTTTATAACAAAGTTTATGATCTGTTCTTGTAACTAAACATCGAAAACTAAAGCAATTTACAATAAACAATTAATAACAACCTCAACTTGTAAAAACTTTGTGCTGTGGCAGTATTAGTGCAAACCGCGCGCATAAAAAGACAAATTGCGGTTCGACGAAGGAAAATAAAACCACAAAAACACTAAAAAAAAAAAAAAAAAAAAACACTCACCAAAAACACTCAACAAAAACACTTCAGTCAGGCAGACTGGAAGAAGGAAGAACTGTAAACACAAAGCATATTTTGTCGCACATTAACACTCACAAAAAAGACGAAAAAAAAATGGTGCTGCCAGAGGGAAAGCGCATGAAGGAAACTTCTAGCGCTAAGCGAGGTCGATGCCTCCGATGCCACACATGACGCAGCCCCACCAATGCTGATCGCGGCCATGAACAGCCGCTTCGATGAGCAAAACCTGCTCATAAAATCCACCATCCGCGAGGTCGAGGAGAACATGCTCGGAGTGCTGCAGGAACGGCTCCTGGGTGTCACCACGGAGATGAAACAGATGGCGGATCGCATGTCGCAGCTGAAGCGGTAAGTTGAGGAGCTGCGCTCTCTGAAATCCCAAGTTGGCTCGGTGCAAGGTAGGCTTGACGCACAGCGTGCCGAAAGCGAGGCGTGTGCAGTACGAATGCAAGGCGTTCCCTTTGTTGAAGGAGAAAAACTGCGACCGCTTTTTAATAAGCTCTGCTTTGCGATAAACCTTGTCCCTGCGCCGAGAGTCCGCGACATTTTTAGGGTCCGAAAATCACAACACACTCTGGTTGACCCACCAATTATTATAAAATTGGAGTCCACTAGGGAAAAGGTCTACCTTCTTCGCGCGCTAGGTGATTACCGACGCTCAATAAAACAACAACTGAGCATACACCTGTTGGGTTTTGACTCGCCGGCTGCGCTTTATGTAAACGAGCAGCTCTCGAGAGATAATTTCCTTATCTTCAAAGTAGCCCTTCGTCTAAAAAAGCACAAATCTCTCGCAGCTGTATTTACGCGACGTGGGATTGTGCACGTGAAGTGCAGTGGGAGAGATGATGTGTACATCATCCAGCATCCCGATGAGCTCTTATCAATCACTGGTGCTGAATTGGTACTCTCCCGCTCTGGCTCTCCGCTCGCCGAAGCTACCTCTCGTGCTGCTGTTAATAATAGTTTTCGCCAATAATCTCTCTTATATTTCTAACGTCCAAATATTATTTGTAGCCTTTAAGAGTAATTTATTATATCTTTTAGTAATTTCTGTCTCTCTAAGAGTGCATATGATAGGAGTATTTTGTATGTTCTCTGTGTGTGTTTTCAACGTGCCGATAATTTTGTTGATTTTAATTGTTTCAAATTTTAATATCAGGGATGTCCAATATGACTAGCTATGCGATGGTTCGTATTTTAAGTAACCAAATGAATGGTCTAACAATATGTCACATAAATTCTCAGAGTTTGTGTAACAAAATGGTAAAGCTTAGGTATTTATTTTTCAATTCGAATGTCGACATTATTTGCGTCTCGGAAACTTGGTTTCTTGCAACATCAAATAGTAAATTGTATGAATGTTCTGGATATAATCTTTACCGCTCAGATCGTGTAGGGCATGCAGGAGGAGTGGCAATATATGCCAGATCAAACATTAAATGCAGAGTAGTTAGTAAGCAATCGCTTGATGATCCCACTGAATATATTTTTCTTGAGCTAATAAATGTAAGAAATAGCAGATCAAGGGTATTAATCAGCTGCATGTATAGACCCAACAAACTGACTAATTACTCGACTATTATCAATGCTGTAGATATACTGACATTATTTTGACAGGTGACCTAAACAGTAATATTTTGGACGAAATAAACTTACGTGACGATATCTTTAGGAGTAAAAATTGTAAACTCTGTGTTGCCAACCCATTACACCAGTACGGTGAATACCTTGCTTGATGTCGTATTTGTTGACGATAATGACAAAGTTCTGCTTTATGACCAAGTCGCTGTGCCGAATTTCTCGAAACATGACCTTATATTCTTGACTTACAACGTTCAAATTGACCGCACTGAGCAATCCTTTAAGTATAGAGACTTTAGAAATATTGACTATGATATGCTTAACTATGACGTCTGCCACTGTAATTGGAATAACATTTATGGGTTTCCATCAACAGACTCTCAATTAAACTTTCTAAACGCTAACATTGAATATCTTTACAACAGACACGTAAATATTAGGGAAAAACGGGTCAAGAACTCAATAAATTCTTGGTTTAATAATGATATTAAGAGAGCTATAGCTAAACGAGACAAAACATATGCACATTGGAGACGATATAGAACTGACTATCTGTACGGACTTTTTAAATGTGGAAGGGTGTGTGTAAATAAACTGATTTATGCCAATAAAAGTGCTTATTTCAGCTCTAAGCTCACCGGTGCCATAACAACTAGACAAGTCTGGAAAGAAATAAAAAACTTGGGAGTCGGCAATATAAAACCTGTGATAAATAATGACGTAAACGTGGACGATCTAAATGACAAATTTTTGACAATGAATGTTCCTGAATTTAGTTCTAATTCGTACCTGTCCACTGAGTCCCTGTTAAGTGGTGGTAATTGTTTTGAATTCGCTTGTGTAAGTCAATGTGATGTTTTAGAAGCTATATTGAAGATAAAGTCGAATGCCATTGGTCTGGATGATCTGAATCCAAAATTTATAAAAATACTTCTCCCAAAGATTATAAGCCACATCACTTATGTTTTTAGTACGGCAATCACCACGTCGACTTTCCCTGATTCCTGGAAAATTGGAAAAATAATGCCAATTCCTAAAGCCGATGACGAATATAGACCCATTTATATCCCCCCCTATCTGTCAAAAATTTTCGAAAAAATATTGGCTGAACAAATAAATAGCTTCTTGATCAATAATAATCTGCTAAATAATAACCAATCTGGTTTCCGCCAAAAAAGAAGCTGCACTTCTGCAGTAGTCAAAATAGCAGAGGATATTCGCCAGTAATTGGATAACAGTAGGGTTACATTATTAACCCTACTGGACTTCAGCAAGGCATTTGATACTGTAAACCATGACATTTTGTTAACAAAACTGCAGCACATATATACCTTTTTTTTTACAGCTATTAAGTTAATGAGATCATACATTGCGAATAGAAAGCAAGCTGTTGCTGTAGGGGAAAATGTGTCAAGGTTTCGAGTCGCTATTGTTTATTATTGTTTACCATATATGTTAATGACCTGCCAAGTGTTTTGTCTATGTGTAATGTTCATATGTATGCAGATGATGTTCAGTTGTATGTCAGCCGTCCGTTAAGTCAAGTTGATGAATGTATAAATGTATGTATTATTGACTTGTTGAGTGTTTGCAATTGGGCTAAGAAAAATGGCCTGAGCCTAAACCACGATAAGTCCAAGTGCATCGTCATATACAAAAAGAATATTCAAACGGATCATCTACCGAAACTCCGACTGGTAGCCACGAATTTGGAATATGTAGATAAGGCTTGTAACTTAGGCTTTTTCTTTAATAAGACACTCTCATGGAATGATCATTTAAACATAGTTACAGGGAGAACATATGGTATGTTACGACAGTTGTACGTAACACAGTCTTTTCTTCCGACTAATATCCGACTTTTAATTGCCAAAACTCTGATTATTCCAACACTTTTTTAATGGCTTGAAATATTTCGAAACTGTGACGCAATAAGTCAGCAAAAGATTAAGGTGACATTCAACAATATTGCACGATACGTTTACAATTTGAGAAGAACGGACCATGTAACCGAACGCGCTAACAACATCTTTAACCTAAATGTTCGTACCTGGATCGATTTCAGGATTTTAATATTGTTCCAAAAAAAATCAGATTTTCTTCCTCGCAACGGACGAATAATATTATTAGTATACGCACAAGACTGGCAAGCTCTGATAGGCAATTCTTCGTTTACGCTATTCAATTATGGAACCATCTCCCCAACCATCTTAAGTCAATTACAATTCGGCACATTACAATTCGAAAAACATCTAAAAACCTATCTAAGCACACACATAAATAATAAAACTTAAAACACTTCAAATATGTAAAACAAATTAAATACACTTTCTTATAATTATAAATCATATAACTTCTAAATCATTAGTTCAATAAGTCAAATAAATCTTGTTAATACTAAGATATTATTAATAAGTTATAAAACATTTTTGTGACTGACGCAATAATTTAAAAGTATTATACTTGTAGCGTCAGGATATTAAATAAAATAAATCTAATAAATCTAATGTCATCCCACTGCGGATTACATGTAAATAATAAATAATATATGTATATTTTCGTACATAAGACATTGCGTCTTGTGCATATTCGTTAATATGCCGTGGGCTACCAATATACGATGAAGGCAATATAGTTAAACATCCGATGTCATAAACATTAGCATCATTCGCTATCGCATCCTGCAAATGAATATATTCTTCAGATCTTAATTTTGCGTGGTTAAAACGAAATAAAATTAAGACGTTCAGTTTCTATATTGGCATACATATCATACTGATGAAAGAGTTTACCACATCTTAAGAAAAAATTTGGTTCTTGTGGACGAACCATCAATCTATACGAATACAAATTCATGGTACTAATTTTGTTCTGCACATGCACATCTGAAAATAAGTCAAAAATGTGACTTTAGAAAATTATACAATTAAAATGTCAACACATTGAAAATAGGTACATTTTTACCTGTTTGTGGATCAATCATTGGTATATTGATATGGTAGCCTTCGTCACCTTTCCAATGCAATATTGGGTATTGTAATGCATCGTAACTACAATGAAGTTTCGAAACAAGATTGAAACTGATCACCATGAATTATAATTGCAAACGTAACCAATTGTCGGTGCACTAAATCGCCTTGCATGCTCTCCAAAAGGTGTTCAATCAGCCCTTATTACGATTTTGTGATTACCAGATGGCATACGATAGAGAGCAATTTTGAACAACTGAACTAATGCGTTATGCTGATGAAAAAAGCTTTGTAGCTCACGAATAATTTCACGTCTTGTATTCAAAATATATAGCACAGCGTTAATCCAATTCACGATTTTCATCACCAATAAAATAAATTTGCAAGTTGATCCAATTCACGATTTACATCACCAATAACATAAATGTTCAAAAATTAATGATCAGCATTAGGGTATGGAAATAACGAACCAGCTTGATGATAAATCTGGCCCTGGATATGTTACATGTATGAAATTTTAGGTGGATGTTGGATCAAAACTATTGAATTGAAAACTTTCTCATATATTGATGAGACAATCCTATTGAAATATTTACCTTAAGCGTCGGCATAAAATGATCTGTAAAAATTTAGTAGCACCAAAAGAGTCATTTAAAATGCCGAATTGTATTGTTAAATATGACTCAAAAAGTGCTTCGACGTTTGAGATGGTCCGTGTGGAGTTTCTAATGCTGGCAATCTCACTTTGCCATTAGAACAACATAAGCCGGGCGTTTCACCTGGAAACTTAGCCGCATCACAATGTGGGCATATTGCGTCCATCATTCCAATGTATCCGTAGATACTATAATCAATCTGACTGTTGTAGTTAAAAGCAGTTGTAATTACAGCCAAAACAGCACGACGTATTCGTGATCGCCGTGAAAGATTCAGTACAGGTACGGTTTCATTCCGTGATCGTCTTTGTAATACCTCATTTGTACTACGCGTTCGCCTACCTAAATTTGCTACCTAGACCTAGACCTAGACAGGTCGTGGTATTTTTTCTTCATATAAAAAAGAGAAAATGAGAAAATTACGCGCACATATATATAGTACATTTTAACAATTCTAGACTCAGCATTTATACGAACGACAGGAGATGTTTGACGAAAATCACCTGACAATAATATCAAGGCAGCTGCCCGTAAACATTGCAAAAAATGTAATAACTGAAGAACCGCTAAACCAATTTTATGCAAACTTCACAAAACCCATCTATTAAGTAGTCCGATCAAAGCCTAAACATTTGATTTATTATTTATGATAGATGAGCCCGTTCTTGAGTTATAACACGACAAAGAATTGCCACATTATTTTACATAAGGAGAAGATTAAATGGGTGGGAGCTGAGGTTAATCAAATTTACTAAAACTATCTAGGTAATCGTATGGGAATACACCCTAACGCTGCAATTTCTCTGCTTGAAACTTTATTTTAAGTACTTTAAAATCTATATCAACCATATAACTACCTAATTTTTCAAGACTAGAATTTAAGAAGCTATTAGAATCAATAAATTTAATTGTATGCCCATTAAAGGCATTTATAGTAATTTTCTGGCTTAATGAAATATATTATTCTTTGTTACAGGGTATTGGGCTTAATTCCCCTTCTAACTCTGTTATAAATAAATTAATATTGTATTTTGATAAATTATGAAAAACTATTGGAAAAAAGGATCACTTAATCTATAAAAAGGCTTACGATTTTTATGTATGGTTCCTATATATTTTCCAGTGAATTGGTCATGACAACGATCCAGGTCGTTTCCATGAACTTCCTTCGAATGGTTTCTATTGTAGGCCTTTTGGGTGTTGCCCAATCAATATCTATAGTATAAGTCCGTGGTCTTCTGTTTAAGGGATTAACAGAATTTTTTAAGCAGTCATCGCCTGTAACATATAAAAATAAAAAAATAAATTAAAAAAACCTGAAAGAAAGCTAGCTTTGGTAAACCGAAGTTGGTATACCCTTGCAGTCCGTAATTGGATCATTAAAAATCGAACCATTTTAGTAATGTTGAAAAAATATCGAATTTTGTAAATTTTACATTTTACATGTTGAAATTTACATTTTCATATAAATCGACCGATCGCTTCTATGGCAGCTATATGATATAGTTGTCCGATCTTAAAAAAATGAAAACCGTAATTCTAGAACCATAAAAACTGCTATGTCTCAAAATTTATAGAAATACGTTTAAAATCAGAAAAGTTAAATTTTCTTTTACATTAATTTCGCCAACATTCCTATGGCAGCTATAGGATATAGTAGTCCGATTTCGGCCGTTCCGACATATATACTGCGTGCTAAAGAAATAAGACTATGCTGAAAATTTCAGCTCGATAGCTCAAAAATGAGAGACTAGTTCGCGTAGAAACCGAGAGACGGACAGACAGACGGATATGGCTAGATCGACTCGGCTGTTGATGCTGATCAAGAATATATATACTTTATCGGGTCGGAGATGCCTCCTTCACTGCGTTGCAAATATTATGGCAAAATTATAATACCCTCTGCAAGGGTATAAAAAATAAAAAACTAAAAAATTGAGAAGTAGAGAAAGTCACACACGAAAATGGCGCGCTCCGATAAATTGAAGATTTTCAACGGATACAGCAACGTACTATTTTCTCAAATACGAAATAAAAACTAATAAACCTACACTCTACATATTGAAAATAAAATTCAAAACAAGTGTACATTTTTTGCTTATAAATTTAACAAAAACTGCAAGAAGACGCCGCCACAAGTAAAGCAACAACAACACATACTATAAACAACCGTATTTTGGAAGAAGAGAGAGAGGGAGGAGAACGATCTTATAACATACACTGCGAGAATAAATCGAGCTCCAACTGCCTCCAATCGACAACGCAACAAATCTGGGACTGCAAGTGAGCGCAGCTCGGATGCCCCTTCTCCCCAGCTTATGACCTTGTTTACGGTGCGCCTCCAAGAGCACGCGGATCAGATGTCCACATCGCTAAGCGAAAGTCTGAAGAAGCACACCGACCAAATTGCCACACTGGTGCGGGAAACGGAGGCGCGCATCCTCAGCAGCCTTACGGAGCGCCTGGACCTAATCGAGGGTGAGGTTAAAAAGACTGGAGAGAGAGTTTTATGCCTAGAACGCGAAGTAGTTGATCTGGAAGGGAAAAACCTACGGACTGTTTTCAATCAGCTCTGCTTTAATTTGCAGCTCACACCTTCACCGGGCGTCCGAGACATTTTTCGAGCACGCAAAACACAAAATTCCAATGTTGACCCCGTCGTTATCGTCGAAATAGACAACGAGCGAGAGAAGATCGCGGTTGTTCGAAAAATTTGGGCTTAGGCCAAGCGCACACTAGCAGCTGAAAGCGGAACTTATTGCTGAGAGCTTTCAGCTCGAAAAATCAAACTCTCTGTTTGCTTGAAAGTGGGCACACTGAAAGCTCAGCTGAACTGATCAGCTGCAAGTTGAGTTCAGCTCTGCTTGATCGATCAAACCAGTTTGATTTATCAGCAAGCTGACGAGCTGATTTCATTGTGTTCCGAAGTGGGAGCCAAAACGTTAAACGGTGAAATCTCTCAGTATTAAAGCTATCTAAATGAAACTTGGCTGATAGTCTTATTTCTGTTGCAGAAAGTATATAAGTCGGAACGGCCCAGATCTGTCCACTATATCATATCTCTGCCATAAGAAATATCGGGCCAAATAAGCCGAAATTCATTTGTTTTGTAAGATATCGGTTTAACTCTTAGTAAATGGTCTTTTAATTGAAATATAGCCAAACATTTTAAATTTTATTCAAATCTGACTCTTATATCTTATAGCTGCCATAGGAACGAAATTAGTAGATTTTCGATGTAAATTTAATTTTATTTGTAGTCAGCTTCAGTTTAAGCTGTCGGTGTGCGCAACCAAAAAATCTCAGCTAGCTGAGGAGCTTTGAAGTTATCAGCTCGCTTATAATCTCAGCAATAAGTTCCGCTTTCAGCTGCTAGTGTGCGCTTGGCCTTATCGTAGAGAAGAAAAAGCCCAACTAATTTTGAAAATTGTGCGAATAGACTCAGAAGCTCTGATCTATGTCAATGAACAGCTGATACGAAATAATTATCTCATATTTAAAGAGGCGATGCGATTAAAAAAGTGGAAAGCTCTTGCCGCCGTCAGCGAGAGCATACAGTGCATTGAGAGTATGGAGGAGCTTTTGCGCTTCAGCCCTGATAAGGAAACCACTACGGCCACTCTCTCTATGCACGCAATTGATGATAATAATGCAGAAGTTTCTGAAGCCAAGTCTGCGGCGGTGGAGAGCGTTCGCTCTTAAATATAATTTGTCACTTTTAATTAAGTTAAATATAGTATATAGTCAATATAGTTTTTTTTGCTGAGTATGCGTGCCGAAAATCTTATTTTTTAATCCATGCAGGATGATATAGGAGGTTCCATGGCTCTTAGTATTGTTAAGTTATTAAGCAATTACAAAATGGGTATAAAGGTGGTGCATATAAATGCCCAGAGTTTATTGAATTGGATAATGATGAAAAAATATCGAATTTTGTAAATTTTACATTTTACATGTAGAAATTTACATTTTCATATAAATTGACCGATCGCTTAATTCTAGAACCATAAAAAACTGCTATATCTCAAAATTTATAGAAATACGTTTAAAAACAGAGAGGTTAAAATTTTTTAAAATTAATTTCGCCATCATTCTTATGGCAGCTATAAGATATACTAGTCCGATTTCGGTCCTTCCGACATATATACTGCGTGCTAAAGAAATAAGACTATGCTAAAAATTTCAGCTCGATAGCTCAAAAACTGAGAGACTAGTTCGCGTAGAAACCAACAGACAGACAGACAGACAAAGAAAGCTACTTCGGTAAACCGAAGTTGGTATACCCTTGCAGTCTGCAATTGGATCATTGAAAATCGAACCATTTTAGTAATGTTGAAAAAATATAGAATTTTGTAAATTTTACATTTTACATGTAGAATGTTACATTTTTATAAAAATCGACCGATCGCTTCTATGGCAGCTATATGATATAGTTGTCCGATCTTAATGAAATTAAAACCGTAATTTTAAAACCGCTAATATAGATTATGGGACTCTTATATTTTTCCATAATATTGTGACAACTCGGCAACCGGGTACATGTAATAACGCCCATGGGCGTTATGACGCAAAGAAAAGTGACATATCGCCCACGGGCGATATGTCACTTTCAATATTGTCATAGGGCCCGCAGATTTTTATGTCAGTTTTTTGTGGGCCTTTTGGCATTATAACGCCCACAGCTAATAAAACTAAAAAAAATGAATTAATAGTAAAATAGAATACAATTGAGGCTACGTTTCAGTTAATTAACCGCCCTAACTCTAGCTGATTGTAAAGGGAAATGTAAGGAATTTTGTACTAAATAAGTGGTAAAGTTGGGAACTAATTTTTGTCTGCATCTTTTGATAAATAAATGCTAAAGTTGGAAAGTAATGAAAGCGCCGCTGGCAAAAATTTGTTTTCAAAAAAATCGCGCGATTTTATTGAAAACAAATTTTTGCCTGTGTCATATGCTAAATAAATGTTGAGACGGAACAATGTTATCTTCTTTATGTCATCTTTATTGGTACACATGCAAATTATTCTCAATTATTTGTCTGCAATATGGGCAGAGTAATAAAGAGTTTTGTGAACGTAGTTCTAGAGTCTTGTAGCACTCTGAGCATAACTTAAAGTGTCTACAAGGCAGTAGAACTACGTCCCGCGGCTTATCGAAGCACAAAATACATTTGAGGACATCCGTCATTTGAGTGAATGGCAAGGTATCCACATCATCCTCCTCGGCTTCCAAATCAGAATCGAGCTCTTCAAAATTACTGTCCCATTTAATTAAGTAATTTTTTTGATTAATCATCCAAGTCCTTAATAAGCTCATGAAATAGTGGCGATCTCCTTCCCTTTTTTCAATAATCTCCACAATGCTTGGCGATAAAAATATAGAATAAGCAAAGTTTTCTTCCAATACTGTGCATCTATAAAAAGGTTGCTGGTTTTTCTTCGAAGTGCCGAACTCTTGCAAGAATGCACTGTCTTCAAATAGTAATTTGGTTTCACTTGGTAACTTAGGATTTCTTATTGTTGCTCCACTCCGGATCCTATACAATTGCCGTTGTATTTTCGGAAAGGCAACTGAAGGTGAAGCTTCGCCAGATTTTTGGCATTCTTCGTAAAAGATTTCGCGAACTCCTTTTCTTTTTAATGATTCTCTTTCACATTGACTTTTTACATTATTAATTAATTCAAGTTCGTTTAGTAGTTCTTCAGGAGCAGCATGGCTATGGTTAATTTCAAGACTCAACTGAGTACACACCCCAGTATTTGACAACACCACTGAGACACTACAGTTTTCTATGTAACAAGTATAACGCGAACCAGTTTTTAGCGAACTCTTAAATTTAAACAATTGTTGCTGTGCTGTGAGCAGCAACAACTTCGAATTTTTTCGAAAGCCGGGAACAATTTTGTACTGGTACGGAACAAAAGCTTCCATTTCGCTTGAAGATTAGTGATAAACTGACTATGAAGATTATTGTGCCGAAAACTTGGAAAATGCTTAGAGAGATAACATAATAAACGGTAGTTTTCTTATCGGTAATCTCATTGATTGCTGATGCACTTGACAAGTTTTAAGAAATTGAGGGCGTAATGACACTTTTAAAAATGACATAATGCCCACGGGCGCTACGACACTTTGGGAGTGGGCGCAATGACACTTTTGAAAGTGACATATCGCCCGCGGGCGTTATGTCACTTTTTTTGCGTCATAACGCCCATGGGCGTTATGACAGTGGGCGTTATTACATGTACCCCGGCAACCACCGTATCCCTACACAAAATCTCAGCTCTGCAACATCCACAAGGACTAATAATTTCATATGCCCAAGATATAAATCTCTAATTTCAAGCAGACAATTCTTTACCAATGCTATCCGCCTCTGGAACAACCTCCCATATAACTTAAAGACTATTAGGTACGCAACTCAGTTTTAATTAAAATTAAAGAAAATTTTGTAAATAGAATAAACAAAAATTGTAAACAAAAATAAAGATAATATAAGTATAAAACAAAAATACAAACAAAATAATATAGAAATAAGTTAACGAAATCAAAATGTCAGTAAAATATTTATACGTAAATTGTTAGATTAAAAAATATTATTTAAAAACAAACTCGTAATATGTATGTAAGGCATTAAAGCCTGTTTATTATTAAATGAATGTTAGATATTACAAATATTACGTAAAGAACGGCGCAATGGCGACTGCAACGGGATCGGCTTTATGGCGACTTCTGGCTTCCACGGACGACTGCTGCTACTTGACGACTTGAACGACGATCTGACCCTCCGACGCACCGACTGTTATGCTCGGACTTGATCCCTCGACGACTACTGCTACTACTTGACAACTGGACTCCAACTTGACGACTTTGGTTGCTACTTTTCTCGTACCGCTTCCACTTATGCTTCCGCCTTGTTTTTCTCTCCGACGCTAATTACGCTAGTGACTCCCAATGCTTGGCTCTAGAGACTCCTCGTGCTACTATCGTATATCTATCGGCTGTCAGGGACGGTCGCAACCATCGATAACACCGACTGTACTTTACATTCGGCCATCCTGATACTCTGAGTCTGACCCAGACGACGCCTCATCTTCATTTTCCACAACATACTTCCAGAGCTTCATGTTGTCCGAGCTAGTGGAGGTAACAGTGGGTCCTTCAACTAATGCTGCTTTCTTCACGTCGTAACGCCCGTTCCGCTTCACCTTGGTTACTGTATATGGGCCGATGAACGAACTAGCCAGCTTTCTTCCAGCCACAAATTGTGTACGCTTTATCGCAACAAGGTCACCTTCTTTGTACAGCTTCTCCATGGTTCTGTTCTTGTCGTAATTCCTCTTGTACGCTTCTTGGGCTTCTTGGATTTGTCTTCTAGCCTCCATACGCATCTGATTCCTTTCCTTATCAAAATCTTTTACCATTTCCTGCTCCAACAACGATAACACATTATCGCTAACTTTGTTGTGCATTTGTACTCCAAACAACAATTGGAACGGAGTCTTCTTAGTGGAGCAGTGCACATGCGAGTTTATAGCTCTTTGAACTTGCGCTACAAACTTATACCACTTGGATGGATCTTCAGCGGACAATTTGGCCATCATTGAAATTATGCATCTGTTTACGCGTTCAATTTGTCCGTTTCCTCTCGCAACTCCTGTTGTAGTCCAAACATGTTCAATTCCATTTTTCGTCACGTGCTCTTGAAATTGATTAGACGTAAACGCGACTCCTCTATCGCTTACGATACGAACTGGATGGCCAAAGACGGATGACCACTCCTGCAACTTCTTCACCACCTCCTCGCTTCCTGTGCTTTTTGTTGGAAATAACCACACAAACTTGGTGAATGCGTCAACGGCTGCAAAGATAAACCGATACTGCTTAGAGGTTGCGTCCATTGGTCCGAGATGATCTACATGAAGAGTATGCAGTGGCTTATCTCCCTTGTCAATACAGTACAGCTGGCCTTCTTGCTTTCCAACCTTCTTGTTAACCA
This sequence comes from Drosophila rufa, assembly GCA_018153105.1. Taxonomy (NCBI): domain Eukaryota; kingdom Metazoa; phylum Arthropoda; class Insecta; order Diptera; family Drosophilidae; genus Drosophila; species Drosophila rufa. The sequence goes on from JAECXS010000135.1 coordinate 2,128,791, forward strand.
AAATGCACCTCACGCAATTGCTTATGACTTGAACTACTTTTTTCTCCATATGAGGAATCCAAAACTGCTGCTGCAATGAATGCATAGTTTTCTGCAGGGCGAAATGGCCGAAATCGTGTGCTTCCTTTATAATTTCATACTCCATTGATTTAGGAACAACCATAACCACATTGCCATCCACGCCTTTGTAAAGTATTCCACCTTTCAACTGGAAGTCTTTATAGGGTTGTGATTTGAGTACTTCCAAAACTGCACAGATGTACTTATCTTTCAGCTGGGCCGTCTTTATTTGGATAGATATCTCTGACGATACTGTGAACACATCTACTGGATAGCGACTTAAACTGTCGACGTGTTTCATTTTATCTCCAGCACGATGTTCGACTTGAAATGTGAAATCTTCAAGATAGAGGATCCACTCAGCTACTTCTCTCGTCACATCTTTCTTCTTCACAGTCTGAGAAAACGCTGCGCAATCGGTTAACAGCTTGAATTTGACTCCCAACAGGTAATGGCGAAACTTCTTGACTGCTAAATAGGCAGCTTTTACTTCGAGGATATAACTGTGGCGCTTTGAGTCAGCTGTTGACGCTTTCTTGCTCCAATATGCTACTGGATGAAGTTAGTTTTCAAATCTCTGCATCAGTATACCACCAAACCCATTCATAGACGCATCAGTATGTAGTTCTGTTGGTGCTTCTCTGCAATACAACTGAAGGACTGGTTCGTGCGACAGGACATCTTTTAGCTGGTTCATTGCATTTATCTGCTCAGCTTCGAATTTAAACTCGGCGTCCTTCTTTAACAAATTTGTCAGCGGTCGGGCTATTACTGCATACCCTTGTACAAATTTCCGAAAAAATCCTGTCAGTCCTAGGAACGATTGGACATCTTTAATGTTCTTAGGTCTGGCAAACTTCTGAACTGCCTGTGTTTTTTCCTTTCCTGGCCAGATTTTGCTGTCCTCGACTGTATGACCCAAAAAGCTGATCCTCTTTTCCAAGAAACAGCATTTCTTCCACTTGATACGCAATCCATATTTAGCGGCCTCTTGTAAGACTTTCTGTAGCTTGATTATGCACTCCTCGTTTGTTTGCGCAAATATGATAATATCATCAACGTAGATCTGCATGACAATTACATTGACAAAACGGTTGAACACGGCGGTTGTGTTGCAAAATCCAAACGGTGCTTTGCAGAACTCAAACAAACCTTCTTTGGTGATAAAAGCAGTAAATCGACGACTAGACTCTTCTAGCGGTACATGTAGGAAGCTGTTCTCGAGATCCATGACAGTGAACACCTTTGCAGATTGCAGCTTTTCTAGCACTTCATCCATGTATGGTACAGGGAAACTGTCTCTGAGTACCATTCTGTTCAGCTGACGGAAATCAATACAGATCCTGTTGGTCCCATCCTTCTTCTTTACGATGACCACTCGGCTTGCGAAGTTTGAAGTTGACTTCCGTATTGTTCCCTCCTTTAGCCACTCGTCAACTTGCTCCCTTACGGCGGCTGATTCTATAGCTGAGTATCGACTTGGTTGGTGACGAAAAGGTTTTATCTGCTCATCCGGTACGATCTTCATTTGTACAGGACATTCGATTGGAGATTCAGCTGGCTTGTAATTATCCACCAAAGACTGAATTGTCGGTTTGAACTGCTGAGAAACGCTAAAGTTATTTTCGACCTCGACAATGTTGTAAATACTTAGCTCATTCTGTCCAGCGCTGTCTGGTCGCGCTGACACCTTGGTGAACGTAAATCCTTCCTCATCCAAAATGACTCGAAACTTAGATGCGAAGTCAAAACCGAGAAGGGCGTCATATTCAATGCTGTTATTCGGAACTACGACGAATTTTTGTTCCACCTCCACTCCATCGACATTTACAGTGCCCGTGAATGCACCTAGCGGCTTTGTTTGTATATTTCCTAGGCCTCGCAGAACGGTATAACATTTTTCCAGCTTCACGTCAGTCAGTTTCTTTAAAACTGCGTTGCAGACGATTGACACGTCCGCTCCTGTGTCCACCAGACACTTTATTTCGACTCCGTTTAAGTTGATCGTTTTATGTCGTTTCGAGGACTGAACCACCTGCACAGATCTGGTTACTTGTGGACAATCCCTTGCGATATTCATCTTGCAGTCCTTCCTCAAGTGGTCCGCCGATCCGCAATTAAAACAACGCGTATTACGGTTGCTGGCACTGGACATGTTTTTCTTGCCACCACTGTGTACCTTGACTTGATTGTACATACACTTGCGTTGGTATATTTCAAATTTCTCCTTGAGTTCTTGAAATTCTTTACAGCTGTACAGGCTAAACTTGAATTCACTTGGTATGTCTAGCCCGTCCACAATGTATCCAATAAGGGACTCTTCATCGATCGTTCCCTGTGCCGCTATATTTTTCATAATCAAAATATACTCATGGAAACTCTCATCTTTCTTCTTCTTTCTCTCTCCCAGTTTGGCATGTAAATCGGCACTTCTCATTGTACGCTTAAATTCTCCAATTAACACATTTTTTAGCTGTGCAAACGTATTAACTACTTCCGAATCTAAGTACAGTTTGGCCAGCTTTGTTATCTTTCCGCGCGCTTGTACATATTTCTGCTGCTCACTCAGGCCATATGCTTCGGCATTTTGTTCAAAGTTACTGAACCACTTTTCCACAGCAATGCTCTCTCCGTCGAAGTCCGGAACCACATTTGCGAAATTTTCAGCCGAAATTGTTGTTCTATTTCGCTCCCTGTCAGTGGCTTCGTCCGCTTGTATTTTCAGCGTTAGTAGCTGAATTATTTGTTGAAGGCTCTCGTTACTCATCTCTTCCTGACTTTGTATTTCCGCTTCGTTTCGTTTTATCTTTCGCTTTTCTTCTTTACCTCCAACGGCGCCTTCCCTTTCGTAGCGAGTTTGCGATCGTGTTAGTGCATGCGTTCTCTCTTTCTCTTTCTCTCGTTCGTCGTCGCTCATGCTCATGTATTCGCTCTCACCTGACCACGTTGTGACGCTTCGAATTTCACAACTAACGGCCCCAGATTATGTTTGGCGTATCCAACGAATTTTACCGGATCAAGCCTCAGATGTAAGGCTTAAGACCGGGACGAGCCCCCAAATGTAAGGCATTAAAGCCTGTTTATTATTAAATGAATGTTAGATATTACAAATATTACGTAAAGAACGGCGCAATGGCGACTGCAACGGGATCGGCTTTATGGCGACTTCTGGCTTCCACGGACGACTGCTGCTACTTGACGACTTGAACGACGATCTGACCCTCCGACGCACCGACTGTTATGCTCGGACTTGATCCCTCGACGACTACTGCTACTACTTGACAACTGGACTCCAACTTGACGACTTTGGTTGCTACTTTTTTCGTACCGCTTCCACTTATGCTTCCGCCTTGTTTTTCTCTCCGACGCTAATTACGCTAGTGCTTGGCTCTAGAGACTCCTCGTGCTACTATCGTATATCTATCGGCTGTCAGGGACGGTCGCAACCATCGATAACACCGACTGTACTTTACATGTATGTGTGTCTATTTTGACTAGTGCAATAAATATAAGTTTACCCTTGTCGCACTAGGATATTAAGAAATAAATAAATCGATTGTCAATGATTCAATTGCAGACTGCAGGGGTATACAAACCTCGGCTTACCGAAGTTACCTTTCTTTCTTGTTCTTTTAATTTTTTTTTTAAGTTTTACAAAAAAAAAAAGGTGTTATACAGGTGTTGAACAAACCTTTAAATGTTTCATACGGTTTATTTATATTGGATAAGTACTTTGGGTGCTGGAGACCGATAAACTTTAAGAAAGTGGAAATTTCAATCCGTTACCTCAAATGTAAACATGCTGCTAGCATCCTAAAAACAAAAAAAAAAACCGTTATCAAACAAGCTCACAACTCCGAAAATCTGCTCAAAAATATAGTAGTCATGGATTTTCGAAGTTAGGTAAAATTAGAATTTGTTTGAGAAAAATGTTATAAAATAAAGTTGAAGTAAGTAAGGTTAACGGATATACAGCGTTCGTTTCTGTTCTTTGGCGATGTGAAGCCTCCACGCCAGCCATTTGTACAGGATTAGTCTCAGATACTGCTCCTGGGGATATTGAGGAATAAACAATTTCTTAAGATCGTTTTTAGAACGACGATATGTTCTTCTTTCCACCTGATCTATTAAGGCGGGAAATCTAAGTAGCTAAAAAAAAAACAAGTAAGAAAGCTACAGTCCAGAGTGCTCGACTGTGTGATACCCAGTACCCAGACGTTTGTTGGTTTAGATACTCCTTAATTAAAAATTAAATCGGCGCTCGAATTAGCTCCCGACTTAATAATAAATTTGCGCAATTTTTTTGGTCAACAGTCGATCTTTTTTCTCTTTCACACACACTTGTTTTGTGCGTCTCTGTTACAATAAACAAACCGCCTTCTGATTGAAAAAGTCTGGAGGCTATTAGAAGTATCAATCGCTGTCTATTACGCAATGAGGAGCACAGCCCAGGCGTCTAAGCGATGGGCCATCGTTTTATTATGCAAGAAGTTCTGAGTTCTAATCCCGTCCATGCCAAAGAATTTTTTTACATTTTTATTTAAGATTCTTATTCATTTTTTCTGCTCTTTATTCAATTAATACATTTTATACCAGTTCGGCAAAGTTGAGTTATGAAAGTGTTTTTTTATTTTTTGTCATTTCTTGGTCACGCTCGTTCTTTTCTGTAGTTTGGCGCAATTTTTTTGGTCAATAGTCGATCTCTTTTTTCTTTCACACACACTTTTCTATGACAATAAAAAGCATCTTTTCATTAAGAAAATGTAGAAGCTATTAGATGTGACAATCTCTGGCAATTTTATTTCAGTTCTGCCAAAATTAGGTTAACAGTTGTCGAGCATACTTAGTATGAAAATGTCGCTTCATATGTAACATATGTAATGGCCCAGTTGTCTAAGCAGCCGGTGCATCTACATTTTGCAAAATTGGCACGAGCTCAATCCCACACAAAACCAAAATATTTTCTGTTTTGTAATTTTATTCTAAAATTTTTTTCTAGTTGTTCTCCGGGTATAATAACAAAGGAAAGAGGAAGAAATGCAAAAAAAAACAGAGGAAAAAAACAATAACAAGTTTTGGCGAGGTCGTGGCTTGAACCCACGACCTAGACGGCTACAGGCTACTCAGCAGCGCCTTAGGGGGGGTTTTAAAATTCGAACCTTATTGCTAATATCTCCCATGTTTATCATCCGATTTTACTGAAATTTTCAGGAAACGTCCGCTCTATTTTATTCATTTTTTGTATTTATTAACTTTTACCCGAAAAAAACGAGTATAGCTTATTTAACGTTTTTGATGATTTTTGAGGGCGGAAGTGGGCGTGGCCAAATTTTAAAACAAACTTGATCTGCGTGCAACAGATTCCAATGTTGTCGCCAAATTTGGTAACTCTAGCTCTTATAGTCTCTGAGATCTGTTGTTTCACACGGACGGACAGACGGACAGACGGACATGGCTAAATCGACTCGGCTGGTGATACTGATCAAGAATATATATACTTTATGGGGTCGGAGATGCCTCCTTCTGCCTGTTACATACATTCTCGGTTGGCACAAACTTATAATACCCTTGTACCCTATGGGTACCGGGTATAACAAGGACATGTAAAAAACAAAATGTTGACAAACGAAAACAAATGTTGAGCAACATTAAAAAAAAACAAATTCTGCAGCTGTACGCAGTTACATTACGAATTAATACTGCGCCCGAAGGCATGCAACACTTTTTTTGCTACGGCCTGCTACAGAATTTTTATTGTTTAATAACTTCCATGTTTATAATCAGATTTTATTCAAATTTTCAGAAAACGTCCGCAAATGCCTATTTATTTATTTTATCTATTTACTTTAAGCCAAAAATTACCACTATAGCTTATATAAAGTTTTTTACGATTTTCGGGGGCGGAAGTGGGCGTGGCCAAATTTTAAAACAAACTTGACCTGCGTGCAACAGGTTCCAATGTTGTCACCAAACTCTAGCTCTTATAGTCTGTAAGATCTGTTTACCAACACAGACAGACGGACAGACGGACATGGCTAAGTAAACTTGTCTGGTGATGCTGATCAAGAATATATATACTTGATGGGGTCGGAAATGCCTCCTTCTGCCTGTTACATACATTCTCGATGGGCACTAACTTATAATACCCTTGTACCCTATGGGTATCGGGTATAAAAAGTGGATTTCCAGAATTTTTTTGGCCAAATGAAAGGGCAAATCGAAAGTTTGTGAATGAAGAGTTATAGTGTGATACATTTACTCGAAATGGTTTTCGATTTTTTTGTATCAAAAACAAAATGGCGTTCGTGTATCACTTCTCCGTAGACCCTATTTTTCCGTGGCTCAACATAACTCAAGCTAATTCTAACCGATCGATCTGAAATTTTGTCAGTAAATTGATAATACTTATAGCTATCGACCTTTTTTGGAAAGTTTGATTTTTGGCGAAATGGTACGTGTTTATATATGTATTGTTACGTCGGTGGTGCCTCAGTCCTTGGAGGACATAGGGCTGAGGAAGTGGCAGCCCGGATAGCAGACACGATTTGTGCAGCTGAGCTCGCCGGATTGGGGGTGGGCTCTTTGGACGCCACTATTCTTTCCAAACGTAATCAGAACAATTATTTACGTACCTGAAAAAAAAAAAAAGTCTGTCTTTCTGTCCACATTGCCCCGCTAGCATATTTATGCTTGATCGTGAAAACGATCGGGCTATGTTTTGGCCGTTTTTCCTCCCCATTCGCAAACTTCGTGCGCGTTTGGATCGTCGCGGGCCGTGCAAACGATCCCCTTTTGTTCATGTCGTTCGTCAAAAGTTATGTAATTTTCTTGACCCAGTCTTCCAGTCGTACCAATGCCACCCTTTTAATGGGTTTCTACAAATGCATTTTTGTTGGTTTATGTTCAAATTACAAGTTTATTATAAAGTTCGTTCAAATGTGTATGGGACATTAAAGTGTGTTAAAGCTATTCTGAATTGATTTAAATGGTGTATTTAGAATATAGTGTATTTTTGGAAGCTAATATTTTGTTCATATGGTAGATAGTGTATATGGAGGCACGATTATATATATATATAAATATGTCTGGTAATATTGGAAAAAATGTCCCGTTTACTCACCCTCTGTTATTCCATCGTTGAGAGCTCTCGTTTTGGAGTTGAGGTTTTATTTGTTGAAAAGGTTAAGTGGAATTAAGCATATATATATATAATATCGTGCTGTGTTTTGGTGTTAGAAATTCACTAAATGCACAAAATGTTTACTTAATGATTAAAAAAAAAAACATAAACAAAATATAAAAGTTTATTGGTGTTGAGAAATGAATTTATATGTTCAGGAAATTGTTGAGGCGGCTTTGCTTTTATATGTTTGTTGTCAGATTGTTTTTGTTATGTCGTTATTGAACCGGGGTCATCTTTGTTGGTGAATTGGTTGCTCCTTCATGTTGGTCGATGCTCCTCAATTACTTGTTCGATCTCTTGGCTATCAGAGACATCCTTCAGGTGTTTATGATTTTGAAGATTGGGGATGTTGTTGAAGGATTTAGGCTATGCCTAGTGATATGGGTAGTTGCACAGTTGATTGCAAAATCTTGAATGTCCTTCAGAATTCACTTTTGGATGCGGCAGATTGTTTTACTTGTAGTATAGTTAAAATAGGTCCATTAGGATTCACATGGTACGCGGCACTGTTCGACAGGATGTGGTAACTGGCTGCATCGCACATTTTCCGCGGTCGCGAAAAGCTATCCGACTTTTAAACTTATGCGCTTTGTACGCATTCACTTTGGTCTTGGGGGATTCCGAGTCTTTCCGAACAGACTTCCAGTCCTTAGCTCTGACTTCGACTATCCCCAGTGCGGGTCTTTTATATCCAAAAACTGTGCCAAGTATTGCCTAGGAATCTCCGGAATGGAACACAAAAGTGTTCTCACCTAGTGTCATCCATTCCCTTCTTTTCGCCCATTGGCTGGAGTTATATTTCGGTCGTCTTTGTTCTAATGTTTGCTAGTTCAGCAAAATCGGCAGTGCTGGGTTGCAGGTGATTGCATGGCCCAATTTGGCAAGTTTAGGCGTCATCTGCCAAAGCCAAATTTTTGTGCAATCTGGCCCGTGTTGATTTTCTAGAGCACTAGCGCATAGGCTATTCTTGATTTTCTTCCGTATTAACAAAATGACTCACGTCGGCCCTAACCGGCGTACGTAACAGTGCGCAACTCATTTTAAATTAAAAATTAAAGAATATTTAAAATAGAATAAACAAAGATAGTAAACGAAAATAAAGATAATATAAGTATAAACCAAAAATACAAAATAAAATAAAAATAAAAACAAAACAATATATAAATAAGTTAACGAAATCAAATTGTCAGTAAAATATTTATGAGTAAATTGATAGATTAAGAAATATTATTTAAAAACAAACTCGTAATATGTATGTGTGTGTCCATTTTAACTAGTGCAATAAATATAAGTTTACCCTTGTCGCACTAGGATATTAAGAAATAAATAAATAAAATAAAATGTTCCCACAGGCAAAAAAGTATAGTCGGTAACGTTACACAAAAAATCTGTAACATAACGTGTACGAATTTCTATTTACACCAAAAGAAAAAGCAAAAAAAAAAAAAAATCAAAACTTTATTGAATTTTATTCGGTTACGAGTTTATTTCAAGTTAAATATGTGAAGATGCACACAAAACTGAAAATATTTTTTTTCATTTGAAAAATATAACAAAATAAAACCATTTTAACAGTATCCTAGTTTTGGTTGATCGTTTGTTTTGGTTTTGAGTTAAATAAGTGATAATGTGAAAAAACTCAAAATACTTTCTTTTTCATTCGAAAAATATCACAAAATTAGATTTTTATGCTTTACTTTAAAGTTCCCGATACTTTAGGTTATGTTCTTATAGACAAATGACAACTGGATGGAAAATTTGATACAAGAACCATTTTTCTGCTTGGTTTACTTTAACGCGTTTTTAACCATGTATGTTTATTTTTACGTTAAGCAACCAATTGTATGGTTATAAAACGTAGGGATTGGCGAGAGTGACAAATATAGCATGGTAACATATCTGCAACGATAACATAACCATTTTTGATTAACAATGGAATTTATTGGTGAAGGACTCGCGATCTTGGCCTCCCTCTGTCCCAAAGGTCACCCTGGATATAGTCTCTTCAGCCTTCGTCTAGTCATCGGGTTTGCCAATGAAGCCGCTCGGTGGTTGGTGTGGGCCTGGAAGCGTTCGTTGTAACGACTTAAATGTCGATTAATTTGCTCCCTCACTGTGTGAATGTAGAGGTCGTTTGCGATGTCAACATTCCTCGCATACCAGGGCGCATTTGTGATCATGCGCAACTCATGTTGGAGTCGGACGCCGTACCCCGTATTTGGATGCAGTAGGTCTTTGAGAGGACTACTATTGTTCTGTAGAGCAACACTTTATTACAGAGGCTTAGCTTGCTGGTTGACTTTAGCATCCAATTTAGCTTCCTAAGCTTTCCACTGCGCTTGGGGAGATTGATGGATAAGCGTGCCTTGCAATTTAACTCTTCATAGGATTTGGTGTCTCGGAAAAATTTCAGTGTTGAGACTTATTGCCATTTTTGGATACGTTACACCTGTTCGTCCAAAAAGTTTTTCAGAGCTTTAAAGGGTGTTTAAAAAGCAAGCCATCATGCCAGACTCGACCGAAAGCTTCTTTAACTTCTAGGAATGTAGCAGAACTGTACTGTCCCTTCTCAAAGGCATCTAGAATACGCTGCGTTACTCGATGAGCTTGTTCAGGTGTTCCATGGTGGTTCCGAAAGCCGAACTGGTGATTTGGAATGCCACTCTGAACGGTTCATACTGCCATCATTCTACTAAGAAATATTCTCTCGAATATTTTAGAGAATGTGGGCAGCAAGCTTATTGGTCTGTAAGACGCAACAAGGTTCTGCGGTATTCCTGGCTTCGGTATCATCGATATCACAGCGCACTTCCATTGTGTGGTGAAGTGGTGCATACGTAACATAGAGTTGAACAAGAGCACAATAAGTAGTATGCCCTTCTTTGGCTGTGCCTTGGCAACTCAGTTATCTATGCTGTCGAATCCTGGAGCTTTCTTGGCGAGCAGCTTTTGAATGTAAAGACAAACTTCTTCCGGATTTATATGGCGAATAGGCTCAATATCTGGGCTGGCAGTATTAAGGAACGCCAGTGATTCTTCCACGTCCTCACGCTTTGCAAGGTCGAATGGCAAAAGCCAAGTGAAAAGTGTTGTCAGCACGCTTTATAGGGATTCTGTGAGGGGGCTGACGTTTTACTGACCTTGCTGCTTTCCAGAGATTCAACCCTTACGGTTTTGTGAGATCTGCATTGCGTAGCAGATCAGCGAATTATCGTTTTTCGATTTGTGCAGCAACTTCTTGAGATCGTCCTCAGCACGACGATATGTTCTTTTGTCGGCCGGGTCTCTCGACAGCATTAATCTACGACGCAGGGCTCTTTTTGACCTCACCAGATCCAGGACCTCAGGTTTTAAAAGTCCTTGAGGTGGATCAGATGGGTTTATAGAACCTAGCCCACAGGTTGAGGACTCGGCAGCGATGTAGATATTTCAAATAAAGAGCTCGGTGGCTTCGTCAATATCTTCAGGGGAGCTTAGGACCATGTTGAGGCTATCAAGCTGGTTAACTGCTGCCTGAGACCGTGAAATGCTCGCGTTTTGAGGAAGGATATGCAACCTCCGGGGAAGCTTGTGAGCAGCAGTTCTTAGTTCGATTACCAATGGGATATGATCCGAGCTTAGTTCTAAGGTTAGGCTTTCCTTTCTGAGATGAAGATAAGCTCAGAGGGAATCCCTCCATGTATGGCAAAGTCGAATGCTGATGGCGCGCGTTTGCTGTACGGGTAATGCGTGGGCCCTCCGGATGCAAGGACTTGGAATACTAAGAATACAGTCTACCAATACTCTTCCGCTGGTTGTAGAATTTCGTGAGCCCCAAAGTCAATGTTGTGCATTCCAGTCCCCGACAATTATAAATTTGGGCCCTAGTTCCTCAAAAAGTATGCTGAAGTCGTCGCTGGTGCCCTGGAAGTTTGGTGGCCAATAAATAGACGCAATGGCAATTTCGCCTTGCTCCATTTTAACTTTAACGGCGACACATTAAGCACTTTGGTGTTCCGTTGTTAAAAATGGGTAGTACTTGAGACAGGTGACAGGCGATCAGCCTGTCATACCCATGGAGCTTGTAGTATGACCGAGTGCAGAAGTATGTTTCGCTGACCAACATAATGTCAATGTGATGTTTTTGTATGAAAAGCTCTAGCTCCAGGTCCTTGTTGTAGAGCTCTAAATGTATCGATACTAATATTGATACATCGATGTTTTAGTTTTTTGCATTAGTATCGATTTAATTTTTAAAGTATCGATGTATCGCTGATTTCAAAATTAGACCAAATAAAGTTGCCGCCATCTTACTTTTGAAGCAGTATTTGAGAGTACAAACATGCAAGAGGATAAAAAGCCAATTCATTATTGGAAAGTGTTTTGTAACTTGTTTTGACTTTTTGCTTATATCTATTTTTATTTAGATGAAAAATAAAGGTATGATAGCCTTAAAAAGGACCGCAAAACGTTATTTGCGGGTTCAGGCTTCGTCCTGCGAGTCTGAAAGAACTTGTAGTAAGGCTGGCCAAATAATATCGGACTAGTGGAATGTGCTGAAACCGAATATCGTTTATAAACTGTACTCAAATATCGATTCTTTTACAGCTCTACCTTGTTGGCCAGCCCGTCGGCGTTCCCCACACCAATTTTAAGTCCAATTTGACTCATGGTTGGGTTGAATGAACTGGGAGAAGTCCAGAGGTTGCTTGTGCAGTTCCTGGCGCGTTTTGTGAAATGAGGCCGGTGATAACTGTCATCGTTGACATCAACATCTGGAACATCTTGTCAAGCTGAGCTACGAGCATTGACATTTTTTCATCAGTTTGCATGAGCATTTGCTCTTGTCGCTGCCCTTGCTGATCGTTTCGCAGATGCTGGGATGAATTTCGTTGCTTTGTTTGCTGCTGTTGTTGGGGTCGTTGATGTTGCTGTGGCCATGGGTTAGTGTCCTGCGTCGGTTGCAGCTTTCTTTGTGCTTCTTTTGAGAAAATAGGTTCTATATTTAAGCTTTGTATATTCTATGTTCAAGATACCACAAACAAGCTTGAAAGAATAATAATAAATGTTTGAATCCAGGCGAAACAAATCCAAAACAAGTAAGAAAGCTACAGTCGACTGTGCTCGACTTTGAGATACCCGGTACCTAAACGTATGCGCTTCACACTAGAAGGCAATTTAAAATTGTACAGACAATACATTGTACATACATACATTGGCGCCATTATATCGCACGGGCAAGGCTCGAATGCGCCACCTGTCGGATACAGCTTGCAACAGCAGTGCTTTAGGGCGGTGTGTTTAAATTCTAACCTTATTGCTAATATCTCCCATGTTTATCATCCGATTTTACTGAAATTTTCAGGAAACGTCCATTTTATTTTATTTATTTATTTTATCTATTAACTTTAATCCGAAAATAACGAGTATAGCTTAATAACGTTTTTTATGATTTATGAGAGCGTAAGTGGGCGTGGCCAAATTTTAAAACAAACTTGATCTGCGTGCAACAGATTCCAATGTTGTCACCAAATTTGGTAACTCTAGCTCTTATAGTCTCTGAGATCTGTTGTTTAACACGGACAGACAGACGGACAGACGGACAGACGGACAGACGGACATGGCTAAATCGACTCGGCTGGTGACGCTGATCCAGAATATATATACTTTATAGGGTCGGAGATTTCTCCTTCTGCCTGTTACATACATTCTCGGTTGGCACTAACTTATAATACCCTTGTACCCTATGGGTACCGGGTATAAGAAACATTACCGGTATTTAGAAACATTACCGATATATTAAGATTGTTTTTATTCTTAAAATAAATCAGTTTCTGCTTATTTTTAGAATTTCTTGTGATTCTTTCTGAAATAAAACATACACTTAATACCAAAGTATACTATTTTAAGATTGCGGAAAATCTCTACTTAATAATAAAACAATGTTATACCAAGAATATATTTTCTTATATATATTTATTTATTGTTTTTAACCTAATTTAGACGTTCCGACATATATACTGCGTGCTAAAGAAATAAGACTATGCTAAAAATTTCAGCTCGATAGCTCAAAAACTGAGAGACTAGTTCGCGTAGAAACCAACAGACAGACAGACAGACGAAGACAGACAAAGAAAGCTACTTCGGTAAACCGAAGTTGGTATACCCTTGCAGTCTGCAATTGGATCATTGAAAATCGAACCATTTTAGTAATGTTGAAAAAATATAGAATTTTGTAAATTTTACATTATACATGTAGAATGTTACATTTTTATAAAAATCGACCGATCGCTTCTATGGCAGCTATATGTAGCTATATATAGTTGTCCGATCTTAATGAAATTAAAACCGTAATTTTAAAACCGCTAATATAGATTATGGGACTCTTATATTTTTCCATAATATTGTGACAACTCGGCAACCACCGTATCCCTTCACAAAATCTCAGCTCTGCAACATCCACAAGGACTAATAATTTCATATGCCCAAGATATAAATCTCTAATTTCAAGCAGACAATTCTTTACCAATGCTATCCGCCTCTGGAACAACCTCCCATATAACTTAAAGACTATTAGGTACGCAACTCAGTTTTAATTAAAATTAAAGAAAATTTTGTAAATAGAATAAACAAAAATAGTAAACAAAAATAAAGATAATATAAGTATAAAACAAAAATACAAACAAAATAATATAGAAATAAGTTAACGAAATCAAAATGTCAGTAAAATATTTATACGTAAATTGTTAGATTAAGAAATATTATTTAAAAACAAACTCGTAATATGTATGTGTGTCTATTTTGACTAGTGCAATAAATATAAGTTTACCCTTGTCGCACTAGGATATTAAGAAATAAATAAATCGATTGTCAATGATTCAATTGCAGACTGCAAGGGTATACAAACCTCGGCTTACCGAAGTTACCTTTCCTTCTTGTTCTTTTAATTTTTTTTTAAGTTTTACAAAAAAAAAAGGTGTTGAAAACCAATTTAGCGAACCAATGTTTCATTATACAGGTGTTGAACAAACCTATAAATGTTTCATACGGATTATTTATATTGGATAAGTACTTTGGGTGCTGGAGACCGATAAACTTTAAGAAAGTGGAAATTTCAATCCGTTACCTCAAATGTAAACATGCTGCTAGCATCCTAAAAACAAAAAAAAAAACCGTTATCAAACAAGCTCACAACTCCGAAAATCTGCTCAAAAATATAGTAGTCATGGATTTTCGAAGTTAGGTAAAATTAGAATTTGTTTGAGAAAAATGTTATAAAATAAAGTTGAAGTAAGTAAGGTTAACGGATATACAGCGTTCGTTTCTGTTCTTTGGCGATGTGAAGCCTCCACGCCAGCCATTTGTACAGGATTAGTCTCAGATACTGCTCCTGGGGATATTGAGGAATAAACAATTTCTTAAGATCGTTTTTAGAACGACGATATGTTCTTCTTTCCACCTGATCTATTAAGGCGGGAAATCTAAGTAGCTCAAAAAAAAAAACAAGTGAGAAAGCTACAGTCGAGTGTGACCGACTGTGAGATACACGATACCCAAAGCATTGTGCGTGAAATTAAATAGCACAAGGACATGGAAAAAACAAAATGTTGACAAACGAAAACAAATGTTGAGCAACATTCAAAAAAGACAAATTCTGCAGCTGTACGCAGTTACATTACGAATTAATACTGCGCCCGAAGGCACGCAACACTTTTTTTGCTACGGCCTGCTAGAGAATTTTTATTGTTTAATAACTTCCATGTTTATAATCAGATTTTATTCAAATTGTCAGAAAACGTCCGCAAATGCCTATTTATTTATTTTATCTATTTACTTTAAGCCAAAAATTAGCACTATAGCTTATATAAAGTTTTTTACGATTTTCGGGGGCGGAAGTGGGCGTGGCCAAATTTTAAAACAAACTTGACCTGCGTGCAACAGGTTCCAATGTTGTCACCAAACTCTAGCTCTTATAGTCTGTAAGATCTGTTTACCAACACAGACAGACGGACAGACGGACATGGCTAAGTAAACTTGGCTGGTGATGCTGATCAAGAATATATATACTTTATGGGGTCGGAAATGCCTCCTTCTGCCTGTTACATACATTCTCGATGGGCCCTAACTTATAATACCCTTGTACCCTATGGGTATCGGGTATAAAAAGTGGATTTCCAGAATTTTTTTGGCCAAATGAAAGGGCAAATCGAAAGTTTGTGAATGAAGAGTTATAGTGTGATACATTTACTCGAAATGGTTTTCGATTTTTTTGTATCAAAAACAAAATGGCGTTCGTGTATCACTTCTCCGTAGACCCTATTTTTCCGTGGCTCAACATAACTCAAGCTAATTCTAACCGATCGATCTGAAATTTTGTCAGTAAATTGATAATACTTATAGCTATCGACCTTTTTTGGAAAGTTTGATTTTTGGCGAAATGGTACGTGTTTATATATGTATTGTTACGTCGGTGGTGCCTCAGTCCTTGGAGGACATAGGGCTGAGGAAGTGGCAGCCCGGATAGCAGACACGATTTGTGCAGCTGAGCTCGCCGGATTGGGGGTGGGCTCTTTGGACGCCACTATCCTCTCCAAACGTAATCAGAAAAATTATTTACGTACCTGAAAAATAGAAGAAGTCTGTCTTTCTGTCCACATTGCCCCGCTAGCATATTTATGCTTGATCGTGAAAACGATCGGGCTATGTTTTGGCCGTTTTTCCTCCCCATTCGCAAACTTCGTGCGCGTTTGGATCGTCGCGGGCCGTGCAATACGATCCCCTTTTGTTCATGTCGTTCGTCAAAAGTTATGTAATTTTCTTGACCCAGTCTTCCAGTCGTACCAATGCCCCCCTTTTAATGGGTTTCTACAAATGCATTTTTGTTGGTTTATGTTCAAATTACAAGTTTATTATAAAGTTCTTTCAAACGTGTATGGGACATTAAAGTGTGTTATAGCTATTCTGAATTGATTTAAATTGTGTAATTAATATTGAGATGTATTTAAGAATATAGTGAATCTTTGGAAGCTAATATTTTGTTCATATGGTTTATAGTGTATATGGAGGCACGATTATATATATATATATAAATATGTCGGATAATATTGGGAAAAATGTCCCGTTGACTCACCCTCTGTTATTCCATCGTTGAGAGCTCTCGTTCCGGAGATGAGGTTTTATGTGTTGAAAAGGTTAAGTGGAATTAAGCATATATATATATAATATTGTGCTGTGTTTTGGTGTTAGAAATTCACCAAGTGCACAAAATTTGTCTTAATGATTTAAAAACAACACATTAAAACACATAAATTAAACACAAAAAAAAACTTAGCGAAAAATACTTGTACATATAAAAGCTAAGAAGGTCGGGTGCGTAATTTCGTCCTTGTGGTCGACCACTTCGATCGTATTGATGACGTTGGCCGTGCTGTCGTCAACTTTGGACGTTTTAGAGCCCATTGTCCCTGCCACTAATCTTCAGCACTAGGTTGTTGTCAGCTACCGTATTACCACTGAACTCCGAACTTGACGTTTTTCAAGACTGTTGTCAGAGACGCGACGCGGTTACAAGAATCTCCACGAGGGCTTGTTGGTTTTGACTTCCCCTGGTACTGATAAACCGGTGGCTTTTATACCAAAGACTGTGCCAAATTTCGCCTAGGAATCACCGGAATGGAACACAAAAGTGTTCTCACCTAGTGTCATCCATTCCCCTCTTTTCGCCTATTGGCTGGAGTTATATTTGGGTCGTCTTTGGTCTAAGGTTTGATAGTTCAGCAAAATCGGAGGTGCTGGGTTGCAGCTGATTGCATGGCCCAATTTGGCGAGTTTAGGCGGTGTCATCTGCCCGAACCAAATTTTTGTGTAATCTTGCCCTTGTTGATTTTCTAGAGCACTAGCGCATTGGCTATTCTTGATTTTTCTTTCGTGTTAACCAAATGACTCACGTCGGCCCTAACCGGCGTATGTAACAGTATATGTGTTTGTAGTTAGTAGCGGGAATTTATGTCCCGTAGAGCTTACCCTCTTTAGTGGTCCAAAGTCGAGAGATATCCTGGTCGAATCTTGGGCTGTAGAATTGGGGTCAAATTATATTTATACTAGCGGACCCGGCGAACTTTGCCTTGCCCTAATTCGACACCTTTATATAAACCCAACTTCTTCGATGCAGCGTTTCATGTATATTAGCGTGGCAAATCCGAATACAGTATAGTCCTTGCGAACGGATTGCTTTCGCATGTAGAAAAGAACGTTGTCAACCAGCGTTGTCGCTGGTTGAAATTCTGCTCTTGCTATGCATTCGCGTCCGTAAAGTAGACACGCTAGCCGTTTCCAAGTGAACAGATAAGTGTACAACAGTCGGATGACGTTCATGAATCGGATATGAAAACAGACGTAACGTCAAAGTTAAAATTTCGTTACATCATCGTTTGCATTCGGATCAGCAATGCCAAACAACGCCATGTCGCTCCCTACCGAATCTCCAACGTAATTTATCTGAAGGAATATATGATCTTTGTTTGGTGGTGGTAACAAAGCGCCTGCTCGATGGTGAATTTGCCCTTAAATCGAAATTTTGTGATACAATAGTTGTTCATGTTGATAATAGAGTGACACTCTTTATAACTCGAATAGCAGCCTGGTTGTTAAACAACCTCTGCTCCAAATGACGTAATTTGAAAACATTTTTGTGCGTGCAAGAGGAAATGGATTGATTTGCTTGTATTTTCATATAAAAGCGAATACAATGGCTCTGGTGGATAAGTCAAAACCTGCAATTTTAACTTGCCACCTGCGCAGCATAAGCCGGGGGGTTCCAATCGAAACTTCAGTGCATTGCTGACATACGACAGACAATGAACCGATAACAACGCAGATATGTTCTTTGTGCAAATGCAGCTCTATTCAAGTCTGTTCTTTTTATATTTTATACTTTTTGTGTAGTGTGAATCTGTGCTACATGGGCTTGTCTCGATTCATTTCTTTCGGCACGTTCCTCATGTGTTGGACTTGCATGGACATTCCGACTATTTATTGCCCGACGTGTACGTCGTCCAATGTTTGGTCGTCTAATATCAGGCATTATGCCTAAAAATTAACTTTTACTCACTCTGGAATAATTAAAAAACAAGTAAGAAAGCTACAGTCGACTGTGCTTATCAGACATTATGCTTAAAAATTAACTTTTACTCACTCTGGAATAATTAAAAAACAAGTAAGAAAGCTACAGTCGACTGTGCTCGACTGTGAGATACCCGGTACCTAAACGTACATGTACATACACTCATACATAAATAATGTAAAATAAATCGCCTCTCGAATTAGCTTCCGACCTAAACAATTTAATGTCATACTTAAATATGAATGATACATTTTATAGGAACACATAAAAACGCGCTCGATCAGCGTCAAAAAATGAATTATGTTATTTTTTGTCATTTCTTGCTCTATTCTTTTTTCATTTCCTCTGCAGTTGGCGCCATTATATCGCACGGCCAAGGCTCGAATGCGCCACCTGTCGGCTACAGCTTGCAACAGCAGTGCCTTAGGGCGGTGTGTTAAAATTCTAACCTTATTGCTAATATCTCCCACGTTTATCATCTGATTTTACTGCAATTTTCAGGAAACGTCCGTTATATTTTATTCATTTTTTTGTATCTATTAACTTTAACCCGAAAATAACGAGAATAGCTTATTTAACGTTTTTTATGATTTTTGAGGGCGGAAGTGGGCGTGGCCAAATTTTAAAACAAACTTGATCTGCGTGCAACCGATTCCAATGTTGTCACCAAATTTGGTAACTCTAGCTCTTATAGTCTCTGAGATCTGTTGTTTCACACGGACGGACAGAGGTTGGCACTAACCCATAATACCCTTGTACCCTATGGGTACCAGGTATAAAAATCTATAAGTCCGGACGTCTGATCGTAGCTTCGACTGAAACGAATAAATTGAGACACTCCGTTTTTACTTTGACATATACGTCGACACAGTACTGTTTTTATACCCTTGCAGAGGGTATTAAATTTTGACCAGATGTGAAGGAGGCACCTCCGACCCCATAAAGTAGATATATTCTTGATCAGCATCACCAGCCGAGTCGATCGAGCCATGTCCGCCTGTCTGTCTGTCCGTCTGTCCGTCTGTCGGTTTCTACGCGAAGTAGTCTCTCAGTTTTTGAGCTATCGAGCTATCAGCATAGTCTTATTTCTTTAGCAGGCAGTATATATGTCGGAGCGACCGAAATCGGACTTCTATATCCTATAGCTGCCATAGGAATGATGCGAAATTAATGTAAAAAAAATGTAACTTCTCTGTTTTTCAACGTATTTCTATAAATTTTGAGATATAGAAGTTTTTTATGCTTCTAGAATTACGTTTTTAATTTCATTAAGATCGGACCACTACATCATATAGCTGCCATAGAAGCGATCGGTCGATTTATATGAAAATGTAAAATTCTACATGTAAAATGTAAAATGTACAAAATTCGATATTTTTTCAACATTACTAAAATGGTTCGATTTTCAATGATCAAATTGCTGACTGCAATGGTATACCAACTTCGGTTTACCGAAGTTAGCTTACTTTCTCGTTTAGTATACATTTTTTGTTTTCATTTTTATGTACAGATAAATAAGTCAGAGAAAAATTTAATAAAACATTATATTGGTATATTATTAAATCAGTATGTATACATTAACATATTAGTATTGTTAGTAATCTCTAAACTAAATATATATTTTCTACCTATTATTTTTCAGTGAGTAATAATCTCGGGAACCTTGAGAAACTGGTTTCAGTTACCCCTGAAAGGACTCTTTTTTTTATGACCTCCTTCTTGAGGTCAGGGCTGCCGTTTCTTTTTTTTTTGTGTGTTTAGTTTAATGTTGCTGTTTTTTTTCCGTATTTATAGGCTACTTACGCCCTACGTGTGAAGCACCCAGCAGACGCTTAAAGATCGAGCGGGAGCCCCTCCAGCTGCCGTGCGACGAGACACGTGTATGTCACAGGTCGCCAGGAGCACCCCTTATTTTTTAGCGGAGTAACAACGGAGTTCAACGCTGCTTCCACAGCATTCCTACCGGAAAGTATAGGCCGAAAATTCTAAAAGCGGTCATCAAAAGGCCCTGCGAATAGAGCACCCGCGCGACTTCTCACCGCTGCCAGAGGAGCACCCTCCCGGGTAGTCAGCCGGCCAGTAGCAGTTTAGTAACCAGTAAAGTTTAGTAGTCGCCAGCTCCGTTGCCAAGGAGGCTCAGTTCGAGAAGAGAGGGAATGTAGACCCATAGCTTACACCGCAGACGGCTTTGGCGGTTTAATATGGCAGAAACGCGACGTTAGGGCCAGTTCTCGTGCACGTGTGTAATTTTTCGTAGGGGTTAGGGAGATTCCTAAAGATTAATCCTCATCTGCTGTGTAGTGCCATCCTTCTACATCAGTGATTAGATTGTAAGGATCTTTCTAAGGCTGGGATAGAGCCCAGTCTGCCCAGGAGCCTCTACAACTAAATTTTTAGAAAAGCGGGGACGAACCAAGGCTAGCGAAGCTGAGTGGGGCTGCTGCGCGGTCGGGTTTCGGCAACCATTTGGTATTCAGATTGGTCCAAGTAGGAACGAAGGGAAGCCGTTGCATACGAGCTGGCTTCGGATTTTCGCGTACCGCCGTGTCTGATCCCGCCGGCTGGGGCGTGGGCTCGCGCCCACGCAGAGAAATCTTCTCGAAAGCGTGGACAGAAGTCAAAGCTCCCATTTTTGAGACAGGCTCCCACCGTTCGGACTGGCTCGCGACGGTCCTAGCCGAGACGGAAAGCTGTACAAGCGTATATGACTCTTACTTGCACGCCTTCACCCCCGTGCGTCTAGCCGACCGCCAAAGTCCGTTTGCGCAGAGGAAACTTCTCGAAAACGCAACCGGCCTTTATTGGGGAACTAGCTTGCACACGCGGATCTGAGCTTGGGGAAGGCGACTAGATTTTCGAAAATAAATAATACTTCTTGGGTCATGTTTTCTTTTATCCGTATCTGATACTATTTTTATTTCCTATAGGCCCTTTTGTTTTCTGCTCGTTATTGTTAAAAAAAATCCCTAACCGCACATGTTCTTCTCCTTCAGTTTTCTCTTTCACTCTACTCACGTTGTGTGCCTTGGTCCGAGGCGTCTGTCGCTGCGGTCTGCTGATGATCGAAAGAGAGTCAGCGTGGACTAGCTTTTGTGCCTTTATAGGCCCCTGTCGCCCTGTCCCCATTTTCGAACACCAGTCTGTGGGGCTGCAATTTCGAACCTATCGATAGAAATCTACTGCAGCGCCCTCAGGAGATCTTACGTTACGGCCTTTTGAATTAAAGTATGTACTACATAACGGCTGATGTTTAAACTTAATATTTTATTGGGTTCGTGCCGAGTCTTTGTCTTCGTAGCTTATGTATCCTACTTGCTAACTTAGAACTATTAACTTATGATTATTATGAGTATTATGATTATGCCTATACCTTACAACTACCTAATTTCTGAGGCGTCTACTTTGACGCCTGACAAGTTATCAAACAAGCTTTGAGTGTTAACCGAGGAAAAGGAATTAATTCAAAATTATAATGAATGTCATCAAATTTGTCTAGACCCAAATACACGTGCAGTATCGGCCAGTCGCCACACACCTACACAAATAGATACCAGTGCAAGACAAACATTTTTAGAATTAATGAAAATATTTTATAGAAATTACACAAAAAAAAAAAACAAAGTTGATTGCGATGTAAAGCAAACTAGAACATAAATATAAAAATAAATTATATATAAAGGAAACAGTTATATAACGTGATCGTGATTTTTTTGGAAGTTGTTACCTGGCTGCAAGTAGAGGAATGCATCCTATTTTAACTAACCTTTGGCAAACCAGAGTCGCTATTCTTTTAGCCACCGCTCGATCGATTTTTCGTCGTTGGATTTACACAATGTGAGTTACAACAGAGGTTAGGCTTGGTTAACGCGGACGGCCCTCGCAAGGCCCTGCATAGTCCATATGGCCTATGTCTGTCCGTGTAAAACAACAGATCTCAGAGACTATAAAACAATAGAGTTACAAAATTTGTTGACTACATTGGAATCTATTGCACGCAGATAAAGTTTGCTTTAAAGTTTGGACACGCCCACTTCAGCCCCCCAAAATCAACAACAACATTTGTCTGATTTAGGTGTTGCTCAAAATGTTCCTAGCTACATTTGTCTTTTTTGTCTGTTGCTCATGTTTCTAGCAACATTTTTCTTCATTTGTCAACATGTTCATTTTTCCGTGTCCAAGTGCTATTTAATTTTACCCACAATGCTTAGGAGACCGGGTATCTCACAGTCGGTCACACTTGACTGTAGCTTTACTACTTTTGTCAAACAAAAATGTGGTCGTTGGCATTCAAAATCATTAAGGGGCCAAAGGCTTACAAATTATTTGTCAGAATATTTCCCAACCCACGGATAATATATGGTTGTGTGCTGTAGGGTGGCTTGTTAAAACTGTGTACAAATTGATAGAAAGTTTGTTTGAAAAAAACACACCCTTATAATCCTCAACAGGAAAACGTTTTCTTCTATTATAGCTCATGGATAATTTTTTTAAGCATGCGTTGATTCAATGTAAGGTACTGAAATTAGTAAAAAGCAATTCAAATACCACCAGCCAACAATTATTTTTAATGATTTCTTATAATAAATTTAAAGAAACAATATGGGACATTTTCTTAGTTTAGTGTTTGGGATTAACTCAATGAATCTAAGATGGCTTATTGAAAGCCATCTGTACTAGACGTTTTGGTGTTGGTCTTTATTTAACAGCTTTGAGTTTCAGACAGGATGGCTATGTGTGTGTGCCTCAACAAAAAGCGAGTATTTTGACTTTGTGAAAAACACAGTGACAACGTCTTTATTCCGCCATCTTAAACAATTCGACATCCTCCCGCCGTTTGGCTGATGTTTGCTACTGCTGCAGCAATAAAGATAATCCATACTAATGAGGACTCACAATTGGATTACTGAACTTCTTAATTAAAGGGCTTATTTATATAAAAAGGTTTTGGTTGATTTCTAAGATAAAATGCCGTAGTGAACATGAATTAATAGGAAAAAACAAGAAAGGAAGCTAACTTCGGCAAGCCGAAATTTGTTTACCCTTGCATTCTGCAATTGGATCATTGAAAGTCGATCCATTTTGGGAAAATGGAAAAATATCAAACTATGTACATTTTTATAACATAAACCTACACATTATATATTTTATATGTAGAATTTTACATTTTCATATAAATTAACCGATCGTTTCTATGGCAGCTATGTATATGAAATAGTTGTCCGATCTTAATGTAATTAAAACCGTAATTCTAAAACCGCTAAAAACAGCTATAATTTATGGAAATACGTTGAATAACAGGGAAGTTATTTTTTTTTTCATTAATTTTCCGATCATTCCTACGTATATATGTAGTAGTCCGATTCAAGCCGTTCCGACATACATAATAACTGCAATAGAAAGAAGATATGTGCAAAGTGTCATTCAGATAGCTCAAAGACTGAGAGACTAGTTTGCGTAGCAACAGACAGACAGACAGACGGACATGGCTAAATCGACTTGGCTGGTTATGCTAAACAAGAATATACTCGTATATACTTTATGGGGTCGGAGATGCTTCCTTCACTGCGTTGCAAACTTTTGGCCAAAATTATAATATCCTGCAATGGTATAATATCGCTTACATTAAAACCCCTCATAATATCATTGTATTTTACTTGGTCAGTTGCGTTGGTAGATGCGAAAGGCCATTTTCAGAAAATTTGTTAACACGGCAACCTTGTACTAATTATGCTTTATATGGGCATGTCCAGGTTAACCTCGAACCAAAATATTAAAAGCTGTTGTAAATACTTGGCTTTATTTTATCAAACAAAAACACCTAAACACCTCTTACCGAGGTGAGGTAAAAGTGACGATGGCACATTCAACTCAAAAAATTTCTGATACCAAATTTTGTGACGAATAATAATTATTTAAACAAAAATATTTACAAATTTCTTAATTAGTTTCAAAATCGACACGCTGCCTGTTTTGCCTTTTTTAATTTTTTAGCTAAGTGCCAATTTTGAAACTAATTACAATTTTTTTTTTTAATTTTTTTTTTTTTAGTATTTATATTTATATATTTATATTTATATATTTATATATTTATATATTTAAATATTTATATATTTATATATTTAAATATTTATATATTTATATATTTATATATTTATATATTTATATATTTATATATTTATATATTTATATATTTATATATTTATATATTTATATATTTATATATTTATATATTTATATATTTATATATTTATATATTTATATATTTATATATTTATATATTTATATATTTATATATTTATATATTTATATATTTATATATTTATATATTTATATGTTTATATGTTTATATATTTATATATTTATATATTTATATATTTATATATTTATATATTTATATATTTATATATTTATATATTTATATATTTATATATTTATATATTTATATATTTATATATTTATATATTTATATATTTATATATTTATATATTTATATATTTATATATTTATATATTTATATATTTATATATTTATATATTTATATATTTATATATTTATATATTTATATATTTATATATTTATATATTTATATATTTATATATTTATATATTTATATATTTATATATTTATATATTTATATATTTATATTTATATTTATATTTATACTAGCGGACCCGCCGAACTTTGTCTCGCCCTAATTCGACGCCATTATATAACCCCGTTGAAATTCGCGATTGAAAGCATCGTGCACTGAACGATGTGGCGTTGGCATTCCCAATGTCGACAGTAGACTGCCGCACATAAGCATACACATGTCTTCGATCCGTATTAAAGCTTCGTTGTGCATTTCTCCGTTAATGGCAAGAGTGAAATTCATAGTTGTCCTGCGAACGTCTATTAAAATGTCGTCAGCCATATCGTCCTTGTACTTTTCCCACAGTGCGGTAGGGTTCGACGGATGACATGTGGCTATGATTATTGCAAATAATGCACGAATTTGATTTGATCCAGAAAGAGAAACAGTGGCATCAGCGAGCGTTGAGTCCCAATGTGTGTCGTTTTCAAGCAAATTTAAACGTTGGCAAGCCTCCCGAAAAGTGGCGCACAGCACACCATCCACAGTACGCAGGGACTCGAAGGATGTAGGGCCTCTTATGTTCACCAAAAGCAAGCGAATATAAAAGCATTCGTCTTGGCGTGGATGAACTGTGTATATTCGTCCGAGAGCATCAGTCGAATAGATATCAGCGAAACCATCAACAGCATCGCCTCTTTTTCGGCGTTGAAACTTTTTCGATGCAG
The DNA here is from genome assembly GCA_018153105.1 of Drosophila rufa. Taxonomy (NCBI): domain Eukaryota; kingdom Metazoa; phylum Arthropoda; class Insecta; order Diptera; family Drosophilidae; genus Drosophila; species Drosophila rufa. Next base: position 2,154,434 of record JAECXS010000135.1, read on the forward strand.
CGTTCCATGTATAATAGCGTGGCATTTCCGAATAGAGTAAAGTCCTTGCGAACGGATCGCTTTCGCATGTAGAAAAGAAATTTGTCAACGTTGTCGCTGGTGGCCGTTCTGCTCTTTGCGCTGCATTCGCGTCCGTAAAGTAGACACGCTGGCCGTTTTCCAAATAAACAGATAAGTGTACGACCGTCGGATGACGTTCATGAATCGGAAATGAAAACAGACGCCAAATGGCCTCGTTACAACTTACGTAACGTCCAAGTTGAAATTTCGTCACCTCGTCGTTTGCATTCGGATCAGCAATGCCAAACACCGCCATGTCGCTCCCTTTGTTCACATATTTGCAAATGTATTTTATTGATTTTATTGAGTTGCAGTACTCAACATTGCAGTGCGTTGAAAACGTTTTCGACAAAAGCGGACAATATGGAACGATCCAGCGGTTATCGACGATGACTTTGTTATTTTTTACCATCATTTCGATCCATCTGCCGTTGTCATCTGGAGAACGACGCCTATACAATGGATATCCATCGTTTCCACTGATTGTTTCAGCCACCAACGGACGGGGAAATCGTTTTGTGCAATTTCCGTTTTCCATGCATGGTGATTCTGGGTTGTGGACTCCGCAAGGGCCATGGATCATACTCGTTTTCACAACGGAATGCAGCTCCGGATCAGTTTCTGGATCTGGTATTTCGGCAGAAATAATCGAATCAATATGTTCTGGTCGGATCTTGTCGAACATCCAAAGCAAAATGTGCGCATGTGGTAAGCCACGCTTCTGCCATTCAACCGAGTACATCCAACAACGAACTACGCCAAAAACCTTCTGCTTAACGATGTAATCCATAAGAATTTTTACCTTTAGCTTGAATACTCGTGCAGTGATGTCATGTCGATCGCTGGATGTTTGTCCTTGGTGCAACAAATTCGTAATTTAGGGCCATTTCGGATTGCATGTAAACGTGATAAATAAATCAGGTCGTCCGTAATTCCGCACGTACGTCATCGCATCTTGAGCGTACTCATGCATCAGTAGCGATGGCGTCACGCAAGTGGATGTACTCGTCAGATCGTAACTTTGACTGGTTGAAACGAATGAAATTGAGACGCTCCGTTTCTACTTTTACATACATGTCGACACAGTACTGCTGAAACAAACGGCGGTATCTCAACAGATGATTGTCAACATCTAGTCGAATCATCAATCGATATGCATAAAAATTCATTGAGCTGACTTTCTTATTCGTTTCTTCTCCTGTAATATGAATTCGAATTTACGTGCAGAATGAAAAAGAAGTGATTAAACAAACCTGTCGTTGGATTGACCATCTTTATGTTGAAGTGATAGCCATCTTCTCCACGACAGAACATCAACGGATATTGAAGTGCATCATATGACCGATGAGTCTCATAAACGCGTTGCAATTGTCCATCATCCCGACGCTTGAGAACAATATCGCGTGATTCCACATTCTCGCCAACAATCACCACTGCGACTTCATTGATAGTGGGCGCATTGAATTGTCTTGAATGGCTTCCTGCTGGTCTTTTATATGCTCTGATAATGATTTTGTGGTCGTCAGAATGCATTGTATCCAAAGCTGTTTTGAACAATCTGATTAATTCATTACACTCATGAAGAAGATTTTGCAATTGTTGTATTATTTCACGTTTAGTTGCAGTGAAAATTGCACAACGCTGATTAAGTTCAACTGCCGAATCACCAACGAAATAGATCTGAAGGAATTTATGATCTTTGTTTGGTGGTGGTAACAAAGCGCCCGCTCGATGGTGAATTTGCCCTTGAATCTGAATTTTGTGATGCAATTTCGTGAAAAATTATAGTTGTTCATGTTGATAAAAGAGTGACGCTATTACCTTATAACTCGGATTGTAGCCTGGTTGTTGAACAACCTCTGCTCCAAATGACGTCATTTGAAAACATCCGTTATATTTTTGTGCGTGCAACAGGAAATGGTTTGATTTGCTTGTATTTCCATATAGAAGCGAATACAATGGCTCTGGTGGATGAGTCAAAACCGGCAATTTTACCTTGCCACCTGCGCAGCATAAGCCGGGAGCTTCCAATCGAAACTTCAGTGCATGGCAGTGCTGACATACCACTGACAATGAACCGATAACAACGCAGCTATGGTCTTTGTAGGACGTTGAGAAATTGTATGCAAATGCAGCGCGATAGTTCTTGGTAACTCTTTGTGTAGAGCGAATCTGTGCTAAACGGGTTTGTCTCGATTCATTTCTTTCTGCACGTTCGTCTTGCGTTTGACTTTCATGGACATTCCGACTATATGTTGCTCGACGTGTACGTCGTCCAATGTTTGGCCGTCTTATAGCAGGCATTATTCCTACAAATCACAGGAAGAAATTAAACAAATCCGGACGTCTGATAAAAACGAATAAGAAACCGAATAATATTGAAACGATTTGTTTTTACTTTGACATATATTTCGATACACTACTCTTTTATATAATTTGATATTTTAATTATTTGTTTTTCACCATTACCCTGGAGGATTTTCTACAATTTTTATTACGTTCTGACCTTCTCCTGTTAGTTACCTACAACTGAAAAAAAATTTGAACCAAATCGGCCCAGCCGTTCTCCAGTAGATTTTTACGACAAATTTTTTGGGCTCCATTTTTATATATATAGATTTATATTTATATTTATATTTATATTTATATTTATATTTATATTTATATTTATATTTATATTTATATTTATATTTATATTTATATTTATATTTATATTTATATTTATATTTATATTTATATTTATATTTATATTTATATTTATATTTATATTTATATTTATATTTATATTTATATTTATATTTATATTTATATTTATATTTATATTTATATTTATATTTATATTTATATTTATATTTATATTTATATTTATATTTATATTTATATTTATATTTATATTTATATTTATATTTATATTTATATTTATATTTATATTTATATTTATATTTATATTTATATTTATATTTATATTTATATTTATATTTATATTTATATTTATATTTATATTTATATTTATATTTATATTTATATTTATATTTATATTTATATTTATATTTATATTTATATTTATATTTATATTTATATTTATATTTATATTTATATTTATATTTATATTTATATTTATATTTATATTTATATTTATATTTATATTTATATTTATATTTATATTTATATTTATATTTATATTTATATTTATATTTATATTTATATTTATATTTATATTTATATTTATATTTATATTTATATTTATATTTATATTTATATTTATATTTATATTTATATTTATATTTATATTTATATTTATATTTATATTTATATTTATATTTATATTTATATTTATATTTATATTTATATTTATATTTATATTTATATTTATATTTATATTTATATTTATATTTATATTTATATTTATATTTATATTTATATTTATATTTATATTTATATTTATATTTATATTTATATTTATATTTATATTTATATTTATATTTATATTTATATTTATATTTATATTTATATTTATATTATTTATATTTATATTTATATTTATATTTATATTTATATTTATATTTATATTTATATTTATATTTATATTTATATTTATATTTATATTTATATTTATATTTATATTTATATTTATATTTATATTTATATTTATATTTATATTTATATTTATATTTATATTTATATTTATATTTATATTTATATTTATATTTATATTTATATTTATATTTATATTTATATTATTTATATTATTTATATTTATATTTATATTTATATTTATATTTATATTTATATTTATATTTATATTTATATTTATATTTATATTTATATTTATATTATTTATATTATTTATATTATTTATATTTATATTTATATTTATATTTATATTTATATTTATATTTATATTTATATTTATATTTATATTTATATTTATATTTATATTTATATTTATATTTATATTTATATTTATATTTATATTTATATTTATATTTATATTTATATTTATATTTATATTTATATTTATATTTATATTTATATTTATATTTATATTTATATTTATATTTATATTTATATTTATATTTATATTTATATTTATATTTATATTTATATTTATATTTATATTTATATTTATATTTATATTTATATTTATATTTATATTTATATTTATATTTATATTTATATTTATATTTATATTTATATTTATATTTATATTTATATTTATATTTATATTTATATTTATATTTATATTTATATTTATATTTATATTTATATTTATATTTATATTTATATTTATATTTATATTTATATTTATATTTATATTTATATTTATATTTATATTTATATTTATATTTATATTTATATTTATATTTATATTTATATTTATATTTATATTTATATTTATATTTATATTTATATTTATATTTATATTTATATTTATATTTATATTTATATTTATATTTATATTTATATTTATATTTATATTTATATTTATATTTATATTTATATTTATATTTATATTTATATTTATATTTATATTTATATTTATATTTATATTTATATTTATATTTATATTTATATTTATATTTATATTTATATTTATATTTATATTTATATTTATATTTATATTTATATTTATATTTATATTTATATTTATATTTATATTTATATTTATATTTATATTTATATTTATATTTATATTTATATTTATATTTATATTTATATTTATATTTATATTTATATTTATATTTATATTTATATTTATATTTATATTTATATTTATATTTATATTTATATTTATATTTATATTTATATTTATATTTATATTTATATTTATATTTATATTTATATTTATATTTATATTTATATTTATATTTATATTTATATTTATATTTATATTTATATTTATATTTATATTTATATTTATATTTATATTTATATTTATATTTATATTTATATTTATATTTATATTTATATTTATATTTATATTTATATTTATATTTATATTTATATTTATATTTATATTTATATTTATATTTATATTTATATTTATATTTATATTTATATTTATATTTATATTTATATTTATATTTATATTTATATTTATATTTATATTTATATTTATATTTATATTTATATTTATATTTATATTTATATTTATATTTATATTTATATTTATATTTATATTTATATTTATATTTATATTTATATTTATATTTATATTTATATTTATATTTATATTTATATTTATATTTATATTTATATTTATATTTATATTTATATTTATATTTATATTTATATTTATATTTATATTTATATTTATATTTATATTTATATTTATATTTATATTTATATTTATATTTATATTTATATTTATATTTATATTTATATTTATATTTATATTTATATTTATATTTATATTTATATTTATATTTATATTTATATTTATATTTATATTTATATTTATATTTATATTTATATTTATATTTATATTTATATTTATATTTATATTTATATTTATATTTATATTTATATTTATATTTATATTTATATTTATATTTATATTTATATTTATATTTATATTTATATTTATATTTATATTTATATTTATATTTATATTTATATTTATATTTATATTTATATTTATATTTATATTTATATTTATATTTATATTTATATTTATATTTATATTTATATTTATATTTATATTTATATTTATATTTATATTTATATTTATATTTATATTTATATTTATATTTATATTTATATTTATATTTATATTTATATTTATATTTATATTTATATTTATATTTATATTTATATTTATATTTATATTTATATTTATATTTATATTTATATTTATATTTATATTTATATTTATATTTATATTTATATTTATATTTATATTTATATTTATATTTATATTATTTAAATTATTTATATTTATATTTATATTTATATTTATATTTATATTTATATTTATATTTATATTTATATTTATATTTATATTTATATTTATATTTATATTTATATTTATATTTATATTTATATTTATATTTATATTTATATTTATATTTATATTTATATTTATATTTATATTTATATTTATATTTATATTTATATTTATATTTATATTTATATTTATATTTATATTTATATTTATATTTATATTTATATTTATATTTATATTTATATTTATATTTATATTTATATTTATATTTATATTTATATTTATATTTATATTTATATTTATATTTATATTTATATTTATATTTATATTTATATTTATATTTATATTTATATTTATATTTATATTTATATTTATATTTATATTTATATTTATATTTATATTTATATTTATATTTATATTTATATTTATATTTATATTTATATTTATATTTATATTTATATTTATATTTATATTTATATTTATATTTATATTTATATTTATATTTATATTTATATTTATATTTATATTTATATTTATATTTATATTTATATTTATATTTATATTTATATTTATATTTATATTTATATTTATATTTATATTTATATTTATATTTATATTTATATTTATATTTATATTTATATTTATATTTATATTTATATTTATATTTATATTTATATTTATATTTATATTTATATTTATATTTATATTTATATTTATATTTATATTTATATTTATATTTATATTTATATTTATATTTATATTTATATTTATATTTATATTTATATTTATATTTATATTTATATTTATATTTATATTTATATTTATATTTATATTTATATTTTATATTTATATTTATATTTATATTTATATTTATATTTATATTTATATTTATATTTATATTTATATTTATATTTATATTTATATTTATATTTATATTTATATTTATATTTATATTTATATTTATATTTATATTTATATTTATATTTATATTTATATTTATATTTATATTTATATTTATATTTATATTTATATTTATATTTATATTTATATTTATATTTATATTTATATTATTTATATTTATATTTATATTTATATTTATATTTATATTTATATTTATATTTATATTTATATTTATATTTATATTTATATTTATATTTATATTTATATTTATATTTATATTTATATTTATATTTATATTTATATTTATATTTATATTTATATTTATATTTATATTTATATTTATATTTATATTTATATTTATATTTATATTTATATTTATATTTATATTTATATTTATATTTATATTTATATTTATATTTATATTTATATTTATATTTATATTTATATTTATATTTATATTTATATTTATATTTATATTTATATTTATATTTATATTTATATTTATATTTATATTTATATTTATATTTATATTTATATTTATATTTATATTTATATTTATATTTATATTTATATTTATATTTATATTTATATTTATTTATATTTATATTTATATTTATATTTATATTTATATTTATATTTATATTTATATTTATATTTATATTTATATTTATATTTATATTTATATTTATATTTATATTTATATTTATATTTATATTTATATTTATATTTATATTTATATTTATATTTATATTTATATTTATATTTATATTTATATTTATATTTATATTTATATTTATATTTATATTTATATTTATATTTATATTTATATTTATATTTATATTTATATTTATATTTATATTTATATTTATATTTATATTTATATTTATATTTATATTTATATTTATATTTATATTTATATTTATATTTATATTTATATTTATATTTATATTTATATTTATATTTATATTTATATTTATATTTATATTTATATTTATATTTATATTTATATTTATATTTATATTTATATTTATATTTATATTTATATTTATATTTATATTTATATTTATATTTATATTTATATTTATATTTATATTTATATTTATATTTATATTTATATTTATATTTATATTTATATTTATATTTATATTTATATTTATATTTATATTTATATTTATATTTATATTTATATTTATATTTATATTTTATATTTATATTTATATTTATATTTATATTTATATTTATATTTATATTTATATTTATATTTATATTTATATTTATATTTATATTTATATTTATATTTATATTTATATTTATATTTATATTTATTTATATTTAAAAGGTTTTTTTCAGATTTAAAATATTTTAAGTTTTGTTTTTTAATTGTGTGGCTAGATTTAGCCTTTTTTAGCGTTAAATAGCAAGTTTTAAGGTTATAGACATTTTTTGCCATATTACAGAAATCTTTTCTTTTTTCATATCTAGCCATAGAGTGTTCAATTTTCACTCATACAAATGCAATGTTGCCATTCGACTGGTGCGGCCCACTGATAAAGAGCCGAAAATCTGCTACGATAGTCCGATCAGAACCATTTATATCAAAAACGGGTTAATTCATGAAAAATGGGAGTGAAAGTACACAAATTAAAATTTTTGAGCTGTTGGGGTCGGTGGGGTAAAAATCCCCAAAACTTTGATTAATGCTGTTGTATTCTGTCTTTAATTAGGCGTCGAAAGACACCTCAATCATCCCGATCCGATAATCCGTTTAAAAGATATTCAATAAATAAGATTTTAACGGCCCTTTCCAAATTATAACGTTTGTCCTGTTTTATGTCTGTTTGTTTGTCGTTCTGTATGAAATCTTCGTTTTAGAGTCGTCGAACTTTTTCAGAGTATTTCAGCAAAAACTCAAGGTTATGATACTTTTGCGTTTCTATCACGAATTTGTGAAACACATGCAAACGTTGAGAGTTGTCATTCGGCCAAATCAATCATATATTTGTGCAAGTACGTCACAAAAGGCAGAAACATGACTGTGTTTGGTATTGCGTCGGAAAATGCGAATGAAAAATCAGCAACTTCAAAATGGGCAGATACGTCAGTACTAATGAAGCACTGTGGCGATTATTGTCATTTCAAATTCATGAAAGGTATCCCAAAGTTGTATATTTAGCAGTCCATTTGGAAAATGGCCAAAGAGGCTAATGCGGCACAACGAGCTGAGAGACCACCATCGACAACATTGACTAGCTTCTTTGCAATGTGTGAAGCAGATCCATTCGCAGCGATGCTGATGTACGTTGAAATTCCCAAGTATTACACATGGAATCAATCAACAAAGAAATTTCAACGTCGCAAACAAAGAACCCCAGTTCCAGATTCGCCACAGGTATTTTCCACTGATGCACTAGGTCGCACACCACCACTTTGTGGTTTTTCCGATAGTTGGGTAGGAAAACAGCTAAACAATACGTCGTTGGAAAACATCATTTGCCTTGACTTAATTTATGTAAGTAAAATATTTAATATATAATTTAAATTAATTTATTTTTTGAAGTTTTTCCAATTTTCTGAAAAAACGATATAAAATTTTTTGTTTTTAATTTGATTTAATTTTTGCGATTCCCGCTACTTTGGCGGGAAAACAGAAAAAACAAATAGGAAAGCTACAGTCCAGGGTGACCGACTGACTGTGAGATACCCGCTACCCAAATTATTGTCGGTGAAATTAAAAAGCGCACGGACATGGAAAAAACAGAATGTTGACAAATGTTGCTAAAAACATGTTGAGCAACATTCAAAAAAGTTTAATTCTGCAGCTGTACGCAGCTGCATTACGAATTAAAACTGCTAAAAACATTGTAACGACCCTCTTTTGGGAGGCGCGGCTAGCTCGCCGGGTCGGGGTTCGTCACAGAAATTTATAAGTCCTGGCCCCTCTCAATCTCCGAGTCCCAAGGAAAAGAGTCAATAATTTCGGTTTCAGTGTATGCTTTTATTTATTTCGTGGCTGTGTTTGTGTGGATGGTAACCTGTGAAGATGGGAAGTGAAGAATCGCAGTGGGAGACCAGTGTGCGCCGCTGTGTTCGGCCTGGGTCGCCCTGTTGATACCCTGTGATCCGCCGATAAGATCCGGCGACGCGTAGGAATCCCGACTGGTGGGATTTAGTCTGAGGAGCTGATCGTTAGCTCCGCTCGCACCGTGTCGTCTGTTCCCTGCTCTGTGTCTTAGGCAGTTGCTACCCTGTGTCTCGTTGATACCCTGTGTCTGTCCAGGTCGATTAGCATGCTCGACCCTGGACCCTATGTTCGGGGAATGATGGCTACGCGAGCCACGCGTTGGTTTCCTGTGATACCCTGTGCTCGTTGGTGACGGTTACGTGAACCGCCCTATGCTACCCTGTGCTATGTGATGTGGAGGGGATTGCTCGAATCATCCTCGATCACCCTACGCTAGCTATTTGGCGGAGTCGGTTACGGGAACCTCCTCTGCTACCCTGGACTCATCAAAGCCGACTAGCGAGAGTCAGACCTTGGACCCCGGCCTAATACACTGTACTACCTCTATTTAAGCGGAGTGGTTACGAGAACCGCCTCTGCTACCCTGTACTCATCAAAGCCGACTAGCGTGAGTAAGACTTTGGGCCCCGTGCTGGCTACCCTGTGCTACCTAGGATTGCGGAGTGGTTACGAGAACCGCCTCTGCTACTACTATTGGATTAGTATTTTCTAGCTACTTTCAGACTTACCCTGATGTCGTCGGTTGCGCTGCTCGCAGAGAAGTCCCTGGCATCTGGCTGAGTGCGGCCTTATATCGGCCGCGATCAGCTGTGAGCTGACCCATCGATATTCGATAGACTATCGAATGTCGATGTATATCGACGGTTGCCAGATCGTGGGTAGATCGTGATCGGAGTCAGCTGATCGCCTCTTCCCAGGGCTGGTGTGCCTGTTCAAAACTGGCGCCGACTGTCGGCGTTGCCAGATGGCTTGAGTGCCCTTCTTTCAGGGCTGGCGAATGTATTCAAATTGCGCGCCCCTTTTTTTTTTATTAATGAATCTTATTAAACTAATTCTTATTCTATTTTATTTTAATTCTTAGGCTACGTGACTATATGATACTAATTATGAACTAATCTTAAAACTAAGAGATAACAGAAAAAATAACTTCATTTATAACAAAAGGAACTAATAACTTCATAAGAAAATAATGACTTCAAATCACAAAAAAAATAGCCTTCATTGGTGTGTTGTTGTTGTTGTATGTTGTTGCGACGCGGGGCGTCGCACTCCCCCGTCGCTTCCTAGAGTGCGTCGTCCCTTACGCTTATCGATATCGCTCCTCTGCGTTTGACTTTTATTATGTACGTCTTCCCGTTGCTCGTCCGTTTCATGTTGATTTTGAAGCCTTGCGTCCTTTTCTGCAGCTTTTTCTGTAGTTCCTCTCGGATCTCCTTGGGCAGGATTGCTGTTGCCTTGTCTGCAGCTTCTCCGGACGGTTGGTCCTGTACGTTGGGCGAATGGTCAGTTTGGGGCTCGTCGGAAACCACTAGCGTGCAGTCGTCTTCATCCCAGTTTTCCTCTGGATGTAGCTCTATGCTGTCTTCCCAGTCGCTGATGAGTTGGGGCGTTTTCCATGGGGTTTGTTCGGTCTGTACGTCCCAGAGCTCATCGCGTGCTGTAGGCTTTACCGCTCCCGCTGCGACTTCATATGTGTTCGGGTCGATCGTGTTTATCGGTGCCGCTCGTTTCGGTTGCTCCTGCCCCTTGCCTGTTCCCTCTGGTTTGTCTCCGCGTATTGTTTTTTGGTTTGTTCCTCTGTGCGTCGTTTATTGTCGTGGGCCACGCGTTTTCGGAAGGCGGGTGGGAACTGTCCCGCCTCCTTGTCTGCCCGTTGTGTTGTCTGTTCCTCCGGAGTGGTGGTAGTCCCGCGGGTTGGGAGCTGTTTGGCCATTGGCCCTGCGATGCCCCCTCGCCTTCTTGTTGCCAACGGCTCTCCTCCATCTTCTCCTTAAATCGCTGCTTTGACTCCTCAAATTTGTCCATGTTGTTTTGTTCTGTGGAGTGAATGTTTACTTTTAGTTGTCTATGACGCTGTCGTTTGTGAGTATGTCTTCGGTTATGTGTGGTTTTAGATCGTTAACGTATGCCCTCTGGCTTCTACCTGAGTCTATGTTTTTCACTACTACTATGACTGGGGATATCAACTCGGCTATTCTAAACGGTCCGTCAAATTTCGGTGCTAGCTTGGCTGAGAACTTGTCGCATGCTTTTGATAGCGGATGCTGCCGTACCCAGACTAAATCTCCCTTTTTCGGTTTCCATTCGCGCTTCCTGAGGTTATATGATCGTGCTTGGTCTTGTGCCGCTTTCTCCATGTTTTGTCGTGCCAGTTCACAGGTCTCTTGGATGCGTTGGAGTCTCTGTTCTGTTGCTTCGCTGTTCATTGCCGATCCCTTTGTTGCCTCGTCGAATAGGTTTCCCGCCAGCCTCAGTTCTCTTCCATAGAGTAAGTATGCTGGGCTGTAACCTGTGGATTCTGAACGGCTGCTGTTGAAGGCCAGTGTTAGCTCCGGTAGCGCATCGTCCCAGCGTGTGTGTCGATGTCCTGTGAATTGCGCAATCATTGTTTTGATTGTGCGGTTTGCGCGTTCCGTAGGGTTCTCTTGTGGCGTGTACGGTGCAGTGAACTGTTGAATTACTCCCCATTTCTTCATCTGGGTTTTTATTTTCCTACTCGTAAATTGTACGCCGTTATCCGAGATTAGTATCTTTGGAGCTCCGACTCGGGACAGGATTTTTTCTCTGAATGCTTTTAGGACTGCTTCTGTTGTGGCTTTTCGGATCGCTGTTAATTCTATCCATTTTGAGAATTTGTCGATGAATACCAACAGCATGTTATTGCCGTGGCTGCTTCGCGGTAGTGGTCCCACGAAGTCTACGCAGATGGTTTCCCATGGTGCTTCCGGGATTCTTGTCAACATTTTCCCTGCTGCTTGTTGTTGTGTGACTTTGTATTGTTGGCACACTTTGCAGCTTTCGATGAACTTTTTGATATCTCTGTGCATTCCCGGCCAGTAGTATCGGGTAGCTATCCTGTGTTTCATTTTCCGGATCCCGAGATGTCCTGCTGTGGACCTACTATGGTTCTCCTCTAGCACTCTTGACCTCTGGTCGTTTCCTACGCAAAGTTTCCATGGTTGTGTGTCTTCATCTGCCGCCCATGATGGTAGGTGTCTATATAGCTTGCCTCCTTCGATGCAGTAGTCCGGCAGTACCTCCGGGTTCTTTCGCACCGTGATCATTTTTGTTCGGATCCATTTGTCTTTTTCGACCTCTGTGCTTTGGGCTTCTGCGTTTGGCTGTCTAGATAGGATGTCTGCTACTATGTTCAGTTTCCCCTTCCGATACCTTACTTCGAATGAGAATGGCTGTAGTGCAAGTGCCCATTTCAGTGCTAGGTGGTCTGTTATTACTACAAACTGATATCCTTCCAGGTACATCCGCATTTTGTGGATTCCCCAATGGATCGCGAGGCATTCCTTCTCTGTTGCTGAATAGTTCCGTTCCTCCTTTCTTAGCTTCCGGCTTGCATACGAGATTACATGTTCTCCGTCTTCGTCTTCCTGGGTTAGTACTGCGCCTAACCCACAGTCACTGCGTCCGTTTGTAGCACGAATGTCTTAGTGAAATCTGGGCATGCTAGTACTGGTGCCTCTGTTAGTGCCCTTTTAAGTTCTTTGAACGCTTCCTCTTGTTCGACATTCCACTTGAATTTGTTATCTTTTTTGATTAGTTCGTAAAGTGGTTGTGCTATTTCCGTGAAGCCTGGGACGAATCTCCGGTACCAAGATGCCACCCCTAGGAAACTGTGGACTTGTTTTGTTGTTGTGGGACTCGGGAGGTCTCGTATGGCCGCTACTTTGTCTGGGTCTGTGTGAATGCCTCGTTCGCTTACCACGTGTCCCAGGTATTTTAGTTTGTCTTTGAAAAAATGACATTTTTCCGGGTTTATCCGTAGGTTCGCTTGCCTTAACCGTTTGAGTACCTCTTGTAGTTTCTCCAGGTGCTCTCGCTTTGTCCTCCCGATGACTACGATATCGTCGAGGTAGCCGAATGCGAATGGTTCCATTTCTGGGCCTATTACTGAGTCCAGTGCTCTTTGGAAAGTTGCTGGGGCAGTGTGTAGTCCGAATGGCATTACTTTCCATTGAAACAACCCTTTCCGAGGTACGGTGAATACCGTGTATTGCTTGCTTTGTTCGTCCATTGGGATTTGCCAATATCCGCTTTTCAAGTCTAGCGTGCTTATGTACTTGGCTTCTCTTAATTGATTCAGAATGTGGTCCATTCGAGGTACTGGATATGCGTCTCTTTCTGAGTGTGCATTTAGTTGTCTGTAGTCTACACATAGTCTCCACTGGTTGTTCTTTTTTCTGACCAGTACTACTGGTGAACTATATGCCGAGTAAGATTTTATAAGTCATAAATATCAAATCATGCTTTGAAAATAAAGGTACAGATAGCTGGTCATAGATTAGAATTTTTTGGGTGTCATTTACAAAGAACAATTCAAGAAGTGTATTGCACGTATTAGTAAAATGGGTTGGCTGCGATGAGTTCACTAGGCTAAGTCCAAGAAACTCCATATTGTCAGAGAGGTGTTTCTCCTTCAATATATTGCTATTGAAGTCTCCAGCCAAAACAATATCGGTAAACGCAATAGAGAGATCAGTGAGCTTGTTTAGAAAATCAGAGTATTCTGTATTGTGATGCGGTCGGTAGATGCATCCAATCAACATTTTTGACTCTCCTCTGATATTGCAGACTTGAAGCATTAAATACTCCATTGCGCTACCAGCAGGCTGTGTACAGAGGGGTCGTACCTTTAATCTCTTGTTTACGTATATTGCCACTCCCCCGGCATGTCCTTCACGATCAGAACGATAAACATTATAACCATTACATGAAATAATTAAATCACAAACACTAGACATAAACCAAGTTTCAGACACACATATAACATCAACATTTGAATCTACAAATAAATATCTAAACTCGTCAATCTTTTTTGTTAGGCTTTGGGCATTTAAGTGACATATTTTAAGTCCTTCTTTCTGATTGCTTAATATTCGCACTACTGCATGGCTGTTCGCCTTTGAGACGGTTAATTGCTCATCCATATTGGTAGTGACAAACAGATCAAATGCTCAATAACCGAGCACACAACGCTAGAATGGGAAAGACAGTACATATGGGAAAATATTACGAATTGAAAAATATAATTAAAATTAATAATAATAATTAAAAACTTATAGACTATTAAATAAAATGAAAAAGTTATTTTAATTACGAAAGGAATTATTATTATTCGCTCCATTTCCTACTGGGGCGCAAATCGACGAAAGTTCGCGTACGCTCATAATGCGCACAGCTTCATCGTTCATTGTAACTTTAATAAATACAAAAGCTCTACGAGTAAACACGGCGACGATCTTCTTCTGCTTTTTCATTTTCATCGCTTCTTTAAACACCTCATAGTTAGCTTTTGTCAGCTGATCATTAACATAAAACGGAACAGCTGAATCAAAGCCCAGCTGCTGTAGACTTAGTTGCTGCTTATGCTCTCGGCGAAAATTGGCAATTCGCCGTAACAGCTCAATTTTTTCGCTCATGTGCTCCAGTTTTAATATAATCGTCGCATCTAACACAGTTTTCGCTGATGTTTTGCGTCTAATTCGGTAGATGCCTTTAAGTTTCGGTGCCGGAGTGAAGGTAAGGCAAAAGCATAGAGAATTGAAAATAGTCTTTAAATTCTCCACCTCATCATACGGCACCCCGTGAATCCGAAGCTCAGTGGCTATATCAGCACTGGCCTGAGCTTCTTGACTTGCCTGCAGTTTTTCCTCAAGCTCGCCCACTTTAGTCCGGAGTTCAGCTGCGCCTTGTAAGTAGGACTCCAATGTTTCCACGCGCTGGAAAAGCTGCTTGATGTCGCTATTCATCTTTCCTAGGCGTTCCTCCAAAAGGCCCAGAATGCGATCTTCGGAGGTTCGGATGCTGGACGATATGAGCTCCGCCTGCTCATCAAATCGCTGGTTGATTAGCGCCAGGAGCGACGGGGATGGTGCATCTGACTCACGTCCCTCCTTCTGGTCAGATGTGTTACCTCGGGTACGTTTATGTGGAGGTGCCATCATTACACAGGTCGGTTGAGTGAGAAATTGAGTGGTTTTCGTATTGGCTAGTTGAGTGATTTGTTGACTTCGTTTTGTTTTGGTACAACGGTTTGCTTGATGGCTTGTGTATGTTTATGTATGTATGTCCGAGAAAACGAAATATTATTTTCACGGAGTAATAATTGTTATTGAAGGTATTTTCTCGGTGAATCCAACACGTACAGAGCTTGTAGCTATTTAAAATTTGGTTTGACTTCTTTTAAACAATTATCAGGGTAGGTTTTTGTGTTTTATATAGAATTTCTACGTAGCGCCGTTTTACACCCCACGGTGCGACTTTGATCAACGAGCGAATTTTTTGAATTTTTTTGTTGCTTCTTGTCCTCCTAATCTTATTGAGAGCTCCATTGTTTCAGAGGTCAGTGTGGATGTTCCGTCTGCCAGTCTTAATACTTCATCTGTCGGGTTTTTCTTTCCATATTCTTCGAGCTGGTCTGCTAGCTTTTTGTTTATGAAGCTTCTAGTAGCACCTGTGTCGATTATGCCTTCTAAATACTTCTCCCCGATCCGTACCTGTGCGACGATCCTCTGGCCATCAAATCTTATCATTGTCTCTGACGGTTCTGATTCTGCGGCGCTGAGGGTCCCGCCTGATTCCCAGTGCCTCTTTCGTTTCCCTCCATTCTTCGGCAGCAGTCTATTGTTCGGATATTATCTTGTCCGCAAATCCAGCAGCAAATCCGCATCTAACACAGTTTTCGCTGATGTTTTGCGTCTAATTCGGTAGATGCCTTTAAGTTTCGGTGCCGGAGTGAAGTTAAGGCAAAAGCATAGAGAATTGAAAATAGTCTTTAAATTCTCCCCCTCATCATACGGCACCCCGTGAATCCGAAGCTCAGTGGCTATATCAGCACTGGCCTGAGCTTCTTGACTTGCCTGCAGTTTTTCCTCAAGCTCGCCCACTTTAGTCCGGAGTTCAGCTGCGCCTTGTAAGTAGGACTCCAATGTTTCCACGCGCTGGAAAAGCTGCTTGATGTCGCTATTCATCTTTCCTAGGCGTTCCTCCAAAAGGCCCAGAATGCGATCTTCGGAGGTTCGGATGCTGGACGATATGAGCTCCGCCTGCTCATCAAATCGCTGGTTGATTAGCGCCAGGAGCGACGGGGATGGTGCATCTGACTCACGTCCCTCCTTCTGGTCAGATGTGTTACCTCGGGTACGTTTTTGTGGAGGTGCCATCATTACACAGGTCGGTTGAGTGAGAAATTGAGTGGTTTTCGTATTGGCTAGTTGAGTGATTTGTTGACTTCGTTTTGTTTTGGTACAACGGTTTGCTTGATGGCTTGTGTATGTTTATGTATGTATGTCCGAGAAAACGAAATATTATTTTCACGGAGTAATAATTGTTATTGAAGGTATTTTCTCGGTGAATCCAACACGTACAGAGCTTGTAGCTATTTAAAATTTGGTTTGACTTCTTTTAAACAATTATCAGGGTAGGTTTTTGTGTTTTATATAGAATTTCTACGGAGCGCCGTTTTACACCCCACGGTGCGACTTTGATCAACGAGCGAATTTTTTGAATTTTTTTGTTGCTTCTTGTCCTCCTAATCTTATTGAGAGCTCCATTGTTTCAGAGGTCAGTGTGGATGTTCCGTCTGCCAGTCTTAATACTTCATCTGTCGGGTTTTTCTTTCCATATTCTTCGAGCTGGTCTGTTAGCTTTTTGTTTATGAAGCTTCTAGTAGCACCTGTGTCGATTATGCCTTCTAAATACTTATCCCCGATCCGTACCTGTGCGACGATCCTCTGGCCATCAAATCTTATCATTGTCTCTGACGGTTCTGATTCTGCGGCGCTGAGGGTCCCGCCTGATTCCCAGTGCCTCTTTCGTTTCCCTCCATTCTTCGGCAGCAGTCTATTGTTCGGATATTATCTTGTCCGCAAATCCAGCAGTATAGTCTCTGTGGGTTCCTGCATTCCTGTCGTCGATGGCCGGGGTTTTTGCAGCGTAAGCAGAGGTTGTTCGTGTTGAACGCTCCAGCCCTTTCGTAGTTCCTCGGGGTTCTCCTCTGTTGCCATTCTTGTGGTTGTTGTGGGCGTATTGGCTCTAGTGCTTCGAATTCTTCCGTTTGCCTGAGATAATCTCTTAGGGATTCGATTTCTCTGCGCTTTGCGTATCGCTTGAATTCCGAAGTGCTGTTCCTATATGTCCATTCTAGCTTTTGTTCCTCGTTTAGGGTGGTCACGAGCATTATTTTCCTTAGTTCCCGAACGTAGTCTCTTGCCGGTTCGTTTCTATACTGGTGGCGTAGCATAACTCGTTCCATTGCTCTTTCTTGGTAGTCCGCCGGTACGTAGTATTGTTTGAACTGGGTTTTAAATGTGTCCCAGTCTTGCATACGTTGCGGATTTGTGTGCCACCAGTCCAGTGCCGTTCCCTTAGGTATAAATACCATGGCCGCTGCTACGTGGTCGAGCTGCGTGCCGTATGCGCTGGCGACTTCCTCTATCCTCTGTATGAATCCTAGAGCGTCCCCGGTTCCATCGAACTCCTCGCCCCATCCCCGGATGATCGTGATGGCCGTCGCTCTTTCTGTCATTCCGGACTTCTTTGTTTCCTGTTTGTTTTCTTTTGGTGTGAATGGGCTTATGTCCGGCAAGTGTGCTTTTTTTTCTTTCTTCTCGTCTCTCGGGAGCTCAATGCTCACTCCTGCTCCGGGATTGGGTGATACACCCCTTGCATGTTTTTGGCTGAGTTATTTTAGCCGTTTTGTTATTTCCTCGTCGTGATCTCCATTTTTAATAAATTCTGAGAGCTGTCGTCTAAGGTCTTCTGTTAGTGCTTCTGGTTCCATTCCGAATTCTCTCACATATGTCTCCAGTTGGGCCTTGGGTATGCAGCTCACCCATCCCCTGGTTATTTTCTCTGGTGCTGACATCTTTCGGTCTTGTTTCTTGGAGTTTTGAGGTTTCTTTGGACGTTGGGCGCCACTGTAACGACCCTCTTTTGGGAGGCGCGGCTAGCTCGCCGGGTCGGGGTTCGTCACAGAAATTTATAAGTCCTGGCCCCTCTCAATCTCCGAGTCCCAAGGAAAAGAGTCAATAATTTCGGTTTCAGTGTATGCTTTTATTTATTTCGTGGCTGTGTTTGTGTGGATGGTAACCTGTGAAGATGGGAAGTGAAGAATCGCAGTGGGAGACCAGTGTGCGCCGCTGTGTTCGGCCTGGGTCGCCCTGTTGATACCCTGTGATCCGCCGATAAGATCCGGCGACGCGTAGGAATCCCGACTGGTGGGATTTAGTCTGAGGAGCTGATCGTTAGCTCCGCTCGCACCGTGTCGTCTGTTCCCTGCTCTGTGTCTTAGGCAGTTGCTACCCTGTGTCTCGTTGATACCCTGTGTCTGTCGATTAGAATGCTCGACCCTGGACCCTATGTTCGGGGAATGATGGCTACGCGAGCCACGCGTTGGTTTCCTGTGATACCCTGTGCTCGTTGGTGACGGTTACGTGAACCGCCCTATGCTACCCTGTGCTATGTGATGTGGAGGGGATTGCTCGAATCATCCTCGATCACCCTACGCTAGCTATTTGGCGGAGTCGGTTACGGGAACCTCCTCTGCTACCCTGGACTCATCAAAGCCGACTAGCGAGAGTCAGACCTTGGACCCCGGCCTAATACCCTGTACTACCTCTCGTTAAGCGGAGTGGTTACGAGAACCGCCTCTGCTACCCTGTACTCATCAAAGCCGACTAGCGTGAGTAAGACTTTGGGCCCCGTGCTGGCTACCCTGTGCTACCTAGGATTGCGGAGTGGTTACGAGAACCGCCTCTGCTACCCTGTACTCATCAAAGCCGACTAGCGTGAGTCAGAGTTTGGGCCCCGTGCTGGCTACCCTGTGCTACCTAGGATTGCGGAGTGGTTACGAGAACCGCCTCTGCTACTACTATTGGATTAGTATTTTCTAGCTACTTTCAGACTTACCCTGATGTCGTCGGTTGCGCTGCTCGCAGAGAAGTCCCTGGCCTTATATCGGCCGCGATCAGCTGTGAGCTGACCCATCGATATTCGATAGACTATCGAATGTCGATGTATATCGACGGTTGCCAGATCGTGGGTCGATCGTGATCGGAGTCAGCTGATCGCCTCTTCCCAGGGCTGGTGTGCCTGTTCAAAACTGGCGCCGACTGTCGGCGTTGCCAGATGGCTTGAGTGCCCTTCTTTCAGGGCTGGCGAATGTATTCAAATTGCGCGCCCCTTTTTTTTTTATTAATGAATCTTATTAAACTAATTCTTATTCTATTTTATTTTAATTCTTAGGCTACGTGACTATATGATACTAATTATGAACTAATCTTAAAACTAAGAGATAACAGGAAAAATAACTTCATTTATAACAAAAGGAACTAATAACTTCATAAGAAAATAATGACTTCAACTCACAAAATAAATAGCCTTCATTGGTGTGTTGTTGTTGTCGTATGTTGTTGCGACGCGGGGCGTCGCAACATGTTGAGCAACATTCAAAAAAGTTTAATTCTGTAGCTGTACGCAGCTGCATTACGAATTAAAACTGCGCCCGAAAGCACGCCACATTTGTTTTCGCTTCTGCCTTTTTGACCGTTGACTCCATACAAGGGCCCTCTCAACATAGATCTTTAGTGTTTAATAATTTGTATGTTTATCATCCGATTTTATTCAAATTTTCAGAAATCGTCCGCGAACGCCTTCTTATTTATTTTATCTATTTAATTTAAGTCGAAAACTCGAAAATGTAAGCCGAAAATATAGCCCTTGAGATTGCTGCTCACCTTTAGGGGTACAACACATATCTCCGAAAATTCGCTTTCTCGTCAAAATTAATAGCAATGGTCCATATAGCTAACTTCTCACATGGATTTTTTCAACTCCAAACGTTTCTGATATCAAATTTTGTGACTATTAATAGAAACGTTAACAAAAATAAATTAAAAATAATTCAACTAGTCGGCACTAAGCTCTAAAATACCTAGCCTTGAAGCTAAAGACCCGCGTGTCGAATTAGAAACTAGTTGAATTATTTGTAATTTATTTTTGTTAACGTTAATATTAATTAATCACCACAAAATTTTATATTAGAAACTTTTGAAGTTAAAGGTGCCATCGTCACTTTTATCTCACCTCATTAGGAGATGTTTTTGTTATACCCTTGCAGGGTATTATAGCAGTGAAGGAAGACTCTCCGACCCCATAAAGTATACTACTGTGTGCAAAAAGTAAGGTGAATTTTCAATTTAAAATTCGTTTTTTTTTTTTTTTTTGAGTTGGCAGGACTGTTGATGACATCTGGCGGTAATTTCATGGCAATGCCAGTATCAGTACTATATTTACGCTTGTGTTTACCAAACGATCAAGAGTGCATTTGTCGATTTTTACAATGTCTGATTTAATTGAGCAGAGAAGTGCCATCAAATTTTGTTTGCGGAATGAAATTTCAGCTGCCGAAACGTTGAGGATGTTGCGGAAGGCCTTTGGTGATTCTACCATATCCCAGAAAAATGTTTATAAGTAGTACAAAGACTTCAAAGAGGGTCGGGAACGTGTTGATAAGAGTACGTCAAAAATCAAGGTTATTATGACAGTTTTTTTCGATTTTCGTGGTGTGGTGCACTATGAATTTCTTCCACCTGGCCAAACTGTTAATAAGGAATATTATTTGAGCGTTATGCGTCGTTTTCGTCGAAAAAGACCAGAATTATGGGCCAACAACTCTTGGTTTTTGCTTCACGATAATGCACCGTCGCACACTGCACTCGTTCTTCGTGACCATTTCGCCAAGAATTCGATGCATATCGTTCCGCAACCACCGTATTCTCCTGATTTGGCTCCGTGTGACTTCTGGCTATTCCCAAAACTCAAGAGACCACTCCGCGGAACGCGTTTCGAGTCGATTGAAGAGATAAACGCGGAATCGACGAGGGCGCTCATGGCTATACCGGAATGGGACTATTTGGCCAGTTTCGAGGATTTGAAGAAACGTTGGCATAAGTGTATTTTATCGGGAGGGGATTACTTTGAAGGGGATGAAATTGATTCAGGAGAATAAATAAAGAATTTTCACTTTACAATCAAATTTACCTTACTTTTTGCCCACAGTAGTATATATTCTTGATCAGCATCACAAGCCGAGTCGATCTGCCCATGTCCGTCTGTCCGTTGCTACGCAAACTAGTCTCTCAGTCTTTGAGCAATTTGAATGAAACTTTGCAAGTAGTCTTCTTTCTATTGCAGCTAGTATATATGACGGAACGGCCGGAATCGGACCACTATATCTTAAAGCTGTCATAGTAACTACATTAATATTTATTAATTTAGCTTAACAAATTTCTGTTCGCGTAGTACTTAAATTCTAAACAAAATGGTTTTTAAACTGTTAACATAAACAATATTACAATTCAGACGATTCTAGGAACAAGTAAATATTATTTGTAATAACCTCGAGGAATTGGTCACACAAGATATGGTTCACAGCATTATAATTATTACATAAAACTATAAATGGGTCGTGCTGAGCATAATAAAGAGCAGTGGGCCAAGGTGACTGCCATGTGGGACACCGGAAGTGACATTGATAACATTAGACAGTACATAATTGAACAAAACACGTTGAGTACGGTTTGACAAATAAGAAGCGATCCATTTGAGAATAGAATGTGAAAATCCTAAAAGAGATAATTTTGGAAGAAGGAGTTAGTGATTTACAGAATCAAATACTTTACTGAAGAGTGTGAAGATTACATGCGACTTTGAAAACTTCGGTTGACCAGATTAGTGAATTCCAGAAGATTGGTAGTTGTGGATCGCTGTTTAAAAAAGCCTTGTTGATATGGTGACACTAGGCTTTTACATTGGTGTTGCAATTGCTGGGTTATCAAATGCTCCAGAAGCTTAGGGATTGCACGATCATTTTCAATATTTGATCTAGAGCCTTTTTTATGGAGGGGAATGATAAATGGGAGAGAACAATGTTTTAGGGATAGATTAAAATGATAGGTCAAAGGGAAACATAGAACTTGGGCACACACTTGCTTAAGGACACAGCTCGGAATATTGTCAGGACCAGCAAAGTAGGATATGTCAATGGTTTTTAATCCATGCAGAACATCGCTCTCTGCAAAGAAAGGTACATTGATATCGCTAGCATGAGCTAAACAATAAGGATAAGAAGTAGGAGGATCGTAGGTGACAGAAGTATACGTAGATTGGAAAAATGTTGCAAATAGGTTGGATATACCCAGCGAGGAAGATGCAGATTGGTGGAGGAAACTAAGCGATGGAGGAAACTAAGCGATACTAACGAAGTATCGATTACAAAAATGAGGTCTAAAAGCCTATCTCGATTATTCTTGACGGGATTCATTTGTACCAGCGAAGATTCACCTAATTCGTCAATAAATTCATGTTGAGTGTCCGATACTAGAAGATTTGAGTCGTCACAAGGAAGCCATGAGAGATGAGGAAGTTTAAAGTCACCCATAACAACTCGTTGGTATTCAGGGCATAGGCTACACAAAACGGTTTGGATAGCAGGTAGGTGATTTACATACACAATATTATCAGATCGAGAATGTATATAAGAACATGTTAGGAACAGGTTTGCATTGCCGACGTTGACTTTTACAGCAATAAATTCAATGCTCTCAGTGTTAATAAATGGAAATAGTTCAGAGGAAAAGTAATTTTAAACAACAATAAGAACACCACCACGAAAAGATAAGCGGTCAGTTCGGTATATTGAATAATTATGAACTAAAATTTCATGATTCAAAACTGAAGAACTTACCCACGTTTCTGTAAAGGCGATAGCATCAAATTCAAACGAGGCACTATAAGAATAAATTTTAGCAAGTTTACCTAGAATACTACGTACATTTTGATAATGGACACAAAAAATATGATTTAGTTTTTTGGAGTATTAATGCTGGGAGTTTAGAGTTAGAGTTTTTGTAAAGGAATTCATAAAGAATCGTGTTTCGGGCCAAATATTTGGGTCAAGAGCTTTAGTCAGAAAGGAATCCGGAAGAATAATTTTAAATGACGAAAAACTCCAAGTTTGGAGCAAACATGATTTTTAACATCATCCTTCGTGGCTTCCGGCATGAGGCGAGAGACAGAGATGGTTTTTCGTGGAACCACGGCAATGAGCAATAGTCCCGAGGAACGGGATGGGGGGGCTACGCATATCAGTGGTTTAGAATCGGAGGTACTGTCAGAATTGTTGGTCATCCCAGTTGATAAACACCATTAGGTGCAGTGGTGCAGAGGTTAGATAACATAGTAGGAATAGGAATCGGATGATTAACAGCAGCAGCAACAGGAATCAGATTATTAACGGCAGCAATGATCGGATGAATAGCAGGAGCAGCAACAAGATTAGCAGTCACCAGATGATCAGTAACCATTCCAGGAATCGGATAACTAAAAGCAGCGACAGGAAAAAAAATCAGCAGTCGGCAGGAGATCGGTAATCATATCAGAGGCACGTGCTGGACAATTAGTAGCAGCCAGAGCACCATCCTTCGCCGAGGAGAGATGAGCAATAGATATTCCATCGGGTAGGCTAGGATCAGGAAGTTGTGAGGTCCAATTGGTCACTGGGTCATTCGACTCAGAGAATGAGAACTCTGGTGAGATAGCAGAATCCCTTACAGGCAAGTGGGAGGCAGGAGTAGTGCACAGATTTACTTGCAGGTGGTAAGTGTAATTTTACGTCTTGGTGAGTCACTGATAAGTTTAAGGCCAAGAAATTAATTAATCACCACAAAATTTTATATTAGAAACTTTTGAAGTTAAAGGTGCCATCGTCACTTTTATCTCACCTCATTAGGAGATGTTTTTGTTATACCCTTGCAGGGTATTATAGCAGTGAAGGAAGACTCTCCGACCCCATAAAGTATACTACTGTGTGCAAAAAGTAAGGTGAATTTTCAATTTAAAATTCGTTTTTTTTTTTTTTTGAGTTGGCAGGACTGTTGATGACATCTGGCGGTAATTTCATGGCAATGCCAGTATCAGTACTATATTTACGCTTGTGTTTACCAAACGATCAAGAGTGCATTTGTCGATTTTTACAATGTCTGATTTAATTGAGCAGAGAAGTGCCATCAAATTTTGTTTGCGGAATGAAATTTCAGCTGCCGAAACGTTGAGGATGTTGCGGAAGGCCTTTGGTGATTCTACCATATCCCAGAAAAATGTTTATAAGTGGTACAAAGACTTCAAAGAGGGTCGGGAACGTGTTGATAAGAGTACGTCAAAAATCAAGGTTATTATGACAGTTTTTTTCGATTTTCGTGGTGTGGTGCACTATGAATTTCTTCCACCTGGCCAAACTGTTAATAAGGAATATTATTTGATCGTTATGCGTCGTTTTCGTCGAAAAAGACCAGAATTATGGGCCAACAACTCTTGGTTTTTGCTTCACGATAATGCACCGTCGCACACTGCACTCGTTCTTCGTGACCATTTCGCCAAGAATTCGATGCATATCGTTCCGCAACCACCGTATTCTCCTGATTTGGCTCCGTGTGACTTCTGGCTATTCCCAAAACTCAAGAGACCACTCCGCGGAACGCGTTTCGAGTCGATTGAAGAGATAAACGCGGAATCGACGAGGGCGCTCATGGCTATACCGGAAAGGGACTATTTGGCCAGTTTCGAGGATTTGAAGAAACGTTGGCATAAGTGTATTTTATCGGGAGGGGATTACTTTGAAGGGGATGAAATTGATTCAGGAGAATAAATAAAGAATTTTCACTTTACAATCAAATTTACCTTACTTTTTGCCCACAGTAGTATATATTCTTGATCAGCATCACAAGCCGAGTCGATCTGCCCATGTCCGTCTGTCCGTTGCTACGCAAACTAGTCTCTCAGTCTTTGAGCAATTTGAATGAAACTTTGCAAGTAGTCTTCTTTCTATTGCAGCTAGTATATATGACGGAACGGCCGGAATCGGACCACTATATCTTAAAGCTGTCATAGTAACTACATTAATATTTATTAATTTAGCTTAACAAATTTCTGTTCGCGTAGTACTTAAATTCTAAACAAAATGGTTTTTAAACTGTTAACATAAACAATATTACAATTCAGACGATTCTAGGAACAAGTAAATATTATTTGTAATAACCTCGAGGAATTGGTCACACAAGATATGGTTCACAGCATTATAATTATTACATAAAACTATAAATGGGTCGTGCTGAGCATAATAAAGAGCAGTGGGCCAAGGTGACTGCCATGTGGGACACCGGAAGTGACATTGATAACATTAGACAGTACATAATTGAACAAAACACGTTGAGTACGGTTTGACAAATAAGAAGCGATCCATTTGAGAATAGAATGTGAAAATCCTAAAAGAGATAATTTTGGAAGAAGGAGTTAGTGATTTACAGAATCAAATACTTTACTGAAGAGTGTGAAGATTACATGCGACTTTGAAAACTTCGGTTGACCAGATTAGTGAATTCCAGAAGATTGGTAGTTGTGGATCGCTGTTTAAAAAAGCCTTGTTGATATGGTGACACTAGGCTTTTACATTGGTGTTGCAATTGCTGGGTTATCAAATGCTCCAGAAGCTTAGGGATTGCACGATCATTTTCAATATTTGATCTAGAGCCTTTTTTATGGAGGGGAATGATAAATGGGAGAGAACAATGTTTTAGGGATAGATTAAAATGATAGGTCAAAGGGAAACATAGAACTTGGGCACACACTTGCTTAAGGACACAGCTCGGAATATTGTCAGGACCAGCAAAGTAGGATATGTCAATGGTTTTTAATCCATGCAGAACATCGCTCTCTGCAAAGAAAGGTACATTGATATCGCTAGCATGAGCTAAACAATAAGGATAAGAAGTAGGAGGATCGTAGGTGACAGAAGTATACGTAGATTGGAAAAATGTTGCAAATAGGTTGGATATACCCAGCGAGGAAGATGCAGATTGGTGGAGGAAACTAAGCGATGGAGGAAACTAAGCGATACTAACGAAGTATCGATTACAAAAATGAGGTCTAAAAGCCTATCTCGATTATTCTTGACGGGATTCATTTGTACCAGCGAAGATTCACCTAATTCGTCAATAAATTCATGTTGAGTGTCCGATACTAGAAGATTTGAGTCGTCACAAGGAAGCCATGAGAGATGAGGAAGTTTAAAGTCACCCATAACAACTCGTTGGTATTCAGGGCATAGGCTACACAAAACGGTTTGGATAGCAGGTAGGTGATTTACATACACAATATTATCAGATCGAGAATGTATATAAGAACATGTTAGGAACAGGTTTGCATTGCCGACGTTGACTTTTACAGCAATAAATTCAATGCTCTCAGTGTTAATAAATGGAAATAGTTCAGAGGAAAAGTAATTTTAAACAACAATAAGAACACCACCACGAAAAGATAAGCGGTCAGTTCGGTATATTGAATAATTATGAACTAAAATTTCATGATTCAAAACTGAAGAACTTACCCACGTTTCTGTAAAGGCGATAGCATCAAATTCAAACGAGGCACTATAAGAATAAATTTTAGCAAGTTTACCTAGAATACTACGTACATTTTGATAATGGACACAAAAAATATGATTTAGTTTTTTGGAGTATTAATGCTGGGAGTTTAGAGTTAGAGTTTTTGTAAAGGAATTCATAAAGAATCGTGTTTCGGGCCAAATATTTGGGTCAAGAGCTTTAGTCAGAAAGGAATCCGGAAGAATAATTTTAAATGACGAAAAACTCCAAGTTTGGAGCAAACATGATTTTTAACATCATCCTTCGTGGCTTCCGGCATGAGGCGAGAGACAGAGATGGTTTTTCGTGGAACCACGGCAATGAGCAATAGTCCCGAGGAACGGGATGGGGGGGCTACGCATATCAGTGGTTTAGAATCGGAGGTACTGTCAGAATTGTTGGTCATCCCAGTTGATAAACACCATTAGGTGCAGTGGTGCAGAGGTTAGATAACATAGTAGGAATAGGAATCGGATGATTAACAGCAGCAGCAACAGGAATCAGATTATTAACGGCAGCAATGATCGGATGAATAGCAGGAGCAGCAACAAGATTAGCAGTCACCAGATGATCAGTAACCATTCCAGGAATCGGATAACTAAAAGCAGCGACAGGAAAAAAAATCAGCAGTCGGCAGGAGATCGGTAATCATATCAGAGGCACGTGCTGGACAATTAGTAGCAGCCAGAGCACCATCCTTCGCCGAGGAGAGATGAGCAATAGATATTCCATCGGGTAGGCTAGGATCAGGAAGTTGTGAGGTCCAATTGGTCACTGGGTCATTCGACTCAGAGAATGAGAACTCTGGTGAGATAGCAGAATCCCTTACAGGCAAGTGGGAGGCAGGAGTAGTGCACAGATTTACTTGCAGGTGGTAAGTGCAATTTTACGTCTTGGTGAGTCACTGATAAGTTTAAGGCCAAGAAACAGGGATTCCAGATTAAGAAATTGGTCGTTGAGGGAGCTAAATTGCTTTTGAACCTCCAGAAAACCATTACGAGTTTGCTTCATAAACGTGCGCACTTCACCCTCTATTTCCCGGCAGGTAAGACAAAATCCAATGTTTTTTCCAAGAATATCACTGATGCGGCGATAATGACCAACGCCAGCACGCTTTAGGTGGGAACAGTTATCGCACAGCCAGCAAGTGAGATACGATTCACTAGTAATACCTCCGCTAAATTCACATTTCTTTGCGGTACAGATTTTGTACATTTTGTCCAGTATTAAGATGCAAACCTTCAAATCAAGAAAGCCCACAAAGGAGAGACGTGAATAGCTTTATGTAGGAAGCAAGGCAAGCACAGCAGTCTAGATGGCCGGTCCAGCAAAGAGTAGATTCTAAGCTGACAGATTGAGAGAGCAGTTCAAAAGACCTGTCAAATCCAGCGCAGATTGAAGATCGGCAATAGCAAAAGCAGCAACAACAGCAACAGCAGAGTAGTTCTTGAGAGCAGTCCAGGAGAGCAATCAAAACCGTGCAGAGGCAACGTCAGTGCGGCGATCTAGCGAGAGTAGGTTCTGAGCAGACAAATTTGAGAGAGCTGTCAGATTGAGAGAGCAATCAAATCCTGCGCAATTGAAGCGCAAGTACAGCAATCCAGAGAGAGCTTTACAGCATCAGGCAGCGTCGGTACGGCGATCCAGAGAGATATGTTGCTGAGTTTAATAAAATCAAATGAAAACAATTTTAAATGATTCTTTACAGGCAAAATAAAAATAATCGTAGGAGCAAGCAAAAACACGACCGGAACCTTCGAAAGCTTTCAAAGTTCCCTATAGGGCAAAATTTGATATTTTCGCAATTTTTGAAGATATTGGGCTCGAATTAAATATATGATCCTTTAATTATATTATGGCTATACATTTCTAATTTCATGAAAATCGAACCGCTATTTCTTATAACTGCCATAGGAATGATCGGAAAAAAATAAAGAAAGCTAACTTCGGTAAACCGAAGTTTGTATACCCTTGCAGTCTGCAATTGGATCATTAAATATCGATCCATTTTGATAAAATTTTAAAAATATCGAAGTTTGTACATTTTTATAACTTTTTACATTTTCGTATAAATCAACCGATCGCTTCTATGGCAGTCATATGATATAGTTGTCCGATTCGGATGGTGATCCTGATCAAAAATATATAACTTTATGGGGTCGGAGATGCCTCCTTCACTGCATTGCAAATATCATGTCAAAATTATAATAGCCTCTGCAAGGGTATAAAACCAAAAGTGTGTCCGCAACCGGGTCTAACAGACAAAATGTTCTTCATATTTATGGATAAAACCGAATGCAATTCAAGAACTAATATTACCACACTACAAGGAAAACGAAACACTACAATTTTTGGAAATAATATACACCCATTTTATTAAAAACGAGAAAGAAAGCTAACTTCTGAAAACACCTTAGGTCCCCAGACAAGCGACCCACAACCATACCACCCGGTTAGATCATTGGATAGCATTATAACTGAATCCAACATCAAATGGGCTATAAATAGCTTCGCTCCCTATAAATCGCCAGGCCCTGATGGGATTTTCCCGGCACAGTTGCAGCAAGGGGAAGATCTGGCTGTCCCTTGGCTAAAAGCCATCTTCACAAACATTATGGCGTTAGGCCAAATTCCCGATTCCTGGCTAACGTCCAAAGTAGTTTTTATACCCAAGGCCGGCAAAGCCTCACACACAACACCGAAGGATCTCAGGCCAATAAGCCTATCCTCCTTCCTCCTAAAAACCTTGGAAAGATTGATAGGGCTTCACCTGAGAACATCAATCAATCAATGAATCTCAGCACGCATACCGTAAAGGCAAATCGACAGAAACAGCACTTCACTCTGTCATATCCAGTATAGAAAAATCCCTGCAAAACAAGGAGTATACCCTAGCCGCCTTCTTGGACATAGAAGGAGCTTTCAACAACATCGATTCAAGGGCAATAACCAATGCAATGCTGAGCCTTGGAGTAGATGCTCAGCTGGTGAGATTAGTCATGCAGCTGCTCCTGAGCAGAAAAGTGACCTCTTCACTTGGAGCATCTACTCTGTGCAGGCACGTCAGCAGAGGTACTCCTCAAGGGGGGGTACTCTCTCCGCTTCTATGGAACCTATCAGTAAACACGCTGCTACGCGACATAGAAGATGGCGGGTGCAAGATTGTTGCTTATGCGGATGATGTGGTTGTTATGCTGCGGGGAAAATTTCCGCAAAGCCTATGTGACATTATGACAGTTAAACTAAGAAAACTGTCAAGATGGGCATCTGAAAGTGGGTTAAACGCAAACCCAAGCAAAACCGACCTTATTCTCTTCTCCAGGAGGACTAAGATCCCAAAGTTATCTGCCCCAAAATTAAATGGTTCCGTTCTAGAGTTTAGCGACAGTGCAAAATACTTGGGGCTTGTACTAGACAAGAAACTGAACTGGAATCTCACTATAGCGGATAGAGTGCGAAAAGCCAACATTGCACTCTTCACTTGCAAAAAGGCAGTAGGCCTTAAATGGGGGATGTCCCCGTCTGTAGTTAGCTGGTTATACAGCGCCATAGTTAGACCCATTCTCCTGTATGGGGTATCCATCTGGTGGCCAGCGCTGCTGTATAGTTCTAAACTCAAGGCGCTAAATAAGGTGCAGAGAGTAGCTCAACTATGCATGACAGGAGCTCTTAGAACAACCTCTAGTGAAGCGCTCAACGCTATAACTAGCATATCCCCAATTTTACTAGTGGCAAAAGAAACCGCCACTATCACAGCACGACGTCTGAGAGACGCAAACGGCTGGACAGTCCATCAATATGGGCACTCATCCATCCTATCAATGGGCGCAAGCAAGCAATTAACAGATTATTGCATACCCGTAGAACACACTTCTACAACGTTTAAAATAGTCTTTCCCTCCAGGGAGGCCTGGGCGGCAAGTCCCTTTGGACAAAATGACTGCATAAATTTCTTCACAGACGGCTGCAAACTCGATAATCGAGTTGGAGGAGGAGTCTTCTGCGAACAGCTCAGTATTAAAATACATTTCCGTCTTCCGGACCACTGCAGCGTTTTTCAGGCGGAGATTCTTGCCATAAGCGAGGCTCTTAGTTGCCTACGCCACCATAGCCTTATAAACGGAGTAATAAACATTTACTCAGACAGTCAGGCAGCATTAAAATCACTTCGCGCGCTATCCTCAAACTCGACGATAGTGAACAACTGCCGCAAATCTCTTCAAGAGATGGCACAGCAGTTCGTTATCTCCCTAGTCTGGGTGCCAGGGCACCAAAATATTGAGGGGAACGAATAGCCGATGAACTGGCCAGACGCGGCACCACCACAGTTCTCCTTCCAGACAAGGAGGTCTTCCGTATGCCCCTAGCCACTTTTAAGCTCAGGACAAGGGAAGTTTTCAGATCTCTTGAACAAGAAATGTGGAACAATACCACGCACTGCAACATCAGTCGCCAAACATGGCCTAAAGTTGACGCCAAACGCACAAAAATGCTTTTTAGTCTACACCGCACACAGTGCTCAGCTGTGATTAGAGCAATCACAGGCCACTGGCTCGTAGGAGCCCACGCATCCCGACTAAACGTCCTCAACAACGACTTCTGTAGAAGTTGCCAAAACGAGGAAGAAGTAGAATCAGTAGAGCACTTCTTCTGCTCCTGTGTGGCCCTAATCAGGTGCAGGAAAAAGTACAAAGGAGAATATTTTCTCCACAATCTAGCTGAACTAGCAGCTGTCCCCCCGAAGAAAATAGCAGGTTTCATAAGAGAAACGGGCTGGGAGTCTTTCTAACTTTGTGGTAAGAGGGTATCAAAGATCCATTGCGGTATCACAATGGGCCAGTGATGGCCTAAGTGGGCTGACCTTGTGTCAGCCGCCGCCCTAACCTAACCTAACCTAACATGCAGCATTCAGTTCCAAGACGGGCTTGATAGGTGCCACACGAGTTTTTGCGGCAACGAGGGTTATTTGGAAACTGTTTTCAACTTCTACACGAGTGTAGACAACCGCACCATAGGCGTGCGTGGATGCGTCGGCGAATCCGTTGAGCGTCTCGAAAGGGTGAGGCAATATATCGTGGTACTTGACATTGTGTAAGTGAAGGCAGGTCCCCCACCAAAGCTCTCCAGCGTGTCCGTAGGGCTTCAGGAAATGGGTCATCCCATTGCAGTACGCTTGTCCAACTCTCTTGAAATATAAGCTTGAAAAATGCAATGACCGGCTCTACCAGCCAAAGGGGATCGTAAGGTTTTGATAGTTGCGATTTTGATTTTTCCATGTCCGTGTGCTTTTTAATTTCTCGCACTAGGCTTTGGGTACCGGGTATCTCACAGTCGGTCACACTCGACTGTAGCTTTTTCACTTGCTATTCCATTTTTTGTTATTGGATCAATACCAGTAACATTTAGGTCCTTTATACGTTATATTTGAAGATATATATTTAATTCGGTAAAAAACTGTTTAAGCCATTTTTTCTCGAGCGTATTTTCGTTGCGTATTATCACTAAATGTGGTTGCTTCATTAATTTTATATAGCAAGTGTACCAAAATACTCCACTTGAAACAAAAATAACATGAATAACATCATTTCTAGTTCTTATTTCTAGTGGAACTTGAACATATCCACTTGCAGGAATGTGTTCCAGTTTAATAATTGTGGTTTCAAAATACATACAATTTTGAATACCCCATTCATAATCTTTTTCTTGAAATTCACTATTTTCTATAAGATCCATATACTCCTAAGTTTAATTTTGTGAATCTATAGTCTGCAATACAATTTTAAATAACTTCTATCATGTTGATTTTGCAATCATTATAGCATTCTTGTAAGTCTATAAAATCATTTTTTTGGGTTGTTCTCCGATATGACTTTACCGGCAATGATGATGCTGATGATTATAAAATGATGTTTTTATTTCCTTTCAACTCTTTTGCTGCTGCATTCTTATGCTTTTCACTCATTAAATGTTGCAGTTCCCTTGTCGATATATATGTCTCGCCGGATTCAAATTGGCGGTAGATGTAATTTTCCTTTTTTTGTTTATTAAGGATTGTGTTTCAGTTGCTGCTCGTTTATCAATTCGTTGAACGCGTTACGGGGACCATTACATTTCGATAAATGAGCTTGGAACTAATTCCTAGGAATGTCTTTTTTAAAACACCTTTTACACGTTGACATTTTGCTATTCTATAATACCGAATCTCACGTAAGCAAATGCTAAATCAGTTCGATCAGAAAAAACTCCCGACGACACGAATCACACTCGAATACGTTAACCATTTTTATACCCTTGCAGAGGGTATTATAATTTTGACCAGATGTTTGCAACGCAGTGAAAGAGGCATCTCCGACCCCATTAAGTATATATATTCTTGATCAGCATCACCAGTCGAGTCGATCTAGCCATGTCCGTCTGTCTGTCTGTCCGTCTGTCCGTCTGTCTGTCTGTCCGTCTGTCGGTTTCTACGCGAACTAGTCTCTCAGTTTTTGAGCTATCGCGCTGAAATTTTCAGCATAGTCTTATTTTCATAGCACGCAGTATATATGTCGGATCGAACGAAATCGGATTACTATATCCTATAGCTGCCATAGGAATGACGGCGAAATTAATGTAAAAAAAATTGTAACTTCTCTGTTTTTCAACGTATTTTTATAAATTTTGAGATATAGCAGTTTTTTATGCTTTTAGAATTACGCTTTTAATTTCATTAGGATCGGACCACTATTTCATATAGCTGCCATAGAAGCGATCGGTTGATTTATATGAAAATGTAAAATTCTACATGTAAAATGTAAAATTTACAAAGTTCTATATTTTTTCAACATTACTAAAATCGTTCGATTTTCAATGATCCAATTGCAGACTGCAAGGGTATATTAACTTCGGTTTACCGAAGTTAGCTTTCCTTCTCGTTCTCAATTTTTATACCCTTGCAGAGGGTATTATAATTTTGACCAGATGCTTGCAACGCAGTGAAGGAGGCATCTCCGACCCCATAAAGGATATATATTCTTGATCAGCATCTCCAGTCGAGTCGATCTAGCCATGTCCGTCTGTCTGTCTGTCCGTCTGTCTGTCCGTCTGTCTGTCTGTCCGTCTGTCGGTTTCTACGCGAACTAGTCTCTCAGTTTTTGAGCTATCGCGCTGAAATTTTCAGCATAGTCTTATTTCCTTAGCACGCAGTCTATATGTCGGAACGACCGAAATCGGATTACTATATCCTATAGCTGCCATAGGAATGATGGCGAAATTAATGTAAAAAAATGTTAACTTCTCTGTTTTTCAACGTATTTCTATAAATTTTGAGATATAGCAGTTTTTTATGCTTCTAGAATTACGGTTTTAATTTCATTAGGATCGGACAACTATATCATATAGCTGCCATAGAAGCGATCGGTTGATTTATATGAAAATGTAAAATACTACATGTAAAATGTAAAATTTACAAAATTCTATATTTTTGCAACATTACTAAAATGGTTCGATTTTCAATGATCAAATTGCAGACTGCAAGGGTATACCAACTTCGGTTTACCGAAGTTAGCTTTCTTTCTCGTTTTGTATTGTGATCACTGTTGGGTCACGTAGCCGCAGCAGCTAAATAACTTCTCTTAATTCGTTTATATCTATCTACGTTTAAATAAGCTGTCTACTTTTCAGTTTGTTCTACCGACTGAGATACGAATGCTAGTAGCCGGAGCAATACTTTTCCCACGTCTTTTTTATGGTGTTGAAATTTTTGGGCACTGTGATTCGCATGGTAAGCAAATATTAACTGTTACTTGTAACTCGATAGTGCGATATGTGTTTAATCTTCGTAGGACTGACCATACATCACATTTAGTTACTAATATTCATGACTTTAGCCTTAAGCCGTGGATTGACTTTAAAACCCTCATATATTTTCAAAAAATTGTATGCACCGTTGAACCTCGGTATTTATATCGAAGGCTTCTTTCTAGGCAATCGCACAGAACTCGAAATTTTATCAGCCGTATATATAAAACATTGTGCTCAAAGAGGCAATTTTTTACCAACATAATCAGTCTATGGAACAGTTTACCTCATGCTCTTAAAATCAATAGAAGCGTGCCTCAATTAAATCTAAATTAAAAGAGCTCCTTCAATCTTAATGGTAGTTCAAACTTACTCAAACTTTATCTTTTTATAGTATTAGTAATAAAATGTTTCTTAATCTAAAATGTAATTCATAAATGTTAAACTAAATGAATTTATATAAGTTAAACTTTCGATTATAACACGATGTGACTAACGCAATAAATATAAGTTTTTACTTGTAGCGTTAGGATATAAAATAAATTAAATGAAATGTGGATCTCTTAATTGGAGCCAGCCTTTTTTACGACCTGTTGTGCGATGGACAAATCAAGCTCCCACCTGGATTACCCCTTCTTCATTCTTCAAAAGACTCGCCTGGGTTGGGCTGTTTCTGGAGGTTATGGCCTCTCCAAAGTCTCGTCTTAATGTCGTCTTAGGATGTTCCTCGCCAGTAAGGAAAATAGTCTAGATCGGCTACTAATTAGACTGTGAGGATCATTTTGCAAAGCAAGTCGTTTGCTTGCCAGCTGGTGATTACTCTGTTTGTTTAGCGACCAAGCTTAATCTTAACCTATTGGGAGAGTCCTATCAGCAAGCTTATCGTAGATTATTGTCCCTAGAGAGAAAACTGGATCCTCATGGCGGGCCCCGTAATTCATCATAAATTATTTCAGATTCTTGTTCGATTTCGTTCACTTCCTGTGGCAATCACGGGTGACATATGCAAAATGTACTGGTGTGTTAGAGTTCGGAAGGAGGTCAGCTACTTGCAATGCATTTTATGAAGGGATTTCCCATAATGCCAATTACAGGTGTACAAGCTGGACACCGTTACTTATGGCCCTAAGCCTGCATGATTTTTGGCTGT
Source organism: Drosophila rufa (assembly GCA_018153105.1). Lineage (NCBI taxonomy): Eukaryota > Metazoa > Arthropoda > Insecta > Diptera > Drosophilidae > Drosophila > Drosophila rufa. Next base: position 2,191,003 of record JAECXS010000135.1, read on the forward strand.
GCGGGCTATGCATCAACTATCAAAAGAAGAGAAGGCAAGCTTTCCGCTTGGGGCTGAGGTTCTTCGGCGCGATTTTTATGTGGACTACCCGATATTTGGAGCCAAATCAAAGAAAGAAACCATCATGGATCAGACATCTAAAATTCTAGCCAGGGGAAATTTTAAACTAAGAAAATGCTGCTCGAACGTGGCAACTATTTTGGATGGAGTTGCTGATGATGAGAAGAAGTCTTATTTGAAGTTTGATGATGGCACTGAATTTACCAAAACGCCAGGTCTGGCCTGAGACCACTTACTGCGACGCCAGCATCAAGACATATGGCTCCTGTATTTACATCGTTTGCAACGGGAAATCTCATTTACTTTGCTCCAAATCGAGGGTAATGCCTTTGAAAACTCTCACTGTGCATAAACTGGAACTCCTGGCTAGGCTTATCCGTGAAATTGCTGGCGCGAACGTATTCGAGGGACAGTTTTATTATTGCATTTTCTTGGATCCGAGACGAGCCGTCCGAACTTTGTAGCAAACCCTTTAAGAGCTAACTGAGTCAATGTAGTGGTGTTTCGTTCCTACATTTTTAAGTGCAGCTGACATTCTGTCCTGGGGTGCTCTTCCTAATGAGCTTATCGAGTCTCCCTTTTGGGCTAATGGTCGGACATTCCTCTGTGGATCCAAGGCTGACTGGCCGCCGCCAATCCTTGCTGAGAAGCCAACACTTAAACTTTATCGAGGGGTTCTACTCATAAAATCTCCATACGTAGCTAGTTCAAAATTTGCGAATTCCTTTGCTTTCTTCAAAGAATTTTCGGATATATCTTTAAGTTTAGTAATCGCATACGTCGACCTGGACTCACTGTTTCGAAACCTCAATCGCATCGCTTTCGCCGTTCATAGATCAGTTTGGAATTCTTAGAGTGGGTAGACGACTGAGGAATTCTTCGCTGGACTTTAATGGCCGTCACCCAATCAAATTACCACGGAGCCATTCAATCACCATGGTCATTATTTCTCACTTTCATAAGCGTAATCTACACACTGGGCCTCGAGCACTACTCCGCATAATTCGATCCCAATATTGGCCTATTGAGGGGAGAAAGACGGTGACGATGCTGTTACATGAAGCCACGATTGGAGGAGCGTATAGTGGCAGACCTTCGCAGGGAATGACTTGACTTGACTTGATGAATCTCATGCGTTTGAAGTCACTGAAATCAGTGAAATGCTATGTATGCGTCTTCATTTGTCTCGCAACAAAGGCTTTACATTTGGAGGTGATCAACGATCTTTCAACGATATCGTTTCTTCATGGCCTCAAACGATTTATCTGCACCAGAAGAAGGTCTGATAATGCAACCAACTTTATTGGCGCACGCAATTAATTGCTCGAAATAAGACGCCTCTTCCTCAGCAACGGCATTGGACTTTTGCCTAGCGGAGCCCATTGATTGGTGCTTTATTCTTCCAAGGTCGCCCCATTTTGGGAAGCGGCGGTTAAGACTGCTAAACATCACTTGGATGGATGGCTTACTTGCAGCAGATAATCTGGGCCCGATGGAAGGATGAATACCTGACATTATTGCAGCAGAGCTCCAAGTGGCGTGCCCCAAGGCCTTGAATGGTCGTCGATGATTTAGTTCTAGTTAACGACGAGAACTTACCTCGCATGAAGTGGCCCCTAGCCAGAGTGGTTGAGGTTCTGTGTGATGCTGACGGTGTTGCGCGAGTTGCCATTCTGAAAACAGCATCAGGATTGTCAAAGCGAGAAGTTAACAAGCTGTGTCTGCTGCCCCTTGAGGACACTGTTGAAACCCAGGCTTCCATATTACACGTACCAATTAAAAAGCAGCAAGGGCCTGCAAGTGGTACTAAAAGAAATCGAGCCCGACGTAACTCAAACCGAAATCATAGATGCCCTTAAAGAAAAGGGTTTTTCTGCAAAGAACGTCAGCAACATCATAAACAAAAACAGACAACCGCAACCACTCTTTAAGGTCGAGCTGGAGCTTGCCAGCAGAGCCTTGAAGAAAAACGAAGTGCACCCCATTTACAACCTGCAATTCCTCTTGCACCGAAGAATTACGGTTGAAGAGCCACATAAAAGAAACGGCCCAGTGCAATGCACAAACTGCCAGGAGTATGGACACACCAGGACATACTGCACACTTCGATCAGTCTGTGTAGTTTGCGGAGACTTTCACAATTCCGCTAAATGCCCTGCTAACAAGGAAGACCCCCACAAGAAGAAATGTGGGAACTGCGGAGGAAACCATACCGCAAACTACAGGGGCTGTGTGGTCTACAAGGAGTTGAAGAGTCGCATGAGAAGAGTGACAGCAACGCGCAATCAGAATACACGAAACGTGTACACTAGATCACAAACGACGCCGGAAGTATTCTTTGCCAAGGCCGCAAGATCCTCATTTGGTCCGCTAAATACCCAGAAGGGATTCTCCTACGCTGATGTGATGAATATGATACCCAAGTTGCTGATGCTACCCCTGGATCTACTGTATCCAGGTCACCACTGTTCCCAGAATCCATATCGCAGGCGGCTACTTTAAAGAGTATGGACTCAGTATCTTCTACTTCTGGTTGTCAACCAAGCACAACACCTGTGGCTACCTCTGGATCTACTGATTCCAGGTCACCACTGATCCATGAATCTATATCGCAGGAGGGTACTTCTAATAATATGGACACTGGATCCTCTGTTTCTGGTTGTGAACCCAGATCAACTCCGGTGGCACAACCCAACGTACATCTGTCACGCCCAGCAAATGTTCTAAGCCAGGCCCCTGCTAAGCCCATATCAGGCATCGAGCGGCAAAAACCGAACAAAATTTTTGGAATTGCCCCTCCTAAAACAATCTTTATCTCGAGATTAAATCCGGATGCGACACCTAACGATTTAAAAACGCACTTGAGCAACAGTTTAAATGCATCTGTCACCGATTTCGTTGTCACTAAGTTCAACTTCAAACAGATGAGAAATTTCTCATCCTTTAAGATCTCCCTCCAGGATAATCTTTTTGATAGAGCTCTTGATACTTCTATTTGGCCTGATCACGAAATTGTTCATGAATTTGTTAGTAAACCTAAAAATGGTAATTGAATTAGCGATAACTCCGCCGCCACACGTTCAAAAAACTAACTTCGGCCTTTAACATACACTATCAAAATGTTCGCAGCTTATTGGGGAAACTTAATAAGCTGTATACAAATAGTGTTTCTTTTGATGCAAACGTACTTGTTTTTACGGAAACCTGGTTGAATTCATTAGTGTCTAATTACGAAATTGTCTCATCCAATTATAATATTTATCGTTCTGATCGCTCTAACCGGACAGGAGGCGGTGTTCGAATTGCTGTTAAATCGACCCTTCCATCTGATCTTATTACACTTAATGTGGATGATAATATCGAATTTGTTTCCCTTCGTATTTCTCTACATAATGTTTTTGTATATATTTCTTGCTCGTATATACCACCACGATCGGATACAAGCGTCTACTTGCAACACTTATCTTTAATTCAAATCATTCAGTCTAGGCTTAAAGATAATGATCACCTCGTTGTCTTGGGTGATTTTAACATCCCAGGTCTAGTTTGGATGCCCTCAGTCGATTCAAACACGTTACTTCCCACAAGTGCACACGACTTTGTCCAAGGTATTGGTGATCTTTCTTTAAATCAAGTTAACTCAGTTGTTAATTCAAGTGGAAATCTCCTTGATCTCGTCTTCGCTTCAGATTTTTCCAACTCATGTGTATCTAGAATTGAACCACTTTTTACTCGTCAACTCTCATATTTGAAGAACATAAAAAATAGACGCTTTAAAAAATTTAAGAGTTCTGGATCAGAAAATATTTCAAAATATTTACTTGCAAAGTCAAACTTTACTCAATATAATTCGGACTGCTATCAAAACTATCTATCCCGTTGTAAAATTGAATTTAAGGATAATCCCAAACAATTCTATTTTTTTGTTAACTCTAAAAGAAAATCCTCAGCTTTTCCTCCATCTCTTTATTACAATAACTCTGTCGCTAGCAGTGATGCTAATATCGCTAATTTATTTTCAGAATTTTTTCAAACCACATACTCTTCAAAATCGTTTAATATTTCCACATCTTACCCATACTCTCTGCCAAGCTCCAATAGTATATTTATGCCTATTATAGATGAAGAAAACGTTTTGGAAAATCTTAAGTTGGTAAAATCGTCATATTCCGCGGGCCCTGACCAAATTCCTTGCTGTATTCTGAAACATTCCGCCACTACCTTGTCAAAACCTCTTGCTAGAATTTTCCAAGTGTCTCTACATCATAGCTATCTACCTGAAATCTGGAAAGGATCTTTTATTATACCACTTCATAAAAAAGGTAGTCGGTCGGACATCAATAATTATCGAGGTATCGCAAAGCTCTGTGCTATACCCAAACTGCTCATTATCACCTCGCAGCTTCAACATCAATGTCTGTCGTTAATGTCACTATCTAAGCATGGTTTCATGAAATGCCGGTCCACAACAACCAACCTCTTAGAATTTACTTCTTTCATTAGAAATGGCTTTAAACGAAAGTTTCAAGTCGACGTTGTATTCACTGACTTTAGCAACGCGTTTGATTCAGTAAATCACGATCTACTGCTAAAAAGCTAACTCTGCTTGGTTTTCCTAATAATCTAGTAAGCTGGATCGATAGTTACTTATCTAATCGCACGCAAAAAGTCATATTTAACTGGTCTCTTTCTAAAAATGTTCTCGTCATTTCGGGAGTTCCGCAAAGTAGTCACTTGGGACCACTGCTCTTTGGATTATTTATTAATGACCAACCCTCGGTAATTGAGGAAACATTAACTTTAATGTATGCTGACGACGTTAAAATTTGTATGCACATTAAAAACAAAGATTCTCATGTTTTATTGCAAAACGACCTAATCCCTCTTCAATCCTGGTGCGTTAATAACGGGCTTAATTTAAACCACTCCAAGTGTAGTATTATGTCCTTCTATTGGACTAATCTAAACGTGTCGAGTTACTTTCTAGGGCCAAAACTTCTTGAGCGTATTTCTATTATATCAGACCTTGGTGTTCTATTTAACCATAAGTTACATTTTTCCGATCACATAGGAATCTTAGTAGGAAAGGCTAGAGGCGTTTTAGCGTTTGTTAAACGTTGGGCTAAAGAGTTTGATGATCCCTATACCACTAAACTTCTCTATATCTCGCTAGTTCGTCCTTTGCTCGAATACTGCTCATGCGTCTGGTCACCCCAGTATGCAAAGTATCAAGAGCTCATCGAATCGGTGCAGAAGAAATTTCTTCTGTTTGCTTTGAGGGGTTTAAATTGGGAACAACATCTTCGTCTTCCCTCGTACACGAGCAGATTGCGGCTTTTGGACTTGCCGACACTGCAAGACCGTCGAACATGTAACAGCGTGCCGATCAAATTTAGACTACCATGACCCATTTCGTATTCTGTGCCAGTTGTATAACGAAAATTATCATGTGTTATCCTGTGAAACATCCTTGTCATAAAATGTATCTAATATTCTGTCGTACTTATTGTCTAGTTTGTAAATCTTCACCCCAACCCATCCGATATGAGACGGAGCATATCGTAAAAAAGTTCTCCTACCCGGTTGGGGGTAAGATTAAGATTATTATTATTATTATTATTATATTTTTAATTTTTTTTACCTTTTGAATAAAGAATAAAGAATGAAGGTAAAACCGACCCTATGGCATACTAAGACGAGGTCGAGTGGAAACTCACGCTCGTCACAAATAAAATAGTTATGTCTCATAACACAGATACAGCAGATAATAGGGAAGTTATGGATGACGCCCTCCATGCATTCATCGCAGGTCTCAATAGGCCACTTAAATCACTGGTGCTTCCGGCACAACCCAAAGACCTTTCGTCCGCGCTAGCACCAGCGCTGGAGGCCGAAAACAGCATCGAAAGGAGCGCATTTGCTGCATCCTACGCAAAGGTGATAGAAGACAAAATTCATTCTGGCGAAAATAATAAACGCAACAACAAATATCAGAACAGGCAATATAGGTGACGACAAAAATGCACACTTTATTCCTAAGCCGGGCCAAAACAAGCCACAAGAGAACGAAAGTTGGCCTGGAGGTAGGGACACCAATGTGCCAAGTCAAAACAAGGTACAGCATATAGAAGTCGATCCATCGACATCTAGGTTATTATTCAAAATGACTTCTATATGGAAGACTTAATGACAGGAGCTGAAGGCATCGAACAATGTATCCAGATCTAGAAAAATAAATCAAAAGAACTAGGCAAATATGGGTTGCACCTTCGGAAATGGGCAGCGAACCAACGGAGCATATTGGCAACATTGTCAGAAACTACTATGGAAAAAAGGTTTGAAATAAATGAAGAAGAGACAGTAAAAACCCTGATTGATTTGGAAACCGCATAATGATGAGTTTAGTTTTAAAATCAATATTATAGATGAAAAAAGTATAGCGAAAAGAAGAGCGCTGTCTACACTAGCAAGGATTTTTGGTACAATGGGCTGGCTGGCACCATCAACAATTATAGCAACGTTATTTATTCAAAGGTTGTGGATATATAAAGTTGGATAGGATGAGACACTGGATGAAAAAGTGGCCAATGAATGGATTAATTTTAATATAAAACTATAAGCAATAGAGGATATCAGGAATCCACGATAGATTAGAGGATCAGCTTAACAACTGATAAAAATACATATATATCACTGTGGACGGCAGTCCACGTAGTGACGATGAGCACCGAGACTGTGGTGCGCATGGAGACTACTATATACAGCCGTAAAATTGAAAATCTGCTACGATAGTCCGATTAGAACCATTTATATCTTGATCGAAAGGTATTGTAATCTTCTTTGAAACTGCATACTAAGATTTTTCAAAAACGGATTAGTTTAGGAGAAATGGGAGTGAAAGTGCGAAATTGAACATTTTGAAAATTGGAGCTATTGGGGCCGGTGGAGCAAAAATCCCAAAATTTTAAATGTTTAGCTTTAATACTTTAAATACGCGTCGAATGACACCTCGATCATCCTGATCCGATACTCCGTTCAAAAGAATCTGTCTGTGGATTTTTTTGTTTTAGAGTCCTGGAACCACTTTTATTTTAATTAACTGCTCGAGCTGAACAAAAATGTTGAGGGCAGCCTTATACTGCGCCTACGCCTTCATCCCCTCGCTTGAACGCTTCGGCCCGAACTTGCGCGGGGAGCTGGTGCCTGACTTTGGCTCCTCTTTCTGTGTCAGCTGCATGCTAATATGGAATTTTATGCGAAGAAACATCTATATATATAAATGTAGACGGTAAGACGGACATGGCTAAATCGACTCGGCTGGTGATGCTGATCAAGAATATATATATTTTATGAGGTCGGAGAACTTCCTTCACTGCGCTTCAAACTTCTGGACAAAATTATAATACCCTGCAAGGGTAAACATCGATGGTTTTTTGGCCACTATCGATTGTTTTTTCTGTGCATTGAGGGCAACGTGTCAGGATATTTCTCCTCTACGCTGCTTTTTGCAACTATCGCACGAGAATCACGAAAAGCAGAAAATGTGTTTTTACTAGGAAAAAGCGCTTTTTAGCATTATACACCCGTTTGTGTTTTGGTTTTGATTTCGCGGAAAATTAAATTGAATTCAAATTTCAAACCAATGCCAGCCAGTCTCCAGGCTAGAGACTTAAGACTTGCAGGAACCACTCCATTCCACAAACAAGAATCAAACACATGATCTGAAATCATGATCTGAATCTACATGAAAATTGTTTATCATTATGCATGTTAAGTTATTTAAATCAACATTATAGTTATTCCATATCCTAAACACTCATTGAATTTCTACCGATTGATTTCGCCTCCAAAACAATATGCCCAAGTGCTGTCATCCTGTCCGATTCTGACTTTCGGAGCTAGGACCACTGTTCCCACCTTGTTTAGTAAAAATTTGGAAAAACCTAAAAAAAAAATAAAAAAATGGGACACTTCTATTTTCTTTTAATTGAATATTAAAAAAATAAATCATTTAACTCAAAAAAAAGTCTTACTGCAAAATTCTTTTACTTTCTGAAAACATTTGTTGGCAGTTGAACTTCTGGCATATAGCACATGAACATGACAAATGTTGCTAAAAACATGTTGAGCAACACCCAAAAAAGACAAATGTGATCAAATATATATCTACTTTATAGGGTCGGAGACTTCTCCTTTTGCCTGTTACATACATATATTCTCGGTTGGCACTAACTTATAACACCCTTGTACCCTATGGGTACCGGGTATAAAAACAATTTGTAGTAATGTCTAACATTATAATACATACTATACATTTTTTTGATAGACTCTTTCATTTGGCCAAAACAAATTCCGAAAATCTGCTTTGTAAAGCTACTTAGATGTCTCTCCTTAAGGAAATTATAAAAAATTAACTTTCACTTTTATTTGGAAGGGAGATTTGGAAGCGAATATAATATCTGTGTAACTTTCTTAAAGTTAACTTTTCCCCAGAGGCATAGTCCCCGGACTCCCTTTTATGCTACTCCACATAACCTAGAAGTTTTTTCCTGCCCGATCGGTGCTATCCACCTTGATATTGTTACCTAATATCACATGATCTAAAATTCAGTTCTATTTCTTACATTCCTAATCCTCCCGCAAAACTTCTTTATAAAGGAGTGCTACAGAAAATCCTTTCGCCACTTTTTGTCTAGCGAGTTTGTTAACTGTACCTGTTAAACACACTTACACCCAGAAAAATTAATGGACTAAAAATCTGCAAAATTGCCTAAAATTTTGGTCCATTTGACCTAAAACTGAAGTCGAGGCAGTTATTGCCTAAGATTTGTCAAAAATTCCATATTCTTAGGTCATGGAAACTTGCCTAAAATTTGGGCAATATTTTTCCAAAATTCCATTTTTAGGCAATAGAAACTGGCCTAAATTCTAGGCAATACTTGCCTAAAATTATTTTTTTTTTATATTTTTAGACAATCTTAAGTCTTAACTTTTAGGCATTATAAGCCATAAACTTGATTTTTATATTATATGGATTTTGTATTAATACAACCATCAAATAATAAAGGTGTATTCCAAAAAGCAGACAGTATTTATTTTTACTATTGCAGTAGATACTTCCTACTTCCGTTGCACAAACATATGTAATGTAATGTATGAGTGGGCCGTAAACTGTCACTCCATGACAAGGATCTTAGAACCATTTGGAAACGGAATGCACACACGTAAGAGAACATTTTTAGGCATCCAATTACTTAAAATTTGGGTAACCAATGGCCTAAAAATAGAATTGTTAGCTATGGGTTATTGCCTACATATTAGGCCTACAATTCCTTAAATGTATGACGTAAAAATATGTCATTTTATGCAATACGACCTATTTTTTAGGCAATAAATCGCCAATTCCTAAAATTTTAGGAATTTGTTATTTTTTGGGTGTAGGATACTACAAATCTTACTACATAATTTACGACTTTTTATTTATGAGCAATCTACATCAAAATGTTGTAACATTTTCCTAAGCATTTTAGTAGTTGCATATCCAAAACTCCCATTGAAGATCTGCCGATTGATTTCGCGTCCAAAACAATATATACTTGAGGTGGGAGTTAGGTTTAAAAAAAAGACATATGAAACCCCAACTTTTTTTTTTAAATAGGCATTAAATATTTAATCATTTGAGTCAAAAGAAGTCTTACTGCAACGAATAGACTTTTTTGTGAAATTTGTAAAAACAATTGTGGGCAGTTGAACTTCTGCCATATGGCAGCACTAATACATTCTATGAGCTGAGAGCAGCGAGAAAAAATAAAATGTTGCCTGCATTTCCTCAGGCTTTGCTCCGATCTGTTCAACTGGATAAAGCGACATCGACAAATCCCTATCTTTCCAAAGTCTCTTTGAAACGACTGAACTCCAAGAAAGAGCAACGTAGTCGCCAACTGCGAAAGGGGCAAAATAGAAAAGGATTGTATATCCTCCTTCATCAAATAAATGATCCTTTGGAAGGTCAAAGTTTTATCATGATAATTATACAGGTTTCTTAAATTGTTATAAATGGATTCTTAAATTGTTATAAATGTGTTTTATTGAAAGTAATTAGTAGGAATAGAAAATATACAAAAGATGAAATGCGACCGCACGCGGCGGAGTACAAAATCAGAGAGATGAGCTTAGGTACTTTCGATATACACGATAAGAAGTTGCTCGCAGACAACTATCGATATCAGCTGAGAGACGGAGTTGCCATACTAATCTTTATTTCCAACACTCCTTCTCAACGCTGTCATTGATTAACTTATATAGAGGCGCAATTTTTTCTCGCTCTCACGGTTGCAAGCCAACAGGGTAGTAACCTTTGGCATTGCATACTTGCTCGTTGTTGAGGTGTGGAGGACGAGTGGAATTAAGTATTTTGAAGGGTTTTTGATTAATATTTGTTAAAGAAATCATGTTAGATAACATGTTTTTGTGCATGGAATCGCTCCCTTAACGAAACATCGAACCTGGCATATGCATTTGTGTATACGAAGGGGCTTTTTGGCTACGTGTATTGGTTGAGCGAGCTGCTTGGTCTCGAACTGCGTGACGTCACATCAAGCATTTGGGTTTTATTTCTTCGTTGGGTTTCACCTGTTTTTTGTAAGAATACTAGTCTATTTTACAAAAACCGTTAAAATACAGGCCGATTCTGGTCAAATTATTATCATTCTAATCCTTCCCAAACCTTATTATGCTTAAACATTAGGCAGAAGTACATATTTTTACATAAATAAATATTATTATTCATGCAAAAGAATTAGAAGTATTTTACTTTCAAAATCCTTTAGGAAATATACCCCAGAAACGCTTAAATATTAAACAATTCATTAAATAACTCGCAGGTTTTAAAGCGTTCGGAGGTGTTCGAAGGTGTTCGGAAGCGTTGGAATGTGTCCGAATTCCAGATTTCTGTACTTTTCTCTCTTACGGCCTATAGTTGTTGCCTCTCGCACTGCATCTTAGCATCCAATCAGCTCTGTTTACATCTGCCGACGTCGGCAGAGGAAAACGTTCGACAGAAAAAATTGCGGCTGTATATAGATTCTCTTTGACGCTGTATGTCAGTTTCACAGGATAATTCAGTACTTTTTACATTAAACCCATCATGTTAATACATTTCACGTGCTTAATCTTACTTTAATTCTTTGTTAATAAATCTGCCCTCATGTTTTCTGTTGATACATACTTTATATCTATACATTTTTCCTAGAGCATATCTCTAACATAATGATACTTAATGTATATATGTTTGCTACGCGCGTGATAAACAGGATTCTTTACCAATCGATGGACCTTGCCAAGACTCATCTCGCCGCATAGCTTACGGATATATGCAGCCCCCTTAGCAGCTGAAGAAAATACGACGTACTCTGCTTCGGTTGTACTGAGTGCTACAACGGGTTGCTTCTTTGACTCCCTGCTGATTGCTGCTCCTGCTGCAAAACATACCCACCCCGTGAGGGCTTTCCGATCGCTGTTGTCTCCAGCCCAGTCAGCATCTACATAGCAATAGATGGGCTGTCTAGTTCGCTGATAGTTTAACTGGAATATCTTCGTACCTTGCAGGTACCTCAGGATTCGCTTGGCACACACAATGTGCTCTCCATATGGATCCGAGTTCTTTTCCGCAAGCTTTACTACAGTATGAAGGATATCTAGCCTTTTAGTTATGGCCAAATACATGAGGGAGCCTATCAGGGACTGATACTCGACCTGATTTGCTCGCAAGCACTCCTTCTCGCTGCATCGCACGTGGTAGCCAGCTTCGAGGGAAAGATTGGATGCCTTGCAGTTATGCATCCCATAATCCTTCAATAAGGCCTCTGTACTGCTTATGACCCACTCGAACGCTGCCAACTTCGCCATCGCGATCAATTTCCATCCCTAGGAAATGCTTTAGAATGCCGCCATCGACAACATCGAACCTCTTCGATATAAGGTACTTGAAGGTCATCTACGTAGACTACGATGAAACTCATCCGATCACCTTGGCCTTGTTTGTAGATCAAGCGCTCGCTCGGGCACCCTAACGTCAGTATGACATCGATTAGGCTGCTGTTCCACTCTCGACTAGAGCGATTTGTAAAGCTTGAGGACTCTTCCAGGATACTTTTCATCAATGAACCCCTCAGGTTGCCTGATATACACCACGTCATGGAGTTCACTGTTGAGATAAGCAGACGAAACATCAAGCTGGTGCATATACATAGCACGTTCGAACGCTACAGCAATGAAGACGAGTATCTAGCCACGGGCGAGAACGTATCCAAATAGTTGCCATATTTTTGTCCACAGCCTTTTGCAACAACCCGTGAACTCTAGACGCTCTACGTTCCCATACTTGTCTCGCTTCACCGTGTAGACCCACTTGGAACCAATCGCCTTCAGGTAGCTCGACAAGCGTCCAAGTTTTTCTTGCCTCCAAGGTAGCAATCTCCTCTTGCATGGAATTCTTCCAAACCTCTACATGTTTGGAACTAATCAATACCATCAGCCATTATTGCATTGAGAGTTTGGTACTTCTTTCTTGGTCTCCCACGACGAGAAGTTCGTACGACCTCGCTTTTCTTTCGGCAGCTCCTCTGCTTCCGGCAGCACCTCTGCTTCAGACAGCACCTCTGCTTCTGACAGCATCTCATCGTGTCGTATTCTTTCCTCGCTAACGTGTGCATCATACTCTTCTTGAACGGCTAAATATTCCTCTTGTGGGACGGAATGGGCATCAGAATTTTCTTGCTTTGGAAAATACTCCAAAAATATCACATCTCATGACTCTGTTAGTTTCCCAGTACTTGTTCTCCAACGATGATGACTCCGATCGATTCCGCAAGTATGCTGCAGTAGCTACGGCTTCCGCCCAAAATGATTCATCCAGTTTAGCATACTGCAACATGCTCCGAGCCATCTCAACAAACGTTGTATTAGCTCGTTCAGCCACACCGTGTTCTTGCGGTGTATACGGTACAGTGAGCACTCCTCTTATGCCATTGCTCACCAAGAACTGCGTAAACTCTCCGCTCAAATATTCCCGTCCGTTGTCGCTGCGAAAAGACTTTAGCTTTTCTCCGGTTTGTTTCTTAAAATTTGTTCTTAAAATTCTTAAATTGGTCGACAACTTCATCCCGCGTTTTCAGAAAACAAACATCCATATATCGCGATTTATCGTCTATAAATGTCACGAAATATCTAGACTCTCCGTTTGAAGTTTTACTCATAGGGCCACAAATGTCTATGTGTACACGTTGGAAAATATTGTTCGCGCGATTTTCGGCCATCTAGAGAAACGGCTTCATAGTTATTTTACACTTAGCACACGTTTCGAACACATGATCTTGCATGTCTCACTGATTAGTCTTTAACCCTCTAACACGTAAGTCTGCCTAAAGGCACGTATTCCGTTTTTAAACTTAAAAAATAAACTAGCAGCTTTTGAATCGTTTAAATAATTTTTGGCGGTTGATAATAAACAAAAATTTATGATAATAAACAAAATTATGAGTCTCAGCTTTGAAAGCTATCCGAAGATTTTGACGGGACATATATTTCGCTATGCACAAGCCATGTTTTTTTTCGCGCGTAAAATTTGGTTCGCTGTATGTTGTGTTTTGCTGTGCAAATAATAGTAAATATATAAAACCAATAGGATGTGCCGTGCAATGTAGCCTTGTTACTAGAAATCCCAAAAACACAAACTGGGATCTTTTCTGTTTCGATCTTGAGCAATCCAGAGACTGCTCCACCCGTCCGATACTATCAATAGGCGAGCTAGAGCGTGAAGCGCCTGTGCTTCACACAAACATTGAATCGGCATATCACGCTAGCTGCGAACAAAAAGTTCGTAAGATCAGAAGGGCTGTTCCCTGGTGGAACAAGAGCCTTGACGATCTTAAAAAGGCTGCGCGTAAGCTCTTCAATAAAGCAAAGAATGGGAAGGCCACATGGGATTCCTATAAGTGTGCTTTAACGCTCTACAACAAAGAGCTAAGAAGGTCAAAACGGGCTACGTGGCGCCAACACTGCGGGCAGATTTCAACTCTCCCGGAAGCTGTCAGGCTACAAAAAGCCCTCTCTAAAGACCACTCAAACGGCATCTGTACACTGAAAAAGCCAGATGGAACACACACAAACAACCCTACGGAAACGAGTAGTCTACTCCTGACTACGCATTCTTCCCCTACATAAGTACCAATATGCGTACCAAGCTGGTAAGTCAACTGAGACTGCCATTCACTGCCTTACAACGACCATTGAAAAGGCCATTGGCGCTCAACAAATAGCACTAGGTGCCTTTCCTCTTGTTTCCTCTTGTGGGACGGAATGGGCATCAGAATTTTCTTGCTTTGGAAAATACTCCAAAAATATCACATCTCATGACTCTGTTAGTTTCCCAGTACTTGTTCTCCAACGATGATGACTCCGATCGATTCCGCAAGTATGCTGCAGTAGCTACGGCTTCCGCCCAAAATGATTCATCCAGTTTAGCATACTGCAACATGCTCCGAGCCATCTCAACAAACGTTGTATTAGCTCGTTCAGCCACACCGTGTTCTTGCGGTGTATACGGTACAGTGAGCACTCCTCTTATGCCATTGCTCACCAAGAACTGCGTAAACTCTCCGCTCAAATATTCCCGTCCGTTGTCGCTGCGAAAAGACTTTAGCTTTTCTCCGGTTTGTTTCTTAAAATTTGTTCTTAAAATTCTTAAATTGGTCGACAACTTCATCCCGCGTTTTCAGAAAACAAACATCCATATATCGCGATTTATCGTCTATAAATGTCACGAAATATCTAGACTCTCCGTTTGAAGTTTTACTCATAGGGCCACAAATGTCTATGTGTACACGTTGGAAAATATTGTTCGCGCGATTTTCGGCCATCTAGAGAAACGGCTTCATAGTTATTTTACACTTAGCACACGTTTCGAACACATGATCTTGCATGTCTCACTGATTAGTCTTTAACCCTCTAACACGTAAGTCTGCCTAAAGGCACGTATTCCGTTTTTAAACTTAAAAAATAAACTAGCAGCTTTTGAATCGTTTAAATAATTTTTGGCGGTTGATAATAAACAAAAATTTATGATAATAAACAAAATTATGAGTCTCAGCTTTGAAAGCTATCCGAAGATTTTGACGGGACATATATTTCGCTATGCACAAGCCATGTTTTTTTTCGCGCGTAAAATTTGGTTCGCTGTATGTTGTGTTTTGCTGTGCAAATAATAGTAAATATATAAAACCAATAGGATGTGCCGTGCAATGTAGCCTTGTTACTAGAAATCCCAAAAACACAAACTGGGATCTTTTCTGTTTCGATCTTGAGCAATCCAGAGACTGCTCCACCCGTCCGATACTATCAATAGGCGAGCTAGAGCGTGAAGCGCCTGTGCTTCACACAAACATTGAATCGGCATATCACGCTAGCTGCGAACAAAAAGTTCGTAAGATCAGAAGGGCTGTTCCCTGGTGGAACAAGAGCCTTGACGATCTTAAAAAGGCTGCGCGTAAGCTCTTCAATAAAGCAAAGAATGGGAAGGCCACATGGGATTCCTATAAGTGTGCTTTAACGCTCTACAACAAAGAGCTAAGAAGGTCAAAACGGGCTACGTGGCGCCAACACTGCGGGCAGATTTCAACTCTCCCGGAAGCTGTCAGGCTACAAAAAGCCCTCTCTAAAGACCACTCAAACGGCATCTGTACACTGAAAAAGCCAGATGGAACACACACAAACAACCCTACGGAAACGAGTAGTCTACTCCTGACTACGCATTCTTCCCCTACATAAGTACCAATATGCGTACCAAGCTGGTAAGTCAACTGAGACTGCCATTCACTGCCTTACAACGACCATTGAAAAGGCCATTGGCGCTCAACAAATAGCACTAGGTGCCTTTCTAGACATCTCAGGAGCTTTCGACAACACGTCATATGAGGCTATCCTTGCCTCTCTCGTACGTAAAAATGTCTCCACACCCATTATAAGGTGGATTCTGGAAATGCTCAAATCCAGAATCATAACCATCTCGGATCGCATGCAGCAAGCCCTTAATATAGCCAGCAGGTGGTGTCAGGACAAAGGATTGTCCATAAACCCATCTAAAACTGTTATAGTTCCATTTACCAGGAAAAGGTCTCTTTCTATAACTAGACCATCCCTAAATGGATCCACCATTGATTTTTCGGTTGAAGCCAACTACCTAGGAGTCATACCTGACTCCAAGCTCAACTGGAATTCACACCTCGAAAAGACAATAAATAAAGCCACTCGAGCATATTTCGCTTGCAATAGGCTTTTCGGTAGAACATGGGGCCTAAGTCCCAAAATGATCTACTGGTCTTTTAACACTGTGGTAAAACCGATTCTAACCTATGCATCTCTTGCTTGGTGGACGAAAGCTACCCAGAAGACAGCTGCAGCAGCACTTACCAAAATACAAAGACTGGTCTGCATAGGCATTACTGGAGCCATCCGAACATGCCCCACTGCAGCACTTGGAGTCATTACTGGCATACCCCCTTTAACCATAACCCTGCAAAAGGAGGCCTGTCTGGGGGCACTTCGCCTTCAAAATATCACCGACATAAAAAGTGGTGATCTTACGGGACATTTACGTGTTCTCGAACCCTTAATAAACGAGCCCATTCTGCGCGTAACTGACGAACAGAAACCCAAACTTGTCTTCCACAGAAACTTCTCTGTAGTCTTGTACACCAGACACGACTGGAACACAAAATCAATATCTCTACCCAGAGGATCACAAACGTGGTACACTGATGGGTCTAAATTGGAAAACGGAGACACCGGGGCTGGTATTTTTGGACCAAGGTTCAACAAATCCATAGCCATGGGAAAGTCTCCGACCATTTTCCAAGCAGAGATACACGCCATAGAATTCTGTGCTCGTGAGTGCCTTCGCAGGAAAATGCAAGGCGCACGGATTTACATCTTCTCTGACAGTCAGGCGGCGCTCATAGCGCTGAGGTCCTCCACGATCTCCTCCAGACTTGTAGTGAACTGTTTCCAACAGCTGAACGCCCTCGCTTCCAAGAACATCGTAACGGTGGGCTGGGTGCCAGGGCATGAAGGCCATATAGGAAACGAGGTGGCAGACTCCCTGGCTAAACGCGGGGCGATGACACCACTAATCGGCCCTGAACCGTTCTGTGGACTTTCGAAAGGACACAAAAGAGAACTGCTCAGGAATTGGGAAGAAAAGGAGATAAGACGCCACTGGACCGACAGTGCAGGGCTGAGACAAGCCAAACAATTCCTCGTCCCCCAGATGTCGCGATCTAAGCGCATCATCAACCTAAAAAAGAGTGAAATTCGTACTCTTACAGGCTACCTAACGGGTCACTGCAACCTAAGGTATCACCTTGAGAAATTAAAACTTTCAGAAATCGACATATGCAGATTCTGTGAGATGGAGCCAGAAACATCAGAACATGTTCTATGTGAATGCCCCTCGCTAATCAGACGTCGACTTCAACAAATAGGAGGTGAACTTATCCCCCCCTACAGGATTTGGGAACAGATAGACCCCGCCAAAGTGCTCTCCTTTATCAAAAGCCTAGGTGTAGAGGCTCTACCTTAATCCTACAGGCCGGCACAAAAGACCTAACATCTGGTCGTGGTGCAACAAGGCCTAGGTAATAATAATAATAATAAAACCTATCCAGCTCATAAAGGTAAGTTGATTTACTCTTAAAATTGATTTACAGATTTGCAAATATATAAAAGACATGCGTTGTGACAGCAAAATAGCGATACGTGCCTTGAGGCACGTTTGGGGCTCCAAGACAACTTTTGTTGATTTGATTTTTTACAATTGATTGCAATTTATGGGTTTGCTTCTGTTGATGGAGTGATTTTACTTAATAGAATTAAAAATATTACAGAATATGGAAAACTGGGTTTGGTATAAGCTGTCCGACTTGACAGATAAGCAGTTGCTCAAGATATTTGATTCAGTTCCGTCGGATGAAGAAGTGTTAAGGTCAAGTTACGACAAAGACGACGACATTGATATAGTGGAGGCTCTTAATTCTGCATTAGAGAGTGCTGAGACTATCTCATTTATTGAGAGTAATGTTGAAAATGTCCAAAACAATGCACAGAAAGCTGAGACTTCCCTGAGAACTGCAAAAAGGCCACGATCACCATTACCAATCAGTGAAGATTCGGCGGGCGCATCTCCCCCAACTTCTGGTGGGTTTAATAGAGCTGATAAGCCAAATTTAATTGCTATGTGTTATTTTAGTGAATAATTACTTTTATTTATACAGGTATTGAATCAGTAACAAAAGATTCGAGTTAGATTGTGGCGAGAGAAATGCATGCAGTTGCATGTTAACAATGTAGCATTTCGAGGCGATTTTTCGCTGCCGGCGAAAATAAAGGAGCTTCAAACTTTCTTTAATTCGGAAATCATGAATATGATCGTCGACGAAACCATGTGTGCAGCTTTAACGGATGATATTAACAATAAGTTCAAAATGAACTTCACTAACCGAATCTGAAGAGCTACTGGGGACAAAATGCGTTCGGACCGATACAAACCTGCATGACCCGAAGCAGATTCGAGGCAATCAAAAAGTACTTTTCGCTACGTGATGAGCGCGAATGGATCAAAAACGGTGAACCAGCCGCACAAGTGGGGTATCAAGTTATTTGTATTGTGCGATTCATTTGGGTACGCATACCGCTTTGTGATCTACAGCGGTGCAGACGATAATGTGGTCTTACCCGGTCATCCAGATCTTGGTGCTTCGGCCAACATTGTAGTGCAACTAACACAAACCGTACACACTTGTAAGAATCACATCACTTACTTTGATAATTTTTATACATCTCTGCCTTTGATGGTTTATCTAAGAGTAAAAGTTATTTGTAGCCTTGGCACGGTGCGAGTAAACCGTATCACAAATTGCAAGCTACCAAACGATATTGCCATCAGCAAATTGCCAAGGGGTTTTTCAACTGAGTACATTGGGTCCTCATATGGTGTCGACATAACCAATGTACTCTGGAAAGACAGCAATCCTGTTCGCTTTTTGTCCACCTATGTGGGTGTTAAGCAATTTGAAAGGACAAACCCTCGTGAAAGAACTGCAAAGGCTGCTCGATTTGACAGAAAAGCTAAGCGACACATTTCAATTGACTGTGCCCAAATTGTGGACGGCCTAATAGGCGCTATCATATCAGAGCAAAAACTCTGGATGCCGCAGCACGAATTTTTTATCACCTAATTGATTTGGCTGCCACCAACGCCTATATTTTACACAGACGTATCCAAACAGAGAACGCAAGCAAAGAAAAATTACTCGCACTCCCAGACTTTCGTGAAACACTAGCCGCAGGACTGGTGACATATAAAAACAAAAACTTACCGGGTCGTCCAATTAATAGCAAAAATGCATCTTCACCGCGATAGGCAAACCAGTCTCCATCCTCTCAGTCAGGACGAGCAATAAATTCACCATCCTCGCAGACAGAGCGAGCAATGCAGTCTCCACTCTCACATGGACCTTTTCAGCATGAGTTCAAACATGGTCAAAAATCAAAACATCCTATATCGGACTTGCGGTTTGACCCGCTGAACCATTTTCCACAAACAGTGGAAAAAGATGTTGCAAGAACTGTAAAACTTCACAAACGCAATGCGTATGCACGAAATGCAATCTGCATTTATGCTGAACAGCGAATAAAAACAGTTTTTTAGAATATCATAAGAAAAAATAAGATAAGTCTTCATTACCTGAAAATGTTATTTTGTTTTCGCTCAAAGCATCAAGCGTGCCTTCAGGCACGTTTTCTTTTCTTCTCACCTTACAGATAAACAGAAGATTCTACGTTACTTCTAAGTACATATATGAGCTCAGAAGCATTCATTCACTTAAAAAAAAATTATTTGAATACTTTTTTTCTGTTATTTTTGAAAGTAGCCTTTGAAGGTTAATCCACGCCCAATGTTGTTTTTAATCATTTTGTTCATGCTTCCGAAATTTAAATGTGAAAACCTGTGGTGCCACTTTACAATTTCTGACCCATTTGTCTCTGCAGCAAAACATGAGCTCTCCTTGTTTTCAAATTAAAATAAATCGTTTTTTCTAAGGGCACTCAAAACAACATTTCCTGTAATCTGTAATTACAGCAATATGCTCTTGATGACTGCACGTCCAACACGCTCTCTTGTTTTTCTATTTGTTCTTCCATTCGCTTTTCACTGCTGCTTTTTAACTTCGCGACGCGAACATCCTTTTCTCTTTTTCACTAACCGATTCGTCGTTCTTCCGACTCTTTCCTTCTTCCAGCAATTTGATTTTCAGCACATGCAACGATGACAATCTGTCGCGCTTCTCAACGGCAACCACAAAATTTTCGAAGGCGTCACTTAGACCGGATAGCAACAAAATAACGGTTACTTCTTCGGGTAGCGTCATCCCGATCTCGCTCAACTTTTCGAGAACATCGCTAAAATTGTTCAATTGCGACCCAATGTTTTCGTCCTGCACCATTTTCATGCGAAGCAATTGCCTTAGCAAAAATACACGCCGCGCTGGTCCCGTTGGTCGGTGTATTTGCTGGAGCTTGTCCCATGCTTTTGCTGCACTAATACATGTTTCACATGATTTATTTGAGACGGCTTTATGTATAACATTATGTTCGCAAGAGCTTTCTCATCTTTTATGTCGAATGCAATCTTCACTTCTTCACTATCAGTTTCTTGCTTTATTACACGACGGCAAACCACTGCCCACAAATCTGCGTATATTAAAACGCTTTTCATTTGCACAGCCCACGAGCTGTAATTCTCATCGTCAAGCTTTCGATGGAATTCGTATTCGAAATAATTTTTCAATGTTTAATCGCGAAGCCACTAACTTGGCCTTAAGACCAGAATTATCTACGCAGAGATTAATTCACTTTTTACCGCGACTAATAAAACACTTCTTTCTATTCCTCTCTCGCAGACCAGGCGCCCTGGGTCCAGACCCTGTTATAAATGTGTTTTATTGAGAGTAATTAGTAGGAATAGAAAATAAACTAATGATGAACCGCGACCACACGCGGCGGAGTTCAAAATCAGAGAGATGAGTGTAGGTACTATCGATATACACGATAAGAAGTTGCTCGCAGACAACTATCAATATCAGCTGAGATACGGCTTTGCCATATTAATCTTTATTTCCAACATAAATTAAATAATTTTGCATAATATTAGACACAAAAAAGAAAAACCACATACATGTGTATCATCTGCTTGTAAAAATTGGTAACATCTAAGAAGCCTTTGATGCATGGTCTCTATTCTGATTTTTTGTCGGCGGAGCTTCTCAATAGCCACAAGCCTGGCTAAAGATATTTTTGCGAAATTTTATCGGAATTTTAATTAAATATTTACGATTTGACATTAAGTAATTTTTTATATTTTATATATTTTTTTTTAATTAGCTATCAATAATCAATATGTTTTCACTCAGATAAATAATAATAAATAAAATAAAATGAGTTACTTCCCAGTAGCGCAACCCTGCTACGACCGAATGTGGTAATTCTACAAGATGCATCGTCGAAGGTACATTCGTAATCAATCGTTTCTCCAGCTGTTAGAACACAGGACTGCAACGAGACGTTGTTTTTGTTCTTGCCTGTCAAAGTTTCGGCAATCTTTCGGCTTATATTATTTTGCTTTGTTATACATTTCTGTGTTCGGTACCTGCGACTGCGTGTGTTTGTTGTTTATAAATAATTTTGTCTTTTTTATCTGTCACTTTACTATTTGCAAGTATTAGTGTGTGTCGGGAGTGTTTTGAAAAGGAATTTATTTAGGTTTTTATAACGATTTAGTAAGTTTCGAAAGTGTATAATGTTAAAAAGAGGCTTTAGCAAACATAATATACGGCGGCTGGCCGTAATAAAATATTGAAAAATTTGAAGCGGAATATCTTTGATTTTGCCAGAAATATAAAACTAAATCCAGTCGGTTCAATCTGCATTACAATCCTATATACGTGGTAAACCAGTCACTAAAGCACTGGCATTACAATCCTATATTTGTGGTATACCTGTCAGTAATCAGTAATCAGAGTCCTATACTCAACAGTATATAGGATGGTAATACAGCACGAAGTGTGCTCGGCTAGTCGCCTACTTGCTCGATTCGAATTCAGCGATTTTGAAGGTATACTAGCAGAAAAGGCGGCCAAGCTTATGGAAAGTAAAGCATGTTGTGGTATGAATTCGAATGCTTACTGCATTCAAAGTATGACAGATGTAATCGATTCTCGAAGCCAAATTTGCGCCACTGGGTTATAACCGCTCAAAGTGACAGTTACGAAAAGTTGTTGCGACTTTGTTTAGACTGCGAATCCGCTTAAGCGTAAAGCTGTCGACTGTCAAAATCAAACAAACCGAGTGAGAAGAAATTACATATGTTCTTTTCCAGGACGAAAACAATTGATAAAAACGCAAGCATTTCTTTCCTGTCTCTTTCTAGCACATTCACAGCTTATGGGGGGAAATGTCGATATTGCGACTTTTTTGAGTTGTTGCTGTTGCGGACCTAGTCTAAACAGAGTATTTAAAAATTTGCAAAGCAAACTCGTGGAAACTCTAATCTTGAATGGTGACAACCCTTAGCAGTAAAGTCCAAAAAATTGGCAGACAATGCATACATAAATAAAAACCTTAGGAGTTCTGTGACATGGTGTTAATGTAATGCTCTGTAATGTGTAATTTTTGGGAAAGGAGAGTAAGTCGGATCTAGGGACCGAAAGTTAAAATACAAATTTGCTGTCGCGAAGCCTGGCCACCGCGAGCTATACCGCCTCCTAGAACAGGGTCGTTACACAATACCTTTAAAAATAAAGAGAATAAGCTAATTTGATGCGATCCTTCCTATGGCAGCTATAAGATATTGTGACCCGTTTAACCCGATTAGCTTAAAAACTGAGAGACTAGTTTTCGAAGAAACGAACATCCGGACTGACAGACTGACCAGGGCAGAACTTGCCTCGTTGTAGGACGTGAACTTAATGTATTTTTCTGTACCCGTTAGAGCAACAAGATCTTGACTGTGGCGCTGTGCGAGCGATGCATATCTCCTGTACGATAAAAAGGGATCCTCCGTCGAAGAGCGTAAGAGCCAAAGCTCAGCACGCGCAGATACTGGGGTGCAGTGTTGCCAACTTTTGCTGAGAAGAGAAGTTGTTTTCGGCGGGACAAGGGTGGAAAAAAATCTGAATTTTTTCCCAAAAAAAGCTGAAAAAAGCGCAAAGATTTTCATACATATTTTGCTACCAAACAAAAGAAAAAAGCTGTATTTCCCCCAAAAAAGCTGGAAAAAAAGCGCAAAGATTTTCATACATATTTTGCCTTTAAACAAAAGAAAAATATCTGTATTTTTCGAAAAAAAGCTGAAAAAAGGCGCAAAGATTTGCATACATATTTTGCTATTTAACAAAATAAATATTTCTGTAATTTTCGAGAAAAAGCTAAAAAAAAGCGCTTTAGTTTTTTCCTTTAGCTTTCTGTTAAAACGAGTACAAACAAATGTTTTTTTTTTAGTATTAACGAGTATTTATATTAAGTTGTACTTAATAATTCATTAATTAAAATAAATTTAATACATATATCATCTTCAACATCAGCCGTATCATCTTTTAGATCTTTGTCATAGGCCTCTATTGTGCCTATAAGCTTCATAAAATCTAAGGGGACTTTGTAGTCTACGCAACATTTTTTGTGCCTTCGCAACCCATATCTGTAATCAGACGAATTATATAAGTTTTATCATTTTATAATTAAGTTTATATCAAATTGTCGCCTACCTTATGCAGTTAGTGTGCACTTACAATAACTGCAGAAGACTCTGGAGGCATCAGTATCGTCTTTGCGAAGCCATGTCTTAAAATCAGGATGCTGAAGCCAAGCATCTCGACATTTTTGTTTAAAAACTTTCGGCATTTTGTCACAAATATATTTAAAAGTGCACTTTCTCATAAAGATGACACTCTTGAAGACGATTAGGATCGGTAAAAGACAATCTGCTGTGACAGACTATCGATATAAAAAAGCTGAAAAAAGCTGATTTCAAATTAAAACAAGTAAGAAAGCTAAAGTCGACTGTGCTCGACTGTGAAATACCCGGTACTTAAACGTTTGCGCTTCACACTAAAAGGCAAATTAAAATTGTACATACATACATTGTACATACATACATTGGCGCCATTATATCGCACGGCCAAGGCTCGAATACGCCACCTGTCGGCTACAGCTTGCAAGAGCAGTGCCTTAGGGCGGTGTGTTAAAATTCTAACTTTATTGCTAATATCTCCCATGTTTATCATCCGATTTTACTGAAATTTTCAGGAAACGACCATTTTATTTTATTTATTTATTGTGTCTATTAACTTTAACCCGAAAATAACGAGTATAGCTTATTTAAAGTTTTTTATGATTTTTGAGGGCGGAAGTGGGCGTGGCCAAATTTTAAAACAAACTTGATCTGCGTGCAACATTCCAATGTTGTCACCAAATTTGGTAACTCTAGCTCTTAAAGTCTCTGAGATCTGATGTTTCACACGGACGGACAGACGGACAGACGGACATGGCTAAATCGACTCGGCTGGTGATACTGATCAAGAATATATGTACTTTATGGGGTCGGAGAGGCCTCCTTCTGCCTGTTACATACATTCTCGGTTGTCACAAACTTATAATACCCTTGTACCCTATGGGTACCGGGTATAAACAGCTAGAATTCCCGCTTCCCGCTGTTTCTAAAATATGCCCGCTAGTCAAGTATAAATAAAGCTGAAAATGACGGGAAAAAAGCTGATTTGGCAACACTGCTGGGGTGTGATGCCAACACTCTCCATACCACGTGGGGGAGCAAAGACACCAAGGAGATTGGGGAGTTGCTGCTTGAGTTCGTTCTGCTAATAAATCTGATTGTATGCAATCGGGGTAACCACCACACCTTCCGAAATAAGAACCGAGGCGAGGATATTGATGTAACCCTAGCGGCCAACAGTGACTCCCTCTCCGTAGTAGACTGGTAAGTATCTACGGTATGCTCCTTTTCGGATGATTACAGAATGGTGTTCGAAGTCGGATGGTCCCGAGAGGCTAAACTGCTCTTCAGGAAAAAACAAACTAATTCAAATTATTATTATAGTTTATATTTCAAATTGAAGGGTCGTGTTTTTGTTATGCTCCTCATATTTGTGTTAGTTCTTTGCTTCAAGCTTGTGTAAATAATAGTTCACCGTTTCACTTCGCGTGTGCATGCAGCTGTTTTTCTGAATTAATAATTCTATTAATTTCAAAACATTCCTTTTTGTGCTTTACCCGTTACGCCGATATTACAGCTTGCCGGGCTAAGCTCACTAACTCTCTCTCTCTCTCTCTCTCTCACTCTCGCTCTCTCTCTCTCTCTCTCTCTCTCTCTCTTTACCCGCTTTACCCGTTACCGGTTTACCGTTTACCCGTTACGCCGATATTACAGCTTGCCGGGCTAAGCTCACTAACTCTCTCTATCTCTCTCTCTCTCTCTCTCTCTCTCTCTCTCTCTCTCTCTCTCTCTCTCTCTCTCTCTCTCTCTCTCTCTCTCTCTCTCTCTCTCTCTCTCTCTCTTAGTGCACGTAACTTCTCTTATTTTCTCTTAACTTCTGATTGGTGCATTGGTAAGTTACTAAAATGTCCTCCAATATTGTCTATGTAATTAAAACATGCAAGAAGAAAATTGCTGTAGAGGACCTTATTATCGGTTGGTGGCGTTGTGATAATATCGTGCACGCTAAGTGCATTGATTGCACAAGCCGGGTGGTTGATATTATTACTTGCATTGGATAGTGCGATGTTGCAAGGGAAATTATGTTTTTTATGGGCGCTTGACTCCCAGTTAAATGGCCTAAGCTATTTAGTCCTGGAATATCGGCTGAAAATGAGATACACATCTATTTCTTAAATTGCTTATTTCTATACTACAATCGAAACGGCTTTCCCCTGATCAATTTAAGATCGAAAAAATCAAATTTTCCTTTGCTAGCAATATGTCATTTTTCAAAATATGTGTCCTTACGAACTCTTTAACGCAATGCTTTCTGAGAACTCCTGGCCAAAATACATTTTTGTTAAGGAATACGAAGCTAAGAAAAAGAAAAAACCGCCTGTGGGAGTTAGTCTACCAAGGCCGGCCGCCCCAATAAAAAACAAGTAAGAAAGCTACAGTCGACTGTGCTCGACTGTGAGATACCCGGCACCAAAACGTTTGTGCTTTACACTAAAAGGCAATTTAAAATTGTACATAAATTATCATACTCTACTTCGATACTTCTTAAAATAAATCGCCTCTCGAATTATCTCCTGACCTTAACAATTTAATGTCATACTTAAATATGAATGACACATTTTATAGGAACACATAAAAACCCGCTCGATCGGCGTCAAAAAATGAATTATGTTATTTTTTGTCATTTCTTGCTATAATCTTTTGTCATTTCTTCTGCAGTTGGCGCCATTATATCGCACGGCCAAGGCTCGAGTGCGCCACCTGTCGGCTACAGCTTGAAACAGCAGTGCCTTAGGGCGGTGTGTTAAAATTCTAACCTTATTGCTATATCTCCCATGTTTATCATCCGATTTTACTGAAATTTTCAGGAAACGTCCGCTCTATTTAATTAATTTATTTTATCTATTAACTTTAACCTGAAAATAACGAGTAAAGCTTATTTAACGTTTTTTTATGATTTTTGAGAGCCTAAATATTCGAGGCCGTGTGAAACATCAGATCTCAGAGACTTTAAGAGCTAGAGTTACCAAATTTGGTGACAACATTGGAATCTGTTGCACGCAGATCAAGTTTGTTTTAAAATTTGGCCACGCCCACTTCCGCCCTCAAAAATCATAAAAAACGTTAAATAAGCTATACTCGTTATTTTCGGGTTAAAGTTAATAGACACAATAAATAAATAAAATAAAATGGACGTTTCCTGAAAATTTCAGTAAAATCGGATGATAAACATGGGAGATATTAGCAATAAAGTTAGAATTTTAACACACCGCCCTAAGGCACTGCTGTTGCAAGCTGTAGCCGACAGGTGGCGCATTCGAGCGTTGGCCGTGCGATATAATGGCGCCAATGTATGTATGTACAATGTAGTGTATGTACATTTTTAAATTGCCTTTTAGTGTGAAGCGCAAACGTTTAGGTACCGGGTATCTCACAGTCGAGCACAATCGACTGTAGCTTTCTTACTTGTTTTAAATGTTTTTGTTTTTATACTTTGCTATTATTTATTGAATATTCTCCTTTTCGGGGCTAAAAATAAGTGTTTTAAATCTTATTTCAATAGGACTGGCACAGAGTTATAAGGCCCTGAAAATTATTGCTGGGTTTGAAGGTCGTTTCGTTTTAGGCGGGTTCTGCTGAAATCCCTAGTCAAGCCTCTTGCCAGAAGATTTGCGTGCACAGAAAGTTTTTCGGTTGTAGGTCGCTTTTCGTTTGTCTATTTTATCATTTACTGCAAGAATGCCGAGATCTCTATGGATGTTTTATTTGCAAATATATCTTGGTGTCCCAGTAATAGTTCTTAGGATTTTCGAATGTGCGCGCTCATTGCTAATTTCTCAATGATTAGCTAGTTGGGTTGTTGCTCTGGTTGGGCACCTCGAGTGACTTAGGATCGCAGTGTCGTCAGCTAACGTGGTTGTTGTTAGCCGCTCGTTCGTAGGAATACCCGCTGTATAAAGAACGAACAGGGAAAGCCCGAGTGCGCTCCTTTGTGGAACTGCGGCTTCGATAATGTAGTCGTCAGATGCTGTTTTAGAGATACGACTCAAGCAGCTTTTGAGTGTATTTAGGCAAGTGTGTTTTTATACCTGGTACCCATCGGGTACAAGGGTATTATAAGTTAGTGCCAACCGAGAATGTATGCAACAGGCAGAAGCAGAAATCTCCGACCCTACAATGTATATATTCTTGATCAGCGTCACCAGCAAAGTCGATTAGTCATGTCCGTCTGTCCGTCTGTCTGTCCGTGTAAAACAACAGATCTCAGTTTGTTTTAAAATCTTTATACTATATAAGCTATAGTCGTAATACTCAATGTAAAGTAAAAACATAAGCTAAATAAAAGGGATTGTGCGGACGTTTTCTGAAAATTTTAGTAAAATCGGATGATAAACATTAATGTTATTAAACATTTAAAAATCTGTGTATGCTTCTTCTTCTTCTATGTTGACAATGCCAGTGCATATTGCTCAACATGTTTCTAGTTACATTTGTTTTTTTTTGGTGTTGCTCAATGTGTTCCTAGCACAGTTCTTCATATTGTTAAGAGCCTTCAAAAAGATGTCTCTGAGCTTTCCTCCACAGTTGCTAATCTTGCCCAGTGTGTGCGCCAGCTGCAGGGTGTTGCCTCCCAGTCTGCCTCCTGTCGTAGTGCCCCGTAATGACCAGTGACCTACGTGTTGGATTCTGGAACGCCTGCAGCCTGGCTTCCAGTGAAAATGAGCTGCTCATCAATATACAACAACATGACATTGACATTATGCTTGTTGCAGAAACATATTTACAGCCAGGAGTCCACTTCACACTGGCTGGCTTTGTCTGCTACAGATCAGATCATCCAAGCAACTCCAGTCGAGGAGGTGCAGCTGTCTTAGTAAGGCGTGAGATCTCCCAATATCACCTTCATGCCATCAGGAATAGGGAAATTCAGCTAGCCGCCGTCATGGTCTCCACGCGCAGTGGCGAGCTTCTAATTGCTGCAGCGTACCTGCCACCTTTTCTCAGCTGGACGAGTGCTGAGTTTGACCACCTTCTCTCTCAACTTGGTCAAAAGATCATCTTGGGAGCTGATTTCAACGCAAAACATCAGCTGTGGGGCAACTACAGGCAAGATCAAAGAGGGAGGGCTCTTCACGACGCTATAACAAGCTCCTCAGCCCAAATCCTTGCAACAGGAAGCCCTACGTGGTACCCGCCACGTGCAGGAGCCACTCCGTCCTGCTTAGACTTCTTTGTGTATAAATCAATCCCAAGCAACGTACTCACCATTAGGGAGGAACAGGACCTTTGCTCAGATCACCTGCAACCTTATCAGTCTCTCCATCTACGATTGCTGCCAGAGCCAGCCTCCTAAAACCTGGCTCAAGTCTTCCGGTGTTCAGGCAGTCCTTGACAAACTCCCTTTTGCTTGGCACTACCTTGAGCACGAAGGGAGAAGTGGACTCTGCGATTAGCACACTACTGGCTAATATAGGAGAAGCTGCTGCAGCTGCTGCCCCAACCAGGCCTATTAATCCTCACCCAATAAGACCTCGGAGTGATCTTTCGGATGAAGTTGATGGACTGCTACTCCTGAAAAAGAGACTCAGACGCGAGTTCATTCGCACTAATGACCTCAGGATAGACAGGCTGTACCGGAGGATATCCAACAGAGTGAGGAAAAAGCTATCCCTGCTCAAAGCTGAAGCGACAAACCGGTTGCTACAAAACGCTACGGCTGATGCAAGCTCCAGTTTCTCACTCTTGAAGCTTACCGGAGCTTACAAGAGGCAAGCTAGCCCTAGGTATCCTATTAAGAAGACTGATGGCACATGGGCAAAATCCACTCTGGACCGTGTAGAAACCTTTGCTGAAGACCTGGAGAGCAGGTTTACTCCATTTAGTACTTCCTCTGCTAGGAGAGTGCAGCTTGTTGCGAAACCCTTGACAGGACGCATCAGTTGGAGCTCCCGGTGCCCCCTGTAACCTTGCCGGAGGTAAAGAAGGACATCCGAGGACTGAAAATCAAAAAGGCTCCAGGAGAGGACTCGATTGACAACCGAGTCACAAAAGCCCTGCCCCTCAAAGCACTTTTGTACCTCGTGCTTATCTTCAATTCTGCTCTGAGACGCGGGTACTTCCCTAAAGCCTGGAGGAACGCTAGGATAGTCATGGTCCTGAAACCTGGTAAACCCCCGGGTGATGTCAGCAGTTACCGCCCCATCAGTCTCCTGAACACCTTTGGAAAGCTGTTTGAACGATGTATTCTAAGAAGAGTCCTGCAGGCACCTCTCGTAAAGCAAGCGATCCCAAATTTCCAGTTTGGTTTCAGACTCAGCCATGGCACCCCGGAGCAACTACACCGAGTGACTGAATTCATTCTGGATGGCTTCCACAAAAAGCAGTATGTCGTTGCTGCATACTTGGACTTACAGCAGGCGTTCGACAGGGTGTGGCACGACTGCCTTCTTTCCAAACTCAAAACCCTGCTCAACCCACAGCTGTTTGAAACGCTCAAATCATTTCTATCTGACAGGACGTTTCGTGTGATCCAAGAAGGAATAATGTCCACTGAGAGGCGGATCAGTGCAGGTGTACCACAGGGTAGCGTTCTTAGACCTAAACTGTACAGCCTGTACACTCATGACATGCCAAAGCCTCCAGTACACTCCCGTAACATGATGCTGGCCACTTTTGCGGATGACACAGCGGCAGCGTGCAGATCATCTTGCATATACACAGCCACTGACAGGCTTCAGATATACCTCAAGAAATTTGAAAACTTACGTAAATGAACAGCTGACAAAACATAATTACGAGGTCTTTAAGAGAGCAATGCATCTCAAAAAGCACAAGCGCATCACAGCTGTCTTTACTCGCCGCGGAGATGTCTTTGTCAAGCTGATCGACGGAGTGGAAGCTCACTAGGTGCAGAGCTTGCACGAGATTTCTGAGCTGAGCAATAATGTGGGAGGCCCTGCGAGAAATAGCTCATTTCGAGATTAATCTTGAACTAAGATCCATAGTTTTAGTATTTCATAGATTAAAATTCATTGTAGGTCGCTTTGTTTACTTAATGTTCTCCGTGGTGTTTAGTCAATTTAATTTTTCATATCTAGTGCGTGCGCAGCTAAAAATTAAATTTAAATTTTGGAAATGGAAGACAATGTTGACCTACTGAGTTTAAATATTTCTTTGTAAATTCTGTTCAAGATATTATATGTGTCTCTGAAACATGGCTTGGCTGTAATGTTTGTGATGTCTTAATTTCGTGTGATGGTTATAATGTTTACCGTGCGGACCGTGTCTGTCATGGGGGTGGTGTAGCAATATATGTTAGTAAAAAGTTAGTGTCGAAGTTTATATGTAAACATCCCGATAGTAGTCCAATAGAATACTTATTCCTTGAAATTAAAATTCAGTTCTCATCAAAAAAAATTCTGATATGATGCATATACCGCCCACAAAGTAGCATTAACTATGGCGATATT
Source organism: Drosophila rufa (assembly GCA_018153105.1). Lineage (NCBI taxonomy): Eukaryota > Metazoa > Arthropoda > Insecta > Diptera > Drosophilidae > Drosophila > Drosophila rufa. The sequence goes on from JAECXS010000135.1 coordinate 2,222,371, forward strand.
TTAAACAAGTTATCAGACATCACTATGAATTATGAAGACATACTCTTGGCGGGTGATATTAACAGTAATATACTTCAGGAAGAGCACCTTAAAAACAACATGGAATCACTAGGCTTGAATCTTGTGAACTCTACTTATCCGACTCATTTCAGCAGAACATGCTGCTCACTGTTAGATGTATTTTTTGTTAGTGATGTTGAAAATATATGCTTGTATGACCAACTCATTGTGCATTCGTTCTCAAAACATGACCCTATATACTTGAACTACAATTTTTACCTTCAGTATAATGACGAAAAAATAGTATTTAGGGACTTTAATAATATTGACTATTACCTTCTTAATACCGAACTCGATAAGTGCAATTGGAATAATATTTACTGTCTTTCAGATGTAAACCAACAACTCAGCTTGCTCCAGTTTAATATTAGTTACTTGTATAATTGTTTCGTACCTATTAAAAGCAAAATCGTCAAACATTTTATCAAACCATGGTTTAATAATGAAATAAAGTCAGCAATACAAACGCGAAATTTTGCATATCAAAAGTGGAAAAGGTATCGGACACCGCGACATTATGCCCTTTTAAAATCATTGAGACACACAGTCACTAAACTAATTGACACGGCAAAGTCAAAATTTTATAGTCACAAATTCAAAAACTCAACATCATCTAGACAAACCTGGAAAGAACTCAAGTCATTAGGAATAGGAAATCAAAAATCAATACCGGCCCAGGATGTTAATGTTGAAGAGCTAAATAAACAACTCTCAAACTGCAATGTACCTGAAATCGACGACAACAATTTGTACTTGAGATCAGTACCTGAACATTTCTGTGATAAAAGCTTTAGGTTTGTTTGTGTCAATCAGTGTGAAGTTCTCGTCAATATTCTCAAAATTAAATCAGACGCAGTTGGACTTGACGAAATAAATCTTAAATTCATTAAAATAATACTTCCTAAAATTCTAACATATATAACTCACATTTTCAACACTGCATTTACAACATCTGCATTTCCGGATTGTTGGAAAATTGCAAAAATTGTCCCAGTCCTGAAAGTTAACAATGAGTACAGGCCGATTTCAATTCTACCATTCTTATCGAAAGCCTTTGAGAACATTATGGCAGCCCAAATAAACTCTTATATAGGTGATAATGGCTTACTCAATAATAACCAATCAGGATTTAGAAAAAAACGTAGCTGCACCTCATCAATCCTGAAAATCTCGGACGATATACGTGAACCCGCAGACCAATCTAATGTAACGCTTCTGGTACTTCTTGACTATAGTAAAGCCTTCGACTGTGTTAATCATGATGTTTTGTGTACAAAATTGAAATCTCAGTTCAATTTCTCGACAACGGCTGTTAAACTCATGACCTCATATTTAAAAAATCGCCGTCAATCTGTTGTAATGTCAAATGTTTCGCCTTCTTTTGTAGTCCTTAAACGTGGTGTACCTCAAGGCTCAGTTCTTGGACCTTTATTGTTCACTCTGTATGCCAATGACTATCCCTGTGTGTTGTCAGATAGTAATGTTCATATGTAATATGTACGCAGATAATGTCCAGATGTATGTAAGCCGTCCGATTGATAGAATTGACCATTGCATGCCCATTGAATACGTTGAATATGCCACAAACTTGGGTATCATATTCAATAATAAACTTAGCTGGAATGACCACATAATCAGGGCTGTAGGAAAAACGTATGGTTTGCTAAAATCTCTTTCCCCAGTTAAAAGTCTGTTACCCATAAATGTTCGTATGCTAATTGCCAAGACCTGTCTAATCCCAACACTTTTCTATGGTATCGAAATTTTTTCAAATTGCGATGCAGCCAGCCATCAAAAAAAAAAAGTTGCATATAATAAAATAGCAAGATTTATATTCAATCTGCGCCGATTTGACCATGTGACCAGCTATGCATATAGAATATTTGAACTTAACTTGACCGACTGGATGAAACTGAGAGTGTTAATCTATCTGCATAAAATAATTTACACAAGGGAGCCTACCTATCTCTTTGAAACATTAAGATTCCCTTCCTCTAGAAGAGCAAATAACCTGATTCAAATAAGACACAGATCTCTGCTTTCAGAAAGACAGTTTTTGTAAACGCAATTAGGCTATGGAATCAACTTCCAATTTCTCTAAAAAATATTAGTAGCGTCACGCAGTTCAAGTCAAAACGTACAATACACCTGCATAATATCAACACACTTAAAACATAAAAAAATAGAACAAAGCGACCATTTTTTTATTAACCCTTTAGTGTTTAAGCGTAACTTTAAGATTTCTATTCAAACTTATGATTTAAAATTGTAATTAAAACGTGTATTTATGTTAATTTGTCCTATGTGACTATCGCATTAATTATAAGTTATCAACTTGTAGCGATAGGAAAACATTATAAAATAAATTGAAAAATTGAACAGGGCCTGTCGGTGGAACATCTCTGTAAACCCCTCAAACTGTGCAGTAGTGACACACACACTCAGGAAGGACAACTGTCCAGGATTATTTTTACACGGAGAGCTACTGGAACAGAAAAGGGAACACAAATACCTGGGTGTGACCCTCGACAGAAGATTAACACCAGCAAAGCACACTACAAATGTCAAAAACTCACTCGAAGCCAAGGCTAAGAAGCTTTTTTGGCTGTTAAAACCAAACAATCACCTTAACCTAACAAACAAAATCAAAATTTACAAAACCATACTTGCCCCCACATGGAGATACGCCATACAAGTATACGGTATTGCTGCCAAAAGCAACTTAAACAAAATCAGACTATTCCAAAGCAAGACACTACGCAGACTATCAGGAGCTGAGTGGTACATACGGAACATTGACCTGGCCAGGGACTTCAAAGTCCCTCTTGTTGGAGACGTTATCAACTCTCAAGCGGAAACATACTTCAAGAAACTGACAAACCAATATACTCCGAATATACTCGCCAAAAGACTCACGGAACATAGAACCAGAAGAAGACTCAAAAGAACCCATCCCATCGGTCTACCACACAGAACTTTAAAAAAAAACCTCCACATGACCTAAAACACTCCACAAAACCGTAAACCATAACACTTTTCTACTACTACAAAATATTTTAAAATCCATTAAACACCTGCCTATACTATTGTAAAAGTTACTATATACAGTAATAGTATACAATATACACTGTGTAAATTAACACAGTAATAAATCACAAAAGGTTAAACTTAAAAAAAAAAAAATTTTTTTTTTTGTGTTGCTCAATGTGTTCCTAGCAACATTTGTCTTTTTTGGGTGTTATTCAATATGTTTCTAGCAACATTTGTCAATATTTTAATTTTTCTGTGTTCATGGGATATGTAGGATGACGGAAGTGTGTAGTCTTTTCCGGGCTTCGGTATCATTATGGTAATAGATTTCTTCCTAATCTTGGGGTAGTAGCCAAGACATATAATCCTATTAATAAGTTTACAAATAACCTCAATATCAAAGATTGGAAGTTCAATTATCATTTTTGGAGATATTAGGTCACCGCCCGAAGCCTTTTTCGGTTTCAGTTCCCCTATTACATTTGCGATCTTATTCGGCTGAAACTATATTGGTAAAGACATAGGTTTAGATTGGATTTGTGGTTGGAGATATGAAATAGTGGCAGGGTTCGGCTGTAATACGCTTCGGAGATGTGAAGCAAACGTTTCGGTCATATCTTCGTCGTTGCGGGCACAGCGACCTGATGATTTCCTTATTAGGGTGACTGTTTCTTTTGGAGCGCTTAGATTAGGGTGAGCCCCCAGAGAAGGCTGCTTTGTACTGGTTGTGCATTTTCAGCGCCTTGTTTCAGAGCTCGGTTTAGTAAGCGATTTCCTTCCTTAAGACGTTCTTTTGAAGATTGCTATCTTTTGGTTTGCCAAGAACGTCACAGACGCTTCTTTTCAAGGACAAGGTGTTCAACTTGTTGATTAGATTTGAATTCGTTGGTTTGTACGACCTTCCCTTGCGGGGTTCAAATAGTGGCTGCTGATGAGAAGTCCGAAAGCGCTTTGTCACTTATAATGTTGCGTGGAATGTTTTTTGGTCACCGCAAAGTCTATTAAGTCTGGCATCTTTCTGCGGTCTGCTGGCCAATATGTGGGGCTACCAGGGGAAACATAGTCCAATTTGTTTCTCATATTTATGATTGAATTAAATAATTGCCTTCTTTTGGGGACGCGTGGCCTCAGTGCGTATGCTTGGAATTATAGTCTCTTGCAGCTATGAAACGATCTCCAAATGACAGTAGACAGCGGCTATGGTAAGGTTGCCGTTACCTGACTCCACTGAAATAGACGTGGCCTGCAAAAATTTTTTTTTTTTTTTATGTACGTTGATGCACTACGGTTAGTACACTCAAGTGGCCCTTTCGAAACCAAGCACGTGCTTCTTAGGGTTAAGTGTTAATAGGCGCGAAAGAAAAGTATAGGTAAAAGAATGCCAGAAAACTACCCTCCACCATATACACTAATAGCGCGCAGATCAATTGCAATCTTGCATGTGTTCTAAGTGGGTTAAGATGAATGTTTTTAGTTTAGGAAGGCTATCTACAGATGAGGTTATTTTGTAAAAATCTTAATAATTTGCACATAGTTTTCTAAAGGGTTCATGCATTTCATACGAGATTCTACAGTTATACAAAACTAAAGGCAAGTAGGATCTGGTGGTTCTACATGGTACGTGGAAATTCAACTGCCCCCAAAAGATCGGGTTTCCACGTCACCACGGATCAGGTTATTCATAAAGACAATGCCTAGCATCGTTCTACAGTTTGCTAGGGAAGTTAGGTTAATTAGGAGAAGTCTATTAGAATAAGAGGGCAACCTAAGGTTTGCATCCCATTTAAATCCACGAAAAGCGAAAAGTAAAAAGTTCTTTTGAACTGACTCAATGCGTTTGCTGTGGACGTCTCACTGGGGACTCCAAACGCAAGATCCATATTCTAAAATAGGACGAACTAACGAAATGTATAAATTCTTCGTGACGTTGGGGTCATCGAATTCTATCCACCACCTTTTAATAAATCCAAGCACATTCCTTTCTTTATTCACAATGCACGAGATATGATCAATAAACTCCAGTTTAGGATCCAGGCGGATACCCAAATCGTCAACTAGAGTGTGCCTTTCCAGAGAGCAGCAGTTCAGCGTATAGGTGGCAAGCTTCGGAGAGAGACGTGAGAATGTCATCAGCGTCTATTTTGATCCATTTAGGTGTTATAAGTTTGCAGAGCACCATCTTTGAAAGTTAGTAAGATCTGTTTATAAATCCGACCGGCTAGCGCTGTCCTTATATTGCACGCAAAGTTTAACGTCGTTAGCGTACATGAGTACTCTTGAGTGTCAAAACTTGGGACAACCCGTTCATAAATAATGTAAAAAGTAAGAGACAGAGGTCACTCGGAGAACAGGTGACAAGTTGTTTTTAAAGAGGACATTTTGCGTCCTGCCATTTAGATAACTTGAGGTCCATCTAAGAAAATCGACAGCAAAACCTATTAAGTCGAGTTTCCTAATAAGAAAGGAATGATTAACGGAGTCAAATGCTTTACTGAAATCAGTATAGATGACATCTGTCTGCGAATGTTGTGGAAAGCCCCTTATAATAAAAGAAATGAGCTTCAGAAGGTTAGTTGTCGTTGATCTTCGTTTATCAAATCCATGTTGGCATGGAGAAATTGGCGAAGAATAAGTAGTTAAAAATAATGAGCAGAAAGATCGGCGATTGGCTGATCACTGTTTGCTGTCGTATTTTCATTTGAAAGTGAGGAAGGTTGTGTAATAGGCTTACGTTTAGTGTTGACAAAATTATAAAACTGTTTAGGGTCCTGCGCAAACTGAACCCAACAACGAGTCAGATAGTTTTTATAACACTGCGCCTTAAGCACGGTGAACTTAGACCGAGCCGCTAAATAGCGAGAATGGACAGCTTGAGAACCGTTACGTTAAAATGTATAATAGAGATTGGACTTTTTGAGGCGAGTCAATTCTTTACTAAACCAGGGAGGCTTATTTTCTTTATTCTTTTATTCTTTATTATTCAAAAGTTAACAAAAATGTACTGTTAACATTAAAAATATAATAATAACTAGCGGACCCGGCGAACTTTGTCTCGCCCTAATTCGACGCAATTTTTACCTTCAGTATAATGACGAAAAAATAGTATTTAGGGACTTTAATAATATTGACTATTACCTTCTTAATACCGAACTCGATAAGTGCAATTGGAATAATATTTACTGTCTTCCAGATGTAAACCAACAACTCAGCTTGCTCCAGTTTAATATTAGTTACTTGTATAATTGTTTCGTACCTATTAAAAGCAAAATCGTCAAACATTTTATCAAACCATGGTTTAATAATGAAATAAAGTCAGCAATACAAACGCGAAATTTTGCATATCAAAAGTGGAAAAGGTATCGGACTCCGCGACATTATGCCCTTTTAAAATCATTGAGACACACAGTCACTAAACTAATTGACACGGCAAAGTCAAAATTTTATAGTCACAAATTCAAAAACTCAACATCATCTAGACAAACCTGGAAAGAACTCAAGTCATTAGGAATAGGAAATCAAAAATCAATACCGGCCCAGGATGTTAATGTTGAAGAGCTAAATAAACAACTCTCAGACTGCAATGTACCTGAAATCGACGACAACAATTTGTACTTGAGATCAGTACCTGAACATTTCTGTGATAAAAGCTTTAGGTTTGTTTGTGTCAATCAGTGTGAAGTTCTCGTCAATATTCTCAAAATTAAATCAGACGCAGTTGGACTTGACGAAATAAATCTTAAATTCATTAAAATAATACTTCCTAAAATTCTAACATATATAACTCACATTTTCAACACTGCATTTACAACATCTGCATTTCCGGATTGTTGGAAAATTGCAAAAATTGTCCCAGTCCTGAAAGTTAACAAGGAGTACAGGCCGATTTCAATTCTACCATTCTTATCGAAAGCCTTTGAGAACATTATGGCAGCCCAAATAAACTCTTATATAGGTGATAATGGCTTACTCAATAATAACCAATCAGGATTTAGAAAAAAACGTAGCTGCACCTCAGCAATCCTGAAAATCTCGGACGATATACGTGAACACGCAGACCAATCTAATGTAACGCTTCTGGTACTTCTTGACTATAGTAAAGCCTTCGACTGTGTTAATCATGATGTTTTGTGTACAAAATTGAAATCTCAGTTCAATTTCTCGACAACGGCTGTTAAACTCATGACCTCATATTTAAAAAATCGCCGTCAATCTGTTGTAATGTCAAATGTTTCGTCTTCTTTTGTAGTCCTTAAACGTGGTGTACCTCAAGGCTCAGTTCTTGGACCTTTATTGTTCACTCTGTATGCCAATGACTATCCCTGTGTGTTGTCAGATAGTAATGTTCATATGTAATATGTACGCAGATAATGTCCAGATGTATGTAAGCCGTCCGATTGATAGAATTGACCATTGCATGCCCATTGAATACGTTGAATATGCCACAAACTTGGGTATCATATTCAATAATAAACTTAGCTGGAATGACCACATAATCAGGGCTGTAGGAAAAACGTATGGTTTGCTAAAATCTCTTTCCCCAGTTAAAAGTCTGTTACCCATAAATGTTCGTATGCTAATTGCCAAGACCTGTCTAATCCCAACACTTTTCTATGGTATCGAAATTTTTTCAAATTGCGATGCAGCCAGCCATCAAAAAAAAAAAGTTGCATATAATAATATAGCAAGATTTATATTCAATCTGCGCCGATTTGACCATGTGACCAGCTATGCATATAGAATATTTGAACTTAACTTGACCGACTGGATGAAACTGAGAGTGTTAATCTATCTGCATAAAATAATTTACACAAGGGAGCCTACCTATCTCTTTGAAACATTAAGATTCCCTTCCTCTAGAAGAGCAAATAACCTGATTCAAATAAGACACAGATCTCTGCTTTCAGAAAGACAGTTTTTTGTACACGCAATTAGGCTATGGAATCAACTTCCAATTTCTCTAAAAAATATTAGTAGCGTCACGCAGTTCAAGTCAAAACGTACAATACACCTGCATAATATCAACTTAACTTAAAACATAAAAAAATAGAACAAAGCGACCATTTTTTTATTAACCTTTAGTGTTTAAGCGTAACTTTAAGATTTCTATTCAAACTTATGATTTAAAATTGTAATTCAAACGTGTATTTATGTTAATTTGTCCTATGTGACTATCGCATTAATTATAAGTTATCAACTTGTAGCGATAGGAAAACATTATAAAATAAATTGAAAAATTGAACAGGGCCTGTCGGTGGAACATCTCTGTAAACCCCTCAAACTGTGCAGTAGTGACACACACACTCAGGAAGGACAATTGTCCAGGATTATTTTTACACGGAGAGCTACTGGAACAGAAAAGGGAACACAAATACCTGGGTGTGACCCTCGACAGAAGATTAACACCAGCAAAGCACACTACAAATGTCAAAAACTCACTCGAAGCCAAGGCTAAGAAGCTTTCTTGGCTGTTAAAACCAAACAATCACCTTAACCTAACAAACAAAATCAAAATTTACAAAACCATACTTGCCCCCACATGGAGATACGCCATACAAGTATACGGTATTGCTGCCAAAAGCAACTTAAACAAAATCAGACTATTCCAAAGCAAGACACTACGCAGACTATCAGGAGCTGAGTGGTACATACGGAACATTGACCTGGCCAGGGACTTCAAAGTCCCTCTTGTTGGGGACGTTATCAACTCTCAAGCGGAAACATACTTCAAGAAACTGACAAACCAATATACTCCGAATATACTCGCCAAAAGACTCACGGAACATAGAACCAGAAGAAGACTCAAAAGAACCCATCCCATCGGTCTACCACACAGAACTTTAAAAAAAACCTCCACATGACCTAAAACACTCCACAAAACCGTAAACCATAACACTTTTCTACTACTACAAAATATTTTAAAATCCATTAAACACCTGCCTATACTATTGTAAAAGTTACTATATACAGTAATAGTATACAATATACACTGTGTAAATTAACACAGTAATAAATCACAAAAGGTTAAACTTAAAAAAAAAAAAAAAATCTTTTTTTTTTGTGTTGCTCAATGTGTTCCTAGCAACATTTGTCTTTTTTGGGTGTTATTCAATATGTTTCTAGCAACATTTGTCAATATTTTAATTTTTCTGTGTTCATGGGATATTTAATTTCACCCACAATGCTTTGGGTACTGGGTATCTCTCAGTCGGTCACACTCGACTATAGGTTTCCAACTTGATTGATTTTATGCATGAGGCCATTAAGCCAGACTTTACAGAAAGCTTGAGATACATCGAGAAATATTGCGCTGCAGTATTCCCGATGCCCGAAGGCTGTGCGTATTTCTGATGTTATTCTGTTGACTTGTTCGAATGTTCCTTGGTTTTGACGGAAGCAAAATTGATGAGCCGGGATAACATTGCGTGCTCCCAGAAGTAATATTATGCGTGTTAGAAGGCATTTTCGATCAGTTTGGACTGACACGATAATAAATGTATTGGTCTGTAGGATGACGGAAGTGTGTAGTCTTTTCCGGGCTTCGGTATCATTATGGTAATAGATTTCTTCCTAATCTTGGGGTAGTAGCCAAGACATATAATCCTATTAATAAGTTTACAAATAACCTCAATATCAAAGATTGGAAGTTCAATTATCATTTTTGGAGATATTAGGTCACCGCCCGAAGCCTTTTTCGGTTTCAGTTCCCCTATTACATTTGCGATCTTATTCGGCTGAAACTATATTGGTAAAGACATAGGTTTAGATTGGATTTGTGGTTGGAGATATGAAATAGTGGCAGGGTTCGGCTGTAATACGCTTCGGAGATGTGAAGCAAACGTTTCGGTCATATCTTCGTCGTTGCGGGCACAGCGACCTGATGATTTCCTTATTAGGGTGACTGTTTCTTTTGGAGCGCTTAGATTAGGGTGAGCCCCCCAGAAAGGCTGCTTTGTACTGGTTGTGCATTTTCAGCGCCTTGTTTCAGAGCTCGGTTTAGTAAGCGATTTCCTTCCTTAAGACGTTCTTTTGAAGATTGCTATCTTTTGGTTTGCCAAGAACGTCACAGACGCTTCTTTTCAAGGACAAGGTGTTCAACTTGTTGATTAGATTTGAATTCGTTGGTTTGTACGACCTTCCCTTGCGGGGTTCAAATAGTGGCTGCTGATGAGAAGTCCGAAAGCGCTTTGTCACTTATAATGTTGCGTGGAATGTTTTTTGGTCACCGCAAAGTCTATTAAGTCTGGCATCTTTCTGCGGTCTGCTGGCCAATATGTGGGGCTACCAGGGGAAACATAGTCCAATTTGTTTCTCATATTTATGATTGAATTAAATAATTGCCTTCTTTTGGGGACGCGTGGCCTCAGTGCGTATGCTTGGAATTATAGTCTCTTGCAGCTATGAAACGATCTCCAAATGACAGTAGACAGCGGCTATGGTAAGGTTGCCGTTACCTGACTCCACTGAAATAGACGTGGCCTGCAAGTAATTTTTTTTTTTTTTATGTACGTTGATGCACTACGGTTAGTACACTCAAGTGGCCCTTTCGAAACCAAGCACGTGCTTCTTAGGGTTAAGTGTTAATAGGCGCGAAAGAAAAGTATAGGTAAAAGAATGCCAGAAAACTACCCTCCACCATATACACTAATAGCGCGCAGATCAATTGCAATCTTGCATGTGTTCTAAGTGGGTTAAGATGAATGTTTTTAGTTTAGGAAGGCTATCTACAGATGAGGTTATTTTGTAAAAATCTTAATAATTTGCACATAGTTTTCTAAAGGGTTCATGCATTTCATACGAGATTCTACAGTTATACAAAACTAAAGGCAAGTAGGATCTGGTGGTTCTACATGGTACGTGGAAATTCAACTGCCCCAAAAGATCGGGTTTCCACGTCACCACGGATCAGGTTATTCATAAAGACAATGCCTAGCATCGTTCTACAGTTTGCTAGGGAAGTTAGGTTAATTAGGAGAAGTCTATTAGAATAAGAGGGCAACCTAAGGTTTGCATCCCATTTAAATCCACGAAAAGCGAAAAGTAAAAAGTTCTTTTGAACTGACTCAATGCGTTTGCTGTGGACGTCCCACTGGGGACTCCAAACGCAAGATCCATATTCTAAAATAGGACGAACTAACGAAATGTATAAATTCTTCGTGACGTTGGGGTCATCGAATTCTATCCACCACCTTTTAATAAATCCAAGCACATTCCTTTCTTTATTCACAATGCACGAGATATGATCAATAAACTCCAGTTTAGGATCCAGGCGGATACCCAAATCGTCAACTAGAGTGTGCCTTTCCAGAGAGCAGCAGTTCAGCGTATAGGTGGCAAGCTTCGGAGAGAGACGTGAGAATGTCATCAGCGTCTATTTTGATCCATTTAGGTGTTATAAGTTTGCAGAGCACCATCTTTGAAAGTTAGTAAGATCTGTTTATAAATCCGACCGGCTAGCGCTGTCCTTATATTGCACGCAAAGTTTAACGTCGTTAGCGTACATGAGTACTCTTGAGTGTCAAAACTTGGGACAACCCGTTCATAAATAATGTAAAAAGTAAGAGACAGAGGTCACTCGGAGAACAGGTGACAAGTTGTTTTTAAAGAGGACATTTTGCGTCCTGCCATTTAGATAACTTGAGGTCCATCTAAGAAAATCGACAGCAAAACCTATTAAGTCGAGTTTCCTAATAAGAAAGGAATGATTAACGGAGTCAAATGCCTTACTGAAATCAGTATAGATGACATCTGTCTGTAAATGTTGAGGAAAGCCCCTTATAATAAAAGAAGTGAGCTCCAGAAGGTTAGTTGTCGTTGATCTTGGTTTAACAAATCCATGTTGGCATGGAGAAATTACTGATCTACACAGGTGCTGCAAATGGGGAGTAATTACGTTTTCGAAAAGTTTTGGGATGGCTGACAACTTAGAGATTCCTCTATAGTTGTTAGCATCCACTTTGCTACCTTTTTTGTGGAGAGGAATGACGAATGATTCCTTCCAAATAAGGGGAAATTGGGATGTTTCTAAGGATAAGGTAAACAATTTTAGAAGGGGACTGCACAGGGCCTCGGCACAATACCTAAGCACACAGCCTGGTATTCCATCGGGACCTGGCGAGTAAACTGGCTTGAAACGTTGAAGATCCACAAGAAGGGAGCTTTCGGTTAAGCTAGGAATGAAGATTAGGTTTGATTTGGGCATGTTATAAGAATAGGTCTGGTTTGAATCGGATGACGGAGAATAAGAATTTTGAAAAAAACTGAGCAAAAAGATCGGCGATTTCCTGATCATTGTTTGCTGTAGTATTTTCAAATGAGAGCGAGGAAGGATGTGTAATAGGCTTACGTTTAGTGTTGACAAAATTATAAAACTGTTTTGGGTCCACCGCGAACTGAACCCTACAACGAGTCAGATAGTTTTTATAACACTGCGCGTTAAGCACGGTGAACTTAGACCGAGCCGCTAAATAACGAGAATGGACAGCTTGAGAACCGTTACGTTTAAATTTAGAATAGAGATTGGACTTAATGTTTTTGAGGCGAGTCAACTCTTTACTAAACCAGGGAGGCTTATTTGAGATTGACGGATAGTAAAGCGGAACACATTCTGTAAAAAAGGAATTCATAGCATTGTAAAAAATATCCATGGCAACCACCATGTCAGTGCACATGTAGAGATCGGACCAATCAAAGTCAGATATGAAATTATTCAGCCGTCGAAAATCCGCCTTGCGAAAGCAGTGGACTTTCTTAGCTGGCCGATCAGACTTATTCTCCATAACAGTCCCAATATCGATAGTAACATCAAAAGTAGGATGGTATGGATCTTCGGGTTGTGTCAAGGGCGGGACCCTAACCAAACTGACTCTTGCCGGATCAGAGACAAAGCAAAGATCGAGCAAGCGATCTAAGGAATTTCGTACATTGTTGACTTGAGACAGTGAAATGTCAAACAAGCCATCAATAAAGTCATGCCGTGCTGTAGTTAAAAGAGTATTTGAAGATTCATTTGTAGACCAAATAGCCCCAGGAATGTTAAAATCGCCTAGAACTACTTAATGGTCCCTATCCGAAAGTCTATTGGAGACCCCCTGAATAGCGGAAAGGTGGTTCCAATAAATAGGAAGTTCCGACATGGGGGGAATATAGGAATATGTAATATAAATAAAACTACCATTAATTGATAGCTTCACACAAAGGAATTCCACTTCGTTGCATTCCTCGAAAGTTAACATTTCAGACGTGAGGTTGGAGTCAACCGCAATGAGGACCCCGCCCCCTCGCCTGGAAGGCCGATCAAGCCTGTACGTTGCGTGCAGAGCTGTAAAAACTTCGGAGCTCAGAATCTCCGGCTTTAACCAGGTTTCTGTCAACACAATCACCTTGAATGCAGACAGTTCGTCAGGGACATTTATTTTAATAACTTTAGGCCATTAAACTGGGAGTCCAGCGCCAGGAGCACCTCATTAGTTTTTCGAAAGCTAACAAGTAGCTCCCTAAAACCATTTTTGGTTTGCCGCATAAAAAACCTAATTTCCTTGTCAACCTCGTGACAAGTTTCACAGCAGTAGTGCATTCCAATGTTTTTAATAATTTTAGCCGCCCGGCCTTGTAGCGGCGACTGAAGCGACGTTTATTTAGTTCAGCCTGAAAGTAGTCTAGCGGTTTTGTTGGTTAAGCTAAGCTTATTCTCAAACCATAATATAGGGAGCGGGGCTTAGATATTTTTAGTGATTTTCGTGAGGGATGCCAACTGAATAGGACTATCGTAACCGGCTGTACCAGCGTTGCTTTGGAAAGCTCGAATTTTCATCGTGGCATAATCGGCTGTATCAGGGTTGCTCTGGAAAGCTTGAGTTTTCTGCATAGCGTGATCAGCAGCTGCAAGGCATTTCCGCTGGAAGCCTTGGCCAATACTTCTCGTTTCTGTTCGAGTTCTTTTCGATCGAGCAATCGTGGCGTGCACATGCACAAAACAAATAAGTTCCCAGTCAAGTTAAAGAAAATTCGAAATATTAACTCGGGTACGCGTGCAGCTCGCAAGTATTGCGATTCGTCAGTGAAAAGTTAAGCAAAGAAAACAGCAAAAGCTGAGATCCGGTAAATGCAGCCGGCGAATTGTTTTGGTTTTACGATTAACCCCCATCCCGGTCCTAGGCAGTTAAAGTGTGGGAAAATAGAGTCGGCCTGGCTCCGAACGTGCGTCCCGACCAGCAGCGGGTGTTATTTTTGGTCGGATTGGCAAGATCTCTGCCGCCAAAGACCCGACAGAAATTCAACATAACCTCCAAACGTTATTGGGGGCCAACCGTAAGGTAGATATTCTTGAGAATAGTGTCGTTTATTAGGTATTTACTGTTATCCTCCTTATCCGTAAGGTTGCGCCCAGTTAGCGGTGTGTAAGGTCGACGTCTACAGGAGCACCCCAAGAGAACCATGAGTACCTGATCTGTGACCAACAACGCTTGCACATGGACACTGTGGGGCCACACATACATAGGCGAACGCGCATGTATACAGCAGCATCGTAGTCAGAAGCAGCTGCAGTCTTATCGAATGCGGCAAAAGTTGCCGTAGGCCTTTCACGCACTTGGCGTTTTGTCCTCGCGCACACCTGTGCAGCAACCACGCATACACCCTGCGTATGATCTCTTGGCAGCGGACACACATACACAGCTGCAGTGAACAGGGGCGGATGGAGTTCGATGACCTCTTCGACCTAACCTCAAACTTTTGCTCGCGAGATATTTTCTTTGTGATGCATGCATGAGACACATGCGGCAGCCGTCGTTACAGACATAACCGTACATGAGCAGACATAACCTCGATCTAGCGGGTAGACCCGAACGCACCTAACCTGAAATGTTAGCACGGCTTAACCCTCTAATGCCTTTTGGTTTCATCGTCTCAAATCGACCTCATTTAAATGCGACAATTTGTAAACGAATTTAACTACAATTACAGTCCATATCCAGTGTGAATATCTCTGGAAGATCTATAAAAATAATGGAGTGTGTAATCTTAATTAACTTTTCATAAACCCTGCCTAAATTTAAACAACTATATTTTCGCGTCTAAGATATCGGGATACATAATGGTCTAAAGTTCCTTTAAGTCGTTTTTGCAAAATATCGGGTGTTTTGAGTTTTCTGTAACCCTATGGTGTAAAGCGCCATAATTCTTTTCCAGCACACCAGCGCCGGGAGATCGATCTTTCGTCGATGGATAAGTGGCCGTGAGTTTGACCATATTATTCATATTCTTTATACACCGTTATTTTTGCTGAAAACCGAACATAAATTTTTGATTGAATGGCCAAAGTAATATACTTAAGTTTCGAATCTTAAGAAGCTCTAACTAGGAAGTTTGCATCTTTTCTGAATCTAATGAATAGAAATATTAGTTTGTAAATATTAATAACTTGCGCAAACATGAAAAGATTTTATTTTTTAATTTGATATTTGATTTCTGTCAAAACATTATTATTAATCTCAATTAAATTGAAACAAGTGAAACAAATTAGTATTATATACTGAAACAAATTGAAATTCTAAACTTTAAGAACAACATGAATTATCCTTCAAAAAATCATACATATATATTTTTACAATTAGTATTATATACTCAGGCACTGCCTAAGCCATATCACTATTCTATATCATTCAGTATTAAAGAAAATGTATATGCTAGTTCTTACTAATATTAATTATGTTCTAATTCTTTAAATTTATAATTAAAATGGAAGCTTAAAACTAAAATCTACTGAACCCAGCTGATGTTCTCACGGTCGTAGGGTATCGAAGGGGTCACCAGAGCCATGCTCTTGCGGCGGGTGATCTTAGGTAGGGCGGGCAATATGCGAGCACAACAACACCCGTGTCTTCGCCTACTTTATGGTTTCTCTCTTTCTTTACTTTCTTTTCTTCTTCTCAAGTCTTTGAATTCTATCTGTTTCCGAATTTATTTATGTTTTCTTCCGGTTTAGTTAACTAACTTATGATTTTGTCGCAAGCACGCTCAATTCTTGGTCTGTTAATAATAATGTGTAGATAGTGTCAGCATATGTATAAAGCAAGAACAACACCCCCAAAGCCGACGAGTTAGTGCCGGACCCTATAGCGTGCCCGCAAGTACAGATTCCTCGATTCATAACACTTCAGTCGAACGTTACACGCTACAGTTATAATTCATTATTATGAATAAGAAAAAGTGGCGCCCAACGTGTAGGGGCCTTACTGAGTATTTTTTATTCAATAAGACTCACTGGTAAATAAATTCAATCTTTTTTCAACTTTATTTTTTCTTAAAATTCTTTTTTGTAATTTTTAATTTTCGTGGAAAACATGCTAAGTGAATATCAATATTTCTAGCTGTCCAAAATTAAAGGTTAACTAAAGAATTTCCTATATTTAGCAGAGAAGATAAGGTGTCTATTAGTCTGTGGAAAACAGAAGCACAAGAAAATCAACTCAGGTATTCTGTCCCAGCTTAAAACACCAAGTCTGTGAACTAACTAAACTCTCTAAATTAAAGATAGACAGCAACTTAACTGTTCGGAAAATACTGATATCACTTGAGAGCTGTGCCGTATCCACAAATAGTTGATGACAATCTTTAGTTTATTTTTCCAGAAGTATAATATTCCCTTGTCACAAGCTGGAATACATGCGAATCTGTTTTTGAACAGGCCGCTGTCCGCTGTCCGTGATAAGGAAGTAACTACTTCCCTCCTTTTGTATTATGGAATATGTTCTATAAACATAAACCTAATACTTTTATTTCTATACTTTCTATATTTTCCGAGAAACTCTTTTAAAAGTACCTTTCCACTCGTGTGACATCTAGCAAGGAGTTCAGTAATATCTTTTCCGTATATTATATTTCTTTTGGTGTTTACAATCTTGTTTATAGAAACATAAACACAATTACTTGGCTAAAACTTAAGTTGCAGTTGGTTAACTGTTGTCGTAACATTAAAAATTTCTATCAAATATTTTGCCATCATCTGTGTGCATTATGGGTCTAGACCGATCTCCGAATAGGGATGCACAAGGGGGCTCAGCTGCAGGTTGTCCGATATGTAAAACCGACATTAACGTCGTCGAGATGTTCATAACATCCTGTCAACACGAATTCCACAAGAAGTGTATAGAAGCTCACTTTAAGAAAAGCACACAATGTCCAGTGTGTAATGCTGCTTGTAGGCCTGCATTCGTGAAGCCACATGATAGTTCAGCGCTACAAACTCGCAGTAGATCAAAAAGTAAGCAGCTGTCAGATAGTGTTGATAACTCAGCATCAGATGGGGGACCTTCCACATCAGGACAAACTACAAATACCAATAATAGTGGTAATAATGCGGCAAGCGTAATAACTGCTAACGCCATGACTTTACTAGCCATGGAGCGGAGGCTACTCTCTACTCTTTCGGAAAAAGTGACAGAATTGATTCAAAGTTCTGTAACAGACTGTATAACAAGAGCTTTGGCGTCACAAACTCCGAGCGTTGATAATACTCAACAATCTGCTACTCAAGGCATAGGAAGAATGAATAGTCAGTCCGATTCAAGAAATGAACCTCTGGAAAATTCCCGTTTTCTTACGGTTTCTCCAGGTTCCCAAAGAAGCGCCACGTCTGACTTGCTGAACCGACCGGATAAAGTTGTGCACATATTAAATGGATGGAAGATCAAATGTGGACAATTTCATATACAGGGTAGAGACACTCACGAAGGAAACGTTAGAAGGGAAGTTCTCTGTACTTTGTAGAAATGCAAGCGTGCTTTTTGAAGGCAAAGTCAATAAATGCTATTGGCGATATCACAAAGCACACGGCGAAGTTGTCTGGGATTCATTTTGTGCAGCCTTACGTCTACAGTTTAGGCAGAGTAGGGATGACGGGGATATCGAAGAGTTTATCAGGAACACTAAGCAGAAATAAAATGAAACTTTTGATTGTTTTTATGAGAATATATCAGGATTAATCGATCAGCTAGAGGTTCCATGGACGACGCACAAATTAGTTCGGGTCCTTAAGAACAACCTACGTCCCGAAATTAGGCATGAGCTTTTAAATATCGAGATTAAATCAGTTTCGGAGTTGAGAGAGATTTGTCGGCGACGCGAAGACTTTTTAGCCGATATTACGCTCGAGGTTCTTTGTTTAAGCGGGAAGTTTCTGAGCTCAATAAAGAACAAGAAGACATGGAAGGAATAGAATCCGAAAATGAGGCAGATATAGAGACTTTTTCTTTGTTATGTTGGAACTGTCGTAAGGAAGGACACAGATATCAGGATTGTGTATCTGAAAGACGAATCTTTTGTTACGGCTGTGGAGCAGCCAATACATACAAACCGAATTGTAGTAAGTGTTCAAAAAACTACAAAGCCGGCATGTCGAAGCCGCCATTCAGACAGAAGACTTCGATTGCCGTTCGAAGTCAAGCTACAATGACCGACGAATAATTGATGCACCTATAGATGTGTCACCCATTCTCCCAGACGAACAAAAACCATCTGCTAGTCCTTTGCTACATAGCAAAATCCAAAAATTAAAAAACGTGACTATCCCGGACGATGACCACATACCTGAATTGGAACAGCATAAATCTCGAAGTTCGAAGCGCTTAAAAGAATTTTGGCAGAAGGTTAGGGAATGTAAACTCGGTCTAGAGTATATTAGCTCTCTTCCTGCAGGACCTAAGGATCCTCGGCCATTCTTACCAATTCGTCTTCTAAATCGTACAGTTTTTTGGGTTACTAGATTCTGGTGCAGCGATTAGTTGTTTGGGAGGAAAGTTAGCTAGTGAAGTATTAGACAATCACGAGTACAAACCTATAAAAGCTAATGCCGCTACTGCAGATGGAAGATCTCAGCAAATAGTAGGGCGATTAAAAGTGGAGGTAGAATATGCTATCGTCAAACATCCATTAACGATTTATGTAATACCCTCACTGAAACAAAATTTATATTTGGGAATAGATTTCTGGAGGCTGTACGATCTGCTTCCAAAAAGTTTAAAGATTTCAGAGGATGCCGAGGATAACGTAAAGGTCGAAACCGATCAACATGATTTGTCCGAGGCTGAGAGAGCCAAACTAACGAATGCAATAAATTGTTTTCCCTCTTTTACTCAAGAAGGTCTAGGAAAGACCAACTTAATTTCGCATTCGATCGATGTGGGTACGGCAAAACCAATAAAACAACGCCATTTCCCTGTCTCACCTGCTATAGAGAAGGCTATGTACGCCGAGATCGATAGAATGCTACAATTGGATGTGATAAAGGAATCTGAAAGTGCTTGGTCTTCACCCATTGTGATGGTAACAAAGCCTGGGAAAGTTAGGATCTGTCTAGATTGTCGTAAGGTTAATAGCTTCACCGAAAAGGATGCATATCCACTTCCCCAAATCAGTGGGATTTTAAGTGGTTTGCCAAAAGCAGAGTACATATCTAGTCTAGATCTCAAGGACGCTTATTGGCAAGTGCCTTTAGATGCGGCATCTCGTGACAACACGGCATTCACAGTTCCTGGTAGACCCCTTTACCAGTTTAAAGTCATGCCGTTCGGGTTGTGCAACGCCACAAGCACAATGTCGCGCTTAATGGACAAGGTCGTTCCAGCTCATCTCAGGAATGAGGTGTTCATTTACCTAGATGATTTGTTGAGAGGCATCTCGAAGTGCTCAGGGAAATAGCTCTTCACATAAGGCGTGCAGGTTTGACGATCAACATTGGCAAAAGTCACTTCTGCATGCTGCGTGTGCGCTATTTAGGCCATATAATAGGAGACGGAGGTATACGTACTGACCCTGAAAAGGTAGTTGCCATTACAAATTTTCCGCTTCCCAGAAGTTTGCGCAGCTTGAGAAGTTTCATGGGCTTGTGTGGATGGTATCGTAAGTTTGTTCCAAACTTTGCATCATTATCCGCTCCTCTGACTGATTTGATGACCACTAAACGGAAGTTTAGCTTAACTGATGAGGCAATTAAAGCGATTGAGCAATTAAAACGTTGTCTTAGTGAGGCCCCAGTCTTATGTAGCCCTGATTTTTCTAAACCTTTTGCAATACATTGCGATGCAAGTAAAACCGGTGTAGGCGCAGTTTTAGTGCAAGTTTCTGATGAAGGAGACGAGCGTCCTATTGCTTTTATTTCAAAGAAGCTGAACAAGGCTCAGCGCAACTATACGGTTACCGAGCAAGAATGTTTAGCAGCGATTGTGGGTCTTAAAAACTTTAGAGCGTATGTGGAAGGGCATAAATTTAAAATCATAACTGATCATGCATCGTTGAAATGGTTAATGTCCAATCATGACCTAAGTTCTCGCTTAGCTCGATGGGCTTTAGCGTTGCAAAGGTATAATTTCGACATTGAGCATCGAAAGGGTTCTCTTAATATAGTTCCCGATTCATTGTCTCGCGTTAACGAGAATACAGTTGCCGCTTTAGATATGCGAGAAGGGTTGCTCGTTGATATTAGTTCTAAACATTTTAAGTCCGCTGAGTATGTTGATCTTGTAAAGAAAGTAGAAGCAAACCAAGCTAATTTTCCCGATCTCAAGACCGACAGCGGTTATGTTTATCGGAAAGCCGAACACTTGACAGGAGACCAAGGGAATTAGTACCCGAAATCCTTTCGCGAGCGCATGATAGTCCTCTGTCGTCCCACGGTGGCATGCACAAAACGATTGAGAGAGGAGATATTATTTCTGGCCTGGTCTAGTGTCAGATATAAGAGCTTACATCAATGCCTGCGAGGTGTGTAAAACCACAAAAGCTCCAAATTGTGTACTTCGACCTCCGTTAGGGAAAGCCCCTGAAAGTCAACGATTTTTCCAACGTCTTTTTATCGATTTCCTTGGACCCTATCCTAGATCAAGAAGTGGAAACATCGGTATTTTTATCGTTTTGGATCAGTTTTCCAAGTATGTATTTCTCAAGGCAGTTCGAAAGATTGATACTAGTGTCGTCATAAAGTTCCTCGAAGGAGAGTTGTTTATGGCTTATGGAGCTCCGGAAACGGTGGTGTCCGACAACGGTTCACAGTTTCGCTCTCATGCTTTTCAGAAGCTAATGCAGCAGTACGGCGTTACTCACACACTAACTGCAGTGCATTCACCCCAAGCTAATGCGTCTGAGCGCGTTAATCGCTCAGTAATATCTGCAATTAGGGCTTACCTGCGCCCTGACCAGAAAGACTGGGACGAGTATCTAAGTAAGATATGCTGTGCTTTAAGATCGTCGGTACATGCTAGTATAGGGATTTCTCCATACTACATGGTTTTCGGACAACATATGGTTACGTCCGGTACCACTTACTCGTTGTTAAGGAAATTAAACTTGTTAGATGGTCGTTCGTTGAAATTCAATCGGGAAGATTCGTTTGACATTGTTCGTAATAAAGCTTGTAAGCGCATGCAGGAAATGCACGACGGAAACGAAAAGCGTTATAATCTTCGTTCTCGAATCGTGTCCTTTGCCGAAGGATAAGAAGTATATCGGCGAAATTTCAAACAGAGTTGTTTTCAGACTGGCTATAATGCCAAATTCGGGCCTTCTTTTGTTAAAGCGAGAGTTCGGAAAAAGCTCGAATTTTCATCGTGGCATAATCGGCTGTATCAGGGTTGCTCTGGAAAGCTTGAGTTTTCTGCATAGCGTAATCAGCAGCTGCAAGGCATTTCCGCGGCAGCCTTGGCCAATACTTCTCGTTTCTGTTCGAGTTCTTTTCGATCGAGCAATCGTGGCGTGCACATGCACAAAACAAATAAGTTCCCAGTCAAGTTAAAGAAAATTCGAAATATTAACTCGGGTACGTGTTCAGCTCGCAAGTATTGCGATTCGTCAGTGAAAAGTTAAGCAAAGAAAACAGCAAAAGCTGAGATCCCGTAAGTGCAGCCGGCGAATTGTTTTGGTTTTACGATTAACCCCCATCCCGGTCCTAGGCAGTTAAAGTGTGGGAAAATAGAGTCGGCCTGGCTCCGAACGTGCGTCCCGACCAGCAGCGGGTGTTATTTTTGGTCGGATTTGCAAGATCTCTGCCGCCAAAGCCCCGACAGAAATTCAACATAACCTCCAAACGTTATCGGAGGCCAACCGTAAGGTAGATATGCTTGAGAATAGTGTCGTTTATTAGGTATTTACTGTTATCCTCCTTATCCGTAAGGTTGCGCCCAGTTAGCGGTGTGTAAGGTCGACGTCTACAGGAGCACCCCAAGAGAACCATGAGTACCTGATCTGTGACCAACAACGCTTGCACATGGACACTGTGGGGCCACACATACATAGGCGAACGCGCATGTATACAGCAGCATCGTAGTCAGAAGCAGCTGCAGTCTTATCGAATGCGGCAAAAGTTGCCATAGGCCTTTCACGCACTTGGCGTTTTGTCCTCGCGCACACCTGTGCAGCAACCACGCATACACCCTGCGTATGATCTCTTGGCAGCGGACACACATACACAGCTGCAGTGAACAGGGGCGGATGGAGTTCGATGACCTCTTCGACCTAACCTCAAACTTTTGCTCGCGAGATATTTTCTTTGTGATGCATGCATGAGACACATGCGGCAGCCGTCGTTACAGACATAACCGTACATGAGCAGACATAACCTCGATCTAGCGGGTAGACCCGAACGCACCTAACCTGAAATGTTAGCACGGCTTAACCCTCTAATGCCTTTTGGTTTCATCGTCTCAAATCGACCTCATTTAAATGCGACAATTTGTAAACGAATTTAACTACAATTACAGTCCATATCCAGTGTGAATATCTCTGGAAGATCTATAAAAATAATGGAGTGTGTAATCTTAATTAACTTTTCATAAACCCTGCCTAAATTTAAACAACTATATTTTCGCGTCTAAGATATCGGGATACATAATGGTCTAAAGTTCCTTTAAGTCGTTTTTGCAAAATATCGGGTGTTTTGAGTTTTCTGTAACCCTATGGTGTAAAGCGCCATAATTCTTTTCCAGCACACCAGCGCCGGGAGATCGATCTTTCGTCGATGGATAAATGGCCGTGAGTTTGACCATATTATTCATATTCTTTATACACCGTTATTTTTGCTGAAAACCAAACATAAACTTTTGATTGAATGGCCAAAGTAATATACTTAAGTTTCGAATCTTAAGAAGCTCTAACTAGGAAGTTTGCATCTTTTCTGAATCTAATGAATAGAAATATTAGTTTGTAAATATTAATAACTTGCGCAAACATGAAAAGATTTTATTTTTTAATTTGATATTTGATTTCTGTCAAAACATTCTTATTATTAATCTCAATTAAATTGAAACAAGTGAAACAAATTAGTATTATATACTGAAACAAATTGAAATTCTAAACTTTAAGAACAACATGAATTATCCTTCAAAAATCATACATATATATTTTTACAATTAGTATTATATACTCAGGCACTGCCTAAGCCATATCACTATTCTATATCATTCAGTATTAAAGAAAATGTATATGCTAGTTCTTACTAATATTAATTATGTTCTAATTCTTTAAATTTATAATTAAAATGGAAGCTTAAAACTAAAATCTACTGAACCCAGCTGATGTTCTCACGGTCGTAGGGTATCGAAGGGGTCACCAGAGCCATGCTCTTGCGGCGGGTGATCTTAGGTAGGGCGGGCAATATGCGAGCACAACAACACCCGTGTCTTCGCCTACTTTATGGTTTCTCTCTTTCTTTACTTTCTTTTCTTCTTCTCAAGTCTTTGAATTCTATCTGTTTCCGAATTTATTTATGTTTTCTTCCGGTTTAGTTAACTAACTTATGATTTTGTCGCAAGCACGCTCAATTCTTGGTCTGTTAATAATAATGTGTAGATAGTGTCAGCATATGTATAAAGCAAGAACAACACCCCCAAAGCCGACGAGTTAGTGCCGGACCCTATAGCGTGCCCGCAAGTACAGATTCCTCGATTCATAACACTTCAGTCGAACGTTACACGCTACAGTTATAATTCATTATTATGAATAAGAAAAAGTGGCGCCCAACGTGTAGGGGCCTTACTGAGTATTTTTTATTCAATAAGACTCACTGGTAAATAAATTCAATCTTTTTTCAACTTTATTTTTTCTTAAAATTCTTTTTTGTAATTTTTAATTTTCGTGGAAAACATGCTAAGTGAATATCAATATTTCTAGCTGTCCAAAATTAAAGGTTAACTAAAGAATTTCCTATATTTAGCAGAGAAGATAAGGTGTCTATTAGTCTGTGGAAAACAGAAGCACAAGAAAATCAACTCAGGTATTCTGTCCCAGCTTAAAACACCAAGTCTGTGAACTAACTAAACTCTCTAAATTAAAGATAGACAGCAACTTAACTGTTCGGAAAATACTGATATCACTTGAGAGCTGTGCCGTATCCACAAATAGTTGATGACAATCTTTAGTTTATTTTTCCAGAAGTATAATATTCCCTTGTCACAAGCTGGAATACATGCGAATCTGTTTTTGAACAGGCCGCTGTCCGCTGTCCGTGATAAGGAAGTAACTACTTCCCTCCTTTTGTATTATGGAATATGTTCTATAAACATAAACCTAATACTTTTATTTCTATACTTTCTATATTTTCCGAGAAACTCTTTTAAAAGTACCTTTCCACTCGTGTGACATCTAGCAAGGAGTTCAGTAATATCTTTTCCGTATATTATATTTCTTTTGGTGTTTACAATCTTGTTTATAGAAACATAAACACAATTACTTGGCTAAAACTTAAGTTGCAGTTGGTTAACTGTTGTCGTAACATTAAAAATTTCTATCAAATATTTTGCCATCATCTGTGTGCATTATGGGTCTAGACCGATCTCCGAATAGGGATGCAGAAGGGGGCTCAGCTGCAGGTTGTCCGATATGTAAAACCGACATTAACGTCGCCGAGATGTTCATAACATCCTGTCAACACGAATTCCACAAGAAGTGTATAGAAGCTCACTTTAAGAAAAGCACACAATGTCCAGTGTGTAATGCTGCTTGTAGGCCTGCATTCGTGAAGCCACATGATAGTTCAGCGCTACAAACTCGCAGTAGATCAAAAAGTAAGCAGCTGTCAGATAGTGTTGATAACTCATCAGCAACTCGTTAGCATCAGATGGGGGACCTTCCACATCAGGACAAACTACAAATACCAATAATAGTGGTAATAATGCGGCAAGCGTAATAACTGCTAACGCCATGACTTTACTAGCCATGGAGCGGAGGCTACTCTCTACTCTTTCGGAAAAAGTGACAGAATTGATTCAAAGTTCTGTAACAGACTGTATAACAAGAGCTTTGGCGTCACAAACTCCGAGCGTTGATAATACTCAACAATCTGCTACTCAAGGCATAGGAAGAATGAATAGTCAGTCCGATTCAAGAAATGAACCTCTGGAAAATTCCCGTTTTCTTACGGTTTCTCCAGGTTCCCAAAGAAGCGCCACGTCTGACTTGCTGAACCGACCGGATAAAGTTGTGCACATATTAAATGGATGGAAGATCAAATGTGGACAATTTCATATACAGGGTAGAGACACTCACGAAGGAAACGTTAGAAGGGAAGTTCTCTGTACTTTGTAGAAATGCAAGCGTGCTTTTTGAAGGCAAAGCCAATAAATTCTATTGGCGATATCACAAAGCACACGGCGAAGTTGTCTGGGATTCATTTTGTGCAGCCTTACGTCTACAGTTTAGGCAGAGTAGGGATGACGGGGATATCGAAGAGTTTATCAGGAACACTAAGCAGAAATAAAATGAAACTTTTGATTGTTTTTATGAGAATATATCAGGATTAATCGATCAGCTAGAGGTTCCATGGACGACGCACAAATTAGTTCGGGTCCTTAAGAACAACCTACGTCCCGAAATTAGGCATGAGCTTTTAAATATCGAGATTAAATCAGTTTCGGAGTTGAGAGAGATTTGTCGGCGACGCGAAGACTTTTTAGCCGATATTACGCTCGAGGTTCTTTGTTTAAGCGGGAAGTTTCTGAGCTCAATAAAGAACAAGAAGACATGGAAGGAATAGAATCCGAAAATGAGGCAGATATAGAGACTTTTTCTTTGTTATGTTGGAACTGTCGTAAGGAAGGACACAGATATCAGGATTGTGTATCTGAAAGACGAATCTTTTGTTACGGCTGTGGAGCAGCCAATACATACAAACCGAATTGTAGTAAGTGTTCAAAAAACTACAAAGCCGGCATGTCGAAGCCGCCATTCAGACAGAAGACTTCGATTGCCGTTCGAAGTCAAGCTACAATGACCGACGAATAATTGATGCACCTATAGATGTGTCACCCATTCTCCCAGACGAACAAAAACCATCTGCTAGTCCTTTGCTACATAGCAAAATCCAAAAATTAAAAAACGTGACTATCCCGGACGATGACCACATACCTGAATTGGAACAGCATAAATCTCGAAGTTCGAAGCGCTTAAAAGAATTTTGGCAGAAGGTTAGGGAATGTAAACTCGGTCTAGAGTATATTAGCTCTCTTCCTGCATGACCTAAGGATCCTCGGCCATTCTTACCAATTCGTCTTCTAAATCGTACAGTTTTTGGGTTACTAGATTCTGGTGCAGCGATTAGTTGTTTGGGAGGAAAGTTAGCTAGTGAAGTATTAGACAATCACGAGTACAAACCTATAAAAGCTAATGCCGCTACTGCAGATGGAAGATCTCAGCAAATAGTAGGGCGATTAAAAGTGGAGGTAGAATATGCTATCGTCAAACATCCATTAACGATTTATGTAATACCCTCACTGAAACAAAATTTATATTTGGGAATAGATTTCTGGAGGCTGTACGATCTGCTTCCAAAAAGTTTAAAGATTTCAGAGGATGCCGAGGATAACGTAAAGGTCGAAACCGATCAACATGATTTGTCCGAGGCTGAGAGAGCCAAACTAACGAATGCAATAAATTGTTTTCCCTCTTTTACTCAAGAAGGTCTAGGAAAGACCAACTTAATTTCGCATTCGATCGATGTGGGTACGGCAAAACCAATAAAACAACGCCATTTCCCTGTCTCACCTGCTATAGAGAAGGCTATGTACGCCGAGATCGATAGAATGCTACAATTGGATGTGATAAAGGAATCTGAAAGTGCTTGGTCTTCACCCATTGTGATGGTAACAAAGCCTGGGAAAGTTAGGATCTGTCTAGATTGTCGTAAGGTAAATAGCTTCACCGAAAAGGATGCATATCCACTTCCCCAAATCAGTGGGATTTTAAGTGGTTTGCCAAAAGCAGAGTACATATCTAGTCTAGATCTCAAGGACGCTTATTGGCAAGTGCCTTTAGATGCGGCATCTCGTGACAACACGGCATTCACAGTTCCTGGTAGACCCCTTTACCAGTTTAAAGTCATGCCGTTCGGGTTGTGCAACGCCACAAGCACAATGTCGCGCTTAATGGACAAGGTCGTTCCAGCTCATCTCAGGAATGAGGTGTTCATTTACCTAGATGATTTGTTGAGAGGCATCTCGAAGTGCTCAGGGAAATAGCTCTTCACATAAGGCGTGCAGGTTTGACGATCAACATTGGCAAAAGTCACTTCTGCATGCTGCGTGTGCGCTATTTAGGCCATATAATAGGAGACGGAGGTATACGTACTGACCCTGAAAAGGTAGTTGCCATTACAAATTTTCCGCTTCCCAGAAGTTTGCGCAGCTTGAGAAGTTTCATGGGCTTGTGTGGATGGTATCGTAAGTTTGTTCCAAACTTTGCATCATTATCCGCTCCTCTGACTGATTTGATGACCACTAAACGGAAGTTTAGCTTAACTGATGAGGCAATTAAAGCGATTGAGCAATTAAAACGTTGTCTTAGTGAGGCCCCAGTCTTATGTAGCCCTGATTTTTCTAAACCTTTTGCAATACATTGCGATGCAAGTAAAACCGGTGTAGGCGCAGTTTTAGTGCAAGTTTCTGATGAAGGAGACGAGCGTCCTATTGCTTTTATTTCAAAGAAGCTGAACAAGGCTCAGCGCAACTATACGGTTACCGAGCAAGAATGTTTAGCAGCGATTGTGGGTCTTAAAAACTTTAGAGCGTATGTGGAAGGGCATAAATTTAAAATCATAACTGATCATGCATCGTTGAAATGGTTAATGTCCAATCATGACCTAAGTTCTCGCTTAGCTCGATGGGCTTTAGCGTTGCAAAGGTATAATTTCGACATTGAGCATCGAAAGGGTTCTCTTAATATAGTTCCCGATTCATTGTCTCGCGTTAACGAGAATACAGTTGCCGCTTTAGATATGCGAGAAGGGTTGCTCGTTGATATTAGTTCTAAACATTTTAAGTCCGCTGAGTATGTTGATCTTGTAAAGAAAGTAGAAGCAAACCAAGCTAATTTTCCCGATCTCAAGACCGACAGCGGTTATGTTTATCGGAAAGCCGAACACTTGACAGGAGACCAAGGGAATTAGTACCCGAAATCCTTTCGCGAGCGCATGATAGTCCTCTGTCGTCCCACGTTGGCATGCACAAAACGATTGAGAGAGTGAGGAGATATTATTTCTGGCCTGGTCTAGTGTCAGATATAAGAGCTTACATCAATGCCTGCGAGGTGTGTAAAACCACAAAAGCTCCAAATTGTGTACTTCGACCTCCGTTAGGGAAAGCCCCTGAAAGTCAACGATTTTTCCAACGTCTTTTTATCGATTTCCTTGGACCCTATCCTAGATCAAGAAGTGGAAACATCGGTATTTTTATCGTTTTGGATCAGTTTTCCAAGTATGTATTTCTCAAGGCAGTTCGAAAGATTGATACTAGTGTCGTCATAAAGTTCCTCGAAGGAGAGTTGTTTATGGCTTATGGAGCTCCGGAAACGGTGGTGTCCGACAACGGTTCACAGTTTCGCTCTCATGCTTTTCAGAAGCTAATGCAGCAGTACGGCGTTACTCACACACTAACTGCAGTGCATTCACCCCAAGCTAATGCGTCTGAGCGCGTTAATCGCTCAGTAATATCTGCAATTAGGCTTACCTGCGCCCTGACCAGAAAGACTGGGACGAGTATCTAAGTAAGATATGCTGTGCTTTAAGATCGTCGGTACATGCTAGTATAGGGATTTCTCCATACTACATGGTTTTCGGACAACATATGGTTACGTCCGGTACCACTTACTCGTTGTTAAGGAAATTAAACTTGTTAGATGGTCGTTCGTTGAAATTCAATCGGGAAGATTCGTTTGACATTGTTCGTAATAAAGCTTGTAAGCGCATGCAGGAAATGCACGACGGAAACGAAAAGCGTTATAATCTTCGTTCTCGAATCGTGTCCTTTGCCGAAGGATAAGAAGTTGTTTTCAGACTGGCTATAATGCCAAATTCGGGCCTTCTTTTGTTAAAGCGAGAGTTCGGAAAAAGCTCGAATTTTCATCGTGGCATAATCGGCTGTATCAGGGTTGCTCTGGAAAGCTTGAGTTTTCTGCATAGCGTGATCAGCAGCTGCAAGGCATTTCCGCTGGCAGCCTTGGCCAATACTTCTCGTTTCTGTTCGAGTTCTTTTCGATCGAGCAATCGTGGCGTGCACATGCACAAAACAAATAAGTTCCCAGTCAAGTTAAAGAAAATTCGAAATATTAACTCGGGTACGTGTGCAGCTCGCAAGTATTGCGATTCGTCAGTGAAAAGTTAAGCAAAGAAAACAGCAAAAGCTGAGATCCCGTAAGTGCGGCCGGCGAATTGTTTTGGTTTTACGATTAACCCCCATCCCGGTCCTAGGCAGTTAAAGTGTGGGAAAATAGAGTCGGCCTGGCTCCGAACGTGCGTCCCGACCAGCAGCGGGTGTTATTTTTGGTCGGATTTGCAAGATCTCTGCCGCCAAAGACCCGACAGAAATTCAACATAACCTCCAAACGTTATCGGAGGCCAACCGTAAGGTAGATATGCTTGAGAATAGTGTCGTTTATTAGGTATTTACTGTTATCCTCCTTATCCGTAAGGTTGCGCCCAGTTAGCGGTGTGTAAGGTCGACGTCTACAGGAGCACCCCAAGAGAACCATGAGTACCTGATCTGTGACCAACAACGCTTGCACATGGACACTGTGGGGCCACACATACATAGGCGAACGCGCATGTATACAGCAGCATCGTAGTCAGAAGCAGCTGCAGTCTTATCGAATGCGGCAAAAGTTGCCGTAGGCCTTTCACGCACTTGGCGTTTTGTCCTCGCGCACACCTGTGCAGCAACCACGCATACACCCTGCGTATGATCTCTTGGTAGCGGACACACATACACAGCTGCAGTGAACAGGGGCGGATGGAGCTCGATGACCTCTTCGACCTAACCTCAAACTTTTGCTCGCGAGATATTTTCGTTGTGATGCATGCATGAGACACATGCGGCAGCCGTCGTTGCAGACATAACCGTACATGAGCAGACATAACCTCGATCTAGCGGGTAGACCCGAACGCACCTAACCTGAAATGTTAGCACGGCTTAACCCTCTAATGCCTTTTGGTTTCATCTTCACAAATCGACCTCATTTAAATGCGACAATTTGTAAACGAATTTAACTACAATTACAGTCCATATCCAGTGTGAATATCTCTGGAAGATCTATAAAAATAATGGAGTGTGTAATCTTAATTAACTTTTCATAAGCCCTGCCTAAATTTAAACAACTATATTTTCGCGTCTAAGATATCGGGATACATAATGGTCTAAAGTTCCTTTAAGTCGTTTTTGCAAAATATCGGGTGTTTTGAGTTTTCTGTAACCCTATGGTGTAAAGCGCCATAATTCTTTTCCAGCACACCAGCGCCGGGAGATCGATCTTTCGTCGATGGATAAGTGGCCGTGAGTTTGACCATATTATTTATATTCTTTATACACCGTTATTTTTGCCGAAAACCAAACATAAACTTTTGATTGAATGGCCAAAGTAATATACTTAAGTTTCGAATCTTAAGAAGCTCTAACTAGGAAGTTTGCATATTTTCTGAATCTAATGAATAGAAAACTTAGTTTGTAAATATTAATAACTTGCGCAAACATGAAAAGATTTTTTTTTTTAATTTGATATTTGATTTCTGTCAAAACATTCTTATTATTAATCTCAATTAAATTGAAACAAGTGAAACAAATTAGTATTATATACTGAAACAAATTGAAATTCTAAACTTTAAGAACAACATGAATTATCCTTCAAAAATCATACATATATATTTTTACAATTAGTATTATATACTCAGGCACTGCCTAAGCCATATCACTATTCTATATCATTCAGTATTAAAGAAAATGTATATGCTAGTTCTTACTAATATTAATTATGTTCTAATTCTTTAAATTTATAATTAAAATGGAAGCTTAAAACTAAAATCTACTGAACCCAGCTGATGTTCTCACGGTCGTAGGGTATCGAAGGGGTCACCAGAGCCATGCTCTTGCGGCGGGTGATCTTAGGTAGGGCGGGCAATATGCGAGCACAACAACACCCGTGTCTTCGCCTACTTTATGGTTTCTCTCTTTCTTTACTTTCTTTTCTTCTTCTCAAGTATTTGAATTCTATCTGTTTCCGAATTTATTTATGTTTTCTTCCGGTTTAGTTAACTAACGTATGATTTTGTCGCAAGCACGCTCAATTCTTGATCTGTTAATAATAATGTGTAGATCTGTATAAAGCAAGAACAACACCCCCAAAGCCGACGAGTTAGTGCCGGACCCTATAGCGTGCCCCGCAAGTGCGATCAAGGCACTGCGATCAAGGCACTTGGCGTGCACAACATTATCACAAAGCTAGCAACCGATATTAGGGTGAATATTTGAAATAACCTTCTTGCAATAAGAGAAAGTAAGAGTAGTTACGTGCACTAAGAGAGAGAGAGAGCGATCAAGAGAGCGGCAAGCTGTAAGTCGGGTAACGGATAAAGCACAAAGAGGAATGCATATAAGCAATCGCTGCACCAAAACTAATTTGCAATTAATATACTTATTAATACACAAAAACATGCAGGCACCTGCATGCACACGCGAAATGAAACTGTAAATTATTATTGTAACAAGATAGAAGATTTAAATAAAATCCTGGTGGTTTATAGCAAGGAATTAACACAAAAACGAGGCACATAACAAAAACACGACCGTTCACTTTGAAAGAGAAACGACATGTAACTTAAATAACTAAAGCTACAGAAACGTGCTAAATGTCGTTAAAAATGTATTTTGAAATGCTTATAGCTTTGCTTTGACATAATTTATCTTAATATAATATTGAAGAAATTATAATTAAAATAACTTGTTTTTTAAGTTTTTAAAATTTTTTTTAAAAATGGCTCTAACGATTTAAGATTCCTTAACTTTTGGTATGTAACACATATCTGGGAAAATTCGCTTTCTCGAGATATTACCAAAGAGTATGAATCTATACATCTCATACAAAAAAAAAAAATCTGTCGCATGGCGGGGTTCCAACGGTAGAACCCACAGTTTGACCGTGGCACCCGCAGTGTTCGATTCTAGTTCAAATCTGGTCGGCCGGGGCCTGCTTGCCACTTGGCCTAGTGGATAAGGCATCGGACTGCCACTCTAACAGGCATTGGTTCGAATCCAGCTTAGACTTTAGATTTCCCTTTTTTTTTTTTTATAATATCTAATAAATTTATAGTCAACAATGATTTTTTTATGTTTATTCGGTTTTTAAGTAGTGTTTCGAGGTTTTTTATTTTTCGGTTTTAGTTTTGGGTTTTTCTTTGTGTATTTTAAGTTGTTTTTTAGTTTAATTGGACTTCAAAGTCACAGTTCGGGCCGCGTTGTTCTTTGTTATTTTTAATGTTTTTTTTTTTCAATTTCTAATTTTCCAGCAGAATAGTAAAAGATTGAACATGTTGATTTTTACAGTTATTTCATGCAATGTGGCTAAACTGAAAAGAAAACGAGGGGAGCTCGATTAAGTTTTCATTTTAATTTTTTTAGAAAAAATAAAATTGAATAAACTGATTAAAAAAGATATTGAATATATTTTAAATAAGTTATCTACACAATTTAAAACTGTTTTGATTTTTCAAACCCGTCACCCGTTCTTTTAGCAAAGAAAAAATAAAAAAAAAAAGCTAAAAAAAGTTCTGGCCTTAAGCTCCGTACTCAGACACGCGAACAGCGTTTCTAAGCAGTGAGAGAGACCGAGAGGTCAATAGTCGAGAAACACTTTTCGGCAGCGCTGTTTTAAAGGCCGGTACGCAGACAAACGAACAACATACTAGAAAATACCAGAAAGAGACTTTTGGTATTTCTAGAGCGGGGTGACGAACAGAATAAAAAATGTAATAAAACATGTCGTTCTCGACTATTGGTCTCTCACTCTCTCTTACTGTTTCTTCGCACATTTCAAAAATATAGATCACGCCAATCACAATAATGTATGCAAAAGCCGAGTCCAGGAGTTTAGAAGAGTAGTATATTTATTTATTTATTTATTCGCCAACAGATGTTTCCTTATCTGGCTACTTAACTAATCTTAACGTTACAGTTTATGACCTAAGGTAATGCAGCAAAGCCTTCTTAATTAGATCCCTGGGGGAGCTTGGGTCCAATCGCATGCATGGTGGCAAAGAATTGTAAAATATTAAGACTCTGCATAAGGGCTCATTTAGGGCATAATTAGTCCTCAAAACAGGAATATAAAAGGGTTCAAAATCTCTTAGATGTCTGCCCGGTACTGCAAAGTTAACCCTACTAAGCAAGGACGGACAATCTATTTTAGCTGTTATTAAGTCAAAAATAAAAATTAAGGCAAACGCAGTTCTCCTATCTTGTAAAGTGGACAAATGTACAAGACGACATTTAGCAGGATACGAGGGAACAGGATGGCTGAAGTTGAGAGACTTAAGGGCAAAGCTTAAGAATTTCTTCTGAATGCGTTCCAGCCGATGAATGTGAATGGACCCCGTCGGATTCCAAATAAATGAAGCGTACTCGAGTTTAGAGCGCACAAATGAGAAAAATAAGCTGAGCAAAGTATATGGGTCTGAAAATTGAGCAGTGTTACGCTTTATAAAACCATACATAGCGTATGCTTTCGGAACTATGTAGTTTATGTGATCAATAAAAAGAAATTTAGTATCAAACATGACACCTAAATCCAGGGCTTCATTCTTACAGGGAAGGTTATTAGAATTGATCGAGTATGAGGACAATAAGTTATTGTGCCGCTTACTATAAGTAACCGTGAAGCATTTAGAAAGGTTCAAAGGCAAAGCATTCCGGGAACACCACTCCCCAATTCTACATAAGTCATTTTGGAGGAACTCACTATCCAAGACGGAGTTCACGGATTTGAAAACTTTAAGATCATCCGCAAATAATAAAAATTCGGAATTCTTTATTTGATTGCCTATATCATTTATGAATAGAATAAAAAGCAGCGGGCCTAAGGCACTCCCCTGAGGCAGGCCAGATGTTGCCAAGTAAGGACTAGAGAAATAACTATTGCACTCTACTCTATACATCCGACCATTTAAGTAGGATCTTATCCAATTCAGGATAAACGAGTGAAAACCAATTTTCTTAAGTTTCGCCAATAGAGCGTTGTGGCAGACCTTATCAAACGCTTTGGCAAAGTCTGTGTAAACCACATCTACTTGATAATGACTCAAGAAGGAGTGTATGCAAAAATGGTTGAACACCGCTAAGTTTGTGGTAGTCGAACGACCTGGCATAAAACCGTGCTGGTTAGGGCTAATGGTGCCAGCTACAAGAAAAGAGAGCTGCTTAGCAATAATTCGTTCGAACAACTTGGAAACATTGCTTAGCTTTGCTATTGGCCTATAATTAGAGATTATACTCTTTACACCAGACTTGAAAATAGGAGTAACTGACGCCAACTTCCATCTCGAAGAGAAGACTCCACTGGTGAGGGATTTATTAAAGATAATTTGGAGGGGCTCTGAAAGAACTCCAATACAATTTTTTAAAATGAAAGGTGAAAGGCCATCGCAGTCTAGTTTTTCAGAATTGTTAAAGCTCTCAGCAGCATTGTGGCAGTCCAGCTCACTGACATACAAGCACCCAATGTTTAAAGTTGAAGCAATGGCGGAAAGCGTTACCTCATCATTCCACAGGGCATGTGGTTCAAAATTAGACGCAAAATAATTTGCAAAGAGATTAGCCACTCCGCGATCCGTCGATGCTGATACATTATTTAATGACATGGAGGAAGGGATATATGATGTATTTCTCTTAGAATTAACAAAATGCCAGAATGATTTGGGATTAATAGCTAATTTACGTTCCACATCCGCAATGTATTGGTTATATAAGAATTTGTTAAGGAATTCGAATTCACGCTTATGTTGTTTATACCGGGCGAAATCTGCCGAATTACCACTTGCTACGAACCGCTTGTAGAATTTATTTCTGAGGTTTTTATACTTTTTTAGCCCTCGTGTGTACCAGGGTAAACTATAAGAATTCTGAAACCTTTTCTTGGCATGGGATCTAATGATAGCAGATATGGAGATTAAAAAACGTTCATAGCAAGTATCAACACTAGCATGCGAAAGGACCTCCACCCAATTAACACGAGAAATATCATTGCGAATTGAGTTCAAAATACTAGCATTAATATAAATTTGTGTATAGCGAGGCTTATAAGGTGCAAAAATATATGTAAGTATTGATAAAATTAGGGGCTGGTGGTGAGCATCACACTCAGATAATGGATTATCGCTGCAAACTAAATTTATATTCAAATCAGGACTTACGAAAATTAAGTCTAGAAGCTTATTTAACTTATTAAATACATTATTCATCTGGACCAGTCCCATACTGAACAGGTCATCAATGACTAAGATTTCGTGAGGCAAATGCAAATTACTGGGCACCATTGCTGAAGAGTCCACATCCTGAACCCACACCAGCGAAGAGAGGTTGAAGTCGCCAAGAACACAGATATACTGAGAATCCTCAAGATTCTGCTGAATATGGGCAATATTGTCCACGTGCGCCTTATAGAGTTCAAAGCTGCTACTTGGGGGTATATACGATACCACCAGAAAGATCGTTTCGATAGGTCCAGCGAGAGACACGCAAATTTGGTCCAGTAGAGAATCATCATTCAAGAGTCGTATAGAAGCGCACCTCAAACTACGCCGAACAGCAATTAAGACGCCTCCTCCTCTAGAGCATTGCGTTTTTACCGCATCCCGATCCTTTCGGAATACTTGGTACAAGTTTGAATCAAAGAATTCATTATCAAAAAAATCCATGTTGAGCCAGGTTTCAACTAAAGCAATGACATCGTGATCACCATGCGATGTGGCCAAAAAGACAGCAGTAGCCTTAGTACGCATACCAGACATATTTTGAAAATATATTCCAAGGCTGGGATTATCTACAGCCAAGGAAGTCGAGGCAGGAGCACCGCCAGAGTGAAAGGAGTGTACTGCAGAAAAATCCGGTGCAGAGTGAGCTAATCCTGAATCTGAATGCCATTCATTGACAACGACTTTAGAAGCTTGAAGTAGCGATGAAGCTCGAACCTTTATTGGACTGCCAATAAAATCCAAGTGTCTCGAAAGAGAGAGTCTGGAGCGTACGGGATTGACCCGCATCCAAGGCGGTGATAAGTCAGAAGAGCGCGCTACTCCTAAGAGAGCGCTGGTAGCGGGGGAATCCAATCCAGATATACTGAAGTAAGGCGGCATCAGCTGTTGTTGTTGATGAACTGACCGGCCCCCAGTCAGCATTGTTTGAGGGATAACTCCAAAGAGGAGGCGAAGGGAGAGTGCCATATCAGAAAGAAGAGATCCAAACCAATCGGCAGACGGCATCCAAAATATGCGACGAGAATCCAGCGGCGACACCAAGCACTGCGCAGCAGCAGCGCGCAAAACGGACGATGAGAGGAGCAACGCCAGATGGCCTTGTTGATGTGACGAGAGCTCAGCAAGCGAGAGCGAGAGCGCAACTCCGAAGAGCGCACCTAGGCGAAAAACGCCCGAGCCAAGCCATAGACGAATTTCGCAGGAAAGGGACAGCAAAAGCTCCAGCAGATGTTGTCCATGCATCCAAAATAGGCGTCGACAATCCAGCGGCGAAACGAAGTAAAGCATAGCAGCTGCGCGCAAGGCGGACGAGAAGAAGAATAACACCAGAAAGAACTGTTGATACGACGAGGGCGCTGTGAGCGAGGGCGAGAGCGCAACTCCAGAGCGCGTGCCTCGGCAAACGACGTCATCAGCAAGCCTTTGGCGAATATCGCAGAAAAGGGAAAACAACAGATCCAGCTGATATTGTTGTTGGTTAATCGAGAGAGAGGCGTCAGATGGCGAGAGGTGTAGAGAGAAGCGTAGGTGGTGCAAACGCTGTGCGCAAAGCCAAAACCAGAGTCTCTGGTGAGGAAGAGCATGTATGAAGAGGTCCACACATACGTCGACGCCAGCGGCGCCGATCACTGGGGGTTTTTTGATGGATGAGTTGGGGTCGAAGTTCTTAAAGGTCCAGCCAGATCGATTATGGTATCCTCAGATTTAGTCCTCTCTCTGTGGACAAATCTTTTCACCTTCACCGAGTGCGGCCAAAACTCGTTATTAAAAACCGAATCAAAGTGCTGATCCGGGACACCCAGCTTAAAGTTGACGAATTTTAAAGTGGCAGCATCAACATCTTTTTTTATAAGTTTAACGCAAGTTAACGTATTATTGTCTACATTCAATTTAGAAGAGACGTAGTTTAAAACAGCAATTGGCTCAGTGGTAGCATTAAACTTTCCCACATGCAAATATTTGATGCTCGGCAGAACCTGAAGAGCATCTGACAACGGCGCAACTCCAACGACAATTTTTTTGTTTTTGTTGTTATTCCTCTTTTTCATGTTTCGAACTTTGGTAAATTCGCCTCTCTCGGCAGTTGGAGGTCGTTGCACTTGGCCAAGGGCCATCGATGAAGAAGCAGCAGCAGCAGCATAAGTTGGAGCAGTAATTCCCGCCTTATCAGCTTGCAGTTGACGAGGCCTAACGGTGACGTTGCTGCATTGTTGCACAGCTTCGCCTTTGGAAGAAAACGCTTCTGAGAATTTGGCATTAAGACCCTGATACAACCCCTCTAGGGCTATAATTTTGGCGTCCAGCTCATCAATTTTAGAATGCGAATCATTTGCCACAACACACGCATCACACTGCCATAAAATGTTTGGGTTAAGCAAAAGTTTGACTGCATCAGCAGGAATAACAGCGCACGACGGCACAGAGAAGCGCAGCGGACAGCATCCAAGCAACGTAGCTGGGCCGGCGTTACATCGGTATTGCACTCGGCGCAGTGAGAAGAAAGCATAGCGAAAATAGCACGTCCGATCACTTTGAAAGCTGATTGACTACTGTAGACTAGTAGAGGCCAATTCAATAATAAGGGATTTGGGCAATATTAAACATTTGCATAAATAAAGGCCTGGAAGGAAATAGGTCCCTCGATGTCATATTTGATTATGACTTTGATGAGCACTATGAGATGTCACGCTCGATGACTGAGATGAAGGCGTCAGAGGAGTGTCTGGCTGGACAAAACCTTCATTGCCAAGCTGGAAAAGAAAATGTTCAGCAATTGCCTGAACCGGGCGCAGGAACAGTACCAACTCTAACCAAATGTATGCCAGCAAAGATATGGTTACAATCAGATACTCGCATCCATCAAGAACGAAGTTACTTCGAATCATTCCACCAGTCCAACAGTTTGGTGGCAGCAGGACTAGCTGCGGCAACCACCGCCACCACCCAGATGGTGGTTATTTCCATTTGGTAAGAACAGAATCAGCAGCAGCCGGTAGAGCAGCCCTTGTCGTGGTCGTCGATCCAGGAAAGAATGTTGGGCAAGTAATAGGGAGAAAAAGAGGCGGTTGTGCATGGTCGAGAGAATCTGGGCGACGGCGTTGGTGGTCACTGTGCGCAAATGAGCTATTCCAAAACGAAGCTACAAGTCTATGCGAATTGTCTTTCAAATATAAAATAAATAATGTTAAATATAAAACAGCTGATTTAAGATTGGTATGACCGCATCATTTACATCTTAAAAATGCCGAAGAGCGTTTTAAGAAGCGGTCACACTGGAAAAAGATTAAATCTTTTTCGGGTTGCGAACTGTTTTACTGTCTGCGTACTAGGCTTTAGCGAGGAATCGATCCCCCATTCACATCGCTGACCAAAGGACGACCATAGACCGAGTTGAAAGTGCAGTGTAGAAAAACCTTTTCGAGTTTCAGAGTTTTTTGGCTCTCGCTCTATCAAAATAACAAAAATGAAATTTTGTCAAAAATGTGTTGCGGCGTTAGCGCACACATACACACAAACACACTAACACTTATGAAGTGTCTACGCAAAAAATGAAAACTATAAATAGAACAAGCAAACGTTCCCTTTTTCTCCGCACCAACAAGCGTATGACAGGCAAAGTATTGAGTATATACTCTTTTATATTACCTTTTACATGCACTATACATTTATGTAAAAATACATGTAGAGTCATGTGGAGACGTGCACAATTGCAATAAATTTTAAAACAATCAAAGGAGACTTAAAATATTTTATATTTTAAAGAACGTTTAAAAACTTTAGTTTTTAATTGGATCTAAGTTTGGCGTTTCCCGCTACTTTGGCGCGATTTCTCGCGCCCATAACTTCTAAACGACTAAAGTTACAGAAACGTGCTATATGTCTTTGGAAAAGTATTTTGATATGATATTTACTTTGCATTGACAAAATTTAAATATTATAATTAACTAGCGGACCCGGCGAACTTTGCCTCGCCCTAATTCGACGCCTTTATATAACCCCAACTTCTTCGATGCAGCGTTCCATGTATAATAACGTGGCATTTCCGAATAGAGTATAGTCCTTGCGAACGAATTGATTTTGCATGTAAAAAAAAGAACGTTATCGCTGGTGGCCATTCTGCTCTGCGATGCATTCGCGTCCGTAGAGTAGACTCGCTGGCCGTTTTCCAAGTGAACAAATAAGTGTACGACAGTCGGATGACGTTCATGAATCGGAAATGAAAACTCCAAATGGCCTCGTTACGACTTACGTAACGTCCAAGTTAAAATTTCGTCACTTTATCGTTTGCATTCGGATCAGCTATGCCAAACGCCATGTCGCTCCCTTTGTTCACTTATTTGCAAATCTATTGATTTTATAGAGTTGCAGTACTCAACATTGCAGTGCGTTGAAAACATTTTCGACAAAAGCGGACAATATGGGACGATCCAGCGGTTATCGACGACGACTTTGTTATTTTTCACCATCATATCGATCCATCTGCCGTTGTCATCTGGAGAACGACGCCTGTAGAATGGATATCCATCGTTTCCACTGATTGTTTCAGCCACCAACGGACGGACACAACGGACGTTGTGTGCAGTTTCCGTTTTCCATTCATGGTGATTCTGGGTTGTGGACTCCGCAAGGCCCATGGATCATACTCGTTTTCACAACGGAATGCAGCTCCGGATCAGTTTCTGGATCTGGTATATCGGCAGAAATAATCGAATCAATATGTTCTTGTCGAACATCCAAAGCAAAATGTGCTCATATAGTAAGCCACGCTTCTTCCATTGAACCGAGTACATCCAACAACGAACTACGCCAAAAACCTTCTGATTAACGATGTAATCCAGAATATATAAATCAGGTCGTCCGTAATTCCGCACGTACGTCATCGCATTTTAAGCGTACTCATGCATATGGCGCGGGCTCCCAACATAAGTAGCTGGCAGAATGGTCAAACAACCAATGTTTGCCGCGTGTCCATCAGTAGCGATGGCGTCACGCAAGTGGATGTACTCGTCAGATCGTAACTTTGACTGATTGAAACGAATGAAATTGAGACGCTCCGTTTCTACTTTTACATACATGTCGATACAGTACTGCTGAAACAAACGGCGGTATCTCAACAGATGATTGTCAACATCTAGTCGAATCATCAATCGATATGCATAAAAATTCATTGAGCTGACTTTCTTATTCGTTTCTTCTCCTGTAATATGAATTCGAATTTACGTGCAGAATGAAAAAGAAGTGATTAAACAAACCTGTCGTTGGATTGACCATCTTTATGTTGAAGTGATAGCCATCTTCTCCACGACAGAACACCAACGGATATTGAAGTGCATCATATGACCGATGAGTCTCATAAACGCGTTGCAATTGTCCATCATCCCGACGCTTGAGAACAATATCGCGTGATTCCACATTCTCGCCAACAATCACCACTGCGACTTCATTGATAGTGGGCGCATTGAATTGTCTTGAATGGCTTCCTGCTGGTCTTTTATCTGCTCTGATAATGATTTTGTGGTCGTCAGAATGCATTGTATCCAAAGCTGTTTTGAACAATCTGACCAATTCATTACACTCATGAAGAAGATTTTGCAATTGTTGTATTATTTCACGTTTAGTTGCAGTGAAAATTGCACAACGCTGATTAAGTTCAACTGCCGAATCACCAACGAAATAGATCTGAAGGAATTTATGATCTTTGTTTGGTGGTGGTAACAAAGCGCCCGCTCGATGGTGAATTTGCCCTTGAATCTGAATTTTGTGATGCAATTTCGTGAAAAATTATAGTTGTTCATGTTGATAAAAGAGTGACGCTATTACCTTATAACTCGGATTGTAGCCTGGTTGTTGAACAACCTCTGCTCCAAATGACGTCATTTTAAAACATCCGTTATATTTTTGTGCGTGCAACAGGAAATGGTTTGATTTGCTTGTATTTTCATATAGAAGCGAATACAATGGCTCTGGTGGATGAGTCAAAACCGGCAATTTTACCTTGCCACCTGCGCAGCATAAGCCGGGAGCTTCCAATCGAAACTTCAGTGCATTGCAGTGCTGACATACCACAGACAATGAACCGATAACAACGCAGCTATGGTCTTTGTAGGACGTTGAGAAATTGTATGCAAATGCAGCGCGATTCAAGTCTGTTCTTGGTACTCTTTGTGTAGAGCGAATCTGTGCTAAACGGGTTCGTCTCGATTCATTTCATTCTGCACGTTCAAGATGAACGCAAGACGCGTTTGACTTTCATGGACATTCGTACGTCGTCCAATGTTTGGCCGTCTTATAGCAGGCATTATTCCTACAAATCACAGGAAGAAATTAAACAAATCCGGACGTCTGATAAAAACGAATAAGAAACCGAATAATATTGAAACGATTTGTTTTTACTTTGACATATATTTCGATACACTACTCTTTTATATAATTTGATATTTTAATTATTTGTTTTTCACCATTACCCTGGAGGATTTTCTAAAAATTTTATTACGTTCTGACCTTCTCCTGTTAGTTACCTACAACTGAAAAATAATTTGAACCAAATCGGCCCAGCCGTTCTCCAGTAGTTTTTTACGACACATTTTTTGGGCTCCATTTTTATATATTTGTAGGGTTTAATTTATCTTTAATGAGATCGCTACAAATTTAGTTCTTAGTCTGGAGTTCTTAACTTAACACTTATATTTTAAACACGTTTTCTTATTGTCTCTTATTCTTGTTACCCGCTTCGACTGTACTCTGCTCTTGCTCTTATATCAGTGTGACCGCCTCTTCCTTTCCCATTTTCGCTTAACCTTAAATTACCTTATAATTACAATATACTAGATCCTGACATAGATCGATATCAAGGGTACTCATTAATACCAATCCTACATTCGGCCATCCTGATCATTAGTTCGTCCCGAAATAAACCCACTTTTTCATAAATTCTGCTGCTGTACACTTGTGATTGGGGCCTTCTTGATTACCAACTTTTACTACCTCGTAGCGTCCATGATTTTTCTTTTCCGTTATCTTATAAGGCCCAAAAAACTTTGGTCTTAATTTCATTTTTGCTCCATATTGAGTTCTTTTAATTGCTACTAAGTCTCCTACCTCATATTCTGTTTCTATTTTCCTCTTTTCATTGAAACCTTTCCTATTTTCTTGCTGAATTTTCTCAATGTTTTCTTGTGCTTTTTGTCTGATTGTTTCTCGTTCTTCTGTTAATGCTTTCATATCCATGTCTTCTAACAATCTTCTAATCTCGTCAGCTTTTGTGTTCATTTTTAAACCTGTTAACACTGAAAAAGGCGTGAACTTCGTACTTCGAGGAGGTGTGTTGTTTATAATTTGCTGTATCCGATCTACATAAGCATACCATTTGTTCGTATTGTCCTGGCAGAGCTTATTTAACATTGGAATAACTATTTTGTGGATTCTTTCTACTTGTCCGTTACCTCTTGGCATTCCTGTAGTGATATGTAACAATTGTATTCCCTCTTCCTCACAGTACTCTCGAAACGCATTCGAAGTAAAAGCTGTTCCCCTATCTGTTACAATTCTTCTAGGATTACCAAATATTGCTGCCTGTTTCTTGAGTTTATCTAGAACTTCTTCTGTTCCTGTCGACTTAGTTGGATATAACCATACAAACTTTGAAAAGCCATCAACTACAACAAATATATGGTTATACTGCTTCTTGGTCTCTGTAAGAGGTCCCACGTGATCGACGTGATATGTTCCTAAAGGTTCTTGTGCTTTATCTATCGGACTTAATAATCCCTCTTTCCATCCTCGTTTAGCCTCAGCAATTAGACATTCTACACAGCTTCGTACTATTTTCTCTATCTTCGGTTGTATATTTTGGATAGCATAATGTCTTTCTACCAAATCCCTTGTTTTTTTACTGCCAAAATGTCCTTCTCGATGAACTTTTGAGATTATTTCATCCTGCATCGACTCTGGCACTACCAAAAGTTCTTTAATGCCATCTTTGTATAGAATATTATTTCGAATGAAATAGTCTTCATAGCTTTTCTCAGATTCCAATTCTTTAATGCTTTGATCCTGTCATCTTTGTCCTGCTCCTCCTTTAAGCGATACCCTAATGCTTCCCCTAATAGACAACATGATACTCGACTTAAAGCATCGACATGCCTCATTTGACTACCTGATCGGTGTTCCACTTTGTACTTATACTCGTCCAGAAACATTGCCCATCTTGCAATTCTCACAGGAACATCCTTTTTTCCTACCGTCATTGCAAATGCGTCACAGTCCGTTATTATCTTAAATTCAATGCCTAGCAAGTATAC
This sequence comes from Drosophila rufa, assembly GCA_018153105.1. Classification (NCBI taxonomy): domain Eukaryota; kingdom Metazoa; phylum Arthropoda; class Insecta; order Diptera; family Drosophilidae; genus Drosophila; species Drosophila rufa. The sequence continues at coordinate 2,266,528 of JAECXS010000135.1, forward strand.
CCTCCACTTTTTAATCGCATTTATAACGGCTAGTACTTCCAACTCATAGGCGCTGTATTTTTCTTCAGTTGGGCTAGTTTACCGACTCATAAACTCTACTGGGTGGAAAAGTCTGTCCTCTGAATTCATTTGCATTAGCATTGCACCAAATCCGTGCTTACTAGCATCTGTGTGCACCTCAGTAACAGCTTTTGGATTGTATAGCTTAAGCACAGGAGCCTCAACTATTAAACGCTTCAGATATTCAAACGCTACTAACTCAGACTCGTTTAACTCGATATATTTCCTCTCTGCTCTTTCACTTTCTTTTCTTAAGATATCAGTTAATGGTTTTGCTTCTACTGCATAGTTTTTGATGAATCTGCGCAAATACGAAGTTAAACCCAAGAACCTTTGCAAAGCCTTCTTCGGTTTTTGACTCGGAAAATGTAAAACTGCCTCAATTTTGTCCTTTGAGGGCGAAATCGATTCATTTTCGATTACAAATCCCAAGAACCGAATTTTCTTTTGCAGAAATTGTGATTTTTCCCACTTGATGCGCAACCCTGCTTTGCTTGCAACTGTCAAGAACTCTTTTAATGCTTTTAGTCCATCTTTTTCGTTCACTGTCGGGATAATTATATCGTCCATGTAGACTATAATCATCTTTTTTTGCACTAAATCTCTCAAAACAGCATTTATATATCTACAAAATACTGCTGGCGAGTTCGATATTCCAAATGGTACAAAATTGAACTCATATTGGCCATTGTGAGTTACGAACGAAGTGTATTTCTAAGAGTCTGACTCGAGTGGCACATGAAAGTAACCATTTCTTAGATCCAATGTTGTAAAAACCTTCGCACCTTTCAACCGGTCTAGTACATCATCTATTAGCACCATGGGAAAATTGTCTCTTTTGATTTTTAAGTTAATCCTCCTGAAATCGCAACAAAGTCTTTTTGAGCCATCTTTTTTCCCTACCAGGACGACTGGTGCAGCGTATGCGGAACAACTTGGTGATATAATCCCATCCTCCAACCATTCCTGGACTTGCTTTTCAATAACCATCTTATTCTCATATGGAATTCTACGTGGGGACTGGTAAATCGGAAAATCATCTTCAAGCACGATTTTCATTTTCACTGGCGACTGAATATCCTTTTTCGCTGCATAATTGTTAATCAGCTCTTCGACTTCACCTCTCAAACTTCTACTAAGATGATTTAGCTGCACTCCATCGGATACTTTTGGTTCAGTTACCACCTCACTTACGCACAGTCCTTGAAATATTTCGAATATTTCTTTTTTCCTGAATTGTACGCCGCCTGAACTAAAAATAATATCAACCTCGCTCAGAACGTCGTTTCCGATAATCACTGCATACTCAATGTCTTTTTGTTTGATTACGTTAAAAGTTATATTAAAGCACACACCTTCTGCTTTCACCTGTGTCTCAAACTGTCCGATCGTTTTAATCTCTCCATTCCCAATGCCACGCAAGCTCTTCTTCTCCTTGTTTAATCTAACTCCTTTTAACTTTTCCATTAGATCCTCCCGCATCAGGCTCATATCGCAACCGGAATCTATCATCGCGACAAAATATACATCATTAACCGATATAATCGTATGAATTAAATCTTTTGGCTTAGATCTAGAGTTTAAAACTCCTACTTTTTCCTTCTTCTCGCTTGTCCTTTCCTGATTACAATTTTTAGCCATGTGCCCAGTTTTGTTGCATTTAAAGCATAGAACTGGCGCACTACATTCCTTAGCAAAATGTCCCTCCTTGCCACACTTGAAACATTTCTTCTTTGTTTGGGTGACTGGTTTCCTTGTATTTATGCTTTTGGTACTATATTTGATTCTTTCGTAAATCTTAATCTCTGCTTTTAATTGGCCTAAAGTCTGGCATCGGTACAGGTTGCTTTTGTTTGATTTGTTATCTGGTACACCATCCGCGAAGTACGATATGACACTTGCCTCATCCAATTTGACTTGCTTCGCAATCTCGATGAGGCTGTACAAGTATTCACAAAAGGACTCTTTTTCAAGTTTAACTCGGTTTTTAAGTTGCTTATGTACTTCAGCTGCACACATTGTTTTACCGAACTCTGCTGTCAGCTTTGCTTTTAATTGTTCCCAACCTTTAACACCTGTTAAACCTCTTACATACAACTTCGCTGCTCCTTGCAATAATTGCTTCCCGTAAATATACTTCTGTAAGCTATCCCATCCTACTGTTGCAGCACAATCTTCAAATTCCGATATCCACTGGATGATATCTGGTTGTTCTGATCCTGAGAAATGTGAAACACTATCTTGTACATCTTTAAGAGTAAACCGTGAAGCACTTCTGAAACCCTCTGTTTCTGCTTCTTGGTATTCACTGGACTTTATCGAACGCGCATCTTGCTCTTCCTCATCTGCCTCCACATCTTCTTCTACATTGAAATGCTCTAACAGTCTATCTTGCAACACTGCTTTTCTACCAGTCGAATCCAAGTTTAACTCCCTCAACTGTTGCCGTAACCCCTGCACATTTAAGGACAATATTGTTCTTGCCTCCATATTTAACAGATAAGTTATGCCCACACACCACAGACTTATAACTAGTTACTGTTAGTCTATCAAATTGTTTTACAATAAAAAAAAATGGTTTCGTCAGACTCACGAATGTTCGACCTTCTCAACTTAAACTTCTTTACCGATCAGTGCTTATCGGTGCACTGCTTGCCTATTGTATTTGTTGTTGTAGCCTGCCGAAGTGGTTGGCGTTCCTCGACTACAACTCCCTCGCAGCCGTCTCACTGCTTACTGTTGTTGTTGTTGTTGTTGTTGCAGCCTGTCACCGTATTTGGCGTTCCTTGACTGCAACTCCCTCGCAGCAGTCTCACTGCTTAATGTTGTTGTTGTTGTTGCAATCGCCCACCGTACGATCTCTGTATCGCACTGCTTTGGCGCTCTTCGACTGCAACTCCCTCGCAGCCTTCTCACTGCTTACTGTTGTTGTTGTTGTTGCAGCCTGCCACCGTATTTGGCGTTCCTTGACTGCAACTCCCTCGCAGTCGTCTCACTGCTAACTGATGTTGTTGTTGTTGCAGCCTGTCACCGTATTTGGCGTTCCTTGACTGTAACTCCCTCGCAGCCGTCTAACTGCTTACTGTTGTTGTTGTTGTTGCAATCGCCCACCGTACGATCTCTGTATCGCACTGCTTTGGCGCTCTTCGACTGCAACTCCCTCGCAGCCTTCTCACTGCTTACTGTTGTTGTTGTTGTTGCAGCCTGCCACCGTATTTGGCGTTCCTTGACTGCAACTCCCTCGCAGCCGTCTCACTGCTTACTGTTGTTGTTGTTGTTGCAATCGCCCACCGTACGACCTCTGTATCGCACTGCTTTGGCGCTCTTCGACTGCAACTCCCTCGCAGCCTTCTCACTTCTTACTGTTGTTGTTGTTGTTGCAGCCTGCCACCGTATTTGGCGTTCCTTGACTGCAACTCCCTCGCAGCCGTCTCACTGCTTACTGTTGTTGTTGTTGTTGCAATCGCCCACCGTACGATCTCTGTATCGCACTGCTTTGGCGCTCTTCGACTGCAACTCCCTCGCAGCCTTCTCACTGCTTACTGTTGTTGTTGTTGTTGCAGCCTGCCACCGTATTTGGCGTTCCTTGACTGCAACTCCCTCGCAGCCGTCTCACTGCTTACTGATGTTGTTGTTGTTGCAGCCTGCCACCGTATTTGGCGTTCCTTGACTACAACTCCCTCGCCGCCGTTTCACTTTCTCAACACACACAGAGTACAGCTTGCCTGCCGTGTCTGTCTGTGTGTGTGATGCTCAAAAGGCGCGGCTCCTGCTACTCGACGAAAACTTCTCGTTCGTTTTCTCGAAGTTTTGCCAATGCTTGCTTGTGCTCGTCTGGCTTGGTGCTCAACACTTACTCAGGAAACGAATGTGTATGTGTGATGCCCAAAATGCGCGGTCGTTGTCTACCTCGGAAACTGCTCACTCGTTTTTCGCAAAATTTCGCTGTCTCGCTCCCTCGTTGGTTTCCACTTGTCCGTTCTTGCTCACTAACACAGATTACAGCTTGGCTGCTGGAGATCTGTATGTATGTGTGACGCCAGAAATGCGCGTTTCTTTCCACTCGATGAAACTGCTCACTCGTTTTTCCTCGAAATATCGCCAACGGTGTCTCGCCTTCCCTACGGCTTTCTGCTGTTTCCTTTCGGTAGTTTTCGGTTTTCTTTTACTACAACGGTTTTCTCAGAACCACACGCACTTTTCAAATGTTCACATGTACGCCACCAATATTCACATACATATATGAAAACGTGTAATTGTGTGCAACTTTGACGAGTCGCGAAAAGAACTTTCCAGATTTTTTTATTTTATCGGATTATTTCCCGGACGAGCCCCCAATATTTGTAGGGTTTAATTTATCTTTAATGAGATCGCTACAAATTTAGTTCTTAGTCTGGAGTTCTTAACTTAACACTTATATTTTAAACACGTTTTCTTATTGTCTCTTATTCTTGTTACCCGCTTCGACTGTACTCTGCTCTTGCTCTTATATCAGTGTGACCGCCTCTTCCTTTCCCATTTTCGCTTAACCTTAAATTACCTTATAATTACAATATACTAGATCCTGACATAGATCGATATCAAGGGTACTCATTAATACCAATCCTACATATATAGATAGAAGATTTAGAATAAAATTATTTTTTTAAAGATTAAAAATTTTTTTTTTGTAATGGCTTTTACGATTTTGATAGTTACTTCAGGCCGTATAGCCCTTGAGATTGCTTCTAACCTTTTGAAATATTACACTTATCTCTTAAAGTTCACTTTCTCATCAAAGTTAATAGCAATGATTCCATATACGAGGTGTGTTCAAAAAGTATTGCGAATTTTGAATTTTCGCGGGTTACCTTTATTCGAATTTTTTTGTGGCGTTATGGTGGTACTCATGTCTCTCACTTATGCCGCCAAGCTCGGTCATTTTGAATGTTAACTTAATTGTTGACAGCTGCGTTGCTTGCACGTGTTTTGGATCGTCTTCGATTCAAAAAATGGATCAAAGAACAGCGGATGCATTCCGAATGTTGACTTTGGCATACGGAGAAGCTACATTGGACCGAAGCAACGTTTATCGGTGTTACAAAATGTTCTCAGAAGGCCGAGAAGATGTGAACGACGAAGAGAGTGCCGGACGCCCGTGCACTTCAACAGCAGACGAAAAAATGAATGAAGTGGAGAAAATGGTAGTGACCAATCACCGTTAGAGAAGTTGCTGAGGACCTAAACATATCAATTGGCTCGTGCCATTAGATTTTTATACCCTTGCAGAGGGTTTTATAATTTTGACCAAATGTTTGCAACGCAGTGAAGGAGCCATCTCCGACCCCATAAAGTATATATATTCTTGATCAGCATCATCAGCCGAGTCGATCTAGCCATGTCCGTCTGTCTGTCTGTCCGTCTGTCGGTTTCTACGCGAACTAGTCTCTCAGTTTTTGAGCTATCGAGCTGAAATTTTTAGCATAGTCTTATTTCTTTAGCAGGCAGTATATATGTCGGAACGACCGAAATCGGACTACTATATCCTATAGCTACCATAGGAATGATGGCGAAATTAATGTAAAAAAAATGTTAACTTCTCTGTTTTTCATCGTATTTCTATAAATTTTGAGATATAGCAGTTCTTTATGGTTCTAAAATTACGGTTTTAATTTCATTAAGATCGGACCACTATATCATATAGCTGCCATAGAAGCGATCGGTCGATTTATATGAAAATGTTAAATTCTACATGTAAAATGTAAAATTTACAAAATTCGATATTTTTTCAACATTACTAAAATGGTTCGATTTTCAATGATCCAATTGCAGACTGCAAGGGTATACCAACTTCGGTTTACCGAAGTAAGCTTTCTTTCTCGTTATCAATGATTTGGGCATAAGTCGGGTCGCCGCGAAATTCGTACCAAAATTGCTCAATTGCGACCAAAAACAGCATCACATGAGCATTGCTAAGATGTTGGACTCTGTCCGCGACAACCCTAATTTGCTCCAGAGGGTCATAACTGGTGACGACTCGTGGGTTTATGGTTATGACGTGGAAACCAAAGCTCAATCATCTCAATGGAAGCTGCCGCATGAACCAAGACCGAAAAAAGCGCGCCAAATGAAAGGACGACGTTACACTACGCTTGACGAGATAAAGAGGAGCTCAACAAGATAAAAAAAAAATATTTTTTGAAGTGCTTCGAAGATTGGAAAAACCGTTGGCACAAGTGTATAATATCTCATTGGGATTACTTTGAAGAGGACAAAATAGTTATTCATCATTTTTTATTTTTTTTGAAAAAACACAAAATTCGGGATACTTTTTGAATACACCTCATAGCTAACTTATTACATGGATTTTTTTTGTTTATTTTGTTCCATTCGAATTTTAAACTAAAACTTCTTATATCACTCAAAAACACCTCTTAACGAGGTACAACATTTTGTGACGATATCCGGCGTTTAGCTAATATCAGGGTTCATAACTATGTGTTATAATTTTTCTATAATAGCTAAGTCATATAGGAACGACCTCTGAATATGGTATTGAGCTATGCTAATTAACACTAATAATGGCAGACCTACATACATATGTCATTTTAAAAAGTTCTGATATCAAACAAAATCACCTCTTAACGAGGTAAGATTAAAGTGACGATGGCACCTTCAACTTAAAAAGTTTCTGATATCAAATTTTGTGACGATTAATAGTTACGTTAACAAAAATAAATTACAAATAATTCAACTAGTTTCGTTTTCGACACTAAGCTGTAAAATACTTAGCCTTGAAACTAAAGAACAGAGTGTCGAATTAGAAACTAGTTGACAATGCCAGTGCGTATTGTTCAACATGTTCCTAGCAACATTTGTCTTTTTTGGGTGTTGCTCAATGTGTTCCTAGCAACATTTGTCTTTATTTGTCCACATTTTCCTTTTTCCATGTTCATGTGCTATTTAATTTTACCAACAATGCTTTGAGTACCGGGTGTCTCACAGTCGGTCACACTCTACTGTTGCTTTCCGACTTGTTATAATATAAAATGATTTAAAAAAATCAATAATTTCACTTTTTGGAAGACACCGAACATATATTGCAACTTTGACAACAGCTGTTACGTTCAGAAGAAAAATTTATATACGGTTATATGCATGATTTTATGTATTAACAAAAGAAAATAATCAAATCCATCGAACGCAAAGTTCAATACGGCCCACTGTGGGCCGCTGGAGTACAATTTTCAACATTTTTAATGCTATTGTATTCTTGCTTTATATACCCGTCAAACGACACCTCAATAATCCCGACTCAATACTCTATTCAAAAGATATTTAATAAACAAGATTTTAACTGCGTTTAGAATTTATAGTTCAAACAATTTTTTGGTTTTGTTTTTTTTTTCAATGTTTTTCAAAAACGGCTCTAAAGATTTCAATAGTCACTCGAAACATTATACCATGAAATTGCTCAACTTTTGGTATATGACACGTATCTCCAAAAATTCGCTTTATCGAAATATTATTCAAAAAAATAAGTAACAATAATCCTATACAGTTACATTTTTATATGCATTATACTTTATAATAGTCAGACAAAATTTTAAATATTTCAAAACAAACTTTTTAAAACGTTTATTTGTAATTTTTACCATTTGAGTTTCAAACAAACATTTCTGATATCAAACAAAAAACACATCTTAACGAGGTAAGAGCCAAGCGCACATTGAACTCAAAAAGATTCTGATACCAAATTTAATGAAATTAATAATTATTGGTTAATGAAAGTTAAGATATAAATAAAAGAAAGTGAACTTCTGAGTAATGCGGCAAGTCCGAAACTCGTAACCAGGTTAGGTACTTAGGTCTATCAAGAATAGCCTATATAAAGCTTTCAACTTTATTGTTTAACAACTTCCGTGTTTTTCATTAAATTTTTCATACTAATTAGACGCACAATTAGCATAATTCTTTGACAAGGACCTTTTTTTTATCCCGTTTACCTATCATTTAATTTAAAGTGCAATTTTATGAAACTTGATCATATGGGAAATGAAATATACACCTTTTGTAGCTTAGTAACGTGATTTCAAAACAATTTGGCATATATAGGCTTCACATGCACGTGGTGGTTCGAATTACTTTCTTGATAAGGCAAAATCATCACTGTATACTCTCTCCCACCCTTTTTCTCAAAGACCACCAATGGCATAACAGTATTTATTCTCCCAAGTTCTCGAACTGGCGAGACAGAGAGTCGTGGCGGCGAACGTTTGAGTTCGGTTTTTGTTAAATCTACTTCCGACGCGCTTACGCTATCAATGTGCTTCTTTGTGACTTCGTTTCAGTCCCAGTCAGAGCTTCTGGCGCGACGGTCGTGGTAAACAAAATACTTAGCTTACGGGACCATAACACGTCAATATACCGCGAACTTTTGCCTATTCGTATACCCTTATTGTTGGTTGTCGGTAATACAAAGTTTTAATAATAAAAATCAAAGACAAATTAGGAAATAAATCGCGTACCGTTTCGGGTAAAATAAATAAAGAATATTTTCTGACATGTTTATACAAGGCAACATATTATAAAGGCCTTTAGTAACCAATAAACCTAAAATAAAATCAAATAAAATTAAAAGTTGTATTTAGTTATTTCGAAGTTACCGATAAATAAAATATATATGTATATGTAAATGGGCATTTCCAAATGGTGAACGGTAATCTCGTACGGCATAAAATGAAAAAAATTATAGCAAAAATGACCATTTTCTGAAGTTTTTTTTTTTTGCATGATCAATACCTTTTACCAGTACTAGTTGTATTCTAAAAGGCAAGCTTTGGGGACTTGTTTCGAAATAATTTGCAGAAAACAAAGCATACGATACAAAAAATACATAGAAGTCTTGTTTGACTTCACCTTGAAAATTGAAAAACAGGTAGCTTTCCATTTATATAAGTTATATTTCTTTATAGCTTTTCTTTTATTTATTTAACATTCTTATTTCTGATTTATAACGTTTCAAGATTTCAATATGTTTTATACCTCATGTTTGTATATTTTTATATTTCCTTGATAATCTGTTTATTTTTTATTTTCTACCAAATCTCTTCATTGAAACCTATTAAGAAGAAAATAGGTTTCAAGAGATTTGGTAGAAAATGTGCAAACATTTCATATTCGAAATAATTCAAAAATAGCTAAAAGTGTTCAAATTTTAGTTTTTTTTCAGTTTTTACGCCGATTTTCACATGAAAACACTAAGATATGCTATGTAACAATTGTTTTATTAACATTTTGAACATTTTTGTTTTCAGTCCTGGTTGACCTTTTGCTGGAAATGTCCATATATAATGTACATATTAATATGTATTAAACAAATAGAATAACTATAAAAGAATAGAGTAAATATAATAAAAATCATTAGAACAGAACGTGTGTATACAAAAACAATAAATAATTATACCTAATCTAAAATGTAAGTAAAAAAAATTAAATAGATTATGTTGTTTTGGAATTATAAATTGTCCGCCAGATCTGGGAAGACTACGAGATGCAAATAAATTGCAAATTAAATTTTTGTTACCCAGCCAGTAGAAGCGACTTTTCACGCTTTTGATTCAATTTGTCCGAGCAGGACTCGAAACGCTTAAAAAAAAACATTAGTTAGAGAGCTACAGTCGAGTGTGCTCCACTGTGAGGTACCCGGTACCCAAAGCTATATACATATGTGCATCAATCCGTTTTTCAGTGGTGTGCCACTCAAATGGCTTAAAGCGCGCACCTTCCCATCACTCTTTTAATAGAATACACCTATCGATATTTAAAATAAAAGTTCTATAAGCAACGTAAAAGAAAGTATTAACCAACTTTAATGTTTGATAACTTCCGTGTGTATTACTCGATGTGGACAGCCCAGACACCGATTTAAATTTCATCATAACCGTCAAGTATTGCATTAGCCATATCTTTATATAATATTATTGCTATCCCGTTCAAAACTCAGATCTCCTGCCATCATTCTTTCTCCCATGGGGACCCATGCCCATATTTCCAATTATATTTATTATACTTTACTTACACTGCAAACATTACCCAAATCAATAAACATTATAATTTATCTCTACATCTATTTAAACTTTAAACCGAAAATCACGACTTTATCTAAGTTATATGTTTTTCTTGAGCTCTAGCTCTTATAGTTTCTGAGATCTGTTGATCACGCGAACAGGCAGACGGAGTGACTGACAGACGGACTTGGACATCGGACATCGGACATCGACTTGGCTGGTGACGCTATACCAGTAGTGGGCTAGTATTGTAAAATTAAATGTTCAAAGTATTATCTTAACTTATCTAGTATTGTACTATTCAAGTTTTGTTGGGTGAACTTTGATCGATGCCAGTTCATTCGCACACTCACGTCAAAATTATTGAAGATACAATATTTATACTTAGTAGTATTAATATACCAGCTACAATTTGTGTAGTTTAATTTATACAACATCCAAATACTCGCATCACAATATTACAACTAAGTTACAGTAAAAGTTTGTAAGTCCAACCAGCAATAATTTTCTTATATACACTGAAAATCGCTCTCAGGATTTTCTCAAGGTGTGGCGATACCGACAGCCTCCGTATCTCGCTGATGGAGCATGTGACAGAAATGTGATAATATTAAAAAATAAAAAAAGGAAGCTAACTTCGATAAGCCGAAGTTTGTATACCCTTACAGTCGAACCATTTTGGTTAAATTGAAAATATATCGAAGGTTTTACATTTTTATAACATTTACCAACACATTTTACATTTTACATTTTCGTATAAATCAACCGATCGCTTCTATGGCAGCTAAATGGCATAGTTGTCTGATCTTATTGACGTCTGTCCGTCGGCTCCTCCGTCTGTTCATATTTGCGTATGTCCGTAACTACGCAAACTAATCTTTCAATTTTTTAGCTATCTGCATTTGCAGAGTCGGAACGGGCCAGATCGGACAAAAATATTATATAGAGCTGACATCTTCTTCTATATATATATAAAAATGGAGCCCAAAAAATGTGTCGTAAAAAACTACTGGAGAACGGCTGGGCCGATTTGGTTCAAATTTTTTTTCAGTTGTAGGTAACTAACAGGAGAAGGTCAGAACGTAATAAAATTTTTAGAAAATCCTCCAGGGTAATGGTGAAAAACAAATAATTAAAATATCAAATTATAGTATCGAAATATATGTCAAAGTAAAAACAAATCGTTTCAATATTATTCGGTTTCTTATTCGTTTTTATCAGACGTCCGGATTTGTTTAATTTCTTCCTGTGATTTGTAGGAATAATGCCTGCTATAAGACGGCCAAACATTGGACGACGTACACGTCGAGCAACATATAGTCGGAATGTCCATGAAAGTCAAACGCAAGACGAACGTGCAGAAAGAAATGAAGCGAGACGAACCCGTTTAGCACAGATTCGCTCTACACAAAGAGTACCAAGAACAGACTTGAATCGCGCTGCATTTGCATACAATTTCTCAACGTCCTACAAAGACCATAGCTGCGTTGTTATCGGTTCATTGTCTGTGGTATGTCAGCACTGCAATGCACTGAAGTTTCGATTGGAAGCTCCCGGCTTATGCTGCGCAGGTGGCAAGGTAAAATTGCCGGTTTTGACTCATCCACCAGAGCCATTGTATTCGCTTCTATATGAAAATACAAGCAAATCAAACCATTTCCTGTTGCACGCACAAAAATATAACGGATGTTTTAAAATGACGTCATTTGGAGCAGAGGTTGTTATAAGGTAATAGCGTCACTCTTTTATCAACATGAACAACTATAATTTTTCACGAAATTGCATCACAAAATTCAGATTCAAGGGCAAATTCACCATCGAGCGGGCGCTTTGTTACCACCACCAAACAAAGATCATAAATTCCTTCAGATCTATTTCGTTGGTGATTCGGCAGTTGAACTTAATCAGCGTTGTGCAATTTTCACTGCAACTAAACGTGAAATAATACAACAATTGCAAAATCTTCTTCATGAGTGTAATGAATTGGTCAGATTGTTCAAAACAGCTTTGGATACAATGCATTCTGACGACCACAAAATCATTATCAGAGCAGATAAAAGACCAGCAGGAAGCCATTCAAGACAATTCAATGCGCCCACTATCAATGAAGTCGCAGTGGTGATTGTTGGCGAGAATGTGGAATCACGCGATATTGTTCTCAAGCGTCGGGATGATGGACAATTGCAACGCGTTTATGAGACTCATCGGTCATATGATGCACTTCAATATCCGTTGATGTTCTGTCGTGGAGAAGATGGCTATCACTTCAACATAAAGATGGTCAATCCAACGACAGGTTTATTTAATCACTTCTTTTTCATTCTGCACGTAAATTCGAATTCATATTACAGGAGAAGAAACGAATAAGAAAGTCAGCTCAATGAATTTTTATGCATATCGATTGATGATTCGACTAGATGTTGACAATCATCTGTTGAGATACCGCCGTTTGTTTCAGCAGTACTGTGTCGACATGTATGTTAAAGTAGAAACGGAGCTTCTCAATTTCATTCGTTTCAATCAGTCAAAGTTACGATCTGACGAGTACATCCACTTGCGTGACGCCATCGCTACTGATGGACTCGCGGCAAACATTGGTTGTTTGACCATTCTGCCAGCTACTTATGTTGGGAGCCCGCGCCATATGCATGAGTACGCTCAAGATGCGATGACGTACGTGCGGAATTACGGACGACCTGATTTATTTATCACGTTTACATGCAGTCCGAAATGGCCCTAAATTACGAATTTGTTGCACCAAGGACAAACATCCAGCGATCGACATGACATCACTGCACGAGTATTCAAGCTAAAGGTAAAAATTCTTATGGATTACATCGTTAAGCAGAAGGTTTTTTGGCGTAGTTCGTTGTTGGATGTACTCGGTTGAATGGCAGAAGCGTGGCTTACCACATGCGCACATTTTGCTTTGGATGTTCGACAAGATCCGACCAGAACATATTGATTCGATTATTTCTGCCGAAATACCAGATCCAGAAACTGATCCGGAGCTGCATTCCGTTGTGAAAACGAGTATGATCCATGGCCCTTGCGGAGTCCACAACCCAGAATCACCATGCATGGAAAACGGAAATTGCACAAAACGATTTCCCCGTCCGTTGGTGGCTGAAACAATCAGTGGAAACGATGGATATCCATTGTATAGGCGTCGTTCTCCAGATGACAACGGCAGATGGATCGAAATGATGGTAAAAAATAACAAAGTCATCGTCGATAACCGCTGGATCGTTCCATATTGTCCGCTTTTGTCGAAAACGTTTTCAACGCACTGCAATGTTGAGTACTGCAACTCAATAAAATCAATCAAATACATTGGCGTCGAATTAGGGCGAGACAAAGTTCGCCGGGTCCGCTAGTATATTATATATAAGCTGACATAGGAACGATCGGGCCAAGTTAGGAGATTTTCGCTGTTTTTAAATATATTGGATTAATACTCAATGTATGATCCCTTAATTTAAAATACATCTTAACGAGGTAGGTTTTAAGTGACGATCGCATATTTTTACTCAAAAAATTGTGATACATTATTTTGTGACGATTAATAGTTATTTAAATGAAATCACAAATACTTAATTAGTTTCAAAATCGGAACTTTGCTGAAAAAATGTAAACAGGAAATTTAAAGCCGCGCTTTTACTTGAAACTCACATGGTACAAATTAAAATCCATTGTTTGGAAACGTTTTTTATACCCGGTACATATTGGGTACAAGGGTTTCATAAGATAGTTCCAAACGAGAATGTATGTAACAGGCAGAAGGAGAAATCTCCGACCCTATAAAGTATATATATTCTTGAGCCGCGTCACAAGTTAAGTCGATTTAGCCAGGACCGTCTGTCTTGCTATCTGTCCGTGTGAAATAATAGATCTCAGATACTATATGAGCTAGACCAACTAGAGCCAACTTTGGTTACAACCTTTAAGTCTGTTGCACGCAAATCAAGTTTGTTTTTATACCTGGTACCCATAGGGTACAAGGCTAGATCGAACCGGTTGGTGATGCTGATCAAGAATATATACACTTTATGGGGTCGGAGATGCTTCCTTCACTGCATTGCGAACTTCTGGACTACATTATAATACCCTGCAGGGGTATAAAAACACCGACAAGCGCCTGTTATTCTCAATTATTCGTCTGCAATATGGGCAGAGCAAAAAAGAGTTCTGTGAACGTAGTTCTAGAGTCTTGTAGTACTCTGAGCATGTAAATAAATGGAAAAGTTTGAAATCGGAATAAAAAGTGTAATGTCCATATTAAGTTATATGTTGGAAAAACTAAGTATATAAATACGTACATGGTTCCTAAATTGGTAACGAACAATTAGTAGTTGCTTAAAACCGCATAATGGGACCATGTCAAACGTTCCATCCATGAAATAGTGGCGTTCTCCTTGTCTATTTTCAATTAGCGCCACAATGCTTGGCGATAAAAATATAGAATAAGCTAAGTTTTCTTCCAATACTGTGCATCTATAAAAAGGTTGCTGGTTTTTCTTCGAAGTGCCGAACTCTTGCAAGAATGCATTGTTTTCAAATAGTAATTTGGTTTCACTTGGTGAATTAGGATTTTTTAATGTTGCTTCACTACGGATCCTATACAATTGCCGTTGTATTTTCGGAAAGGCAACTGAAGGTAAAGCTTCGCCAGATTTTTGGCATTCTTCGTAAAAGATATCGCGAACTCTTTTCTTTTTAATGTTTTTTTTTCACTTTGACTTTTTACATTATTAATTAATTCCAGTTCTTTTTTTAGTTCTTCAAGAGCAGCATTGCTATGGTTAATTTCAAAACTCAATTGAGTACACACTCCAGGATTAGACACCACTGAGACACTACAGTTTTCTATGTAACAAATATAACGCGAACTAGTTTTTAACGTACTCCTAATTTGAAACACTTGTTACTGGGCTGTGAGAAGCAAAAACTTCGAATTTTTTCGAAAGTCCGGAAGAATTTTATACTCTTACGGAACGACAGCTTCCATTTCGCTTGAAGATTAGTGATAAACTGACTATGAAGATTATTGTGACGAAAACTTGAAAAATGCTTAAAGAGGTAACAAAATAGACGGTATTTTTCTTATCGCTAAATCTCATTGATTGCTGATACACTTGACAAAATTTAAATGACATATTTAAAAATGACATAACGCCCACGGGCGCTTCGACACTTTGGGAGTGGGCGCAATGACACTTTTGAAAGTGACATATCGCCCGTGGGCGATCGGCGTTATTACATGTACCCGGTACAAATTTATACATGCATACATACATCAAGCAAAATGGATTGAGAAGTAGATTGAAGATATCTTCAACATAGCAGCTTCGGCCGAGGAAAGTAAAGTAACTGGCTGATCAAGAATATATATACTGTATGGGGTCGGAATATTTCAAAATTAGAATACCCTCTGCAAGGGTATAATAATAAAGGGATTTGACCCGGGGTTGAACCCAGATTTTCCCCGATTCACCGATCGAGAGTCACACTCTAACCATCTACGTCAAAGAAGTTGATTTTCAAGAAAATATGAAGTTATTCATAGAAAAACTATAATATGTATGATAGTGGAAAAATGTAGCGTGCGACACCATAGTTTCACGGCGTTTGCTAAAAAACCATAAACTTTTTGACTTCAAATAATTTATTTATGCACTCTTTTATTCTTTGATTTCTTTTATATATTGTGTTTTGTATGCTTTATTATCCATAATTCGCTAAAAACTGCAAGTGAAATGGAAAATTAAAAAGTTACTTCCATTTTGTGTAGCGTGCAACTCAACACATTACAAGCGATTATTTCGAAAATAGTAACACGTTAAATTATGCTTTATGTAATTCGAAAGTCCACTTCAATACCTCTAAAGGCAATACATAATTTTACTATACATTTTTCACAAACCTAAAAATAAATAACATTTTAATTTACAAAATCGTACGTGTGACACGTGTGATTTGCCCATATGTAATTTTTCTACCTTTAGATTTCAAACAAAAAAACCTATGTGAGATAAAAGTGACGATGGCCCCTTCAACTTCAAAAGTTACTGAGATCAAATTTTGTGATGACTAATGGTAACGTTAACAAAAATATAAATCGAATAATTCAACTAGTTTTGTTTTCAGAACTAAACTGTTAAATATCTAGTGTAATTTATTTTTGTTAACGTTACTATTAAAAAAATTCTGATATCAAATTTTGTGACGATTAAAATTGATTTAATTAAAAAAAAAAAAAAAGATTTAAATAGTTTCAAAATCGGGACTTAGCTGAAAAAATCTAAACATTTAAATTAGGGAGAAATTTTAAATGTGCCGATTTTGAAACTATTCAAAAAATTTGAAATTTTTTTCAAATAAGTTATAATCTTCTCGCGCTCGTCACTTTTATCTTACCTCGTTATGAGGCATTTTTGTCTGATTAAAATTACTCGCCAACTGACGACCAACTGTCTGGAAAGTCTCTATGACTGACTGCGATCAGCTGTTGAATTTCGCAAAGAATGCCTTTAGCCATGCTGCTGCCTATGGAGGAGCTCAAACAACAGAAATCAAAAAAGAGACCACGCAACGAAGACTTCTCAGATGCGCATCTGATCAATTTTACAAACAGATGATACGTGTGTGGTTTTTCTTATTTTGTTTATAATGTTATGCTCAATTACTTAACTTAAAATCGTTGTATCGTGCTAAAAAGGGGACCTTCCAAAGATTTTTATTTGATCAAGGGGGATATCTCATCGCTCTCGATTTCCCCAATTTTCTCGGTATCTACACCCAAAAAAAAAACAAAAAGATTAAACTTAATACGAGTTGTCTCAAAATTATACTCCAAGCAGTATAACGAGCTTAGTATTGATTTCATACTTAATAATATAAATTTTATACTGAGAAGTATAGCTTTTATACTCAATAGTTTAAATTGTATATTTTCGAGTATCATTTTCATACGATTCCACTTCGAAAATTTCGAACACATAACGCATTAGATCATTTCGTGCTTTTCTGTTCATCGCGTTAGTGCTTTTCGCGCCCGCGTTATAGCTTGGCTGTTCATATTTGGTGGCGAAGTGTGTATATTGAAAGCGGAAAACTATGACAAAAACTATAGTTTAAAAGTGTTGTGCTAACTTAAAAGTTTTGTGCTAACTAAAAAGTGAGTATAATTATATTGACTTCATATACTGTATTATGTTTTATATTCTTAAAAGAATATTTGCAAGAGGAGTTGTCCTAATTGGCAATTTTAATGAAAACAAATCTATTGCGCAGAAATTACAATTACTACAATTTCTTCTGCAAACTTGTGGCGCATGCGCATTTCTTTATATATAATTCCATAATTATTGGCTCATAACTTTAATATTTATGCCAAACTCTGATTCCATTATCAAATAAAAACACCTCTTAACGAGGTGAGATTAAAGTGACGATGGCACATTCAACTCCAAAAATTTCTGATACAAAATTTTGTGACGATTAATAGTTATTTAAACAAAAATATTTCAAAAGTTTTTAATTAGTTTCAAAATCGGCACGCTGCCTGTTTTGCTTTTTTTAATTTTTCAGCTAAGTGCCGATTCTGAAACATACATAGGTCTTTCATTGTTGTTATAAGTTTTTGTTTGAAACTCAAATGCATATACGCAGTTAGCTTTATGGGATCATTGCTACTAATTTTGATGAGAAAGCGAATTTTCCGAGATATGTGTTATACCCCGAAATATTTCAAGGTCTATACGGCCTGAAGTGACTATAAAAATCGTAAAAGCTATTAAAAAAAAAATTTATTCTTAAAAAAAAATATTTTTATTCTAAATTCTTAATTATAATATTTAGAAAATTTTTGTCAGGGCAAAGTAATTATCATATCAAAATAATTTTCCAACGACATATAGCACATTTCTGTAACTTTAACGTTCAGAAGTTATGGGCGCGAGAAATTTTCCCGCCAAAGTATTGGAAAAAGCAAAAATTAGATTAAATTAAAAAAAAATGCTAACGATTTCTTTTAAATTTAAATTATATTAAATTTTCTTTGATGGCTTTAAATTTTATTGCATTGTGCACGTCTCTAAATGACTCTACATGAGTTTTTACATAAATGTATGTATAGTGCATGTAAAAGGTTTGGTATATGGGATCTTTGCTACTAATTTTAATGAGTAATATCTCGAGAAAGCGAATTTTCCGAGATATGTGTTATATACCAAAAGTTGAGCAATTTCGAGGGCTATATGGCCTTGAGTGACTATCAAAATCGTTAGAGCCATTTATAAGAAAACTTCAATAACTTAAAAAAAAAAATTGTTTTAATTATTAATTCTTAAATATTGTATTTAGATAAATTATGTCAAGGCAAAGCTATTATCATTTCAAAATACCTTTCAAACGACATAAAGCACGATCCTGTAGCTTTAGTCGTTTAGAAGTTATGGGCGCGGGATATCTGGCATTTTTAGCTGTTTTCCCGCCAAACTAGCGGGAAACCCAAAAAGTCGTAGAACAAAAAATGTTCAGCTCGAGCAGTTAATTAAAATAAAAGTGGTTCCAGGACTCTAAAAGAAAAAAATCGACAGACAGACACACAGACAAACAACAGGACAAATGTTTTCATTTCGTAAAGGCCGTTAAAATCTTATTTATTGAATATCTTTTGAACGGAGTATCGGATCAGGATGATCGAGATGTCATTCGACGCGTATTTAAAGCTAGATCACAACAACATTAAATTTTGGGATTTTTGCTCCACCGGCCCCAATAGCTCCAATTTTCAAAATGTTCAATTTCGCACTTTCACTCCCATTTCTCCTAAACTAATCCGTTTTTGAAAAATCTTAGTATGCAGTTTCAAAGAGGATTACAATACCTTTCGATCAAGATATAAATAGTTCTGATCGGACTATCGTAGCAGATTTTCAATTCTACGGCTGTAAATAGTAGTCTCCTTGCGCACCACAGTCTCGGTGCTCATCGTCACTACGTGGACTGCCGTCCACAGTGATAAATAAATTTATTTTTGCGTTGTTCTATGTGCAGTTCAACACAAAACGGTGTCCGCAATAAGTGTGAGTGAAACGACTATAGTGTTGACGAAAACGGTTGTGTGTAGACGCATTTTTTTCTGAGCTTAACCCTTACGTGTGCAAAAGAAAAATTTATTTTAGAATTAATAACCTAAACGGAAAAAAAATATGTATACAAAAACAAACACAGATTTTAGTTTCAAATTCTAAACTATCACAAATTAAATGATAAAAGAACTTTCATAATTTTTACTACTTTACTGTCTAGGTTATTAATTCTAAAAGTTTTTTTTTGTGCACTCGTAAGGGTTAAGTTCAGACAAAAAATTCGTCAACACACTCATGTGGTTTCACTCGCACTTACTAGCTAAGTCCTTTTACTTAAACTAGTTGTATGTGTAGTTAACAGAACACGTTTTACCGACTTTTTTTTATTGTATGATGGTTATTTTCTAAAAAAAATACAATTTTTTCATCCCATAGATAATGGAATGTTTTATGTTATTATAAGTTTATCTTAATTTTTATGTTTTTGTATTATTAATATTTTTATATTTATTTACTTAGGTGGAACAGGATTTTATTAAACTGCATCCCGAGCGCCAGTACTGCTTGACCACCAAGTGGCAGGAAACAGTTCCGAAACTGATAACATATATTTTAATTAATAATGATAATGAAATATTTATTTTAAGTCATAAATACACAATCAAAATTTGGAATCAGTCGAATAAAGTTGGTTAAAAAGAAAACTTTTTAAAATGTAATAATATAAGCACATTTCAAGGTCCCTCTATAAAAGTACACAATAAATCATCTAATGGTTATGTAAGAATAAAAACAATTTAATTACCTGTAAATAATATTTAACAAATTTTTTAAATAAGAATGAATATATAAGCATTAAATATAGGCATATATGTAAATACGCATAAATAAATAAAAATATATTTTTAAAATAACATTTTAAACTTATTTTTGTATTTAATTTCAATACTACAATAATTTAATAATGTACTACTACATTAATTTCCAGCATAGTCTACATTTTATACGCAAGAGTATAGAATCGATACTTTCCCATTACCGGCATAGTACAGATTAAACACTCAACATTATAGATTGTATACTTTCTGCAAACTCGTTTTGTATTGAACTTATACGCAAAAGGATAGAATTTATACGATTTGTTATACAGCGTAGTATAAAACTTATACGAATTAGTATTAAATATATACCAAAGTGAAAATACTAGAAAGTATATATTTTATACTCTAAAGCCTAATACTCACCAGCGCTAAACCCTTAAGCCTAGTACTCAGACACGCGAACAGCGTTTCTAAGCAGTGAGAGAGAGCGAGAGGTGAATAGTCGGGAAACGGTGTTCGGCAGCGCTGTTTTAAAGGCCGGTACGCAGACGAACGAACGAAATACCAGAAACATACCAGAAAAATACCAGGTGGCGCGAAGGGAGACTTTCGGTATTTCCAGAACGGGGGGAGGGGGAGAATAAAAAATTTAATAAAACGACCTGTTCTCAACTGTTGGCATCTCACTCTCTCTTACTGTTTCTTCACACAATTCAAAAATATAGATCCCGCCAAACACAATAATGTTTTCAAAAGCCCAGTCCAGGCGTTTAGAAGAGCAGATAAATTTATAATAATTAAATTGGTAGAGGCCAATTCAATGATAAGGGATTTGGGCAATATTAAACATTTGCATAAATAAAGGCCTGGAAGGAAATAGGTCCCTCGATATTTGGTTATGACTTTGATGAGCACTATGAGATGTCACGTTCGATTTCTGAGATGAAGGCGTCAGAGGCGACGGTCACCGCCCGCTGCTGCTTAGAGCAGTGTCTGGCTGGACAAATCCTTCATTGCCAAACTCGAGAAGGACATTCAGAGGCCGCAGCTGCTGAGAGCAGTATCTGGGTGGACATATCCTTCATTGCCAAGCTGGAAAAGAACATGTACAGCAATGGACAGAACCGGGCGCAGGAGGAGTACCAACTCTAACCAAATGTATGCCAGCAAGGATCTCAGAGTCTCGCATCCATCAAGAACGAAGTAACTTTGAATCATTTCACCAGTCAAACAATTTGGTGGCAGCAGGAGTAGCTGCGGCAACCACCGCCACCACCCAGATGGTAGTTAATTCCACTTGGTAAGAACAGAATCACCAGCAGCAGCCGGTAGAGTAGCCCTTGTCCTGGTCGTCGATCCAGGAAAGAATGTTGGACAAGTAATAGGGAGAAAAAGAGGCGGTTGTGCATGGTCGAGAGAATCTGGGCGACGGCGTTGGTGGTCATTGTGCGCAAATAAGCTATTCCAAAACGAAACTACAAGTCTATGCGAATTGTCTTTCAAATATAAAATAAATAATTGTAAATATAAAACAGCTGATTTAAGATTGGTATGACCGCACCATTTACCTCCCAAAAATGCCAAAGTGCGTTTTTAGAAGCGGTCACACTTGAAAAATATTAAATCTTTTTCGGGTTGCGAACAGTTTTTCTGTCTGAGTACTAGGCTTTAGCTAGCTAAAAGAGTTTCAAATTTCTAGTGTGACCGGTTTTACGGTGTTCACCGAAAATCCATACGAAACGGCCAAACGGCCATACTGTCAGCTGTGTTCGTTTTCAATTCAAATTAAACGCGGCCAAACGAACAAATTACTAAAATTACTGCAGGCCCTGCAGCTGCTTCTACTGCCACTGCTGGAGCGCTGCTTCAGATCCAGCTGCGGAGTGTTGACCCGAGGGCATCTTTGTGTGTCTGGTCTCTTCCGTCTGCTGCTCCACCTCCTTGTCCAGTTGGCCGCTAGTGGGTCTCTCCGCATTGTAGTCGTAGAACACCTGCGAAGTGTCGCCCTGCCCATTGTCATCGTAGGGCACATCCGTGTCCACGACGACTGCTGCCACGAAATTAGCGCTTAAGTCGCCGCGCCATGATCTCTATCCATGAGTTCTCCACGGAACCCGTGCTTATTCGTATCTAGAGCGGCGGCTGCTTGCCCAGTCGTCCCGGGCCATTACCATTCCCGTTGCCACTTCCCGAGGACGGGCAGCTCTCATTCTCCTTCTTGTACGCCACGTATGCTCTGAAGCAGCAGCATTTTGATTTGGCAGCCAACTATGAAGAGGATCCCAATAGGTGACCACTGGTCATGGACTAGCAGGGAATGGACATAGATTGTCCATCATTTTTAAAATTGTGATTTTGGCCCTTTTTATTGCTTTAGCAGTGGCAGTAGAAGCAGCTGCAGGGCCAGGAGCAGCTCGTCCTCGTCGGAAGCATCGGGAGCTGGCCCCGCGGCTTTGGACATCATAATTTAAGTAATTTGTTCGTTTGATTCGCTTATTTCCCTGTGAAAACACATATTTTAAGACTTCATTTTGTTTAAATATTTTTTTTATTTTTTATTTTATGGTCAAGATCCCATATAATTGGATCTTATTTAATTGTATTGTAAATAAATTAATTTTCTCCCTCTGGAAAGTCCCGCCATAATTTTTTGTTTCCAATTGCCTGTCTCAATTTCGCAAGGGTCGCGGGGAATTATCAGATATTTCCTTCCTCTCGCGCCACCCTTGCGAAGACTCAGCCGAATTAAAATATCTAGCGCGATGTTCATTCTAGTACATTCTAGTATTTCTCTTAGCTCATCTGCGTACCGACTTTGCTAAGAGGGGCCGAAAAAGTGTATTTGTCTCTCGCTCGCACTCATTTGGTTGTTAAATGTTAGCGCTGGTGAGTACGTAGCTTAAGGTATAAAATTTATAACGTCGAAAGTATAATTTTTATACTTTCGAAAGTATAAAATCAATAAGCATCTTATTAAGAAATTTTTGTACAATTCATGTAACAATCGTATCGATTCTATGACGATTTTTTTTTTGGGTGTAGGAGTTTTGTTGTTTCAAAGAGCGATAGGAAAGGATCCTTATCCTTTGCCTCTGTCGATTATCAAGGCAATAAATATCAAGAATTTTGAAGTCAGACTACTTTTGACTTAAATAAGAATTTTGTTTAGTTCAAAGGAAACATATGTAAGTGGTTTCAATATATATTTTTTTAAACATTACTACAAATGTTTACTAAATAAGGTGACAACAGTGGCCTAGCTCCTAGTTTATGTGTCTGTCTGTCTTTTTGTGTGTTTGTCATAATGCAGGGATCGTAACAGTTATCATTTTTAAAATAATCGATGTTTAATGATCCAATTGCAGACTGCAAGGGTATACAAACTTCGGATTACCGAAATTAGCTTTCTTTCTTGTTTATATCTATATTTCTCCGTGTACATGTTTTAAAAGTGTACTCCTAAACGGCTGAACCTATTTGAATGATTTTTTTTGTGTGTTCATGTGGATTTCTGGATGGTTTAGATTTAATAAAACATGCATAATATAGTGGAGGAACTCTGATAATTAGAGGTATCGAATGTGATGTCGTACACAAAAAAAAAAACGAACGGAAAAAATCATGCCCATTTTGATGATCAAGTCGTGGTCATGATCAAGTCGGGTTCAAGGTATGAACTTTTTTTTTTTATATTATGAAGCCTGTTCCCACAAAGAAATCGATAACCGAAAAAATGCACCTCGGCCTATCGCCATATGGGAACGCGGACGTCAACCGGTGCAGCTAAAAACACGGGAAACACGGCATTGCACAATTGTGCTGGCGGTCAGTGTCACCGGTCACATGCCCATAATGGAGCACCTGATCACACTGCCCTGCATTAGCAGGGAGTCGAGGATTCATGCTCTGGAGCTTCTGGGTGACACGTATGTGAACAGGAAGCGGGACATGGCTGCGGCAGTGAACTTGTGGCGCCAAGCTCACGAGGAACGGGCTGTTCCTCGGGCCGCCGCTTTTGTAAAAAAGAAAAAAAAAAAAAAATACTTTAAAAGAGAAAATAAATAAAAATTAGCACCGATAGTGTGATTCGAACCCCTAACTTAAGCGTTCGCTCTATGCTCTGAGCCAATCGCGATCTGTAGAACGGGATGGCTAAATCTGGAGTTAGAGTGAACTTGAACAAACTCTCCAATTATTTATTTGAGTACTAGATTTTTGTGTTTGGTTTGCCTTCGTGGTCCGGTTGGTTGAGCGGCCGATGTATGTGTTCTGAGACCCCGGTTCGATTCTAGGTTGATGAAGTTGGTTCTTAAATGTGAATATCCATCTAAAATGATTTCTTTACTGCTTATATGATAAAATATCAAATTGTAATCCTATAAATAAATACAGATTATACAAAATTATCTCTCACTAGGAATTGTTTAACTGTCATTCATTCATTTAGTGGTTTCCCCAAAGGTCTCGGTCTATTCTAAAAAAAATCTTATAACAGCCTAAAGTCAAAATAATAATTCACTAAAACTATACCGTAGGATCGCTCTGCTCTCTCTCTCTCTTCCTCTCTGTACCTCGCTGTTCAAGCCGGCCGCCGCATAGTTACGACTATTTCAGATTTTTTTTCCACATTTAACAAAAACCCGCCGTTATTGAAACTAAAATGAATCCTCATTTCCACACCACTTGGAGGTATGTGGTGTGTAGATGAGGATAAGGAGGTAAGTGGTGTGTTGATGAGGATTAATTTTAGTTTCAATAAAAAACTGAAAGTGTACAGAAAGTAAACCTCAATAACACAAAACTATACAGTTAATATCCATAGCTATCCGCCTTCTGCGTCTCTCCTGCAACTTTTCTGCGACCCTTCCGTGATTCTTCAGTGACTCTTCATCGACTCTTCCGCGACTCTTCCGCGACCTTTTCCGCGACTCTTCACCGACTCTTCACCGACTCTTTAGTGACTGTCCAGCGACTCTTCCGCGATTGTTTCGCTATTCTTCAGCGAGTCTTCCGCGATTCTGTAACGTTCGCCGGTTATGGCCGACGTGATCCATCAGATTGAAGCAGAAGAAAATCAAGGGGTAGCAGTACCTTTCAATCCCAGGGCCCTAAAAATCGAAGTCGGCAAAAATTTCGCAAGAATTTGGTTCCAGCAAAGAATTTGGCTTGCCAAATCGGACTATGCACTCACCGGTAACCCAACACAACCGAGTTGGTTGAACTGTAATTTAAACAAAGACCACCCCAAATATAACTCCAGCCAGTTGGCGAATAGAGGGGAATTAATGCACTTAAGTGGGCACACTTTTGTGTTCCATTCCAGTATAAAAGACCCTGTTTTAACCGTACCCTGAGCATTAAAAAATGGAAGTCTATTCAGATAGTCTGGAAATTCGTCAAGACCAAATTGCATGCGTGCAAACCGAATACGGTGCCGATACAGTCCCTTAAAGGAAGCAAATATTTTTAGAACTTACAACATCCCGTCGAACAATGCCGAGTACAATGTGAGTCCTGAATGACATGTTTTAATAATACCATGCGTAAAACAACCCTGCCGATCTTTGCTTTGTCAAAATTGAATCCTGAAGGACATTTTGCAGTTCCACTATATACAGAATAAGCCATATAAAAGGATATGCTCCCGGAATACCAGGCGTAACCAGAATAAATTCTGCAACGACAGCCCCGTGGCACATCAGCCTCTACGGACTTCAAGGATTCTGGATACCGCCAGAGATGACTCTAGATCAATATTGAAAATAAGAACCAATGCCTTCAAACCTGCAATATTTTGACTACAAACATATAAAAGCAAAGGCCCCACAACATACACAAAGTCCGTTTGCGAACATATAGCAAAACTTTTGTAAAAGATCGCTGCTTCCAAGCTCGCATACGAACATTTTCGATAGTCTCGCTTTTCTATCGTCTGTTCCCAGTCGGACCTGGCCGCTTCCAGCAAGTACTTTTCTATGCGTTCTCAGCGAATAAAGAATGCATTCTCAATATGATGCGGTATTCCTTTCAATTTAATATGGAGTAAAACACGGAAACAATTGATTTTTTTTTGTATGCTGCAACAGTATATAATAACGTATACTACACTGTAGCATACATAAATAAACGTTTGGTGAGAATGCATTAATAACCATTAAAACAACAGTAAAAATAAATGTAAAATGTAAAATGTACATATAATATATGAAGGTTAATTTAATCGTGTAGTAAAATCTTTTATGTGATTAGTGAAGAAATCCTGCAATTATATTGAAAATAATAATAATGTTTTTGAATACAATAATTAAATCATAAAAAAATAATATATAGGGAATCTAAAATAAAAAAATTAAAACCGTAATTCTAGAACCATAAAATATGCTATATCTCAAAATTTATAGAAATACGTTTAAAAACAGAGAATTTAAAATTTAGTTTACATTAATTTCGCCATCATTCCTATGGCAGCTATAGGATATAGTAGTCCGATTTCGGCCGTTCCGACATATATATTGCGTGCTAAAGAAATAAGACTATGCTGAAAATTTCAGCTCGATAGCAAAAACTGAGAGACTAGTTCGCGTAGAAACCGACAGACGGACATACGGACAGACTGACAGACAGACGGACATGGCTAGATCGACTCGGCTGGTGATGCTGGTCAAGAATATATATACTTTATGGACTAGATCCTACTTGCCTTTAGTTTTGCAAACTTCATTCATTGGAGTTTTCATTAGAGGCTTGACAACAACCAAAGGGTTTTACCTAACAGCGTCACTTTCAATGAACAATTAATGCATTCATTGACAAAATCGATAAAATACCAGAAAAAATAAATACCGTCCGAGAGACCGATTTTTCTAATAAGACATCAATGTACCTTTTACTTCTAAAAAGTATATTGACAATACAATAATGCACAAAATTGTATATAACAAGTAAGAAAGCTAGTTGGAAGCTAGGTATCTAAATGTTTGCGCTTCACACTAAAAGGCAATTTAAAATTGTACAAACATTATAATAGTCTACTTCGATACTTCTTAAAATAAATCGCCACTCGAATTAGCTCCCGACCTTAACAATTTAATGTCATACTTAAATATGAATGATATTCATATTCTATTCTCTTGTCATTTCTTCTGCAGTTGGCGCCATTATATCGCGCGGCCAAGGCTCGAATGCGCTATCTATCGGCTATAGCCTTAGGGCGGTGTGTTAAAATTCTAACCTTATTGCTAATATCTCCCATGTTTATCATCCGATTTTACTGAAATTTTCAGGAAGCGTCCGCTCTATTTTATTCATTTTTTGTATTTATTAGCTTTAACCCGAAAAAAAGGAGTATAGCTTATTTAACGTTTTTTATTATTTTTGAGGGCGGAAGTGGGCGTGGTCAAATTTTAAAACAAACTTGATCTGCGTGCAACAGATTCCAATGTTGTCATCAAATTTGGTATAGTCTCTGAGATCTGTTGTTTCACACGGACAGACAGAGGTTGGCACTAACCCTTATTGCTAGTATCTCCCACGTTTATCATCCGATTTAACTGAAATTTTCAGAAAGCGTCCGCTCTATTTTATTCATTTTTTGTATTTATTAGCTTTAACCCGAAAAAAAGGAGTATAGCTTATTTAACGTTTTTTATTATTTTTGAGGGTGGAAGTGGGCGTGGTCAAATTTTAAAACAAACTTGATCTCCGTGCAACAAATTTCAATGTTGTCACCAAATTTGGTAACTTTAGCTCTTATAGTCTCTGAGATCTGTTGTTTCACACGGATGGACAGAGGTTGGCACTAACCCAGAATACCCTTGTTTCATTAGACAAATCGGTCTCACAAAATATATTGCTTTTTGCTAAGGGCAAGCCATAATTTTCAGTAACTATATTGCATAAAAGTAAGAAAAATGAGAAAGAAAGCTAACTTCGGTAAACCGAATTTGGTATACCCTTGCAGTCTGCAATTGGATCATTGAAAATCGAACCATTTTAGTAATGTTGAAAAAATATCGAATTTTGTAAATTTTAGATTTTACATGTAGAATTTTACATTTTCATATAAATCGACCGATCGCTTCTATGGCAGCTATATGATATAGTTGTCCGATCTTAAAAAAATGAAAACCGTAATTTTAGAACCATAAAAAACTGCTATATCTCAATATTTATAGAAAACAGATAAGTTACTTTTTTTTATACCCTTGCAGAGGGTACTATTATTTTTGCCATGATATTTGCAACGCAGTGAAGGAGGCATCTCCGATCCTATAAAGAATATATATTCTTTATCAGCATCACCAGCCGAGTCGATCTAGCCATTTCTGTCTGTCTGTCTGTCCGTCTTTCGGTTTCTACGCGAACTAGTCTCTCAGTTTTGAGCTATTGAGCTGAAATTTTTAGCATAGTCTTATTTCTTTAGCACGCATTATATATGTCGAAATCGGACTACTATATCCTTAAGATGCCATAGGAATGATGGCGAAATTAATGTAAAAAAAATTGTAACTTCTCTGTTTTTCATCGTATTTCTATAAATGTTGAGATATATAAGTAAGATCGGACAACTATATCATATAGCTGCCATAGAAGCGATGGGTCGATTTATATGAAAATTCTACATGTAAATTCTAAAATTTACAAAATTCGATATTTTTTCAACATTACTAAAATGGTTCGATTTTCAATGATCCAATTGCAGACTGCAAGGGTATACCAACTTCGGTTTACCGAAGTTAGCTTTCTTTCTCGTTTCTCTATGAAATTGTGTAATTATTATAAATTAACTAATTCTATGTACAAGAGCGGGTGTAAAAATCTGTTTAATAGTTTTTATATTTATTTCTGCAGGAGTATTTGCAAGAGGACTCCAGAAATTGACAATTATGTGCACTGATAAAAAAAAATGGTCTGATTTGAAGATGTTTGGTCATAAAATCGTTACCATTTGGCCACGAAAGTAGAGTAATCACATTTTGTGCTCCTTTTGAGAAAATAGGTTCTATATTTAACCTTTGTATATTCTATGTTCAAGATACCACAAAAAAGCTTGAAAGAATAATAATAAATATTTGAATCAAGGCGAAACAAATCCAAAAACATTACCGATATATTAAGATTGTTTTTATTCTTAAAATAAATCAGTTTTTGCTTATTTTTAGAATTTCTTGTGATTTGTTCTGAAGTAAAAAATACACTTAATACCAAAGTATACTATTTTAAGATTGCGGATTATCTCTACTTAATAATAAAACAATGTTATACCAAGAATATTTTTTTTTTTTTTATTTTTATTTTTTGTTTTTAACCTAATTTAGACTTACATTTTAATTACTTATTTTTTAAACTAAATAAAATGGTTTTAGGTCTTACATATGTTTTTCCGTTGTTAAGGGGGTATAAATGTAATGGAGGGCTGGTAAAAACAGAAATACTATGTATTCATATAAATTCTTTTAAGCACTACTTCATCACATATTTTTGCGATTTAAAAGTTGTTATATAAATTTATAATTTCGCTTATACTACTTATACTTCAATTAAAAAAAAAAAAAAAATCAGGCTAAAAAAATTTTGTTTCGTTCTCTAATAAAAAAATGGGGTGTGTCAAGCCTACGCACGACAGAAGTGAAACTTCTAGTATTTTGAGACCATATTCTCACAGCCATACCTTTTGGTGTTGTATTCAGAACAGTTTACCAATTGCGTAACAAAAACTCGCGTTTGGTTCTAATTTGTATACCATAAGTTCACAAATGTAAATCAGTGGACCATTTGTGTTATATACAATATTCTTTGGTTCTAGTTCTGATACCAGTGCGCTTCAAGGCCAAACATAAAAGGAAAAGGGACAGAACATATACAACAGAAATATGTATGACGCGGCCGCTGAAACAATAAACGATGGTTAAAATTCAGTATAACCGTTCAAACATATAGTGAAGACTCAATATAAAATAGTTCTGTAATAAACGGTTTAGAATCTAACCTAATCTAATCTAACATATCTTTATATTTTCAAAAAAAAACTTTTTTTAGCTAAATATGGTTTTATAACACATTGCAACAAGTACGAAAGCTATGGTCGAGAGTGCTCGACTGTGAGATACCCGGTACCTAAACGTTGGTCCTTTACACTAAATGGCAATTTAAAATTGTACATACATTATCATACTCTACTTCGATACTTCTTTAAAAAAAACGCCTCTCGAATTTGCCGACCTAAACAATTTAATGTCATACTTAAATATGAATGATACATTTTATAAGGACGCCAAAAAATGAATTATGTTATTTTTGTTCTTTTTTCGCTCTATCCTTTTCTAATTTCTTCTGCAGTTGGCGCCATTATAACGCGCAGCCAAGGCTCGAAGTCGCCATCTATCGGCTATAGCCTTAGGGCGGTGTGTTAAAATTCTAACCTTATTGCTAATATCTCCCATGTTTATCATACGATTTTACTGAAATTTTCAGGAAGCGTCCACTCTATTTTATTCATTTTTTGTATAAATAACTTTATAACTTTAACCCGAAAAAAAGGAGTATAGCTTATATAACGTTTTTTATGATTTTTGAGGGCGGAAGTGGGCGTGGCCAAATTTTAAAACAAACTTCATCTGCGTGCAACAGATTCCAATGTTTAATTTTTTGATTTTATTTGCCTTCCTAACGCTACAAGTTAAAAAAACTTATAAACTAGTGCGCTAGTCACAAGTTGTCACCAAATTTGGTAACTCTAGCTCTTATCGATTTTGAGATCTGTTGTTTCACACGGACGGACAGACGGACAGACGGACATGGCTAAATCGACACAGATGGTGATGCTGTTCAAGAATATATATACTTTATGGGGTCGGAGATGCCTCCTTCTGCCTGTTACATACATTCTCGGTTGGCATTAACTTATAATACCCTTTAACCCTATGGGTACCGGGTATAAAAAACGCTGTTTCCCTTCATGAGGGTGCTAAATACTACTTTTTTGCAAGTAGAAACACCTTTTCTGCTTTTCGTGACCCTAAGATGTGTCTATACAATATATCAAACGCGAACATGAAATTTTTTGATTTTTGCAACGCCGTTTGTTCTAAAGGCGCCATAGTGCGTCGCATTCCAAACAAAGGCATTTAGGCCTTAAATTTTTTACCCTTACATTGTAGACATAAACTCCTTGAAATTTTTGTTTTTACGGAATCCACCCCACAAAACTCCACCCACTTTTCAATTAAGAAATTTGTACATAAAAGGGTGCCCGTTTTTTAGTGCATTGCTTAGTTGTGGGCTATATTAAAATAAGCTCTGCGAGGGTATACAAATGCAGAAAACTACAAGCTATTCGTCGTGCAATGCTTGTTGTCATCAATATCTTTTATATCTATATAGTGAAATATCTGCACTGCGACTTCTCAACGTCCAACAGTTCAAAGAACGAAACCGTTAACAAACAAACAGAATCGCCAATTTCGGCTTTGATGAAAAAACGATACAGAAGCTTGAGATCCCGCAATGCAAACAAATAAAGAAAATTGATTAAGTCCGAACGTCAACAATGACGTAATTCCATAAAAAATTGAAAATCCAATATGTTCGCAAAATCTAATAAGACCGAGATATATAAACATAAACAAAAAAGTGACGATCACATAATCCAAATGCGATTGCGTCACCTAATGCACTAACTGTAAATTCTAAGACGCAAACCGAGGTTTCATGCTAACCAATTCTGTAACAGTCAGTCTTCTTCCAGCATTCTAATAAAGAATAACCAGTAAATAAAAAATCTCCTGATTTTTATTCGGGCGAGGAACGACTCCTTGCGAAAAATAACGAAGTCGGGAGCTTACTGATCAATTAAAAGGATATTTCTAAACTAATAGGATATCCAGATCAGCGCGTGGAATTGCCCACAAGTAAGCAATTTAATCGACTAGCTCGGAAGTGCAACAAAGAGATCCGCAAAAGAACCTAAGTGCAAATTAAAGGCACGAAAAAAATATAATAATAAATTAAATTTCAATCGACTACTGAATAAATCCAATTCGGTCAGTGATTAAGTTGAGTGAAATTTAATTAAACGCAGTAAAATGGCCCAACAACCACCAGCTCAAATACAACCACCAGCTCAAGTACAACCACCAGCTTAAGGGCAACCACAAATTGGTGTGGCACCCAACTCATTGACGGAGCAAAACTTAAATCAGCTTTTGGCCCAGATCCGGAATATTCCAATGTTTGAAGGAGATCCATCTACCCTAGGAACGTTTGTCAGAAGAGTTAACTACCTTTTGGGTCTGTATCCTACAACCAATGATCGACAGACAAGCGTTATATTTGGAGCAATTGAACTTCAAATCACCGGTGATGCTCAGAGGATTCTGCAAGTTCTACAGATCAACAACTGGCCAGCTCTTAGAGCAGCCTTAATCGACGAGTAAAAAACGCAAACCCCTGTGGAGGAGTTCTTTCTCAGGATAACAAACCAATCAGTTACATTAGTAGGACTCTAAATGCACATGAAGAAAACTATAGTACAGTTGAAAAAGAATTATTAGCCATAGTATGGGCGACAAAAACCTTAAGACCCCATTTATTCGGAAGAAGATTTGAGATATTAAGTGACCATAAGCCGTTAGTCTGGCTAACCAATATCAAAGAACCTAATATGAAACTTCAAAGATGGAAGATAAAGTTAGGCGAATATGACTTCGAAATAAAATATTTAGAAGGAAGGCAAAATCACGTAGCCGATGCATTGTCAAGAATCAAAATTAACGAAGTATACTATGGCAGTAACAAAGCAACAGCACATAGCGCTGAAGAAGATAATGAAAATCTAATAACAATTACTGAAAAACCAATCAATCATTTCGCAAGACAGGTAGAAATGATTCGAAGCAATACAAAAGGTGAAGAAAGTGAAAATTATTTTAAGAAAATCAAGATTAAAATAATGTTTCATGAATTAAACATCGAAAAAGCTAAGCAAATATTAATAAAACACTTTTGTACCAAGTCAAGTGCACTTTACATCGAACACGACTCTGATTTTGAAATCATTCAACAAGCTTTTAAACAGGTCATGAACTCTACTACAAAAATTGTAAGAGCAGTAATTAAATTACAGGACATAAAAACTTACGCTGAATTTAAAGAAATTATTGTTAGCAACCACGAAAAACTATTGCACCCAGGAATTGAAAAAATGGAGGACCCAGATCAAGACCCAGCGCTTTGACTTTCATCTTTCTGACATCAACGTTACTAATAATGATGCCAATGGGTAACAACCAATTTATAGAAATTAACCCAATAAAATCGTACAATGGCTATTTGTTATTTATGACCGACACAATCAATATCCCAGATAGTTTTGAATACCATTGCCTCACAATTAATATTACAAAAACGGAAGAAACTTACAAAAACTTGCTATCACAAGCGTTTGGCTTTAAGGAAATAATGCAGATTAAATATTTAACGGAAAAACTACAAAGAGAAATGAATGGGTTACAAATTGTTAGGAGAAACAAAAGAGGATTAGATAATTTTGTAGGAACAGCTTACAAATATCTTTTTGGAACATTAGATAATAATGATAAAGAAGAATTAAAGAAAAAATTCTTGAATTATTGGTTTTTAATTTAGAACATTTCGGAGAATACATTGAAGACCTGGAAATGGGAATGCAGTTAGCAAGATTAGGAATATTCAATCCAAAGTTATTAAAACACGACTACTTGACAAACATTAACTCTGAGATACTTCTGAACATAAAAACCTCAACTTGGCTTAGGTCAGATTCAAACGAAATTTTAATTATATCCCACATACCCAGAGAAATAAAGAAACTTCCCGTATACGAAATATTACCTTATCCAGATGAAGATAATAAAATATTACAAGATAACACCCAAAACAAATATTACGTATACAGAAACAGTCTGTATAACAAAGAAACAAGAAAACCTCTTACCAACACATGTCTATTAGGTATTGTTAATCAAACAGATACTAGTTGCAGGTACACAAAAACGCCATTAACTACCCAAATTAATTATGTCGAACCAAATATCATAGTTACATGGAATTTGTCAAAAACTATACTAAATCAAAATTGTATTAAAAATGAAATTGTAATTGAAGGAAACAATATGATCAAAATACACAATTGCTCAATTGCAATTAACGATTTATCCATAAGCAATTATAATTCTGACTACACACAAACCATATACACAAGAAATAATGTCACCAAATTAGACCCAATATCATACATAGATGCAAAAGAAATATTTTTTGAACACAATAAAGAAAACCAGATTTACAAAATAATTGTAATTGTAACACTGGGTCTCTTAATATTAAGTATATCACTGTACCTACTTTATAAGTTTAAAGAAATACCTAAAAGAATACTTATTAAATACAATAACACAAAAGGCCCAACAATCGAAACACAAGAGTTACAAAACTCACAAGAGTTACAAGAAATACCAAAACTACAAAATACAAAATCACATAAATAACCATATGATTTTGTCTAAGTGAAGGGGGAGTGACATATCTGCACTGCGACTTCTCAACGTCCACCAGTTCAAAGAACGAAACCGTTAACAAACAAACAGAATCGCCAATTTCGGCTTTGATGAAAAAACGATACAGAAGCTTGAGATCCCGCAATGCAAACAAATGAAGAAAATTGATTAAGTCCGAACGTCAACAATGACCTAATTCCATAAAAAGTTGAAAATCCAATATGTTCGCGCATAAACAAAAAAGTGACGATCACATCATCCAAATGCGATTGCGTCACCTAATGCACTAACTGTAAATTCTAAGACGCAAACCGAGGTTTCATGCTAACCAATTCTGTAACAGACAGTCAGTCTTCTTCCAGCATTCTAATAAAGAATAACCAGTAAATAAAAAATCTCCTGATTTTTATTCGAGCGAGGAACGACTCATGTAAATATATATAGTGACATGTCCATATTCCTATAAGACTCTGTATATATTTAAGCAACACATACACACTCCCATAACACTCTGAATATATCCATTACTTTATGTATCTACAATATACCCTATGCTACCCTAGAATTATACACTTGTAATAAGAGCCCAAAATCGAAGGCCAACGGAAATATGCCAAATGTTAGTCCCAGCTTATCACCCAAAACTGTAGACTAAACAACTTCCCCCAATTGTCACGTTCCCACGTTCAAAGACAATCAAAGTTCGGTTCGCAAACACATAAACTCCTATTTCAATCCAAAGACATTTGAAAGTCGTAAAATCTAAGAGCGCACTTGTATCCAAGAGTCAAGACACTTGAATCCAAGAGTAATTAAAGTTTCACTCAAAAGAAAACGAAAGTTTCACTCAAAAGAAACCGAAAGTTTCTCAGAACAATTTCACAACTCACTCAAATCCCGAAAAGCTCGAGACCGAGGCTTGATCGTCAACATAATCAGATTAGCAAGTAGAGTTCAGTTTGAGACCTCAATATAATAGGTCGGTGTTCTTTCACAAAGAAGTCTTGTAACAATCAGTTGAATAAAATAAAATTATATTTTTTTATTTAATTGGAGTTGCGAACTTGTAATTGGCGCAGTCGGTAGGATTTCAAATAAAGTCCTTTAAATTTCGGTACTGATCAACTATAAGGATATAACTAAACGACTAGTAATCCTTGATCGGCGAGGTGAATAAAGTGAACTAAATTGAGATCCGCAAAAGAATCTACGTGTGTAGTTTCAGTGACGTAAAACCTACGTGTTTTCCACACAGACAACTAAAAATCCAATTCGGTCAGAAAGACATTCTGCAAAAGAATCTACTTGTGTAGTTTCAGTGACATAAAACCTACGTGTAGTCACATAGACATCCAAAAATCCTATACGGTCAGAAAACATTCTGTATAAAAAAAAAAAAAAAACATCACAATGGCAGTCCAACAATTATCGGAGTCAGGGTTCATCAATGAAGTTGAATATTTATTGCAACCTTATCCAACCCAAGAACCAAGACAGGCACACGTTATTTTCGGAGCAATTAGAAGAGTGGTCGTCGATACAGCAGCCGAAGCCGTCGCACAATCTGGAGCTAATAACTGGGTAACAATGAAGACAGCTTTAGCCGTCGCCTTCAAAGATCACAGGCCGTATGAAACAATCATCAAGAAGCTGGGTGAAACACAATTCAGAGGAAGTATTAGTAAGTTTATAATAGAATTAGAAAAACAATACAGAAATGTGTTCGACAAATTAGAATTAGAATCTGATCCATCAGACAAAATAAATTATACAAGAATGTTAGATAGAACAGTTCATATTACCATTGACCGAAAACTTCCCGATCGCATGTATATGTCACTAGCAAGAAAATACATAACCAATATTCCAAAATTAAAACAAGCAGCTATGGAATTATGATTCTATGATGCAAACCCAGAAGAAGAATACGCACAAAATAGAAATAACCATAAAAATCATAGGAATAGGGGAAGATATCCAGGTAATAGTCAAAGATACTATGATAATCAAAGAAATTTAAGTTCGTATTATAATTCCAATTCAAATTCTAATCCTCATGCAACAACTTCTCAGAATAATCAAAACCAATATCAGCAACGTCCTATTCCCCCACACTTGCAAGGTAATTACCAGCAGGATTAAATCAAGCTAGATTATAAAACTCAAATAATCATCAAAATTCGAATGATCAGGCTAACGCCAATAGGGTTAGTGGTGCCCCAGTAAAAAGACAAAGGGAAAGTCAAAGTGGCCAAAATAGGATGGACGTAAATTTTCATCAAACTGCCTCGGAGACCGAAGACACAATCCCTATGTAAAACTTGTCTTTCATAATAAATTTTATAAAGGAATGATAGACACAGGATCATCAATCAATATAATGAATACAAATTTTGCTAATTAAAAGAAATAAAAGAAGATTTAAAAGTGTATACTCTTAGAGGTCCAGTAAAAATACATAAAAGTATCATAGTAAAACCAAGTGTAACATGTCCGTCAGAACAAAAATTTTAATTTAATTTTAATTATGATATCCTGTTAGGTCGAAATTACCTAGAAGCTGCTAAGGCAAAAATTGACTATGAAAACGAAACAATTAAATTAGGCCCCAAGACATACAAATTCCGATACAACGACGAAGATATGGAAGAGGACAAGAACGCACAAGAATGCCCTAAGTTACCTTCTACAGAAGATCAAGCGGTAAACATTGCGATTAATAACGATTTACGCGAAAACAATGAATTTAGGCTCGAACATCTGAATAGCGAGGAGATTGAAAGTTTAAAAAAGGTCCTATTTGAATATGGTGCCATTCAGTACAGAGAAGGTGAGAATTTGACTTTCACAAGTACCATTAAACATACAATCCAAACTCAGCATGAAGAACCAGTTTATCGTAAGCCATATAAATACCCCCAGAGCGTTGACGAGGAAGTAAATAGGCAAATCAAAGAATGATAGAGCAGGGAATAATTCGTAAGTCGAAATCTCCTTACTGTTCACCTATTTGGATCGTTCCAAAGAAGACCGACGCGTCTGGCAAGAAAAAGTTTAGGTTGGTTGTAGATTATAGGAATTTAAACGAAATCACTATCAATGATAAATTTCCAATTCCTAGAATGGGTGAGATCCTTGACAAACTAGGAAAATGCCAGTATTTCACAACAATAGATTTAGCTAAAGGATTTCATCAAATCCAAATGGACAGCAGATCAATTGCAAAAACCGCATTTTCTACGAAACATGGCCATTACGAGTATACTCGAATGCCATTCGGCCTTAAGAATGCCCCCGCAACTTTTCAAAGATGTATGAACAACCTTTTGGAAGATTTAATCTACAAAGATTGTTTAGTTTATTTAGACGATATAATAATTTTTTCCACTTCATTGGAGGAACACATCTTATATCTAAAGAAAGTTTTTGGAAAACTTAGGGACGCAAACTTAAAACTACAATTGGATAAATGTGAGTTCATGAAAAAAGAAACAGAATTCCTAGGTCATGTTGTAACTACTAACGGTATCAAACCCAATCCAAATAAAACCAACGCTATTACAAATTTCCCACTACCAAAGACTCCAAAACAAATAAAATCATTTTTGGGATTATGTGGATTCTATCGCAAGTTCATTCCAAACTTCGCTAACATAGTTAAACCCATGACCATTAAATTGAAAAAAGGAGCAACTATAGACACAAAAAATAAAGATTACATAGCAGCATTTGAAAGGTTAAAAGTACTTATTACATCAGATCCGATTTTAATTCACCCTGATTATAATAAACCTTTTTCCCTAACTACTGACGCTAGTAATATTGCCATCGGTGCAGTTTTGTCTCAAAATCATAAACCCGTTTGTTATGCCAGTAGAACTTTGAATGAACATGAAATAAACTATGCCACTATAGAAAAAGAACTTATAGTCATAGTTTGGGCAACAAAATATTTCAGATCATACCTATTTGGAAGATCTTTTGAAATACTGAGTGACCATAAACCCCTTGTTTGGCTCAATAATATCAAAGAACCAAACATGAAACTTCAAAGATGGAAAATCAAATTAAATGAATTTGATTATAAAATTAAGTATCTTCCGGGAAAGGAATATTATGTAGCAGACGCTCTATCCCGTACCAAAATAGAAGAATTAATGCTTGGTGAAGTTGCCAACAGTGTAGATGCAACTATACATAGCGCTTCTGAAGATAATCTTAATTATATACCCATCACAGAACGAGCATTCAATTATTTCTCTAGACAAATAGAATTTGAAAAGGGAGACAATGATGAAACTGAGGTGAGGCATTATTTTCACAAATTGAAAATCAAAATAACTTACAAAGAAATGACAGATGATTTAGCTAAAAACATCATTAAAGAATATGTATGCACTAAGAAAAGCGCAATTTATTTCCATAATTATGAGGATTTCTTAACATTCCAAAGGGCATTTGTACAACTAATAAGTCCCAACAATTTAACGAAATTGGTAAAATGCACACTCATATTAAAAGATATTCTGACTTACGCGGAATTCAAAAATATGATATTAAAAATGCATAAGGAACTTCTACACCCAGGAATCGAAAAAACTATCAACTGGTTTAAAGAAGAATATTATTATCCGGATAGCCAAAAGTTAATTCAAAATATCATCAATGAATGTGAAATCTGCAACATTTCAAAAACGGAACACAGAAATACAAAATTGTCATTTGAAGTTACCCCAGAAATACTTAACGCAAGAGAACGATATGTAATTGATTTCTATATGGTTGATAACCAGCAATTTTTATCTTGTATCGACATATATTCGAAATTCGCTACTTTAATTGAGGTGAAAAGTAGAGATTGGCTGGAAGCAAAAAGAGCCATAATGAAGGTATTTAACGATATGGGAAAACCACAAGAAATCAAAGCAGACAAAGATTCAGCTTTTATGTGTATAGCCTTGCAAAATTGGTTAAAATCTGAAGGTGTAGATATATCGTTAACAACCAGCAAGAACGGTGTATCTGATGTAGAAAGGTTTCATAAGACAGTAAATGAGAAACTGAGAATTATTAGTAGTGAAAACAATATAGAGGACCAATGCACGAAATTCGAAGTAATCCTATATGTGTACAATCATAAAACAAAACACAACACGACTAATATAACTCCCGCAGACATTTTTCTATACGCAGGAACACCAGATATTAACACTCAACAAAATAAAATCAATAAAATAGACAGGCTGAATGAAAATAGGCACGATTTTGAAGTTGATACGAAATATAGACAAGCCCCATTGCTTAAAACTAAAATTACAAATCCCTTCAAGAAAACAGGTTTAATAAGACAGGTTGATGATAAACATTTCGAAGAAACAAACAGAGGCAGGAAAATCACACATT
Organism: Drosophila rufa; assembly: GCA_018153105.1. NCBI lineage: Eukaryota > Metazoa > Arthropoda > Insecta > Diptera > Drosophilidae > Drosophila > Drosophila rufa. The sequence goes on from JAECXS010000135.1 coordinate 2,306,490, forward strand.
ATAAGTCAAAATTTAAAAAACAAAAGAAGACTAATAAGAGCAAATATGATAATTCCAGACAAGCCGAAGAAGACGAAACATAACCAAATCATCCCTATATTATCCCTGATATTAATCTCGCTTATAAGTACAACCAAGGGACAAAGTATCGAAATAAGTCCGATAAACGCAAGAAACGGATATCTGATATTCAAAACTGGATCAATGGAAATTCCAACGAATTTTGAATACCACCATTTAAGTATAAATTTAACAAAGACCGAAACGACATTCGACAACCTACTGGACAAAGCCAAAGAATTCCAACACATTGTCCAAATCCAATATTTAGTTGAAAAATTAAAACGGGAAATGAATGGTCTAAGAATAGTCAGACGAAGCAAACGCGGGCTTTTAAACGTGATAGGTTCAGTTTATTAATATTTGTTTGGCACACTAGATCAAGACGATAAAGAAGAACTCGAAACAAAAATTAATAATCTATCAGATAATTCCATCCAATATCATGATTTAAATATGATTATTGATATTGTTAATAACGGACTTGACATAATCAATAAACTTGAAGAATCTAAAAATAAGGAAGAACAAGCTACAGTTCTGATTTTTGATCTTCAGCAATTCACTGAATACATAGAGGACATCGAATTAAGTATGCAGTTAACTAGGTTAGGTATATTTAACCCAAAATTATTAAAACATGATTATTTAAAACAAGTTAATTCCGAAAAGTTGTTAAAAATAAAAACATCAACTTGGCGTAAAACAGACACGAACGAAATCTTGATAATTTCCCAAATTCCTAATGAAATAACGAAAACCCCTGTATATGAAATAATTCCATATCCAGATGAATTTGATAACATCTTAACAGAAAACACATTTGATAAATATTACATTTACGAAGATAAAGTATTCAGTAAAAACACAGGTGAAATTATTTTTGACAAATGCATAATTGGAATCCTAAAACAAGAACCTACAAAATGCAAATGTGTAAAAACCCATAGAAATTTCCAAATAAATTTCATCGAACCAAATATTTTGTTAACATGGAATATACAAAAATCAATTATAAATCAAAATTGTATAAGCACAGAAGTTTCGATCGTTGGTAATAATATTGTTAAAATAAAAAATTGTACTATACAGTTAGATGAGTTTATAATATCCAACAATATAGCAGATTATTCACAATCAATTTATGTTAACAACAATATCACAAAACTCGAACCACTGTCATATATCCAAACCAAGGAAATAGTTGAATCACATATAAAATATTACAATACATTTCAGATAATATGTTTAACCACATTTGTAATCACTATAATAAGTTTAACATTATATTCAATCTACAAATTTAAAAATATTCCTAAGAAACTTATTGTAAAATATTCTAAACGTGAAGAACAACCAATTTCAGCAAATAAGAATGTAAATCCTAATGAGGAAAATATTATAGCAGACAATATTATGTTATACCCTACGTTATCGCCCTGAGGACAGGCCAAATTCAAAGGTTGGGGGAGTGACATGTCCATATTCCTATAAGACTCTGTATATATTTAAGCAACACATACACAGTCCCATAACACTCTGAATATACCCATTACTTTATGTATCTACAATATACCCTATGCTACCGAGTATTATACACTTGTAATAAGATCCCAAAATCGAAGGCCAACGGAAATATCCCAAATGTTAGTCCCAGCTTATCACCCAAAACTGTAGACTAAACAACTTCCCCCAATTGTCACGTTCCCACGTTCAAAGACAATCAAAGTTCGGTTCGCAAACACATAAACTCCTATTTCAATCCAAAGACATTTGAAAGTCGTAAAATCTAAGAGCGCACTTGTATCCAAGAGTCAAGACACTTGAATCCAAGAGTAATTAAAGTTTCACTCAAAAGAAAACGAAAGTTTCACTCAAAAGAAACCGAAAGTTTCTCAGAACAATTTCACAACTCACTCAAATCCCGAAAAGCTCGAGACCGAGGCTTGATCGTCAACATAATCAGATTAGCAAGTAGAGTTCAGTTTGAGACCTCAATATAATAGGTCGGTGTTCTTTCACAAAGAAGTCTTGTAACAATCAGTTGAATAAAATAAAATTATATTTTTTTATTTAATTGGAGTTGCGAACTTGTAATTATATATATAAAGATGTATACTAAAGTACTACATTTTTTTCAGTTCTTGGTAAATAACAGGAGAGGGTGCGTAATAAAATTTTTGGAAAACCCTCCAGGGTAATAGTAAAAGACAGATAATTAAAATATCAAAACTTCAGAATGAGTAACATTTTTTGGTATAAATAATTGGGGTGTTCCTCAAACGTCTAACTGAATTATTGACTGAATTTATCGAATGAAAAAATTGAAAGGATATTTATCGAATGAAAAAATCGAATGGAAAACAGCTTTCCCATACAAATTCAAATTTTCGATATATTCAGTCAGTTATAAACCCGGAGGCTTAGGCCCCGTTTTCACTACAGTTGATTTTTCCAATTCTGCTTTTTGGCCAAAAAGTAACTTTGGTAATTTTCTATTATACGGGCCCCTTCCAAAAAATTAAAAAAAAAAAAAAACATAGATATGGTGTGCTTCAACATACATTTGGGTATACAAATTATGTTGGGGACGCTCTTAGTTTAGCCACAATAAATCTTTAAAGTTTTGCCAAATTCCCATACAAAATGCTAGCAAACACGCACACTGACAAATGATGAATACACAAAATTCAAGCGCCTGTCTGTGTATCGTCGCGGTACAGTGGGCTGTGCAGTTTAAAATTTTTGTTAAATTGTGCTTAGCGTAAATACTATATACGAGTATGTCGACATTTTGCACACTTTGAATACATTTATGCGAGAAATATAAATAGAACAAAAAGTTGACAACGTAAAATGCGTAGTAATTAACAACTTTTCAATATTAAGACGTACATTTGAGTATAAAAATTATAAGGAGAATTTTATAGTAAAGAGCATACAGTTTGATGAGGTAAGAGAAGAGTATTGCTGTGATCATTAGGTCAGAGAGAACGTAAAGCAGCACAGCAGGCGATTACTACTTTAAGTAATCATAATAAATTCTTTTTTTTTTAACCTATGTTATTTTGCACAGCCAATCTTTGCTTTTGACATTAAACAAAAATAGGGACATGGAAGGTCCTTTATAATTTTATATATAATATAATCTTAATATTGAAAAAAAAAAAATTAAAAAGTTAATTACTACGAATTTTACGTTGTCAAATTGTTGTTTTATTTATATTTCACGCATAAATGTATTCAAAGTGTGCAAAGTGTCGACATATATAGTATTTACGCTAAGCACAATTTGACAAACATTTTAAGCTTCACAGCCCACTGTATTTTGTATGGGAATTAGGCAAAACTTTAAAGATTTATTGTGACTAAACTAAGAGCGTCCCCAACATAATTTTTATACCCAAATGTATGTTGAAGCACACCCTATCTATGTTTATTTTTTTTTAATTTTTTGGAAGGGGCCCGTATAATAGAAAATTACCGTAACTTTTTCCCTGTGTATAAGGTATTGGAATCTAGTGGTGACCAAAATTATAAAAAAAAGTTTATTTTTGGTGGTTAAGTTCGATAGTATCGATTATTTCAGTCTTTTCCTGCCTATCGATGTGTGATTTTGCCAAACTACCACCACTAGCCAGCTGTTTCTTGAACAAATGAAATTGATTGCCCGCTTACGGAAAAAATATGGAACAAATGCAGGACTTTCTTTATGTTGCTAAACTAATTAGCATTTAATACATATTTCATTTACCGATCTGTCTATTGAACTGGCTATTGCACTTCAGGATGATTCTAGCTGGCGTAGATGCTGCACTGGGAGCCACCGCCTCCTCCTACGTTACAAGCGTCAAAACGTTGGCGCTCGGCCTCATGTCTTCCTAGACGCCCCCTTTCTCTCCAGCTTCTTGTAAGACTGTACTTGGGCTTGGCCTTCTTCAGCTTGAAAGCGGACAGCTTCAGATAGCCGAGCCCTGGGGACAGAAGGCGTTGGTGGTGTCGGCAGCGGTGCCCAGGGATCCTCTCACATCTCCCAATTTGCCTCTTCGTCATGTTCTAACGGAACCGGCGACGAAGCCTGCACAGGAGTCCGGTCGGTGGCGGGGGCGGGGGCGGATACCCGAAGTTGCCCTTCTCTGCCGGGGGCAGGACCTTCTCCACTTACTCCTCCTAAGAAGAGAAGGGCTGATGAGTCTTCCTCTGAGTTGGTAGAATCTGCGGCTCCATGCGAAAAGATTCCAACGGGCTGCAGTGGTTTCTGCAAGTCTTAGGGCTCCTGTCAAGCGGCTGGCTAGCGGAACCACGTGAAATCTTTATTGTTACTTAGCCGCAAATAGAAAATAAACTCTAGCTATTTCATTTTTAATCTTAGTTAACATTGGTTTAAATTTTTAATTAAATTAAATTTTCTGCCAAATCAAAACCAAAACAAAAACAAGTAAGAAAGCTAAAATCGAGAGTGCTCGACTGTGAGATACCCGGTACCTAAACGTTTGTGCTTTACACATAAATCGCCTCTAGAATTAGCTCCCGACCTTAACAATTTAATGTCATACTTAAATATGAATGATACATTTTATAGGAAAACATAAAAACCCGCTCGATGAGCGCCAAAAAATTAATTATGTTATTTTTTGTCATTTTTTGCTCTATTCTTTTGTCATTTCTTCTGCAGTTGTCGCCATTATATCGCGCGGCCAAGGCTTGAACGCGCCACCTGTCGGCTACAGCTTGCAACAGCAGTGCCTTAGGGCGGTGTGTTAAAATTCTAACCTTATTGCTATATCTCCCATGTTTATCATCTGATTTTATTGAAATTTTCAGGAAACATCCGTTATTTAACGTTTATTTATTTTATCTATTAACTTTAACCCGAAAATAACGAGTAAAGCTTATTTTACGTTTTTTATGGTTTTTGAGGGCGGAAGTGGGCGTTGCCAAATTTTAAAACAAACGTGATCTGCGTGCAACAGATTCCAATGTTGTCACCAAATTTGGTAACTCTAGCTCTTATAGTTTTTGAGATCTGTTGTTTCGCACGGACGGACAGACGGGAATGACTAAATCGACTCGGCTGGTGATGCTGATCAAGAATATATATACTTTATGGGGTCGGAGATGCCTCCTTCTGCCTGTTACATACATTCTCGGTTGGCCCTAACTCTCGTGCTATAATCCTAGTACGTAGTTAGTAAAACAGTTCGCAGCCCAAAAAAGATTTAATCTTTTTCCAGTGTGACCGCTTCTTAAAACGCTCTTCGGCATTTTTGGGAGGTAAATGATTTGGTCATACGTATTTTAAATCAGCTGTTTTATATTTACAATTATTTGTTTTATATTTGAAGGACACTTTGGACAGATTTGCTGTTTCGTTTTGGAATAGCTCTTTTGCGCACAGTGACCACCAACGCCGTCGCCCAGATTCTCTCGACCATGCACAACCGCCTCTTTTTCTCCCTATTACTTGTCCAACATTCTTTCCTGGATCGACGACAATGACAAGGGCTGCTGCTGGTGATTCTGTTCGGTAGCAAGCATATTTCGCTTGCAATAGGCTTTTTGGTAGAACATGGGGCCTAAGTCCCAAAATGATCTACTGGTCTTTTAACACTGTGGTAAAACCGATTCTAACCTATGCATCTCTTGCTTGGTGGACGAAATCTACTCAGAAGACAGCTGCGGCAGCACTTACCAAAATACAAAGACTGGTCTGCATAGGCATTACTGGAGCCATCCGAACATGCCCCACTGCAGCACTTGGAGTCATAACTGGCATACCCCCCTTAACCATAACCCTGAAAAAGGAGGCCTGTCTGGGGGCACTTCGCCTTCAAAATATCACCGACATAAAAAGTGGTGATCTTACGGGGCATTTACGGGTTCTCGAACCCTTAATAAACGAGCCCATTCTGCGCGTAACTGACGAACAGAAACCTAAACTTGTCTTCCACAGAAACTTCTCTGTAGTCTTGTACACCAGACACGATTGGAACACAAAATCAATATCTCTACCCAGAGGATCACAAACGTGGTACACTGATGGGTCGAAACTGGAAAACGGTGACACCGGGGCTGGTATTTTTGGACCAAGGTTCAACAAATCCATAGCCATGGGAAAATCTCCGACCATTTTCCAAGCAGAGATACACGCCATAGAAATCTGTGCTCGTGAATGCCTTCGTAGGAAAATGCAAGGCGCACGGATTTACATCTTCTCTGACAGTCAGGCGGCGCTCATAGCGCTGAGATCATTCACGATCTCCTTCAGACTTGTAGAGAACTGTTTCCAGCAGCTGAACGCCCTCGCTTCCAAGAACATCTTAACGGTGGGTTGGGTGCCAGTGCATGAAGGCCATATAGGAAACGAGGTGGCAGACTCCCTGGCTAAACGCGGGGCGATGACACCACTAATCGGCCCTGAACCGTTCTGTGGACTTTCGAAAGGACACGAAAGAGAACTGCTCGTCCCCCAGAAGCCGTGATCTAAGCGCATCATCAACTTAAAAAAGAGTGAAATTCGCACTCTAACAGGCTACCTAACGGATCACTGCAACCTAAGGTATCACCTTAAGAAATTAAAACTTTCAGAAATCGACACATGCAGATTTTGTGAGATGGAGCCAGAAACATCAGAACATATTCTATGTGAATGCCCCTCGCCAATCAGACGTCGACTTCAACAACTAGGAGGTGAACTTATCCCCCCTACAGGATTTGGGAACAGATAGACCCCGCCAAAGTGCTCTCCTTTATCAAAAGACTAGGTGGAGAGGCTCTACCCTAATCCTACAGGCCGGCACAAAAGACCTAACATCTAGTCGTGGTGCAACAAGGCCCATGTAATATTAATAATAATACCAAATGGAAATAACCACCATCTGGGTGGTCGCGGTGGTTGCCGCAGCTAGTCCTGCTGACACCAAATTATTGGACTGGTGAAATGATTCGAAGTAACTTCGTTCTTGATGGATGCGAGACTCTGATTGTAACCATATCTTTGCTGGCATACTTGTACATTTGGTTAGAGTTGGTACTGTTCCTGCGCCCGTTTCTGTCAATTGCTGAACATTTCCTTTTCCAGCTTGGCAATGAAGGATTTGTCCAGCCAAACACTCCTCTGACGCCTTCATCTCAGTCATCGAGCGTGACATCTCATAGTGCTCATCAAAGTCATAATTAAATATGACATCGAGGGAAATATTTCCTTCCAGGCCTTTATTTATGCAAATGTTTAATATTGCCAAAATCCCTTATTATTGAATTGGCCTCTACCAATTTAATTAGTCTAACTTTATCTGCTCTTCTAAACTCCTGGACTCGGCTTTTGCATAGAAATAATAGTCGAGACCGACCTGTTCGCGTGTCTGAGTACGGAGCTATATTTGGAAAAAGCAGCGTAGTGGAAAACCACCATTAACAGAAAGTGTGGCTTTCTTTTTATACCCTTGCAGAGGGTATTATAATTTTGACCAGATGTTTGCAACGCACTGAAGGAGGCATCTCCGACCCCATAAAGTATATATATTCTTGATCAGCATCACCAGCCGAGTCGATCTAGCCATGTCCGTCTGTCTGTCTGTCCGTCTGTCGGTTTCAACGCGAACTTGTCTCTCAGTTTTTGAGCAATGGAGCTGAAATTTTCAGCATAGTCTTATTTCTTCAGCACGCAGTATATATGTCGGAACGACTGAAATCGGAATTCTATATCCTATAGCTGACATAGGAATGATGGCGCAATTAATGTAAAAACGAGAAAGAAAGCTAAATTCGGTAAACCGAAGTTGGTATACCCTTGCAGTCTGCAATTGGATCTTTGAAAATCGAACCATTTTAGTAATGTTGAAAAAATATAGAATTTTGTAAATTTTTCATTTTACATGTAGAATTTTACATTTTCATATAAATCTACCGATCGCTTCTATGGCAGCTATATGATATAGTGGTCCGATCTTAATGAAATTAAAACCGTAATTCTAGAACCATAAAAAACTGCTATATCTCAAAATATAGAAATACGTTGAAAAATAGAGAAGTTAAAATTTTTTTTACATTAATTTCGCCATCATTCCTATGGCAGCTATAGGATATAGTAATCCGATTTCGGTCGTTCCGACATATATACTGCGTGCTAAAGAAATAAGACTATGCTGAAAATTTCAGCTCGATCGCTCAAAAACTGAGAGACTAGTTCGCGTAGAAACCGACAGACGGACAGACAGACAGACGGACATGGCTAGATCGACTCGGCTGGTGATGCTGATCAAGAATATATATACTTTATGGGGTCGGAGATGCCTCCTTCACTGCGTTGCAAACATCTGGTCAAAATTATAATACCCTCTGCAAGGGTATAAAAATGTTAACTTCTCTGTTTTTCAACGTATTTCTATAAATTATGAGATAAAGGAATTTTTTTTTTCTTCTAGAATTACGGTTTTATTTTCATTAAGATCGGACCACTATATCATATAGCTGCCATAGAAGCGATCGGTCGATTTATATGAAAATGTAAAATTATACAAGTAAATTCTAAAATTTACAAAATTCGATACTTTTTCAACATTACTAAAATGGTTCGATTTTCATTGATCCAATTGCAGACTGCAAGGGTATACCAACTTCGGTTTACCGAAGTTAGCTTTCTTTCTCGTTTAGAGGAGAATTTTGAAAAATTCAGGTGTCGTGTTCGTTGCCTGGCCACCCAACCACCAAGTGTCGAATCCGCTTTAGATGGTCGCAAACAGCTTGCATTTTAGTGCAATATCTTTGTTTCCTGGAGTAAAACGGTTCAGGGTCTTCCATTGGCATCTCCGCCAGCGGAATTTCGTTTCCATCAACATACCCAATGCAAAATTCGTTCCATGTTTCCGACACTATTGAAGATCGCTCGTCCAAGTTTGGCCAGCATATATTCGTTTTGGCTAATTTTAAAATGGCCTTGAAGACTGTATAGGTGCACTTCACTATAGTGCCTCCATTTTGGACCCCAAAAAATGCCGCACATTTTACAATCAAACTGACTTCGCCGTAGGATCCAAGTCGATAAAAGGCAGTTTCATCAATTTCATTTCAAATGACGTTATTTGGAGCAGAGGTTATTCAACAAACCAGGCTACAATCCGAGTAATAAGGTTATATTGTAACTCTATTATCAATATGGACAACTATCATTTTTAACGTAATCGGATCACAAAATTCAAATTCAAGGGCAAAGTCACAATCAATCGTGCTCTTTTTTACCACCAGCAAACAAAGATCATAAAATCCTTCTGATCTATTTCGGCAGATGAACTAAATCAGCGTTGTGCAATTTTCACTTCCACTAAACGTGAACTAATATTACAATAGCACAATCTTCTGCATCAGCGTAATGAATTGGTCAGAATGTTGAAAACAGCATTGGATACAATGCATTCTGACGACCACAAAATCATTATCAGAGCAGATAAAAGACCAGCTGGAAGCCATTCAAGACAATTCAATGCGCCCACTATCAATGAAGTCGCAATGGTGATTGTTGGCGAATATGTGGAATCACGCGATATTGTTCTCAAGCGTTGGGATGATGGACAATTGCAGCGCGTTCATGAGACTCATCGGTCATATCCGTTGATGTTCTGTCGTGGAGAAGATGGCTATCACCTCAACACAAAGATGGTCAATCCAACGACAGGTTTGTTGAATCACTTCTTTTTCATTCTGCACGTAAATTCGAATTCATATTAGAGGCCCGAAATGATGAAACTGTTGCACCAAGAACAAACATCCAGCGATCGACATGACATCTGCACGAGTATTCAAGCTAAAGATAGAAATTTTTATTGATTACATCGTTAAGTAGAAGGTTTTTGACGTAGTTCATTGTTGGAAGTACTCGGTTGAATGGCAGAAGAGTGGCTTACCACAAGCGCACATTTTGCTTTGGATGTTCGACAAGATCCGACCAGAACATATTGATTTTATTATTTCTGCCCAAATACCGGATCCGGAAACTGATCAATCAATCAATCAGAGGAAACGATGGGTAATCGCTCTCTACTAAATAAAATAAATTAATTTGAAATTTTAATTATCAGTGCTTGACTTACCCTGGTGTTATATCAAAGCATCGAATTAGGGCGAGGCAAAGTTCGCCGGGTCCGCTAGAATATTTATATATATATACTAAAAACCCGTCTCGGCCTTGCACGGGTGCAATGTAAACTATTTCTCGTAGCCGCTGAATCAAACTTTCACTGGCCATATTTTCTTGAAAGTTTCTTCCATAGAGTAGCAGGATCAGTAACTTGACAGATCGCTATTATGATGACAAAAAAATTACCTTAATGATGAAGCTGATTTGCAAGTAGCTAATTCTGATGTGTTTCTCAAAAGATAATCCATTCCAAATCCATTCTTCCAAAAGCCGTATAACTTTGCATGGGGTCTGATAAATAACACCTTGCATAGTTATTAGGTCTGCAAAGGACGTCACGCCTTTTACAACATAAAGTAAGATTCTCAGATAAAAATATTCGCTGTTGTTTGGATCACGTACACTCTGCTAACAGCATCCATTTTTTTTGTACTCCAGGGAAACCATCAACCTGGCTTTTGCCTTTGAAAGGTCTTAAAACTCTGGTTCCACGTATACTAAACTGAAAGTCCCCCATACTGCTGTAACGCAACAAGCTTCGATTGTCATGGTCAAGTTGCTTCGCCTTTTGGTCATAAAATGGCGCCAAAACTGATGCATAGAGAGAGCGTATGCAAGAAATGAAAAAAACATAACAAAATTCATTTTGTTAAATTTCGTTGCTTTACCCAACTGTGGCAGAACTGAAATGAAATGTTTCAATTGAATAAAAAGGAGAAAAACTAAAAAAACAAGTGAAAAAAAATATATATATATTCAGAATTGTTTGGGGAATTGAAATCATATATATTATTATTTTTTTTTTATACTTTGCTGTTATTTATTGAATCTTCTCCATTTAGAGACTAACAATAAGTGTGTTAAGTCTTATATTAATAACCTAACTAACAGTCATATGACTGGCACAGAGTTGTATGGCCCTGACAATTTTTGCTGGGTTGGAAGGTCGTTTCGTTGTAGGCGGGTACTGCTGGAAACCCGAGTCAAGCCTTTTGCCAGATGATTAGGGTGCACAGTTAGTTTTTTATTATAGGGCGTATTTTGCTTGTCTATTTCATCTTTTACTGCAAGAATGCCGAGATCCCTATGGATGTTTTGGTTGCGAATATACCATGGTGCTCCAGTGATAGTTCTCAGGATTTTTGATTGCGTGCGCTGTATGATGTCTATATTGCAGCTGCTCGCGTTTCCCCACAGCTGGGAGCTATATGTCCAGATAGGCTTTAGAGCAGGAGCTTGTAGTCCAGACGCAGTGGCGATCGGGCGTTTAAAATCCAGTGAAGGCAGCTAGCTTTTAGTTTTAGATGTAGTTTCTTTCATTCGATGTGTCTTCGCCAGGTTAGTCGTCTGTCGAGGTGGACGCGAAATACGTTACTTCGTTGAATTGGGGAATCTGCGTACTATTCAAGGATACTGGGGAGCATGTTTGCCTGTTAACCCTCTAACACGTAAGCCTGCCTGAAGGCACGTATTACGTTTTTGGTCTCAAAAAATAAACTAACAGCTTTTTAATCGTTTAAATAATTGTTGGGGGTTGATAATAAACATACAAAATTATGAGTCCCAGTTTTGAAAGCTCTCCGAAGCTTTTGTTTTTTCGCGCGTAAAATTTGGTTCGCTGAATGTTGTGTTTTGCTGTGCAAATAATAGTAAATATATAAAACCTATCCAGCTCAAATTTTTTTCCTGGAAAGGTAAGTTGATTTACTCTTAAAATTGATTTACAGATTTGCAAATATATAAAAGACATGCGTTGTGACAGCGAAATAGCGATACGTGCCTTGAGACACGTTTGGGGCGCCAAGACAACTTTTGTTGCCAGCTGATGTTTCACAATTGATTGCAATTTATGTGTTTGCTTCTGTTGATGGAGTGATTTTACTTAATATAATTATAAATATTACAGAATATGGCAAACCGGGTTCGGTATAAGCTGTCCGACTTGACAGATGAGCAGTTGCTCAAGATTTTTGATTCAGTTCCGTCGGATGAAGAAGTGTTAAGCTCAAGTTACGACGAAGACGACGACATTGATATAGTGGAGGCTCTTAATTCTGCATTAGAGAGTGCTGAGATCTCATTTATTGAGAGTAATGTTGAAAATGTCCAAAACAATGCACAGAAAGCTGAGACTTCACTGAAAACTGCAAAAAGGCCACGATCACCATTACCAATCAGTGAATATTCGGCGAGCGCATCTCCCCCGCTTCTGGTGGGTTCAATGGACGAAACCATGTGCGCAGCCTTAACGAATGATATTAACAATAAGTTCAAAATTAACACTGATGAGATGCACCATTACATAGGTATTTTGATGTTCATGTCAAATTTATTTATATTATAGCTACCCGAATCTGCAGAGCTACTGGGGACAAAATGCGTTCAGATTCGAGGCAATCAAAAAGTTATTTTCACTACGTGCGATCATCACGGATCAAAAAGGGTGAACCAGGCTACGATCCTTTGTTCCGTACTCGAAAATTTGTAGACTGTCTCAACAAACGGATTGACTCGGTGCCAAAGTATGTGCAGTACAAAAATGAAGCACCACTAGCGTCAGTACATGCCAAATAAGCCGCACAAGTGGGGTATGAAGTTATTAGTATTGTGCGATTCATTTGGGTACGCATACCGCTTTGAGAACTACAGCGGTGCAGGCGATACTGTGGTCTTACCCGGTCACCCAGATCTTGGTGCTTCGGCCAACATTGTAGTGCAACTAACACAAACCGTAGACACTTTTAAGAATCACATCACTTACTTTGATAATTTTTATACATCTCTGCCTTTGATGGTTTATCTAAGAGCGAAAGGTATTTATAGTATTGGAAATACAATTGGCAGTACATTGATCTCCATCCCTGGTCACCACATATCGTATACCTTATATATATCGCGTGTATTGTTATCGCATAAGTATCTTATCTAAGAGTTCTGTTCTGCCATCTCTATCGCCAACAACGTGTAAAAAACTTAATCTCTACTAAAACAACCTTAAATAAAACTATCAACTATTACTCAAGCTAAAACTACAACAGGTTATGGGACCAGCAACCTTCCACTGCGCCGGAAAATAGTTAGAACAAGGATAGTGACCAACTAGTGAGATCAAATGGCAAATTTCAATTTGTGGTGAAATTGCCGACACACACATATGTATATACATCACGTATGCATGTAAGAGTGTGAGACTTCTGGGGACGCAAAAGAAGGCGTCTAATTGGCAACAGAGAAAAAGAAGCGTGTTCGTTGCTTGTGTAGCTTCGTGAAATGTTTGCTTGTGTAGCATAACTAAACGCAAATTAAGAAGCAAAATGAGTATTGCTAGTATACGCATAGAGCCTTTGGGCAAAGACCATTTCGACACCTGGAGAATTCAAATGCAGGCCTTATTGTTAAAAAACGACTCGTGGAAATATGTCAACGGGACTCTTTTAAAACCCGAAGATAATTTCGCACAGTGGGTAAACGTAGATGCAAAGGCTAAGTCCGATCTCATTTTGGCCATGTCGACATCGGAACTAAGGCATACGAAGAACTGCGAAACTGCAAACGATATATGGGTAAAGCTGCACAACACTTACCAGTCTACGGGGCCAGCCCGTAAAGCCGCACTGTTAAAATCCCTGATCTTACTGAAAATGAACGCAGGCGGAGACATGAGAAGCCACATAGATAAGTTTTCCGATTTAGTAGACAAAATAAAAGAAGTTGATCTCATGAATACTGACGATCTGTTAACTATCTTGCTACTATACAGTATCCCAGAGGAATACGAACAGTTTCGAATCGCAATTGAAACTCAGGAAAACTTAATATCAACGGAAGCACTTAAAATAAAGTTATTAGACGAGTACGAGGCAAGAAACAGGAATCCCAGCGAGTCGACGCCTGGAGCATTATTGGTGCACAAGAAGTATAATCCCAGCAAGCCGAAACAACTAAGCACTAATCAAAAGTTTAAGTTTAAATGTTACAGCTGCGGAAAAGTCGGTCACCGTGCAGCTGAGTGCAGGTCAAAGCCAATGAAGAACCAGAGTGATAGCATGTACATCAACATAGCTAATTATACAAACAGTGATTGCAGTAACTGGTGTCTAGACTCTGGAGCAACGTCCCACATGTGTTCACAGAAAAATATGTTCGAGACCCTGGAGCCAGGAGAAGGCTCGAAGCTCAGACTGGCAAATGATGAGGCCACAGATATAAAAGGATATGGATCCGTGCAGTTCTCCCCAAACAACAAGTTCACTGCCAGCCTGAAAAACGCACTCTACGTGCCGGATTTAAGGACCAACCTCTTATCGGTCTCAAAAATATGTGATCACGGCTTCAACGTAATTTTCAAGAAGGAGAAAGCTGAGGTAGTAAGAGCCAAAGGAGGAGAATTAGTTTTTACCGCTCCTCGTAAGTTGGACTTGTACCAAGCAAAACAGCATTAAAGAATGGCATGAGCGTTTCGGCCATCTAAATGAGCCGGATCTGAAAGAACTGATCGGAAAAGGCAAAGTCCAAGGAGCTAGGGTAAACCTAAAGGAGAGTCTCCCAATTTGCGAAATATGCATCAAGGGGAAGCAGTCCCAGAAGCCGTTTCCAGTATCAAATTCAAGGGCAAGGGATGTGCTAGAATTAATCCACAGCGACGTATGCGGGCCCATGCGTGTAAACAGCCACGGAGGCAGCCGTTACTTTTTGACATTTATAGATGACTTCTCGAAATGGTGCGAGCTCTACACTATCAAAAGTAAATCAGAAGTGTTCCAGAAATTTAAAGAATTCAAGAACTACGTCGAACGGCGAACTGGAAAGAAGCTAAAAACAATCAGGTCAGATAACGGTACAGAATACACTAATAATGAGTTCAAAAATTATCTTGCAGCTCAAGGAATAAAGCACGAGTATTCCGTAGAATATACGCCTCAACAAAACGGTACAGCCGAACGTAAAAACCGAACCCTTGTAGAAATGGCTCGCTGTCTGATGTTACAGGCTGCACTACCTGCGAGCTACTGGGCCGAAGCAGTAAACACCGCAAACTACATTAGAAACAGATGTCCTTCAAGAAGCCTATGTGGAGAAACGCCTTTTAAACTGTGGAACAATCGCATCCCAATTGTAAAACACATGCAGAAGTTTGGTCAAATTGCTTACTCACTGGACAAACGATCAAAGAGTAAGTTGAACTCAAAATCAAGGAAATGTGTTTTCGTTGGATACTGCAGCGACGCCAAAGCTTATAGGCTGTATGATGTGGAAACCAAAACGTTAATTAAAAGCCGAGACGTCGTTTTCACACATCTATTTGGGCACGATTATAAGTACGAGGAATTCATGGAATTTCCAATCGACATCGACATTGAACCAGTTGCAGTTGGTCGACCAGAAAATGACGACTCAGATGACAACGAAGGCAACCGAACAGAAGATCCCGAGCCAGAGGACTCTGAACCAGATGATGAACAACAAGAACCTGAAGTATTGATGAAACGTGGTCGCGGAAGGCCAAAGAAGCTATTAACAGGTAAACCAGGAAGGCCCAAATTAATTTACAATCAAATAATTGCAGACCAAATCGACACACCCAGCCATCAGCCCGAGTCCGATCAAGAAGACATATTTTATGAAGCCACCTCACTCGCAATGGACTCAAAAGAGCTAACTGCAAGCGCAGCTCTTAAAGGTACGAATGCTATCGAATGGAAGGAGGCATTGATAAGCGAGTACAAGTCCTTGAAAAGGAACAATACTTGGGAGGTTGTCGATCGTCAGAAAAACCATAGGGTTATCGAAACGAAGTGGGTGCTACACGTACGAACTAAATATTCACCCGACGGAAAGATAAATTGCCGAAAAGCTCGGCTGGTCGCAAAAGGATTTACACAACGCGAAGGCATTGATTACGACGAGACCTTTTCTCCAGTATCCCGAATGAGTTCAATAAGGATATTAATAGCTTTAGCTACGGAACTTGGATTAGATGTTCATCAATTCGATTTCAACAGCGCCTATTTAAATGGAGACATTGAGGAAGAGCTTTACATCAGCGTCCCACCTGAGTTCCAAGAAATATTAATAGCAAAAGAGAAGAAGATATATGGCCCCGAGAAAGTTTGCAAGTTAAGAAAGGCACTATATGGCCTAAAGCAGAGTGGACGCCAATGGTACAAAAAGCTGGACAGCCAACTCAAGGAACTGAACCTTAAGCCACTTGCAGCCGACAAATGCGTGTACTTGAGACGTGAACAAAATGGAATCCTGATGGTATCGCTTTACGTAGACGACCTCATAGTAGCGACCAACAACGCCCAAATGCTTTCGCAGTTAAAGCATGAATTGTCCAACAAATTCCAGATGAAAGATTTGGGCAAGCTATCGTATTGTTTGGGCATCGAATTTAAACAAAGCGAAGACAAGACAGAGTTCACCATGGCCCAACCGAAGTATATAGCAGACATTCTGAAACGTTTCAACATGGAAAACTGCAACCCTGTAAATACGCCAATTAACACGAGCGAAAAATTGTCGACAGAAATGTGTCCAGCCACTGAAAGCGAAAAGGAAGAAATCTCTAGCGTACCATATCAGAGTTTGGTAGGAGCCTTAATGTGGTTGGCAGTGTCAACGCGCCCTGATATTGCATTCGCAGTGAGTGCACTAAGTCAATATAATACCAAGTTTGGGAAACAACACTGGATGGCTGCAAAAAGGGTATTACGCTATTTAAAAGGCACTCAAAACTATTGCTTGCTTTATAAACGAAGTGGCCAAGACCTAGTAGGCTACGCAGATGCTGACTGGGCCGCCAACATTGACGATCGCAGATCTTTCACAGGTTTTGTTTTCAAGCTCGCAAGCGCAGCAATATCCTGGGAGAGTAGAAAGCAACGGACGGTTGCATTGTCAAGCACAGAGGCAGAGTACATGGCCCTGTCTGACTCCTCAGAAGTTTTGGGGGAACTGAAGACGACCGTCATCCACAACGACAATCAAGGAGCTGGTCAACTTGCTCGCAACCCCGTATTCCACAAACGCACCAAGCATGTTGACATCCGCCACCATTTCATCCGAGAGCTGGTTGAAGCGGGAACTATATCCGTGAAGTACATCCCAACGACCGAGATGCCAGCCGACATATTAACGAAAGGGCTTGGGGCCTCGAAACACAACACCTGCAAGACATCCTTGGGTATACGTCCAGTCGATCAACACCTTACCAATTGAGGGGAAGTATTGGAAATACAATTGGCAGTACATTGATCTCCATCCCTGGTCACCACCTATCGTATACCTTATATATATCGCGTGTATTGTTATCGCATAAGTATCTTATCTAAGAGTTCTGTTCTGCCATCTCTATCGCCAACAACGTGTAAAAAACTTAATCTCTACTAAAACAACCTTAAATAAAACTATCAACTATTACTCAAGCTAAAACTACAACATATAGCCTTGGCACGGTGCGAGTAAACCGTATCCCAAATTGCAAGCTACCAAACAATATTGCCATCAGCAAATTGCCAAGGGGTTTTTAACCGAGTACGTTGGGTCCTCATATGGTCGACATAACCAATGTACTCTGGAAAGACAGCAAGCCTGTTCGCTTTTTGTCCACCTATGTGGGTGTTAAGCTATTTGAAAGGACAAAACCTCGTGCAGGAACTGCAAAGGCTGCTCATTTTGACAGAAAAGCTAAGCGACACATTTCAATTGACTGTCCCCAAATTGTGCATGAGACTCCCAGACTTTCGTGAAACACTAGCCGCATGACTGGTGACATATAAAAACAAAAACTTGCCGGGTCGTCCAATCAATACCAAAAATACATCTTCACCGCGATGGGTAAACCAGTCTCCATCCTCTCAGTCAGGACGAGCAATAAATTCACCATCCTCGCAAACAGAGCGGGCAATGCAGTCTCCACTCTCACATGGACCTTTTCAGCATGAGCGCAAACATGGTCAACAATTAAAACATCCAATATCGGACTTGCGGTTTGACCAGCTGAACCATTCCCCACATTGGTTGGATCGAAACAGTAGAAAAAGATATTGCAAGCACTGTAAAACTTCATAAACGAAATGCGTATGCACGAAAGGCAATCTGCATTTATGCTGCACAGCGAATAAAAACTGTTTTTTAGAATATCATAAGAAAAAATAAAATAAATCTTCATAGCCTGAAAATGTTTTTTTTTTTCGCTCAAAGCCTTAAGCCTTCCTTTCTTCTCACCTTACAGGTAAACAGAAGATTCTACGTTATTTCTAAGTACATATATGCGCATAGAAGCATTCATTCACTTAAAAAAAATTATTTGAATACTTTTTTTTTTTATTATTTTGGAAAATAGCCTTTGAGGGTTAAGAGTAAGAGTTATGTGTTTACATTTTTGTTCTTTTATTTTAATACGCCAGTCAGATAGCCACTTCTCAACTACCATGAGGTGACTTGCTAGTTAGGTTGTTGCTCGGTTTGGGCACTTCGAGCGACTTAGGATCGCAGTGTCGTCAGCGAACGTGGATGTTGTTACTGCAAAGACTCTGTTGTAAAGATACGACTCAAGTAGCTTATGAGTGTATGTAGGCAAGTGTGTTTTGATTTTATGCATGAGGCCATTTAACCAGACTCTATCGAAAGCTTGAGATACATCGAGAAATACTGCGCTGCAGTATTCCCGATGCTCGAAGGCTGTGCGTATCTCTGATGTTATTCGGTTGACTTGTTCGATTGTGCCATGGTTTCGACGGAAGCCAAATTGATGAGCCGGGATAACATTGTGTGCTTCCAAGTATGGTATTATGAGTGTTAAAAGGCATTTATCGAACAGTTTGGACAGACACTATAATAAACTTATTGGTCTGTAGGATGACGGGATTGTGTGGTCTTTTCCGGGTTTCGGTATCATTATGATGATAGATTTTTTCAATTTCCTTGGGTAGTAGCCAAGGCATATAATCCCATTGAAGATTTTACAAATGACCTCAATAGCAGAGATTGGAAGTTGAATTATCATTTTTGGAGTTATTAAGTCACCGCCCGAAGCCTTTTTTGGTTTCAGTTCCCGAATGACTTTTGCGATCTCATTCGGCTAAAACAATGTTGGTAAAGACATAGTATTAGTTTCGGTTTGTGGTAGGACAAATGGACTAGTGGCCTGGTTGGGCTGGAAGACGCTTCGGAGATCTGAAGCAAATGTTTCGGCTTTATCTTCGTCGCTTCGGGGCCCAGCAACCTGAAAGGTTTCTAATCGGGGTGATGGTTTCGATTGGAGAGCTTAGATTTGGATGAACCCTCCACAAAGGATACTTTGTACTGGTTGGCGTAAGTTTTTCGATGTAACGTAGTTGTGCCTTTTCAGCGTCTTGTTTCAGAGCTCGGCTTAGTAAGCGAGTGACTTGCTTAAAACGTTGTTTTGAAGATGGCGATCTGTTGGCTTGCCAAGCACGTCGCAGACGCCTCTTTTCTAGGACAAGCTGTTCAATTTGTTGATTAGTTTTGAATTTGTTGGATTGTACGTCCTTCCCTTGTGGTGTTGAAATAGTGGCTGCTGCAGTGAGTACGTGCTCAAGAGCATCAGTAGAGTAGTCGATATCCGCTTCGATGTTGAGCTGCGGGGTTAGTTCAATGTGGGCACTTACATATTTCTTATATTTAAGCCAGTTAGTTCTGTGCGACGTCAGCCTTTGGGGTTAATCTGTAGTTTGTGGGCTTTGAAGAAGAGTTCTTAGTACTGGCGAATGGTCTGATGAAAGATCCGAAAGCGCTTTGGCACATATAATGTTGCGTGAAATATTTTTTGTCACCGCAAAGTCTATTAAGTCTGGTATCTTTCTGGGGTCTGCTGGCCAATATGTAGGGCTACCAGGGGAAACATAGTCCAATTTGTTGCTCAAGTTTATGATTGCATTATATAACTGCCTTCCTTTGGGAGTGACGAGACGCGATCCCCAGTGCGTATGCTTGGCATTATAGTCTCCTGCAGCTATGAAGCGATCTCCAAGTGAGTTGTAAAAATCCATGAATTGTCCTTCCGAGATTGTAAAGCGAGGCGGGCAGTAGACAGCGGCTATGGATAGGTTGCCGTTACCTGACTACACTTTAATAGACGTAACCTGCAAGTAATTAGTTGAATACGTTTGGTGAAAGTGGTGCTTTATGCGTTCTCTGACTAGGACGCCGGTTCCGCCGTGGGCTTTACCATCTGGATGATCTATGCGGTAGAAGGCGTAACCTCTTATTTGGAAGTTGTATTTGCTTGTGAGGTGCGTCTCTCCAAGCAGCATAACGTCGATATGATTTTCATTCAGGAACTGTATTATTTCAAGTTTATGCCGTGAAACGCCATTGGCGTTCCACATAATTACTCGTAGACTAGACATCAGTTATTTGGACTGCTGAGCTACAAGTAACTGTATCACCATGATCTAGTTTTGAACAAGTGTTTGCATTGTCGTTTTCATGAAGGACATTAATTCTGTTAGACTATGTTGCACATCATAGCTTCCATTGTGCTTTGTGGCTGTCCTGGGGCTTTCTGAACGTTTTCTAGATTGGACTGGAGGGGGTTTTCAATACCTGCTCGGAGGGCATCGGCGTAGGAGAAGTCCTTCTGGGTATTCAGCGGACCAAACGAGGATCTTGCGGCCTTGGCAAAGAATACTTCCGGCGTCGTATGTGAGCTAGTGTACACGTTTCGTGTATTCTGATGCCGCGTTGATGTCACTCGTCGCATGCGACTCTTCAACTCCTTGTTGACCATACAGCCCCTGTAGTTTGCGGTATGGTTTCCTCCGCAGCTCCCACATTTCTTCTTGTGGAGGTTCTTTCTCGTTAGAAGGGCAGTTTGCGGAATTGTGGAAGTCTCCGCAAACTACATAGACTGATCGAAGTGTGCAGTATGTCCTGGTGTGTCCATACTCCTGGCAGTTTGTGCATTGCACTGGGCCGTTCTTTTATGTGGCTCTTCCACCGTAATTCCTCGGTTCAATAGGAATTGCATGTTGTAAATGGGGTGCACTTCATTTTTCTTCAAGGCTCTGCTGTCTGGCTCCAGCTCGACCTAAAAGAGTGGTTGCGGTTTTCTGTTTTCGTTTATGATGTTGCTGACGTTCTTTGTAGAAAAACCTATTACTTTAAGGGCATCTTTAATTTCGTTTTGAGTTACTTCGGGCTCGATTCCTTTTAGTACCACTTGCAGGCCCTTGCTGCTTTTTAATTGGTACGTGTAAAAATTTTTTTTGGATTCGTCCAGGTATTTCGACACAGCTCGGAAGTGTTCTTCAGATTTCGTTTGAACTTTGGTTTCGTGAATATTCCCTTTAGTAAGCGGACCTACATGAAAATTTCAGTCCCCGACCAGCGCAACAATTTTGTCGACCAGGGCGTTCGAGCTTTTCTCCCTTATGTAGATTGGTGGGGGCTTTGATTTATTTTGGGTCTCTTGACCCATTTCCGGTAAATCATCCGCTAAAAGGGCAAATCTGTTGCTGTTAGATCTCCTGGGCTGATCATTGTCTCCTTGGACACGGTTTATATTTGGCTTGTTACCGACCGCGCTGTTCTGCGGGCTAAGCTTACGCTTGATTTGGATGTAGCGATCCATGCCGGTCTGTATGGCCGGGGCCGCCTGTTGAATATTGCCGATTTTGGCTTTGGAGCTTGCAGTTGTTATTATTGTATTTGGCGCTGCAGTCGATGACATCGCAGTCGTTTCCGTGATATTGATCGTTGCTGTAGTTGTTGCTGTTTCTTTTCCCGCCGTTAAGGAAGTTGTTGCTGTTGCTTTTGCTGCAGTTGCAGAAATTTTGTCACAGCTTGTTGTTGGGGTTTTACACTGAGACCTCCATGATGTAGGAGTTGGAGTGGGTAGAGCGGGTGAGCAAGACCGTGCTCTTTGGCTATCGACCGCCAGACGGTTGCTCTTTGTCGCCGTTTCGTTGCTGTCCCGCGTTGAGAAATACGAGAAATAACCGTTACTTGGGCTCACGGAGGTTCTACGCTCTTTCTTTTGTTCGTCGCTCATTGAGCTATTTCGCGTGGCACTTATTTTTTTATAAAAAAATTATGCACTTGTTTTAATCATATCACTAGTTTTGTGAGTTGAAAACTATATATTTCTCTGATTTAGCGTATTTTTGCTTATCTTTGAAAACTCCAGTATTATTTACTTTATTTTTGTCTTAAAATCATCATCTTTCTTAAATTTATCCCGGAGCTCACGCGAAACACGTCCGCTCTCTACGGCTTGCTTGAGTGTTCCAAAAATATTTAAAACCCGGCCCTAATTGGTACGTGTAAAAATTTTTTTTGGATTCGTCCAGGTATTTCGACACAGCTCGGAAGTGTTCTTCAGATTTCGTTTGAACTTTGGTTTCGTGAATATTCCCTTTAGTAAGCGGACCAACATGAAAATTTCAGTCCCCGACCAGCGCAACAATTTTGTCGACCAGGGCGTTCGAGCTTTTCTCCCTTATGTAGATTGGTGGGGGCTTTGATTTATTTTGGGTCTCTTGACCCATTTCCGGTAAATCATCCGCTAAAAGGGCAAATCTGTTGCTGTTAGATCTCCTGGGCTGATCATTGTCTCCTTGGACACGGTTTATATTTGGCTTGTTACCGACCGCGCTGTTCTGCGGGCTAAGCTTACGCTTGATTTGGATGTAGCGATCCATGCCGGTCTGTATGGCCGGGGCCGCCTGTTGAATATTGCCGATTTTGGCTTTGGAGCTTGCAGTTGTTATTATTGTATTTGGCGCTGCAGTCGATGACATCGCAGTCGTTTCCGTGATATTGATCGTTGCTGTAGTTGTTGCTGTTTCTTTTCCCGCCGTTAAGGAAGTTGTTGCTGTTGCTTTTGCTGCAGTTGCAGAAATTTTGTCACAGCTTGTTGTTGGGGTTTTACACTGAGACCTCCATGATGTAGGAGTTGGAGTGGGTAGAGCGGGTGAGCAAGACCGTGCTCTTTGGCTATCGACCGCCAGACGGTTGCTCTTTGTCGCCGTTTCGTTGCTGTCCCGCGTTGAGAAATACGAGAAATAACCGTTACTTGGGCTCACGGAGGTTCTACGCTCTTTCTTTTGTTCGTCGCTCATTGAGCTATTTCGCGTGGCACTTATTTTTTTATAAAAAAATTATGCACTTGTTTTAATCATATCACTAGTTATGTGAGTTGAAAACTATATATTTCTCTGATTTAGCGTATTTTTGCTTATCTTTGAAAACTCCAGTATTATTTACTTTATTTTTGTCTTAAAATCATCATCTTTCTTAAATTTATCCCGGAGCTCACGCGAAACACGTCCGCTCTCTACGGCTTGCTTGAGTGTTCCAAAAATATTTAAAACCCGGCCGTCAGACCTCTAGGCTTATCTCTATATTATGTAATGGGCGGCGATTGTCACACTATATAGCTTCAACATTTCTTGCTTAAAATGCCATTTTTTTCTTGTTCAGGGTGCCAAAACTTTTCATTCGTGGAATTTTAAATTGTCTTTTAATCTAACACAGACGCTTGTCTACTGGATATCCCAAAGTAGAGTACACTTGACTGTAGCTTTCTTACATGTTTTTATACCCGGTACCCATAGGGTACAAGGGTATTACAAGTTAGTGCCAACCGAGAATGTATGTAACAGGCGGAGAGTATATATATTCTTGATCAGCATCACCATCCGTCTCGATTTAGCCATGTCCGTCTGTCCGTCTGTCCGTCCGTGCGAAACAACAGATCTCAAAAACTATAAGAGCTAAAGTTACCAAATTTGGTGACAACATTGGAATCTGTTGCACGCAGGCCAAGTTTGTTTTAAAATTTGGCCACGCCCACTTGCGCCCTCAAAAATCATAAAAAACGTTAAATAAGCTATACTCGTTTTTTTCGGGTTTAAGTTAATAAATACAAAAAATGAATAAAATAGAGCGGACGCTTCCTGAAAATTTCAGTAAAATCGGAAGATAAACATGGGAGATATTAGCAATAAGGGTTAGTGCCAGCCTCTGTCCGTCCGTGTGAAACAACAGATCTCAGAGACTATAAGAGCTAGAGTTACCAAATTTGGTGACAACATTGGAATCTGTTGTACGCAGATCAAGTTTGTTTTAAAATTTGGCCACGCCCACTTCCGCCCTCAAAAATCATAAAAAACGTTAAACAAGCTATACTCGTTATTACCGGGTTAAAGTTAATAGATACAATAAATAAAAAAAAAAATGGACGTTTTCTGAAAATTTCAGTAAAATCGGATGATAAACATGGGAGATATTAGCAATAAGGGAAGAATTTTAACACATCGCCCTAAGGCACTTCTGTTGCAAGCTCTAGCCGACAGGTGGCGCATTCGAGCCTTGGCCTTGCGATATAATGGCGCCAATGTATGTATGTACAATGTAATGTATGTAGCATTTTAAATTGCCTTTTAGTGTGAAGCGCAAACGTTTAGGTACCGGGTATCTCACAGTCGAGCACAGTCGACTGTAGCTTTCTTACTTGTGTTTTGTTGTATCAGAGTGCCATAACTTTTCATTTGTTGAACTTTAAATTGTCATTTAATCTAACACAGACGCTTGGGTACCGGGTATCTCACAGGCGACTACACCTGACTGTATCTTTTTTACTTGTCTTTTTTTTAAGGTTCTGGAGATAAAGATATTGGTCTACCTTCTTGGGAAAGTACTGCACCGATAGATAAATCAGATGCTACCTTTGTAAGTACGAATTTCTTAGTATAGTCTGGCTGTGATAGTTCAATATTTTATACCAGATGGATTTTGAGAGAGGTAAGGCTGAAAAGGCATCCTCGTCCAGATGAAGTTTGACTTTTTTGAAAAATAAAACATACGTTAGTCAGTCTATCTGTCTGTCCACATTGCCTGTAAGCTTTGCGTAAGCTTGATCGAAATCCGATCGGCAGTGTTTTAGTCAATGCTCACCTGCGCTGTACGATCCCCTAATGTGTTGAATCTTCAGTCAAGAGTTGTCATTTTCTTGACCCAGTCTTCCATTCATACAAATACTCCCCTTTAAATTGGTTTCTACCAATGCTTGGTTAAAATTCTGTTTTCATTACAATTTATTGGATACACATAGGTGTGCAAATTTAAAACTTTGGGAGTTAATAGTAACATAAATGTAATTATGAGTGGTCGTTAAAAATAAAGTGTAAAAGTAATAATGAAGAAAAACAAATTAAATATTGAATGTGTTAATGTATATTAAAATATAAAAGTAACTACACTTGATTTTTGAAATATATAAAAAATATTTTAAACTAGCATTATATAAAATTTACGGGAATATAAGAAGACCAGAAATAAATATTAAATCTCACTAGTGGATGTGTATGTTGCACATAAAAATATATCATATGTTTTAAATTAAATATTGAATGTGTTAATGTATATTAAAATATAAAAGTAACTTTACTTGATTTTTTAAATATATAAAAACTATTTTTAAATAAATAGGAAATAATAAAATAAATAAATTAAATAGGACAATAAAAAGACCAGAAATATATATTAAATCTCACTGGAGGTGTATGTTGCACATAAAAATATATCATATGTTTTAATGATTGGTGAACACATATGTAGGTTCCGTGGAGCTTACCCTCTTTAGAGGTCTAATGACGAGAGATCTCACAGTCAAATCTTGGGCTGTTGGATGTGGTTAATATATAGTCATATTTATTTGCATTTAAATACAACAGAAAAAAAATATAATACCAAAAAAATTAGGTAGGTAAAAAAATATAATGATCGGAGAACTGAGTCGCCGATGCACAGTGGTTGCTCCCATAGGCCAAAAAGAAAAAAACTGATAACGGCAAAAATGTACGAAAAGTAAACAAATCGCCTCTAAAATGTCCAAGCTTCTTCATGGCAAACCATATTTTTCTAGAAATCTAACGGGATTTTCTAAAAATAGAATTGAAGATGTGAACAGTTCCTCATTTGTAAAGCGCAGCTGCGCGCATCGCGAATATTTCACAAGTAAACCGAACTTTGAAGTGGTCAGATCATTATTTACGTGTTCAAATTAAAATTATTTGTAATGGATTTTGAAGTTGAAGGTATTTTCTATAAAATGAGATATAATTTGATATATTAATAATAATTATTGTTATTATTATATTAATGTGAACTTTGTGTTCTTTGTCTATATTTTGAACGTCTTTTTCATGTTTAGCTGAAGTTTTAGTAGTGATCCCACAAAATTCCACAATTTGTTTATATACCAATGTGTTTGTCGGTCTCCAAAGGTAACAAATGTGTAAAAAGTTTCTGCCAGAATTTGCCAATGTGCCTAATATCGTAAAAATACTAACACCTACTAACACCATTTTAACTTTTTCAGGGTCAGTTTTGCCGTTTATTTACTTGTTATGCTGTTGCTCTGTCTTCGTGTGTCATGCTTATGTTTACCTTTCCAAAACTGTTTGTTCATTTACTAATAGTTTTTATTTTGTTTGATATTCCCTTGCACTAAATTTCAATAGGTTCTTCTTATAAGTGTGTGTTTGCACGATCTTATATTTTTAATTTATGGTGCGGAGAAAAGGGAAGCGCCGCAGAAAGACAAAAAAATTTGATTGAAGACCTAGAAGCGAACATCATAAAAAATGGCTATATTGCTGACATGAGTGAACTAGCAAAGCGAATTGGATACATATGTAAAAGGATTGTTACGTTTTGGTTAAAATACAATAGTACGAAAGCTTTAATTCTCCAAAGTCAATCTGATTGGCTGAAGGAAAAGGAAACAATTCTGTTAAGCTGTGCCCCATCCACATCCAAAAGTTCTGACCTTGGACGACCGAAAATAGATTTTATGGAAGCTTTTAAGCGGACAAAACGACGAAGAATTGCTGAGCTATCACAAGGTGACGAATCTATCTCTGCTGTATTACGCTCATGCAACTCATCTCAACCAACGTTTACCGAATTTAATGTGGATGAAGTCTTGTCACTCTTTCTTGATACAAATATGAGTAAACATCAATATTTGCTTTTTCGTAGTTTTGTTAATAGTAAGACTTCCTTTAATTTACTACCAAGCTACGAAAAACTTCTGGCGGCCAAGGCTTTAACTTATCCCGAAAATATCAGTGTCAGCGATCACACGGCGTTACGAATTATAGAACTTCAAGCTGATGTCCTTGAGAGCATTGATGATGATAGCGTGGTTGACTTGATTTTAATTGGCAAGTGGGGATTTGACGGCAGTTCTAGTCATTCCGAATATAAACAGAAAACATTGAACAGTAACATTGATGATTCGAATTTGTTTGTGACTTCGTATGTACCACTGCAACTAATTACTCAGGAAAGCGATCCCCAGAAACACAAAGTAATTTGGAAAAATCCGCGACCGTCATCCACACGTTACTGCAGACCAATACGATTCCAATTCCAAAAAGAAACAACACAATTGACTTTAGATGAAGCCAAATACTTTAGGAACAAAATATCTGCGCTGGAGCCATATACATGTAAAGCACTAACCAAAAATATTACAATTACACATTGTTTGCAGTTGACAATGGTTGACGGAAAAGTCTGTAGTGCTTTAAGTGAAACATCAACTTGTAAATGCTACATATGTGACGCAAAGCCGAGCGAAATGAATGACTGGGAAAAATGCTTAAGCAAAAAAGTTCACGAAGAACATTATGAGTTTGGATTGTCTCCGGTGCACTCATATATTCGATTTTTTGAATATTTCTTGCATTTGGCATATAGATTGCATTTGAAAACTTGGCGAATTTGTACCCCAGAAGATAAAAAAGCCATTAAGGATAGGAAAACACAAATTCAAGCAGCCTTTCGCATCCAAATGGGATTACATGTCGACCAACCAAGAAGTGGAGGTAATGGAACTTCAAATGACGGTAATACGGCAAGAAGGTTTTTTAGCGATACAAAATTGTCTGCTGATATAACAGGATTGGATGAACATGTTTTAAATAGGTGTGCAACATTACTGCAATGCATGGCATCTGGATATAAAACAAATACCGAAAAATTTGGAAGCTTTGCACTTGACACCGCAAAAATGCTAATTAAATTATACCCATGGTATTACCGTCCACCTTCAGTGCATAAAGTTTTAGTCCACGGTCCGGAAATTATAAATTATGCGCTTGTTTCGATAGGAGAGTTATCTGAAGAAGCTGCCGAATCCAAAAATAAAGACATAAAAAAAATTTAGAAAGTATCATACTAGGAAAATGTCACGAGTTGACACAAATAGAGATTTATTTAATAGATTGCTCTTAAGTTCAGACCCTTTCATAACTGGGCAAAGAAAACTGCCATGCACAAAAAAAACAAAATTGTTAAGCGGTGTGCATTTGTTGCTAGATGAATAAAATACTTTTTATATGAATTCGTGATTGTTTTTACTTTTGGAGACTAAGATTTCACCAGCGTTATCATTTACAGGTCAAATATTAAATATAGGCCTTGGAAAAAAACAATTTTTTTAAAAGTTTCACCATCTTTTTGTATGGGAGCTATAAGATATAGTTCTCTGATTTTAACCAAATTTGGTAAGGATATATAAACCTGCTCCAACCATATAATCATACTAAATGCTGATTTTTAACCGATTGTTCCTATGGCAGCTATATGATATCAAATAAAAACACCTCTTAACGAGGTGAGATTAAAGTGACGATGGCACATTCAACCCAAAAAATTTCTGATGCCAAATTTTGTGACGATTATCGGCACGCTGCCTATTTTGCCTTTTTAAATTTTTCAGTTAAGTGCCGATTTTGAAACTAATTAAAAACTTTTTAAATATTTTTGTTTAAATAACTATTAATCGTCACAAAATTTGGCATCAGAAATTTTTTGGGTTGAATGTGCCATCGTCACTTTAATCTCACCTCGTTAAGAGGTGTTTTTATTTGATATCAGAAGTTTTTTAAATGACATATGTATGTACATACATAGGTCTTCCATTGTTGTTATAAGTTTTTGTTTGAAACTCAAATGGGAAAAATTAACAAAAACGAGAAAGAAAGCTAACTTCGGTAAACCGAAGTTGGTATACCCTTGCAGTCTGCAATTGGATCATTGAAAATCGAACCATTTTAGTAATGTTGAAAAAATATAGAATTTTGTAAATTTTACATTTTACATGTAGAATTTTACATTTTCATATAAATTGACCGATCGCTTCTATGGCAGCTATATGATATAGTGGTCCGATCTTAATGAAATTAAAACCGTAATTCTAGAACCATAAACAACTGCTATGTCTGAAAATTTATAGAAATACGTTGAAAAACAGAGAAGTTAAATTTTTTTTTACATTAATTTCGCCATCATTCCTATGGCAGCTATAGGATATAGTAGTCCGATTTCGGTCGTTCCGACATATATACTGCGTGCTAAAGAAATAAGACTATGCTGAAAATTTCAGCTTGATAGCTCAAAAACTGAGAGACTAGTTCGCGTAGAAACCGACAGACGCACAGTGGTCGACATCGCTCATCTAGCAGCATTTAATTAATAACTTCTGAAATACTTGTTCGATTTTATTCATTTTTTTTTTATAACGTAAGAAACATTTTAAAGAATAACTATATGAAAACAAAACAAATATTTTTTATTCCCCATCTGAATTATTGTCGTCAGAGTCTTCACAAATATTATCTAAATTTTCTTTGCAAAGTAGCTCGATTACATATTTATCTAAATATATATTTTTGTTTTTTGGAATTGAATTTGTTTTTTGTAAATTGGTTATTAAAGGGTCGGATGAACATAGAAGTGCATGGATCAAGTCCTCCATGGTGTTCCTTCTCGAGTTCTTCCTTGTGTGGTGCTCACGGATATTGCGACAGCTTTTGTTCCTTGCTCCCAATGCTTCTTCTGACATTTGTCCTATAGGAAGCGGCACAACTTCAATAATGTCAGCTCCATGAATTAAAATTTTATGTATAGAGCATGGCATGTAAAACCATGGATACTCATCTACAAAAAGCTTTGCGGTATCGAAAGCATATTGTCGAAAGATATTAGTATCGATTTGATATATATATGGACGTTGATGCACTACGGTCAGTACACTCAAGTGGCCCTTCGAAACCAAGCACGTGCTTGTTAGGGTTAGGTGTTAATAGGCGCGAAAGAAAAGTATAGGAAAAAGAATGCGAGGAAACTACCCTCCACCATATAGACTAATGGCGCGCAGCTTGATTGCTATCTTGCATGTGTACTAAGTGGGTTAAGATTAATGTTTTTAGTTTAGGAAGGCTATCTACAGATGAGGTTATTTTGTACAAATCATTATAATTTGCACATAGTACTCTAAAGGGTTCATGCATTTCATACGAGGTTCTACAATGGTGTAAAACTAAAGGCAAGTAGGATCGGGTGTTTCTACATGGTACGTGGAAATTCAACTGCCCCAAAAGATCGGGGCTTTCCACGTCACCACGGATCAGGTTATACATAAAAATAATGCCTAGCATCGTCCTACGGTTTGCTAAGGAAGGTAGGTTAATTAGGAGAAGTCTACTAGAATAAGATGGCAACCTATGGTTTGCATCCCAGTTTAAGCCACGAAGTGCAAAAAGTAAAAAATTCTTTTGAACTGACTCAATGCGTTTGCTGTGGACGTCCCACTGGGGACTCCAAACGCAAGATCCATATTCTAAAATAGGACGAACTAACGATATGTATAAATTCTTCGTGACGTAGGGGTCATCGAATTCTTTCGACCACCGTTTAATAAATCCAAGCACACCCCTGGCTTTATTTACAATGGACGAAATATGATCTATAAACTCCAGTTTAGAATCTAGGCGGATACCCAAATCGTCAACTAGAGTGATCCTTTCCAGAGAGCAGCAGTTCAGCGAATAAGTTGCAAGCATGGGAGAGGCGCGTGAGAATGACATGAGCTTGCATTTGGAGCCATTTAGGTTTAATAAGTTTGCAGTGCACCATTTTTGAAAGTTATTAAGATCTGTTTGTAAATCTGACTGGCTAGCGCCGTCCTTATATTGCACGCAAAGCTTAACGTCGTCAGCGTACATGAGTACCCTGGAGTTAGTCAAAACTTTGGGCAAGTCGTTAATAAATAATGTAAAAAGTAAGGGACCCAGGTGGCTCCCTTGCGGGACGCCAGAGGTCACCCGGAGAACATTCGACAAGTTGTTTTTAAAGAGGACCTTTTGCGTCCTGCCATTCAGATAACTTGAGATCCACCTAAGAAGATCTACTGGAAAACCGATTAAGTCGAGTTTCCTAACAAGAAGGGAATGATTAACTGAGTCAAATGCCTTACTGAAATCAGTATAGATGACATCTGTCTGTAAATGTTGAGGAAAGCCCCTTATAATAAAAGAAGTGAGCTCCAGAAGGTTAGTTGTCGTTGATCTTCGTTTAACAAATCCATGTTGGCATGGAGAAATTACTGATCTACACAGGTGCTGCAAATGGGGAGTAATTACGTTTTCGAAAAGTTTTGGGATGGCTGACAACTTAGAGATTCCTCTATAGTTGTTAGCATCCACTTTGCTACCTTTTTTGTGGAGAGGAATGACGAATGATTCCTTCCAAATAAGGGGAAATTGGGATGTATCTAAGGATAAGGTAAACAATTTTAGAAGGGGACTGCACAGGGCCTCGGCACAATACCTAAGCACACAGCCTGGTATTCCATCGGGACCTGGCGAGTAAACTGGCTTGACACGTTGAAGATCCACAAGAAGGGAGCTTTCGGTTAAGCTAGGACTGAAGATTAAGTTTGATTTGGGCATGTTATAAGAATAGGTCTGGTTTGAATCGGATGACGGAGAATAAGTAGTTTGAAAAAACTGAGCAAAAAGATCGGCGATTTCCTGATCATTGTTTGCTGTAGTATTTTCAAATGAAAGCGAGGAAGGATGTGTAATAGGCTTACGTTTAGTGTTGACAAAATTATAAAACTGTTTTGGGTCCACCGCGAACTGAACCCTACAACGAGTCAGATAGTTTTTATAACACTGCGCGTTAAGCACGGTGAACTTAGACCGAGCCGCTAAATAACGAGAATGGACAGCTTGAGAACCGTTACGTTTAAATTTAGAATAGAGATTGGACTTAATGTTTTTGAGGCGAGTCAACTCTTTACTAAACCAGGGAGGCTTATTTGAGATTGACGGATAGTAAAGCGGAACACATTCTTTAAAAAAGGAATTCATAGCATTGTAAAAAATATCCATGGCAACCACCATATCAGTGCACATGTAGAGATCGGACCAATCAAAGTCAGATATGAAATTATTCAGCCGTAGAAAATCCGCCTTGCGAAAGCAGTGGACTTTCTTAGATGGCCGATCAGACATATTCTCCATAACAGTCCCAATATCGATAGTAACATCAAAAGTAGGATGGTATGGATCTTCGGGTTGTGTCAAGGGCGGGACCCTAACCAAACTGACTCTTGCCGGATCAGAGACAAAGCAAAGATCGAGCAAGCGATCTAAGGAATTTCGTACATTGTTGACTTGAGACAGTGAAATGTCAAACAAGCCATCAATAAAGTCATGCCGTGCTGTAGTCAAAAGAGTATTTGAAGAGTCATTTGTAGACCAAGTAGCCCCAGGAATGTTAAAATCACCTAGAACTACTAAATGGTCCCTATCCGAAAGTCTATTGGAGACCGCCTGAATAGCGGAAAGGTGGTTCCAATAAATAGGAAGTTCCGACATGGGGGGAATATAGGAACATGTAATATAAGTAAAACTACCATTATATGATAGCTTCACACAAAGGAATTCAACTTCGTTGCATTCCTCAAAAGTTAACATTTCAGACGTGAGGTTGGAGTCAACCGCAATGAGGACCCCGCCCCCTCGCCTGGAAGGCCGATCAAGCCTGTACGTTGTGTACACAGCTGGAAAAACTTCGGAGCTTAGAATCTCCGGCTTTAACCAGGTTTCTGTGAACACAATCACCTGGGATGCAAACGATAAACTATCAGAATACAATTTAGAAAGCTTACTACGTAAGCCTCTTGCATTCTGATAGGAAAGAAGAAGAGAATTTGTTAGTTTTTTGAAGCGGACGAGGTAGATGGCACAATGGATTTTTCCGGCCTGGGTAAACTAACTCCAACTGGCCGTCTTTTCTTTTTCTTAGCTTCGTACTCCTTAACAACAATGTGCTTTGGCCAGAAGTTCTCAGAGCACATTGTCTTAAAAAGTTCGTCAGGAACATTTATTTTGAAAGATGAAATGTCCCTAGCATAAGAAAATTTGAATTTTTCCACCTTAATCTTAGATTTATCGGCTTTAATTCGACCTAGAATGTAGGTACTTACATCATCAGATGTTTGATCAGGGGAAAGCCGCGAAACAAATATCTGTTTCGTTGGTGGAATAGCAATCAGGGCTTTTGGCAATACATTTGTAGTGCCAATTTCGGCCGGTATTCCGGGCCTGTTACCCTGGGGAGTTTTCTCGATGGGGTTCTGAGGGGTCATTAATTGTGGCCCCTCAGCGGACTCAACGGATATAAATGGAGGCGCTGTCCCTCCCGCGGCACATTCGGAGGCCGAATCTTTTCTCGCCCCCGATCTTAATATCATTGGAGTTAAATATATTGGAGTCGGGGGCTGTGCCGAGGGAGTGAGCTGTTGAGAGCCCGCCGCGAGTTGTTGGGATCCGCCCAAATGCGGTGTGCCAACCGTGGTTTTTTTGCGCTTAGGGGACTCATTTAATAGCTTAAGGCCATTAAACTGGGAGTCCAGCGCAAGGAGCACCTCGTTAGTTTTACGAAAACTAACCAGTAGCTCCCTAAAACCATTTTTGGTTTGCCGCATAAAAGACCTCATCTCCCTTTCAACCTCGCGACAAGTTTCACAGCAGTAGCGCATTCCACTGTTTTTAATAATTTCAGCCGCCCGGCCTGTGCGATCAAGGCACTTGGCGTGCACAACATTATCACACAGCCAGCAGCCGATATTAGGGTCATCATTTGAAATTACCTTTTTGCAGGTTTTTATAGCGCAGACAATATTAAAAGACATTATAGTTACTTACCACTGTACCAATGGAAGTTAAGAGAAAATAAGAGAAGTTAAGTGCACTAAGAGAGAGAGAGAGCGAGCAATAGAGCGAGAGTTAGGGAGCTTAAGCCGTCAAGCTGTAATATCGGCGTAACGGATAAAGCACAAAGAGGAATGCAAAAATGAAGATAAGCAATTGCTGCACCAAACTAATTTGCAATTAATATAGTTATTAATACACAAAAACAGCTGCATGCACACGCGAAGTGAAACGGTGAATTATTATTGAACACAAGATAGAAGTTTTAAATAAAACCCCGGTGGTTTATAGCAAGGAATTAACACAATTTCGAGGAGCAAAACAAAAACACGACCGTTCACTTTGAAAGAGAAACGAAAAATGAGCCAAGGCACGAATAATTGTGCTAAGTCTGCAAATTAGCTTCTCGTTTACTCCAGTCAGTTGAGACGCCAATCGTGGTTGTTGAAAAAAACGTCTGGCTGTATTGCCACTGTTAGTATTTCCGGAGGTTGCTGTAGGAATGTCGGCCAACAGTGACATATGAATTCTTAGATTTTCTTGAATTTTGCGTTTTGCTTGATGAACAATATCTTTATTTGCTTCTCTAACTTCCCATTTTTTTATTGGTAATCTATAAGCGATGTGTAAGATGCACTCAAAACAACGAATCCATGCATGCAAGGTCGACAAACCAAATCTGTATAAATTCTCCCGAGGTTGTAATGTCTGGAGTAACTTTAAGTCGTTCATTACCTTTGGTGAAGCTTTACAGATACCACATATTTGTGAAGACGATTCTGCAACAACGTTGAAAACTTTACCATCAATCATTGTCATGTGAAAATCATGATATTGTTTAAATTTTCCTATATCTGTTGGAATGATATTCAGAATTAGCTTTTCAATGTTTTCTACTTCAATACGAACCAAATCTGTGGTTTATTTTTGGCAAATTATTTTAATGGGTCTACAGTAGCGGGTTGAAGATGGTTTTAGATTTTTCCAAATCACAGTAGAGCCGAGCTTTATTTGTAAAGGCACTAAACAAACTGCAAACAAATATTCATCTGTCAGTCTGTTTTCACAATCCCCTAAGCTTTGACGATAATTAGAGTGACCGCTACTTCCATCGCAGCCCCATTTGTAGATAACAGTAATTTTTTCTTTTCAAAGTAACGAAGTTTTGTGAAATGCATCTGGTTGTGATTCAAAAATTCTAGAAACTGTGTGATCTACCATACTTTGTAAACTTATTTCAGCAACTGACTCTGATACCACAATTTCGCTGGGGTAGCACCTTTTTTTAGCTGCTAGAATAGCTTCATATGGTGGATATATATTGGCATTCTTCACCTTTGCTCCTGCTTGCATCAATTTATATGAATGCTTTGTAAATTTGCCATCAATATACAAAACCAATGCTTCATCTGGTGTGTATTGAATGGGAAGCAATACATTCGTAGAGTCACATTTCTTCATTTTTCTTGCTATTCCAGCTGTTGATTGCATCATTGAAACAACTGTGGATTCGCTTCGTTTACCAGCCTTGTAAAGGCTTGAACTAGTCGCTACCATAAGTTCATCGCATGTTGCGTGTTGAAGCATTCCAGTTATTTTCATTTGTTTTGTTTTTTGTGAACAATCAACAAACCGCTTTTCTGGTCGTCCGGCTTTAGTTGTAGGATCTATTAAAATAAGATAACCATCCAGCCACTGTTTGTGAGTTTCCTCGAATTTCCTCAATATACGATGACTTTTCTTCCATCTATCCGCCAAGTGTAAGATAAAATTGCTCAGTTTGATATAAACTTCCTTAAGTTCATTTTCTTCATACAAATTTTTATCTAAAAGTTTGCTAAAAACATATCCTTCCACCGCCGATACTTTGCGAAGAGGTATTTTTTCATTGTACCAGACCAAGAAAAGTTCACGTTTGATCACCGACATTGGACCTAAAAAGGAATTTTTTCTGTAAGGTTGCTCGAAGTTGCACACCATTTTGACACAGGACGAGGACAACGATATATATTAACGAATTAAAGGAAAATTAGATTGGATGACGATGGATGAGTCTACTTCACACCCATCAAAGTTTAGGTGAGCTTAATAAGAAAGACATTCAGTATTAGTAAATTCAACTTTGAATTCAGATTAGAACATTTAAGAACAGGTCACAAACACAGTATTAAGTAAATATACATACCTATATCTTCTGTTCAAAACAGATTTCTTCCTTTTTTTCCTTTTTTTTTTTAATTATACAAGCGTTTTACCAAGCGTCGAAAAAATGGCGGGAAAGTTGCACGTACCAGTATGGTGCGCATATAGTATGTTTATAAGCTCACAGCTGTGAAACTATCGATAAAAACGAAAAATACCAAATATGCCCCAAAACAGGGGATTATAGTCTTTTATAAAATAAATTAATTTATCGA
Source organism: Drosophila rufa (assembly GCA_018153105.1). Classification (NCBI taxonomy): domain Eukaryota; kingdom Metazoa; phylum Arthropoda; class Insecta; order Diptera; family Drosophilidae; genus Drosophila; species Drosophila rufa. The sequence goes on from JAECXS010000135.1 coordinate 2,343,146, forward strand.
CAATCAAAACTTTGAAATTTGAATTAAATGACGCTAGATTGACCATATCGACCACTGTGAGACGGACAGAAAAATTATTTTAATTCTAAATTCTTAATTATAATATTTAGAAAAATTTTGTCAGGGCAAAGTAATTATCATATCAAAATACTTTTCCAATGACATATAGCACGTTTCTGTAACTTTAGTCGTTCAGAAGTTATGGGTGCGAGAAATTTCCTTTTTTCCCGCCAAAGTAGTGGAAAAAGCTAAAATTAGATTAACTTAAAAAAACAAAATTTAACGATTTTTCTTAAATTTAAATTATATTAAATTTTCTTTGATCGCTTTACATTTTATTGCATTGTGCACGTCTCTATATGACTCTACATTAGTTTTTACATAAATGTATGTATAGTGCATGTAAAAGGTTTGGTATATGGGATCTTTGCTACTAATTTTAATGAGTAATATCTCGAGAAATCGAATTTTCCTAGATATGTGTTATGTACCAAAAGTTGAGCAATTTCAAGGGCTATATGGCCTTGAGTGACTATCAAAATCGTTAGAGCCATTTTTAAAAAAACTTAAAAAACTTAAAAAAAAAAATAATTTGATTAGAAATTCTTAAATGTTATATTTAGATAAATTATGTCAAGGCAAAGCTATTATCATTTCAAAATACCTTTCAAACGACATAAAGCACGATTCTGTAGCTTTAGTCGTTTAGAAGTTATGGGCGCGGGAAATCTGGCTTTTTTAGCTGTTTTCCCGCCAAACTAGCGGGAAACCCAAAAAGTCGTAGAACAAAAAATGTTCAGCTCGAGTAGTTAATTAAAATAAAAGTAGTTCCACGACTCTAAAACAAAAAAATCGACAGACACACAGACAAACAACAGGACAAATGTTTTCATTTCGAAAAGGCCTTTAAAATCTTGTTTATTGAATATCTTTTGAACGGAGTATCGGATCAGGATGATCGAGGTGTCATTCGACGCGTATTTAAAGCTAGATTACAACAACATTAAAAATTTTGGGATCTCTGCTCCACCGGCCCCAATAGCTCAAATTTTCAAAATTTTCAATTTCGCACTTTCACTCCCATTTCTCCTAAGCTAATCCGTTTTTGAAAAATCTTAGTATGCAGTTTCAAAGAGGTTTACAATACCTTTCGATCAAGATATAAACGGTTCTGATCGGACTATCGTAGCAAATTTTCAATTCTACGGCTGTATATAGTAGTCTCCTTGCGCACCACAGTCTCGGTGCTCATCGTCACTACGTGGACTGCCGTCCACAGTGATAGACGTCCTATATGACCAATTTTTTTATCATATACTTAAAATATTTTTTTAGATTTTTGGTATTAATTTCATAACGATATGTCCACTAGAAGTATTTTTGGCCGCGTCTCCATACAAGCCCAACCACTGTGCGATGGGCATTCGACATTGGGGTCTTTTCACTCTGCAGGATGTACGGAGGCATATGCATTAAATGTATGTGTTAATTTTAACGCAACGCAGTGAAGGAGGCATCTCCGACACCATAAAGTATATATATTTTTGATCAACATCACTAACCGAGTCGATCTAGCCATGTCCGTCTGTCTGTCTGTCGGTTTCTACGCGAACTAGTCTCTTAGTTTTTGAGCTATCGGGCTGATAGTCTTATTTCTTTTGGAAGCAGTATATATGTTGGAACGGCCGAAATCGGACCACTATATCCTATAGATGCCATAGGTATGATTGCGAAATTAATGTTAAAAAAATATAGTTCCTCTGTTTTTCAACGTATTTCAATAAATTTCGAGATATAACAGTTTTCTACGGATTTAGAATTACGGTTTTAAATTTATTAAGATAAGACAACTACTTGTATATCATATAGCTGCCATAGAACCGATCGCTCAATTAATATGAAAATGTAAAAATCTACATGTAAAATGTAAAATGTTAAATGTTTCGGTAAATGTTATACAAATTTACAAACTTCGATATTTTTCAATTTTTTCCAAAATGGATCGATTTTCAATGATCCAATTGCAGACTGAAAAGGTATACAAAATTCGGCTTACCGAAGATAGCTCTCTTTCTTGTTTTTTTTATATGCTTATAGCTAAACGGGTTACCACAGTAATTATAAATGTACTAAAATGTATATAACTTTTTTATTGATTTGGAGCCGATTTTTCAATATCTTAAAAGCTTTCGTTATTCATTCACATTATTTTTCTTAGTAATAAAGTGCCCCGAAATCATGTTTTTATTTATCTGACTGACAGCTCCTGACCAAAAGACTTGTTCTAGCTACAAATTTTGGTCGAAAAGATTACTCCAAAAAACCATTTAAAATCAATGAAAATAGTTCAACTGTTATTGAAAGATCTGCCCTTAGCGATTCGACTTTACATATACAGTATAGATTCCGAGTTGAGCATTATTCTAAAATTAAGTAAATAGTCTTTAACATTTTACATCGGTTCAGTGAAATTATATAGGCAGAGCCAAAATACAAGCAGGAGCGAATACAAGAGGAGAAACAAACAATAAGAAAAACCACAAACAATTTAAATGGATTATGTGTTTACACTCAAAATGGGTGGGATGCAAAAGCCTGGATAAGGGAACAACATCGCTGGTGTGAGAGTCAAATGGTGGTAGTGGCACTGTTGCAAATTGATGGTAGCTCTTCGGTATCAAATGGACAAGCAGGCGAGGTGGGGGCAAACAGCCTGGGAGCCTGCCGCAAAAGCCTCAGTCAGACCAACGAACTGACAAGTTCAAGGCAGTGGTGCATACGCGGGTGCTGAATCGAATGAATGGCAGGGACGAACGCTCCTGTGGCGGCACTGCCTCTGGTGTCAGCCCAGCTACTATAGGGATTACGCTTTAGCACAAGCGCAAGCAAACAATTGCGCTCATGGCCAATGCGTGTGTGTGTTTATTTTCTTGTCCGTTTATGTTTCGGTCATTTGTTTGCTTGTTTTTACAAACGAAATTGTTTTTAATGAGATTTTGGACTCAAATCTTTTAATTTGAACTTTTATTTTATGTTTGCGACTGCTGAATAATTCGAAATTTGGCTAACCGAAATTCTTTAACTGTAGAAAACTCATCCAATATTTCACTCTGCCAACCAATTTGTTGTAGTCTTTAAACAGAAGCTTGAGTACCATAATAACTCTATTTTATTATAGTGGCATAAGTATTTTTTTTTCGAGTAGTATTTTGTTCTTACACCATTTTTTATAGCCGGTACCTATAGGTACAATTGGTTCGTGCTAACCGAAAATGTAAGTAACAGACAGAAGGAGGCATCTCCGACCCCATAAAGCTTATATATTCTTGCTCAGTATCACCTACCGAGTCGATTTAGCCACCTCCGTCTGGCCGTCTGTCAGTTCGAAACAACAGATATCAGAGACAATAAGAGATAAAGCTACCAAACATGAAGACAGCATTTTTATCTGAACGCAGATCAAGTTTGATTTGAAATTGGACCACTCCAGCTAAGCTGTAGATATGCTGTACATACAGCTACAGTTGAGTGTGACCGACTGTGAGATACCCGGTACCCAAGGCATTGTGGGTGAAATTAAATAGCAGATGGTCATGGAAAAAGAAAATGCTGACAAATGAAGACAAATTTTGCTAGAAACATTTTGAGCAACACCTAACAAAGACAAAGGTTGCTAGGAACATGTTAAGCAAAACCCAAAAAGCCAATTGTTGCTAGGGACATATTGAGCAATACGCATTGGCGTGTCAACAAAGAAGTAGATGAATCATATTATTATTTATTGTTTAATAACTTCCATGTTTATTCATCCGATTTTACTCCAATTTTCAGAAAACGTCCGCACAATCCTATTTATTTAGTTTATGTATTTACTTCAGACGGATATGGCTAAATCGACTCGGATGGTGATGCTGATCGAGAATATATATACATTATGTAGTCGGAGATGCAAGAGTATTATAACTTATTTACTAAGTTATTAAACAATGAAGTTTCTGTGTATGCTTCTCTTATTCTGCTTTAACAGCACAAGTGAGTGTTGCTCAACATGTCCCTAGCTACATTTATCTTTTTTAAGTGTTGCTCACCATGTTCCTAGCAAGATTTGTTTTTTTTTTTTATGTTGCTCAACATGTTTCTAACAACATTTGTCTTTACTTGTCAACATTTTCTTTTTTCCATGTTAATGTGCTTTTTAAATTTACTCACATTGCTTTGGTATTTCTCAATCGGTCACACCCGACTGTAGCTTTCGAACTTGTTGTTTACTTTTTGCATCACTATTTCCAAATAACCCTCTCACGTAAAAAAATGCCGGTATTAAATAGGTTTTTGGCGTTAAGAGTCGAAAGCCTCAGGCAAATATAGTTGCGTATGGTAGAGTGAACGTAGAGACCCATATGCCTTGCCAATAGCTTGGTTTATAATATCCCTCCAAGTAAGGGTTTGATTGAAAATAATGCCCAAACTATTAGCTGTTTTTGTATATTCTACTAACTCATTACCTCATCATTATACTATATACAACAAGGCATTTCGATTTGTTTGGGTTTATTTGTAGACCATTCAACTTGTTTATCACAGATAGCACATTTAATCTACACAAAAGACGCGATATACACATTTTACATCATAGGCATACATATGGACTTAACACAAGGACAATACTTTTGGAAGCTCATTGACATACTATACATCGAGAAAACATTTTGGGACTCCTCTAGAGAGCTGCTAAAAATTCGAAGTTTGTGAGGGCGTAACAATGGGCTGACGCCTGGAAATTCTACTCCAGAAAAGTTGAACATTTTTATAAGCTTCCAGCACAAAATATTATGGCTCACAGTGTTTTGCTAAAATCTAATAGGGTCAAAAGAGTACCTTTGCCTTCCTCTATAATTTTCATTCTTTCCTGCACTAGATTAAACAATGAAGTTAGACAGCTCCCGCCTCTTCTAAAACCTGACTGTGCTTTATCAAATAAAAACACCTCTTAACGAGGTTAGATTAAAGTGACGATGGCACACTCAACACAAAAAACTTCTGATATCAAATTTTGTGACGATTAATAGTTATTTAAACAAAAATATTTAAAAAGTTTTTAATTAGTTTCAAAATCGGCACGCTGCCTATTTTGCCTTTTTAAATTTTTCAGCTAAGTGCCGATTTTGAAACTAATTAAAAACTTTTTAAATATTTTTGTTTAAATAACTATTAATCGTCACAAAATTTGATATCAGAAGTTTTTTGTGTTGAGTGTGCCATCGTCACTTTAATCTAACCTCGTTAAGAGGTGTTTTTATTTGATATCAGAAGTTTTTTAAATGACTTATGTATGTACATAGATAGGTCTTCCATTGTTTTTATAAGTTTTTGTTTGAAACTCAAATGGGAAAAATTAACAAACAAAATTCATATAAGAAGTTAGCTATATGGGAGCATTGCTACTAATTTTGATGAGAAAGCAAATTTTCGGAGATATGTGTTGTACCCCGAAATATCTCAAGGGATATACGGCCGGAAGTTACTATAAAAATCGTGAAAGCAATTAAAAAAAATTTTTAATCTAAAAAAATAAATTTTTATTCTAAATTCTTAATTATAATATTTAGAAAATTTTTGTCAGGGCAAAGTAATTATCATATCAAAATACTTTTCCAACGACATATAACACGTTTCTGTAACTTTAGTCGTTCAGAAGTTATGGGCGCGAGAAATTTCCTGTTTTCCCGCCAAAGTAGTGGAAAAAGCAAAAATTAGATTAAATTAAAAAAAAAAAATTTCAAACGATTTCTTTTAAATTTAAATGATATTAAATTTTTTTTGATGGCTTTAAATTTTATTGCATTGTGGACGTCTCTAAATGACTCTACATGAGTTTTTACATAAATGTATGTATAGTGCATGTAAAAGGTTAGGTATATGGGATCTTTGCTACTAATTTAAATGAGTAATATCTCGAGAAAGCGAATTTTCCCAGATATGTGTTATATACCAAAAGTTGAGCAATCTCAAGGGCTATATGGCCTTGAGTGAGTATCAAAATCGTTAGAGCCATTTTTAAGAAAACTTCAAAAACTTAAAAAAAAAATTAATTTTAATTATAAATTCTTAAATATTATATTTATATAAATTATGTCAAGGCAAAGCTATTATCATTTCAAAATACCTTTCAAACGACATAAAGCACGATTCTGTAGCTTTAGTCGTTTAGAAGTTATGGGCGCGGGAAATCTGGCTTTTCTAGCTGTTTTCCCGCCAAACTAGCGGGAAACCCAAAAAGTCGTAGAACAAAAATTATTTAGCTCGAGCTGATTAATAAAACAAAAGTGGTTCCAGGACTTTAAAACAAAAAATACCACAGACAAACAAACAGACAAACAAACAAACAGACAAACAACAGGACAAACGTTTTCATTTCGGAAAGGCCGTTGAAATCTTGTTTATTGAATATCTTTTGAACGGAGTATCGGATCAGGACGATCGAGGTGTCATTCGACGCGTATTTAAAGCTAGATCACAACAACCTTAAAAATTTGGGGGTTTTTGCTCAACCGGCCCCAATTGCTCCAATTTTCAAAATTGTCAATTTCGCACTTTCACTCTCATTTCTCCTAAAGTTATCAGTTTTTGAAAAATCTTAGTATGCAGTTTCAAAGAGGTTTACAATACCTTTCGATCAAGATATAAATGGTTCTGATCGGACTATCGTAGCAGATTTTCAATTCTACGGCTGTATATAGTAGTCTCCTTGCGCACCACAGTCTCGGTGCTCATCGTCACTACGTGGACTGCCGTCCACAGTGATTTATATTTATATTTATATTTATATTTATATTTATATTTATATTTATATTTATATTTATATTTATATTTATATTTATATTTATATTTATATTTATATTTATATTTATATTTATCTTTATATTTATATTTATATTTATATTTATATTTATATTTATATTTATATTTATATTTATATTTATATTTATATTTATATTTATATTTATATTTATATTTATATTTATATTTATATTTATATTTATATTTATATTTATATTTATATTTATATTTATATTTATATTTATATTTATATTTATATTTATATTTATATTTATATTTATATTTATATTTATATTTATATTTATATTTATATTTATATTTATATTTATATTTATATTTATATTTATATTTATATTTATATTTATATTTATATTTATATTTATATTTATATTTATATTTATATTTATATTTATATTTATATTTATATTTATATTTATATTTATATTTATATTTATATTTATATTTATATTTATATTTATATTTATATTTATATTTATATTTATATTTATATTTATATTTATATTTATATTTATATTTATATTTATATTTATATTTATATTTATATTTATATTTATATTTATATTTATATTTATATTTATATTTATATTTATATTTATATTTATATTTATATTTATATTTATATTTATATTTATATTTATATTTATATTTATATTTATATTTATATTTATATTTATATTTATATTTATATTTATATTTATATTTATATTTATATTTATATTTATATTTATATTTATATTTATTACATTTTAAAAGTTTTTTTTCAGATTTAAAATATTTTACGTTTTGTTTGATGGTTTTCAACTTTATTGCAATTGTGCACGTCTCTATATGACTCTACATGTATTTTTACATAAATGTATGTATAGTGCACGTGAAAGGTTAGGTATATGGGATCTTTGCTACTAATTTTAATGAGTAATATCTCGAGAAAGCGAATTTTCCGAGATATGTGTTATATACCAAAAGTTGAGCAATCTCAAGGGCTATATGGCCTTGAGTGAGTATCAAAATCGTTAGAGCCATTTTTAAGAAAACTTCAAAAAACAAAAAAAAAAATTAATTTTAATTATAAATTCTTAAATATTATATTTATATAAATTATGTCAAGGCAAAGCTATTATCATTTCAAAATACCTTTCAAACGACATAAAGCACGATTCTGTAGCTTTAGTCGTTTAGAAGTTATGGGCGCGGGAAATCTGGCTTTTCTAGCTGTTTTCCCGCCAAACTAGCGGGAAACCCAAAAAGTCGTAGAACAAAAATTATTTAGCTCGAGCTGATTAATAAAACAAAAGTGGTTCCAGGACTTTAAAACAAAAAATACCACAGACAAACAAACAAACAGACAAACAACAGGACAAACGTTTTCATTTCGGAAAGGCCGTTGAAATCTTGTTTATTGAATATCTTTTGAACGGAGTATCGGATCAGGACGATCGAGGTGTCATTCGACGCGTATTTAAAGCTAGATCACAACAACCTTAAAAATTTGGGGGTTTTTGCTCAACCGGCCCCAATTGCTCCAATTTTCAAAATTGTCAATTTCGCACTTTCACTCTCATTTCTCCTAAAGTTATCAGTTTTTGAAAAATCTTAGTATGCAGTTTCAAAGAGGTTTACAATACCTTTCGATCAAGATATAAATGGTTCTGATCGGACTATCGTAGCAGATTTTCAATTCTACGGCTGTATATAGTAGTCTCCTTGCGCACCACAGTCTCGGTGCTCATCGTCACTACGTGGACTGCCGTCCACAGTGATTAAACAGGCCATTTGTCTCGTGTGATTTGCTTCGCCATTAGGTTTTCGCTTTCCTTTGATAGCCTAACTGGATCAGTACTTGATCTCACCTTCTTAAATATAACAAGTAAAAAAACTACAGTCGAGGGTGACCGACTACCCAAACCATTGTCGGAGAAATTAAATAGCACACGGACATGGAAAAAACAAAATGTTGACTAATGAAGACAAATGTTGCTTGAAATATGTTGAGCAACATTAAAAAAAGAATTAAAATGAATATTAAAGTAGAGCTATGTTTTAAATATAATCTTTTGCCAATTGCTTGTTATTTGTATATAAATAAAATATTGGATTCCCAGTGTATTCGTCTGTGTTAAACACTTAATATAACATTATTTCACTCATTGTTATTGATGTGAAGAACGCGGTGGAGTGCAATAACACTTATTTTATAGCTAACGGCCAGGACCGTGCTTCGCTACGTATATAATAAAATATAAATTCACTTAATTAAACAACAAAAAGTTTATTAATTGCTAGCTATTTTAAAATTTAATCCAAAACATTTGGATAAACAATATTTTTGTTTCCCATTTTAAGTATAAATAAATAAACGGCTGGGGGTACCGACTCTGGAACACGCAACATAAAGTTGGCCATGGGAAAAACTCTATTCTTCCAAATTCACACCGCAAACGTTAAGTGTTTGCCCTTTGGCCTTGTTGATAGACATCGCAAATGATAAACAGACAGGATATTGCAATTATTTAAACTCAAATCGCACATGAGTTGGAATCAAAGGGATTCGTGGAATGAAACAAACTTCTCCTTTTGATTTATCTAGCTTCAATCAAATTTGGCAATAACTTGTTCACTGCACAATCTGGTGTCATTACAAAGTTTTGGTGGATTCATATTTCGCAATGATATAATCAAATGAATTTTAAAATTGAACTGGAAAATTTGTTGCATCATCTTGATTCATAACACTGTCAATTGATTTATATGTCGTGACTAGACCTGGCAGTATCGCTTGAATTTGAAAATGCTAAAATGCCGCGTTTTCTCAATCAATCATGATTTTTGTAAATTTGAAGAATATTGGAAAATCAATCCGTCGGTACGGTCGATTTGTATTTTGCCATCACCAATTTCTAACAATTGTTTTGAAAACTCATGGGCAGCTGGATCATTTTGTAGGTGAATTCGCATATTAATGTTCAGTGTCAATTTTTTTTTCATATCTCCAAAGAACTGATGACTTCAAACATTTATTTCATCAGCAGGAGTTGATGTTTGACGTAAATCTTGCATTGTTCGATTAAATGCTTCTAGTAATTTTTTTATTCGCCATTGTACACTCGTCCCATTAAATAATTTACGTTAATCGCAAAACTTTGGCCATAGCGGAATTTCTCGAAATATTGCAAGTCGGAGTTTCAATCACCTGTACATTCAATGGCAATTTTAATGCCGAGTGTGCGGTCCGACCACCTTCTAATAATGCACTATGGGTTGAACGACCACTTTTTGAGGCATCTATTAATAACTTCAAAACGAACCAACATATTAGGGTTCCGTTTTTTAAATTAAGTTTAGGATCACTAAATCAATATATTTTAAGAAAAAAATGCGTGGTCCCGCCTTTATTTTTTTTTAAATTATTTTTTTTTTTTCATTGTAACTGTTGTTGTTTGTTTCTTAATTATAAAATATATTTGTAATATAAAACTACAACGTAAGAATTGAGATCGTCTTACCTTTTTTTTTAAATAAAATTTTAATTTTGTTTTTTTGATTCTCTCTTTTTTAAAACAAATACTCGCAAAATGTTCCCAAAAAAATTTGAAATATTAAAAAATATAATTTTATGTTAATTTATATGTTTATTTTGCACACCTATTATTAATCGTCATCCTCTTCGTTATCCAACTCCATATTCCATGAATATCCGATGAAATTATCATTAGGTTCGTCATCGTCCAATTCGTCTGCGACATTAAACTCGCAAGACAATAAGCTCGTTACCTCATCTGGGAGCCTCTGCCTTTTTTTATTCGCTTGTTTAGGTTTACAGAGGATATTATCGGATCTGATGTATCCATAGCTCTTTTGAATACATCAGAAAAGTTATCTTTGCGGCTACATTTCTGAGCATGGTGCAGGCGATCGGACTTGTACAATTTGTTTCTCGACTCAGCACCCTCTTCTCCAAAGTATCCTACTGGAAGGACCGTGTTCTCTATAATATCAGAAGAGTGTACAAGAATTTTGTGTACTCTCGCAGTCATTGGCAGCCAAGGATTCTCGTCGATAATAATTTCCCCTGTTTCGTAGCAAAATCTTTGAAATTTGCTTACATTAATTGGCAACTGACACGAGAGATAAATTAAAATAGTCCTCAGATTTTTAATCAGCCTATAATTTATTCCTGTGATATCCGAAAATTCTTTTGGTTCACTGAAAGCACGACGAGCGGTGATTCCATCATTTGTGCTGCCAAATCCGCCTACTTTTGGTTGATCAACCCTCAGGGACATCTGCTTCCAAAACAAGCCTTGAATGTGAGCTTTTCTTTCAGCGACTTTCCTCTTGTCATCTATATGAAATATTTTCCATTTCTTTATTTAGTATTTATAGCCTGCATCCCTCGAATCCCTATTAAGCGGTTGCTCTGAAGAGTATCCTTGCTTACAGTTGGACTGCCCAGAGCTGCCGTCAAATCCGTAACTTAAGACAAGATCAGAAGCTAAGAAATCCGTGCCTTGATCTTTCATCACGCTCAAAATCACCTCTTCTTGTGAACTTGCAATTCGAGCTGCTGTGTGATCATGCAGATTTTGTAGAGGTACCTCTGCCTTTGTCTCGGATATAAGCAAGTCATTCGGCCGGCAATCTTTTTTCTGATTAGCTACCTCCCATTATGATGGATATAAATAGTTTTTTGTTTGATCCCTTACTGCACAATATTGCTGTTTTGTCAACCCTTGGTCCAATAAGAGAGCTAAAACCTCGTTAGCAGACACTTTTGTGGGCTTTACAACTGGCTGGCTTAAAAAACTTCTTATAGATTTTGCTTTTTTTTTCATTTCATTTCATTTATTAGAACTAACAAATGTCTGCTAGTATATACATAGGACTTAATCTAATAATATACATTTTAAAACGAAATTTCGTTCAACTTCGTGTTCTCTGTGTATGTATCAATATTCAAAAAATTATAATCATCATGTCCGTTGACAAGATTGGAATTTATAAGTATAAGCGATAAGGAGAACTCTAATCATTCAAAACAATAAGACAAAACTATCCCAGGACTCTTCATTAATGCAGATGGTAACTTTAATATACAACAAAAACGAATAAAAAATGGTGTCAATCGAAAAGAAACACTGACATAGCAATCAAAGTGTATGTCAACAACTCTATAAAAAAACGTAGAGCTATAATGTTGGATGAAATAGTTGTTAGCACACCTGATTTCAAAACTGAAGATATTGAAGCCAGATTAGACCGACTTTTTCATTTCATTTCATTTCATTTATTAGGAACTAACAAATATCTGCTAGTATATAATGCTTATTCTAATAATATACAATTAAAAATTTACATTTATAACAAAATTATACACACAGCGCATTAAGGATATGTCCAATAGTTAGACAATCAGAAGACAAAAGATGATACAATTCATTATAATGCGTACAAAGAACACGAAACGGATGATGGCAGTCAAAGTTTGTCCTGCATATTTCCAAAAATATCGTCCGAAATTGTCGTGACGTTCTGAACGGAACACAAAACTGTATTCGGCCTAGCAGTGCCGCAGAATCAATCTGTCCCTGAATCAGTTTATGTAGGAAGAGAACTCCATGGCAAGTTCTCCGATCCAGAAGAGACGGAATGTTTAAGAGCCGCAGTCTCGCGGCGTACGGTGGTAGTTGATGATGATGAGGGTCCACGAATAGCCCACGCAGAGCAAACAAGAGAAACCGTTTCTGCACTGACTCTAGTAGAGCTTGATGAACCTGATATTGGGGAGACCATACACATGAACAATACTCAAGTATGGGTCGAACTAGAGAAGAAAAAAGATGCTTGGTTATGTAGAGATAATCAAATTCCTTTGACCAACGCTTAACAAAAGCAAGTACACCCCTAGCTTTGTTTACTATTATGGTAATGTCCTCAGCAAAGTTTAGGTCGTGGCAAAATAATACTCCAAGATCGTTAACCTTATAAATACGTTCCAACCTGCTTGTTCCCAACGAGTAATTTGTAAGGAAAGGGTTTTTACGATAGAATGACATGAAATTACATTTAGAATGGTTGAGGAACAACATGTTATCGTTGCACCATGTGTTCAGGCTATTTAAGTCCTCTTGAAGCCGTAAGTGCGACAAGGGGGACGTAAGATTTAAACACAGCTTCACATCATCCGCGTACATAAGCACCTGAGAATTGTGAATAATATTTGGCAGGTCGTTTATGAACAGACCAAACAGGACAGGACCAAGGTGACTGCCTTGGGGAACACCTGATGTAACAAAGACCAAGTTCGACAATGTGTTGTTGAATACAACTCTCTGTGTTCGTTGAAGTAGGTATTTGGAAAGCCAATCTAATAAATTATATGGAAATCCTAACAATTCAAGTTTCATAAGCAGTAGCGAATGATTGACAGAATCAAAGGCTTTACTAAAGTCGGTGAAGATAACATCCGACTGCACTTTATTATTAAAACCATCTCGTATGATTGAAATAAATTCCAGGAGGTTGGTTGTCGTCGACCGACGCTTCATAAATCCATGCTGAGAAGGGCTCATTATTGAAGAACATTGACGCTGCAGCTGAGAGGTTATTAGTTTTTCAAATAATTTGGGTATGGCACTGAGCTTCGAAATCCCTCGGTAGTTAGAAATATCCGACCTACTGCCCTTCTTATGGAGGGGAATAATAAACGATTCTTTCCACAAATCAGGAAAGAAGCTTTTGTCGAGAGACATTTGAAAGAGTTTAGCCAATGGACCTGACAGGGCACTGGCGCATTTTTTAAGGAGACAACTAGGAATAAGATCGGGACCGGCAGAGAATGACGATTTCATGTTCATTAGGCACTGATAAATGTCGTCTACGTGAATTATAGGCATGTTGATAGAATTTGAGTGTGGGAGCGAATACGGATAGGTGGAAGAATTATAAATATGAGAGGAGTATGTTGATTGGAAGAAATTAGCAAATAAATTAGAGTTGTCTAGATCATTAAAGCCTTTTGTATTATTATAATGAAGAGATGAAGGAAACAGAGAAGATTTTCGTTTTGAATTTACAAAAGCATAGAATTGTTTAGGGTTGTCGAAAAACTCTCTTTTGCAAAGGTTCAGGTAGTTATTGTAACATGTAGTATTATAAGACAAAAATTCGGAACGAGCAATCAGATACCTGAAACGGTCCAGTTGAAGACCGGATCTTTGATACTTTTTGAACAACCTAGATTTGGTGTCCTTGAGATAAGATAACCTGCTCGAAAACCATTGAGGCTTGTTAGAGGGTTCCGCGACAGGAAACGACGGAACATGCGCATTAATTGCTGAGTTCAGCAAGTCGTAAAATATCCCCAAAATTACTGGAGGTGATTCTTCGAAGTCCATGAAAGACCAGTCAGCTTGAGAGAGAGCTGTGTTCATTTCAGTAAACGCAGCTCTTCTGAAGCAGAGAAAGGTTCTGGGTTCGATTTCAGGTAAGATCGTTTCAGGCGATATAGACTCTAAAAGAATCTCCAAAGTTGGATGATACTTGTCTTCCGGCAATGATAACGGTTGTATTCGTGAAACGAAACCATTAGCAAATTCAGATGCAAAAACCAGATAAAGAAATTTGTTGTTGTAATTACCCACTGAGTTAAGCTGAACCAATGACAAATCCAAAACACCCTGAAACAAACCTTTTGAAGGACATAAAGCCAATAATTTCAATATATAAGCCAGGTCAAGTTGCGCCCGCTTTCGAGCAGCTGCACTCGCAGCTTGAATTAATAATTTTACATTGCCAGCCTTGGATGATACAAGATCTGCAGCTTCTTTTCTTTGAGTTCTTATTTTTTTTATATGTATGGCAATGCAGGCCGTCCAACCGCTCTTAAACTTTTAGTTATATGTCTAGTTGTTTCAGAGCTTAACCAAGCAGAATGGTTTCTTGTAAATTGTTTTATATTTCTGTTGGATTTCCGCTGTTGGATTCTCCCTTGCACTTCTCGTCGTCTCTGCATTCCACTTCTCGAACACGCTGTTTGTAATTTTATACTAACAACATAAAACAAGAATTAACTACTCTACAACATGTAACTAGTTTCAGAGCTGCAAACTGCTGCGAACACTTTATAGCTTTATATTAAAATTAAAATACACTACAAATTTTTTGTAATTTTAGGGTTAGAGCTTACAGAAGATTATAGGGACACCACAGTCGAATTCTACAAATCACGCTCACAAACACAAATTACAAACCACAATGATGCGACTGCATCTTAAAAGTAGCACATAAATGATTTGTTTATACACTTTTTGTCACTTTAAACTTTTAAGATTATGAAACGATTGCGCAACAATCGGTTATCGCGGTAGTAACAGAGCACGAAATAGCTGATCTAACAGTGGTTATCTTAACAGTGACGCGCTCTGTTAAGATTTCTGGTACGTAACATTACAGTTTAATGTTTTTTAAATACATCCCTGTTAAAATAAAGTTATTTTAACGACTTTTAAAAAATGGGTTTTGGCCAGTGGTCGTTCAGCCCATAGTGTAATGTAGCAGCAATTCCTGAAGATGCAACGAACGTTTTGCCTGTACCACCAGGTGCATCCAAGATTTAATCCACCTGCATTATTGGAAACGCCTTGTATGACTGTGTCATATACATATTTTTGCTGAATATTCAATTTGGTTATATTCACTTGTACAAATAAACGCAAGTCATTAGAATTAAATTCCTGCTCACGTTGCAATTCACGATGAAACAAATCACTCATCTCACAATTTGGTGCGGTCATACTCTATTGTCCTAATTCTATATTTGCAATCGTTAGACACATATGTATCTTCAATTATTATCAAAGCTTCGTTGTACATTTAAAAGGTAATCAACAAATCAGGATCTCTTTCATAATTACGCATACGAATTAAAATATCTTCTGCCATATAATCTTTATATTTGCTCCATAATTCAAGTCGATTTGATGGCATACATGTTGATATTATAATGGCAAATAGCATTCGTATTTGTTGTGGATGAGCTGATTATGCATCATAAAGGGTTAAGTCCCAATGTGCATCATCCTCCAATAAATGCAAGAGTTGACATGCTTCAAGATATGTTTGATATAAATAACCGTTGACTGTTCTTAATTGAAATTCTTGAAATGATTTTGGGCCAGTGACGTTAACTAATAACAATTGCAAATAAAAATACTGTAGAGTATATATTCTTCCAATTGCATCTGTCTGGTGTTCGAATTGTTTTTCGTGAGGTGTTTTTCGAAGACACATTCAATGTGTAATAAGAAGGCTCTTCAGAATATAACAAATTTGTCGCAAATGTATCAGTTTCGCATAATTTGAAAAAAGCGGTCAACGTCGTTTCTGGTGGTTGTGCTGCTCTTTCCAATACATTTGCTTCATTAAAATAAACACGTTGGCCATTCTCAGGATACACAGCCAAGTGAACAACCACAGGGTGTCTTTTGTGTATAGGAAACGACATAGTCCTCCAGACTTCTTCATTACTACTAATATAGCGAATTATTTGATACTGAGTATTTTCATCATGTCTTTTATCACCAACAACACCAAAAACAGCCATATCGCTTCCTTTATTTACATAAATGCAAATATATTTCATGGATTTTACTGAATTACAGTACTTCACATTTATATGGGCATTGAACATTTTCGAAAATAATGGACAATACGGAACCACCTAACGATTATCAACTTCAACGTCCTGGCTACGAATTGTAATGGTTACCGTTTTGCCATTATTATTAGGTGATCTACGTCGATACAACGGATATCCGTTATTGCCCATTATGGTTTCTGAAGTCAATTGTCTTGGGTATCGTTTTGAACACTTTCCATCAATCATACATGGTGAATTCATATTTAGTTCACCGCACGGACCAGGTATCATGTTTTTAACGGCAACGTGAAATAACTAAGGATAAACAGTTTGATTAGAAATTTCAGTCGATATAACGTTATCAATTTGATCCGGAGTTATTTTATGTACCAGACAAATTAATATATGTGCGTGCGGGAATCCCTTTTTTTGCCATTCGATGGAGTACATATGGCGACGTACCTCTCCATATACACATAATATTACAATTAAATCCATAGGTGCTTCCAATTTTTTTCGAAAATCAAGTCATGTAATGTCATGACGATCAGTTGTCGACTGTCCTTCAAATAAATTGTTTTTGATGCCATCCCACTGCGGATTATATTATATATAGTTAAACGTCCGATGTCATTAACATTAGCATCATTCGCTATCGCATCTTGCAAATGAATATATTCTTCAGATCTTAATTTTGCTTGGTTAAAAGAATAAAATTAAGACGTTCAGTTTCTATTTTTTCATACATATCAACGATGTACTGATGAAACAGTTTACCACATCTTAGGAAAACAAATTTTTCTTGTGGACGAACCATCAATCTTTTTCGTGCATTACCTTCATCTGCAGTCCGTGATCGTCTTTGTAATACTGCATTTTCACTACGCGTTCGCCTACCTATATTTGCTCTTCTAGGTCGTGGCATTTTTTCTTCAAATAAAAAGAAGAAAATGAGAAAGAACACGCACATATATAGAATATATTTTAACAATTCTAGACTCACCATTTATACGAACGACAGGAAATGTTTGACGAAAATCACCTGACAATAATATCAAAGCAGCTGCCCGTAAATATTGCAATAAATTTAATAACTGAAGAACCGCTAAACTAATTTTATGCAAACTTTACAAACCCGATCTACTAAGTAGTCCGATCAAAGCCTAAACATTTGATTTAGCTAGATGAGCCCGTTCTTGAGTTAAAACATTACAAAGAATTGCCACTTTATTTTATATAAGAGAGACAACATTTATTGTTTTTAGCTTATAATATAATAACTACCATTGCCTGGCCCCCTTTGCCTCCCTTCATGTTATCAGCAATAAGAATAAAGAGTGGTTTTCTGAAAAATACACATCGAATATAAAAACAAGAAAGGAAGCTAACTTCGGCAAACCGAAGTTTGTATACCCTTGCAGTCTGCAATTGGATCATTGAAAGTCGATCCATTTATGGAAAATTGAAAATATCGAACTTTTTACATTTTAATAACATTTATCTACACATTTTTCATTTTACATGTAGAATTTTACATTCTCATATAAATCAACCGAACGTTTATATGGCAGCTTTATGATATAGTTGTCCGATCTTAATGAAATTAAAGCCGTAATTCTAAAACCGTTAAAAACAGCTATATCACGAAATTTATGAAAATACGTTGAAAAACAGGGAAGTTATAATTTTTTTTTCCAATTAGTTTTCAAATCATTTCTATGGCAGCTATAAGATATAGTTGTACGATTCCATCCGTTCCGACTTAGTTACTGCAAAAGAAAGAAGACTATCTGCAGAGTTTCATTCAGAAAGCTAAAAAACTGAGAGACTAGTTTGCGTAGCAACGGACAGACAGACAGACAGACGGGAAGACAGACGGACAGACGGACATGGCTAAGTCGACTCGGCTGGTGACGCTGATCAAGAATATATATACTTTCTCCTTCCGCCTGTTACATACATTCTCGGTTGGCACTAACTTATAATACCCTTGTACCCCATGGGTACCGGGTATAAAAATAAACGTGTTATGCACCTGTTACCCAAATTGTATTGGTGGCAGCTACCATCATCCCATATCGATCGAGATCCCTCAGACTGCAGTCAAGCCAAAAACTTTCTTTGCCAAAAATAGACTAGATAGGAAACAGCAAAACATCTCCCTAGCAGGCGACATGGATGCCATTATTAACAGCTTCAGTAACGCAATTACGTCAACCACATATTGCTAAAATTAAAATTGCAAAAAAACTAAATTCCAAAATCGTGGTGAAACCAGGACCTTCAAGTCTTATATTCAAGACTTAGAAGATTTCGTAACACAAGAGATCTCCTCATAACAAACGAACCTCTGCATTACAGCAAATTAGCGAAGTTTATAGAAGAAGTTAAATTATACTTTCTGTTGGACGTTGATGCACTCGGTCAGTACACTCTAGTGGCCCTTCGAAACCAAGCAAGTGCTTGTTAGTATAGGTAGGTATAGGTAGTATAGGTAAAAGAATACGAGGAATATAGTCTACTATTAGTAGTAGTAGTACACATGGGTTAAGATTAATGTTTTTAGTTTAGTAAGGCTATCTACGGATGAGGTAATTTGGTACAAATCATTTTAATTTGCACATAATACTCTAAAGGGTTCATGCATTTCATACGATGATCTGCAGTGGTGCAAAATTAAAGGCAGGTAGGATCTAGTGGTTCTACACGGTAAGTGGAAATTCAACTGACCTAATAGATCGGTGCTTTCCACGTCACCACGGATCAGGTTAGGTAGATTAATTAGGAGAAGTCTATTAGAATAAGAGGGAAACCTAAGGCTTGCATTCCATTTTAAGCCACGAAGAGCGAAAAGTAAAAATGCGTTTGCTGTGAACGTCCCACTGGGGACTCCAAACGCAAGATCCATATTCTAAAATAGGACGAACTAACGAAATGTATAAATTCTTCGTGACGTAGGGGTCATCGAATTCTTTCCACCACCATTTAATAAATCCAAGCACACCACTGGCTTTATTTACAATGCACGAGATATGATCAATAAACTCCAGTTTAGGATCCAGGCGGATACCCAAATCGTCAACTAGAGTGATCCTTTCCAGAGAGCGGCAGTTCAGCGCCGTCCTTATATTGCACGCAAAGTTTAACGTCGTCAGCGTACATGAGTTCTTTTGAGTTAGTCAAAACTTTGGGCAAGTCGTTAATAAATAATGTAAAAAGTAAGGGACCCAGGTAGCTCCCTTGCGGGACACCAGAGGTCACTCGGAGAACTTTCGACAAGTTGTTTTTAAAGAGGACCTTTTGCGTCCAGCCACTGAGATAAAGACCACAAATTCCTGGGTGTGACCGCCGACACTAGACTAACACTAGAAAAGCACACAAATCTCGTAAAAAACACACTGGAAGCCAAGGTCAAGAAACTATCCTGGCTTTTAAAACCAAACAATTACCTAAACCTTTTAAACAAAATCAATATCTACAAAAACATACTTGCCCCCACATGGAGATTATGGATCCAAGTATACGATATTGCTGCCAAAAGCAACCTAAACAGAATCAGAATTTTTCAAAGCAAGACACTACGCACACTTTCTGTAGCCGAATGGTACATCCGCAACATTGACCTGGCTAGGGACCTCCATGTCCCTCTAGTTAGAGATGTAATCAGTTGCGTTGACTCGAAACGGTGTTATAACCTGCTCTGATAAATTAAATGCACTGTCTCCAGCGATCCATTGATGGTCAGCAAAAAAAAAAGATGGGTCTTTGTATATAGAGGACAAATTTGAAAAATTCGGCTGTCTACACGACAGCATGGCCACCCAACCACCAAGTGTCGAATCAGTTTTCGATGGTGGCAAACAGCTTGCATTTTAATGCAATATCTTTGTTTCCCGGAGTAGAACGCTTCAGGGTCTTCCGTTGGTTTCTCCGCAGGCGGAATTTTGCTGCCATCGACATTCCCAATGCAAAATGATAATTTGTTCCATGATTTTCATGCAGGCATTTTCCTCGACTGTTAAAAAATACAGAGAGCCTTTGAAATCAGTTGTTTGATCAAAGTCAGCAGCCGATTTTTTTTGGGTCGTTCACTATACGTCTAAATCAGGGGTCGGCAGCGTCGTATACACTGTGCATAGAAAAAATTGTCAGGCAGCGCTGTCGGCACACATATAGTATAAGCCTTTCGTGTTTGTTCGGGATTCTGTTAGGCTGTCGTAGTAAGCGTCAAAGCTATGTAAAAACGGCTTCGTATCAAATGTAAAAAATGTTCGGGTGCCGCTGCAGCAGAGATATGACCGAATAGCCTATGCACAATTGCTCGGATCTCGCAGCAACAGAGAAGCAAATCTTTCGGGTCTGTTAGTATCATTCGGGTCTGTTAGCTTCGCATACATACGCTCTAAAAAACTGTGAGTGTCTGGGTGCCGACCCCTGGTCTAAATATATCGGCGATAGTTTTAGTCGTTTTCCACTACGCTGCTTTTTTCAACTATCGCACGAAAATCACGAAAAGCTGAAAAGATGTTTCTACTAGGAAAAGTGCTTTTCAGCACTCTCTTGAAGGGAAACAGATGTTTTTATACCCTTGCAGGGGGTTTTATAATTTTGCCATGATTGTTGCAACGCAGTGAAGGAGGCATCTCCGACCCCATAAAGTATATATATTCTTGATCAGCATCACCAGCCGAGTCGATCTAGCCATGTCCGTCTGTCTGTTTGTTCGTCTGTCGGTTTCTACGCGAACTAGTCTCTCAGTTTTTGAGCTATCGAGCTGAAATTTTCAGCATAGTCTTATTTCTTTAGCACGCAGTATATATGTCGGAACGGCCGAAATCGGACTTCTATATTCTATAGCTGCCATAGGAATAATTGCGAAAATAATGTACAAAAAATTTTAACTTCTCTGTTTTTAAACGTATTTCTATACATTTTGAGATATAGCCGGTTTTTATGGTTCTAGAACTACGGTTTAAATTTTTTTATGATCGGACAACTATATCATATAGCTGCCATAGAAACGATCGGTCGATTTATATGAAAATGTAAAATTCTACATGTAAAATGTAAAATGTACAAAATTCGATTTTTTTCAACATTACTAAAATGGTTTGATTTTCAATGATCCAATTGCAGACTGCAAGGGTATACCAACTTCGGTTTACCGAAGATAGCTTTCGTTCTCGTTTGTATTGTTTTTGATTTGGCGGAAAATTTAATTTAATTCAAAATTGGTAACTAATACTAAAAATGAAAGAGCTGAACTTTAGCCGCTTGATAGGAGCCCTAAGACTTGCAGGAACCTCTGCAGCCCACTGGAATCTTTTAACATGGAGACGCGGATTCTACTAACTCGGAGGCAGGCGCATCAACCCTTCTCTTCTAATCCAAGTCTATTATGATGACGAAAAAAAAGTGTTAGTAAACAAATCTCAGAGACCATAAAAGCTAGGGCCACCAGATTTGGTGACAGCATTTCGTTGTACGCATATCAAGTTTGTTTTAAAATTTGGCCACGCCCACTTCCACCCCCGAAAATCATAAAACTCTTTATATAAGTTATAGTAGTGATTTTCGGCTTAAAGTAAATAGACAAAATAAATAAATATGCATTCGCGGACGTTTACTGATAATTTGAGTAAAATCGGATGATAAACATGGAAGTTATTGACAATAAAGTTTCTTTGTTTGTTTCTTCTTCATCTGTGTCAATGGGTGTTGATCAACATGTTCCTGGCAACATTTGTAATTTTTGGGTGTTGCTCAACATGTTCCTAGCAACATTTGTCTTTTTTGGATTTTACTCAACATGTTTTTAGCAACATTTGTCTTTATTTGTCAACATTTAAATGTTTGCATGTTCACGGGCTATTTAATTTCACCCACAATTCTTTGGGTACAGCGTATCTCATAGTTGGGCACACTAGACTTTAGCTTAACCAATTCTTTTTAAAATGAGTGCGGAGCTAATAATTTTAAAATTTATTTATTTAATATGGAAGAAATCAGAAATCAAAATAGATTAAATAGCCATGCGCTACTTCGAATTCTCGCAAAACAGAGATGTGGTCTAAAAATTTGCCTTATGCCATACAAGAAAAATTTAAATACTTATTTTTCAACTCAGCCATTGATGTTATCAGGCGTGCTCCGGTTTTCACTTTTATTTTTCGTTTTCGTTTTAGACAAAAAACGTACGTTTTCACAATATTTAAATCACGAAATATTTAATTGTTTTTATTGCTCAAACAGTTGACTTGGATGTTTTGAGAAGTAAACGGAATGCTTAAATGTCTTTACTCTTTTTAATTGTTTGTTTTAAAGCCAAATAAAGGCAGAACATGTTTATTTATCGGTCCAAGAGGGCTGCCAACCTTTGATGATATGTCTTTAATACCTTTTTTTATTGGTTAAAATTCCATTTAAATATTAAAATAAACTGGTTGTTTTATTAAAACCTTATTTTATCCTCCTTGAACATTATTAGTGACCACCTTTTAAATTTAAAAGCATTTCGACCAGATTGTTTTTTATGAGTACGTTTTTGTTTAGATTTTTTTAAGTTCTACAGAAAAAAAATCTGCTCATTTTACGTTTACCATTTCATGCAAATCAATGTATTAATTTGATTTGGGTCATTGGTTCCATTAAGGGGTTATGCAGCCTCGTGGCCATAAAACGTGGTATAAAAACAAACGTGGTATAAGACTTAAGGCGGCGGGATTCCTTAAGACTTATGTTCTGTCAATTTGCTATTTTGAGATGAAAAAAACCGATTTCCCAATTTTACGAAAAGGTTAAGATCTTGACCACATTTCAACCAAAATTCAGGAGTAATATCAATGTGAAGGGGGCGCTCTTTTACAGAATACTCCTGCTATATTTTTTTTGCAAAAAACAAAGGTTTGTTTTTATACCACGTTTTATGGCCGCGAGGCCGCATAACCCCTTAATGGTACCAATGACCCAAATCAAATTAATAAATTGTCTATGTATGTATATAAAGGCGATTTTTTAATTTTTATCTTACTTCAACCTAATTTTGTAAACTTTTGTTTATGGTTAACAAAACGTAGCTTTTTTCCATAGCTAAGTCCGACTGCTCATCCCCTCTAACAAAAAAAAAAAAAAAAAAAAAAAAATGGTTCTCCACCCTTTTTTTTTTTAATAAAAAAAAACCCCCCCAAAAATGTTTAAAAAGTTCTCATTTTACATAGCTTTGAAAATCTACGATAAATCTATTTTTTAAACGACCCTTCCTTTTTTTTTTTTAAAAAAAAAATTTATTTTTTTAAAAAAAAAAAAAAAAAAAATAAGTAATCATTTTTATTAAACAAAATGAGTTTTGAATGTATAGATATATGCAACAATGAGCTAGCAGTGTATAAAATATGTATAATGTCGGAACTGGGCGATAATCCAGGCTAAAAAATAAAAAAATTTTTTAAAAAAAAAAAAAAAAAAAAAAAAAAATATTAAAAAAAAAAAAAAAAAAATTAAAAAAAAATTCCAGATTCTAAAATGAATATTGTCGTGGAGGGCACAACTGTTACCAAGAGGATTGTGAAGATGTAGTCCTGAGCGTCTGAAAATATGAATTTAATTTTTAATAACCTGTTCAGTCTCAGCAATATGTATATGCGATAACAAAAGGTAGCAATTATCAGGTCAAGAGCGAATGCATATTCTGCTGACATGAAGAAATCGAACTGGGCAATGTTCCCATTTCTGCATAGATCATAATACACAATAACCCACATTTCTCTTTACATACAATTTCGTTGACATAAGCATATTCTTTATACTTTGTTTAGCTATAAATACCGTTAAGTTTCCTCAATAAAATCAGTAATTGTTTTGACCACAACGCGAGCTTTACTCATTTGGCTGCATTCAACAGAGGCTGTCGCAGAGTCTTCAGACCCTCATGTGCACCATCTATAGTCCAACTGGTTCATGTTCTAGTTGCGGCGACACAAGGCAGACAGTTTATGTACTGTATGCCAGGCACCTAAGCCCACATTTACATTTGGTGACCCCGACGGTCTAGGAAACATCCTAGATCTTTGAAGGATTTCAATCATACTTTTGGCTCAGAACTCAGATTTCTAGCCGTTCCTTATCACAGGAAACATCCGACCTTTGAAGGATTTTAATCATCCGTTGGTCACAATCTCAAAGTTGTCAATCAGGCGACACTTTGAAGGATTTTAATATCCATTTGGCTCAGAACTCAGAAACCATCCTGGACACAATTCTCAGAGTTGTCAACAAGGCGACACTTTGAAAAAAAAATCTTCCAAGTCAGTGTTCAACTTCTTCGACCATCGACGGTTGCGAACAGGAGAGTATCCAGCTTTGTAGTGAATAAAACACTCCCAACGGGTCAGAAGTGAAGTAACACTAGAATGGCTAATACAATGGAAGAGCAAGCAGTCGCAGAGGCGTTAGACTTTCAAGAGCAGATCAGATCCGCAAATACAAAAAGGATTCTGCAGAGAGGAAACAAAAACCCACGTATTGTCAAACCAAATTGGCTGCCATCGATGACGCGTGGAATCGGTTTGCGACGAACCATCTGAATATTCCAGAAAATTATAGAACCGCTGAGTATATCAAGTTCTACGATGACTGTCGTGACACATACGAAAAATACAGAGCGAACATGCTCGACAATATGGGACAATCAACAAGCCACGCTGATGCAAATCCAGAAGCGGGAGGTACACATCAACCCATGATAGCATCTGACAAACTCAGATCGGCATGTCGCCGACAAAGGGCGATAGCCGAGTCTATCAAACGCGCTCTGAAAGAGTTTTCAGAGACAGGAAAGACCATCACAAGTGATTTGATAAAATCACTATGGTCTCAGACACAAGAAATCCATTTTTCCGTTCACGAAGAATACGATGACCCACTTAAGGGAGGATATGATATGCAGTCCTTCCTAAGACTGGAAAAGGAAATTCAAGCGGTCTTAGGGGCAAAAAGCAGTACATCAAGCAACGAAGATAGCACTTGCCCAGAGTCAGCATCCCAAAATTCGATGGAGATCTGCTCAAATGGACTCAATTCTTCGACTTATTCAAATGCATGGTCCATGATACTAACATGCCCACCGTACGGAAAATGTGGTATCTCAAAACCACCGTAACCGGAGAGGCAGAAAGGTTGATAAGGCATATCGATCTTAAAAAAGAAAATTACATGAACGCATGGGGTATATTGGTTGACGCTTACAACAATCCCCGACATGTAGCAGACACGATTCTCAATCGTCTCCTGCAACAACGCACAAATAGTGACGATCCGAAGTCATTAAAAGAACTATACATAACAACAATCGAGTCCCTGGCATCCATAAAGGGACTTGGCATCGATGTATCTAGCTGGGATACAATATTGATTGCCATTATCAAGCAAAAATTAGATTTTGCAACTAGAGCCCTATACGAACAGTCGTTAGATGGGTCTCGAGAGCTGCAAAGTCTGGACACAATGGTCAGCTTCCTGGATCAACGAATTCGTGTGCTGGAGACAGGAAAAAGAGGCCAACAGGCAAAAAGGGAGCAAAAAGGACCTACATGTACTTCTGCCAGCGCTGGAAAGGTATCAAACTGTCCGTTTTGCAAAAGGAATCATTTGCTTTACAGATGCGATGACTTCCGCAACAAAACAGTATCCGATCGACTCAATTGGGTGCAAAAACAACGGTTGTGTGTCAACTGCTTCAGCAGTGACCACAAGGCAAAGGAATGCCGAGGTCGCACGTGTTTTAAATGCGACAAAAAACACAATACATTGCTGCATCTTGAAACCACATCAGGTGCAGCAACCGAGCAACAATCGCTTACTGTAGGTGCAGCAAGCAACAAAAGTTACAACCTACTCGCCACCGTCAAAGTGGCAGTAAAAGCAAGCAATGGTCAGGTTGCGACCTTCAGAGCTCTGCTTGATTCAGGATCACAAATAAATTTGATTTCTGAACGAATGGCGTCAATGCTATCGCTAAAACTCCACGGTACTTCACTACGTATCGAGGGAATTGGAGGCAATCCAAAAACTAGTAGAGCCAGAGTAAATGTTCTGATGAAATCAATGCATAATGACTTTACTCAACAAGTTAAAGCTTTTGTATTACCACACATCATAGCTGTTCAACCGGCCCACCAGTTAAATTCTACAAATCTGCAAATCCCACGCAACATTGCCTTAGCCGATCCAAACTTCGATAACCCAGGAAAGATTGGCATGCTTATCGGAGCCGAGCACTACTATTCGTTGCTACTACCGAACCAGACTCTATTAAAGCCAGGAAGCCCAATTCTTCAAAATACAAAACTTGGATGGATTGTCGCCGGAAAGGTTTCTGCGGAGCACAACTCAGCTGCAATTTGTGCAGCTGCAGCCACAGATGAAGAAATTGATACGTTGTTGGAACGTTTCTGGACTCTAGAAACTCTAGAAACTGAAGAAAAGCATCAATCACCGATAGAGGCTCACTGCGAAAAACATTTCGTAGGAAATCTCCAGGTTGCAGCAGATGGAAAATTCATTGTAAAACTCCCATTTTCTGAACAATCTTCAGCCCTGGGGGCATCACAAAAAACTGCAACAAACAGATTCCTGGCACTGGAGCGGAGAATTTCACCTGAAATCTGGAAAGGGTACGTGGACTTTATGGAGGAGTATGAAAGACTCGGACATATGAAACAAGTGCATCCCTCAAACATACCCGAGGATCACTATTTTATCCCACATCACTGTGTGCTTAAACCTGAAAGCAGCACAACAAAACTACGGGTAGTATTTGATGCTTCCTGTAAAACCACAAGCAATAAATCTTTGAATGATATATTGCATGCTGGACCCACTGTCCAGAGCGAGCTATTTGCAATCTTGCTACGCTTCCGCACTCACAAATACGTGTTCACAGCAGACATAGAGAAAATGTATCGGCAAGTGTGGATACACCCTGATGATCAGTTTCATCAATTAATCGTCTGGAGAAAGAATCCGTCTGACGACCTAAAGTATTACCGACTCAAAACCGTCACCTACGGTACAACGTCAGCCCCATTCCTAGCTACAAAATGCTTGGATTATTTGGCCGAGAAGGTCAATAAAAAACTACCACTTGGATCATCCGTACTAAAGCATGATTTCTACGTCGACGACTGCCTCACTGGAGCAGACAGTATTCCGGAAGCAGTTCAAATTCAACGAGAACTAAACCAAATATTGTTGCCATCCGGATTTAAGCTCCGAAAATGGTGCTCAAACAACGAACAAGTTTTAACAGAAATTCCTAAGGAAGACATTGTCAACAATGTAAAGCTAGACGAAACACTGAAACACTACAGTGTGAAGACGTTGGGTCTTCTATGGATACCACAAAAGGATCAACTATGTGGGCGATCCCAAAAGAGCGAAGCTTCAACTATCACCAAACGAGTTGTAAGTTCCGAATCTGCACAGATATTCGACCCACTAGGACTATTTGCCCCTGTTGTAGTGAAGGCAAAAATATTTATGCAAACTCTGTGGGGACTGAACCTGGGTTGGGACGATGAACTCCCACACCACCTCCAGGATGATTGGAGGAAATATCGCTCTGATTTGCAAGCATTAAATACTATGCAAATCCCGAGGCATATCTTTGATGGAAAAGTGCCAATTACTCAAGAAATGCACACGTTCGTCGATGCGTCAGAGCGAGCGTACGGAGCGGCAGTTTATATACGAGCCACTTACAAAAATAATCAAGTGTCTGTCCGGCTCCTGTGCTCCAAATCCAGAGTGGCACCAGCAGCAAAAGAAACGTTACCTCGGCTGGAACTATGCGCTGCGGTATTGGGCGCTGAACTGACCCACAGAGTGAGGAAGGATTTACGCCTGTCTAGTGAAAGGGCATCTGGGTACTTCTGGACTGACTCAACTGTGGTTCTGTCCTGGATAAACGCATCAGCGTCAACATACCACACGTTCGTTGCAAATCGGATCGCTAAAATCCAAGCTGTATCTGACCAATCTCAATGGCGTCATGTCTCATCAGCAAATAACCCGGCAGACGTACTATCAAGAGGAATTGCCGCCAGCAAATTAGCGGAACATAACCTCTGGCTATATGGACCGCTCTTTCTACACGGTTCCTGTGACAAGTGGGCCAAGATACCAACCATCGTTCCCAGCGATCTGGAACGGCGGTCAAAACAAGTGAGCCTGCCAACATGTCATGATCAGATTGGAGAAGAACTCTACAATTGCAACCATGGCAACTCCTTTCATAAGCTGCAACGTATTGTAGCATATATGATGCGATTCTGTAACAAAAGGAACAGAACCACTACAACCACACTGTGTGTCGGTGAGTTGACTCGTGCAAAGATTATCATCTTTCGCACCATTCAGCAGATTGATTTCGCTGTTGAATACAAACAGCTTCTTAACCACAAGACCGTAGACAAAAAGAGCTCAATCATCGCCCTATCTCCTATACTTGGAAGGGACGGACTTATAAGAGTCGGAGGTAGATTAGAAGAATCTCAACTTCCATATGACTCGAAGCACCAAATCCTGCTTCCTTACAATGATCCGATTGTGAGGATGCTATTGCGGGAGATGCATGAAGAGAACATGCATTGTGGAGCGCAATCACTACGAGCCATTGCCAGACAGCAATACTGGATTGTCAATGATAAAACAATGGCAAGAAGCATTATACACTGCTGTGTCAAATGTACGAGGGCACGACCAAAACTAATGCAACAAATTATGGGCAACCTTCCAGCGGACCGAGTAACACAGGCGCGGCCATTCTTCAACTCTGGTGTTGATTACTGTGGGCCCATTTGGATTCATCACAAGATCCGTGGGAAAAGACCAGACAAGGCCTATATAGCAGTGTTTTGCTGTTTCGCCACAAAGGCAGTGCATCTGGAACTAGTCAGTGATTTGACGACGGATGCATTCTTAGCCGCTCTTCGACGATTTTTGAGTCGACGCGGTAAATGCCAGACCATTCACTGCGATAACGCAACAAATTTCATCGGTGCCAACAATCAATTGAAGACCTTAGAAGAAGCAATCTTTTCGGATAAGGCCCAGGCTCAAATTATCCACAATTGCAACAAATCGCAGGTGGAATTCAAGTTCATACCGCCCCGAGCGCCATCATTTGGCGGCCTGTGGGAAGCTGCAGTAAAATCAGCAAAACGACTACTGGTATCAGTCACAGCCACATCGTCGTTAACATTTGAGGAGCTCAACACTGTGATCATTGAAGTTGAAGCAATCCTCAATTCACGGCCACTTACCCCAATGTCATCAGACCCGACTGATACATCAGCCCTTACTCCAGGGCACTTTCTGATTGGTGAGCCATTGACAGCTCCTCCCGATGTGAACCTAGCCTCACCCGGAAAAACATTGGTGAAGAGATGGGAACTAGTATCCAGATTAAAGCAAGCATTCTGGAATCAGTGGTCCATGGAGTACCTACAAGAACTTCAAATGCGTACCAAATGGAAAACCATGTCGCAGAATGTTGAAGAAGGACTACTAGTTCTCGTAAAGGAAGACAACGTGCCGGTGATGAGTTGGCCAATGGGAAGGATAGTAAAGACTTATCCTGGCAAGGACAACCACGTCCGGGTAGTAGACGTTAAAACTGCCTCCGGCGTATACAAACGCGCAGTTACTCGGCTTGCTCCGCTTCTGAAAGAAGAAGCCACAAAACGTCCTCGCAGCTCCATCGAAGAAACAACGATGTCAGAAGAAATCCCAACACAGAGGAAGAAGGTGAAGCTTCCGATCCTTCCAACTTTGCTGGCCATGCTACTCATCCTCCCACTAGCAATGGGACAACCAATAACTGTGACTCAGTTTACAAATCAACCCGGAATATTCTACGAACGAATCGGTACTTCCAGAATGGCTGTTTCAGAATGGACCATTATTGTGTACTACGATTTGAAACCATATTGGACCGATATGAGAATATTATCCGACGGGATTACTGAACTCAAACATAAGTGTTCAGAGCTACGAAACGCAAATGCCTGTAACTCTATATCTGAGCATTTTCAACATTTATATGGCGAGTTACAAGCGGGAAATGATCTGATTAACCATTCCCGACAGCGCAGATCACCACTTGATATAGTCGGAAACGTAGCGCACTCATTATTTGGCGTGCTTGATTCCAACTATGCAGAAGGAATAACCAAGGTCATAAACGAAGTCAAATCCAACGATGATGTGCTGATGATGCTGCTCAAAAATCAAACGTCTGTTCTTGATTCTACTATAAATGTAGTGAGAAAGAGCAATTCAGCCAACAACAAACGAATCAGAACGCTAGAACAACAACTAGCAACGATCAACAGAGAGAGAGGCAAATACGAAGGCGACTATCTACAGCAAGCATTCATGATCCTAACAGCCCAGCTAACTCTGCTGGCGACGGGGATGCAGCGGATGCAAAATGAGATAGCCAGCGTCCTTACTGATGTTCGCCACCGAACCATAAGTCCCATGCTAGTATCTCCTCAGCAACTGAGAGATCAACTAGATCAAATTCGGGATCATCTTTTGCCAGATCAAATGTTACCGGTATCATCCGAAAATGCTATCCAGCTCTACCGAATCATGCACGCTGAAGGCACAACAACCACCGATCATGTAATCTTCAAGATTACACTACCTCTGGTATCCACTGCGCAGCAGGAAGTCTTCAGCATCATCGCTATCCCGGCGTGGAAGGGAGGAAGCTGGCATAGATTCAACATCAAGACACATATCATAGCCGTCAATGCCCATAGAGATCAATTCATGGGATTGACTGAAGACGAGTTTGAGTTATGTCTAAAAGTGCCAAACGACGAGCACATATGCTTCAATCATCAAGCTACGTTTAGCGCGGATAATCAGTGTGAATTTCAATTATTTAACAACAAGACTGAAACACTATGTGAGATTGTTCAATCAAAATCCGATCTGATTTGGACAAAAACGCATCAGCGGAACAGATGGATGTTTGCGACACACAGTCCCATAGAGCTTCAAGCTGTGTGCAAGGAAACACCGTCCACAGTACACCTTGAAGGAACGGGGTTACTATCCCTCTCCTCAGGCTGCACCGCGCGCAACTCAAAAATTAGTGTTAGCGCATTCAGCACTACGATCAGCGAAACGAAATCAACATACGTTCGCTTCGGCAATATTACCAATTTTGGCGTAGAAGAAACATCAGAGCCAGCTCAAGAAACTACAACCCGAGTTTCCGAACTAGATGAATTAGATGTCCTACAACAAAGGCTGGCCAAACTAAAGGATACAACATGGAAAAATCATTTCGGCACTGTCCAGCATCATCAAGTAGCTGCTTATGTGGCCTTAGCAATATCAATTATAGTGATCATTGCATATATTCTACGACGGCAATACAGCAAATGGAAGCCACGACGACGGACTTCCAAACATCAGGAAAACGCTGAGCAGTCATTACCGGAACCTACCCCACGCCGTTTTGCGTTCAACATTAGCGATGGTTGAACACCTGTTCAACGGCCGGGAGAATGTTCAGTCTCAGCAATATGTATATGCGATAACAAAAGGTAGCAATTATCAGGTCAAGAGCGAATGCATATTCTGCTGACATGAAGAAGTCGAACTGGGCAATGTTCCCATTTCTGCATAGATCATAATACACAATAACCCACATTTCTCTTTACACACAATTTCGTTGACATAAGCATATTCTTTATACTTTGTTTAGCTATAAATACCGTTAAGTTTCCTCAATAAAATCAGTAATTGTTTTGACCACAACGCGAGCTTTACTCATTTGGCTGCATTCAACAGAGGCTGTCGCAGAGTCTTCAGACCCTCATGTGCACCATCTATAGTCCAACTGGTTCATGTTCTAGTTGCGGCGACACAAGGCAGACAGTTTATGTACTGTATGCCAGGCACCTAAGCCCACATTTACATAACCTAACGTTAAAATTTTACACAAATTTTTGTTACCCACCTATGTTAGTTATTGATTCTCCATTTAGGTAGAGCGGAAGGATCCGCTGCCTTATGACCAGTGCCTGCATATGCATTTCGTCCGGATCGAGGACCATTTCATCCAGCTCCTCCCCGCTGGTCACCTCACAAACCATCGCGTACGCTGGCACTACCTCCTACACCTTCTTCAACAGCGGCGGCTCCACACCCCGTTCCACGAGTGCTCGGCGCCACAACATTAGTACCGGAGCCATGTCCCGCTTCCTGTTTACATACGTGGCCCCCAGCAGCTCCAGAGCATTAATCCTCGACTCCTTGCTCACACAGGGCAGCGACCGGTAATACTGGCCGCCAGCAGCGGAGTCATTCCATAGTAGTATACGTCCATGGTGGCACCGTGCTTAAGAAACAGTTGCAGGATTTGTAGAAAACCCGACTACGCACAATCGTGCGGCGCCGTACTTCCCGCGTTTTTTGCTGCACCGGTTGACGTTGGCGTTCAGGGAGAAGAGATACTGGGCGATGCGGAAGTGGCCCTTGTAGAGGCTTTGGAATGTTACCTGAGATCCTGAAATGACATGTATTTAATGAAATTATATTAAACATGCCACTATAAATATATGTATACATATGTGCCATTTTGTTGGTTTACTGTTACGACGGCTCTTCGTAAACGTGTAAGAGGAAGAAGACTAGAAATGCATGAGTTAAGAAATCATGCGCACACGTACACTCACATACACAAAAAAAAAATCGAAACGCCAAAAAAAAGGGGTGTGTCAAGCCTACGCACGACAGAAGTGAAACTTCTACTATTTAGAGACCATGTTCTCACAGCGATACTATTTGGTGCTGCATTCAGAACAGTTTACCATTTGTGTAACAAAAATTCCCGTTTGGTTCTAATTCTTATACCATTAATTCACAAATGTAAATCAATGGACCATTTGTGTTAAATACAATATCGTTTGGTTCTAGTTCTGATACCATTATCTAATCTAATCTAACCTAATCTAATCTTACATATCTATAGATTTTCAAAACAAAACATTTTCAGAATCAGCGCTGACAGCATTTTGGCGGGAATTAGCTTTTTCTAGCTGGAAAGTTTAAGAAAACTAACAATAACCAATTCTATATTGAACAAGCAAAATCATCCTTGTTTTTGATATTTAGTCAATTTACAATTTATATTGTATATAATAAATATATTAAAGAAAAATCATAATTTGGTATCAAGTTGTTATACACAATAATGTATTCTTTATTTAAAATGGTTATTTGTAGCCTAAAATCTAAAATATATTAAGTAATTCCCTATAATTATTTAATATCATTTTCCGATATATTTTTAATTTTGTAAGTCTTTTTAACTTTTCCATTAGAATAAGCTATTTTCCGCAAAAATTCTGTCAGCACTAGTTAATATCCACCATTGCAGTGATACAAAATTGCCCATGCGTACGAGCGAGATAGCAAGCTGCAACCGTTATTTGCAACCAAATCGGTGTGCGGTGGTGGTCTTGCTATCTCGCTCGATCTCGCCGATTTTCGTTCGGTTCCTGACTCGGTTTTACTCCGCCCCCGAAAATTCATGACGCGCCTAAAAAAAAAAAAAATTTAATTCTTTAAAAAAGGCGGGACCACGCCCTTTTTTCTTAATATACCTTCCATTTATTTTAAAAACTTATTTAAAAACACATAATCTAAAAATATTGCTTCGTTTGTAAGTTATAATTAAATGCCACAAAAAGTGGTCGTTCAGCCCATAGTGCGGCGCTCGCACACACACACAACTAATAATAAAAAATCATAATTTCAATCAGCGCTAATAAAAAAATAACAACAACAACAGTGGCGAGGCGAATAAAAACAACAATGAGAAACGAGTGAGCAGCCTAGAAGAAGCAGCAGCAGCAACACCAACTCATCGGCACCTGCATATCGCAAGATCCATATTCTAAAATAGGAAAAACTAATGAAATGTATAAAATCTTCGTGACGTAGGGGTCATCGAACTCCTTCGACCACCGTTTAATAAATCCAATAAACTCCAGTTTAGGATATATGCGGATATCCAAATCGTCAACTACATGAGTACTCTTCAGATAGTCAAAACTTTGGGCAAGTCGTCAATAAATAATGTGAATAGTAAGGGACCCAAGAAATAATTAACGGAGTCACATGATTTACGAAAATAAGTATAGATCACATCTCTCTGCAAATTTTGTGGAAAGCCCCTTATAATATAAGAAGAGAGCTCCAGAAGGTTTGTTGTCGTTGATCTTCATTTAATAAATCTATGTTGGCATGGAGAAATTACTGATCTACTAATTACGTTTTCGAAAAGTTTTGGGATGGCTAACAACTTAGAGATTTCTCTATAGTTAGTATAGTTAGTATAGTAGTTGGCTGATCACTGTTTGCTGTCGCATTTTCAATTAAAAGCGAGGAAGGTTGTGTAATTGGCTTACGTTTAGTGTTGACAAAATTATATAACTGTTTTGGATCCTGCGTGTACTGAACCCTACAACGAGTCAGATAGTTTCTAAAACACTGCGCGTTAAGCACAGTAAACTTTGACAGAGCCGCTAAATAACGAGAATGGACAGCTTGATAATCGTTACGTTTAAATTTAGAATAGAGATTGGACTTAATTTTTTTGAGGCGAATCAATTCTTTACTAAACCAGGGAAGTTTATTTGAGATTGAAAAATATCCATGGCAACCATCATGTCAGTGCACATGTAGAGATCGGACCAATCAAAGTCAGATATGAAATTATTCAACCCTCGAAAATTCGCCTTGCGAAAGCAGTGAACTTTCTTAGCTGGCCGATCAGACTTATTCTCTATAGCAGTCCCAATATCTATAGACACATCGAAAGTAGGATGATATGGATCTTCGGGTTGCGCCAAAGGCGGGACCCTAACCAAACTGACTCTTGCCGGATCAGAGATCGAGCCAGCGATCTGAGGAATTTCGTACATGGTTGAATTGAGACAGCGAAATGTCAAACAAGCCGTCAAGCCGTGCTGTAGTTAAAAGGGTATTTGAGAATTCGTTTGTGGACCAAATAGCCCCAGGTATGCTTAAATCTCCGAGAACCTAGAATAAATGGTCCCTATCCGAAAGCCTATTGGAGACCGCCTGAATAGCGGAAAGGTGGTTCCAATAATTAGGAAGTTCCGACAAGGGGGGAATGGAGGAACATGTTATATAAGTAACACTAAGGAACTCAACATCGTTGCATTCTTCGAAAGCTAATAATTCAGACGGGAGGTTGGAGTCAACCCCGCCTCCTCGCCTGGAAGGCCGATCAAGCCTGTACGTTGTGTACACAGCTGGAAAAACTTCAGAGCTTAGGATCTCCGGCTTTAACCAGGTTTCTGTGGACACAATCACCTGGGATGCAAACGATAAACTATCAGAATACAATTTAGGAAGCTTACTTCGTAAGCCTCTTGCATTTTGATAGGAAAGAAGGATTTGTTTAGTTTTTTTGAGCAGACGTAGCTGGCACAGTAGTTTTGTTCGGCCTGGGTAGACCAATTCCTACAGGCCGTCTCTCGGGTGAATCCGAAAGACAAATATCTGCCGCGTTGGTGGTACTGCAATGGGGGCTTTTGGCATCACAGACTGGTTGGCTGTATTACCAATTTCGGCCGGTAATCCAGGCCTCACACCCTGAGGAGCATTCGGGACGGTGATCTGAGGGGTCGTTAATTTTAATTTTGACCCCCCAGCGGACTCAACGGAAATCACTGGAGTCATCTGACATTCTAATGTCGTAACGTCTCGTTTATCAGCGTAGTGGGCTGTTAAACATTTGGAGATTGCCGTCCAGTTTAGTGGTGTGTTATATGATTCTAAAACTGAGTCTGAATTACCTACTATTTTGTTTCTAAAAACATTTTAAATTGAATAGTACCTGGGGGATCCTTCTGTTAATGAATATATTTTTATTATTCTCTCTACGCTCTTCCTCCAAGAGCTGAATTCTCCTGCTTGGCCAGAAAATTCCCTGAGGCTTTTTACTATGTCTGGGAATCTGTCAAATTCATTCATATTATTTGAATTAGCAGTATAGGTTTGATCGAGTAGCGGCACTGAATCTAGGTTTAATTTTTAATTTAAAATTTTCTCAACTGTTTCTTGTATTTGAGCTTGCATATTAACTAAGTTTGCTGGGACTTGGTTTACTTCAGGCTTGTACTCCACTATTGTTTAGCATCGCGGGCCTGATCAGATTATTAGGGTTAGCCATTGTAATAAAATATTTTTTGTATGTGTAGAGTTGTGTGGGATTGTGTGTAAATATAAATTCTTAAATTAATAATTTTTTTAAACTTTAGATTTGATTTGTTTTGTGTGTTTGTTTGCTTTGTTTTTGCTTTTATTGCTTTTGTTGTAGCCTTTTTTGACTTTGCTTTAGCTCTTTAGCTTTTGTTTAAAAAGATTTATTTTAGGAATGTTTTACTTTTGTGATTTCTTATTTTGTTTGTGGTTTGTAATTAAAAGTTAGCTTACAGTAAAATAAAATACATCCTGAACCGGTCAGTTGGTAGGAGTCCTTTTTGCTCCTTGCTACTGAAGTACCTTTTCCTGACACTCCCGTCCAGTTGCCTACGGCAATCGCCTGCAGTCTGATGTAAGTGAGTCTTTTTCTTGGCGGGTCGTCCAGCAGTGTTGCCTTTCCTTTGGTGCGCCTTTTTTCCGGTGTTACCAGGGCAGCCTATGGGGTGCACTTGCAGGTTATTTTTGGATTTGCGACTTATTATTCGGATCGGTGGAACCCGGGCAGCCTATGGGGTGCTCTTACGAGTGTTACTTTGATTCGAAACCAAGGATATTTCCGCGGAGAGGACCCTTAAACGTTGGGCGCCAGTTAAACACGAATAATTTTTGTATTTAAAACAAGTAAGAAAGCTACAGTCGAGAGTGCTCGACTGTGAGATACCCGGGACCTAAACTTTTGTGCTTTACACTAAAAGGCAATTTAAAATTGTACATACATTATCATAATCTACTTTGATACTTCTTAAAATAAATCGCCTCTCGAATTAGCTCCCGACCTAAACATTTTAAAGTCATACTTAAATATGAATGATACATTTTATGTACGCCAAAAAATGAATTATGTTATTTTTTGTCATTTTTTGCTCTATTCTATTGTCATTTCTCCTGCAGTTGGCGCCATTATATCGCGCGGCCAAGGCTCGAATGCGTCACTTGTCGGCTACAGCTTGCAACAGCAACAGCAGTGCCTTAGGGCTGTGTGTTAAAATTCTAACCTTATTGCTAATATCTCCCATGTTTATCATCCGATTTTACTGAAATTTTCAGGAAACGTCCGCTCTATTTTATTTATTTATTGTATCTATTAACTTTAACCAGAAAATAACGAGTATAGCTTGTTTAACGTTTTTATGGGGTCGGAGATGCCGCCTTCTGCCTGTTGCATACATTCTCGGTTGGCACTAACTCATAATAGCCTTGTACACCGGGTACCGGTGTACCTGGGTACCGGGTATAAAAATATATTTTTTAGGGCACTTGGTCCGTATTTATTTGCACAAAAATTGGAACTAAATTATGTTTACAGAAATTGCCATATTTATACTCAATAACTTTGTCGCTGCCTCTGCCAACGCCGGAGCTTTGCCGTTGTCGTCGCTGCAGCGGGAAGTGGATCAGACGCTGCAGTCAGGACTTTTTAAGAGCTATTGACCGAAGCCGGGAAGTTGCCCTTGCACTTTTACTTGCTGGTGCAATACCGGTTGCGCGTGGCCAACTTCGGTTGCGAAGTTTTTTATGATTTTCGGGGGCGGTAGTGGGCGTGGTCAAATTTGAAAACCAACTTGATCTTCGTGTAACAGATTCCAATGTTGTCACCAAAAATTGGTAGCTCTAGCTCATATAGTCTCTGAGAGCTGTTGTTTTACACGGACAGACAGACGGACAGACGGACATGGCTAGATCGACTCGGCTGGTGACACTGATCAAGAATATATATACTTTATACGGTCGGAGACTTCTCCTTCTTCTTATTATTATACCCTATGGGTACCGGGTATAAAAATCGAGGCATGAGTAAAAAGCTATGCTAGAGAAAAAAAAAAACTCCACCATTTATCAACTGCGTTCAGCTGCGAAAATTTCTTATCATGATAAGGATCAGAGAACTTGGCAGCGATTCAAGTGATCGAAATATGAGGATTGCAAGGTGATAAGGGAAAATATATTTCTATTGTAAGTTTATTTTATACCGGCAGCCTGGTAAGCTTTATACTTAAGTCATTGATTCCGAAAAATATGGTTTTGAGTTCAAGAAAATCGAAGTATGTTGGTTTAGGGGGACCTCATCTATCTATATGATAATATAAATATTAATACTGCTAAATCGCTAAATCTTCCCATTTCACCGCAAATGTTAAACCCTACCCGAAATATAAGTAAAAATATTCAATATTCTATTCATAATCAACACTTAGGTTTAGGTAATGAGACTTCTGGAGAAATGTTTGATGCTGACAACGATGCGCAAAGATTCGTGGCTGATATTGAACCATTGTTAGAGGATTCATTTGAGATAGGAACTGAGTTTGGGCTGGAAATGGAAAAGAGGTTAACCGATACCACCAAGACGTTTGTCTTTCTTTGAGAGAGAAAAGGTTGCGAAAATAATTGATGATTTGCTTAAAAAGAACGTAATACGCCCTAGCGCCTCACCTTATGCATCACTTTTGGTCCTCGTTAAGAAAAAGTCTGGTGAAATTCGAGTGTGTGTTGACTACCGTGGTTTAAACAAACGTATAGCTAAATAGAATTTTCTTTTGCCCCTTATTGAAGATTGCCTAGAGTATCAAATAGAGATCGAAGAGAAATCCGTACCCTATACAGCTTTCGTTACTCCTCAAGGACAATAGCAGTACCTGAGGATGCCTTTTGGATTGAAGAATTGCCCTGCAGTGTTCTATCGACTTATCTCAGAATCGTTTTCGGACTTTATAAGAAGAAGAGCTAAGTAATTTATATGGATGATATAGTTATAGCTAAAAAAGCCAGTCGAGGAGCACCTAGAGATTTTGGGAAAACTTTTGGAGTCGCATTTGGAAGCTTTGAGAAATTCCACTTTGCCACAGAACATTCGTACCCTTCACTCCTGTTTAGGATTATATTCGTACTAGCGGACCCGGCGAACTTTGTCTCGCCCTAATTCGACGCCATTATATAACCCCAGGGTAATAGTCAAACACTGCATTTCTTTATTTAGTATAGAGCGATATGATATACTATGTTTTTTGTTTTATTTTCCGGCGCAAAAACAAACAATGAAGACGGCCTACCAACACGCGAACATGCAACGTACAGCTGGCCGTGCGAAAAACAGGGAAATTCTAGATTTATCCCGCAGACTTCTAACGATTGGCCTTGCGATTTGTTGATTGTCATCGCAAATGCCAATCGGACGGGGAACTGAATCCTCTTGAATTGGAATGGTAGATCAGTTGGAATAATCGGAATTCGTGGTATAAGGACTACCTCTCCTTTAAATGTTCCCTTGATGATCGTCGCCTGAATCACGTTATTCATCAGTTTCTTGACGGACAACCGCGTACCGTTGCACAATTTCGGATGATTTAGATTCCGCAGCATTATAATAATTGATCCCACCTTCAGTTGCAAATTATGCGGTGGAGTTCCTGGCACATCTAGCGAGTTCAAAAATTCTGTCGGATAGTCGCTTCATCCTCGTCGGTCACGCTGTCAACGGATCTGTATGAATGCAGTTCTCCATCGATTTGATTTTGAATAATGTAATTCAAATTATCTACGTCCTTGTTCATCGCTGCTAGTATTGCCCGTTCACTAATCCAGTCGATATTTTTATAATTTTGCGCAATGTCGGGGAACACTTTGTTAATGAGTTCCTCCTTTGACGATGTGAACTCGCAAAAATTTGCCGGAAACGATATTGATCCAGTCGAAACATCAACAGGAATTTCGCCATTGCCAAGTGCCAGCAGTTGTCTCGAGAATTCAGCAGCGGACGGGTCATTCTGCAATGTGACTCTCATGTTCGTGGTTAATTTCAGCTTTTTGACATATCTCCACAATGAAGACGATTTAAGGCATGCATTAACTTCATCGGCAGCCGTAGATTTCGGGATGACGGGAAGCGTTTGACGAAAATCTCCGGACAGCAATATCAAAGACCCACCAAATAGTTTCGAATCACCGCGTAAATCTTTCATCGTTCGGTCAACTGCCTCCAAAGCTCGCTTATGCGCCATTATGCATTCATCCCAAATGATGATTTTGCATTCTCGCATCAATTTCGCTGTCGCCGAATTCTTGCTTATTGTGCATGTTGGCTTGTCAACCGTGAGAAGATTCATGGGCAGCTTCAAAGCGGAATGTGCAGTTCGACCGCCTTCCAACAACGTGGCAGCAATGCCAGATGATGCAAAAGCCAACGCAATTTGAGATCTTGATCGAATCGTTGCCAGAATCAACGAAATGACAAATGTCTTGCCTGTCCCACCAGGAGCATCGAGAAAGTATAAGCCTCCCGATCCATCGTCAACAACCTTCATTATCGAATCGTACACGTTCTTCTGCTCGGCATTCAAAAACGGCACATTGGTTCGGACTCTTTCGGCCAAGTTATCTTGGTTATAGTGTTGCTCCCGTTGAAATTCGCGATTGAAAGCATCGTGCACTGAACGATGTGGCGTTGGCATTCCCAATGTCGACAGTAGACTGCCGCACATAAGCATACACATGTCTTCGATCCGTATTAAAGCTTCGTTGTGCATTTCTCCGTTAATGGCAAGAGTGAAATTCATAGTTGTCCTGCGAACGTCTATTAAAATGTCGTCAGCCATATCGTCCTTGTACTTTTCCCACAGTGCGGTCGGGTTCGACGGATGACATGTGGCTATGATTATTGCAAATAATGCACGAATTTGATTTGATCCAGAAAGAGAAACAGTGGCATCAGCGAGCGTTGAGTCCCAATGTGTGTCGTTTTCAAGCAAATTTAAACGTTGGCAAGCCTCCCGAAAAGTGGCGCACAGCACACCATCCACAGAGATGTATGCAAATGCAGCGCGATTCAAGTCTGTTCTTGGTACTCTTTGTGTAGAGCGAATCTGTGCTAAACGGGTTCGTCTCGATTCATTTCTTTCTGCACGTTCGTCTTGCGTTTGACTTTCATGGACATTCCGACTATATGTTGCTCGACGTGTACGTCGTCCAATGTTTGGCCGTCTTATAGCAGGCATTATTCCTACAAATCACAGGAAGAAATTAAACAAATCCGGACGTCTGATAAAAACGAATAAGAAACCGAATAATATTGAAACGATTTGTTTTTACTTTGACATATATTTCGATACACTACTCTTTTATATAATTTGATATTTTAATTATTTGTTTTTCACCATTACCCTGGAGGATTTTCTAAAAATTTTATTGCGTTCTGACCTTCTCCTGTTAGTTACCTACAACTGAAAAAAAATTTGAACCAAATCGGCCCAGCCGTTCTCCAGTAGTTTTTTTACGACACATTTTTTGGGCTCCATTTTTATATATATAGATTTTAGATGTTTTTTTTCTGACATTTGCGCGAATAGTTAGACCCTTGACAGAGTTGTTGAAGAAAGGTGGTCCTTACCCACCGAATGTTGAGCAATTGAGTGCGTTTAACAATTTAAGAAATGTTTCAGATAATCCACCTCTTCTAGCCATTTTCAGTTCTGGTCGAGAAACCGAGCTTCATACTAAAACCGAGCTTCATACTAATTTTGTGTTTTTAAATACCGCTCAATCCCAAACATTTTTTGTTTGTTTTTATTTCAATTGCATGATCAGTATTCTTTTTTATTTAATTAATACATTTTCTTACAACGAAATAAAACAAAGTGATTTTTTTCTATTTTTTGTCATTTCTTGCACACGCCCTTTGCCGCCATTTTATGGCCTAAGGGCGAAGCATATGTAATATGACAATCACAGCTTATTATGTAATTGAGTTGCAGTTAAGTTTTGGAAGATCGGCCCGTTTTCAATCTTGACGAAAACCAAAATATATATTTTTGTTTTTTCATTTTTATTTTACTAACTATAACCTTTATCCCATTTTATAAAATTTTTGGTAAACAAAATAATAATTGAAACATAAATAATATTGAGAAAAAATTACTAAGAATATTTCGGCTACGCCGGGGATCGATCCCTCGACCCGGACGGCTACATGAAGTTAGGAACAAGCATTAGGTGTCTGTCAGAGTCTTTCCTAAATTCCCACTCTTTCAAGTTCCCGCATTATTGTTCAGTTTAAGGGTTGACAGGGTATGACAGTTTAAGGGTTGTCAAGGTACCAAAAAGAAAATTTCATTTTCCTGGGATTAATTTGGAACAATCACTTTCATGATTATTTTACCATTAAATAAAAGGATATTCAAGTAAACAAAAAAAAGTGATTTTGTTCAAAATGCCACGTCTAAAACTTTGAGAAACATGGTGCGTCGGGAAATTTTCCGTCGACTGCGGCAACCCTTCTCTCCAGCATTTTGCAGCACTATTTGTGAAAAATTCACAACACGACGAGCAGAGCGGTTGACCTCTCATACGAAATTTAAATGCGAAAATGTAAGTAATAAAATCGTATTGAAGTGTACTTATTTCAAATTTTTCTTATTAGTCAAGCAAGAAAGCACAAAAACCGGAGTCAGGATAACATCTTTACCCATTTTATCCTAAATAACAGTAACATTGCCAGGGGCTTCTCTAAAGGTCACCGAGAAGCCGTAAAAGCCAAAGGGGGCGTTCTGGCAAGGGATCTTAACGGTGCAGGGCCACCAAAAAAATATGTCAGCGGGCGGAAAAAGGTAGGTTTTCTTTGAAATTGTCTAGAACTACACTTTGTGACTGGTGTGACTGGAAGACCTCTATAAAAAAAATGTTGGCTCACAACTTGAAGGAATCCGTGGCTACCGATGGGGGTTCTTTTAATCAAATGGTTTTATCGGACTCGGAATCGACTGTAGCACATTTTTGCGGCATGCCCACCCGAATTCCATTAAGCAGACGAATCACCGGCAAACAATCGCGGAAGAATCAACCCAGAGTTTTGGAGGAGGCTTGCACCAGTCAAATACGCCAAGTGGAACGCGTCGTGAAGTCGCTGGACGAGAACACTCAAGCAATGCGCACCCAAACCGAAATTATGGCAGAAAACCAGCGTACGCAGACCCGAATGATGGCAGAGAATAATGCTGAAATACTTAGTATTGAGAGACAAAAGCTTGAAGCCTTATAACAATTTTTAAATAAATAAGTTAAGTTAAATACATTTCCATAGTTCAAATTAGATATTAAGAGACAATCAAATAAATTAACAAGTAAGAAAGCTACAGTCGACTGTGCTCGACTGTGAGATACCCGGTACCTAAACGTTTGCGCTTCACACTAAAAGGCAATTTAAAAATATACATACACTACATTGTACATACATATGTACATTGGCGCCATTATATCGCACGGCCAAGGCTCGAATGCGCCACCTGTCGGCTACAGCTTGCAACAGCAGTGCCTTAGGGCGGTGTGTTAAAATTCTAACCTTATTGATAATATCCCCCATGTTTATCATCCGATTTTACTGAAATTTTCAGGAAACGTCCGCTCTATTTTATTAATTTTTTGTATTTGATAACGTTTACCCGAAAAAAACGAGTTTTTTATGATTTTTGAGGGCGGAAGTGGGAGTGGCCAAATGTGAAAACAAACTTGATCTGCGTGCAACAGATTCCAATGTTGTCACCAAATTTGGTAACTCTAGCTCTTATAGTCTCTGAGATCTGTTGTTTCACACGGACGGACAGACGGACATGGCTAAATCGACTCGGCTGGTGATACTGATCAAGAATATATATAACTAGCGGACCCGGCGAACTTTGTCTCGCCCTAATTCGACGCCATTATATAACCCCAGGGTAATAGTCAAACACTGCATTTCTTTATTTAGTATAGAGCGATATGATATACTATGTTTTTTGTTTTATTTTCCGGCGCAAAAACAAACAATGAAGACGGCCTACCAACACGCGAACATGCAACGTACAGCTGGCCGTGCGAAAAACAGGGAAATTCTAGATTTATCCCGCAGACTTCTAACGATTGGCCTTGCGATTTGTTGATTGTCATCGCAAATGCCAATCGGACGGGGAACTGAATCCTCTTGAATTGGAATGGTAGATCAGTTGGAATAATCGGAATTCGTGGTATAAGGACTACCTCTCCTTTAAATGTTCCCTTGATGATCGTCGCCTGAATCACGTTATTCATCAGTTGACGGACAACCGCGTACCGTTGCACAATTTCGGATGATTTAGATTCCGCAGCATTATAATAATTGATCCCACCTTCAGTTGCAAATTATGCGGTGGAGTTCCTGG
This sequence comes from Drosophila rufa, assembly GCA_018153105.1. NCBI lineage: Eukaryota > Metazoa > Arthropoda > Insecta > Diptera > Drosophilidae > Drosophila > Drosophila rufa. The sequence continues at coordinate 2,388,125 of JAECXS010000135.1, forward strand.
CACATCTAGCGAGTTCAAAAATTCTGTCGGATAGTTCGTCGCTTCATCCTCGTCGGTCACGCTGTCAACGGATCTGTATGAATGCAGTTCTCCATCGATTTGATTTTGAATAATGTAATTCAAATTATCTACGTCCTTGTTCATCGCTGCTAGTATTGCCCGTTCACTAATCCAGTCGATATTTTTATAATTTTGCGCAATGTCGGGGAACACTTTGTTAATGAGTTCCTCCTTTGACGATGTGAACACGCAAAAATTTGCCGGAAACGATATTGATCCAGTCGAAACACCAACAGGAATTTCGCCATTGCCAAGTGCCAGCAGTTGTCTCGAGAATTCAGCAGCGGACGGGTCATTCTGCAATGTGACTCTCATGTTCGTGGTTAATTTCAGCTTTTTGACATATCTCCACAATGAAGACGATTTAAGGCATGCATTAACTTCATCGGCAGCCGTAGATTTCGGGATGACGGAAAGCGTTTGACGAAAATCTCCGGACAGCAATATCAAAGACCCACCAAATAGTTTCGAATCACCGCGTAAATCTTTCATCGTTCGGTCAACTGCCTCCAAAGCTCGCTTATGCGCCATCGTGCATTCATCCCAAATGATGATTTTGCATTCTCGCATCAATTTCGCTGTCGCCGAATTCTTGCTTATTGTGCATGTTGGCTTGTCAACCGTGAGAAGATTCATGGGCAGCTTCAAAGCGGAATGTGCAGTTCGACCGCCTTCCAACAACGTGGCAGCAATGCCAGATGATGCAACAGCCAACGCAATTTGAGATCTTGATCGAATCGTTGCCAGAATCAACGAAATGACAAATGTCTTGCCTGTCCCACCAGGAGCATCGAGAAAGTATAAGCCTCCCGATCCATCGTCAACAACCTTCATTATCGAATCGTACACGTTCTTCTGCTCGGCATTCAAAAACGGCACATTGGTTCGGACTCTTTCGGCCAAGTTATCTTGGTTATAGTGTTGCTCTCGTTGAAATTCGCGATTGAAAGCATCGTGCACTGAACGATGTGGCGTTGGCATTCCCAATGTCGACAGTAGACTGCCGCACATAAGCATACACATGTCTTTGATCCGTATTAAAGCTTCGTTGTGCATTTCTCCGTTAATGGCAAGAGTGAAATTCATAGTTGTCCTGCGAACGTCTATTAAAATGTCGTCAGCCATATCGTCCTTGTACTTTTCCCACAGTGCGGTCGGGTTCGACGGATGACATGTGGCTATGATTATTGCAAATAATGCACGAATTTGATTTGATCCAGAAAGAGAAACAGTGGCATCAGCGAGCGTTGAGTCCCAATGTGTGTCGTTTTCAAGCAAATTTAAACGTTGGCAAGCCTCCCGAAAAGTGGCGCACAGCTCACCATCCACAGTACGCAGGGACTCGAAGGATGTAGGGCCTCTTATGTTCACCAAAAGCAAGCGAATATAAAACCATTCGTCTTGGCGTGGATGAACTGTGTATATTCGTCCGAGAGCATCAGTCGAATAGATATCAGCGAAACCATCAACAGCATCGCCTCTTTTTCGGCGTTGAAACTTTTTCGATGCAGCGTTCCATGTATAATAGCGTGGCATTTCCGAATAGAGTAAAGTCCTTGCGAACGGATCGCTTTCGCATGTAGAAAAGAAATTTGTCAACATTGTCGCTGGTGGCCGTTCTGCTCTTTGCGCTGCATTCGCGTCCGTAAAGTAGACACGCTGGCCGTTTTCCAAGTGAACAGATAAGTGTACGACCGTCGGATGACGTTCATGAATCGGAAATGAAAACAGACGCCAAATGGCCTCGTTACAACTTACGTAACGTCCAAGTTGAAATTTCGTCACCTCGTCGTTTGCATTCGGATCAGCAATGCCAAACACCGCCATGTCGCTCCCTTTGTTCACATATTTGCAAATGTATTTGATTGATTTTATTGAGTTGCAGTACTCAACATTGCAGTGCTCTAACATTGCAGAACGATCCAGCGGTTATCGACGATGACTTTGTTATTTTTTACCATCATTTCGATCCATCTGCCGTTGTCATCTGGAGAACGACGCCTATACAATGGATATCCATCGTTTCCACTGATTGTTTCAGTGCAATTTCCGTTTTCCATGCATGGTGATTCTGGGTTGTGGACTCCGCAAGGGCCATGGATCATACTCGTTTTCACAACGGAATGCAGCTCCGGATCAGTTTCTGGATCTGGTATTTCGGCAGAAATAATCGAATCAATATGTTCTGGTCGGATCTTGTCGAACATCCAAAGCAAAATGTGCGCATGTGGTAAGCCACGCTTCTGCCATTCAACCGAGTACATCCAACAACGAACTACGCCAAAAACCTTCTGCTTAACGATGTAATCCATAAGAATTTTTACCTTTAGCTTGAATACTCGTGCAGTGAATGCATTGCGTATGTCCAATGCCGCAATGAGGCAGTATTCCTTAGCCCCTCCTTTCCAGCGTCGGCCTGCGATAGCAGCCCTGGCGATGTCAACCACCTTGGTTATGGCATCAATGGTTGACTTCGCCTTTCTGAAGCCAAACTGAGCTTCAGAGAGGTCGCCAGCTGCCACTATAGCCTTCTGGATCCTGGTGCCGATCAGGTGCTCCAGCACTTTTCCAGCTCCGTCTATGAGACAGATTGGCCGAAACGATGACGGCTGGTCCGGCGGTTTTCCCGGCTTCGGGAGGAGCACCAGTCTTTGGATCTTCCAGCTTGCTGGGAAGATGCCCGCCCTAAGGCAACCGTCGCAGACATCCGCAAATAAGTTCGGCCGGAGGGAGAGGGCCAGTTTGAGGGCGCGATTCTGGATGTTGTCCGGGCCTGGAGCCTTGGAAGCGTTGACCCTACTTGCTGCCGCCACAATCTCAGTTGCCGAGATGGGCTCGTAGCACGCTAGCGAAGTGTTGCAGGGTGATACCAGCGGGTGTGACATCCTGGGGAACAGGAACTCTCCCGGGTTAGTGGAGCTAACTGCATGGAGCTTTTCAGCTTTTTCACCACAATCTTGTATGCGCTTCCCCAAGGGTCGCTGTCCGCCGAATCGCAGAGGCCGACGAAGCACCTTTGCTTGCTGGCTCTAATAGCTGCCTTGAGGGCTCGTCGGCAGGTCTGATACTCGGACCGCCTCTCCAGGTGAACGGTGGTTCCGCGAGAGCGTTGGTATCGGCGCCTTGCCTTTGGAACAATCCCTTCTGGCATTGGCAATCCACCAGTAAACTGGTTCGCGGTGACGAGAGTGTCCTCTCCTGCTTATCATGCATCGGTTGCAAGCAGCTTGGAGTTGACGGGTTACCGACTCAGCCCTTTGTTCGGCGTTGCCAGTGCACTCCAAACTAGCAATGCACTCCGCGAAGGCCTCGATGTTGAGCGATTCCACCTTGTAACTCTTACGAGTTAGCGCGGGATGAGGGACGGGGAACACCTGCTGCTCATCGATCGCAAAATGGTCGCTAGCTGTGTATCCCTCGCTGAGCTCCCATGTGCACATCCTGGCTTTAGAGCTGCTCACGAATGTGAGATCCACCATCGAGTCTATTCCCGCTCGACTGAAAGTCTGCTGGTGACCTGTGTTCAGGAGGGCGGTATCCAATTGGGAAAAAGCCTCGAGGATGACGTTACCCCTTGCGTTGGTGCGGGAGCTTCCCGAATCCACGGCCCAGGCGTTGAAGTCCCCGGCGATTAACGACGGGAACCTTTCTCTGGCGTCCGCCACGAGCTGATCCACTCTTTCGCTAAATTCGTTGAGCGAAAGGCTGGGAGCGAGGTATACGCTGGAGACCCACCACGCCCCTATCCGTGCGCGAACTAAGCCTTCTGCTGACAGAATGTCGCACATCCGGCTTGCTGTGCTGCCACAAGTCCATAGGGCAGCCTCCTGGTGCTGTCAGCGGCCCAGTTTGGGCTGGTGAGTACCCTGTATAATTCCTGTAATGTATCAACATTGTATTACAGCTCTCGATTTAATTCTTGGTTGAATGCATTGTGCATCGATCGATTTGGCGCAATCATTCCTACTTCTATCAGTAGCTTGTTTGCAATAGTCAAGCATTGATCCTCAATCAGAATCAATCCTTCATTGTAGATTTCATCGGTTATTTGGATATCAGGATTATTCGTTTAAATGCGCAAGCGATGCAATATATCTTCACATATGTCGTCTTTGTATTTGTTCCATAACTGAATTGGTTGTAAAGAAAAACATGTGGTGATGATAATTGCGAACTGATTTCGTATTTGGTAGGCATTTGATGAAACAACTGAATCCGCAAGTGTTAAATCCCAATGAGAACCGTTCTCCAGCAAACCCAATAGTTGTCATTCTTCTCTATATGTTTGGCATTGGTGGCCATTCACAGTTTTCAAATGCGCAAATGATTTTGGTCCACGTACATTTATCAACAGCAGTCGCAAATAAAAACATTCATCATTTCTACGATGAACAGTATACATGCGACCTAATGCATCAGTGGAAAACACCTGTGGCCAACCTGGAACTGGGGTTTCTTGTTTGCGACGTTGGAATTTCTTTGTTGATTGATTCCAAGTGTCTCTTAGCTCGTTGTGCCGCATTAGCCACAGTGAGATAAACTTTTTGGCCATTTTCGAAATGCACTACTAAATGCACAACTGTGGGATATATTTCATGAATTTGAAATAACAATAATCATAGTGCTTCATTAATACTGACGTATCTGCCCATTTAAAAGTTGCTGATTTCATCATTCGCATTTTCCGACGCAATACCAAACACAGCCATGTCGCTGCCTTTTGTGACGTACTTGCACAAATATTTGATTGATTTGGCCGAATGACAACTCTCAACGTTTGCATGTGTTTCGAAAATTCGTGATAGCAGCGGGCAATGTGGTACAATGAATTCATTTCCGATCTCAATCTCTTGATTTTGAACTTTAACTTTGATAGTTCGACCATTATCTTCTTTTGAACGCCGACTATAAACTGGATATCCATCGTTCCCTGTGACTGTTTCAGCAACTAACGGTCGCGAATATCGTTTTGTGCACTTTCCATCAGCCATGCAAGGCGATAATGGATTTAATGCACCGCACGGTCCATTCACCATCTGTGTCGTCACAATGTCTTGTAGGTGGGATCAGTGACTGGATCAGGAACTTCAACTGATATGATGTCATCCACTTCATTTGAATGTAATTTGTTCAGCAACCAAACTGCCATTTCACCGAATACATATAACAACGTGTGTTACCAAAAACTCGATACTTAGTAAGCACATCCATCAAAACCTTGAGTTTTTGCTGAAATACTCTGGCGATTATGTCATGGCGATCTTGCGGTTTTTGGCCCGGTTCCAACCCACGTTTACGTCCACTTTGGATTGCATGTGAGCGTAATAATGTAGTGTTGAAAACAGGACGAAATAGCCTTCTGAGCCTATAACGGCCCACCAACTATGATCGTTACCCAAAGTTGTTCTTTAAGACGCTAGGTTCGACGGTGCGCATTCTTGCTGTGCTCGGGTCAAGCTCGTCGGATTGGTCGGGGTTCTTTCTCCCCTAGCTATCTTGGTTTCTAACACAAATCATAATGCGCGAGAAAACTAAACTCAAAACAGTCTCTAAAAGGGTGAAGAAAAAAAACAAATGATAATGATTCCGCGCCGTCACGCGTTCAATTACCGAATGAAAGGGAAATTCTGTTCGATAATGGGATCACAGATGTTAAGTGTCCCGTTTCTCTACCCACCCAACCTTGACAACGTATCTAAATTTGGCCGTTGTCCCAATGTAAAAGAATCTTTATATTCTTAATTCATTTTAGTAGAACTTAGCATGAGTACTCGACGACATGATCATGTTTATGATCATAAGTATACAAATACGTTTCATTTTAATTCCATGGTAGTAACGAAGAAAACTAACAATTAGAATTACATTTAACATTAAATTAATCAACGGTAGTTTTTAACATTTTATATCAATTTTGTAATTAAGTAAGTATGTAATTGGGCGTAATATCTGTCTGAAATAAATTTATATATATATTTGGTTTTCAGTTAGGCTTGCATATCATCTTATAAATACTCACAGTAGCTATTTAAACTCTCACCGATGTATCATTGGGCCCAAGATGACTCCGATGTAGTTGCTGTGTAATTAAGGACTTGGGTTACATATATATATACATATAGAGAGAATATGATATTTCAAAGCTTCCCAATTTCATATTGCTCAGTCTTACATACTAATTTTCTTTAATTAATTTATGCATTAGTTCATAGTTTAAAAAAAAAAATTACTTTTGATGCAAAACAATTACTTATAATCACTATTTATCCTGAGCGATTAGTTGTAGGATTTTATATAGAACTTAACGTGAACAAAACAAAAAAAATACAAATAATTTACTTTTTCGAAGAAGCCACAAAGCGCGGCCGCCGCAGGTGCGTTCTAATTAAAGTTTGCTTAGCACAAAATCGGGAAATCTAAGCAAACCCTCGTTTAGAGTTCTTAAGCCTCCAAACATCTACACAGTAAATGGACTGGTGCAATATGAATTGGGTTTGGGGTTAGTTACGTAACACTGGTACATCTGCTCGTCGTTTAAGTTGGGGTCATGGGGCCTAATTTCTTAGAGATGAATCCCGCCGATCCCTTTAGCCTGCCAGACACATGTATCCAAATCGTGGGTAAAGAGCTGCTGCCTCGGCCTCCGAGTGCGATCTCAGTTACGTAATCCCTCCGTCCCAGTGTCGGCACCACCTCTCGCTAAGATAGCGAGGTGCACGCGGATAGAACCAAGTTGGAGAGGGCTTGCGGAGAGCGCTGTCTAAGCCATTTGGCCTAAACCAACGCACGATGTCTGCATGAAATAAAAGTTAGAACCATAACTTCTCCCGTTCTTGAAACATACCTTCTGCACAACGCACTGACACTTTTTCCTTTACTATTTCCACTATATTTCCTTTACTTTTATTAGCTAATTAGTTATTATACATTTGTAAGTTAGCCACACATGTAAAGTGGAAAAAGAGCGAAGAGATATATCAACTTCTTTATAGGTGTTTATAGCTCGCCGAATATAAGTGGAATGATTGCACGTGAAAGTTTTTGTATGCCCGAAACTTCCACAGCTCGGTCTTAGCTTAAAGCTGTGACATAACGGTGGAATCGGGTGATCTTCATGTGTTCTATCATTCCACCAGTTACAGCAAGTGCATTAGCGAGGGCGGTTATTAAAATTCGCAGTAATAAGTGTACCGTACAATGAATGCTATCTGAATTTTTACTTTTCAGAGAAGTTGGATACTACAATAACTAAATCCGGAGTTTCATAATTTCGCACGTACGTCATGGCGTCTTCAGTGTATTCGTGCATGAGGCATGGGCTTCCGATATAGGATGATGCGAGAATCGCCAAACGTCCAATCGAAGCTTTGCCTGATTGAATCGGATGAACGCTAAACATTCGGTCTCGACTTTGACACACATGTCGACAGCGAATTGCTAGAAAAGCCGACGGCACTTCAGAATGACATTCTTCTCATGTGTACGAATCATCATACGATACGCATAGTAATTCATTGCGCTTAGATTTTTATTCGTTGATACGCCTGAAAATGCAAAATTAAATGAATTGTTTATGGAAACCAATAATAGCAATAATAGCAATTATTAGTGTGTGAATATTGTACCTGTAATTGTATCGACCATCTTCAACGTGGTGTCGTATCCGTCTTGCCCATCTTGGCGTACAATCCGCTTTTAAGACAAATTTGTGCGTATACGATGGCATTCGTTCCAATGCTGTTTTGAACATATTAACCACAGCATTAAAAGCGTGAAAAAATGTTTGCAACTGTTCAATAATTCGTCTCTTTAACTGTTGTGTTCCCTGTATATTGCACCGCACATTCAGCTGCTCCACCATCGACGAAATGAAATATATGTGCAGAAATTGATGCGGTTCATCTGATGTTGGCACCATTGAACCATGCAAATGAGTGTAGTGTGTGGTGTATATGTAGTTGTTATGTGTTGCAATTATTGTGTTGGTGTGAGAGATTGGTTATGTGTGTTGTATCTTTTACCTTGCAAGTCGGCATGAAGCCGCCTTCTCGAATGATATTAGCTCCAAAGGAAGTCATCCGAAAGCAGTTATTGTATTCAAGGATGTGTTGAAGAAAATGGCTGGAATCGAGATCACTTCAATCGAACAATGGTAATGGATCCATTTTGACTTTTGCACTTGCGCAGCACAATCCGGCCGATTCTCTTTAAACTTTAACGCATTGCAATATCGGCATATAGTCGTCATTGGTCCAATATCTAAATTTTCATCATCACTGAAGTTTGCAGTGGGATCATATTGGAATGCCAAGCAATTTTATGATGCCAATGATCTTCATGTCCTTCTTCTTCGTCTTTCTTCGCTTAAGTTTTGTGAATACACTTGTTGCTGGCTTGCATGTCTTGTGCGGCGGCCGATGTTCGCACTTCGTCCTCTAGGCATTTTGGACTATGGAATTTAACCTCAAATTCACGATCCACATCATTTACACAGTTCAACTTACCACCTTAAAGACAAATGCCTGCTGTAGAAATTGAATAAAAATTTGCACAATACACGTGATTGATTTGATGGTCTCCAATAAAAATGTTAGGAAACGACTAACTAATAAAATTTTTTTTTTTTTCAATTTCACAGTGAACACAATACAGGTTTGTCACATGAAATTAACCAAGCAAAGAACAATGAGTAGCTGTCAAACACTGTATCACACATGCTATGTATCAGAGTGGCGCTGTATGTAATAAAAGATTTTAACGCTTTTCTGTTGAAATTTTTCCTGAATTTTCTTTGTTATAAACCTCACGGAGCCCGAGACCTTTCCAATGAATGCAAAACCGTGTTAATAGACATAGCAGATGACGATTGCTAAAGTTTCATGTTGATATCTAATAACCTGACCGAGTTATTATTTTTTTTCCAAAAAATATGTAAAATTCCCCATATTGCAATCCCATCTAAAGAGGTCGAAAATGTACATATTGATATATTTTATGCACAAGGTCTCACTTTTATAACATGTATTGATGCCTTTTCAAAATTTCTGGTAGTAACAGAAATTAGCAAGCTTAAATCTCGTATAAAACACAAGTAGTTAAGAAAAATCTACCTAATAAGGTTTTAATAGATAAAAGAAACCGTTCATAAAGACAACATCACATTTTAAACATAATTTGTTTTAAGTTACAGAAAATGAATTCAAAAATATAAGTATTGTTGATGACAGCCGCCACCAATTCCGAAATAATGGAATATACGAACCATGATTTTTTCTTTACAAGGATACTGAGGATGTTCTAATTTATGAATCTTACGCCGATCTAACTAATCTAGGTCTATATAAAAACATAATTCAACTCGAATTGACACACATAAAAACATGCGGGAAAGCTACAGTCGAGTGTGACCGACTGTGAGATACCCGGTACCCAAAGCATTGTGGGTTAAATTAAATTAGACTTGATCATGGAAAAAAGAAAATGTTGAGAAATGAAGACAAAAGTTTCTAGAAACATCTTGAGCAACATCCAAATAAGACAAATGTTGCTAGGGACATGCTGCGCAACACTGACACTCTCTCTCAAAAGCTATGTGCTCAGACACCCGGAAAATATGCGATAGAGCGAGAGGGTGACTATTGACCTCTTGTTTTGACTCAATGCTACGGAACCCTTTTCGAGTGTTTGAGTTCTTAGCTTTTGAGAGAGAGAAGAAGAATAAGCATACACAGAAACTTTGTTGTTTAATAACTTCCATGTTTACTTTAAACCAAAAAATAAAAAAACAATTGAAATAGAAAATAAATCAAAGAATACTACTGTGGGCAAAAGTTAAGGTGAATTTTCAATTCAAAATTCGCGGGCTTAAGATGGCCGACTAGTTTTTTTTTTTGAGTTGGCAGGACTGTTGATGACATCTGGCGGTAATTTCATGTCAATGTCAGTATCAGTACTATATTAGCATCAAATTTTGTTTGCGGAATGAAATTTCGGCTGCGGAAACGTTGAGGATGTTGCGGAGGGCCTTTGGTGATTCTACCATGTCCCAGAAAAATGTTTATAAGTGGTACAAAGACTTCAAAGAGGGTCGGGAACGCGTTGATGACTTGGAGTGCTCCGGACGACCATCGACGTCAACAGATGACCAACACGTCAATGGAGTGAAGGAATTAGTGCTCAAAAATCGGCGGTTGACTGTGAGAGACCTTACTAATATGATCGGAATATCAGAAGGATCTATGAAAACCATTTTGAAAGACCATTTGGGCCTACGAAAAGTCAAATCTCGTTTGGTACCGAAAACGCTCAATTACTTTGATTACTTCGAAGGGGATGAAATTGATTCAGGAGAATAAATAAAGAATTTTCACTTTACAAACAAATTCACCCTACTTTTTGCCCACACCAGTATATAGATTATAGATGAATTATAATTATAATTAATATAGATTATATAGATTATAATGAATTACATTACATTTATTTTATTTTGGTACGTGATTTTTGCTGCTTAAATCTAATCTAAATCTACTGTTTATATACAATTTGTATTTAGAGGTGAATGTGTGTTATGTACAGATGTGTTAGTTTGTGTGTTTAGGGGCAGCAGCCCTAAGATAGTTTAGTTAGGGGAGGGTTATGTTGACTGGTTATTGGAGGGTGCGGGACGGCAGTTGCCCGAATGTTGTTCGTTTTAATCTTCTTCTTATTGTTGATTTGGTAGCTCTCCTTGCAAGGCGGTTGGGGTGAGCTTTAAGGCGGGTTTTGTGGGCCCTTGCCAGCCGATTTATTGTGTCACCGACCATTTCAATTTCAAGATCCTTGTGTATATCTGTGTTTCTGATGTACCATTCAGCTTGAGAGATGTGTCTCAGGAACTTAGCCTGGAAAGCTCTGACCTTGTTGAGATGTGTTTTGGCCGCCACTCCATAAATGGCCAGCCCATAGTGCCAAATTGGCGCCAGTATAGCAGTGTAGATCTTTTTCTTATTTACCAGGCTGAGCTTCGATTTCGCTTTGGTTAGCCAGTGGAGTCTGCGAGCAGCTGCCTCTAGTTTTGAGCGCGTTTTCTTCAAGTGGGACGCAAACGTGAGCCTCCTGTCAAAAGTGACCCCCAAATAGGTATGCTCCCTAAACTGAGGGATCAACTGGCCATGCAGAAATACACCAGGCGAGGAGTCTTTTCTGTTAGCGAAGGTGACTATAGCACATTTTTCGGGATTGATCGAGATGTTCCACCTGCATGCCCAGTTCTCGTACCTTTTCAGCAGCAACTGCAGATCATCGGTGGCCTCATAGATGCAGCTAGACCTGGCCAGAACTGCAGTGTCATCTGCATAGGTAGCTATACATATTTCACTCTGCGCATGACCAGCTTCAAGGGGGGCATCATGAGCAAAGAGGTTGTACAGAATTGGGCCTAGAACACTCCCCTGAGGCACGCCTGCTGCAATAGGTCTGGCTGAGGAGGAGATCCCGTCCTGGACTACCCGAAAGGATCTTTCTCGGAGGAAGCTGGCAATTATCTCCAATAGTTGCGGGTGAAGGATCCTTTTAAGTTTATATAGCAGTCCAGGGTGCCACACTCGATCAAATGCCTGTTGGATGTCTAAGAACGCTGCAACTGTGTACTCTTTCAGCTGGAGGCCATCCAGGATGAATTTACCGACTCTATGCAACTGTTCGGGGGTGCCATGACTCTGTCGGAAGCCAAATTGATGGTCCGGCAACGCCTTCTTCACCTCCAGAGAAGAGAGCATGCGTGAAAGAACACATCTCTCAAGCACTTTTCCAAAAGCAGGCAGCAAGCTAATTGG